>JAPQVY010000155.1:11684166-12970833 GCA_028535165.1 Quercus tomentella
TTTCCAACGGCTAGAAAATAAATAATAATAAAAGTGTTTGGAACACACACTCACACTGTGAACACAACGGATGGAGTCACCACCTAGTTTTCGCAATGGTATATATAGCGTCATCTCGGGAAATGACCATTGATCTTACTACCAGAGATATGGTTTCGGAGTTAAGGTACGGTCTTAGGAAGGTGTTAGGCACCCAAAACCACCCAACCCTAAGGTTGACTTCCTCTCATTGTGTCTTATGTCTTAACCTTATTAAAGGCACATTCAACATTGCATCTATACTCACACACACGCTAACATACATCTAACAATCAACATGGCATCAATCATCCCAAAACCTAATCACTCATCTATCATGGCATATCACAAACCCTTGCATGTTACTATCATACGTATCATATCCAAGGCAGCACATAGGCATAGAAAGATCCAAGCACACATGTGATTGCATCTATACTTCAAGAAGAACTCAACCAAACAAACATTTTTATCTCCATCATCAAGGTAAAAATCATATTCAAAGATACATGTTTATGTGAATGCATGACTTACCTCACTTACCTTGCTACATCTTAGTACCTATGACATGAATGCATGAACATGTGAATGCGTGTTCATGACATCAAAATAAAGAAACACAAGATAAACCCTAATTTAATCATGTGAAAGACAAACAAACAACAAACATTGAACAATGACTCATACCTATAAAAAGGGATCAAAACAGAGGCATAATATGTGAAACAAAAGAAGAAAACAAAGTAGAAAACTCAAACTAGGGTTTCTGGGCAGCGGTATGCGCGCGCATGAACAAGCCTGCGTATGCATAATCCAGCCTGCGTACGCAACCAAGATTATGCGCACATGGGTTTTAGCCTAGAAACCCTAGCCACTAACACTGCAACACAGAAAACAGACTAAGACTTCAAAACAATAAATCTAACAACCTATCATGCTTTAAAACATAAAAATTACACAACCTAAACTAAGAACAAAGACATCAAAGATAAACAAAACAAAATCTATTCCTAAACATGCATTGGATCTAACAACAAACAAGAGCAACACTTAACACATAAAAACATATTCATCAATATATCAAATCATATCAACTTTCCAATCAAAACATGATGAGACAAAACAAAATAAAACCAAACAAAACAAAACATATTTCTAAGCATGAATAACATATAAATTAACTAAGAACAAGAAAACATAAATTATAAAAGAAACAAATCAAGGAAAAGCCTTGAAGAGAGACTCACCTCGCTATGGAATACAAACTTGATTGATATTTAATTGGCCCCTCAGTGCCTACACAACAAGATTCAATGAGATATCAAGGTAAAAGAAGATTTCCAATTGTTCTTAGGTAATCACAACTCAAAAATAAGATTAGTTTTGAAAAGGGTTTTGAGAAATCAAATTGGGAAAATAGTTTTTGCCTTACAACTAACTAAAGAGAGGTTTTTAATTTGTAAAAAACGTGCAAAGGTGCTGTGTGTATGTTTTAGAAAAGAGAATTAGGGTTTTAGAAAAGATGGAGGCTAAAAAATGGCTCTCTCTAGCTAGGATTTGAGTTTGGAGGCATAAGGATGTATTTATATATTTAAAATTAGGGTTTTCAAACTTTTTAATGATCTTTGGACGTTCTCAAGGGTCCATGGGCCGACCCACATCAAAAAATTATGTTTTGGGCCCTTAAAATGAAATTTTAAAACCCAGAAAATCGGACTGCTTGATTGGCCCAATTTCAAACCGTCATAACTCACTCAATTTAAGTCCAAATTAGGCAAAATTTGTGTTCAAATTGAAGCCCAGGATGTATTCCTTCCAATGAGATAAACTTTACAGAATATTTCTTTGTGGATCAAAAGTTATGGCCAAAATAGTGAATAAAGGTCATTTTTCAACATCGTTTTCAAAGCAATTTGAGCATTTTTAAGTTGTGATTACTTCCAAACTATCAAAAAAACTTTAATTACCTTTTGTAGACATTTCAAGCTCATCATTGGGACTGGAGATTAAAGTTTATTAACTGGGTACAAAATGAGGTGTCTACACACACTTGCACGCTTTGCCAACAAATGTGAGTGCCAATGAGCTTTATCTTTCTCTCTTTGAATTTCCATCTTTGGATTTATGAAATTTGAACATTTTTTTTTGTAGGCCTCTATGAACGACCTTGGAAGTTCATCTTTGGGTATGATTTTTCCTCGACCTTTTATCAATGTAGAGAGTCCAAGCGCTCCTTTCCAATCCTCACTTCCTGCAATGGAAATACCAAGTGACAAATCTTGATGGAACTGCTAGTGTCATGGTGCTTGCAAAACCTGACCAAGCTCTGAATGTTCCTTAGTTTGACCCAGTATATTTTGAATAATTGTCATTCCTTTTTTCTTTTCTCTTTTTTGGGTAGAAATTCTTCATTTCTTTGAAACGAGTTTGAAAATCATCCTTAAAATTGGAATTAAACTTGTGGTGAAAAGCATAAGAATGATCAGAAGTGTGCAACATACATACTCATGTTAATGTTAATGTTTACATTTATATTTATATTTATTATTTTTTTAATAAAAATGATATATTTAAATATAGTAATTATCACAAGATTTGCGGCATGGTTACGGTGGCCACCACAATTGGTGTGAGAGCCACCGTGGCTGCCATTTACAACATAACTCAAATAAACACCTTTTCATTGAGCACCAATGCATCAACATCAAATTCGATCCTTGTCTTGGTTGTATACATGACAATGTGTTTGTTCTTCAGTAAATTTTCCATGAAAATTGTTTCTAATTTCTTAAAACACAAACAAATTCCAATGTCTATTTTGTGGCTCATCTACGCTAGCACTCTAGCTTTGACCCATTTGTCCCTCTCTTCTCCTATATCTTTAGGAAAGAGCCTATACATATTTTCTAATTAAGTACAAATGCATCAACATCAAATTCGATTGTTGTTTTGGTTGTATACATGACCGTGAGTTCGTGAGAGCGGTCCGAATCAAGTAATTCTCTTGTGTATATCTAGTACAAATGTGTTAATTTTTATTTCCAATTCACGACAATGTTCTCGGTAATTCCTATACTATTTTGGGGTCCATGTACAAAAGTGACTATAAAAGAAGTGTTGTGTCCCAAGGGCACATGGAAGTTGATGATGTTGCCTCACATTGAGATTAATGGATTGCGTTGAATTTTTATTTTGATTTTTCTACCCAAGGATAACATATGTTTATTGTATATTTGAATGTATATACATGTGCTTTGAAAAGCATTAATTCATAATGCACTCAGTTTATATTCATCTCAGAACAAACTCCCAATAGCCCTCGCAGGTTCATGAAAACATCCAGCTTTAGTGGTTTAGTCATCACATCAACCAACTGTTCTCGTGTCCCACAATGCACTAGCTCCACTGTACCAGCCTTTGTGAGCTCTCGAAGAAAATGGAAACGTACATCTATGTGCTTACTACGACCATGCATTACTGGGTTCTTTGAGAGTTTGCAAGTAGATATGATGTCTAAAAATAAATTAAATGGAATCTATAATTTAACTCAATTTAAAAAAAAAAAAAAATCTCCCCAGTTAATTTTATACCCTCATTTATTTAGTTGTTTAAAATAATGTTAGGTAAAGATTAGATATAATTTAGAGAATTAAGAGATCAGGTAATTAACTTTCCAAATCCTTTTAATATATAGACATTTTGATGTATTTTTATATAAAAAAAATTGAATAATAAAAAAATAACATACATGCTTATGTTAATGTTATAAAAAATTATGTTTATGTTTATTAAGTTTTATTAGAAATGTTATATTTAAAATTATTATTATTAATTATTATGAATTTATAGCTTGTTCCTAATTTTTAAATTATATTTATGAAAAATAAATAATAAATTAGAATTCAAGGTTTAGTTAAAACATCAAAGGTTGTAGTTTAAGGTTAATTTTTTTTGTATTATCCTATGCCATTGTTTAAACGAGATATTTCAACCTATATGACATTACTTTTTTTTCTCCACCCAACCCTACTCCAAAAATCAAAATCAATGATAGTTATGTGCAACTTATTTGTCTCTATATATAAAATTAGTCTTCTGCTATATCCCCAGTGACTAAGGTTGGGTCGATTCGGGTCAGTTTCACAGCCACTTGAAACTCGACCCTATAGTAATCAGGTTCAACAAGGAGAAACCCAACCCAACCCAAAAAATGCGGGTGCATGGTTAGGTCAGGCCTCTTCTTTTTTTTTTTTTTTTTTTAATTTTGGCAAAACTACATTATTGGTCCCTAAAGTTTGTCTGACAAGCATTATTAGTCCCTTGAGTTTGAGGAGCTATTGGTCCCTCAAATTTAAAAAATGAGTGCAATTGGTCATTCTGTTAATGCCGTTAGTCCTAATGCCTACGTGGCTAACAGAACTATGATATGACAAATTTTAAGTGATGTGCCATCAAATTTAACATTACAAAAATCAAGACACAAAATCTAACTCATTAAAAAACTCATCCACCCAACTCATTTCAGGTGACCCATTAAAAAATGGGTCTTCCCAATTTGAAATCACATTGCAATGATTTAGAGAGAGAGAAAGAGAGTGAGAGAAAAAAAAAATCATTAACAAAGTCGTCGTCATCCACTGCTGGCATTGCCGCCTTTTTCCCTTGCGACCCATTCCTTTCACATGCATAACCATTGGTGAGACGGACAACTCAAATGCATTTTAGTCACTAGAATAATAACTAACTATTTGGTCCTGGTTTCAAAAAGTTCTTCCAAATGGTGCAGCAATTTGACTATACAAATTATTTAAGCATTGTAAATGAGACATTATGTGCTATGATTTGTTTGGCTATTCGCTTTGGATCTTAAACACATTTGCAGAACATTTGACGTGATTCTAAACGCTGAAGTGCTTATAAAGCGAGTATGTGACTTTGGAGCGTGATGTTCAGCTAGTGATAGGATTTTGAAAGTCTAAGATCTGGGTCTCACCAGTTGCGCATGTGAGAGGAAGCGGTCGCAAGGGTAGAGGATGGTGGTGCCAGCAATTGAAGACGATGCTACTAGGATTTTAGATTTCTCTCTTCAAATCACGAGGCTTCAAATTGGGAACATTTGTTTCTTAATGGGTGGGTCACCTAAAATGGGTTAGTAATGGGTGGGTTTTTTTTATTTTTTATTTTCATTTTTATAATGAGTTAGATTTTGTGTTTTGATTTTTTAATATTAAATTTGATGTCACGTCATTTAAAATTTGCCATGTCATAATTCCGTTAGACACGTAAGCATTATGATTAATGGTTATTAACAAAAGAACTAAATGTGCTCATTTTTTAAACTTGAAGGACTAATAGCACTCACTTCAAACTTGAGGGACTAAGAGCGCTTGGTAGGCAAACTTGAGGGACCAATAGTGTAGTTTCGCCTTAAATTTTCAAACCGTGTGAGTGTGAACCATGAAAGGTCTATAGAAACATTGAAACAACCGGACTTTAATGAGCTATCAATAGGGAAAAACTGTATTGTGGGGACTGGCCCAGAATAATAGGTTGCCTGGGCCCCGGGCCCGTCCGAGGACCAATCCTTCCGAGGAGACGTCGTGGCCCAGAATCCTTATCTAGGCCCACTGGGGCAAAGAGTACATGTCCGAGGAGTAATTCCTCCTCGGACATTCCAAAATTCGGATCAAGGGTGCATCCTGGCTACTGTAGTCCTCCCTCCAAGTACGTAATAAGGAAGGAAACCCAAAATATCTCAACAAAAGCTGCCTCCACCACATTAAATGCACCACAACTACTCTCCTGGCCGCATTAATGAAGAGAAGACTCCTGAACAGTGTTACCTTGGTCACTGCAACTCACAAAGAATTGATAAGGGTGTCTGATGGGACAGGTGCTCAAGTAGGGGTTTGGATGATCAACAAGTGTAAAGCCCAAATGATAGGAGAGGGCCTATATAATATGTAAAGGTCCCCCAAGAAAAGGGGGGGAGAAAAAAGAAAAGAAAAAGAGAGGGAGAAAGAGATAGGAGAGAACACTGTAGAGAAATTGTATTTGCATGAATCTGTGCCCATTAATCAAGTTTGAGATCTGATCATTTGAGGATGATCTCTCTTCATTGCTACCTTCCTTTGTTCTTGTTTCTGTACCTCCTGAGCCCATGCAATAAACCGTTTAAGCTAACTGAAACCAAGTTCTTTAGCCCATACTCTACAAAAAATTCATTGCGTGGGACCTTTTGGGCCAAGACCTGACCCACAAGGATCGGGTCAGCTAAAACCGTGTCCCTACAACTGTATTATTCAAACTTTCCTTTAAAAGTTGTTAAGTTTTTTTTTTTTTTTTTGGATACAAGATAGAAATTCTACTCTAGCCTAATCTATGTGTATACGTGTGTGAAGCTCCCTCTTGAAAACTTGAACCCCGGCCCTTGCCCCCCACACCCCACAAGCACTTATACTTGTGGAGTGATCATCGCACTAAGGGTGTGCGGTGGTAAGTTGTTATTAAGTTTTTGTTGTTGCTATTTTGCTAATTTATTGATTGACACTAATAAGAAAAAATTAAATCCAATTATCAACATTTAAAAATTAACGTTGGAGCTCAAAACTTGGGAATTGCATTAAAAGAGGGGGAAAGAGATAAGGGAAAGCAGGAACAAATGACAACATATCCCATGACTGTGGGGAATTAATTTCCGATTACAATACGTTGAAACAAATATCTTATACCCATAAATACATTAATTGCTTTCCATTTAAACAAATTTATTTTATTTTAATTGCTTGAAGAATGGTAGACTTAATAAGGAATACTTCAAATAATTTTAATTGCAAGACCCTAGGACTTGGTTCTGCAGCTGTCATTGAAAATTGAAATTTTAAATTTTAAATTTTAAATTTTAAATTTTGGATGCATGAATTTGTTGGTGGATTATGATGCCTAGCGGCTTACGAGTTTTTATGGGGACCCTGAGATCGCCAGCCGGGAAACTCCTGGTCATTACTTAGGGCACGTTTGGTAAACTGTAATGATGATTACATAGGAATAGGAATATGTATTACAAGAAATACGAGATGCTGTAATGTAATACTTATTACTATTCATTTGTTTTGGTGACAAAACCTTGAAAATAATGGAATAAAAAAATTTTAAATTAAATTGTCTAAAATACCCTTATTATAAAATTACAAATACACTTGATAAGAATTAGTTTATCTGCTTGTGGCTGTTTCAAACTCTATCTTATCACCTCCTTTATTTTTTAATTTGCTTGTGACTGCTTGTGTAATCCATACACGACAGGTTGGTTAACACTTATAAAAATCCTATTTATTGTTTTTGAAATCGCAAATATAAAACAAAAGTTTCAGAGCAAAAAAAATATAATTTCAGAACAGCCTATTGAATTGCAAATAAAGTTTCTTGTTTGTTCTGTCCTTCTAAGCTTGTTTTTTAAAGTGCATAAAGGACACCAACAGGTTTTTGAAGTTTTTGAAAACGCAAAAAATAGTAGAGAGAGAGAGAAAAGGGGGGGCAGTACCTGTGGAATCGCAGAGATCTAGGAGGGGAGAAAAAAATTCTTAAGAAGAGAGAGCAGCAACTGAGAGGAAAGAAAGGCCATACCAATAAAAATAGGAAATATCTAGTAGTAAGAGATTAAAAGTTTTGAGAGAAGGGACATAAAATATTTCAAAAGGAACGGAGATAGAAAATTTTTGAGAGGGAGATGAAAATTTTGGAGAAGCGGGTAAGAGGGGATATTTTGGGAATTTTCTTAATTGAGCGTGTTATTAACTGAAGGAATATGTATTCAGGCCTTTTAATAAAGAATGACTATTCCTCGTTTTAAGGAATAATTATTCATAAGGAATAATTATTCCTTGTAATAAAAACTTTACCAAACAACCATATAACTAAACCATAGGATTAGCTATTACATTACAATGTCTATTACAGTCTACCAAACGTGCCCTTAGAGTTTTAAGTGGTCGGTTCAATCTGCCTTGGGTTTGTTTAGGCGATTTTAATGAAATTTTGTTTGCTGATAAGAAACAGGGATGGCTGGATAAACTGGAGAGACAAATGCAAGGGTTTCGTGATGCTCTTGATTTTTACTAGTTGAAGGATTTGGGTTCACTAGGTTCCCATTTACATGGTGTAACAGACGGCCTGGATATCAAAATGTGTGGATTTGGTTGGATAAAGGAGTGGCTCCGATAGAGTGGATTTTGAGGTTGCCATCGTCCCGAATTCATCACTTGGATGCATTCCATTTTGACCACAAATCGATTCTTCTATGTTTGGATTTTGAATACAGTCGATTTTATAAAAGAGGGTGGCCTTTTCGCTTTTTAGCGATGTGGCTGAAGGAGAGCTCCTGCGAAGAGGTCATTCGTGAGGCTTGGGGGGATGGGCAACAACCTGTCACGGCTTGGGCTTTTAAAAAAAAAAAAAAAAAAAAAAAAAATTCTTGCCAGGATAACCTTAGAGTGTGGAATTGGGAAAAGTTTGGCCATGGCCAATACTCATTAAGGAAAAAAATGGTAGATTTTAAGGCAGCTAAAGAGGGAGGATGGTATAGAAGTCAGCTAGCTCGAATTCAAGCTCTAAGAGATGAAATTCTACTACTACAGTCTATTGAGGAGTGCATGTGGAAGCAAAGGTCAAGAAATACCTGGCTTAAAGAAGGGGATAGAAATACAAAGTTTTTCCACAGCAGAGCTAATCAAAGGAATCGACGTAACTTGATATCAGGATTAGAGGATGAGTCCGGCAACTGGGTGGAGGATGAGGCCGAATTAGGCAGAGTGGTGGAGGAGTACTTTATAACACTTTTTCAGTTTCAATCCTTCTGGGGCTGATGGCATTTTAAATGCTATTCAGCATTCAGTGGTGGATGATTCAAGCTCTCTTATGGATGGGGAGTTCCATGCTAGTGAAGTTCAGCAAGCTCTTAATCAGATGACTCCACTCACTACACCGGGTCCTAATGGTATGTCCCCTATTTTTTACAAATCTTCATGGCATATTGTAGGTGCAGATGTCACGACTGTTGTGCTTCAGGCACTGAATTCAAGTATTGTTCCTGAGTCCATTAATACTACCTTCATCTCTCTTATTCTGAAGATAAAAAAATCCTAAGAAAGTCTCTGATTTTAGACCTATTAGTTTATGCAATGTCATTTATAAACTAATTGCTAAAATGATGGCTAATTGCTTAAAGAAGTTCTTGGCTAAATCTATCCCAAATTCTTAAAGTGCTTTTCTATCAGGGCGTTTAATCACTGATAACATTCTTGTGGCATTTGAGACTCTTCATTATCTTAAAAGGAAGACATAAGGGAAGTTGGGGTATATGGCTCTTAAGCTTGACATGAGTAAAGCCTATGATCGGGTGGAGTGGAGCTTCTTAGAGAAATTAATGCATCACCTGAGGCTTGAAGAGAGGATGATCAAAGTCATTATGTCGTGTTTGAAATCTGTGTCCTTTTCAGTGCTTCTTAATGGGCAATCGTTGGGGAATATTAAACCCTCAAGGGGTCTTCGTCAAGGTGATCATTTATCTTCCTATTTGTTTGTAAAGTGTGCTATGGGCTTGCAAAGTTTAATATAACAGGCTGAGGTGGATAGGAGTATTAGGGGTGTGGCTATTTGCAGGAATGGTCCTCGGGTTTCCCATTTATTCTTTACGGATGATAGTGTGTTTTTTTGTTGTGCAATGGAAGGTGAATGTTAAAAGGTTCTCGATATCTTGGCAATTTATGAAAGAGATTCAAGTCAGAAAATAAATCGGGAGAAGACTAATATATTCTTTAGCAAAAACACTCCTCAATTAGTCCAATCCCAAATTCAACACCTACTGGGGGTCCCAGCAATAAGGTATTATGAAACATATTTGGGTTTACTAGCTTTAGTGGGGCAAGCGAAAAAGAGAAGTTTCATTTATCTAAAAGAACGGTTTGGAAGAAATTACAAGGTTGGAAGGAAAGGTTGCTATCTCAAGCAGGTAAGGAAGTGCTCATTAAGTTGGCTATCCAAGCAATCCCGACATATACAATGAGTTGTTTCAAAATCCCAAGAGGTTTGATCAAAGAATTGGAAGTTCTTATCTGCAAATTTTGGTAGGGGTATAGTGGTGAGTTGAGGAAGGTCTATTGGGTTAGTTGGGAGAGGTTATGCAAAGCTAAAGAACTGGGTGGGTTGTGTTGTGAAATTTTAAAATACTCGCAAGTGTACAAACCGTACCAAAGTATAGTTTGACAAGAACGAGGTCAAACCCACAAGGAATTTTGCCCTAAAGAGCCTTTAAATAGGTCAAGGAATCCTATTACAAGTTGAATTCCCATTTGGAGAAAATCCCAGATTTTTAGGCTTCACTTAACCGACAATTTTGGCCCATTTAATGTCAGAATTCGGACTTTTGGTAAACTAAAAAGTTGTAGCCCTTTAAGTTAAATTTCCAGCCCAACTTGAATCATCTCGATTGGACATTTGAACCGAAAGTTATTCCAAAAATATTAACTTATGTGCAGGCTGGAATCCTAATCCGAATTGGACTTAGATTTGATGCAAATTTCCTTTGATTCCTTGCTCCAGTTGGACTTAAATTTAACTGGGTTGGCCTTCTTTAACTTCATCATGGCCCTTGTAAAAGTAAAGTCCATTAACTTTCTTCTTTGCACAAATCCACTTATTTAATTTCATTCTCCTACAAAAGACAAATTCACGCAATAAAATTCAATTAAGCACAAAATTGATTATTCAGCATTATTCCAAAACCAAATATAAAATGCATAAATTAACTCAAAATAAATATGATAATGCTTTCTAACAATGATATAAATATGCAAAATTAAGCTATTATTAATGCACATTAGATTGGGATTCAAAGAAATTGAGAAAGTTAATCAGACTCTCCTAGCAAAGCAAGTGTGGTGAATGATGAACATCCTGGATTCTCTTTGTTTTAGGGTATGTAAAGCTCGTTTCTTTCCAAACTGCTCCATTCTTGAAGCTAAGGATTCTATTACGGGATCCTATGCTTGGAAGAGCATCCTCAGTGCTAGAGACGTCATCAGGAAGGGCATGGTATGGCAGATTGGTAATGGGCAATCAGTTAGGATTAAGGAAGATAAATGCCTCCCAGTGAAGCCTGGTAGTTTGACTATTTCACCTCTCCCATCAGTCCCCCCTGACACAAAGGTTAGCTCCCTCATTAACCCGGTTCTAGGAGTGTGGAAATCTGGTGATGTGAAGCAGGTTTTTCTCCCCCATGAATCATTGATGATTTTGGGAATCCCACCGAGTCCTAGAGGCCCCCCTGACCGAGTAATTTTGGCACATACACAGTCCGGATTGTTTACAACAAAAAGTGCTTATAAGTTGCTGGTTAACTCAAGCTCAGCTGGCAGTGCAGGTAGCTCAGTTTTGGACCCCCAAAAAAGATTCTGGAGAGGAGTTTGGCAACTGCGGCTGAAAAAATTAAGCATTTCATGTGGAGAGCATACAATAATGCTCTGCCCACGAAATGTAATCTGGCCCGGAGACAGATCACAGCAACTGATGCTTGCGAGTTCTGCAATGATCACCCAGAAGATGTATTGCACGCTCTTTGGCGTAGCAAAGAAGTGGAGTCGGTGTGGTCCTCTTTCCACTGGTCCCAGACGGCAGTATCTCCCCCTCCCCTTAACTTTTGTGATTTATTTGACAGCTTTTTACAGGTGCACCGTGCACGAAGACTATAGGAAGGAATTCGCTTGGTGCCTATGGAATAGACGTAATTCCATCCATTTTGGTAGGCCTTCTCACCCTCTGTCTTAGATCGGTACCATGGCAGGTGCAAGAGGTTGAGCCCGAAAAAGCTCGACATGTGCTGCTGCATCAGTGGCGTCCCCCTGAGTTAGATGTCCGTAAAGTTTATTTTGATGCGGCGGTCTTCAAAGCTTCTAATTCTGCTGGAATAGCCGTGGTGGTCCGTGACTGGCGTGGTATGGTGGTGGGAGTTCTCTCGATGTCAATCCCGTTATCCAATTTGGTTGCTGATTTGGAAGCCCTTGCTTGCCACCATGCTGTCCAATTTGTTGGTGATCTTGGTCTTCACAGAGTTATCTTTCGAAGGGGATTTGACAATAGTTATTAACGCGGTCTCTAAAAGAAATGCAGCGTTATCTTCATTTGGAAACATCGTGGATGATATCCGATGTTTAGCTTCTTCTTTTCTGTTTTATGAGTTTATTCATGTGCACTGTACTGGAAATTTTGTGGCTGATGCTTTAGCGAAAAAAGCTAAGAATTTTGTTTCTTATCAGGTCTGGTTGGAGGAGCTTCCTAAAGACATTGCTCCTCTAGCAGATTTTGATGTCCATTAGTTTCTGTTTCTTAATATATTCCCAGGCCAATGGTCTGGTTTCTCAAAAAAAAAAAAAAAGTTGCTAGTTTATTTCCTAATAAAATGAATTTCTGAACTTTTTATCACTGGCTAGATAATGTTAATGCTCATAATTTTTAATGGTTTAATTTTTTTTGAGAAACTTTTTAATGGTTTAACTTAGCGTGCGTTTACCTAATGCGTTTTTGCGTTTTAAATCCTAGTTCTCATAGCACTGTTCACGGACCAGCCAACTTGTGAAAAACACAGTAATAAGTTTGC
The DNA here is from genome assembly GCA_028535165.1 of Quercus tomentella. Taxonomy (NCBI): domain Eukaryota; kingdom Viridiplantae; phylum Streptophyta; class Magnoliopsida; order Fagales; family Fagaceae; genus Quercus; species Quercus tomentella. The sequence goes on from JAPQVY010000155.1 coordinate 11,696,837, forward strand.
TACACTGTTTTGCGTTTTAAAAATTATTTTGCTACAGTGTTTTCAATAATAAGTTTTCAATTTTCAGCAAAATAAGCGGTATTCAAACAAACCCTTATATATGGACAAAGAGATTTTATAATGCCTGCCATTAGTAGTGGTGTGCATGTTGCTCTTTTTTCAAATTTCCACTTGGGAATATATGCGGCTATGGCTATGAATCAATTAAAGACTTTTTCAAATTTTCATTTATTTCTATTTTTAATTGCCCGTTTAGGAATTTAATGAGTTTTATGGTCATAATTAAATTTATTGTCAAACATTTACATATCATGGATCTATCTCTTTATCTCCCACTCTTTCTTGGAATACATTTGATCCACTCAACCAAAGTTTCATGAGAAAGCAAAGCAAAACATAAAAATTGAAAAAGGAAGAAAGAAGAAGAACTCTCTCTCTCTCTCTCTCTCTCTCTCTCTCTCTCTCTCTCTCTCTCTCTCTCTCTCTCTCTCTCTCTCTCTCTCTCTCTCTCTCTCTCTCTCTCTCTCTCTCTCTCTCTCTCGTTTGTTTCATGTTTTGTCTAAAGAAAAAAGCAAAGATTTAGTTTATGTGCATTTTTTTTTTAATCGGGTGGGTTGGGTTGGACCCAAGACCAACCCGAACCCAAAAAAGACCTGACTTATTGGCCCAAACCCAACCCAAACACCCATCGAACCTGCCCAATACCCTTCGGGTCAGGTCAGTTCGAGTTGACCAGGTTATACTCAGCCCTAATTATTCCCCGTTAGAATAATTTAAAATTTTCACTTTTGTTTTTATATAAAATTAGTCTTTTGCTGATTTTGTAAGCACGTTGGTTTGCACCATGTCAATGGCAACCCAACATATAAGAGTATAAAAGGAAAAGAAAATTGATTGCAGCTCAGCTATAATTTGCTAGTAAATGATAGTCTTTGCATGTCCAAAAATTTATTCTAACAGAGATTTTTCATGGAGGGGCCTGCACTTTTCAAAACTCAGTATATAATAGGTAGCTAACCTATTATGTTTCTATAATTTTTTTTTTTTTTTGGGTGAAAGAAAAATTAAATTAAACATAATTAAGTAGTATAAAGTCTAGGATAGGTAACATCTCAAACGTCAGCGAATAACTGATACATAATACATGAAAGAGGATGCGAATACAAAACAAAGCTAACCTATTTTGTTTCTCAAAATATATATATATATATATATATATATATATATATATATATATATATATATATTTGATAGTTAGGGAAGAGCCTGAACATAACACCTCACTTTTCCTTATGTTGGCAAAAAGTCCAGTACCTAAATCTCCTCTAATAGATGGGAGGTCAGTTGCTACATACATTGTTCAAACATTTAGGATGGTACTTGAAGATTTCGCACGCCATTGTTCTTTTCTTCAGGGATCTTGACAAGACTTTCGTAACAAACACAAAAAAGATATATAAAGAGGAGGGATCTCCAAGCCTTTGTCCCTTCCCTCCTCTGAAATATCCATAAAATGATGACTTGGTATTTTTAAAATTATAAGATTTAGTTTGTTACTTTTTAAACTTTTCAAAGTTGAGAGGAAATTACATTTTATCACTCTAAACTATACCTTATGTTACACTTTGCACCTTACCGTTAAGTTTGCTGTTAACTTGAATGAAAATTCAAAGTTTATGGTGCAAAGTGTAAAAAGAGTATAGTTTAGGCTGATAAAGTGTAATTTATCTTTTATTTTTAAAGCATTAAGAAGATGAGTAATTAGGTCTTTTCATGTGGTGTCATGCTTTTCCATCCAAATTAACGGCAAACTTAACTTAGAGGTGCATAATGTAACAAGAGTCATAGTTTAAGGTGCAAAAAGTACATTAAAAAAGTTTATGATACAAAGTGTAACATAAGTTATAGTTTAAGATGATAAAATGTAATTTCCCCCGATGTTTAATTTGTTACTTTTAAACTATAAGGGCTAATTATATACACTCCTAAATTCTAGGGTTTAAAATGGAAAATATATATATATATATATATATATATTTGTTAATGAATTTGAGTGATAATAGAGATATTACAGATAAACCGTACAAATTGTACTATTATTTAAGTGGCATTAGTCATATTATATTATATTAACACGTTAATTTGTTAATTTTTTTATGGTAGAATTTAGTAATTTACCATATCTTTAACATTAAAAACATATTGGTACTCCTTTACCAACCCATCTCGCTCCCTCTCCATCGTCTTTAATCACAACAATAAAATAAATATAAAAAAAAGATGACTTTGAATTTTGAACAGTGGAAAACAGATTCAATGCACCATCCAACGCTGAAAATAATAATAATAATAAACAAAAGAAAACTAAACGCAAATGAACTTATTTAGCTTTTCCTGCACAGGGCAAAAAAATGTGTATATATATAATAGACCTACATGTACCTGGGCATTATTGGAGCCGACTGCCGAGTGACCTAAAATATATGACCAAAGAGAAAAATGGCGGAATATATTTTAGTATATTTGGTCAACAAATTGTTTGATTTGGTCTAGAAGGTGTGCAGAGAATTTAAAAGCCTAAGTAAAGAAGTTGAAGAAACTAAACGTGAACTGAAGCATATTCAGGCTTCCACACCTAGTGTATATATATAACCAAGTTACTAGTATTTTTGAACCTGAAAATCCCAGAATAAAAACTTGGTTAGTATTAGGTTCTAAGAACTTTGTAGGATTTGTATGTGCTGTCATACAAAGAGTGATCAACGGCGTCAATACCTCAAAAAAGCTTTCAATTTTAATTTCTTTTTCCCTATCCATTTTACATCCCCCACAAATGACCACAACCATACAAATCCTCCCAAAAATGATAATACAATAATTCTACACAACTTTAAATTTAAATCCGCACAATGCCGAATCACAAAGATGAGAAAACACTTTAATAAAATTTAAGAGTAGAAACTAATTTCTAATTCTATATCCTATCACCATAGCAAGGAAACTTCCTAAAACATATATTGGTAAAACAATTGCACTCACCCACAAGAATCTCTAGTAAAAAAAACCACTTCCCAATTAATAGCAATAAACCGCACAACACAACCACAACCACCAAGCAGAATGTGCTCTCTCAGATTCAGTCAGCTCTGGACTGACCAGCTCGGGAAGAAAGGATGATGCCAACAATGAGACCATAGAGAGCCAGTGCTTCGGCAAAAATAAGAATAAGAATCATCCCAACAAAAAGCTTTGGCTGTTGTGCATTGGCTCTGCATAAAACATATACAAGGCATTTGAGCTATTAAGCTATTATATATGCTATTATTAGCAAGGCATTTGGGAATAGGAATCACCCCAAAACCTATTAATCTGATTGAAAGATGTCAATTTAATCACTCAACCATTATTCAAACAATTATAAGCACAATTCTCATTTAAGCGAATAGAATAGACCAGTTGACTAAGGAAGACGGTTTATTTTATTTTATTCTTTTCATTTTTGTTTTTTAGAAGGTCAGCAAGAACACTTGTGGCGTGTTTGGATGGTAGAATTTGGATTTGGGTTATTAAAATCCAAATACCTTGTTTGGATAGTTTACAAAAGGTCAAGAATTTGGATTTGACAAATTCACCAAAGATTTTAAACCTTTTTCTAAACCTATAGAATTTTAGAAATTCATATGACATACTTAAATATTTATGAATTTGGAATTAAGGCATTTCAAACCTATTATTTTAGAATTCAAATCCAAATTCAAGAATCCAAACGCAACCTTAGATCATTCAGTTCTCCATTATTATGCGTTAATCAAAACTGGAAAGACTCACCACCGATCACCACCCATATCCAAATGTTAACACAAATCAAAATCAGAAGTAGAAGAATCAAATATAGCTTGCAATTTAGGTGTTGGAACATGAGTTGAGAAACAAGATGGAATTTCCATATATACCCGAATAAGTAAATCATGCAACCAAACAAAAAACATATATGAAAAACGAAATGCTAAAGAAGATCAACAATGCGCAAGTAAATATAAATTTGTATATGGGGTTATCGATATTATAGGGTACCTGACACCAGCGTCACCGACGATACCAATAGCCATACCAGCAGAGAGGCCAGCGAGGCCACAAGAGAGACCAGAAGAGAGATGGGCATAGCCATCGAAGAGGTAATAGGATTTAGCCTTTGGGTTAATCCCTGTGCTGATAATCACAGCAATAATGAGGCCATATATACCCAACACACCAGCCATGACCACCGGCACGATCGACTTCATCACCAGCTCTGGCCTCATCACACCCATCGACGCCACCCCAACTCCGCTCTTCGCCGTTCCGTACGCCGCTCCCATACCTGAAAAAAAAAAAAAAAAAAGGGACAAAGTCACCCGATCAATACCATACCCGATGAGATCCGCATCAACAGAACCCGAAGATATTGAAATTTTTTATTACAGGAGAAGACTAAGGCGGCAGCAGCGCCGAGGAAGCCAAAGAATGGGGCTGTTTCATCGCCGCTGAAACCTGATGAAGAAGACATTTTTTTTATTTTCCGATCAGATCTGAGATGAGAAGAGAATGAATTTTTGCTTTTCTCTTTTTTTGTTTAGTTCTCTTTTTGAATGGCTTTTATTCTCTAAGATGCTCTGGGTTTGTTTGTTTTGTTTGTTTGTTGATAATTGTGGTTTGTGGATCAGAGATTCAGACCCCTTCCTCCTATGGGAACTCCTCTGCTAAATGCTGAAATGCTAATCATAGATTCTCAGTCATAAATAAATATGAGGGACATAATTACAGAAATACCCTCAACCGTTGGACTTTTAGGAATACATCCTTTGGGCTTTCGTCCATTTTTTTTAACCCATTCGGAATAATACCTATTTGGGCTTTCTTTCCTTTTTCCTTAGTCCATACGTGGAGGGAACTCTCTCTTTTTTTTTTTCTTTTTTTTTTTTTTAAACAATGTATTTGATTGGTTGAAGAGAAAAGTGGAAGGAAGAGGGAAATTATAAAATTACCCCTATTATCCAATTGTTTTTCAAATTACAACAAGAGTATGATAATTTTGATTTTCTTATGCTTTGCCATCCTTTCTACCAAATACACAATATCAAAAACTCAAATATTTTTTACCCTCTCACTTTATAATCAAACAGAACCCTCAGTTTTCTTGTGGTGGACCATCTCCTCAAAAATTCAAGTTAGAACAGTAATCTCCTAAAAAATTCCAAGTTTGCAATAATACTAAACTCTTAAAAAATTGACTTCAGTTCTGACTTCTGACTTCTTCTTCTTCTTCTTTTTTTTTTCATCATTTTAAGCTTCAGCTTCTTGATCACCACTTAACATAAACCGTCCATTCTACTTGAGGTCAAAGAAAGAGTTGAACCTTTATCATCTCTACAAAATTGTTTAGCACTTTTTAACTAACTTGTCTCATGTTCAAATTTTTTTAAAATTCAATCTAGTTAAGCACAATCCATTTTTGCCCAGTTTATTTCTTAAGCTATGAAAATAACCTCATCCAATTTCCAAACACTTCAGCAAATACAACAGGAGATTGTGATAGTGTATGTCTGCGTGTTCATCACTAAAGCTTTAATGCTTTGGGTAAGAATGGTAAATTGTTAGGAGGATACCATAAAGTACATAAAATTTATAATTAAAAAAAAAAAAAAAAAAAGGAAGATACCATAAAGATTGCACGTGTCATGACCATAGAAACCAGCGCATGCACATAATTAGCCGATGATAACATTAGCAGAAATAATGGTAAATTGTTAGGAAGAGACCATAGAGATGCAATTATTATTAATCCATTTTGTTTTTACATTATTAGACTAGAAATATTATAACGACATAAAAGCCAAGGACATAGTTTCCCACCAATAACACTATACAACTAGTATTGATAGCAACAAAAGGCCAAATACGTTGATAATGATGATGGTATGAAGGAAGCCTTCGGTCCACAATACATGTGATGAGAAAGACAGTTGAAATATGAAATATTTAAAACCATAAAAATCCAACATATTAAAGAAATTAACAAGTTTCAAAAGCATGGGAAGAAAATGCCACAACCAATGAAAAACTAGATGAGATGATCCATTTCATTAAGAGATCTTCCATCAATCCATGATATATTAATAATATGATAATAAATTTTTTCTGAAAAATTGGAAAGCTGGACTTATATATCCACTTATCAAAAGTTTTATTTTGTTGCACAAAAATGCAAGCAAAACTGTATCCAATTGTCTGAAAAAACTGTTGAACTGTACCTGGAGGAACCACAGAGCTGCACTTCATAACCATTTTTAAGAAACCCTTTCTAGAGAAAATTTTCATACACGTGTTTGTTAACCAATAAGAGGGGAAAAGAACATAATTACCCTTTAGGACTATAATACCAGCCATGCCAGCATTAAATGCAGAGATGAACTTCAAATGAGAAAAGGACCCAACTATAATTAATCAAGGAGGTGGGGGTTTAACAAGCAGCCTAAGAATTTCTTCGTGAAATCAATGGCATAAAAGATCAAAACTTACGGGTGCAAATCAGTTATAAGGCAACAGCAGGCGTACCTCTCATGAGCAAGACAGCCACAATATTTTCCCCAACCTAGCAACAAGCCAACAAATGAGTGTAAGCGGTAAGATAAAAAAATTTAAAATTTTAAAATAAATAAATAAATAAAAAACAACAACAGCTGAAACAGAAGGGTAGATTAGGATAGGAAGGATTAAATCACTTAATTTCAAAATGTACATACACAATGTGATGAAGCTCAGTATAAATAGTGCAACACCAAAACAATACCTGAAAGTTGATCTTGAAAGCATTATCTGTCATGCAATGTCAAATGAATTTAGGCGATCAAATATGAAACAGGCACCTTAGCATATTTATGTCGATTCAGTGTCACAAACCACGTGATATATGCCCTTAATCCTTAAATGTTGTTAATAATATATAATACACCAGACACAAGCATACATCCAGGATGCCCTGCAAGTGCGAACAGAATAAAAGACAAAATCCAAGTGGAAGTCAAGGCCATCAAAGATGCACTTTTGAAGGCAAAATGCAATTCCTTTGCTCAAAATTTAGCGAACAAAAGATAAGTCAGTAACTAATGTTCAACTAAAAAAATCTGAACAATGTTGAAGTCCTTTTGATGAAAGGATGGAAAAAGATTCTGTATGCTTGTTGACACTAAAATATCCTAATCTGTACATATTGAAAACAAGAATGTCAAGATAAATTGTCTCATCTAGGGGGATCCCCGAACAAAAAATAGGGCTTAACTTTTCACCCTAGGAGGTGCAGCCTTGATGGATGATGACCCAATTGCTGAAAGTAATCCAATCTTATCGTTCCACCCAGATGCCTGCAGTCCAGACCATCCAGGTTATGATACTTGAGCCGATTTCTAAAGCAAGAAGTCTCTGCCACCACCAAAAATGGCCTTTTGTTGTACTCCATGACCATCTCTGATCACACTTGCAAGGAGGCATCAGACCTTGAACAGTTTGCATTGGGAGGCAATGCCATTATGACCAAACAGGCAACAAAAAACCATCCCGTTTCTTCCACAACGCCTTCTGGATCATTAACAGGATACCAACCATGCCCCACCACCACAATATATGCAACAAACTCCTGCAGAAACAAGGAACCAGACCACTCCAAGCCTTGCACATAAATGGTACCAAAAAAAGGTCACCCAATCCCTGGGATTATCAAGATTTCACATTTGGCTTCATTTCCATGTGCCTCTCAATCAGTTTGTCCACAAAGGAACGGATCTGCAAGTTTAAACATAAGAGGACAACTCAGAAGAAAAGACATACCACGACATTACAAAATACCGCTAAGGCTTCATTTATGCAATAAGGTTATTCAGCAGGTACAAATAAAAGCTATTGCAGAAAATTTGGTTCCTTTCATGTTAGAAAGAATAATTCTATAAAAAAAAATATCTATTAATTTGTCAAGGAGAAGTTTTGTGCACAAGCCAACCCTAAAGAAAGCAATATAAGACGGGTGCTTTTCCAAATGAACCAACCAACAGGGCCAACATGGATTCGTATATTTTAAAAATTATAAAATTTAAAAATATATATATAGGGAGGAAAAAGGTTCCCCCAGATAAATAGATCCAATGTTAATAACATAAAAATGTAATACACACCTTATTCCTGCGCTTGAAATCAAGAAACTCTGAAACAGACATTGTTTTTTCAGCATCTGTGGCCTGCTCCATGACCTGAAAATTGAACTGTAAGACTGGGGAAAAAATAAAAGAACAGTTGCAAGCTCATGTTTAATCATGTCGTATAAAATCCATCAGGATTAAATTTGCAACTAGATATAAAAGGAAGGGAGAAAATAGGGAAGATGAAAAACAAGTAACCTTAGTTGCAGTTTTCTTCATAATTGACTTGTATCCTTCCTTATCAATTTTCCTAGCTTTATAAAGGGGCATAAGCAATGATGCAACATAATCCACAACAGCCTGCTTAATGCGGTCAGCCCCTCGAGAAAGATTTTTTACAGACTCCTTGTTTACTGTAACTTGTGAAACAGAACTCTCATTTGCCAATCTATCATGCCTCCAGGTGGGTAGTCTCGAACTTGTGTTTGAATCCTCCTCATCCTTTATATTCACAGTCGAACGGAAGAATTCAGAATCAGCTGCAGCTGCCTGAGATTGCCATCTGTCAATTGCATGATAGTCCTTTATCCCCACACTACCAGCTGTATCAACCCATGCTTTAGTATAAATACTGCTATCCACCGCCACACTTTCACCAGAGTGCTCTCTGAAGTTCAAATGGCTGGCAATCTCATTTGAATGGCTCCGCAGCGAGAGGTTATCCACTGAAACTTTTGAACTGTCAAGGTTAGCACAAGCAGCAGAGAAATCAACAGACCAGTTCCTAACTTTGCAGTTCCTAGAGTCTATTTCTGATATACAATCTTGTCTTCCCAAAACTCCCCCAGACCACTTCCTTCTAGTATCAACCTCATCCATTTGGGAAAATTGATCCCGTCTAGCAAATTTGTGAAATGATGGTATCTTAGGAAGCTGCAGCAATGTATTACATTTGGCTTCTGATGACGCATAGGCCTGCAATACAAAACCACCACTAAAATCCTTTAGAGATAGTGACCAGAAGAAAGAGGAAAAGATTCACAAAGAAGATAAGTAAAACAGAACAGCCTATGACTAAATATGGCTGCAGAAATAAAGTGCCATGGCACCATCTGTTCCAGGTAAATATCAACATAATTGCATGCTATCTAAATTGCAATCAACCTAGTTAAATAATAACAATAACAAATAAAAATAAGGACATCAACAATCCAAGCTACAAGTGATGCCTGTGTAGTTAAAATTTTAGTGGTTACGTTTGGGTTCCACAGCAATTTACTCCAAATTGATACCAAAAATAATTATCAAAACCTCATCATAGTACTGGAAAGTTTGTATAAAAGTGGTGAAGGATAGCCATATTTAATGTGTAAAAAAAGTGAAGAGTCTGTATCATGAACATTGCATTTTTCAGGCACACTAAGAACATTAACAAGAACACAAGGTATGGCAATATTTACAAATGTAAGACATTAAGTGGGTCAGCACATAACCATGATCTAAGCATCTTGCAAAGTTACATTTTTTTGTATGTACTGCACCTTTGGGGTTATCCTCACAGTTGGAAATTTTATCAAATATGGGATGATAGTGGTTGATTGATGTTATATGTGCAAATGCAGCGGTGAAACCATGGACCACTTGTTACAACATTGCACAATTGCTATGGCTTCAACATTCATGTTATTTGGAGCTAAATGGATTGTGCCTATATCCATCCAGGAGTTGCTTCAATGTTGGAGAAGGAAACCCGAGTCTTTCAGATTTGAAGTCTGGACCATAGTCCCAATGTGTTTCACATGGACTTTATGGAAGCAAAGAAAATTTGAGGGGGGAGATTTGTCAGTTATGTGAATTAAATCAATGTCTATTAGCTCTTTAATTTAATTGGAAGTAGAATTTTTTTGGTTTCATTGAATTTGTGTGATCTTGAGGAGATAGTTGAGCATACATCCAGTACACTAAAGCTGTCCCCCTTATCCTATATAATTGTACGAGTTTTCTTCAATACAGATCTTATACTCATCAAAAGAAAAGAAGCATTGTACCAAATCAAGAGAAACAAACCTCAGCAGCTGCAAGTGCCGCAGCACGGGCTGCTTCTGCAGCAGCAAAGGCAGCCTGTTCTTCCTCAGACATAGCAACATTGTTGCCCTCCAGCTCAGTATCCAGTGTACCTATTGAACCTTGGGACCTTGATGTAATCTCCATTTTTGAGTCATTTGTAGTTTCGTGTTGGGCTGCTTTGCCATTCACTTTCTTCAAATTTGCATTAGAAGGCAAAAAACTTCCAGATGCAGGAACCTGCAAGTTTCCTTTATTCTCCAAAGCACCATGATGTGTGTGCAGAGGCGGCTTTCCCATTACTGGATCTTTAAGAGATTTTCTCTTTGCTGAATCTATAGCAGTTGCTTGCCTTGATAACTTCAATCCACCATTAGAAGCTTTTTCCTTGCGAAAGACTTCAAGCCACACATTAACCAGCTGACTTGCTATTGCACGTATATCTCGGCTAGTATGTACACAAACTTTTTCTTTCACAGTTTTCCCTATGCCTACATCAACAGTATCAACAATTAAATAATAATTGTAATGAAAAGCATATTCCATCATCAACAATGTTGATATCAAATTACTTCTAGAAAATGAATTCATATCAACTCAAGTAAATTTAAACGCATTCATATGGGTGCATTTACACACAATTTTAAGAAAGTGACTTCTAATCATTCTAGTTAAATTTTCATATCAAACAATTTAAGCACAAATTATAAGCAAATTACCTCAGCATGATCCAGTTAAACAATTCAAGTCTTTTTTTTTTTCTTTTTTAAATTTTGATAAGTAACGGATTTAACAATTCAAGTCTTGAACAATCAAAGAGCTAATATCAGCTGAAACCACATAATTTTTCTCCTGCACAGTTTTCTGCTGAACATGTGAATCATTTTCCCAGTGAAATTTATTTATCACCCTTCCTGAAACTTTCTTCCAGAAACAGACTAAGAAGACAGAATCTAAAAACTTGAATCAGTAATAACTAAATTAATCTTCTTTTTTTCTTTTTCAGCATAAGCAATCCTCTATGTACATATGCGTGTAAATGCTGCATACAAAAAACAGAAAGACAAATCAATACCTGACAAGCGCACAGCAAGTAGATCAGTTGAAACTCGTACAAGTAGACGAACACAATGCCGCAAGAGTTGGGTCCCATCCTTCCCCATAGAGTCCTATCATAAGCCAAACAAAATACACGGCATCAGAAATTTTGTTTAAAATGATGAACATAGGATGATGTCAACAGCCAAAGAACAAATACATTACCAAATTCCATATTCCATTCATTATAAAAATAATAATAATAAATAAATAAAAAAGACTGAAAAACTATGGAAGGCAAGTAATACCAGTATCCATGAGTTGAGTGTAGTAAGCCCTTCCTTGGTCCCAGCAAAGGATTTCAAGGTTTCAACACGAAGATTCAACAACTCTTTGGCCACACGCAATCGTCCTGCAGTAGTTTTTGCATTAAAGAACATCTCCTGTAGTAAAGCTTCTATTGTCAAAATCTGGCCTCCATCTAAAGAGTCCTTGTAGAGGACATTAGAAAGCTCAACTGCATCAAGTCTCTTTGTTATGTCCCTAACTTCATCCCTCTCAAAGTCACTCTGTCTGTGGACAACCTCCATTGCCTCTACTTCTGCAGTGTAGTCTTTTCCAGTCCTCAATATGTCAATTATACGCACTGCTTCCCGTAGCCCACTCATCATTGCACCACCAACTGTGTCAGGATGCTCCTTGCAGGTGGCTTCACCAGCAAAAAACAAACAATTCTCTACAGGCCTTCCCAATAAATCATAATCTTCTCCAGATGCTCCAACAGCAACATAGGAGTAAGCACCATAGCTAAAAGGATCCCTGCCCCAGTCTGTCACTACTGATGCAACTGGATCAGGAACTGAAGCCTCACCAAAAAGTTTACGGAGAACCATTAACGCATGGTTTACATGATCAGACGAGCTCATGTTTTGGCCATCTATAGCTGCCTTACCAACCACTAAAGCTATAAGAACAGGAGCCCCAACTGTTTTCCTAAGATTCCAGAACATAAAGCACTGGCCCCTTCGGTTTGTTTCCTCGGCTGTTGCTCCAAAGTAATCCACAGAATCATCCCAGAATACTTCCGGAAACTCCAAAACCACTTTATTGAGAACTCCAAAGCCAAGCCTCTGGATAGAAGAATGTTTCCATTGGGGTAAAGGTGGGGAAAACTTTAGGGTATCTGCTTTCAAGCATCCAAGCGGCACTGTAATCAGGACAGCATCTCCCAAAAATTCACTGCCATTTGACGTAGAAACTTTGACTCTATAACTCCCACTACCATTACTTCCAGAGTCCTTGGTTTCATATGAAACATTTGTAACTATATGGTTCAAGCGAATGGGAAGTCCATCTCCAAGAGACTCAACAACAGTGCTGTAACCCCCTTTAATCATACAATGAGCTCCTCCAAATCCTCCATAAACATCATCTTGGTTCCAGTAGGGAAGAGATACTTGCTTAAGCAGAGCAGCACAACCATACTCTAAGTTGGCGAAATGCCAGTCCATAACCCTCCTCTCCAAAGGATCCAAAATCTCTTTAGAATAATTTCTCAGAGGAAAACTGCAATCAACGCTACCTTTATTGGAATCAAAGAAAGCATTTTTAGAACCATGCAGTTCAGTCTCTTCCTTATTTGTTCCTAATCGCGCCAAACGACGCTTCTTAAGGGCATATTCTAAGCCATCCTCAAGGGACATTCTCATTGCATGTTCCCCTCTCTGGGCAACAAGCAATACCATATCATCCAGAAGGCTGTTGTATTCTGCTTCCAGGCGATCATCCAGATCTGCAGGAACTTTTTGACCTGTAACAATATCATAAAGAGGGCAGTCACTGTTTAGCACAGTCAACTTGAGGCCCAACTGAGCACAAACCAATGAGGAAGGATCTGGTCTCCTTTCAGTGGCCACATCAGCCTCAACACCAGTAATGATGCTAGCACCAAGATCCACAGGAACAGACAGAGATGAGCGGTCCGTAAAAACACGGCCACCTATCCTACTCCTAGCTTCAAGAACTGTTACAGAAAAACCCTGCCGTTGCAAGTGGCGTGCAGCAGTTAAGCCAGCAGGACCAGCTCCTACAATAATGATTCTCTTTCTAACATCAGAATCACACTGCAGAGAGTGATCCCCCCCAACCTGATCATCTGAGGCAGATTGAATGGTGCACAAGTCATTCACTAACTCAGATGTGATGACAGGGTCTGTTAGACCATCCAGTTTTTCACATGACAGACCAGTACTTAGAACGGGCATATTGTCAATGCTACCATATTCTGGGTAATCATCAGCCAGACATTCTTCACGTTCTGTTGCATCAGGTAATTCAGGTGCAACAGGAGTACCAGCCCTGCTATCTCTAATAGCTCCAAGCATTTGAGTTGCATTTTCAAGGATAACATCATTCTTTGCCTCCATCGAAGTATCAGAACTCTTAACCTGACCAACAATAAAAGAAACTCCATCCTCCAAATCAGCCACTGAAGACCCAGAATTTTCCTTAAGATTTTTTCCATTTAGAAGCTGATAATTATGCTTAGCATTAGTTTCTGCTTTCTCCTTCTCAGAAGCAATTCCAACATTTATATATCCCTGTAAAAAAATGGTAAGCTTTAAATATATGCATGAAACAAACAATATAGAAAGACTTATTCAATCCCTAAAACGAGCACAAATTACTGAAAAACAAATAAAGAAAATAGGGGGCCAGGGGGGGGGGGGGGGGGGGGGGTTGGGAAGCAAACAAACAGATGCATCATTTTGACAAGAAAAAAGAATACAGAACATAAATAAAACTCAATACACTTTACAAACTTACACTATGATCAAGAAATGCATAGATCTCCCTGATAAGTGTAGCATGTGATGGTTCGTCCTCAAAAGGAGTATCAGAGACCCCACAGTCAGCAAGTGGTAAAATACGGCTAACATCTTTACTCCAAAGACTCAATATCCGATTCCTGCATGCCACCAAGCAATTAAAAGGAAGTGAACTCGTCATTAGAAAAACAAGTTCTGGGTAAAAGATAATATTAATGTATAACTCTAAAAATAATATCTAGCCTATTCCTAGTTCAAATAAAAAGAATATGCAGGACCCAATCATTACTCATTATAATTGAAAATTTTCAGAAGCTGATACGAGATGCACAGAGAGGCTGGAAGGTATGTTTGTAGAATTTTCATAGAAAAGGCACAGAAGAGTAGAAGCCACAATATCAGAACCTCCACTTAGAGAAGAAAGCAAATCTAAAACAATTTCAAATAATGCAGAGTATTCTTCGGTTAGATACAACATTCAGGTATTACCGTATTAAACTTAATTTCAAAATAAAAAGTCAAACAAGGGCACTAATGATAAATTACATATTTACCTACAGCAGCACAATAAGTGACAGTCTGCCCATTTTTGGTACAGCTTATTTTTCAGTTTTTTTCAGAATAGGGTTGTTAGAAAAAGCTATAACTAGAAAAGACTGAACATTAAAAATGCTGTACTTTGAAAAGGTGCTCTTTGAAAATGCTTTACCAAACGGGCATAGAAAGATTCCACCATTGTAGATGATTTACTTGGCAAAAATCCCTAGGATTTAAGAAGAAAACAAAGTAGGGGTAAGACCAATTATATAAAATTGGAAGACGCCTAGAGAGCCAACATATACAAGGCATTACTAACACTAACAGGAGCTACTTGCAATAAAATCACATTATCACAGAAACTAGATTCTCAGTAGCTGTGGCCACCTCTATTGTGGAATAGCACCACCCCAATCTATAGAAAAGGTTTCAACAGGGAGTTGCTGACTTGCTGTCAAAACTTCAAATAAAAGACATAATTATATAAATAATACATAAATTAATTAGTTGTTTTTTTAAATAATACATACCCTCTTGTCCCAGCATCAAGCCACTGAACATGATCTTAAATACAAGGCCAGCAAAGCCAGCATGTAATAAAAAAATTGTCATTATGACTATTAGCTTTCCATCTACAAGATTCAGTACCCGTAGTCTTTCTATAAGTTTCACCTGTACTATAATGCAAGGAGAAGCAAAGCCAGTTGAAACTTGAAAGCATGTAGTTTCTTTTAATCCTAGTCTAAAAACTAGCCTAACTAAAGATTACATCTACATGGGTTCAACTTCTAAAAAAGCTTTATCCAATAAAATGGGGAAACAGTTACCTACCTCTTTTTTAGTTAAGTCTGTCACCAAACTTTTCGTTTTTTAAGTGACAGTGTTAGCTAGTGTTGGTAAAAGCATCGAGCGCACAGGCTACATTTTCCAAAGATTATATACTAATCTCTAATATAAATATTCAAAAAATATCAACTAAAAAAAAGGCTGATAAACTCAAATATATTTTGTCTAATAGCTAAAGTGGACAATAAATTTACATAAGCTATATCTCTTAGAATTTTAATATAGTAAATTTGAAAACAATTATCAATGGACAATTTAATAAAAATCTAGAAAGGTAAACATGACATATTATCTTGTGCTTTATAACAATACATAACTATGATTTACAATAGTTATCTATATGGTCCAATCATAATATATCCAAAATGCAAAGACCAAATAGTACAATAGTAAATTTATCCTTGCTTTTGTCTTTTGATAAGTAAACAAAAATTGTTTGTGTAATATAGCACCTTAAAAATAGTTTTTGTATGATAAATCAATGGTCCACATCATTTCCTTCAAGATCAAGCAATTAATTTTAATGGTTCATATTTTTTAGCAAAAACATTTATAAAAACAATGCCTAGGCATGATTTGCGCTTCTTCAAAAAGCACGAAAACAGTGTGCAAGAGATGCACAAGTGAAGCACTAAGAACTTGGGGGCTTTGAGCATGCCTAAGTGGGCTTTTGACAACATTTGTTATACTTCCATGGATATTAGCATATTTCCAAGTTAAGCGGTTGGGAAACCACAGGAAAGCTTTTCAGTGGGTGCCTGAACATCAGTATTATGCATTCAAAATAAAGTGGATCTCCAATTAATCATACAACACTAAACCACCACCCCACCTCCCCCCAACCCCACACCCCCCCCCCCCCCCCAACAAAAAAAACCATTTTGTCCTGCTTCTAATACATATATACAAAAATAACAAGGGTTAGCAATGAAAACAAATATCCATACCAGATCAACCTCAGTGAAGGTAATTGCAAATACAACAGAAACTAAAAATATGTTTCTTTCCCTTTTTTGGTAAATAAACACAGAATTAGAATTAAGAATTTTATGCACAAACTTCAAAAAATTGGCATTACATAGATATGACACACATAACAGATGTGCTTCACTGAAAAAAAATTACCAATAATACGAAATAATTAAAATTAACTCTTTTGAATGGCAGAAAAATATACTCATATACAAGACAGCATCCAAAAACGCCACAGCATAAAGCCAGGTTTCAGAAATAACAACTAACCTGCGCTCCAAATACTCCTGAAGCCCACCTTTGCGCTTCAAGACCTCCTTAAATTTAATCTTCTCAACTGGACCAGCTTCATGAGCTTTCAGCCCAGCTGATACTGCTGCTGCACTACCATTTTCAGCCTCTACAGCAATAGTTGAGGAGGTATCAGACTTTGCTCTTGTTCTATAAGAATGCTCATTATCTACAACACCCTGACTTTCGAGGAAACCTTGTTCATTTAACAAAATGTCCCAGTCAGCATCCCCCTCATAAGCCATGTCTCCATGCCTACGCTTCTTAGGCTTGCGCGGAACACGCTGGACAGCTGATAGCTTTCCATCTTTGTTTTCACAATCAGGCACAGATGTTGCATCTTCTGGGTAATTGTCATTTTCATCTCGAGTTATAGATGGAGAAGAAGCTCCATTAGCCTCCTCATTGGCTGAAACATAATCATGACTAGGAACACAAATGCCTTTCGACGCATCATCAGAAGGCTGATTTTGATGTAAAGTGGAGCTGCACTTCTGAATGGACGCCAAAGACTTATTTGGATAAAGACAAGGCTCTGAAAATTTGTCCTGGTGATTCAACTGGAAAGCAAGTCCTGTCTTATGCTCTCCGGTAGATGTCATAGTATGTGGAGATAGCCGAACATCAGAAACCATAACATGTTCCTTTTGCATAGAATCTGAAGCAAGATCTGGCTCCTCGGTGCAAGTATTAATACCATCACCATCACTGCAAGCATCTCCCATCTTCATGAGATGAGGAGAGGAGTATTGAGATATACATTTTGACGAAACCTCCAAAACTTTTCCAAAAACTGAATTGCAAATATCCTTGGGATTGTATATACATGATTTCTTTAACAACTCATCATCATGGAAAGTCCCCACAATTTCTTTCTGGACCATAGAAGAGGAAATTTCAAGGTTTGCATTTGATACATGCGCTGTTGGAATACCCTCCGACTGTCGGGTGAATGTATCTCTAAAACCTATGTCAAACTCAACCTTGCCAAACTCATTGTCTTCTTCCATCTTCGTAGGGCCAGAGATAGAATTTGGAAATTTTACAACATCATGAAGCAAAGTGCTTGTGCTAACTGTAGGACAATGCTTTAATCTATCCTTAAATGTTTGAATTCCCATTGCAGCCTTTTGGCTAGGTGCAGAGTAATTGTCCTTGAGTTGAACACAAATAAACTCTCCATCACAAACTTCATTCAAACTATCATTGTCCACTTTATATCCCTCCTGCACATTTGAACCACTAGGGTCCTCCATGGCCTCATTTTGAATCCCTTTGGAGGGAGATCTTGAAGATAGTGAAAGAGGAGGTGGATCCTCAAAAATAATTTTGGAAGATCTATCATATCCATTGTCACTAGGTTTCATACTCTCTTCTTTAATTGCTAAATCAGAAGGAAGCCCTCTAGTTGAATCATGGTTCTCTTCTATGCAGTCAGAAACTTCACAAAAGCTGTCATCTGATCTTCTATTTTTAGATTTCAAACTGGTGCACTCCAATTTTGAGGCAGAACCAGATCTAAGTCTCCCTAGGGTTACGAGCTTCGAAACACCTACAGAACTTTCAGAGCACGGGCTCAACCCATCCTCCAAAGTCTGGGCCTCACTTTTCTGCTTTAAACTTGGAGAAATCCGATATTTCTTAATTAAACCAGACTGTGCCTTACGAACAAATTCCGATAACGAGTCTTTCAAATTTTCATCCACAGACTGATTAGGACCTTCCCTGGGGCACAAACCAGACTCCTCCCTCAAAGAATTGCACCCAGATCCCATAGACTCTAAATCATTATCCAAAGCAACATGACCATCTACTGTTTTCACCACTGAATTTATCTTGGGTCTCTTCACTTTCCCTTTACACTTGGATTCTACCCCTACATCCATAGTCACATCAGACCCTTCATCACCACCACCCATTACACGCCCTTTCTCCACATCCTCCACAGGCCCATTCGATGATCTATCCGAAGAATCCACCACATTCAAAGTAGAACTCCTTCCCCTTAGAATTCCAGATCCACAGTCTTTCTTTGGACCCTTCAACTTCTTCTTGAAACTCGCCAAAGTATCATCCATACCCCCAAAATCCTCTCCCTCAACCTTCAATTTCTCTTCTCCAATCTCAACCTTCTTTATCCCCTCACTCTCTAACCCAGACTTAACCTTCTTAGGGTTTTTTGTTCTCCTCAATTTGAACAAAGCCCCAATGGGCTCATCATCGTCCGAAACCAAACCGATCTCAACCGGCTTCGATCTTCTCTTTATCCCACACTTCTTATCCTCCCCATCCATTGTAGCTACACAAATCCTCAATCAGAAACCCCTTTTTTATGTAACCCTAACCCACCTTCAGTGCCCAAAACAGCACACAACAATCTCGAAAACCAACCATAACCTTCCAATTCTCTATCACAAAATTTTCGAAGCTCATGTTTTGTACACAACTCGTTCTTCAACCATTCAAACCCATAATCATGAAATTCCAAGCTAACCCAATATCCCAACACCCATCAGAAGCATACAAATATTCGAAAATTAATCAAAACAATCACTATCTATCAGTTCTAGGGCAAAGGTTGTCAATGGCTTCTCTCTGATACAACCAAAACAAACAAAAAATAAATTAAAAATAGAACAAAAATAAAGCCCTAGGTTTGTTTCAAATAAAATGACTATGCCCTAGAGTTAAAGAAAGTAAAGAGATAGAGAAATTGGGGTGTGTCACCGTGTCAGACCTGAGAGCTTTGAAGCTGCGTTAATGGAATTTCACGAAGAAAGTGAGGTGCGCACGTTAGCGTCGAGTCACAGGTTGAGAAGGTCCGCTCTATAAAAGTTGCGCCGTGGAGACGAGTGAGTGTGAAAGAGAGAAGAAAAAAAAAAAAAATTTACTGACAAAATTGGAGAATTAGAAATTTGGAAAATGAAATTCGGAGGAAAAATAAATTCCGTCACGAGGGATTTTTTCTCATTTTTTGCACGGCACACTGTTTATGTGGAGAGAGAGAGAGCGACTATAGAGTTAGGGCTGACTACGGAGGCAGTGTTTGGAATCGATTAATAAATGGTTTCTCTGATCAAAAAAAAAAAAAAAAAGTTTCTAATTACTTTTGCTCAAAAAAAAAAACAAAAAAAAAAGAGGTTTCTATGTAATTACTAGGGAGTGGGAACGTACGAGTTTCTAGAAGGGTTTCATTTATGGCAACTTCAAGGACTTAACTATTAAATCCCTAAAACCAATTGGGGGAAATTTTTCAATGAAGAGTCCAAAATACATGGGGACACCAGAACTTTCAGGGTACTAGATCCATTATTAAATTCACTCTTCCAGGGGAAAAAAAAGAGTAAATAATGACTTTTTTTTTGCTAAAGTATTCATATCTTTGAATTTTTTTAATACTCCTACCAAACCTTGATAGTGACTTGTATACTTCTGAGAGAAATTATTGGACAAACTCTAATCATTCTTTTTCTATGTCAAGCTTGTATATATTTTATGAGACAATAAAATTTTATCTCTTTATGCATGTAATCAGGAAATGGCAGACCCATGTTTGAATCGAATTATGCTCTATTTGTCTTGACATACAAACATTTTCTTACTAAAAATGTTCTTGACAATGTTCTCCTGCAAAATAATTTTATATTGTTTGTTTGCAATGACAGTGTATCAATGTTATCCTTAAAGTTATTTTTGGATGAAAAGGAGATGAGTAAAGGGAGAAGGAATTTAGATTTCTAATTCACTAGGTGTTGATTCTTTTAAAATGGAGTGGGGAGTAGATTTAAGGGCATTTTGAGGTGTGAGATATCCTTCCAAGCCCCTCAATTTTCATCCCCCGTAATTTGGGAATTTAACGAGAGGGGTTTCACTTATATTTACATTACTTAAACTATTGGTTTTACATGTATGGTTTCATTTTATTTATATTTCTTTAAATTGAACAAATAAGTGATATAATTATCAATTAACAACTTATTCATATAAAGAGTGAAAATGAAATAAGAATGTAAAAATTGATAAGTGAAAATTTTTTTAGGAAGGTTGTGATTTGAAATGAGTAAATCCACTTAAAGATGGGGTAGCCCTATTGATGGAAAAATAAAGAAGAGTCGTTTGAAATGGTTTACTCATGTTTAGAGGTGAGTAATTAATGCACAAATGTGAAACAATGAAACGATTCAAACTAAGGGAACAATAGAAGAATTCCAAAAACAACATTAATATAAGTAGTAAAAAATGACATGTCCATTATGAAAGTAATAAAGAGTATGAATTCAAGTAAACTAGATTGACAAATTGAAAACACATAGGTAAATTACATTTGTAAAGAGTAAGTTGTGTGATATTATGCCTTTGTCCCCGTTTCCTGTATGTGTATGTTATTGTCTGTTTACTTTCCTTCTCAAAAAAAAAAAAAAGGTATGGCCAGCCTTTACTAAGGCTTGGTTTATGTTGTTATTGTTGTATATGATGTCTTCTCATTTCCTCTCAATTCTAATTTAATTTTTAAAACATTCAAACAAATATAAAGAATATTTATTATTCTCCCCATACTTTTACGGACTGAGGGAGAGAGAGAACCACATATTCATTTTCGCATTTGAAAGCATCGAAACAAGCTTTAGCATCATCTTCCATGGTAATGTTCTGCAACTTCTCAAGTTTAACTGATTGTAAGGCCCAAAGAATAATAAAAGCTTTTGCCATAGTTGGATATGCAATTTGAACTTCTTTTGCTTATATCTAGAGATGAAATTATATAGATAGAACTTAGTTATTTTAGCGGTCATCCACACCGCACCATAGTTATTTGATTGGTAACAAAGGGTGGCAAACTTCATTGGCAAGAGAGGATGGCAATCTTGATTTGTTTTGAGAAGTATGGGTATTCATGAGTTAGTTGGGCTCAGGTTATGGATCAACTCATGACTCAACTTGAACTCATCAGATGCTGGAAGACATCGTCCATTATTGATCGGCAATCTATAAGTCTTTGTCCATCGTTTGCCTTTAGATTGACTAGTGGGTTCAGTTGGATTGGCCATTGGCCACACTACAGTTCAAATATGCAACCAAACACAAAAGAACCCCAAACAAATGTGGCTAAGTCACCACATTGCTCCAAACCTTACTCCACCACCACACCCAATTTACTCTTGACCAACTGTAACAATCACACCACAAACAAATTACATAAACAAAGATCACCAATATGAAGAGAAGAAACAGAGCTAAAAGGATAAGTTTAAGTTTGTTTACCATTTGATTTCAACGAGAAATACAGAAATAAGTGTATGTCTCAGCCATGGAGAAGTGAGAAATATAAAGGGCCAATCATTTAGAGACACATAAAAAGGTTTACATATATAATAAAACTATTCGGTTAATTTGATGGTATCGCGTTTTCTTAATGGAAGTCTTATAATCAAACCAAACATGGTACGTTTTTTTAACCAAAAAAAAAAAAAAAACATGGTACGTTTTCAATTATAAGACCTAAGCTTTATTTGGGGTCAACCATATATAATCGAGTCAATTTGGACCGGACGGTTTTGGTCGGGATCGGATTGAATTGCACAACACTGGAATGGCCATATGACACTGCACGCTAATAGCACCAATTTTTTTTTTTTAAATATAAATATTATAAAATTTCAATTTATAGTATCGGAAGACTTTGTTACTAATTGAAGTAACTAAATCTCATGCTAACTATTTATATTGGCTTGAAACTTTATGTATATGCATAAATATATTTAAAAGATATATATTAAAGTGTATAGTATAATTCTTACATATATAATTTAAATATTATTGATAATCATTTTTTTGTATTTAACTCTTTGAAAAGTCTTGTAAGAATATTATTAGGTAAAAAATGTAAATTGTAAATTTTTTATTTTTATTTTTAAAATTTTTTTATGTTCATTAATTCTAGACTTTTGGTTTTTGTAAGCAATAACTCACTTTGATGGATACTTATGTTGTGATCTCACATTTGACTCAAATATTAAGAAATAAAACTCTCCTTAAAAATAAATAATTTAGGACATATGACGTAAAATTGGACTTAAATTGAAGAATCTAATTGAATTTTCTCTAAGTCTTACCTATTAATATATGAGTAATGCTACAGACACAAACTATTTTACAACATTTTTACAAACTGCTGATGTGACTTTAATAATTTTCAAATAATCATTAATAAATATAAATATGATGTTAGTGGTGGACTTATATTAGAACTAATAAGAATTTGTCACATCAATAATTTGTAAAAATATTATAAAATAGTTTGTGACTATAACATTACTCTTAATATATATATAATACTAGTCGCCAACCCGTGCGATGCACGGATAAGCTATTAAATATGAGAAATTAAAAATACGCTTTGCTCTCCAATCTAATAATAATAATAATAATGAGTTTGGTCAAAAGTATAAAATTTATCTCACAGTGCCATTTAAAAATACATTTTTCTCATCATAAATAATGTAATAAATACAATTAGAGAAAGATTACTAAATCGTTGATTTCATTAAAAATAACATTTTGTAAATTATCTTCAGGCTTGGAAATGCTCTCAAAATGTTGAAGAACATAATATTCACTTCAATGACATGTTAACCCTTTTGAAGTGATGTAAAATTCTCAATATGCTGAATTTGCTTAATAGAGGATCACCAAATAGGAATGACACATAATTCTTGAAATTGAGCCATATATAAACCTGTGTCTAAAAATGAACAACAATTTCATATCAAAAGTTACAATATATGCACACTACAATAAGTACAAAGGAAATTGATCGTGCAAGAATACATATTTTGCATCAAGTTAGGCTCACGTTCCACTTAAAACTGAAACTTAACACAAATTCTGGTATCAAGATTCTCCGAATGTCATAAAGACCAATACCAAACTAAATAGATGGATTGTAGAGAACCAAATTCCAGGTACACAAGCTATCCTACAATTATATTATGACTATTTGATAATCCTATTAGATCTCTAATGCTCATAATCCTCTGTTTTATTACATATAAGTAAAACAAATAAATTTAACAAAATCTAACTTTTTGGTCATATGCTTGCATAAGCTTCAACTCATTCTCTAATCTCTCTATTAATTCATTTGTAGAAAATTTTTATGAACAAACTTTATAAACTGATAGAGAACATTATACAAACATATAAAAACAAAACCCACAATGGTTTTTATGAATTTAATTAAGAAAAAGTTATTGTTAAAAGTTGACAAAAGTACAGTCGTAAGTGATGTTTTTAAAAACTGTACATAAGCAAATAATCTAATAAACTAACAATCATTAACTACTAATTATTAAGATGGGATGAAGTTTGAAAAGGACAAATTTATTTGGAATCAAGTAATTGTAAACATCGCATATATGAATGCGAAAAGAAAAAGAAGAAGTACAAGTAGAAATCTATCTTGGGTTGCAACAATAATGGAAATGAGCAACCACATTTATTGTATAAATTCAAACCATAAATATTGCAATAAATACCTATAAATAGATATCAATAGTTATATAAATTGCATCATCAATGACATGTTTTTTCATGAGACCTATCTTTTTTTTCTAGGACTCCAAAACTTATACTAAAATCTAGTCTAAAGGAATTAAGAATGTGGAAGACACGTTGTGCGTACCAGAAATGAAATTATAATGTACGGCACAGAGGTCCCTGGTCCCAAATGGGCCCAAGGTTCAGGCCCAATGACACGGCCCCACTGTTTTAAATTCTGTTTAAGCTTACCTTCACAAACTATAAGTTTTGAGTTTCGACTCCTAACCTATGCTCGGCACGCATTTCCCGTACAAATAAGGATGTCTTGTCCGAACGTACCATCGTATGCTCGGCAGTTCGGGAAACATCACTACCGAACATCTAGCATTGAATAGGAACCAAGTTCCAAAGCCATAATCATTGCATCCCACTCTCACCTAAACATCCACTTACAACAGATAACATTGGACCTCCGATTGCACTAACAATGGCAGTAATCATAATCGCCCCACTAACTTAGAGCTATAAATAGGAGAAGTTGGGGAAGAAAGGGGGGGCAGAAAAAAAATGAGAGAAAATGGTAGAGAGAGAGAGAGACTAGCAATATTACTTTGAGTCTCTGTGCCGAGAACTACCCAGAGTAGTCTCTGTTCGGGAAACATCACTACCGAACATCTAGCAACATCGTATACTCGGTAGTGATGTTTCCCGAACTGCTGAGCATACGATGGTACTTTTGGACAAGACATCCTTATTTGTACGGGAAATGCGTGCCGAGCATAGGTTAGGAGTCGAAACTCAAAACTTATAGTTTGTGAAGGTAAGCTCAAACAGAATTTAAAACAGTAGGGCCGTGTCATTGGGCCTGAACCTTGGGCCCATTTGGGACCAGGGACCCCTGTGCCGTACACACGCATATAAAGGCCAAAAAGTATTCAAGACAATCAATGTATCAGCTCTACTAATTCTTTGACTCCACAGAATTAGAAAGAACAGGTTGAGAGAAAATTTCAATTGAATCCAATACCGTTCAAAGCTAAACTTTACCCCTTGGGAGTTATTAGCTTTGCCAAGATGGACTGTTTATGGTAAAGAAATTGTACGCTTCACTTGGCAAAATTAATTCCCAGTTTCCTAACACTTGAAAAGGAAAAAAAAAAAAAAATATTACAATCAACAACCACAATGTCAAAAGGAAAATAAATATATATTACAATCAACAACCATAATGTGTTCGTGTCCATCATTGTTCACTTGAGCTAATGAGCTAACCAGAATAATACACGGACTTTAAATTGGCAGGCCTTAGCCTGCTAAGATAATGCTCAAACCTAATTTTTTTTAGAGGATATGCATGCATTGTATCAATTAAAAATAAAAATGATATAATATCATCTTTTATCTCCATTGATCTGTACCTTTATGATGTACTTTTATAACCAAATGGGATAATAGGAAAAAAAGAAGAAGCTTGTTGCTAGATATTAGACTTTCATAACAAAACAACAATATAATAGTATGGTTCGATATCAATGGATTGAAATTATATTTAAGCTCATTGGTGGGCTAGCAAACATAAAGTAAAATAAAGAAAACCAAAGTGAATCTGAATATGAAATGGCAATCCTGTGCTCCATGAAATCCAACCTTCTGCATAGTAGCATAGGCTAGGTAGCAAAGGCCTTGCAATAGCACTAATCTTGGTTTTACAGATTGGCCCACAATTCTACCAACCTATAAAAACAATTATGATACAAAAATTCACAATCCAAATCCAATACCAAGGAATATTCATTCAAGAACTTCTTTTGATATTGTTTATGAAAAAAATGAGAAACTTACCTTAATAGAGAAATGAAGAGCTCCATTAACATTTTCTGGTACATGCTTATGCAAATCTGCAACAATAGTATAGTACTCAAACTTTAAAATTAGAATTTAGTTATTTATTAATTTAAGATATAGATATGTGGCTAAGTTTAAAATTATTCACTTTCAAAATTTAATTGATCTAATGCACATGGCTGAGTCTAAAATTATTCACTTCCAAAATTTAATTGATCCAATGCCCTCACATAAATTAAATCCCAGCCTGCTTGAATTGGTATTAACTATTAAGTTTGTCTGGTTGTGAAAATACTTTGGAAGCTTTATATCAAACAGATGGTGTGCGTCTATGAAAAGTGAAACTATTTTGCTTCTAGGAAAGTTAATTAAACCTGGATTAGAAGAGAAAGATGAAGAATAAGAACAAAGAATTTATCGGCTACGAAATCAGAATGCATTTATCTTGATTTATATGAAATGTGAATAGAAGTTTTTGCATATATTTATCTGCTAACACATTCACTCCGCTAATTCAAAAACTTTCATCCAATCAAATCAAGACATCTATAGAATTCTTACAAAATAATACATACATAATATTAACGGTAACTTATAAAATATAGAACCTCTTCTCTAACCTGTTAAAAAAGAAAAATAAAATAATACATACATAATATTAATCAAACCCCCTTTATCTAACTTATAAAAAAAAAACTTATTATTTTATATATATATATATATATATATAAAATAAAATTTTAAAAATTATTAAAATCCCCAACGGGCCAAAAGCCCCCCATCCGGCGCGGAACATTCCAGTCTCGTTAGGGTTTATAGTCATCGAACAAATTCCAGTACCCATTTCCGGCAACTCATTGCCGTTCAACTTGCAAACGTGTATTTCCAGCTAAAACCCTCAAAACGATACGACACCGTCTTCATTGGAAGTCGAAGCGAGAATGAGCAAGAGGCCTCCACCTGACCCCGTGGCGGTTCTAAGAGGCCACCGCGCTTCTGTCATGGACGCTTCTTTTCATCTTTCCAAGCCTTTACTCTTCACCGGGTACTCTTTTTTTCTTTTAATAAATTCAAATTTTATTTTATTTTCATCCATCAAATTCGATTCTCTTAAATTAATTAATTTTTATTTTTAATAAATGGAATTTATATTTGGTAGTTCTGCGGATGGTGAGTTGCGAATTTGGGACACGGTCCAGCACCGAACACTATCATCTGCATGGTACTCACATCGTTTCAGCATTTTTGTTTTTTGTTTTTGTTGTTTTAAACGTTATTGGCTTGTTGGGAATTGATTTTTTTTTTTTTTGGTCTACTCTGAGTGTAGGGTGCATAGTGCGGCACACGGGATTACTTGTGTTGCAAGTAGTCCTCTGATCGGAGCAAACAAAGTTATCAGGTGCTGCTTGGTTTTTTTTTTTTTTTAATCTAATTGTCTAATGTTTATCTTTTGATACTTGCGTTGTGATTATTGTAATGTTTTAATTGGGCATGTAGCCAGGGAAGGGATGGAACTGTTAAGTGTTGGGATATTGAAGACGGAGGATTGTCTCGGTAAGCAACTAATTGTAGTGCCTTTTTTTCTCATTGGAGTATGATTATGATGAATTATGGCAAGATTTTGAATTTCTAAGCATAACTTGTGCATGTGCTTTGCTACTAAGAGAGTGTAGGTAGTGAGTGAATGTTGTGCATAAAAGAATTGTTAAAAGTTTCAAACATCTGAACATGTTTAGATGCACCTCACAAGGTGCTTTCTCAGAATGCCGGGGCATTAGGAAAAGTCAGTAGTTACAAGAGCATGTTTAGCACCTATTTTTGTGAGTGTAAGGTTGTTTTGTTAATTATTATAGAGGACTTGGAGGGGTGCCGCCCCCGGGGGGGGGGGGGGGGAGCTGTCATCATTTACATGGAATGGACGGAAACTTATCTGTTGATCACATATTCTTGTCTTTATGACCCAAGTTGAAAGGATGATTGCCACTGATCATCAGATTTGGGTCTTTCCAAAAATATAGCTATTGGAAATTTTAAAAGCATGTCTTGTCCATAGGCAGACCTGATCTTATTTGATGTTTGCCAGTCAATCTGTTTCCTTTATTGAATTCACTGCTCTTATTATCCCCAGTAATACATCATTAAAACTGGGTTGAGCTCTGGTTCCAGAATTATATTGCATGAGTTTTATTGATTAGCTGGTGTGTCAAGCTTCATTGTGGCATTTGTCTCATCAGACTTCCTCTAGCTGTGAGTGTGATTTGTCTTTCCTCGTAAGGATTAGTTCTTAGTACTAGCTATGGGTTTTTTTTTTTAATATTTTAAATGTAAGTATTAGCCATGAGTTTTGTAGTGAAATATTACCTTGAGGCTGAATAACTCGTTGTTATTTTTATTTTTTCCTCTCTCTCTCTCTCCCCTTTACAGGAATCCCTCACTTACAATCAAGACAAACACTTACCACTTTTGCAAGCTTTCCCTGGTGAAGAAGCCTTCTGCTTGTGCACCGCAAGCTGAAGGTCTAAAGTATTGTCACGAAAGGGAGGTTAGGGAAACTGCTGACTCAGAAAGTCTGGAAGATAGTGGGGGAAGGGCTGGAGGAAGTCTACCAGAGTGTTCACACACTGTTACAGGTTTGTTCAAATTGATGAATTTGTGCATCTACTTTATACTTTTTTCCCTTGGTGTCAGGACTCATCAAAAACTCATCTACTAATAAATGTTCTAGAATTGAAGTTTGGTTCAAGATATCTATATTCAAGTTGCAATATTACTTTAGTCTGGATTTTAAATCTGATATGGTTAGTATACTAATTACCCTGATGCAGTTGTAAGTTCCTATCTGCAACAGCTATTCTTTTTTGTATCATGCTGCCCTAGGGAAAAAGAGAGAGGAAATTTTGTGTTCTAATTAAAAAAAGAAGAAGAAGAAGATTTGTGCTAGAGCTCACCCTAGCACTGATACTTGGAGGTGCTGCCCTAGAGGCTCATCCCTTGATATCCTACACATTTGTGCTTTTCATCATTCTGCCTCATCTGTCATATTGGTTTCATGGTGGTACCATACTTGTTTCTGTGTTTATTGCTTCAGGATACTATTGAAATTTATGGATTAATCAAATTTCTTTTTACCCAGAAGATATGCATGCTGAAGGACCAAAATATGTGGCTATAGCAGGAGAGCAATCACATGAGGTCAATATCCAACTTTTGATTGTTTTGTTTATTCATCTATATAATTTTTGGTGCCTATCACTTATTTTTATGTGGATTATATCTGAAGGTTGAAATTTGGGATCTCAATACTGCAGAAAGGTTTGCACAGCTACCTCAAAATTGTGTTGGTGGCTCCCCAAATGGTTCTGCCAATGAGAAAGGTCTGTATCTGAGTTGAATTTATGTCTTTTAACTTATTGGTATTATCTATATTATTATTTGGGCAACGTCATGCTTCACAAAGTTATATTTTAAATTTGCTGAACAGTTCCATCATATACATTCATTCATCAGTTTGATTTTTAAAATCTACTGGACAAATATTTATGAATTTCTTGACTTGAATACAACATATCGTTTGTGGGGGTCTTCTAGAGGTTTTGTTTGCTGAAGAAACCTGAGCCTAGAGTTATGTATAGTGATGCCATTCCAGAACCCTGACTTTTGTTTTTGGTGGTGGGGGATAGGAATTAATCTGCACTTAAAAAATGAAGTAAGGGTGTTTTTAAGCAAAATTCTTCTACTTTGATCACATAGTTCCTGAGGTGTTAGGATAGTTTGGAATAGCTTGTGTCATTATTTCATTCAATTTTTGAGTATCATATTTCTTTAAGCCTGTTGTGGGCTCACTTATTGTTTCTTGCTTGATCGTTAAATTTTCATATTTTCCTTTGTAAAATTTAATACATTTTCCATTTCACATGGGTAAATACATATTGCCTTTCATACATTTTCCATGGAACATGGGTAAATACACATTGCCTTCAATTATTTTAATTATTGGGCTAAGCAATGATCTCCATCACTTGGCCCTTTATTCTTCAGTAAAGAACCTCTCTGTCTCTCTCTCTTTCCCCCCTTCTTTTCAAATGCTTAACTTTGACATGTAACAATTATTACTTGGAAGGGATGTGCATGGCAGTTCAAGCATTTTTACCATCCAAATCACAGGGATTCCTAAATGTCTTGGCTGGGTATATCCTTCTTATCTTTATTATTCATCTTCTATTATGAATGCAGCTAAGCATTTTATCAGTTTAGCAACTCTATAAGGTGTGTTGTGGCAGTTACGAAGATGGTTCCATGCTTTGGTGGGATATACGGCATTCGGGAGTTCCTCTAACTTCTGTAAAGTTCCATTCAGAGCCAGGTATGGGATCCTATATTTAGAGATAACCAACATATTCTTCCTTTTTTTTTTCCCCTTGAAAGCAAATTGTGATCCATTTGGTATCCTGTATACAGTTTTTAGCATATCCATTGATGATACGTGTAGTGGGGGTATCTCAGGAGCTGCAGATGACAAAATCGTGATGTATAGTTTGGATCATTCCATGGTAAACACACTTGTTCATAAATTCATCATACTTGTTTTCAATCTTCATCTCTTACCAATAAAGAAAAGGTAACAGTTGAGGGAATGTTTGGCAATCTCTTAGCACCATCGCTCCCCTGATGGGCCCATGCTGGTTATTGATAACCATTTGTATTGCATCTTCATCTTTTGTGTTCCATTTTGCTTTAGCTGCTAAATTCCCCCTATCGATTAACAAAGGTTATGAATTCAAAACCAGGCTACATTTTTTCATTCATTAGATCTCAGAGTTTGGGAGATGTTCCACCTAGTGCAACTACTGGCTGGCGAATTTGTCAATCACATCATTAAAACTACGTTCATAAGAAAATTGCTTTAGAGGCCTCTTGGATTGCCCATTCATGAAATAAGGTGCAGGAGTTCTCTGCATCCGTAGAGGAGGCTCATCCATGATTGATAATTGGAATTTGAGTACTTGATTGGATGGCCCACCACTGATCTTGGCTTTCTTCATTGCATTCATGAATTCCTTGTTTGATTCTTAGGGCTTCTTCCAATCTGCTTGACATCATTTCCCTCTACTCCAAGTATTCCAAAGTATGTTCCTCCTTTTGTTTTGTGGCTCTTCAGGTGAATTATTGATTGAGATCGAGGGCAATGCGCCTTCCCCATTGATCACCATGACTTGTCCTATTGCTTTGGGGGATTTCAGATAATCCCCCTTAGTTTTGAGTAAGGGAACCCATTCTAAAACGTTCTTCTTCCTCTTTTGCTTTTCCCCATCTTACTAATCCTAATGAAGGGGTAGGCAATCGGTCAAAGTTATTCCCAAGTCAGAATTCTGGCAAACACCAAGAAGTATCCATTCTTAGCACAAAGAAACTGCTGATTTTAGAGAATCTTGACCATGTTTTTCTTCAATAGTTAATTGATCTTGTTGGGTTTGTCATGAAACGGTTGCCAATATTATGTTAGTTTGTGTCAGTTTAAAGAGTGTATCCCCCCCTGCCTTCCCTCCTCTCTCATCTCTCCTCTTCACCTCTTATGGCCCATTTGGATTGAGGGGAGGGAGAGGGAGTAAAGTAGAGTTGGCTAAAAATAGGCTAATTTTGGGCCAACTCTACTCTACTCCCCTCTACTCTCCCTCGCTCCCCTCAATCTAATTGGACCATTAGTCCCCTGTATCTTGACACCATATAATTAAGCTGTTCTTTTTCTATACCACTCTCTTACTCCTTTCTTCTTTTTAAATTTTTCCTCCTTTTCCATTCCACTGTCTGGTGCTCATATTTGGATTATGATCTTGGACCTTGAGGGTATTTAATTTGTCAATATAGAATGTTAAATTGGTAGAACTTCCATCAGTTTTCAAGTTAGTTCTAAGCTTTAAAGATCAATGGTGTAAAATATTTTTGTGTTGTACATAGAGTTCTACATCATTGATAGCTGGTAAACTTTAAATAAGCTGATTTAAAATTCAAACATCTATTGGGAATGATAACAATCATATCAAACAGTGGCTGCAAAATGATCAACTAGCAGAAAATGACTAGTGAGTTGTTTGAGATCATATCTGGTTTGGATAATGCAAACGTCACCAGTTTAATGTTCCATTATTTTCTGTTTCTTTAGCAGCTTTCTTATTTATTTCATTTTGGTGACTTTGTGGATATATATTTATATTTAATGATGATTTACCTTTTTGCTGCCTCCAGCCTCCT
The DNA here is from genome assembly GCA_028535165.1 of Quercus tomentella. Classification (NCBI taxonomy): domain Eukaryota; kingdom Viridiplantae; phylum Streptophyta; class Magnoliopsida; order Fagales; family Fagaceae; genus Quercus; species Quercus tomentella. The sequence goes on from JAPQVY010000155.1 coordinate 11,729,214, forward strand.
GCTATTTGAAATAACTGTTCTTATGTCATGTCATGCCTTGTATAATGTAGGGTTCTTGTGTGGTCAAGAAAGAAATTAATTTGGAACGACCTGGAATAGCAGGCACCTCAATTAGACCAGATTGCAAAATTGCTGCTACTGCTGGCTGGGACCACAGGTTGCTAACAATTTTTTTTCCCTGAAAGATTAAAGGATTTTCATGTACAATTCTTGCATAGTTTCAGTTATTCTACTGTAAAATATGAATACTAGTCAGTTCTCACACAAATATCAGCTAATATGTTAATAATAATTTGTTGCATATAGATTTGTAGTCAGTGAAGGGGTTACCTATGTGAAATTCTCTTCTCATTTAATGGGTTATGCTAGCAAATTAGTTGTGGGGCATTTTTCATCCAATAAGAAATGGTTTTCATCAATTCAGTTGACTGTCTAGATTATTGAACAATCACATTTGTCATTACTATCTAAATATTTAATTTTTTATGATCTTAACAATGGATATATTTCTTCTTTGGTTAGTTTGATGAATTTTGATTTGTTTTTAATCTCAACTGAGTCCCTAAAAGGGTTCCTCAAAATCTGCTTTTGACAGCGAATTTTGAAATCTTTAATTTATTTTATTTTATTTTTTGATAATTCAGTATTTCATTGAAAAAAGAACAAAGTTTACAACCCCTGACTCAGCTAGCTCCAAGGCTGGAAGCCAGCAAATCCAAACCAATGGAACACAAGTGAAGAGTCTAAACAAACTCAACTACAGACACAAGTTCACATACTGCACTACTGAACAACTACCAGAGCCCAGCCCATCCCTTACATCAAGTGATAAAACATACAAAGTCATCTAAGTATACCCCAATTTGCACAAAAGAAATTTTTGTTTAAGGATGGAGTTGTCCTGCTGCTTTCCTTCATTCTTCCCCTTATATCTCTTTTGATATACTTAAGGATTTTCTCCTGTCTCAACCTTGCCACCATAGATTCTGTTATTTCTTTGAATCCACAAGTGGTAAATTGTTGCCCACCAAGACAGTTTGCAAAGAATGACCCTTGGACTTGTTCCTTTCAAGTATTTTGTTCCCCAACTTACCTGGTCCTCCCAGTTTTAAGGAATTCCAGTCACTAGACATAAAGCCATAACTTGCTGCTGTAATCTTCTTGTGAGTAGATATGCAGAGTTTCACCATGAAAACTTCAACTACGTGGATGATGGGATTCTCAATAAATTGTCTAAAAACTTTGTCAATGAAATTGAACAAACTTCTTTTTGAGAAATATTCATCTGTTTAAGTGATCTAGCTCAAACCATGAAAATTTGCATAAGCCTTTGAAAACCCAGAAAACAATAATCCCACTTTGGAGCCTAAAACAGGAGTTGGCTCAGTCCAGGTCCATTATCGAGTAGTTAAAACAACAAAAAAATTATATTTTTCATATTCACATTTTTTTGCATTTCTTCATTTGTTTTGCTATCAAACTGAGACTTAATGTGATTTTTGTATCTTGCAATTCATTTATTAAAAGATATCTTTAGTTATTTTGTCTTGACATTATATAACGTAGGCTTTTAAAGTGGTCTCTGTTCACTTGTTTGCAGAGTAAGGATATATAATTACCGCAAAGGAAATGCTCTAGCAATATTGAAATATCACCATGCTACGGTATGTCATTTCATATTTGTATTATAACATATACAATATTATTATTTTTTTCCTTAAAATTTTAAACTTCGTATCTCTATTTTCTTATTAGAAAGTTTAAATCAGTTGTTGTGGTTTGTATTTTATTTCTTGATATTCAGGGCTTTGATGGAAAATGGATAATTTTATGATTCGGATGTTGTTTTAAATTTCATCCTTTTATATCAGGGCCAACAAGCTCTAGTTAAATGGAACTTCCCCTTTTTATAAATATGGGTGGATAGTGAGGTTGTGGGTTCATGACCCACTGGGTACGTGTGTGTGTGCCTCTTTCTTATATAGGTTTTCAATTTTAATGGAAACTTGGTTGAATTACTTTTAATTCCAGATATACTGATTAGTTGGTAGAAGTTCTTGAAAAGTCAGTTTTCTTTTTTATTTTCCCTTTTCTAGTTTATAAGCTCCATTTCAAGTGGAGCTCTTCTCTTCCCGACAAATCTGTATTCGTACTTGACAAGTTCTACATAGGCTGTCTATCTGCCACCAACCTTGCTTGGACCAATCACCTAATAAATTAGGCACAAGGGATTTTTAGGTCAAGAGCCTCCTGGCCCGGTGGCACATCTGACTCCTACCATGGGGATGAGCTTGGGTTCAAAGCCCACCTACGGCAAAGTCCCTCATCTTACCTTTACCAAAAGAAAAAATAAAGGCTTTTTAGTTTCAAATTTAAGGCCAAAACAAGCATCCCACCTTGCTGCTTGGTTAATTTATCATTGGCACATTGTTTCTGATATGATGGCCCTAGCACATTGTTGTGATCACCCTTATAAAAATGCATCACTTGTCCTTTTTACAGTGTAACGCAGTTTCATTCTCAACTGATTGTAAGCTAATGGCCTCTGCATCGGAAGACACGACTGTTGCTCTATGGGAACTTTATCCTCCTCACACTTAATATTTAATGGTATCGAGCGACAAAACATTTGTACGGTACCGCTGAGGATATGGATTTCTTCTTTTGTCTCGCTGCTTTGGGGAAAATTTTAACTAAAGACAATCTCAAAAAGAGGGGATAATTTTCATGGATTGTGTTGTATATGTAAGAACCATGGGGTGTGAGTTGCACATTTGTTCCTTCATTGCAATATAACTAGAGAAATGTGGTCATTAGTCTTTTGCTTATTTGTTAGTTAGGGAATGTCTAATTTAACAGTGGATATTTGGCAAAGAGGAATAATAGTGAATATCAAATATGGAAGGCTATACTGCTATATTTGTTGAGGTTCATATGGAGAGAGAAATATATGTTTCGAGGGGAAAGAGCTACCTTTGACGAAGCTGAAAATTTTATTTATGAATACTATATGTGGAGTTCGGCTTCAATTTCTCTCTGTGTCTCAAACATAGTTTTTTTGGATAATATGAATAACTCATCGTGTTCTTTCTTTCTTTTCCCTAATTTTTTTAAAATTCCACTTGAAACCATGATTTTTTATATCGTTTCAGTTATATGTCCTTATTAAGTTATTAACTGAAGCTCTATCACCAATGTCTCAAAAAATTAAAGTAGTACATTTTCTTTTATATTATTGTCACTTTTAATGACATTAGTGAAATATTTTTGTCAATACATGTTTTTCAACAAATACATTGTTGGATTATATTCTCCTTATACCCTCTATACTTACAAAACATTAAGATAATAAGAGATCAATAACTATATTATCTATAATTTCATGTTTTATCTACTTAATTTTTTTTACACAAAAGTATCTATAATTTCATGTTTTATCTACTTAATTATTTTTTACACAAAAGTATGAGTTAAAAAATTGGAATCATTGGATGGTCAATAACATTTTATTTATACAAAATTGGAAGTATGTCTTAAGAACTTAAAGAACTCGTAATTCGAGCGTGGAAATTTGAAAATATTAAACAAATTAAACATTGTTAAATTGCATGACATTGACAAGAAATTACATAAGTATACCTTCTTTAATATATACTCAGTATAATATTAAAAATGCACACTTATTGGATTAGTTTGTGATTGTGTTTAATTAATATGATGTGAAATAGATAATTGGATAAGAGTTTTATAATCAGTTCGGATCATAGAATTTAAATTCTGATAAATATTAACCAATTATGACTTATCTATAATTCCCCTACTATTAAGTCTTATCCAATTGTTTTCAACACTATTATTAAAAAGATTTTATTTCGGTTTATTTGATTATTTTTTTCTTGAAAGTTTATGTGATTTGTTTTTCAATGCTGAATTCCTCTGCAAGATTCTTTTTGTTGATAATTGCTTCCTTATTATTTAGTTTGCCTTCATTTTCTATCAATATCAATCTTTCATACGATGGAAGGTCACTTAAGATATCTCTATTTATTTATTTATTTATAATCTATATACTATATAACAAAATTTGAGCCTAAAAGTCATGTTTGTATCAAGTGGATATCGCCTAAATGTCAAGAGCCTTATAGCTAAACTGATTAACATCTCCTAGTATTTTAAATGTAAACATCCAAAAATTTAAATCCTTTCATACTTAACTATGGAACTATCAAAAAAAAAAAATGAATACTATATCTAAGGATTAAGATTGTGTTCAGTACATCAATTACACTAAACACGTATCTGCATCCCAATGTGTTCAGTGCACAATACACTGAACACAAGCCGTGTCCCCTATCTAATTACTACATCAACATGTATTGTTTTTAACAATAAATTTACAATTAACTTTATATTAACAGTTTCTTTAATACACGGCTTTTTGTTCAATCTAATCATTATTGCTCAATAAAATTATATATTTTATAAACTCATAACCAAAAGTACACACAACCCATACCCACGGACATTTAACAATAATAAAAAGTATAATAACAGATCAAGATTTGAAGTCCAATCTGTTTGGCCAAAGGCTGACATAACACGCGGTTTCAAACCACAGCTTGGCAAAATTCTTAAAGTCTGACATGGGGACAAAACGTGACCTATAAGGAAGCTTGGCAATTCATAGCTAAGAAAGAATACTTCAAACAAAGCCATAATTAAACAGAAAATAGTCGATTCTCAAAAAAAAAAAAAAAACAGATAATAGTCACCTCATGGTCAAAAAAGCTTAGCTGAAGTTTGACCAAAAAACTAATAATTTTTCACTTCTCGTTAACATTTTAAAGTTCTTCTCTGACAATAAAGGGCTTAAAGGAGGAGTTTAGCAGCACAAAGATTCTGAATTGTCGTTACCTAACTCTCTTATTATTAGAGATTACTATCCATTGGAATTGGATGCATCCACACGAAAAGTTTTTATGATGTTTACTTCATGACTAATTAAATCCTTGTCTTTTTTATCACGTTTAGTGCAAGATTTCAAAAGGAAAAATAATGCATTTGAAAAACATGATCCATATACAACACCCAAAATGAAGTGTTTGTGATTCTTAGCCTGAGATATGTTTGTTCAAACTTAAAATGCCAACTTTTTGTCATCCATATAAGTTATGTATATCAATCATATATAAATATATATATAGAGGTCATGTATAGGTATAATTTTTTTAAAGTCACGCGAAAAGTTGTACATTATTTTATATACATTTGGTATTTGAGTAGTCAAAGGAAACCAAAAATAACATTACTTCTATAAAAGTACATAATTTTCAATGTGCCAATGAAAATAGTTGACTTCATTCACGCTCCTAGAAGTGATTTTCTAATGTCTTAGCAGCTTATAGCATTCTCATCGAAGATGCTATAAGCGCTAAAATGTTATTTTTAGCATCTGAAATCATAAAATGCTGCTCCATCAAACATGCTATATCTTAAAAAATTTGTCATTTTGCTACAATGCGCTCTCATTTTTGAGAGCACACTATAGCAAGGTGTAGGAATGGCAACGGGTCGGGTTCGGGCCGGGTTTTTTCATACCCGGACCCAACCCGCAGGTCTACCCTAAAAACCCGAACCCGGCCCATTTATTAAACGGGTTTTTTTCTTAACCCCAAACCCGGCCCGTCGGGTACCCGCGGGCCCCGCCAACCATGCCACGATTTGGGCCTAAACCGTGGCCCAATCCAAAAAAAAAAAAATTGCCTGAAGCCTTCATACCGTGGCCCAATAATTTAAAAAAAAAAAAAGTTTGCCCAGATTTATTATTTTTGAAAATGTGTTTGACAGATTCAAGGCTTGACACATGAATCTGAGCAAACATAATTTTTTTTTATACTAGCAGGAGTATGCTTAGGTAGAGAAAATCAAAGAATAAAATACCCATATACAAAAATTGTTGAAAAATAATAAAGATTTGAGGATCGGCAGAGAAAATCAAAGAATGAAATTGAAAACTTGAAAAATAAAAAGACCCACCAGGAAATCATGGATGAACAATGACCAAAGATTTATGATTTTCCCTTTCAAAATCACAAAAACAAACACAAATCCTAACACAAACACAAACACAAATATTTCAAATTTATAATTTTCCCATTCAAAATCACAAACACAAACACAAATTCAGATTTATGATTTTCCCATTCAAAATCACAAACACAAACACAAACAACTCACATGATTGAGACGAAATGAACCGAGAAAAAGAAAAAAAAAAAAAAAAGGATAGAGAACGAGGTGGTCTGGTGGAGACACATGGAGGAAGCGAGGCGGCTGGAGGCGCAAGTGATGGCCAGTGGTGAAGGGCTTCAGGCTAATCAAGCCGGCGGTGACAGATCAGGGGTTGGGGCTAAGTGAGAGGGAGTGACCGAGAGAGTGGGAGAGGGGAAAGAGACATGCGGCTGAGTGAGAGTGAGTGAAATGAGAACATGGTGTTAGGGTTTTTTTTTTAACTTATATATATATGGGGGTATTTCAGTATTTTTAAGTTACATATAAACGGGTCGGGTTCGGATCGGGTTTTTGTTAAAACCCGGACCCGACCCAGACCCGCTTCGGGTTTTTTTTTTTAAAATCCATACCCGACCCTATAATTTATCAGGCCAGGTATCCACGGGTCGGATTTAAATTGCCATCCCTAGCAAGGTGTTATCATTTTTTAAATATTTTTCTTTTTCTCTCTTCAGACTATCACTCTCACTTTCACTCTCACTCTCTCATTCTCGTTCTCTCTCATCTCTCTTTCTCAGATTCTCCCTCTCGGGGGTCTGATGGGTCTTGATGACTGCAAGTGGGTCGTGGGTCAAACAATGGAGGGTCCGACGGTGGTGGGTTCGACGGTGGTTGGGGTTGGTTGAGACCGTGGGTTGAGGTTGGTTGAGGCCGTGGGTTTGTGCCGTGGGTTGAAGTTGGTTGAGGCCGTGGGTTTGTGCCGTGGGTTGAGGTTGGTTGTGCCGATGGGTTGAGGTCGTTGGTTGTGGGTTTGTGGTGGTTGGGTTGCTGGGGTGGTGGTCATTGGAGAGGTTGGGGTGGGTTTTGGCTACGGTTTTGTGGTGGGTTTTGGCTACAGTTTGTGCCGTGGGTTTTTATTTTTTATATTTTGGTGGTTGGGGGTTGAGGTTGTGGTTGGTGGTGGTGGCTGTGGCTGTGGCCATGGTTAGAGGTGATGAGCTTGAAAAGCTCAAGCCATGGAGGTTTTGAGAGTAGAATATCAGAGAGAGGGAGAAACTTCTAGATCGGGTTGAGAAAGATGGAGAGACAGTGGGAGAGAGAGACAGAGGGAGAGTGAGAAATAATTAAAAAAAATGAATAAAAAATAATAAAGAAAGAATATTTAAATGAAGTGTTAAAAAAATAGAAGTTTTGATGTAAGGGATATTGTAAAGTGGTGTGTTATATGTTATAAAGTTGATTTTTGAGATGGTAATTGCTAAATTTTTTAGAAGTTTTGATGGGAATGCTCTTAGTAAGCAGGGTGTTTAGTTTAGTTTTTTCTAGGAACTCTTTTTTTTTAATCCACTTTCACTTGGACTAAATCAGAAAATAAATAAATCAATTATTCCAAACACACATTTATATGGGAATAATGTCCTACTTGTACAATGTTCTCCTCGCGTAGGAGTCTTTTCTCTCGACTAGTGCAAGACTTCTCCCTCCCTTAGGCAACTAAGGGCTTGCTTTTTCTTTTGGTTCTAAGGTTCTTTACGGCTGGACATGGCTGAGGATGTGATCAATGGGTTGGAAAATATGAGGCTGACGACGAAAGAGGAAGAAGTGATTACGATATCGGATGAAGGTCAGAAGGAGGAAATTGAGGGTTGCTCTTTGAGTCTGATTGGCAAGTTTCTTACTTGTAAGCCATTCAACAAATGTGCAGCCCATAACACGTTGAGATGAGCTTGGGGTTTGGAGAAGGATATACAGATTGTGGTGGTTGGCTATGATCTTTTTCAGTTTGAGTTCAGTAAAGAATTTGATATGGACAGAGTTCTCAGAGGGGTCCCTAGTCATTTGACAATCAAGTGCTTTTGCTCCGTAGATGGCACAAGGGTATGACGGTGGCAAATGTCAAGTTTGACTCGGTGGCTCTTTGGGTTCAGATTTGGGGGGCGCCTTTTGATATGTCATCACCTAAGGTAGCGTATGAGATTGGTCGTCGTTTAGGGGAAGTGGTGGAGGTAGAAAAAAGAAGGAGTTTGGGGACTCAGAACTTGTTTATGCGGGTCAAGGCAGCAGTTCCATTATCTAAACCACTTCGACGGGGAGGCTTCATTGGGGGATCAAATGGGCAGAGGAGCTGGGTGGATTACAAATACGAACGTCTTCCTTTGTTCTGCCATTACTGTGGTTTATTGGGTCATGATCTCAAACACTACGCTGAATACTTTGCACGTAGTAGGAATGGGGAAGAGGTTGTCTGCTAGTATGGAGAGTGGTTAAAGTCCACAGGTGGACGCTCTCGTTCACCACCGAGAAAGAGTTCAACCACGAGTTCGCTACCACTAAACGCTGAAGGGTCTGATGCACAAGGCGTGATTTACAGTTTAGAGACACCGGCGGCGGAGAACGAATCCACGAAGGGAAACCCTACTGAGGAGGATATTCATACATTAGGAAAGAACGTAAAAATAGGGATATCCACGGGAAAGTTATGGAAAGCATGGGACCACTCTACTTGGTGAATAATACAGAGGAGCAAAATTTAAACGGGGATAATATTTTACATGACGTGGCTTCGCAACATGTGGACATGATGATGCCATTACCATTTGGAGGGCATGTGGGAAGGAAGGAGCAGGCTGGGCCTTATGTTGTAAAATTAAAACATACTTGGACGAGGGTGACACGAATGGATGTTGGGTTGGGGAAAGAAATACATGAAACAAGCCCACCTAAGTTGGGGAAGAGAGGGATGGCAGAAGCTTATTTTGAGCAAGATACAAAGACTGAAAGGAAGGGAGGGAAACGTGGGAAATACCAAGAAGATATTTTAAAGGATGAAGTGGTGGGGGTGCAGGAGCACCCTTGCCGACCATAATGAGGCTTCTGAGTTAGAACTGCTAAAGGCTTGGGAACTCTTGGACAGTTCGTAGCCTTCACAAGTTGGTGAAGGATCAAGCTCCCATAGCGTGTTTTTTTATGGAAACACGTCTAGGTAGAGAGGGTTTTGATTATCATTGTAGAGAATTACTGTATCCGAACAAGTTTATAGTAAAGAAGCCATATAGGGGAGGTGGTTTGGCTCTTATTTGGAAGGCAGATGTATAGGTGGAAGTTATAAATTTTACAAACCACCATATTCTTGCGAGGGTGGTGGAGGAAGATGGTTTTGCATGGATGTTGACTTGTTTTTATGGGTGGCCTGAAGCAAGCCAAAAACACAAATTGTGGGCCCTTCTTAATCATCTCCGCTCCTTTGTTGACTGCCCTTGGTGTTGCATAGGGGATTTTAATGCTATCCTTAGCTCTGCTGAAAAACAAAGTCAGTTTCCTCCTCCTTTCAAACAAATGGATGAATTTCGTGGTGCTTTGGATGGGTGTAGTTTGGCTGACTTGGGCTTTGTAGGATACCCTTTCACGTGGAATAACAAACGGCCAGGGTTGGATAATACTAAGGAAAGGTTGGACAGGGTTGTGGTTGACACGAGTAGGAGAAATAAATTCCAAGGTAGTTTGGTCACTCACCTTTTCTCACATGCATCTGATCACCGACCCATTATCTTGCATGCAAGGACTGCCTTAAGGTGCCGTGGCAAACGCACTAACTCATTTAGATTTGAAGAAGCCTGGTTGATGAGGGACGATTGTGAACATGTAATTCATGAGGCATGGAGTCATATGGGAAATAATATGGAACCGGGTTTGAGAAAGGTCAGGGAGAAAATCAGCAAGTGTGGTTCTGAATTGCAGGCTTAGGGTGCTTCTCATACTCATTCAGATGAGGCAGAAATCAAGAGAGTACAAAAAAGGGTTGAGGTTCTTAGTATGGCTGATCATATGGTGGAGAACAAGGCTGAAATTTTGGCAGCTAGTAGGACTTTTGATGACTTGCTTGTTAAACAAGAGATATATTGGGCACAAAGATCCAGGGTATCTTGGTTGGAGCATGGGGACAGGAATACCAAATATTTTCACTCCAAAGCCTCTCAAAGGCGAAGGAGAAATTTCATTCATGGGATCAGAGACCAAAATAATGGATGGGTGGATGAGCCTGAGGAGATAGCTAGAGTGGCTATAGAGTACTTTGAGAGTATTTTTAGTTCGGGACATGTCAAAGAATGGAGGAGTGTCTTAGTGTAGTACAACAAAAGGTGACCCCAGAAATGTGGGATATTTTGTCCAGTGATTATAGTGCGGAGGAAATTAAAGCAGCGTTGTTCCAAATGGGACCAACAAAGGTTCCTGGACCCGATGGTATGAATGCTCTCCTTTACCAAAAATATTGGCATATTGTTGGAGATGATGTGACTGTAGTTGTGCTTGATTTTCTGAATTCTGGTACTATGGTTCCTGAAATTAATTATACGCATATTGTGCTTATTCCAAAGGTGAAGTCCCCTGAAAAAATTTCTGATTTCAGACCTATTAGCTTATGTAATGTTATTTATAAAATTATTTCAAAAGTGTTGGCTAACAGATTGAAACAGATTCTTCCTCAGTTGATAGCTCTTACCCAAAGTGATTTTGTTCCTGGCAGACTGATAACTGATAATGTACTTGTTGCATATGAGACCTTGCACACCATGCACTGCAGGAGGAAGGGCAAGATGGGTTCGCTAGTGATGAAACTTGACATAAGCAAAGCATGTGATCATGTTGAATGGGAGTTCCTAAAAGGCATAATGGTCAGGTTGGGGATTCCTGATTTGTGGATTGAGAGGGTGATGTGTTGTGTCTCTACACCCTCATTCTCAGTATGTATCAATGGCAAAGCATATGGGACTATTATGCCGTCTAGCGGACTTCGTCAGGGCGACCCTTTGTTGCCTTATCTCTTCTTGTTATGTGTAGAGGGGTTTACAACTTTGCTATCTAAATTCAAAGAGGAGGGTAGGCTTAAGGGGGTGGCGGTCTGTAGAAGTGCTCCCTGGATATCCCATCTCCTTTTTGCAGACGACTCTTTGCTCTTTTGTCAAGCTTCTTTGGAGGAGGTGAAGTGTGTCACAGATATTCTTCAGTTATATACGGACTCATCTGGTCAATGCATTAATTTTGAAAAATCTTCTATATATTTTAGCAGCAACACGGTTGGGGGGCAAAGAGAAATGATAAAATCTATGTTGGGAGTGAAGGAGGTGGAAAGGTTTGAGTCTTATCTGGGACATCCCACACTCCTTGGCCGATCAAAATATGAAGCTTTTTCTTTTTTGAAGGATAGAGTATGGAAAAAGATGCAGGGTTGGAAAGGGAAAATGTTATCAAGAGCGAGGTATTTTTGCTTCCTGCTAGATTGTGTACTGAACTCAACGCTTTATATGCAAGATTTTGGTGGGGTCAGACAGGTGACGAAAAGAAGATACATTGGAAGAATTAGGAAGTGTTATCTCAACCAAAAAAAGAAGGAGGTATGGGATTTCGTGACTTGAAGAATTTTAATTTGGCTATGTTAGCCAAACAAGGGTGGAGGTTGATTCAAGAGATGGATTCTTTACTCTACAAGTGCTTTAAAGCACGGTATTTCTCAAGGTCTAATTTTCTAGATGCCTCGGATGCTCCTAATAGCTCTTATGTGTTGAAGAGTTTAATGTCGACCTAACCAATTCTTAAACAAGGATGTTGTTGGAGGGTGGGGGATGGGTCTGCCATCTGGGTTATGGGTGACAAATGGATACTTCATCAGATTACAAACCAGGTTCTTCATCCATCAGTAGATGAGGAATGGGAGTGGCGGGTTTCAGACCTTATTGATTGGCGGACTAATTCTTGGGATCATGAGGTGGTTGAGAACAAATTTCAGAGGTCTGATGCAGAAGCTATATTGCGCATTCCTTTGAGTCACAGACAAGTTCCAGACGTGCTGTTTTTGTTGCACACAAAGAGTAGGGAATATTCGGTGAAGTCTGGCTATCACACGACAAGGCTTATCTCTAGTTAGGAAGAAGATAAAGCTGGGTGCTTAGGGGTGGCCTTTGGAAGTTCTGTCTGGTCGAAGCTGTGGAAACTTCATATACCAAACAAAATAAAAGTGTTTGGGTGGAGGGTTTGTTTGGACATATTGCCTACTCGGGCGAATTTGGCTTGAAGGAAAATTGTTGAGGATGACAGATGTGAGGTATGCTCCATGGCCAAGGAATCTGGATATCATGCGTTGTGGGAATGTGGGTTAGCCCAAGATATTTGGGTCGGTTGTTCAAGACGCTTGCAGAAGGGATCGAGTGAGCATGAGGATATGCTGCAGCTTGTTGATCAATTGCAGCGCCGATTGACTAATGAAGAGCTGGAGTTGTTTTGGGTTTAGTGTTGGCTCATTTGGAATCAATGAAATACTATAGTGCATGGGGGTACCATACAAGATCCTAGTAGGTTGAACCAACGAGCCAAAGATTTGTTGGAGGAGTTTCGGGTTGCACAAGTGCATTTAACGGTCACGGAAACGGTTGCATCAGTGCAGTCTTGGCGTCCTCCTTCAGGTTCTTCTTACAAATTGAACTTCGATGCTGCGGTGTTTGAGGACACAAGCTCTTCGGGATTTGGGGCGATTATCCGAAACAACAGGGTGGAGGTCATGGCTGCCATGTCAGCCAAAGGGCCTTTTGTAGGTGATAGTGAAGAAGCTAAAGTGCTTGTGTGTCGGAGAACACTGGAGTTCGTGGTGGATGCTGGGTTCGAGGAGTTGGTGATAGAAGGTGACAACGCAACGGTCATGAAATCCATTTCTTCCTTGAGGGCCTTACGGACCAGACTTGGTAATATTTATGCGGATATTCATTTGTTAGCTGCAGGTAGCAGATGTCAGTCTTTGGTTGTGTAAAGCGTACTGCTAATACTGTAGCCCATTCTTTAGCTCACTATGCTAGGTTGATAGATGAGGATATTTTTTGGATGGAGGAGTCCCCACCTCCAGCCATTGAAGCTTTGTATTTGGACTCTCATTCCCTTAATGAATGAATGATTGATTTTTGTTTCCAAAAAAAAAAAAAAAAACACACACGCACATTTATATAATCATATTAACATTCTCTTGTTTACCCATTCTAAATCACAAGGAAACCAAAATAATAAAATACGAAATAATATTAAATGTAGTTTTCCTTCTATACTAAGCTTAAACTAAGTCTACACTCTTACACCATTGTCTTTGTCCCATTAGATTTTCGTTTTAAGCTTACACGGTTTGCTCTAATATGGCCAGCTTGTGTAGAAGGATTTATCAAAACAATGATGTTCACATTGACATAGCCATTTTTTTTTTTTTTTGGGTAGAAGACATAGCCATTTTGCTTTTAGTGCACACAGCTGTATTACTGTAATAGCCTAATAGGTTAGCAAACGCAATAACTCGCTTGGGCTCCAGATTTGGCTTTTGTACTTCGCTTTATTTCAATTGGGAAAACCTTTTTCATATTCTTGAGAGAAAGACAAAGAAAATGAGAAGCTTATGTAATGTCACTTTCTTCCTATTTCAATTTTACACTTCTCTCTTTTAAGTTTTTTTTTTTTTTTTTTTTTTTAAGTAAACAATTATACTTATTAGAACATACATGAAAATAGTAATAATAGTGTTTTAAATTGAGTTTATAATACATTACATAACCAGAGTATAACTACAAAATGACCTAACTTTTGTAGTTATAGATTAGAGCCATAAACAGCGGACACTAGACACACACAACTAATGTGAGATAAACATCCTTATTTTTTTTTTAGAAAACAGTAATATTTATTAGAACACACACAAAAATAGTAATAATAGTGTTTTAAACCGGGTTTATAATACATTACATAACCAGAGTACAATTACTACTCTCCCTTGTTCGGTAAACATTAAAGTCTTTGAATTACCAATATTAAATTAAATTCAGATGTAATGTTTTTTTAATTTTTTTATGAGAAATAAATAAACTTCGTTTAGAAATTACGTCAATAAACAGAGCGTATTTTAAGACACTTTTTGAGCATTTTAAACACATTTACACACATTTCTACACACTTTTTCACCCACACGTATATCAAAAACACCCAAACAACATTACTCAAACTCCTCTACCAAAAAAACCCAACAGAATCTCCTTTAGGCATGCTACAAAATGATCAATATGTAGAGCATGATGTGCTAAAGGTGTGCGTGTTTGTTGGCTTTTTACGACCCACATATGAGATTTCAAAGTGTCTGAAACTGTGTTTGAAACATTGCATTGGTGAAATTTTTAGGTGTTCTTTATAAAAAAGATAACAATTAAAGCGGAAATTATAAAAGGTGTATCAGGCTTCCAAATAATAAAATAAATAAAAGGTGTACCTTTAGCCTATAGGATGTTATTGACCACTCAAATATAACAAAAGATATAACACGCTAAGAACATATGATTCTCATATTTATGTTTTCTATATCTATTTGAATAGAATGGATTAAAAAAAAAAAAATTCAGCAAAAAAAAAAAAAGAATCAATTAATAATTCTATCAAAACATCTAAAAATTGGTGGTACCTTATAAATTTTTATTTTTTTATTTTTAATGGAATAATGCTCTATCATAGTGTTTCTATACGATAATTAAAAGCCAATGGGCTTGTAGTCCAATTGGTGCCGATCATATCTCCAAATCTCGTGTATATGACTTAACTTCTACTTATCCTCCTCAAAAAAAAAAAATATATATATATATATATAATTAAAACATATAAATATATAATATATTTTTTGATAAGCTAAATCATATCATATACTATATAATAAAAGTTGAGTTTAGATGCCGTGATTGCGCCAAGTGGGTTCACCAAATTGCAGAATTTTTTTTAGATTTTTGAAAAAATATATATAATTATTGAGCCAAGTGGTTATACCAAACTACTATAAGTTTTTAGATAAAACAAAAAGTTTTTGATCTTATCAACTTCTTTAGAGTTTGGATAAAGTAACAATAAGTGTTTGTATCTTAGCTTACATTAATATATATATATATATATATATATTCTTTTTGGGATAAAGATTTATCCTACACCATCTATTTTCTAATAGTAACAAATTTAAAAGTTTTATTTTTTCTTCTAATTTTTTTTTTTTGGATAAAGTAAAAAAAAAAAAGAAGGTAATATGTATTAACTTTGACGTAAACAAAAAAAAAAAAATATTAAAAAAAATCTAATAACAATCTAGCTAATAACGTTAACTAATATTTTGGGATAAAGTAAAAAATAAAAATAAAAAATAAAAAAAACTAATATGTAATTAACCTAAACTTCTTGATTAGGTAAACTCCTTTTTCTTTTGGTTTATATCAAGTTATCAACTTCTTCACAACTTAAAATTATCTAATATAAAAGTGGGGGTATATATACAGTTTTGGTGTATTTTTCCATTTTCCTATTGTACGGTTTGTTGATATTATTTCCTTCTCATACCTTACCTATGAAACTTGCATGTATGTACTTGCCTTCTTCTTCTTCTTTTTTTCATAAAATTCTGTTCTTAATTTTTTTTTCATCAAATTGAACATGTTTTGTGTGCAGGTTGCCTTTTGTTTAATTTATTTTTGTTCAATTTCGTCTAATTTATATGCTTATTATATATGGTCTTCAGAATCAATGGTATATCTTCCATGAGAACTAACATATTAATTTTAACAAAAATCTTATTTGCTTTTTGAAAAATCTGTGTTTATGTGAGTGTCTTTACTTTAACTGTAATTCTAGATTTTTTTTGTAATGTTTAGAAATTTATATTGTTTGTAATTATTGAATTTAGAGTTTCTTTGTGTGTATATTTTTATGTGTGTGTTGTAGTAAATTTTTCTTTCAATTTTTTTAAAAAAATATGTGTGTGTATGTATAATTTTTTTTTTTTTTTTTAATTTGGGTAGTTTTTAATTTGTAATATATGTGTGTGTGTGTGTATATATATATATATATGAAATACTGACAAAGTAAGGTACTATTACTGATGTTTCCAATATGTACATCCACAGGTAGCCACGAGACCAAGATTTGAGCATCGAAAACTGTGGGGGCCGTTTTTTTTTTTTGGAGTGGGAAACTCTTGTACTCCCATCCCTTTTTTTACGTGTGTCTCACATCGAAGAAGACTCCTTCCCCCCTCTGCCTTATAAGCGTGAGCTGAAGAGAAAGAAGTACCATCAGTTATTAAATAACTGATGGTACACTACTCTTTCGGCTTCACAGCTTATAAGGCAGCAAGTGGGGGGGAGTTGTCTTCGATGTGGGACTGCAAAAAGTATCCCAGGGAGTACGCAAATAGTTTCCCTGGGACAACAAAAAAGTAGCCCACAATAAAAGGAGACAACTTCCCCCACTTGCTGCCTTATAAGCTGTGAAACCGAAAAAGTAGTGTACCATCAGTTATTAAAAAAGTAGCCCACAAAAACCATGATAATGAGCATCACTCCACAAAGAATGGAGACAGAAAATTTATTAAATATAAAAAGGGTGATATAAAAACAATGGATATTTAAGGTGATATGAAATCTACATAACTTCGCTTGCCTTCTCCTTCTGTCAAAGTTAATTCAACTTTAATGTGAGTGTCTTTACTTTAACTCTAATTCCAAAATTTTTAAATGAGCTGTTTACAAAACCAAATGGTGCACAGAGCAAGAATCCTACAATACGCACATACTAGCAAGTAAAAATATATATGTATTGAACAGCAAGAAACAGTAAATGAACAATGTAATAAAGTGAGAAACAAATATATTGTTAAGGATCCTTGAAACACTATGAAATATTTCATTACTTTCTTTAGTTGTAAATCACAATGCACTCACTAAGACATGTTACAAGATTCAAATAAGCTCAAAAATTACAGACTTAGACGACTATCTAAGCCTCTAAGACTTGCAAAGTTTGAATCCCTTGGAATCCAAGTATGTTCTATAGTGGCTGTTTTGGGATACTGGACGATATTTCTCTTTCATGTACTAATTTCTTTGAGTTTTTGACAGAGTTTTCTTAATGATTCTGTTATGATTCCCTATTGTTGAATGCCCCTTCAATGTTGGCTGCTTCTTCCTTTTATAGTGTCATTCTAGGGTTCCGGGGTATCACTGATTCCCTTCCTCTGCTCCCCTAGATACTAGAGCCCACGTTGTGCCAACCACTCTGATAACTGGTCCTTTCCTTGTTTCTCATAGTTTTCTTCTTTTGGTGCTGTTTCCCTAAAAGCTTCTTGCTGACTTTCCATTCTGGGGTGTCCTTAGAGGGCTAACCTCCGATCTCTCTTCCTTCAAGGCTTCTAATCCTTACATTTTTCAGACTCAGCTTTCTGGCTGTCCTTTTTTTTGTCATTTTTCCCAGGTGATCTGAATCCATTCCTACCAGGTTGAAGGTTTTCCTGGCTACTTCTCTTTACAGTTCTTCTTTCTAGGTTGCCCAAGGTACCAGCCCCTTGTTCATGAATTGTTACTCTCCAAGCCTTCTGGTTCCTTTCTGCATCACCGGGTAATTGAGAAGCACGTATCTGTCCTTCGTCCCTTGTGTTTCTTGGTGCTCTTTTTGAACTGTCTCAATCTCATCCTAGCTGTGTTGCACATCCCAAGGATCTCGAGCCCCTGGCAGCCTCTGGGTATCCCGGCCCAGTTCTTCCCACTGGACTTTCTTTGATTTTCTGATCTTGACAGGCTATGTTTTTTTTCCTTTCTTCCCTTCGTTTCATGGGCCCTAAGGCCTGTCCTTTCGTGGGTTCTGGGCTTTGAATCTTTTTTTTAATGGACTTAGGCCATCCTTTTCTCTTGTGGTGAGCTCAACCCTTTTATATGGGGTTCACCCACTATGCTATTTTGGGTCTTGGTGTTATAACTTTTTAGACTCAACAAACTCTAATTCCATATTTTTTTTTAATGTTTAGAAATTTATATTGTTTGTAATTAATGAATTTAGAGTTTCTTTGTGTGTGTATATATTTATGTGTGTTGTAGTGAATTTTTCTTTCAATTTTTATTTATTTATAAATTTGGGTAGTTTTTAATTTGTAAATTCAGGATGATTTCTTGGGGTTAAAGTAAAAATATTAGGTCAATTTTATTCATAATTCATGCAATAGTAGGGTGTTAGATGTTGATATTAATTTTTTGCTTATTTACATTAATTAACATAAACATCCTAGCATGTTTAGTGTTGATATTAATTTGACACTTTGAGATGCAAGCGAGTCATTATAATTAAATATAAATGTTATTATTTCGGTATGTTATAATTATTATTTGTTGTTCCTCACCTTACTTCGCCTTAATTGTTATTTGAACAAGTAAAAGTTATGTCTTAGTCCAACCAGATATAGCATTTCTCTCCAATCATTAATTAGTGTTCCTCAAATAAAATTACTACTAAGAGCTTTTAGAAATTTAAAACTTGCCATTACCTATAAAATATTTTTACTATTTTATTGGTTATTAAATTTAATTATATTATCAAATTTTTTTTTTTAAATTTATGTATAATTCTTTTACTAAGCCGTGCATCGCACGGACATAAAACTAGTATATATATATATATATAGACACACAATATCATGACTTTTACTAAGTTAAGTATGCACTTAGACTGTTTAAATGAATTATAGTATGTTTGATATAGAATTTTTCTGAGATAAACAAATAAGTTAAGTAAGCTGCAGCTAAGAAAAAGTAAAGCTTTAAATTTTATATAAGAAAATAAAAGTAGACTTTTTAAAATTAAATTAAATAGTGAGAAACGGCACCTAGTCTCATCAACAATCACATAAAAAAAAAATGTATCAAATCGTCAATTTTTATTTATAAGATTAATGGAATTTTAAAATTATTTAGAGATTTTATTGTAACTTTTTTAAATTTTATAAACCAAATTAATCCAACTTAACATATAGTTTCCATTTGGCTGCTTCAGAATATATTATGAGTCTTGCTGCCCTTTCTAAAGGTCAAAATCACGTGACGAAATTTATAGACATTAAACTTCGAATGGTAGCCTCTTATCAAATGGAGTAATAAATGTATATTATATTATATAAGAAATATAAATATTATTATTAATACAGAATTCAATCAGGATACGCCAAGAGCAAAAGATAAGACTTGTGAAGCTTGGCCTGTCAAATCTTCTCACTTCAACAAGTTGAACCTATCTAGAATTGATGCTGTTGATTGAAAAGTTGTAACCACCAAATCAAATCATTTTCGATGGTTTAATTTCCTCTATCCATAAGCTCCAATCTTCAAAGGAAAAGCAAGAAATGTAAACCATTTCTTATTTTGAATTTATTTTTTAACGTCTATTTTAATACTTGTCAAATTTGTGTATAGGTGAGTTGTGACACAATGCATTAAAAAAAAAGAAGAAGAAGAAGAAGAAGAAAATGCAAAATATTGAATTAAGGTTTTTAGCTAAGAAATATTTAAAACGTTTAGAATTAGAATGTGCCAAAAATTGTACTTGTCTTGTTGTTTTTCTAGCAGAATCTCGGATATTGCTGGTAGAAGTGGACCTAGTGGTCTTCACAAATTTTCCCTTTTTATTATGGCCTCGTAATTTTTCTTTTTGATAAGAATATCATAATTTTATTAAGAAGAAGATAAATTCATTATATTTTGAATTAAAGCCGATTCAATAAACATGAGATTTTCTTCTATCATATATTTAAAACGTTTAGAATTAGAATGTGCCAAAAAGTTGTAATTGTCTTATTGTTTGTCTAGCAGAATCTCAAATATTGCTGGTAGTGGACCTAGTGGTCTTCACAAATTTTACCTTTTTATTATGACCTCGTAATTTATTTTTTTTATAAGAATATCATAACTTTATTAAAGAGAAGATAAATTCATTATATCTTGAATTAAAGCTGATTCAATAAGTATAGGATTTTCTTCTATCCAAGTTATATAATCATTAATGCCTTTAGCATGCTAAGCCAAGAGATATGCTGAGCGATTTCCTTGTCTTCGAACATGTGTTACTTGAATGCCTTGGAAATCACTCATCTGGTGTAGAATACCTTCAACTAAATTGCTGATAGCTACTATGGCCTTGTAATTGATTTGAGAAACTGTTTTTACAATTTCGGCTTGGTAGTACTGATAATACAGTATATTATTGGGGTTTATTGGTTCATCAATTACATGTATTGACTTCAATATTTGGCACACAATTATGATTAATCATATCATCTTTCCGATCCATCATAGATTTCTGCAATATTATCGTTACAATATTATATTATACCCCAGGGAAATCAGGCTGCATATTTTACTCATTTGATAGACACATTAAATTCCAAATAATACAAAATATAATGGTATGAATTTAAATAAAGAACAAAGAATAATGATGACCTCATGACCTAAAATCTTTGTACAGGTCAAACTATTGACTTTCTCTATCTCTCTCCCTGTTTTGCTATAACAAACTATAACAACATTGATGATTCATGCATGGAATTTTTCAACTTCAATGGTGTTATCTTCAATAATGACGAAGGGGAAAAAAAAGCCTCAATGACTTAACAAAAATTTATTTTATTACATGACGTGCAATTGCACGACCTGGACATAACAAAGTTGTATAATTTGATAAGTTTGAACACAACTAAATCAATCATTTTTTATTTTTTATTTTTTATATAAAATATTATACACCTACCGTATCAGATTCAGGTGAAAATTACACAGAAATACTGGTAGCTCCTTAAACATAAGTAGGTGCTAATATAAACTCAATTTAACTTGTTCCTTTGTTCTATATGAAGTTTAAACTATATTTGTTCTTTTTCTTAACATAGATTCTTCATTCTTTCACTAGTTTTCTATAATTTTTCTGGGAAAAAGTTTTACTTGTGAGATGCTTGAAATCAAAAGAAAGACACTTTGTTTGAAGGCCTTGACAATTATTGTGGATACTGTTTCTTTCCAGCTTGTCATTAGGAAGGCACCGAAAGAGAGAGAATTGAGTCAGCCTTTGTTAACATCACCTAAGAAGAGGAATATTTCCACCCAAACCATATCATTTTCTTCATGGCCAAGCTTTGTTGAATAGGAATAATAAAACATATGTTCACATTTATATTTTACACAAATAAGAAATGTGGATCATAAGATATTAAAATTAAGCATAACTCTGACTTTTTAAATAGATAGATACTAGTGTCTAGTAGGTGATTATTAAAAAAAAAAAAAAAAAAAAGGGAAGAAGAAGAAGAAGATAGAAGATAGATACCAGTAGGTATGGCCTTATGGGTAAGTCAATTCTTGAATTAGATTGAGAAAGTCTGAGATACAATAAAATGTCATAACATTTTTATTTATACTTTGCAGCACACATGTGGTGGATTCGGTTATTTTATTTTATTTTGACTTATGGTGGACTGATAGCTTGAGATTTTAACTTATTGTGAAAATGTTGTGATATTTTATTGTGTCCGTAAAAGAACTTTGCAGCACACATGTGGTGGATTCAGTTATTTTATTTTATTTTGACTTATGATGGGCTGATAGCTTGAGATTTTAACTTATTGTGAAAATGTTGTGATATTTTATTGTGTCCGTAAAAGAACTCAATCAGATTGTATATTACCAACAAAAATTTATAATTTTATAATCATTGTGCATTAATTTAATCATATCATAACATAATATTTTTTCCAATAATAAGTTCAAATTTAATCATGGAAGAAAACCAATTGTAAGTTGTAACATATGAAAATACTTACCCACACGGTTAATTAACTTGTTGGAAACGGCATGGTTAATGGTTTTGCTATTACTTTCCATGGGATAAAATCAGAGAGATAGAGAATTGTCAGTGACAGTGATAGTGGGGTCAATTAGCTCATACATCTAAAGTTGAGCTAATATCCCTTCATAGTTATCTCTCTTTTCGTGAACAATTTTGTTGCTGTCATGCATTTTTTTTCCCCCAAAATATTAAGCCACAATATTCTTTGGCATATTTCAAACTTGCGCTCTCATAGAAGCTGTTTTCAACTGTCTTCTTCCAAGTTCCGTCAATGTTTTACATCAAATGTTATACAAATTGTTAAGCAATCCCACATCAATAACATATCTACCGGATTATGATTATATGTCTAAATGGAGCTTTCCTCATACTGTAATGCAATCTTGGAGGTTAGATGCTTTATGAAGTTATATTGATTGTGAACCATTTATAAAGTTCTAGCTATCAATTTATAATATAAGATCCCTTGTAATAAATGTAACACTTAATTTAGACTAGGTCATGGCCATCAATTCATTATGTGAGATTTATAGGACTATTAATGTATATTAAATCACATGGTTTACTAAAACATTTAAAAGCGCCGCGTAATTGTTAAGTAGACTATATGACTAAAAGTATATGTAAATAATCTTATAATTGCTACGTAGTGGGTTGGAGGAACATTATTCCAAATTGGTTCAAAGGAAAATTTTGTCATTAAAGAATGACATAATTTTTTACCAAATAGTTTGGAGAAAAGTTCATTCACCTTGTCACATGGCAACTTAAAAAAAAAATTATCTACATGTATTTTCCATCACATGGCATTCTTAAAAGTTAATAGTCATGTAACTTAATGTATTAAATCATACGATTGATTAAATCATTCAAACAACATGACTATTAAGTAATCACGTGATTGAAGAAGAGTTGATTATGATGTTAAGCTACAAGACTTTTGACAATATACCTTACTAATTGATCAACTAATTGAAGAGTGTTTAATCATACATTATTACCGTGTATGGTTTGTTTCTTGATTTTTTAGTGTGACTAAGAAAATGAAAAAAAAAAAAAAAGTAATTTATTCACATTTATCTTTTCCTCTCAATGCTCAACATCAATTTTTTTTGGTAGAATAAAAGAAATAGGTGCAACATGAGGATTCTCAGGAGGTTACCCATCTTAGTACTGTTCTCGCCCAAACATGCTTAACTATGTTAATTTTTTTTTTTTACTCAGTGGCATCTAGAAGTTTTTACATGGAAACGCAATTGACTTGCATGTTCAATGATGTTGCCACAGGTTGAATATGTTCCTTAAAACTCCAATTACCGGGTCAAGGTAGGCCCTAGGCCCCATCGTACAATTGGGTTAAGGAACTTATTAACTGCGGCTACCAACCTAGTGTATGTTTGAATAGCGGCAACCATCCCATGTTTTGCGCGTCCAGCGTTTTTTAGTGGATCCCGTACACTGTTTACGGGACCCGCAAGTACTTTTTTTCAAAAAAACAACTTTAAAACTAGCTCCTATGGTACTATTTACAAATTTAAAAATTATTTTGTTACAGTATTTTTAGTTTTCAGTTTTTAGGAATAAGCGATATCCAAACAGACCCCTAATCTAATAACATTTTATTTATGTGTGCGTGAATACGTGTTAATTATATGATTATTTTTTGAAATGTATATTTGTGATTGTATCAACTAATAAATCATATGATTGGATTTTTAAAATAATCCTCAAAAGAGATAATACTATTTGTATATATATATATATGTATATATATATTTTAATGCAGTTATGTGGTTAATTAAATTTTTTTTTTTAATTTAGAAACACATATATACATATATACAAGGGAGAGAAAAAGTTAAAATACAATGCATAAGGAATCATACTTAATATTTTTATATGATTCTCATTCTCCCTAAGGAGTAGTTTATGCACCTGTTATAATACAGTGTGTGAACTTTAGGGCTTATGCTATGAACATTCGTTGTTATATACTATAATGTAAGAGACCATTCTTCTTCTCAAAAAAATAAAAATAAAAAATATGAAAGAGACCATTCTTGTCTGTCCCCTTTTCTCTCAATTGCTACTATTGATAAATGAATAAATGGTGCCAAAATAATTTAAAAAATAAATAAAAATTAAGCCGACCATAGGAATGAGACCTCATCTAAGAGAAAAATGACAATCGAGAAGGAATTTTATGATCCTAATGAAAGAGATAAACAACAAAGACTAATCCATCGAAAGAATCTAGTCAAAACTCACAATCAATGTAAAACACGGACTTCATAAAAAATAAAAAATAAAAAAAAATGTAAAACACGGACATATTTAACAATTACATTAACTACTAAGTACTAGAATCAAACAGAAGTACAGAACTGGCTATGACATAAAAGTCCTACTATCTTATAGCTCTTAAAGTCTTTAACTCTTTAAAATAATAAATTGAACTAGTAAAAAAAAAAAGGGGGGGGGGGGGGGGGGGGGGGGGGGGGGTCACCGACTCTATGATAATGAGAAGAATCAATACAGGAAAAGAGTGTATTTAAAAAAAAGAAAAGACACGGAAAGAGTGATGAAAAAAAAGCAGTTTAGAATTAGATACAAGTGAAGTGAGAATGGTTCTCTCACTCTCTCTGGCCTCACAATCACAAAGCCTCTTTCTCTTGCACAGTTCCACGTGCTCCAGATCAAGCTTGGGAAACTCAAAACTAATCTGTTTTTAGGACAGGAAGCTAGCTAGATCAAAATCATTAACTTATAAAAGATGGGTCTCCCCAGTTTATTTTTGGGGCATTAAGAATCGGGTCCCATTCATGGGTTTTCGACTTTTCGTTATAGTTGAGGAAATAGCTCTTAATTGAAAGAAAAGACTATTCCAGCGAACCTTATCATGAAAATCTCATCTTATTTGGTGGCTACTATTGGTTCCACTTCCATTCTTCCACATAATTCACAGCTTAATTAATTTCAGCTTGGCCAACCATAAGCTAAACCATTTCAAATCCATTTATTTTCCCTCTATTTTTAACTGTTTATCCCATCTTGATTGAACAATACTTAGACACATTTTGATTTTATGCATACTTATTAATTATTATCCAAGTAATATAGTGCCCTTTCAGAGCATAAGAGTCATCAAAAAGAATTTCTACCTTTGAACTCTTCTCTGGTCTATAATAATTGATGGTTTCTTATAAGTCGACACCTAAACAGATTGAAACTTTGAAAGGAACATTGCCATTGTCGTCCTCTTACCTAGTGTAACTCAATTCTATAATGACATATACACATAAAGTCATGGCTACAATTTTTTGTTTTTACTTTTGATGTACGGTCAGTTAAATAACATAAGGAGAAAAATCAACTCTTGTTAACCAACTAAAACTAATTATTCCCCCAAAGTTGATTCTGTTGCCCAAATTACTAAATGACCATAATGAAAGGAAAAGACAATTACTTCACCAATTCCCAATTTATTAATAAAAATATATCAACTTAAACTATTTTTATATAATGAAAAATTTTATGGCTTTAATTAACCCAATTGGTAAAAATTTTGACTGATTAACTGAGTAAGTTGACCCACACGGCTAAATGCATGTTGTTTTGAACTTTGTGGCCAAAATATTTTGTTCTCATTCTTATTAATTCTAAATGTCCGGTTCTATTAAAAAAACAAACTAATTTATTATTACAAAAAAAAAAAAAAAGGACTAAAATTGTTATTTTCACTTGGCCGCCCACGCGAGTACATGCATGCGTGTGAGACCTGAGAACATCTCTCTTTCTTTCTCTCTCACATGGATCTCTTTATAAAAAGCTAGACATCCTGAGATAAACACTGCAACACTCGTACCCGACCAAAACCAAGCCGAAAAACACTACAACAAAACAAAAGCAGCAATTAACAATGACACCACCGAACATCATTCTTTCCTTTCTTTGCTGTTACCTCCTCCTCATTGCGAAACCACCGCTCACCGGCGCCGCCGGTGGCCGGTGGCAAGTCTTGCAAAACAACATAGGCATAACTGCCATGCACATGCAACTGCTCAACAACGACCGTGTCGTTATTTTCGACCGCACCGACTTCGGAAAGTCCAACCTTTCATTGCCCAACGGAGAATGCCGAAGAGACCCAGACGACACCGTTTTGAAAGTCGACTGTACTGCACACTCAGCTGAGTACGACGTTGCCACAAACACTTTTCGAGCTCTCTTCGTCCAAACCGATGTTTGGTGTTCCTCCGGCGCTGTAATGCCCGACGGCCGTCTGATCCAAACTGGTGGATACAGTGATGGTGAACGAAGGGTCAGGATTATCCAGCCTTGTGCTACTTGTGATTGGCAAGAAGTTCCAAACGGACTAGCGGCTAGAAGATGGTACGCGACCAATCATATTCTGCCAGATGGACGCCAGATCATCATCGGTGGTAGAAAACAATTTAACTATGAATATTATCCTAAGAGTTCTGGTACCACTGGCACGTTCAATTTTCCATTCCTAGCTCAAACCAATGACGCGCGCATAGAAAACAACTTGTACCCATTTGTGTTTCTTAACGTTGATGGCAATCTATTTGTCTTCGCGAATAATCGAGCTGTTTTGTTCGATTACAAGAACAACAAAATCGTTAAGACATACCCACAAATACCAGGTGGTGATCCTAGGTGTTATCCTAGTACTGGGTCAGCGGTTTTGCTACCATTGAAGAATTTGCAATCACAGTTCGTAGAAGCTGAAGTTTTGGTCTGTGGTGGAGCTCCCAAAGGCTCATATGCTCAGGCCTTGAAGAAAAACTTTGTGGGTGCTTTGGACACGTGTGCCCGGATCAAAATCACGGACCCAAATCCCCAATGGGTCATGGAAACAATGCCTCTAGCTAGGGTCATGGGTGACATGACTTTGCTTCCAAACGGCAACGTTTTGATCATAAATGGTGCTGCTTCTGGGACAGCTGGTTGGGAATCGGGGAGAGACCCGGTTCTGAACCCGGTTATTTACCGACCCGATAACAAGTTGGGTTCGCGGTTCGAGACACAAAACCCGACTACTATTCCACGAATGTACCACTCCACAGCAATTTTACTTCGTGATGGTCGAGTACTTGTTGGTGGTAGTAATCCTCACGTAGGCTATTCATTCACAAATGTGCTTTTTCCTACAGAGTTGAGGTTGGAGGCGTTTTTTCCAGCTTATTTGGATGCACAATTCGCAAACCTGCGTCCAAAAATTGTGACACCAGCTTCACAAACCCAAATAAAGTATGGGCAGAGCTTGTTTGTTCGGTTCACAGTCACGGGAACACTGGCACCAAACTTGGTCTCGGTAACAATGGTGGCACCGCCATTGACAACCCACTCGTTCTCCATGAATCAAAGGCTTTTGGTACTTGGTGCTGGGAAGGTGACAAGCCTTGGGAAATCGACGTATCAAGTTCAGGTGATGACACCCGGGTCGGGAATTCTTGCACCATCGGGATTTTATCTTCTCTTTGTGGTTCATCAAGATATTCCTAGCGAAGGCATATGGGTCCAAATCAAGTGACAAACTCGTGACTTTTTTCTTTTTTTTTCCCTTCATTTTTTCTAATTTAATTATCTGTATTTGTTTAAAATAATTTGGCAAAAAAAAAAATTGTAATATAATCAATATTTTGAATGCCAAACTACATAAGATATAGATTAGAGGTTGTTTTATTAATTATACTTGGTGTTATTATATATTTGTATACAATGTAAAAGTTTCCAATGAAAATTGCAATACATAATTGAATAAAAAGTCACGGGGATTTGTTGTCTCATTGCTTTTTGGTTTTTACTAAATTGTTCATGAATTATAAGGGTAATAATACTACTATCACGACCAATACAGGAGTGAAATTAACGTGCCGCCCTTGTTAATTATATATACTAAAAAAATAAAAGAGTTGGTAGCCTCGGAAAATTTTGATGGTGGTAATCTGAATGAAACTATATAGCAATTTGCTAGCAAAAGAGGTCTATGTCATCTAATTATTTGAGATTCCTAACTAATGAGGAAAGTTTATATTAACTGGCATGCAATGTGGCTTTATTTATAAACGTCTAATTTTTTGAATGTAAATTTGATTATGATATAGAAAGTGATAGCGATACAAAATTAAACACAGTTAAAGAGTTTTAAAAATTAAGACTTTTTTTGAGTATAACATATTTGGTTTCTGTCGCAAATCATTTTCTTAACACGATCAACTTGAAGATACCTTACTATTATCTATCAGACAAAAACTATTTTGTCAACGTCAAAGTTTGTGCATGCGTTGGGACTTATTGTAAACATTGCGTATAGGCAAAAAGCAACCTAAGGAAGGAGCTCAAAAGAAGATGATGCAGTAGCAGTACGTACCATGTCATTTACAAAACGATGACAAAGGCAGAAACTGAACAAAGTTACTTTAGGTTAACCAAGAATCCATATATATTAAGGGTCTGTTTGGATACAGCTGAAAACTGAAAACTGAAAACACTGTAGCAAAATAATTTTTAAATGTGTAAATAGTACCGTGGGACCCATTTTTAATGAAAAAGTTGTTGAAAAGTGATATTTGTGGGTCCGTGAACAGTACATGAATGCACTGTTCACGCGCTGAAAGTCAACAAAACTAGCTTTAAAAGAAAAATAATAATAAAAAAAAGGGCTGAAACGTAGACGCACTGCGTTTCAGCCCAATCCAAATGCTACCTAAGAATGAGTTTGGATTGCACGTTTCAGCTGGTGCGTTTGGCGTTTGAAAGGTGGGTCTCATGGCCAGGGCCAGCCCTAGGCCTAGGCCACTTAGGCCACCGCCTAGGGCCCGCTACTAGAGGAAGGCTCCAAATTTTGGGGGAAAATTTGATATATTTTTTATTAAAAAAAAAAATTGGAGACATAGAAAAAAAAATAGTTTTATATTTTTCCTCTACTTTTAAGAAGTTCCAAAAAATTGAGTAATGTTAGAAATAATACAACTTTAAATACACGAATCTTACAAATAGAGTAATGCTACAGTTACAAATTATTTTACAACATTTTTACAAATTGTTATTATAGCCAACTTCTTACTGGTTCTCATCTAAACTCACTGATAACATCACTTTTTTATTTGTCTATAATCCTTTACCACATCGTCAGTTTGTAGAAGTTTTTGTAAAAGAATTTGTATTTCTAGCATTTTCCCTTACAAATATATGTTTCATTAATCATAAGAAATAATTCAGATAGGAAAATGTTAGAAATATTATTAATTTATTTACTTGAAAACTTTACAAATTGACGTGACAATTAATATGATATGTGGACATCAATAACCTATTAAATGCATTTTTGAATTGCCCCATATTGATCAAGAAAGTGTGTTATGTGTAATATAACTTACCCCACCCTCCCTTAAAAGTTACCATGGCATTTGAGTGGAGTTGTTGTGTGCCTTTGTGTTAGAACTCATTTTCCTCTCCCTTGTGTGTGTGTGTGTTTGTTTCTCAAAAAAAAAAAAAAAAAAAAGCATTTTTGAATTATTTTTTGTGATTAGTGATACATCTTTGTAAGTCTCATGTTATAAAATTTATAATATCCCTAACATCATTCATTCAAATGCTTGTTTATTATCTTCTTGAGGTGTCATTAATCGCATTCATTTCTACATCGTTTCAAAGTTTTTTTTTAGTAAAATTTGTTATAGCTTTAGCATTTTTCCCCAAAAAAAGGCAGATTACAAAATGAAACGAATAGATTTTTTTTATTAAAAAAAAAATTATGATATTAAATACTAGTTAAATATTATTTAAGTGATAACAAAAATGCCCCATTTAATTATATCACCTTAGGCCTCCAAATTTGTTGGGCCGCCCCTGCCCATGGCAACTATGCACGTTTCAGCCAACTTCAAGATAAACGCAGATTATATATTTTGCTGGGTCCCACATGGCACTATTCATATTTAAAAATTGTTTTACTACAGTATTTTTAGCAATAAGTTTTCAATTTTTAGAAATAAGCGGTATCCAAACAGACTCTAAGGAATATTTCTAATTTTCTTTGGGTTAATTTTTGGAGATCATAAGTGCATATAGGGGTGTTCACTAAATCGCACAAACCGCAAAAACTGCACCAAAAACATCTGTGAAATGGTATAACCACATTGCACCGCAAGTAATAGAGCATCGCACCGCATGGTGTAGTGTAGTTTGCGGTTTTATAATAAGAAAACCGCACAAACTGCACCCTCTCAATATATTAATATATTTATTTTTTTAATATTAAATATATTATTAATAGTTTAGTTTTCAATGAAAAAAAAAAGTTTAATAACCCTAGCAAGTGTTGATTAGGAAAGTCAGTCCAAAATAAAGAAAAATGAACTCAATAGTTTAAAACTTGGCCCCCAAATAAAGGAAAAAAATCAGTTTTGGGTTGGGCAAGTGTGGACACAAAGGATCTTTTGGAGTCGCCACCTAGTTTTTGTAATGGTCTAGGAACCATATATATAGCGTCCTCTTGAGGAAGGACCTTTGATCTTACTACCAAAGTATGAGATCGGAGTTTAGATACGCTCTTGGGAAGGTGTTAGGCACCCAAGATCGCCCAACCCTAAGGTTGGCCTCCCATCATTGTGTCTTAATTTTAACATTATTAAAAACTAGTTCAACACTTGTATTCTAAACTCACACACACACACTAATCATGCATCTAAAATACAACATGACATCAACATTCCTAAACACATATCATACATCTAAACAAGGCAGCAGCCCCAAACATGGCAGCAAGCATACCATCAATAGCAAGCAAATCATCTTATGAACAAGGCATTAATATATTATAAACCCAAATCATATATCTAAGCATGATTCATCATATCATCAAAATAAAACCAACACAAATGCATAGACATTTTTAATGCATGACTTACCCTTTACTTACCTTTCAGCAACACATCACCTATGGCATTGATGCATGGACATGTGAATGAATAGCATAGTTTCAAAGCAAGAAACAAATGTAGAAACCCTAATCTAAGCATGTTGAAAGACAAACAAGCGTGTGGGGCAAAGGCATAAAGACTTATAGAGCCTAAAACATATGAAAAGAAGCTAATCAGAACAAGTATGTGAAGGTAGGAACAAAACAAAGAAAAATTAAGGTTTCTGGGCAACGGCTCATGCACGCAAGAACAGGCCTGCGTACACATAATCAAGCCTATGTGTGCAGGTAAGATTATGCGTACACAAGTCCTTGCCCAGAAGACCTAAAAAACACATAAACATAGCAAAAACGAAAACCCTAATTCTAACAGCCAAACATGCTCAGAATATACAAGAAAACATAAACCTACTCTAAACAAACAGGTTATAACACAAACAAAGCAAGAAAAATAGGTTAAACAGTAAAAGAAAGACTAAAAAAAAAAAAAAAAAGAGAAAAGAAAGGTTGAAGCTTGATACCTCAAAAAGGAGTTCCCAAACTTTGAATTTGATCGTTTCCTCAGTCAAACTAAAAGGATTGGGGTAAGAAAAGGTCTTAATCAAATAAAATTGACTTGAGAGTGTTTGGTGAAAAACTCCCTTTTGATTCACTATTTTCTTGTGATTCTTAGATTTTTTCTGTGGGATTTCTATGTGTTTTAAAAATGTACCAAGTAAGACTTTTTATAGTTGAAAAAATAGGGTTTGGAACAGCTCCCAGACGATGTGGGATTCATTCCGAACCTCAGCCATTATTGTAAAAAACTTATCTTTTCCATGCTTTTGAAACCCTAGCTACATATGTAGAATTATGTCTGCGTACGCATGCTTTGGCCCGCGTACACAGGCTTCTGCCCACGTACGTGGACCGAGGGCTACTTTGGTATTTTATTTCCAAAAATAGATTTTTGTGCATTTAAAAAGTGATATTTTCCATTTTAACACTCCTCAAGTCAATTTGATATTTGATTGGGTTCTAAACTGGCCTTGGACCTTAGAGTTCGAGCATCATTGGAGAACAGAGGTATAAGCCATAAGGGGTACAAAATGCAGTGTCTACAACAGGAAAAGCCCAAAAGTTGAAAAATATACCAGTTTCAAACCGTTCAAACCGCATCTTATACACCAAACTGCACATGTGACCGCAAAAATTAAGTGCGGTTATGGTTTTGGCTAAACTCAAAACCGCATCACACATTTGACCGCAAAAATGAGGTGCAATGCAGTTATGATTTTGGCTAAACCGCATCATAAAGTGCAGTGCTAAAAATGACCAAAAACTGCGGTGCGATCACCCCTAAGTGTATATATTAATGAACCATCCATTGCATCTCCATGGAGGACTCAGGTTCTATTTTTGTATACTACCAAGCAAGGCTGGCCCTAGGCCTAGACTATTTAGGCCATGGCCTAAAGCCCCCTAACATAGAAAGACCCCCAAATTAAAATGGGGCCAGCAAGTGTTTTTTTTTTTTTTTTTTTTTCCTTCTTCTAATTATAAAAATAAAAATAAAAAAGTGAGTAATTTGCACTTTTTTTTTTATTACATGGGTCTTATAAATTGAGTTGTCCGATCACAATAAATAAATCAATATTCATTTATTCTTTTCTTATAGTAAAATTTGTAGTACTTTAGCATCTTTTCCACACACAAAAATTATGAATTAATAAAAATACAACACAATCACCAATTCACCATTAAGTGAATGAAAAATGCTAAAACTAATACAAATTTTATGACAAAAAACTTACAAACTGATGTGACATGAATATGATTAGTGTCACTCAAACAATATTATAAATGAATGTTTTGAATAACTTTTATTTATTGATAACTTGTCAGTTTGTAAAACCTACGTAGTAAGTATCACCAGCTCACTTTGGGTGTATTAGTCTTATAAATTAGTAAGAATTAATAATAGATTTGAAATAAAAAATTATTATATAAAAAATAAAATAAATATCATTTAAGTGATATTTAGATATAAAAAGGCCCCTTTTAAATTTTCGTCTTAGGCTTAAAACTATCTTGTGCCAGCCTTGTTACCAAGTTGGTAGCTCTTTGTCAATTTATATATTCAATTCAAATGAGCTCCTAGAGATATTAGGTGGCGTTACTTTATGCTATTTTTTTTTATAAAAAAAATTGATATATAATATTTTTTATTAGTATAATCTTCCCTTGAAAGTATATTTGCACACATAGGGTTTGTTACATATGTGTACATTGTTATCATGTTATTATAATTTTTTGTTATAAAATTAGTGATTCAAGAATATAAAAAAAAAAAAAAAAAAAAAAAAAAAAAAAAAAGATTAGTAACTGTTTAAGCATTTGATTAGTTTTTTTTTTTTTTTTTTGAGAGGAAGCATTTGATTAGTTAAGTAGACACTTAGTGTATTATTTATGTATGGATGAATGTGGCTATGCAGGCCAATTTAATACATTGACAATGGGTTGAGTTTTGTCATTTAGTTTAAAATATTTTCATAAAAACAATAACAAATAAATAATGACAACTTCATAAAAATAAAAATATTATAATGAATTTGCGTTTTTTTTTTTTTTTTGTCAATAACTCAATATATTCAATTTTTTTATATTCAATTTTATTTAATTTAAGTTTCTTAATGATCCCTTGAAAAAATTTCCTAGAGCCACCACTACCTAGAGAGGCAAATCAAGTTGCTCATGTTCTGAATTCCTGATCTTTAAAAAACAAGTATTCTGATTGTTTTGTTCTTGGCTCTACCCTTTCTTTCTTTTTTGTGATGTATTAGCTCTTGAACAAGCTAGGATTTTGGTTTCTTAGCTGTTGTTTCTGATTCTTTTGTTAATAAAATTGTTGATTAAAAAAAACATGTGGCTTAAGCTAAAATGTGAGGTATAATTCTCGCTTAGACTAAAAATCAATTAGTATCTTAGGCTAATAACAAAGAGCGAAATCATCAAAAGCACATTCTACCTAGACCATGGCAACCCAGCATGGACACAAAAGCCATAGCATGCTCACGTGCACACTGCCAAAGCCATTGGCAGCCCAACATGGATGAGAGTTGAAACTCTATCTATCAAAAAATAAAAAATAAAAAATTTGAGGGCAAAAGTAAAAAACATTAGCAGCATGATCCATCATAATCCATGCCATGCATACGATGAAATTGTCCATCAAGGCCAAGCGAGGTGCAACAGCTAGCAGCTAGGAAACTTCCAGGATTGTCCCTATGCCTACAAATTATGAAATCTTGAAGATATGGGATTCTATTTTATAATTTTTTTTCCATCTTCCCTTTATGATTGCAGAGATATGTATTTTCCATCAAAGTAGTTGTTTCCCTCAACTTGGGTAATGGGCTTAAAATCCATATACGCATATATAATGAAATGTGTTCGTTGCACATATCTTTATTCATGTACTCGTATTAAATTCAATGCATGGATAAATCATGCAATAGTCAACCAAATTAAAATAAATTGTTATTATTATTATTTTTTTCCTTCAAGATTCTGTATTAAGGAACTAATGCAAAAGAAGAGGTAGTGACTAGTTTTTCTTGAGGCTTCTTCAGAAAAACACCACATTGGATGGCCATTAGCAAAGTTGGTGGTACCTGTTTTATATTCTATTTTGTCTTTTCTGATGTACAATTCCACATTTAATATCAGCCATCTAGTTTGTACCTACCTTCTTTCATTCCATTAAATTGGCTGCTAATAATATTTCCTAGCTACAGTTTATTCAGATTATCAAAAAAAATAGCTACAGTTTATTCAAGCCGTGTTCTTTTAATTATTTATGCCCTGCAATCTGCATTATCGTTTGAAAGAGGACCTTTATGATTCCTCAAACAAGCAGCAGCCAACATAGCCAGTGTTTAATATGCATAGTCTTGTTAATTTCAAGGGAAAAAAACTAACAAACAAAACAAAAACAAAAACATTCTTGAGAGAGAGAGAAAATTTTCTAACGCGGTTTATATTTATTTATTAATTTGATAGTGTAATATTTATCCATACTACAAATTACAAATTAGTTGAAAATACTATGGCAATTCGAGCATATGTGTATGCATAACCAAAACAAATTGGTCCACCCTTCAACAAGTTGATTCTCTCAGTCACATGGTGCTATCCCATCAAGCAAAGGAAGTAAAGGATGAAACTCTCGCAACATGTTTTTGTCAACGAAAACTCAAATCCTTCGTGGTCCAGTCTTTTCCTACGTGATCGTGTAAAAGGTTAAATAGACAAAAATAAACGACAAACTTTCTGATTCCATTTCAACCGATTATTATAAGCAAAAATTCAGGGTGTCACATTCATGCATGCTCCAATATAAACATAAAGAATCTGAATTTTTTTTAAAAGTAAAATTAATGATTACCGACAACTTTCAGAAAGATCGAAAACTTTATTAGACTAGGATAAAATTGATACATTAATAACACAACTATATAAATAATTAATCAAATTAAGAAAAGGTATGGCCGCATTGGACATGTTCATTTTCCAAAAAAAAGATTTGGTAATTTTTGTCTTGAAACGAGTCAATAATATATCTAGGTAAATTATATACCGCAATCTGAATGTCACGGGTTATTTAGCCATTGAAATTGATTCAAGGATAGTCGTTGTAGACCCAAAGACTGTTACTCATATTGGCCTATATGACTTACAGACTTTGGGTCTACCTTCCTAGTCTCACTTTGAGAACACCTTTCTCTCACCACAGAGTGACTAAAAATCAACTGGTCCATTTTATTTTTTAAACCCGGCCCTTTTGTCATTGCATAATTTCTAATCTATCTACATCATAGTACAGAAATACAATGGATTCATTCAAAACTATGGAGACTACACTTTCGAATAATTTAAGTTCTCACATGGTTATTGGTCCTACATTAAGGACACGGTACAAACTTCCACTTGCTGTGGCTTTATTCTCGTTCATCATTTTTTTTAGATAAAAGGATTTCGGACCTTTCAGTGAACTGCAAAGCAAATGTACATCATTCACTATTTGGCATTTGTTTTTCATGTTAGATCTAGGGCCGAACATGTTATGTTTTATTTTGTGAAATTGTAATGTGTTTGTTTGTAACTTCGTCTTTATAGGGACAAATAACTTTGTCTTATTGGGACTATAAAAGGACAAATAGCACAACAGCCAACCAAGCACATTAAAGAAAACTTCTTCAAGTCAACATGCCTTTTTAGACATAGGGTAGTTCTTCTAGCATAGTAGGAAATTTAGTGATCTCAACATTTGTATTTAAGTTATCTTCAATTAGATTCAAGTAAGCATTCATCAAGTTGTGTCTTTTGATTTAGTTGTTAGTCACAATTCCTTAGTTTTTAATCCAATTTACTCTCTTTTATTACTTTTATGTTAATTTATTGCAATATCATCATACTAAAAAGTTCTCTTAATTGAGGCATTGTACCAACCCACACGAAGTTGGCTGCTTACAAGAATAAATTCATCATTCAAAGTTTTCTTTTTCCAAATAGTCACCAACATTAGTCGCCCACACATTGCCTGTACAGATCCGTATATTGTTTTTGGGTCAGTGGTTGGGTGCAGGATTGTTATCCTCACAAATCTGTCATTTTCCAGCATTTTTAACAAAAACAACCACGCAGGTCGATCTCTAATTGTTAGAAGATTTTGGGCACCCTGCACCATCATGTGCCATTCTTGGATTCTCAGGCATTGCCTTCCCATGCACCCTGCTTCATGTGCCCATGCACCACCTCATGTGACATCAACAACTTTGATTGATGTTGAACAGTCTTCCAATGAATAATTTATACGGTCCTCATGATAGATCATGTCACTTATTCACCATTCTTCTAAAAATTTCTCATTCATTTAAAATTGTTGAGTCAAATTATGATAATAATAAAAAAATTAAACAAAAACTAACTTTTCTTAGTAAACAAATTTAACAATTTTAAATAGGATGGGAGTTTTTTAGTAAAATGATGGACAAGTGACGTGATCTAATTTCTCCTCCTAATACTTATTTTTTTAAAAAAAATTGTCTCATTCCCCGATTGATTTTTCACTTTGAATTCAAATTTGTTGTCGATTTCCAAGTTTCCTTAATTCTTGACAAACACAACAACAATCAATGGGCCTACACTATGAAACACTTTATGAAAGAGTGTTGTCCATGGAGACATGTCAATGGAGAGTTCTAAGTAGGGGTGGAGCCACATAGCAAAATGATATGGGCAATTTCAAAAAATATAACCGGCCCCCTCATTTGTTCTTCAAAGTTGTACTAGTCCAATAGCTTAAAAGAAGCCTGTCCTCGAATAAAATAATACTTGGCCCATTCAATTGTCCAAACACTTGTAATTAATCCAATGATCAGTAACTACTCTCTCCAAATAGCATAGACGTCAGCCCATTAACCATTTCAAAACATAACTTTACTTTTCCCCCTTCATTCTATTGTCAAGAAAACTATAGCTTGCAAGTGTTTTAGCTTGTTTTCCTCTATAGTGTTGCCAACCCATTGTTTATTTCTTATCAACTCATCTCATCTCAAGATTCTCAACACACTCAAACAAAACCGTTAAAGTTTGTATGGGTGTTTAGATTTTTAAGAATATGCTTTGTTTATTAAAGTTGTGTTGTTCATTTTTTTTTATAGCTATATGATAGCATATTACTATATTACATCTCTCTTCTGAGTTAGTATATCATCATTTTTTGGGATTTGAAATTAGGTGCCCAATAATTCATTAAAAAAATTAAAATATAGGAAAATTTTAATAATATGAATAATGATGGGTTAATAGTAAATAATAGTGGTTTTTTTTTCTTAAGTGTGAATAACACATCAATATAATTGAGTAAAAACTGATGAAATTTATTCTATGAATGATTATCTTCTAACATAATTTTGATGCAATTTTTTTATATTATTATATATGTAATATGTCTATTGTTAATTAGACAGTTTTTGTATAGTTATTAATGTTTATCAATATGACAATTAATCAAAGTTAATAATTTTGTATTCAATAGATTTATGAATTATAATTATTGTATCAACACTATAACTCGTCTCCCAAGCAAACATTCCTAGCTATGCACCTGTTCCTAAGCATAAGAAATTAGATTAAGAAATGGAGTTTTTTCTTTACCAAACATTATTAATTTTCTTCTCAGAAACCATATAAATACACAAACCTAATAGACAACAAACACAAATAAAAGATCATATAAGAAGCACCTGCAGCGCCTTATATTCATAGTTGTCAAATCGTGAATCGTATCGTGAATCGATTTTTTATTTTTCTGTATCGAGTATCGTATCGTATCGTGTATCGTAAGATACACAAACACTTAATAAAATTTATAAAAAATTATAGATATACATATATAAAGGATATATTTATTATAAATTTTGAATATATTCAGCTAATGACTAATTTATTAATCACTTACGTAATAATATTTAACAAGTTAACTAAATAAATTAAACTAGCACATGTTTATAATATACACATTCAAATTGCTTAAATTCAAAAGTGATAATATATTACAAATGACCCAAAAATTAATTTATTTTCATCATATTGGCTAGTCAACCCCATCTAAGTCAATTCTATCATCACATTTATTATTTTGCAAATTTATTTCTTCATTAAAATTTTCTTCATCGTCATTAACATTTACTATCTCTTCTTGTTCTTTTTATTTTAATAATTAAAAAAAAATTCTTCTTGGCATTCTAGTTTCTTGGACTTATAACAATAATGAAATATATATATATATATATATATATATATATTTTTTTTTTTTCAATTAATATCTTATTCATAGTATAGAAAATAAATTTGTAAATATTAAAGTGAAGTGTAAGTGTGTACTGTGTAATCTAAATTTTGTAGAAGAAAGAGAGGAAAAAAAACTTATGAATATGTTATTTTATTAGGTTAAATTAAGTAACCCTAATAATTTTATGTTTAAAACAAGTCTAACAACTTGTTAGATTCAAATAAAAGTACAAATTTTAACAAAAAATATCATTTTAAAGTATTTGTCTATGTATCGTACGATACGTACGATTTTACGATACGATACAATTCATACGATACACACATTGTATCGTACGATTCATAAGCACTTACGATACGCCGATACGATACGGAACTTTTTACACACGATACGATACGTATCGTACGATACGTATCGCGTATCGTACGATACTGACAACTATGCTTATATTGAACAATCACAACAACAATCAATGGTCCTATGCTGTGAAACACTTTATGAAGAGCATCGTCTATGGAGACGTGTCAGTGGAGACGTTCCTAAGCCAAAGAAATTAAATAAAGAAATTAATGAAGTTTGTCTTTACCAAGCATTATGATGACTGTGGGACTTACCAGTCCCACATACAGTCGTGAATAACATAACTACCCTACGTCCAAAGATGCTCCCTCTTTGGACGTAGGGTAGTTATGTTATTCACGACTGTATGTGGGACTGGTAAGTCCCACAGTCATCATAATGCTTGGTAAAGACAAACTTCATTAATTTATATATATATATATATATATATATATATATATATATAAATTAAGAGAATTCTTTGTTTAATTACCTCTCTTAATCTAGGCTATGGACACAACATTTTCATAAAAATTTTACAATAAAATTTATATGACAAGTTGTTAATTGTAGATAAAAAAATGATAATCCCACTAGTAAGTCCAGAGGAGAACTAATAATAACTTAATATCTAAATTTTATTATGACATTGTTATGAAAATATTGTGTCAATAGCACTATTTTTTTCTAAAGAAAAATAGCAAACTAATTTAAAAAGTTTAAAAATACAATTAAATATCACAATATTTTCACAATACTTTTTTTTAATTGTAGTCAATCTTAGTATAATATTTTTTTTATTTTATTTTACTTTATTTTGACATACAAAAGACAACTCAACTGTCAACTGTTTTGAAAATTTTGTCAAAACATGTTGTATTTTAACACAATTGTAATTTTTATTTAGTAATTTTCCTTACAGGGTGGACACGTATCCACTCAAACTACCTTTTATTTTTATTTAAATTTTTTTTTTCACTTTTTTCTCATCCACCCATTTTTTCCCTATTTCTGTATGGGAAACAAGGTGCATAGCTAGGAATGTTCACTTGGGGGGCCGAGTTATAGTGTTGATACAATAATTATAATTCAAAAATCTATTAAATACAAAATTATCAACTTTATTAATTGTCATATTGTTAAACATTAATAAATATACAAAAACTGTCTAATTAACAATAGACATATTACTTATATAATAATATATATAAAAAATTGCATCAAAATTATGTCAAAAGATAATCATTCATAGAATAAATTTTTACTCAATTATATTGATGTGTTATTCACACTTAAGAAAAAAAAACCACTATTATTTACTATTAACCCATCATTATTCATATTATTAAAATTAGGGGCGGCGCCACCTTAAGGTAAGGGTGGTCCCAGGACCACCTGACCTAAAATTTTTTTTTATATATAATAATTTTAAAAAAAATTATTTGCCTACCCTTCAAAAAAATTTTGGGAACACCCTCAGTTTTTTTATGCCAATAAAATTAAATTTTACTCTATAATTTCTTCTACATTCAGTAGATGAATGATTGTTTGGTTGTGTACATTGAAAGAAATGTAGCTTGTAGCATTGATAATGAGACTATTATACAACAATTTCAAAATATGAAAACTCGTAGAAGGCAATTATAAATTTTATGTATTTGCATGTATTTTTATTGTTGTTGTTGTCAATATATGAATTTCTCTTTTTATCAGATTGTATAATTTATGCTTCTTATAGAACACTCTGAGAAAAATTCCTGAAACCGCCACTGATTAAAATTTTCCTATATTTTAATTTTTTTTTTTTTTTAATGAATCATTGGGCACCTCATTTCAAATCCCAAAAAAAATGATGATATACTAACTCAGAAGAGAGATGTAATATAGTAATATACTATCATATAGCTATAAAATTTAAATAAAAAAAAAAAATGAACAACACAACTTTAATAAACAAAACATATTCTTAAAAATCTAAACACCCATACAAACTAACTTTGATGGTTTTGTTTGAGTGTGTTGAGAATCTTGAGATGAGCTGAGTTGATAAGAAATAAACAATGGGTTGGCAGCATTATAGAGGAAAACAAGCAAAAACACCTGCAGGCTATAGTTTTCTTGACAATAGAATGAAGGAGGAAAAGCAAAGTTATGTTTTGAAATGGTTAATAGGCTGACGTCTATGCTATTTGGAGAGAGTAGTTACTGATCATTGGATTAATTACAAGTGTTTGGACAATTGAATGAGCCAAGTATTATTTCATTTGAGGACAGGCTTCTTTTAAGCTGTTGGACTGGTACAACTTTGAAGAACAAATGAGGGGGCCAGTTTTATTTTTTGGAATTGCCCACCCCTGCTTAGAACTCTCCATTGACATGTCTCCATGGACAACGCTCTTTCATAGTGTTTCATAGTATAGGCCCATTG
The DNA here is from genome assembly GCA_028535165.1 of Quercus tomentella. Taxonomy (NCBI): domain Eukaryota; kingdom Viridiplantae; phylum Streptophyta; class Magnoliopsida; order Fagales; family Fagaceae; genus Quercus; species Quercus tomentella. The sequence continues at coordinate 11,770,707 of JAPQVY010000155.1, forward strand.
ATTGTTGTTGTGTTTGTCAAGAATTAAGGAAACTTGGAAATCGACAACAAATTTGAATGCAAAGTGAAAAATCAATCAGGGAATGAGACAATTTTTTTGAAAAATCAACATTAGGAGGAGATATTAGATCACGTCACTTGTCTATCATTCTACTAAAAAACTCTCATACTATTTAAAATTGTTAAATTTGTTTAATAAGAAAAGTCAGTCGTACCACTTAGTTCATGCTCTATAGACAGTCGATCGTTTGTAAGGCATTTAACTAAGATATTTAAGGGCCCATCAACAGGTAAAAGGTGTACGAAATGGGCACTTCGCATGTTTTTTGTAAGGCCTGTAACTAAGATTGTAATATCTCTCTTTATTAATATAGAGATTTATGGAAGCTTTAAACACGTTAGGCATATTGAAATAGGCCCATTGGAAAGCCTTACTTTTAAAAATTTTATAACTCACAGAAAATTGTATATAAAGCCCATGACAAATGTGGACACGATCTTGATTGAATTAAGCGAGTTTGATATTAGTTTGGACAGACTTAGGATTTAAACAAAGAGAGGAGTCGTTTATATATTTTAGAATTTAATTGAATTTATCATTTGCAACAAAAATTAAAAAATTAAATAGACAAGTGTAAAATTAGACTCTAATTTAAATCTAATTGAATTTGGATTCCTCAATTTTTACATTCAATAATTTAAAGTGTGATAATTAGCAAAGAGTTTTAATATTTAAACCAAACTAGTTCTATTATAGAACCGGATCAAAAATTCTTTTTGGCTGAATAATATTTCATTAGACAAATAGCAAACATAACAGTAGCAAACAAAAATCACAACTTAGGGCGTAGTTAGGAACCCTTTTTTTTTTTTAGCCAATTTGTTGAAAATCAGACTTTCTAGAAATTGCTTAGATTTTGGTACCATATTCTAAAAAAAATGAATGTTTTCGTATGTGAAATGATAGATTTTAGACTTTCTTGAAATTGCTAAGCCACTACATAGCTTAGATATTGGGTAATCTGGATGTTTTCTTATGTCAAGCTCATAATGTGACAATTGAAGCTTCGAATGAAAGTTTTGATGGTGATTAAACATCAAAATCATTTTTCTTTTTTTAAAAGCACATTTTTAAATAATGGTAAACATTTTTTACAAAACTCACAGTTAAAAGGTTTAAAAAAAAAAATTAAAAACAAGCCAACCTGAAAGAAACACCCATATATGGGGAAAAAATGATGATGAATCTTAAGAGAACTCATTGCCGCTGCAGATCAGTTTAGCAAAGAGAATAGCAAGGAGAAGACTTGAACACGAGACAAAAGAAATGAATTCATGAACATGGCATGTCAATTTAAGATGAGGCATACCAGTTTAGGATGACACTAGTTTGGTTGACGGGTGTGTTGAGATGGGAGTTTAGGAAGAAAAAACATATGGGGCAATGTAATATGCATTTGAAGGGAGTGAGTTACGTAGTCCATGGGATTGACAACATATATTTTTTTGGATGATGTTAAAGATTAATTGGGTTGAAGGGGGCAGTAAAGTTTTCTTGTTTTAAGAGGCCCGTATTTTTTTGCAGCATAGCTGTAGAAGGAAACCAGATACAAGTCCACAAACGTAACGCGTAAGACAGCAAGCAGAGACAAATGGGATTGCGCCGGATTCAAAATCATTGGGATTGCTCATTCGCAGGGTTTGATTACAGATTGCAATCACAATATCAAACAGACTATCAAATTAGGGTTCAATCAGAGGCTCACAAGCAAAAAAATAACAGCACGATAAATGAAAAACGAATAAAATAGTAACATCGTTGAATTCAAAAGAGAATAACGAAGAATTAAACCTTGTTCTTAACCAAGCAAATATAAAAGCTTTAAAGGCAATTGCCCCAATATCCTAGCCTTTTTTTTATATCCTATACAAAATCAAAAGCAAATACTACGCATAACCAATCTAAAATTAACGAAGCCCGAAACGCTTAAGCACGTTCGCCACGGATCCTCCTTGCGAGCTGGATGTCCTTAGGCATAATGGTGACCCTCTTGGCATGGATAGCGCACAGGTTGGTGTCCTCGAAGAGACCCACAAGGTAAGCCTCCGCGGCCTCTTGAAGAGCGAGAACAGCATGGCTCTGGAACCTCAAATCCGTCTGGAAAACAAAGAGAATTTCATATAAGAAAAACAATTCGCACAAAGAGAACAAGAAAAAAAATATAGAGATCAATTTTCTCGGCAGCCAAACAGAGGTGAGGGATATAAACAAACCTTGAAATCTTGTGCGATTTCACGAACAAGACGCTGGAAGGGCAACTTGCGGATCAAAAGTTCGGTACTCTTCTGATACTTACGGATTTCACTGTTTAAAATCCAGAAGAAAATTAGGGTTTCGAAATAAAATAGACGACCTAATTACGAAAGTTCGAATTTTTCGAAAAATAATTACCGAAGAGCAACAGTTCCGGGACGATAACGATGGGGCTTCTTCACTCCACCAGTTGTGGGTGCAGATTTCCTTGCAGCCTTCACGAAATTAACAAAAATAAAGTCAAATTCAGAACCCTAATTTCATATTTATATGATTCTCGGAATTAAATTCAACGAACAATTCCAAAACCCTAAGTCATGTTTGTTTCAAAAGAAAGTTCACTAAAAGAGAGAGAAATTAAGCAATTTTATTTTACTAGAGAGAAAAATCGAATGAATTATTTTCTATTGAAAAAAAGAATCGGACTAAGAAGAAAACGCTAAAAGATACACACCTTTGTGGCAAGCTGCTTCCTTGGAGCCTTTCCTCCGGTGGACTTGCGAGCAGTCTGCTTGGTACGAGCCATCTCTCTTCAGATCGGAATCAGAGAACGAAAAGCGAAGAAGATGAAGTTAGGGTTTTGATTTTTCTGAGAGAATCTGAGATTTGAATGTGAATGTGGTATTCGGTGAAAGTACAGGGGTCGTATATATAGGAGAGGAGAGCGGCGTGGACTTCAAGTCCGCAACATCATTTTGGAGAAGGATTTGTATTTTTGAAAGGCACTGATCCGTGTGAAACTCTCTGATTGGTGGCATTTTTGTGAGGGGATTGTATGTTATTGGTTGCTATGTGTGAGACGAGGATTGCCAGCGTGGACGAGTTGTGTTTCTTTTGTGAGATAAAATGTTTGGCTGAGTCGTGCTTGTGGTGACTCACCCCGAGTCAATCTTAAATCAACGGTGTATATTAAAGCACGCGGTCTTCGCTGATACGGTCCATGTACGTGAGCGGTTTCAGTTTTTTTTCTTTTTCTTTTTTCCTGTAAATTTAATTATTGCCGAAAAAAATAATTTGCACAAGTTTAACATGCTACACGCCTTGCGCCGACACATATGTATTTATTTATGGGAAATGCTAACTAGTGTTTTTAGGGTATTAATTAAGAATCTAATTAAATAAAGTTTTTATGGAAAAAAAAAAAATTAATGTTTTGACAACGTTTTTCATTTCCCATAAAAGTGATGTCAAAATTTTCCTAAAATGGATTCTTAACCAGTGCCCTGAGGGCACTCGTTAGCATGACCCTTTATTTAATAGAAAACTGGTCAAATTTATGCCCAAAGTATTAAACGAGTTTCTTCTCAAAAAAAAAAAAAAAACCAAAGTATTAAACGAGTAAAGGCACCTATTATGTTGATATATAAAAGATATAATTTTAAAAATGAAATCCATTACTTATATTATTTGTATGGGGTAAAAATCTGAGGTCTAATGGAAGATTGAGCTCGAATCAAGGTCTACTACAACTAATTTGTAGAAATAAGTTTTGCGGACCAATACTTAGACTCCTAAATGATAAACCATGTCAAAAAGAGAAAGTATGAGCATCCACTTCAGTGGGTACAAATTTTCCTTCTATTTTACACAGAAAAACCTACTTTTTCTATTTTACACATCTAATTTTACAAAACACCCACATCAGTTTATCTATTCTATACATTTATTCAATAAAATATTCATTTTTTTACAATTTTTTATTATTCTCTCCCTCACTGCCCCTCTCTCTCACAGACCCAACAATACCAACGATCTCTTGGCACCCAGCCACCATCATCACCCACCCAACCAGCATCATCAAGGAAAATCAACCCACTCAATCTAAGAAACAAACACTCTGAAACTCACTCAATCCAAAACCCAGTCAATCGACGCCATCGATGCTCTGGTTTCATCACCAGGTCCATCCGAAACCGGCACGATCGACTTCATCACCAGCTCTGGTCTCATCACACCCATCGACACACCCCAACTCCACTCTTCGTCGTTTTGTACACCGCTCCCATACTTAAAAAAAAAAGGGACAAAGTCGCCACTAAAACCTGATGAAGAAGACATTTTTTTTTTCCAATCAAATCTGAGATGAGAAGAGAACGAATTTTTGTGTTCTCTTTTTTTGTTTAGTTCTCTTTTTGAATGGATTTTATTCTCTATTTTAACAAATGATTTGATCAAATGAGGAAAAGGGAGAGTGAGGGTTTGATGATCGGTGGTAGTGGAGGCATGGTTTGACCGGCGGCAGTGGAAAAGGGAGAGAGGTGAGAGTGAGAGCAAATGAGGAAAAGGGTGAGTGAGGTGAGGTGAGAGCAGAGACAATGAGAGAGTCAGGTGAGAGTGAAAGTGAGAGCAGAGACCAGGAGAGGGAAAAAATTATTAAAATATTAAATACACATGCTACAGTAACCGTGCATATATGCACGGTTATTATAGCAATTGTGTATTTATATACAAGTTTACACCCATTGATGTGGGTGATTTTTTGCTCAAATTGTGTAAAATTAGTTACTTTTTCCATTTTGCACATTTATGCACAAGCTGATGGGGATGCTCTAAAAGCTGAAAGATTGAGTTTAAACAGGTTGATTAAGGGTAAAGAGATAGATTTATCTTTCCTTGAAATGGCCGAGGAGCCCTTTTACACTTGGATTACAAAGATAAATGCTTCTCCTTTCTAGTATTAAGGGTCAATCCATGTTCACTAGGAATCTCCTCCTTTTTGTAGTGATCCTACTCCAATCCTAACCCTCCACATAAAGGGTCGTTGATCCCCCACTAAGATACTTGTCTCATCCTCCCTTTTGAGGCCATGCTGAGTAGATTACAGGTTGTGTTGGCATTGTTCAGGTGTCATTCAATCATTAATACAACTAGTATGGTTAGTGCAATGTATCCAATGTGGAGATGAAGGATGCTTATTTGGAAAGCTTCCCTTCCCCTTATCCACACTTGTCACTATTGCCTCCCTCAGCTCCCACATTCTGGCCTTGTGTGGTCTTCATCTCGCCCTCCTCATGCAATTCTTATCTGAGGGTCTTCCCTGGGCTATCCAGCCCTTCGGTAACAAAAGCTCTTCTTTTAGGTCATTTTAACCCCCTTTTGGATCAATCTGATTATTGGTTGGGTTTTCATACTCCTCAGGCCTAGCCCAACAATAATAGTATTCTTAGCTCCCCACATTATTAGTAAGTTATAATTAATAATTTCATATATTAGCTTATTTATAAAATATAGAGCGTGATATAATGTATATATAATTATAATTTTATATACTGATACATATAAACACATGATATTATATAGTTAAACATACCAACAAATTTGTGTAAGATAGGTAATACTATAATACCATGTGTACAACCAATACCTTAATAAGGCTATTATAGTAGGACTATCGTAGTGGGCACAATACATTCATCAAAGCTCCACTACTCAAACCCTTTAGCTCCTGCCAATCATCATATGAAGCGATATATTGCCTTCTATCACCAAATCACACCCATGCAGTAGTAGATAGGTACTCAACTCGTAGAAGTTTGATCAATCTTTTTATTAATTTAAGAAATAATTTGCTACTTTTATGTTGCTCATAGATTTGTTCTATCTATTGGGTGTACATTTAGAGATGAGTAAAATTGCTTTGTACCCTTATTTTAATGGGAAGGATACAATAGAATCTTTTCTCTCTCTTTTTTGGATTTTGTTTGATGTTCTAGTTTTAGGGCATCTTCACAGTTATATTTTTGCTAATCCGGTTTCCACCCCTTAATCCATGAATCACCACACATGAAAATCCAAAAGAAAAAACTTAGGATTTAGGTATCCACACAAACACATCTAATAATAGTGTTAACAATTCCATTATAACAAGTACAGGGTAGGGAAATGGGAGGTGAGGTTCATTTCACAATTAGTAAAATACTTTGTGTCCTTTAAAAAAAAATGGTGTTCCATACTTTGGGTAGACTATTTAATTCCATGCTTACAAGACATCTTGAAAACCCCATAGATTGATAGTGCAATGGATGAAGCTTCGAATCTTCAGGTTTATAGCATATCCATCAAATCCATTGAACCCATCACTGGGTATCCCTAAACGAACAATTTGTTGTCCTTAATTTGTGTTTTTGGACAATCAATTTAAACCAAAATGGAGAGATCATTTGGAAAATAGTAAACACATGGGGTAAAATACTTTTTTACCATCAAGATTTGGGGTAATACCAAATATTACCATGTATTTTCAAAAAATATATATTTTGTCCCTTAAGTACATACAACACATGACATCATTTAAAAGTTTATTGCTCCTCAAAGTTCTCTACTTCCTTCCAACAACTTGTCTTAAACTCACAAGTTAATTAAAATTTGTTCTTAAAGAGCAAATTATATATTTTTGAAAAGTTTTGGGAGTGCATGATATTAGTCCAAAGTCCAAACCTCAAGGTTAAGGGTTTTATTTATTTATTATTATTGTAGTTTACCTAATTTGACACCAAACGTCATATTCCAATTAGAAAAAAGTTTGACTCAAAATATATTTGGAGTTATTTTGCTTCAACTTACTATGTGGTACCACCACGCACCCTTGGTGCGGTGGTCACTCTACAAGTATAAATGCTTGTGGGGTGTGGGGGGCAAAGGCCGGGGTTCAAATCTCCAGGAGAGAGCTTCACACATATATACACTTAGATTAGATTAAAGTAGAAATTATATCTTGTAAAAAAAAAAAAAAAAAAGCCTACTATGTGGTAATTGGAGAGACCGTTCATACGTAATTTTAATAACGCGACTGACTTGTTTAAATAATATATATGAATAATTTTATAATTTACCAAGTAATGAAATGATGAGTTGAAAAAGATAATTTCAAACATGTTTGGAGTCAAATTTTATCCAATAATTCATAAAAAAAAAAAGAAATTAAGATGCTATTTTTAAATTTTTAATAATATTTTGTTTTAAAATGTTTTCATGCATAAATTAGTTTTTAAAAAAGCATTATTTATACACGTGTGTTTTATAAACTTGAAATATGGGTTGAGCACACGTTTTTAGTTATAACCTATTAAAAAACAGAAAACAAAAAACCGCGCCATGATGAATGTTTGGTTGGGTGTATTTCGTTTCCTGTTTTCAAAAAAGCTCGGGAAAATAAGGGTGTTTTCTAAAAAATTTATTTTGCTTATCGCCCAGCTTGTCTGAAGTGTGCCGCTACCGATCTATCGCGTTCTCTCTCCACCCATCACCGCCGGTAAGCCCTCCTCTCCTCCCATCAACCGATCAAATTGTTGTGTGTTTATAGTTTTTGCTCTGTTGGGCATATATTGGATGTGTTTGGCATTTTTTCAATTTGGGTGAGAAAATGATTTCAGATTTGTACGATTACCTTTGTGCTATGGAGTTTTAACTTGTGAATAGTTTCGTTGGGTCTTGTGTGCATTTGGCCTTCTGAGTTTCATATATTTATATATATATATATATATATATATATATATATATATATATATATACTTTATTCAAATGGTGGGTTTATGTTCATTTGTGAAAGGTGTTTTAATTTAGTTAAGGTTTGAGTGTTCTGTTCCCATGCTAGACTGTTTATTATTTTGTGCTATTACCTTAGTTTGCAACTTCAATGTAACAATTAGCTGTTTGGTTCCTCTCTCTTATAGGCATTTTCTCAGTTAAAGAATCTCTACTAGGGCGGTATACAATAACAACAACAACCAAACCTTATGGCCTGTTTGGGAGTTTGAAAATGGAGGGGGAGTAGAGTAAAGGGAGGGAGAGTAATCCAATTACATTGTTTGGAAGTTTTTTTAAGGAAGGAGGGGAGGGATTTGGAGGGGTTTGGAGGGGTTTCAACTACCTCTAACCCCTCATTTTTAATTCCTCCAAATTGGAGAGATTTGGAGGGAGAGTAGAATAGATAAATTATTGATCAAACCAATTTCCTAATTTAACCTTTTTAAATTAACAAAATTACAAACAGATTATTCCAATAATTTTTGTTTGTTTCCCGAGAAAATATGAGAAAAAAATTTGAATTTGACTATTTACTGTTGTTACTGACTTTGCAAATAAGGCAACCCAACAAGAAAAATTCAAGCTCACGATGAAATACAAATTCCATTAGAAATTGAAACCCTAACAACAAAATCAAAACGAAAAAAAAAACAATAAAAACAAAACAAAAATTAAAAAAAAAAAAAAAGAGAAGCAAAACGATTCGGATTGAACCTGCAAAAAATTCAAAGCAAAACCAAAACCCACATCCAATCTGAGAGAGAGAATCAGAGTGAGAGAGAAAGGATCGGAATGAGAGAAAGAGAGAATCCACCATCGCCGCCGATCTCCAAACCACCACGCTGTCGCCGCCGATCTTCAGTCCCTGCTGCCGATTTTGATATCCAATCCACGCCGATCTGAGAGACCCACAACAAAAATTCAAAACAAACCAAAACCCACATATAATCTGAGAGAGAGAATCGGAGTGAGTGAAAGAGAGGATCGAAATGAGAGAAAGAGAGAGAATCCACCATCGCCGCCGCTCCAAACCACCACGCCATAGCCGCCGCTCCAAACCACCACACCATCGCTGTCGTTCTCCAATCGCCGTGCTCCGACACGACGGTGGCTCGCTCCGACGGGTTCTCCTTGGGGTTCGCTGGGAAAACCTCTTTCTTCTTCTTTTGTTTTTTTGGTTAAACTCTTTCTTCTTCAACCGAACAGGTATATACAATAAAGAAAATTCAATTTAATTTTTATTATAATTTTTTTAGGTAATAAAAATTATTTTATAATAGTTAATAGTAGTTTTATATGTATGTATATATATATATATATATATATATATATATTTGATGGATATTAGTGGTATTGAGAATGTTGATTAAAAAATTATTTAATCTAACAAATTAATCATAGACTAATGTGGTAAGTCAATTTTTAAATAAGGGTAAATTTGTCTATTTAAATTATTTCTTCTCCTCTCCATCCTAATTTTTAAAACATCCAAACATGGGGAAAGACTAATTACTCCCTTCCCCCTTACTAATTCTAAAAACATCCAAACAAGATGGAGGGGAACCATTCCACTCTACTCTCCTCCCCACTACTCTCCTCCTCTCTACTCCACTCTACTCTCCTCTCTCTCTAAACTTCCAAACATGCCATTAGTCTTAAATTTTTAAGGTCAACTATAAATCCTCAACAAATTAGTTAGGGTCAACCACATGTATTCTATTCCTTTATTCAATTATATCTGAAATCGTTATAGAGTATGCATTCTTAAAACTTGCAGTTCATTTAATTCCAGACTTTTTATAACAAGTTCTCATGTTTTAACATTGCCATCAATCCATGACTTTCCGTTCCCCCCAAATAATCTAGTTCAATATGACATTACACACAAATGGGCTCAAGTCTGAAGCATCATTAGGAGTTACTTCCGCGTTTCAAATTTCTTTCTTCACCACAACATCTGAAGCTATTTGGAATGAACTCCACCTGGCATCGCATGTAGATCCCCAACACATAAAAAAATTAAATTTCCAAACTGAAAATTACACAGTGAACCAGTGAGCAACAGCTAAACATGTTCTCCATGTTTTTGTTACTCTGGTTAATCATTACTCCTTTGTGCTGGCATTGTACTGGTTCGACCACTTTCATAATTTCTTTAAAAAAAAATCTAATTGCCATTGAAATTCAGTGACTTATGTGAATGCACAATGCTCCCACAGCTGCAGTTTGGGGGCCTGGGAAGCTGCATCAATGAATTGGGTGATTTTCATCATATAAGATTTTTAGATGTTAAAAAATCTTGTGAGTATGTTCATACGTGCACAAACTTGCAAAACTATAATGTATTTATTTGGCTCATGTTACTTAAGAGTACTCTCTCAAGCCTCCCAACGTATTATTTATCTCTTTTTACTATTCCTAAATCTGTGGCTGCTAGATTGGAAAGTATTCAGAGGAATTTTCTTTGGGGGTCTTCTGAGGGGAGTTTCAAATATCCTTTGGTGGCTTGGGAAAAGGTGTGTTTACCTATTGAGATGGGTGGTTTGTGGATCAGAAGTGTGGTGTCTTTTAATCAAGCTTTATTAGGAAAATGGTTGTGGAGATATGGTCATGAAGTTTCACATCTTTGGCGGCGTCTTATCTCCACAAAATATGGTGAGGGTCAAGGGGGGTGGTGTACTAAAGTATGCAAGAGGACTCATGGGTGTGGATTATGGAGAAGCATTTATGGAGGGTGGGAGAGCTTCTCTAAGCATCTATCTTTTGTAGTGGGTGAAGGCACTCGTATCCGCTTTTGGCATGATAGGTGGATTGGAGATAATACTCTTAAAGATCTCTATCCTGAGCTTTATGTGTTTTCAGCGGTAAAGGATGCTTGTATCTCTGAGGTTTTGTGGATTCCAGAAGGAGGAACTGTTAGAGTTTGGGATTTAAGGTTTTATAGAGCTTTTGAAGATTGGGAGCTAGCTGCATCTTATTCTCTATTCCAACTTATCCAAACTCGTATTCCTCGAGGTGATAGGAGTGATACTCTTGGTTGGCGGCTAAAAGGAGATGGTAAGTTTGACATCCGGTCTTATTACCATGCAATTCGGGGTGCTTCGAATTCTTTGTTTCCTTGGAAGGGTGTTTGGAAACCAAAGATTCCTAGGCGAGTGGCGTTCTTTTTGTGGACAGCTGCTCATGGTCGGATCCTCACTTTGGATAATCTAATGCTTAAGGGTCGCCCGTTGGCTACTTGGTGTTGTATGTGTTGTTGTGATGGGGAGTCAGTAGACCATCTTCTTCTTCATTGTCCTGTTACTCATCCCCTTTGGACTTTTATGCTTCAGGCTTTTGGGATTCATTGGGTTATGCCAGGTTCAGTGGCGGGTTTGTTATCTTGTTGGCATCAATGTCTTGGGAAACATATTTCGGACATTTGGAATTTGGTTCCAGGGTGCTTGATGTGGATTGTGTGGTTGGAACGAAATCGTCGTTCCTTTGAGGACATTGAGAAGACATTGGATGAGTTAAAGGTTTTATGCCAAAGGAGTCTTTTGGAGTGGTCTCGTTGTTGGGGTTTTACTGATTGTTCTTCTATCATTGAGTTTATGCTTTCCCTTAGCTTAGTTTCCTGATTTCTCTTTTTGTTGTGTTGTTTGTTCTATTTTTTCTTGTCGTTCATCATCATGAACAACTTGTACTTTTCCTTTTTTTCTCATTAATAATAGTTTTCTGATTACCTATCAAAAAAATTTATTTGGTGTATGCAGCCTGTATGTGTTTTCATGTGATTTACATGTTGTTTATTGAATGGAGGATGGCTTGAGCCTGAATTTCGTAGATTGGTTGTGGGCTGGTTTGGGTATATGTTAAGTTTTCACTAATTTGTCTCGTTGAATGAATGTCAAAGTATTGAATGACTTAGGCTTAGATAAGTGGCTTTTCTTGATTAATGATCAACATGGTCATAGTGTTAGTGAGACTAATATGTTCTAAATATAGATGGGAACTGGATTTTATGAAACAGAAGATGCTAAGATTTGGCCTGCAAAGCTTGAAAAGTTGTTTATAGACATTATGGTGGAGGAAATGCACAAAGGAAATATGCGAAGGGGCATTTTTAAACATATAACTTGGTGCAAAATTTAGAAGAACTGAATGGACGGGGTTAAGCAATCTTTCAAATTGAAACTAGTTAAAGCCAAATATAATAGACTGAGGCAAAAATAGCGTGTTTTTCTCAACTCATACAACAAAATGGGTTTGGTTGGGATGCTGAGACAAACACTGTTATCACAAGTTATAAAGCTTGGGAAAGTTATCTTCAGGTATGTATCTTACATTACATAGACCATTTTGTGGTTTGTTCAATTTTGACAGGAGTTGTATATTTCTCATTGTTGTTATTTGGTGGTAGGCAAACCCTTATGCTGAGAAATTCCGAGAGTAAGGTTGCGAGCACTTTAAGTTGTTAGGAATTCTCTTCAACAGAATAGCTACCATGGGTGTATTGGCTATATATCCTCTAACGAATCTGCACCAGACACAGGTGAGGAGCGTGAGCTTGATGAGGAGTATCTCAATGCAATCTATGTTGATGTGGATCTTGATAGTCCAGATGACCATGAGAAGATAGTGAGTCATAAGCACACCACACGTAGTGCAAAGTGTCCTATGCATTTAGAGATCAGGGTTAGGATTTAGGAAGCGTTCTAGGAAAGCTGACAGCTGTAGTCAATTTACTGATGCAATTAGGGCATTTTCCGAGTGTTCTAAGTTAAGAACGGAAGCAAGGGTAGCCATGATGAAGGGAAAGGAAAAATGTAAGCAACAGGAGGGTAAATCTGCGAGCCCATATGATGAATATTCCCTTCCCAACTGTGTGATTGCACTTAAGAACCTTGGTGCTATTGACGACAATACCTACAGGTTGGCCATGGATAAATTTGTTTCAGCAGACTGGAGAGAGATATTCGTGAGTATGTCTAATGCTAGGAAGAAGGCTTGGTTGGATCATCTTAAGTAAACTGATGCACTGGACGTCATTTTGAGCAAGATCCTGGATATATTTTATAGTCAATGATGTAACATCTTCTGAATCTATTTTCATACGATTTTTAGCATCATGTTTTTTATTTACTCCTTGCTAAGTTTTTTTTTTTGGCTGGGTCTCTGCTTAGTTATTTATATTGAGTCAGTTTTATATACTTCTTTGAAAAAGCATGCTTATTATTGTGGGTTACATTTGAGAATTATATACGTTGGATGAGGTTGCAATTTCTGGAGAAAAGGAAGGAATTTTTTACTAGCTATTTTATTTATGTGATGTCATACTTTAAAGTCTTCTTTTGAGTAGGCAATTTATTGTGGGGTGTCCATGTAAAATTTCTCATGAACTCTACGCTGCACTTTCATTCTGGGAACTTAGCAATTAATATCAACATAACTGATGGACAGACTCCCTAACCTACTGGCAATGAGCTTTTCATATCACCTACTACAGTTTTCATGAAAGTCACTAGTTCCTGAACATGTCTCTGAACCAGACAACCAGTTACAATGCTTGTCCATGCCAACATTGTCTGCACTACTTTCTGTACAAGCTTCCAAATAGCTTCCCTAATGACCTGGCTGATTGCAGTGGTCTTATATTACATGATAAGTAGTATTATTTCATCATAAATTATAAAAGATAGATGAAAGACAAACTCAAATCAGCATGACAGATTTGGCTTAGGTATGTGGTATGCTTTTTCATAGAAGATCTTTTGTGATTTTGAACTTTTCTTTCATTCATACCTTATGCTCATGCCTAAATCATTTAACAGAAAACATGAGAGAGATCATCCACAAACAGATTCTCTATTTCTGAGGATTTTGAGAACAATGGCATTACAATGCGTCAAGCTCAAGTTAAGCTCAATATCAGAGTAATTAAATCCAATTCACCATTATCTATAAACAAATTCTCTATTTCTCATTCTTTAAACATGAGTCAAAATCCATCACTTACTGTGACCTATTTACAAATAGGTTCCAAGCATCATTCACTAACAATTTAAAGGGGAAAATCTTTATAAAAAAAATACAATATTAAAAAAAAAAAAACACTATATTTACAAATTGGTTCCAAGCATCATTCAATAACAATTTAAGGGGGGAAAAAAAAAAACTCTATAGATTTAGGTGCGGTGTGGATCCGGCTGTTGCATTTTGCGTTTACGTTTCTTCTCTTTTCTTTTTTTTTTCTCTGCTGCTGCGCACGCGTTTAAGGGACAAACGGCTACTGTTTATGAACAGTAGCCGTTTATTGTTGACTTTTCAGCCTCTTTTATCAGTCCCGAGGTCCCGTGAACAGTGTACGGGACCCACAAACTTCACTTTTCAGCAACTTTTTCATTAAAAATGGGTCTCACGGCACTGTTCACACATTTAAAAATTATTTTGCTATAGTGTTTTCAGTTTTCAGTTTCAGCAAAGTAAGTTCTATCCAAACGGACCCTTATACATGTTGCAAATTAAAACTACACTTTTATTGTGTCAATTTAAACCCTGCACTTTCAAACTTGTGACAATCAAACCCCTAACACAAAAAAGAAAAGAAAAAAGTATTGCTTTGTTCAACACATATAGGCATAGAACGTGCATTAGTGCCTAAAGGGAGGGAATAGAACTAGAGACCTTCTAATTTATGCATTTCTTTCAAGGCCATTGAACTTTTTGTTGGTAAGAAATAGTAGTTTAACCGGGTGAGAGTGGTCTTAATTGTCACTCTAGTAAAAGTCTTGGGTTGAAATTGGCACAATAAAAAATATAGGGTTGTTTTTGAAAATTTCCGAAATTTAAAAAACCATAGCTAGACACTAGTGAATGAAAGGTGTGAATCGTGATCTGAGGGTGCGAATGCGATGGAAGGTAGAAAGAGGAAAGGATATGCATGGGCATTCTTAGCTGGGCTTACCGCTGCTCTTGCTGCCATTTCCGCTAAGCTATTCACCTCTCAGGTACCTTCTTTCATTCTTTACCCTATATTTCTCGGTCCAATTTTCTGTTCAATCTCATTGGATTTCACTTTAATTCCATACATATGCTCCAATTTATGTTTCTCTTTTATTAATTTCTTCATTTTTTGTGTGTTGTGAAAAAATAAATTAGTTAAATGGGCAAATCTTGTTGGTTAGTATAGTCTGTGTGAGACAATTCAACAAACATGAAGTGAGCAACAAGAACAAATATGACTAATAGAGGAACAATTGTTTTCAAGAACACCAATATTCATATATATATATATATATATACCACGTGTGCATTTGTGCACACCAATATTCACATGTATTGATATCTAACTTGTTCTCATTCATTTCCAAACAGTTTGTTAAATTTGGTCTTGTCATATTTTTCAATGTGACAATGTGGGGATGCTATGTGAACAGCCTCAAAGCTCTCTCATCTCTCCAGGCTACAGTGACAAACTTTGCTACAAACTTCCTCTCTTCAGGTCTAGCTGGATTTTTTTTGTTTGAAGAAGCGTTATCGTTTAAGGTATACTGTGGATAATTAGCTGATGGCTGCTTTAATAACAAATTGTTTCGTTTTTATATGCATAAAAAAATTGTTTCATTTTTAATAACAAATTGTTTCGTTTTTATATGCATAAAAAAATTGTTTCATTTTTAATAACAAATTGTTTCATTTTAGAGTCTCTAGATTTCTATTTTATATGCATAAATACCTATTGCTTCTAACCATGGAATATTTTCATTAAAGTTTATATACATGCAATGCTAGTTTCTTTTTATGCAAATGATGAATGCACTCGATAAACTTCGTGATATATACACCCCCCTCTTTTTTTCTTTTTTTTTGGTTTTCCTCTAGTTGTGACCGTGAATTAAATTATGGTAGAATCATGATGATAAGTGTGGAAAATGATTCAAGGTAACCAAAAGAAAGTGAACAAATGAACAAACATGTTTCTACACCAAGATTGGTTTTTGAGAGCTGCTTAACTGCTCAGGAGAATGGCAACAATGCCCCTGAGTTATTTATGCAGTTGCTGCAACTCTGCGATGTTCCTATATGACACACAGACTTCCATTATTGAGAATGGCCAGTTATCTTCTGACCAAGTCTTATAAGATAATATGTTTTTACGCTATTCTTTGCTACTCCATTTAGGTTCTCTTGTATTATGTCCAGAATGGAGCTTGAGATGCTGGCTACTGGCTAGTAGAAATAACTATGGAAGGCATAGGCATTTGGTTTAGAGAGCTGCACTTTTGTGTATTACATAGAGCCTTTGATATGAGATACTTTATTATGCTGTTGCTTGTGTGAAGCTTCCCATGCAAGTTCTCAAACCAGTTAGCTGTCTCTATGTCTCCTAAATATTTTTTTTTCCCATGTTTCTCTGGAATCCGTTGATAATTTACACTTTTTGTTTCTATTTTTGATGTTTTTCTGGTTTCCTTGTGATAGAGAAAGGCATAAAAAATTACCGTTTGTTTAAATATGATAGTTATCTTCAAAATCTTATCAAGAGGTAATTAATGATTGATTTTAAGACGCTGGCTAGTTCCAAACTTTAGTCACTGGTGGAGTTTTTCAAGGTTACTGAAGATTCACTTTCCAGTCTTGAACGTTGGAGTTGCCAACGCTTGCTATTGATTTCTTATCTTTGATTAGAAACGTTAGTATTAGTTAGTGATACTTAATTTGTATTGTTTCTTCTTCTTATTTGGGGAGTTTTATTCTCTTCAAAACATTAGGTGCAATACTAAGAAAGCAATTCTGATGAGAAGGTATGTTTGACAGTGGTTTTCAGGTGCCCTTCTCATTGTAATTGGTGTACTTGTACTTAGTCGTTCAAGTGTTGAGAGGAAGGAAAGCACAGATTAGAGGTTCAAAATGAAGGGTCTAAATCCCGCCTTGCTTTTGTTGTCAACATTATATCTCATGTATAATTATGACTTTCAAATTGAATTTGTTGCGAAGATCTCTGAAGCAGTTACAATGCAGTGCTTATCCATGCATGCCAACACTGTCTGCACTCTGTACAAGATTCCAAATAGCTTCCTAATGACCCAGCTGATTGCAGTGGTCTTATTACATGACAATTATTATTAATAAATCATCATAAATTACAAAAGATAGATGAAAGACAAACTCAAATCAGTTTGAGAGTCCACAAACAAATTCTCTATTTCTGAGGATTTTGAGAACAATGACATTAAAATGCTCTAAGCTCAAGTTAAACTCAATATCAGAGAAATTATATCCAAGTCACCATCATCTACAAACAAATTCTCTATTTCTCATTCTTTAAGCATGAATCAAAATCAATCACTGTGCGGTATTAACAAATAGGTTCCAGGTACTACCTGCACTTTCTTTTCTTCTTTTAAAAAAAAAAAAATTTATTTATAGGTAATAGATATTTTCATTAATAAAAAAGTACATCATGTTCCCGACGATGAACAGACTGTACTTGAAACAAATACAAACAAATCAAAGAGAAACAAAAACAAATTGCAATAAATCAAATACGGAAATACATTGCGTAGAACCCCAAATATGAGACCACCCAAACAATGTCCCAACTAACAAAGATTTCAAAAGATCAACAAATTTCTCAACATCCTCAAATGTGCGGGTATTTCATTTCCTCCAAATTAGCTACATCAAAAAGGCTAGCACCATATTCCAGACCGAATAGGCATAGCTCATTGTTTTACCACCATAAATGGTAATGTCGTACTGCTAGTTCTACCTTGCTTTCCTTCTGTGCTAGTGAGAGAATTAATGTTACAAGATTTATGGTAGGACTTGTAGCAGCTTCTTGTGGTTTTTCTGTAGAGGATACGTGAGACTTGCTTCTTTCTGATGTCACTTCTTCCTGGCTCTCGTCTTTCTTTAGTTCTTGAGAGTTGTTTGTTGATGATGTTGCTTCTTTGTTGCTTTCTTCTTTCTTAGACTGATCATCTGCCTTCCCTTTTGTCAATACTTACTAATTGATGTAATATGCTGGACATAACGACCACCGAATTCATAGAGTCAGCTCCAAGTGACTTCGCCAGATCATTATCTTAGGAAAGCAAGAAATAGGAAAACGAAATCAATGTGTACAATGTGTTTATAGCGGTGTACAAAAATATAAGAAATATATATGGTTCCTTTTGAAGATGTCTTGAAAAGATGCAATACCGCCAATACGTAGCGTTTAAGTTTTACTTAATTATTTTAATTAGTAAAAATCTCTTTTGGTCAAATGATGGATCTAAAATCGAATTCAATTTGTGCCCAAAAAAGAACATATGGTTTTTTTTTGGAATTGATGATAAATAATAATCATCACGAACCAAACACTTCCAATCTATTGTTTTATTTTTTATTTTTTAAAGTTATCTAATAAGCAAAGTGAAAATGTTCATATAATATATATATATATATATATATTCAAATATAAGAGTTACACAATTTTTAAACCATTGATTCTTATTAAATCTAACGATAGATAGAAAGTAGTGGTAATTTCATTAACTCTCTCCAGTCATCTTATTAAATGTTTGGGGAAATTACACTTTACCCACCTGTGGTTTGCTTGAAAAACACTTTGCCTACCTATGGTTTAAAAATTGACACTTTACCCACCTGAGGTTAGCTCCATTTGTCTTCAGTTACCCACCTCTGTTAAAAATAAGGGTAAATTTGTAAATTTGTTACTTTTTTATGTTTCTCTCCTCTCAAAACATAAAAAAAACTAAAAAAAATTAAAGGAAAAGAAGATCTAAAAACTAGGTTTTGTAAAAATTAAAACCTAACTTTTAAATCTTCTTTTCATGTATCAACTTTTAGATCTGTTTAAACACTTTGTACCATAAAATGTTACTATTGGGTTCCCCTCATAACCTTTGTCGCACTTGCAACGGTGCCCAGGCCTGTTTTTTGAATCCTCACAATGGCTATTCTCTCTCCATACTTTGTTCTGAGCAACTTCACAGTTCTCTCAACCAATAGCCCAATCAAGAACCATCGGATGGGAAATATTTTTTTGTAGACTTGTAAGATAATCTGAGGAGAAATTAAATTGGTCTTTTCGGATAGCAATGGCAAAGCTACATGGATTATTGAAAGCCAGACATGTTTGTGGCCATTAAAGCTCTTTGCTTCTACAGTAATATTTTTCAAACCTCCTAGAATATCCATCTGGCAACACCCAATCCCAGAGCAATTTCCATTGACTACATCACTTTTTGTTTGACATTTGGTCAAGCAGCTGGACCTCTTTTAATTTTTAGGTTTTAATTTTTAGGTTAGAAGATCTAAAAGTTGATACATGAAAAGAAGATGTAAAAGTTAGGTTTTAATTCTTACAAAACCTAGCTTTTAGATCTTTTTTTCTCTTGATTTTTTAGTTTTTTAATGTTTTGAGAGGAGAGAGACATTAAAGAGTAACAAAATTACAAATTTACCCTTGTTTTTAACAGAGGTGGGTAACTGGAAACAAACGGAGCTAACCTCAGGTGGGTAAAGTGTCAATTTTTAAACCACAGGTAGGTAAAGTGTTTTTCGAGCAAACCACAGGTGGATAAAGTGTAATTTCCCCTAAATTTTTTGTCCCTTTACAGAAAATTCATAAACTTTCCTTTCTTTACTATAATTTTCCCACCTCATTTTTCATATAATTCATTTCTATCCCTTTATGTACAACATAAACATATATCTCCCACCTCAATTGATCTCCATGGCACTTGGCAAGCTCCAAAAATTACTCCAAAACTGGTATAGGCGTATAGCGCTCTCAAATGATAATATCTCTTTTGGGGTTTGTATCATAGACTTGCTCAACGAGCTCTGGGACCGTGTCTAGGTTGGTGATGGAGGCGATGGTATTGATAGCGAAAAATCAGAGAAAGAACTAGATGGAACTCAGGGATGTCACTTTTGTTGATGAAAAATCTCTGTATGCTTGTTCAAAACGTGTTAGATTTATTCACTTAAAGATCGTTTAATGAAAATATGAAGGATTGTTTTCAAGGTATTGTTATGCATCTCACAGCTGATTGTAGTCTTTCTTGATGTGAAAGCATTACCCTCTAAAAATTTTGATAAGATAGAGCACATCTCATTGAAATCACTCTTTCCCATCAAATGAAAATTTGAAAATAGTCTTGGTTAAATTTGGATACATTTTGGAGATAGGAGCAATCATCGACATATTATTAGCACACAACACGTTTAGAAGGCTACTCGGCTTTCACATCACATGAATCTGCAACAAAGCTTATCTTCGGAAGAGATAGAAACATGGGATGTGCCAAAAACTAATCATCCATGTGCTGTTTAATGAGGTTTAAAGTAATAAATAAGGAAAGAGAAACAAAAGTGATATTAATTAGGTAAATGAGGTGTAAAAAACATTAGCATTTAATGCTATTTTTTTTAACCATCAGATCTAATGAAAATCTATGGTTTAAAAAATATGCAACTCTTAGAGCACCCACAGTAGATGTGGGATATGTGCTAAATGCTAAAAATTTAGCACATATCCCACACCAAGCACAAAAATCAGCTCCCATCAGCCATGGTATATGTGCTAAAATTATACCACTTATGTCCGTACCGTTGCAAATTTGCAACGGTAAGGACAGATGTGGTATAACTGAATAATGTTTTATATTCGCTTCTCTCTCCTCTCACTTCTGTCTGAGCTCTTGATTTCTTCTCTCTCTCTCTTCTCCCATCAGACCCAAGCTTCCCTCAATAGCTCAACAGAGGAGAACAAATGACACTCCGATCGGATCCAAGGAGAAGTAGATAATCTTCATGGGCGAGGCCCCTCCGCCGTCTTCATCGCCATCGTCATCACCGTCGGAGGCGCGAATGGCATGGGCGAGGCCGCTCCGATCGGATCATCGCCATCGTCATCGCCGTCGAAGGCGCAAGCGGAATGGGCGAGGTCACTCCGATCATCCACATCGCCACTCCGATCGGATCATCGCCATCGTCATCGCCGTCGGAGGCGCAAGCGGCATGGGCTAGGCCACTCCGATCATCCACATCGTCATCGCCGTCCACTCCGATCCTCCACATCGTCATCCCCATCGTCATCGCCGCTCCGATCTCGCCGATCTCTCTCTCTCTCTCTTTTGGTGGTTGGTTGTTTTGATTATTGCTGGTTGGCTGACTTTGGTTGATGGTGGTAGGTTGATCAGGTGGTTGTGAGATTTGGGTTGATATTGGTGTTTGAGTTTGGGTTGATCGGTTGGCTGATTTTGGTGTTTGTCTGAGTTTTGTTTGTTTGTTTGTTTTTTTTTTTTTTTTTTTTTGGGTAGCAGTGGCTGATATTGGTGGTCGGTGGTTGATCTGTGGGGGTGGCCGGTGGTTGTGGGCTGTGGCGGTTGTGGGTTGTTGATGCTGTTGCTGTTGTTGTTTTTTCTTTTTTTGGAAAGTGAATAATATATTATTTTAATGTGTAGTAAATATTATTTTAATGTATAGAATTAGATTATAAAACATCTGATAAATAAGATGTTGTAAAATAATGTGGTAAAATAATAAAGTAGGTGTTTGATGTGGTAAAATGGCATAATATTTACACTATCTGCTACGGATGCTCTTATGAAGTTACACTAACTTAAACCTATCTCATCTATGAGGGAAAAAATTGGCAAATGTCCTTTTTGAGCAAAAATTGTAGCGTTTTGCCCTATTTTTCAAACTAATTAGGAAAATGCCCCTCTTTTGTAACTCAATTTGAGATAAATCGAGTAAAAAAAAAAAAAAAATTTTGGAGCCCTATAGTGGCATTTTAAGGAGCCTATAGTGACGTTTCAAGGACCTATAGTGGCGTTTTTTAACTCGACCTCCATGCACTCGAGTTATAGGCAATTTTTTAAATTTTAGTTCATGGAGGTCGATTTACAAAATGCCACTATAGGTCCTTAAAACGTCACTATAGACTCCTTAAAAACGCCACTATAGGGCCTAACTCGATTTATCTCAAATCGAGTTTCAAAAGAGGGACATTTCCTTAATTAGTTTGGGAAAGAGAGCAAAACGCTACATAATTTGCGCGAAAAGGGCATTTGCCCATTTTCTCTCATCTATGAGATAGATTCAAGTCTAAAGAGTTACACATTTTTTAAACCATTGAATTTAAGTAAATCCAACGGTCAAAAAAAAATTCTCATTAATGCTAATATTCTGATTAGAATCTCATTAATTATCTCTCGTTTATTATATTTTATATCTATCTTTAAACCCAAAAAAAGTGTTATATTTGACTCTCTTTCTATCTCTTTCTCCTCCACTGATGTTCCACCTCCATGGATAAATTGTCGGCAGAAGAAGGAAAAAAATAAAAATAAATAACTGCGGAACACTGACTTTAGAGGTTTGTGAGAAGGAAAACAAAAATGAAAACAAAGAAAAAGAGATAGAGAAGGAAAACAAGTAAATGCAAACAGAAAGCAAGAACTTGCATTAATCAATAGAAAGGTTTCAACAGATTCTGACAAATGCGTAACTTTTCATGATTTTTCCCTTGGAAACTTTGAAGATTCCATATATTTTCATGCTCAGAATGTTGGCCAAATAGTTCTTCAACACAAGCAGTGCTATGCCAGTATAATTATTTGTGATGTTGTAAAACTTTGTCCCTCTTCTCAATACTCATGAACAAAATGGCATGAACAAAGACGCACACCCTAAGCGTCCCAGACCTTTTTTTCTCTCCGTACTCACACTAGTACCTTCTCCCCTTCACCTTTTCCCTAACCAAAATCATCCGTTTGCGCCATCATCTCACCACCTTAGTCCTCTGTTTCAACCCCCATTCCGTTTGTGCCTCCACCTCCCACCTTGTCCCCTGCTTCAACGTCCACTCCGTTTGTGTCACCATCTCCCACCTTGTCCTCTGCTTCAACCTCCATTCCATCCTCTTCCCTGTGCATGTTTATGCTACCCATTTCATCCACCACCATCTCCGACATCTCCCTGCACAGGTTTCTGCTACCCATATAACCCACCACCATCACCAACATCATCAACACCCTTCTTTACCTGTTACCCACACTATCAGTCATTGTAGTTTCATCCAAGAATGGAGGTCGCCGACCTCGTAACCCGCACAGAGAGGATATCGTGCAAAGAATCCAGAATAGAGCTCCCTCCAAACCAAGACCCCTCGTTTTCCCCTGACCTCACCTTAATCGGCAAACTCATCACTTCCAAAGATACTGGTCTAAACTATGTCAAAGACATTGCTGTGAAGGCTTGGAAACCAGTCTACAAAATGGAAGTCAAACGCCTGGAAAATAACATTTTCATGTTTTCCTTCCAACATGAAGTGGATGCTCATAGAGCATTTCTCCGGCGTCCATGGTCATTCAGAGGTGGCCACCTCATTTTAAAAAGATGGAGCCCCGATATCACATGGCAAGAAGTCTCCTTTTCTACCTCCACGTTTTGGGTTCAGATTCACGGGCTCCCAATCCTGTGGAGAACAGAAAACAACCTAAAAAAAATAGGAGCCCATCTTGGCCTTGTTCTTGAAGCAGATATGGTTGGCGATCCCGGCGGCAGTTGGAAAAAATTCCTACGGGTCCGAGTAGAAATCCCAATTGATAAGCCTCTTTTACCAGGTTTCTTCCTACCCCGGCCTAACAAATCTGATATCTGGATTGGTTTCAAATTTGAGAAACTAGCAGATTTTTGCTACAAGTGTGGAATCATTGGGCATGAAGAAAAAGATTGTAAAGGAAATATTTTCCAGCTTTGCAATCCTAAAGGCACTAGCTTCAGGGCAGCTGGCCCTTGGCTCCGGGTCGGAAATGATGACATCCCGCCAGATGCATTTTTGTGTACGGAGGTCCCAGCCAGCCCCTCCGGTAGCACCGAACCTCTGCCAGTAAACACACAGGTAGTGACAGACTGTCCTGTACCAGCTACACAGAAGGACGGGACGTGTGTAGCAACGAACTGTACTATCCCAAAGGACGACACAGTGTCGACCATACTGCACCAAGCGTGGCAGGACCATGCCATTCCCACTACACCTGAGCCTCCTGGCAAGAGTACAAGTGCAAAGGTGCATTCCCAAACTTTTCCGGAGTTAGGCCCAAAGAGATCAACCAAGCTGCATCCGGTCCCCACAGAGCCCAATGAGCATGCGAGCCCTTCCACAGCCAATCATTTGGGTCTCCGCAACCTCTTTCGTCTAACCCCTGTGAAAGTGGGCCTAAAGCCCATGAATGAACCTCCAGCCTTCTGCCCTCCAAGTCAAAATATCAACACCGAATCTGTTGACACGGGTATTCCAAGAACATATCCAAAATCCCTAAAATCCTCACCTGACCCACTCTCCTCAACTCAAAGAGACACCATCACTATCACACCATACACCAACCCAAGCACAGTGCAAGCTCAACCAAAAGATTTCACCCAGTCTCTACAGCCTCCCTTGTCCAAGAATCTTAAAAGGAAGATCACAGAAGAAGAATATGGTATTCTTGCCAAACGGCTAAGGAAGGCAGCGAGTGGCTCGGAACCGGTTTTCTTTGATCCAGACACCGTATCACTCATCACTCAGTCAAGGTTAGAGCAATTCATCCTTCAAGAAAAGGAAAAATATGAAGATGAAGAACATGCTCGTAAGTTTTTCCCTCATTTGCACTCTCACCCCTGCATACCCATTTATGATAATTCATGCTCTACTACTATTGTGGCCGAGGAGGCGGGCCTTATCATGCCCCCACCATCCCCATGAAACTCCTCGGTTGGAACTGTCGGGGCATCTGCAACGCCTCGACAGTTCGAGCCTTAAAGGCTCAAATAAAAGGGGTAAAACCCGATTTAATTTTCTTGTCTGAAACAAAAGCACTTGTTAGTAGAATGGATTTTGTTAAAAGTTCTATTGGGTTTGATAACATGTTAGTAGTTGAAGCTAAAGGCAAAGCAGGTGGTCTTTGTGTCCTGTGGAAAGAAGGTATTTTGGTTAGGGAAGTTGAATTCAATAAAAATCTCATTGCAGTCACCGTAACTGATTCTGTTTGTGAGTGGCTTATGGTTGGTTTCTATGGTCCTCCTTATTTCTCTAAAAAGAAAAAGGCTTGGGAAAACCTTATGGCTCTGCTTGAGGCTTACCAAGGACCTTGGATGTGCATGGGTGATTTCAACTATGTCATCAGTGAGGATGAAGCCTCAGGAGGAAGGAAAGGCTGTTCCTCAGCTACAAATTACCTCAAAGAGTTGATGTTTGAATTTGGAGCAATTGATCTTGGTTTTTCAGGAAGTAAGTTCACCTGGGCAAAAGGCAGATGGGGAAATGCCTCAATTAAGAGAAGGTTAGACCGGGGTATAGCAAACATGTCGTGGAGATTGGCTTTTCCAGGAGCCACTATTGTCCACCTTGGCGCTATAAATTCTGATCACGCTCCAATTCTCCTGGATACAAATCCCCGATCCAACTTTGCTCATCGCCCTTTTCGGTTTGAAGTTACTTGGCTTAGGGATGACCGGTGCCATGAAGTTATCAAATCAGCTTGGAAGGATCAAGTTGCAGGTTCTGAATTCATCAGATTGTACAAGAAACAAGGCTTAGCTAGGGATGCGCTTCAGAAGTGGAATAAAGAAGTATTTGGTAATTGTCAAAACAAAATAAATTCTCTACTCCAAGCCATCAAGGAAATCCAGCAAGGGCCCCCCTCAGAAAATTCTGGAGCGGTAGAGGATGCGCTCCAGACAGAACTATCTGAGTGGTTGCTAAGAAGTGAAACCTTGTGGCGCCAAAAATCCAGGGAGCTTTGGCTTATGCTCGGTGACAAGAATACCAAGTTCTTCCACCTGTCCACAATTATCAGGCGTAAAAGGAATAACATTGATGCAATCAGGGATGAGCAAGGAGCTTGGATAACGGAGACGGGGGCCATTAGGAATCTCTTCTTAAATAGCTTCAAGAACCTTTTCAAGCAAGAGGAAGTTAACTTCCCCACTCATTTAGAACACCTGGCTCTCCCGTGCATTACGGAAGACGAAAATGTTGAGCTTAGTAGAATACCCACTCCTGAGGAGATAAAAGCCACATTGTTCAATATGCAAGATCTCAAAGCCCCGGGTCCAGATGGGTATCCTGTCATTTTTTACAAGCAGCTTTGGCCAACTGTTGGGGATGATGTCATCAGGGCGGTCACTTCCTTTTTCCACATCGGGTCTATGCCCAGGGAGGTAAATAATTCCTTGATTGTCCTCATTCCTAAAATTTCTAACCCCACCTCTGTTCAACATTTCAGACCTATAAGCCTTTGCAATGTGGTGTACAAGATCATCTCAAAGCTCCTGGTAGCAAAGCTTAAACCACACCTCGACAAAATTATATCCCCAGCACAATCAGCTTTCATACCTAATAGGTGGATCGCAGAAAACCAGGTCATTGTCCAAGAGATGTTCCATAGTTTCAAAACCCGTAAAACTAAGCCTGGCCTGATGGCGATCAAACTGGACCTCCAAAAGGCCTATGATAGAGTGAGCTGGGATTTCATCCACACGGTGTTACTCCACTTGGGTTTCAATGAGGTTTTCTCTAGCTGGGTTCTATCCTGTATTTCCCCTGTCACTTTTGAAATCTTGGTTAATGGTGGCAAGACTGAAAAATTTAGGCCAAGTAGAGGTTTGAGGCAGGGAGATCCACTCTCCCCCTACATATTCATACTAGGGCAGGAAATTCTCTCAAGAATGCTTGACCATGAGCTTAGGCAAAGCAGTATCAAGGGCATCAAAACCAGCAAAAGTGGCCCAACTATCACCCATGTGATGTATGCTGACGACATTGTCCTTTTCTCAAAAGCCACCAAAAGAGATGCTGAAACTATATCTGAAATCTTGGAGAAGTACAGCCGCTGGTCTGGGCAGCTAGTTAATAGAAGTAAGTCGGGTATTTTTTTCTCCAAGCACACTCAGAGAGCCACCCAAAGGTCTATCAAAAATATTCTCCATGTCAGGGCCCTTAAAAGAGATTCCACATACCTTGGTGCACCGCTCTTCTTGTCCAGGGCTCCATCAAAAGACTTTGCCTATCTCCAATCAAAATTGGAAGCCAGACTTGCTGGATGGAGAAGCAAGTGTCTGTCTTGGGCTGGGAGAAGAACACTCATAACTTCTGTAGCTCAAACCATCCCCATCTATGCCATGTCATCTTTCAATATCCCCAACAAGGTTTGTAACAACCTCGATTCCCTTACTAGAAGATTCTGGTGGAAACCCAAAAATCAAGAAGGAAATTTCCTCGCCTGGAGATCTTGGGACAAACTCTGTTTCCCAAAAAAGCAAGGAGGTCTTGGCTTCAAAAAAGCTAAGGAAGTTAATAACGCTCTTTTGGCCAAACTAGCTTGGATGATTGCAACTAAGAGAGACAGCCTATGTATGAGCATCTTAAGAACCAAATATAAGATCAGTCAGAATTGGCTCTATGCAGACTGTCCCAAACGTGCGTCACCAATATGGAAGGCCATAGAGCAAGCAAAGAAAGTCATTGTAAAGGGAGCTTGTTACTCTATTGGGGATGGTACTACTATCAATGTCTGGCAAGACCCCTGGGTTCCTTGGATTCAGGGCTTCATCCCTGCCCCTAGAGAAGCAGCAGATGCCCAAAGACCCCTACTGGTACACCACCTTTTCGATCCGAACCTACTTTGCTGGAAGGTAGACCTGGTCAAGGCTCTATTTGACTCCCCATCTGCACAAGCTATTTTATCCATGCCGGTGCCTTCCAAACCGTCTCCAGACAAACTCATTTGGATCCCGGATTCAAAAGGTTGCTTTTCAGTAAAATCTGCTTACCTTGTTGGCCGTAACCCCACCTCCCAGACAACTTCTTCTGAAGTAAACTGGAGCAAGCTATGGAATTTGAAAATTCCCGAGAGGACCAAAGTTTTCCTATGGCGTCTAGGTACAAATACGCTACCTACCAGAGAAAATCTAAGGCTCTGGCTGCATATTGAAGATCCAAAGTGTGTTTTCTGTAGGGAAGAAGTTGAGACACCTTGCCACCTCTTCCTCGGTTGTCCTGCCTCTAAAGCTTTATGGTTTGCTGCCTGCTGGGGTCTCAGAACAGAGTGCTTGGTTTCAAATCAACCAGAGGACATTATTAAGTGGGTACTTGACCCTCCAAGTTTCTTTGATGGTCAACGGCAACAGGGGCAGGTATCACTTCTTATGGCTTTAACTATGGAAGAAATTTGGCGGTCGAGAAACCATTCATTTTTCCAAAACTCCACCTGGGACATTCAGAAATCCACCCACCTCATTCACAGCAAGGTACATGAACTCTCTTTAGTTTCTGCACAACCTTGCACTACTAAGCCTTGTCTCAGTATTCAACATTGGACACCCCCTCCTTTGGGTTCGATCAAATTGAATGTGGATGCTGCAATTTCAAAAATCTCCGCCGCAATCGCTGTTGTCGCTAGAGACCACCTCGGTGTACCTGTTAAAGTTTGGGCCAGGACCATCAAGAAAACCTCACCAATTCAAGCTGAAACAGATGCACTTCTTTGGGCCTTGCAGTTGGCCAGGGTGGAAAAATGGAGTCATGTGGTATTAGAGGGGGATGCCAAGATCTGCATCGATGCTATTAACAAGCCAAGCAACCCCTGCCCTTGGACTTTGATCATTCCTATACGAAATATTCGCGCTCTTTTGGACTGTTTTTCTTCTTGTTCTTTTGTTTGGGTTAATAGATCCTGCAATGGTGTTGCGCACCATGCAGCTAGATTTGCTTTGAATTTTCGTTTGTCTTTTTTCTTCAATAAAGATAATCTGCCCCCTGCCTTAGCGGCTTGTTGTAAGACAGATTATCCTTTGTGTTCTTCCTTTTTCTAGTAATGCATTGCAGATTATCAAAAAAAAAAAAAAATGAACAAAATGGCATAAATACAGTTTTAAAATCGATTCTGCCAGTCATAGCTTGCCGTCATGTGTCAGCGCTTAGCATATAATAATCAGATGAGATATAAACAATGGAAAATTCTATGGAACACACTTGAACAGTTAAAATTAGAAAAGTTTGTACCGTGTACCATAGAATTCTCCAATTTACATACAGTAACATGCATGTTCTCAACTGTCACGGCCTAGGATATTGATAAAAACAAGTGAGTGTTCCTTTCAATTTCAGTGTTCCGCTGTTTGTTTTTGTATTTTTTTTTTTTTTTTTTTCCTGTCGGCAACCTATCCATAGAGGTGGAACAACGGTGGAGGAAAAAGAGACAGTGAGAGAAACGTAGAGAGAGAGTCAGACATAGCACTTTTTTTGGATTTAAAGATAGGTATAAAATATAATAAATTAGGGATAATTAATGAGATCTTAATCAAAATATTAGCATTAATGAGGGTCTTTTTTTACCGTTGGATCTACTTAAATCCAATGATTTAAAAAATGTGTAACTCTTTAGAGTTACGCCAGGTGTAACTTGAACCCATCTCCTTATCTATATATATATATATATATATATATATCTTAAAAAAAAGGGTAAAATGCAAAACACACCCCTGAAATTTGGGAATGTTTAAATTTTATACCCTAAAGTTTCAGAAGTTGGATTATACACCCTAAAATTCTGATCCATTTGCATCAGTAGCCCCTCCATCTATTTTTTGCTTATGTGTCTGTTAAGTAACACACCAGTTTACCATGTATGCAAATTGTTCCAATAAAAATATGACACCTGTATAATACTATTCAACGTAATTAACTAACTTAAAAAATCTTTAAAAATATAAAATATTTTTAAAAAATCTGTTAAATTAATTTTTTTTAAATTCTTTTCTTAATACCATTTTTCAGATGAAGATTCGAACATTTGAAAACACAAAAAAATTAGATCAAAGAATTAGATAAAACCAACACAATATCAACAACAAAAGTTACAAAACCCTTGATTATTCAATGCGAAAAAATTCCATTATCAATCCATCAAAAATTTTCCAAAGAATTGGAACCCAAAAATAGATTTGAAATCTAAATTAAATCATGAAATAGACAAAAAATTTAAATTTCCCCAAACAAATCAAACCCAAAAAACCAAATCATCAAAGCAACCTAGTTGGAATCGTCAACTCAGCAAACAACATCAAACCCATTGTAGATTCGGATTCTCCAATGACTCATCGTCTTCCAAACTATCGTCATTGCTCAAAAACAAAAACTCCACACTATTCTCCCTCATAGTTTCATTGTGTTGTTTCTCCAATTACCGTAATTGAGTAGCTTAAGGAGCCAGAGTGACTGGGTTTGAGAGATTCAAAGCCCAAATCGTCGTCCTCATGCTACACAGTTCTCGTCCTCAGTCACCAAAGTGTCCTCCATGCACTGTTGAGCAATGAGTTCTAAGAGAAATCTCGTTAAGAGATGGCTGAGAGAGAGATGGATTAATAAAGGTTCTAAGTCATGGGTTCTGTTGGTATGGATTTGAGTGAAAGCCTGAGTTGATAAGGGGTTTTTTGGGCTTGAGAGGCTGTGAGTTGGTATGGATTTGGGTGAGACTCGGGTTTTTGGGATTGATTATCAGCGTTGCTCTTTATGATTTGTTTGATAAATTCTGGGTTTTGTAACTTCTATTGTTGATGTTGTTTTGGTTTGATTACTTTGTCTAATTTTTTATTCAATTCTTGATCTGCTATATTTGAGTTCCACTATTTTTGTTCATCCGAAAAATGCTAAAATAGAAAATAATAATAATAATAATTAAATTTAATTAACAGATTTTAAAGAATTGTTTTGATAGATTTTTAAAGAATTGTTTTAAAATTCAAACACCTCTAAACTTCAGGGTGTATTTTGTATTTTATCCTTAAAAAAAAATTGGTGTACTATTTATATCTTGTCTCTTCAACAAATTGTTATAATAATAATGACTTTTAATTTCCTCCAATATTTCACATGAAAAATTATATAGATAAGGGTGGAGGGACTTGAACGTTGGATGGTGCCTGTTAAGCTAAAGGGTTTTTTTTTTTTTTTTTTTTCCTAATTTGATCAAATGAAAGAAGAAGTATCCAAAGTAGATAGTTTTTTTATGAGTCATGAAATTCATAATAAATGTATGTGCGCATGCAACTATACTTTTATGTGTGAGTTATTAAAAAAAAAGAACTTATGACACTAGTGACTAGACCTAATAAACAGCTGAGGCAATGAGGCTAGTCAAATATATATTAATATTAATATTAATATATTTTTTTAAGGTGATAAACCTATTCTGATAAGTGAGATCAATTTTTGTTTGAACTTTGAATTGTCTCAATTGAGTGATTGTCTCTTCTTTTCTTTTCTTTTTTCTTTTTTTTTTTTTATAGAAAAATTGAGTGATTGTCTTTAGTGGTGGTGTTTGAATTTTTCAAACCAAATGTGACCAAGTAATTTACTTGTTTTTCCTCCTTATTTTATGTTTTTACAACTTGTGTAACTATTTAGTAAGGGCAAATTTGACAACACCTTAAATTGGACCGCAAATCCTTCATGCTCTATTAAAATAAAATAAAATAAAATAAAAAATTCTTTACTCTCTATATAAATGACAAGTTTGTATCATTTAACATTTTGTAGTTAGAACACAAAAAAATATAAATAAAAATTTTGTTAGCCTAAAATTTTGGAAGTGATGACTGATGTGTGCTAAGAACTTGGACTTATTTTATTTATTTATTTTTATAATTGGAGACAGGTTGAGAGATTGTGATAGAAGAAGATGGTAAATAATTACTTTTTAATTCTTTGTTTGTCCTTTTTTTTTTTTTTTTTAAAGTTGGTTTAATTAAAAAATAAGGCTATTTTAAAACCTTCTTAATTCACTTGACTTATAAGTTATACTTATAACTAACTTTGTTACATTTAAAAGTAACCCAATTATACAAATCTAATATATATATAAAATATACCTTTGAAACATTCTAAGATTTTCTTTAAAATTTATTCTTTAATGGACTTGAACTATTTTTAATGAATATTAAAAAATGATACTTGAAACAAAATCTAAATGGACTTGAAGTCTCTTAAAACATTCAACAATACAAAAATTGAAATGCGTTGTAACACAATAAAATGTATTAAAACAATTTATTCAAAAATTGAAATTTGTTGCAATTTTGAAATTTATTGAAATACTTGGTACAAAAATTAAAGTGGAACTTCATCAATGAAAAAGATTTCACTTTCTTGAGTTTTCACTTCCACTCTCTTGTACTTTAAAGTAATTTTAAAAGAAATTAATACTTAACACAAAATTTAACATGGACTTGAAAATCTCTAGAAACATTAAATTCAAAATTTGAAATATGTTGTAACTTTGAAATCTTTTGAAACACTTCAATAAACTGTTTTTTTTTTTTTTTTTAACCTTTAGTACTAAAGGCCGGAAACCCGTAGCTTTTAATATTGTAATTCTTCTAACGTTGTACCAATAAATTCATCATATACTAAATTTAGTTGTATTGCGACTGGGTCCTCGATAAATTCTAGAGCCACAAAATAAAATAAATATACATCCATCCCTTCCCTAACCCACCTAATCATTTACATCCCCACAAACCACAATTCACACGCAAACATAGACCATCTTCAAAAGACACCATTCCTTACTACCTTAAGAATAAAAAATTAAATTCAACTCCATGCAAAAGCAAAAACATTTGCTTAATAGTGAGACATAAAAGATACCCACCAAAGAATGTAAAGTGCTTGGCAATTCAGAAATGGAAGGAAGGAAGAATGGGAATAGAAGAGAATGACAGTTACTTCGAGGGTAACTACCTCCAGAGCAAGAGAGAGATATTAGAGAAGGATAAAGAGAACAAACTTGGTTAATTTCTTGGATTCCTCTTATTGATCATCATAGTAGCTTATATACAATACAATCTTTGCCGAAGCACTCACGGTTAACCAATTCCCACCCAAAGCTAACTAACTAACTAACTACCTCCACTACTGTAACCATCTAACTGTTTAACAGTGTTAACTCTACTAGCATACAATACAACACATGGTAACTTCTAAAACAGTTAGTATTATAACAAAGAAGGGGAAAAAAAAGGAAACGAACTTCCTAATAACAAGCCATTAAAAAAAATCCTAATAAATAATAACCACATCATAAAACACATAAATAAACCAAGGGAAAAAATTATATATTGATAAGTATAAATCTTGAAGCCTAAGTACTAACTGACTACCTTGTAGTAGCTAACAACTTTGCTTATATTCTCGTGACTGACCCCAAAAGGTTGACGACCCATGTTGGGGATGACGGGAGCAACTAAAGGTTATCAATGCATGGGTTAAAGACGACTAGAATGACGTTTCATGGAAGGATAAGTTGACGGGATGAAGTTGACGAGTCCAACATGTCTCTTGCGTGGTTCGCACGCATAGGTATATAAGGAAATATCTTGCGCCCTACACTTAACCCTAATCAAGAAGACTCCTATAAGGAAAGGATTCCGCAAGATACGCGGAATAAAGAGTTTCTCTCCTACAAGAAAACATCTTCTTAATCAAGGCACGGATGTCAGCCCTACACTACTATAAAAACCCCAAGACCCTCACAAATCAAGGTATACATAATTTCCCCCAGCTCTATCACTCTAGAGTTGTGAAAAGTTCTAACTTGATCTTCGAAGAGTATTTGACCAGCACCACACCGATGCTCTCTGTTAGGTCTTCTCTTTTTGTTGTGCAGATATTGTTTCGAGCGTGCAAAGACTGTGTAGTTTACTGGTGATTTTTCGGCATCATCATATATTAAGAGAGGCCCCACATAAAAATATCCAATTGCCAGCATATAAATTAATCCCAATTGATTCAAAACATAATTAAACCAAGAACCCCAAGAAACCACTATCATAAAGCAACAAAAGCCATACAAACGCAAATAAAATTTGATAAGTTTAAGATTCAGAAAGAAAAAAGAAAAGAAACCCACGTGAGTATTCAACTAACGAACGTTCAATTTGAATCTATGTAGTGAGAGAGAAGAAGTTTATCTAAAATCAAGAATTTTGAAAATTACTAAATATAACTTATCTATAAAATTAATATTTTTAAATTTTTAAATATATAAAATTAATAAAAATACCTTATAGATTTTTTAAGTGATAACTTTTTTTCAAAAAAAAAATTCATTAGTTAATTGCATATTTACTTACTAAGTGACAAATTTTAACGGAATTGGACAAAAGCCCTGAATTGAATAGATTTAAACTTAAAGTACTCAATTGAATGAAAATAAAGTTAGAAAACTGAAATAAATTTCAATCAAACTTAGAAGGTACAATTTGCATCTTAGCCTTTTATGTTTTTGTACAATTATCTTCTCTTTTAATAGCGGTTAGATGCAATGAAGTACCGGTACATGTCTACATGAACCATTGAATCCCAGTGGGTGGTTTCTCAAAAATAAATAAATAAATAAATAAATCCTAGTGGGTCATTTTCCCCAGCTTAAAAGTCTGGGCTTGAGTCCAGTGCAGCCCACCTCAAAGTGTTTGCTCGTGGTATTCAGGTAGAGCCCAAGTCGTATCAAAGGCTCGGGTAGGCTTTTTCATCTCGCGTGGAGTAGGGTTGCTTGAATTAGAATCTTAATGATAATTTGATTGTGTTTTATAAATCTGGACCTAACCCAATATTTAAAAGTAGATTGACTTTATTTGGTTGGATCCCCAGGCAGAACTGATCTGCTTTTATTTCTTTTATTTATTTATTTATTTTGGCCTTGTAGAAAAAGACCACCGTATTTGCTCTAAATCTAATGTTGACCTTCTACAACATAAATATGTATGTAAATTAGCAAATATTTAATCGTGTGGACATATTTATGCAACAATATTCCTAACAATTTTCTTTCCACAACTTATTAAGACGATAGATTGTGATTAATGTAATAATTTTTGCATGCAACAACCACTTATCTCACTTCTATTATATACCAATTACAATCGGTCATTTTAACATCTATAAAAAAAATTGTGAAAATTATTGTGTCATTATACTTATTGTTATAGGTATAGCTCCATCAACATATTTTGATGCTAACCATTAAAGCCAATCGTCATTAACAATCAAGCTAGAAATGGTAGCTCATAATCTTCTTTATAATTAACATAGGTCTCTATTTTAGGGCCTCGTAGGTGGAGTGAGTGAACAGGAGTGGGGCTTATGAGGTTCAATGTGGCTAATTTTTTTTTTTTTGCTTGGTCCGAATTAAAGGTTGGAGGATGAAGGGGAGGAAGCCTCAGTGGTATGTTAAGAATATAATGAGAGATTCAATGTACCGGGTTAGGATTCTTTGGAGACATTATACATTCATTGTAAACCCTTTAGTTTTATGATAGCGAAGATTTTCATTACTTGCTATTGTGGATACAAGCACATTGTTGAATAATGTACAATCTCTATGTTGATTTTCTCTCTCTTCTATTTATTTTTCACTAATTTTACTATAATCCGACATCTTACTACAAAGATTGTATGGTTCCTTTTAAAACTTTCTTGAAAAGCTAAGCATGTTGCATTTAAGCTTAACTTAAATTTGACCATTTCACATAATTAATAAATAGTTATTGTAATTAATAAAATCTTTTTCGGTCAAATGAGGGATTTGAGATCAAATCTCACCTATGTCCAAAAGAAAACATATTATTGTTTTGAATTAACGACCACGAATCGTTTTAATCTTTTGTTTTAAAGCATAGACATAAATGATAAACAATTTACAAAAGTTCATTTCTTATGAAAGCATCCCAAAAAAAAATCTTACGTTTATGGTTTACTTACCTCTTGGCCCTTCAACAAATCGTTAAAAAAAACAATAATAATATTAATTGCGTCACTAAACATAATTGGAGTTGAAAATGATAGGTCATTAATGTCACTCATCATCCACATGTTTTAACGGAACAGAAATCAGAAATGCCTAAAAGCAAACATGTAGCTCGTTTTTAACCAAAAAAAAAAAAACATGTAGCTCGTGGCCAAGGTTGTACAAGTACACGCAGTCAAAAATAGTCAAGCTTTTTTTACTTTAATGTTAAAACGAAAATACATGGCAAGCTCACGGTAGCACAGTTCAAACACACCTCATATAGCTTTTTCTCCTCTGTCGTACATTTGTTTCTTTTGTGTATATATGCGTTTACATATAAAAAAAAGAAAGGAATAGTAGTAGCAAAAATGTAGAAAGGGACAGGTTAAACCACCAAGAAGAAAAGTGGAAAAAAAAAATCAAAAAATTAAATTAATTAAAAAAATCAAAATTCTTTTTGCTCCTGTGTCCCAATTGTGGCTTCCACAAATTTTTAATCCTTGGTCTTAGGTTTTCTCTGTCTCCGTTTTTTTCTCTTCCGAATCTCTCTCTTCCTGGTAAGCTTCGATTTCTCTTCCGCCTGTTCATGTTGACTCTTGTGAGTTACTAATTTTTCTTTCTTTGATCATCATTATTACTTAGTACCAAGGTTTGTGTATTTCTTGCTGCTTGAACTGAGGCCTCTGTATATATTTTCATAGCAATAGCAACTAATTTTAGTTATTCTGTTTTTGCACTTGGTGCAAGTGATACTTGCTTTGTAGAGGCTTGGAGCGTGGTTTCAATAATGGGTTTTACTACTTATCAAAAAAGAAGAAGTGGGTTTTATTACTTGTCAAAAAAGAAGAAGTGGGTTTTATTTGTGTTGAATAAAAGCTGGTAGTGAAGAAATGAATTTATAGTTTTTTTTTGTTAGCTTTCATCTTAGGACTGGAGTGAGGGAAGTTTTGTTTGTTCAGTTAATTTTTGTTAAATGGTTGGAAGCTTGATGAAGCTTGATTTTTGCTTAGAAATGTCAATCTTCAGTGTTATGTTTGTAGTCTGCATAACAATTTATGCCTAACGAATACTGTGGTGCGTAAAAAGGCGTCACTTTTAGATCATTACTAGAGTTGCCAAATTATAAATCATAAGCTCTTTTCTTGGTTCTGGGAATGTGGATTATGGTATTCATGAAGATGTTTGTGATCCTCTTAACTCATTCTGTGGTGCAGAAAATGCGGTCCATGTTGTGTCTAATGTTAGTTGACTATAAGTGGCATTCATCATTCACAGAACTTGGTTTAGGGGATGGTTTGATTTTTCATTTTTGTGCTTGGCTGAACTGTTACTGTACATTTTACATAAATCAATGCGTGTCTGTAATTGTGTTGGCTATTATGGTTTCAGAAGTCACTACCTTCATGGGAATCTAGAGGAGCAAACTAAGACTTGCTACTAAGAAAGTGATGTTGAGGATTAAGCTAGGATTGACTGACAAATAATGAGTAATCCATTGAATTGGCCATGCTGTTAGACGATTAAGCATCTTCCCTATGTAATAATTCTTGTTTTTTTTTTTTTTTTTGGGGATGCTTTTTACATGATGTGATAATTTGAAAGCTTCATTATGCACAAGCATAAAACATGGAGAATCAAGAAAAAAAAAGCATGCTACAAAATTAACAATCCTTGATTCTTTCATCAGTATGATATGTAGAAACAAAGCATAGTCAAATTGAGGGCTCTGGAATGAGATAATGTTTATGCTCATGTTGTCCAAAAAATCGTTGTTATACCAAGGGTGCTGTATCTTTTTAGCTCGTATCATCCCTTTACTTGATCAGTTCCCTTTTTAATATACTAGGACCTAATATATGATGTGTAGTCATGTTTCGTGTTATTTCAACATCATGCAAATGCTATTTTTTTGGCAAGTCTCAATGTTTATGCATATGTTTGTTTATGCACTTTAATAGATTTATTTCTACCTTAGCTCAACATCCATTCTTAAATTGGTGACGAGCCAATTCAGTAGTATTTTTATTTTTATATGACCTCTCTGAGACTTGTTTTTCAGTATTTATGAAATGCAATTGTGCATCAGTTTTATGATATAGGCTTGTCTATAATCTATGTTTCAATATTGGCTTTTTTGCACCTTGTGGGACAATAGTTAATAGAAGCATGTTGGTTTTAAACTTGGATTCCTTTCATGTTTTAAAATTTGTATATGATATGTTTCTTATGAGATAATGTTTTACACCAGCATGGGTTTCTATTCCTGATGTCATTCTACCTACAGTTATGCCATAGGAGTAGCTCTCTCTCTCTCTCTCTCTCTCTCTCTCTCTATAAATTCCAAAAATGTTACCACATTTATCTATACATGTTCACACACATGTCCCATGAGCAAAATTGAACAGATTTTGTCTCTTTGCTGTGAGATACAGGATCTGTAGCCTGGATAAAGGTGTTGTGCTTGATTGACTGAGAGTTGCACTTTCAGCAGAGGTTTGAAACCGTTAGCTGTAATTATAGCCATTTGTGGATCTCAGATGGATGATGGAGGGCATCGTGAAAATGGAAGACACAAAGCAGATCAGTACAAAACAGCTCAGAGTCAGGTACTAGAAGCAACTTTCTACAAACAAAATACTTGGAACAATGTGAATGAAACTATGTTTTTTCTTGTCAATGTGTGGGGTAATGATAATACTATTGCTGTTCTTGTGGCAGTGGTTGATGCAACATCAGCCATCAATGAAACAGATAATGAGCATTATGGCTGAAAGAGATGCAGCCATTCAAGAAAGAAATTTGGCCGTTGCTGAAAAAAAGGCAGCTATTGCAGAGAGAGACATGGCATTTCTGGAACGAGATACAGCAATTGCAGAACGGAATAATGCCATGTTGGAACGTGACAATGCAATTGCAACACTTCAATACCGGGAAAACTCCTTTACCAGTGGTAACATGTCATGCCCACCTGGATGCCAAATCTCACGTGGGGTGAAGCACATACACCATCCACAAGCACAACAGCACATGCATCATGTACCCCATATGGGTGAGCCTTCTTACAATACAAGGGAAATGCACACAAGCGATGGTCTAGCAATGTCACCAGTTGCTTCCGAGGCTGCAAAGTCACGACGGGCTAAACGAACAAAGGAGACCAAGGGAATCTCATCTGACAAGAAAGCTGCAAAAACTCCAAGGAAGATTAAGAGGGAGAGTGATGACTTGAATAACATGTTTGGCAAGCCAAATGAGTGGAAGAGTGAGCAGGACATGGGCAGTGGAGGTGATGATCTTAACAGACAGACGGGGGTTCCAAAGACAGATTGGAAGGGGCAGGACTTAGGGTTAAATCAAGTTGCATTTGATGAGTCAACGATGCCTGCACCTGTATGCTCCTGCACTGGAATCCTAAGGCAGTGTTACAAATGGGGAAATGGGGGGTGGCAATCTTCATGCTGCACAACCACCTTGTCGATGTATCCTCTGCCAGCAGTTCCAAACAAACGGCATGCCCGAGTTGGTGGGCGAAAGATGAGTGGAAGTGCCTTTAACAAGCTGCTCAGCCGGCTTGCTGCAGAAGGCCATGATCTGTCAAATCCTGTTGATTTGAAGGAAAATTGGGCCAAGCATGGTACAAATCGCTACATCACAATTAAGTAGACTTAGTAAATTTTCTAGTGAATGGAAGAATAGGAAAATAGGGAAACAGCATCCAGTGATCAAGTATGATGCATCTTCAATTTTTTTTCCTTTCAGCCATAAATTAATGAAAGGACATTGATACTTGGCACATCAGAATCAAGTAAAGGGGACGCTAGTTTACTCATTCCCACCGATAGTTGTATAATAAAGCCTGCCTTGGTTTAGTGACCATTAATAGTCCATCCTAAGTGATCTGTACTTGTAAAGTTGTAACTCTAGATAGCTATGTAAGCAGTGTACTTGTATCTCAGGGGTCTGGTATACCTGTGTGAAATACTGTTTATTTAGAATAGATTA
Source organism: Quercus tomentella (assembly GCA_028535165.1). Lineage (NCBI taxonomy): Eukaryota > Viridiplantae > Streptophyta > Magnoliopsida > Fagales > Fagaceae > Quercus > Quercus tomentella. The sequence continues at coordinate 11,810,384 of JAPQVY010000155.1, forward strand.
GGGTGTGTTTGGATACATTGTAGCAAAATAATTTTTAAATATATGAATAGTGCCATGTAACCCAGTTTTTAAGTTGTTTTTGTTGAAAAAAATAGGATTATGTGAACAGTGCATGGGATCCACTGAAAAGTGTGAGCCGCAGCTCAAAAGTGCTTTTCAGCACTATCCAAACATATACTATATTTTCTCTGAACAATTTAGGCATGCTCTGGCACCAGACTTCTTGACGATTTCTGCTTAGTAAATGCAATCAAGACACAGCCCTATACAATTGTCATCGGTTTGGAAACCAAATTTTTACTGGATTCATAGCTTAAATGTTCAAATCTGTTTAATTTTTAGACTACATCTCCTCTATCCCAACAGTTGTAAAACCAGCGCATTGTGGGAGATGATCTATGAATCTTTCTCATACAACATGTGGATTTTACAAACATTATTGTCAAGTTGTGTTTCTCATTTAATCCCAACTGGTGGCATTATATTTATGTGTTTCTTCTTAAATCCCAACCGATGCACAGAACCATCCTTGCATTATGATAAAGATCTTGCTATCACACATTGCTAAGGAGAGGGTTGGACGTTGGAGCATAATCCGGTCACTTTGAGCTTTAATCTTGAGAATTTTATCACTCAAAAATCACCAATATCAAAACTCTGATAAGGCAAAGATTAATATGATATGATATGAAATTATAGTTTATACAAGTAATAACAACTAACAAGAACATGTAAAACTAAGAAATTTAATAAAAACCAATGAGACATTCTGGTTCATCACATCTTATTGATTAAAACAATGTAAAATGTAAGCAAATTATTAATTAAATTACAATTTTCTAGCAGAGAAAATAAAACGGATGAGATGAAGACTCTACAGTGTGAGTGTCAGATTACAAATCTCAGCACCAATGCATCAGACAGGGATAACTGTATAATTATCGTTCTCATCATTCACAACACTGTAGAGACCAATCCAAAGATGATTTAGTAAAAGACACAAGAAAATAATTAAAACAAAACATAGTAAAAACAATTTGAAATATTACAATTTTGAAAAACAAAGCCTCAGCCAACGATCTTGTAGATGAACTGGCACCTCCTGATGTTTCCATCAGAGGCGTCCAAAGTTCAAGTCACCCCTTCCTCGACCATCAAACTAAAAAATAATAATAATAATAATAATAATAAATAAATAAATAAATAAATAAACAAAAGCCTCAGACCGTCCTAGTTCATGAATTTCGACACATAAGCAAGTTTATTATCAACTTGCATTTCAGTCAACCATTAAAAAGATCTTCATCATTGGCTATTTTTGAAAAATAAAACATAATGCAAAAAAAAAAAAAAAAAAAGCGATTTTGTAAGGTCAGAATTTAAGAAATATCAGCACCAAATATCAGACAGGGATAACTGTTTATTTCATAAGTATTCGTCATCCACGATGGTATACAATGAAAAACCAAACATAGAACACAAGAAACAACAACGTTAAGTTTTGTTCGAATCGAAAAAGAAAAGAGAGGCATCAGATCTTCCTATTCAATGTTTTGAATCATTGTACCCAAAATCAAAGTCTGAGCACTCTAAACAATTCAAAAAAAAGATTCATCATTCGCCCACATTAATATACAGATATACATAACACACATATGAAATTGGAACAAGAAGGTCGAAATTGGAGATGGAGATGAATCGATGGGGACGAGTAAGACGGCTATGTATGAGCTAGGGTTTTTGCAGGTTCATGGTGAAATGGCTTGGCTTTTATAGAATTGATTCGGCTGGGGCTTTAGTGTTTGAGGACTTGATCGGACGGCTACGATTAAGATGGGGTTGGGAGCTAGTGTGCGTGCGAATATGGAGGGTTTTTATCGGTGACAAAAAGGTTGTCACAGACAAATAATGTTGTACCTACCACTTCTTTGGGCTCGGAGTCTGGGCCTATTGGATTATGAGGGCCACAACAATAAATCAAATTGGGCTCTTGGGGGGCTAAATTACACTTTTGATCCTAAGTTTAAGGTTATTTTTATGGACAAAGTTTAGCTGCAAAATTAGTTGTAGTCTTAGACTATAAACTTATTTAATATCTTTTAATTGGATGTGAATTTTGACAAATCCACTATTGGATTACATCTTCTTCTTATATCCTCCATGCTTGCAAAATTTCAAGAAAATTAAAGATCAATAGCTATGTCATCAATAAATTTTTTAAATTGCAAGTTTTTGTAATTTAAAATTATGCACAAAATATAAGCTCATAGATCATATAGTAAATGATATCCGATTGACACAAAATTTAACATGTGTATTAAGGGAGTAAAGAACATGCAATTCAACGGTTAGATTTTCAAAATATATTGTAGTATTTTATTTTATTGAGTGAGTTTGTAGCCTTAAGTTACAACCAATTTTGTAGCTAAACTTTGTCCTATTTTTATTTTAGTCTTCTTTTTTTTTTTTTTTCCTTTCTTTTTTTGATAAATTTGATTGTTAATTAATTATAGTGGGAAAATATGATTTGAACCTTGGATAATGATGGATCCACAAAAAAAAAAATTGCATAGCTATGTCGTTTTGATATGCCTTAACATATATGATGTAAAGAGAAATATTATAATAATAAAAAACTACTTGAAAAACTTTATTTTATATGACAAAAGTAGACTAGGTAGAACATGTCCTAACTTTTTAATTATTAAAATCATAACATGTTTTCTTAACCCAAAAAAAAAAAATTATGCATTCATGTGTCCCTAACTTTACATGCAAAATGAAAAAAGATTGAAAAAAAAAAGTAAAAAGAGTTTGTTTTTGGAAAATAAAAATTACTTTTACTATAGAGATTTACTTGGTTATATATTTTCATAAACATGTACTCTAAATACTCCTAAAATAAACGAGTTATACATGGAAAAAAAAATAGGTGGATTTTCAGAAGAAAAGAATGAGTGTTAGTAAAAAAAATTTAAATATGCAAAAACCTATTAATGCTCACATGTTTTTATGAACATACGCTTTTAACACTCATAAAATTAATGAGTTTTATATGTTGAAAAAATGAATATTAGAAGAGCAAATTTAGACATTAATAGTTTAATACTCATGAGCTTTTGTACGTTTAAAAAATATAGTGGGCAATTGAGTAAAATCCAAACAAAAATCTTAAATTTTATTAAAAATATATAGGGGGAAGGAAAATTTTAAAAAAATCCAAGGGGCCATGTCCCCGTTGATCTCCCTTCCTCTAACATTGATCTTGGATATATTTGTTGCAAACACTATGAGATGCTAGCTAAGAGCATTCACAATAAGAAAGCTAAAAAATACAGCTTTTAGTAACTGAAAATACTATTTTATCTATTTTAACACCACACTTTATAATACATCCAATATCAAAGTTTTTTATTTTAGCATTTAACATTTTTAAAGTATTACATAATAAAATAATACATCTAACACAATAAATAACAATCACAACTATCAACACATTAAAATATTATTTTTTTTAACACCGCACATTACAATTTTTTATTTTTATTTTTAAGCTTTAAGCTACAGTGAGCAGCTATCTATAGCTCACCGTAGTTGAAACTCAAATTATTTTGAGTTTAGTTTCTTTGCTATAAAAGGCATTTTGAAAGGCTAATAACCATATTGGGGATGCTCTAAGCTATAAGGCTAATGACCATTTTAGTCTTTTACGTTTGAGATTTTTATTTTTATTTTTCATTTTAGTCTATGATACTATTTTCAAAATGGTCCTAAAGTCCATCTCCATGACTACTTTAACAAGTTTTGAAAAAAATACTATAAAATTATTTTATTTCTTTGGCATCTTTGGAGACATTTGATTTTATTGATTGGTATACTTCATCCCATTTAAATATTTTGGGGAAATTACATAAAAAGGGCTATTTTAGGTCTAAAGTTTTTAATTTTGCCAATTTAAGTATCAAATTATGAAATCGTTTCAATTTTAAACTTTTATATATATATATATATATATATATATATATATATATATATATATATATATATCCATCTTCATTGTTCATTTCTGTTATTTTGGATGGTAATGGAATAAGGAAAAAATGAAACTAATGATTGAAACTTTGCGTTTCACCTATATATAATCAATTTTGATTTCCAGTAGTCACATGGAAACCATTGCTCTCTTTAAAGAGGAATTTCTCTCATTATCTTCTCTATTAAATGACTACCAAATTGTTTTATTACATACCATAGGTAAAATGCATAACTTAATATGGTTTCTCGTTTTTATCTACTTTGTTATTGCCATTATTACCAAGAATAATGGCAATAAGGAAAAAATGAAACTAATGATTGAAACTTTGTGTTTCACCTATATAATCAATTTTGATTTTTTAGTAGTCACATGGAAACCCTTGCTCTCTTTAAAGAGGGATTTCTCTCATTATCTTCTGACTCCTCTATTAAATGACTACCAAATTGACTTATGAACATACCATAGGTGAGATGCATAACTTAATATGGTTTCTTGTTTTTATCTACTATGTTATTGCCATTATTGCCAAGAATAATGAAAATAAATAACAAAGATAGACAAAGGCTTTAAATTGAAACAATATTATAAATTTGGGACTTTAATTGACAAAATTGATTGGAGAAGTTTCAAAATTTCTGAGTGCTCCAAGTATAAAATGAAAAATAAAAAGGGCATTGCTTTACCTCTCTATCATCTTCTTCAAGCATACAATGGGAAAAGGAGTTCCGATATAAAAAGTAGAATTTAGCCTGTTAGATTGTCATGAGAATTGCTAGCAACAAGTTGTATCCTGTATGATTAAATTAAATTTGAAATGTGAACTACAGTACAGATGACAGTTAATTTACAAAATAAGTAATCTAAATCACAATCCTCTTGACTGTACTGCTGCCGGGCCTATCTATCAACTAAACAACAATAACTACAAAAACATAAACACTCGAGTAACTCACTAACAATTTTGCTTCATGACCAGATTAATTCAAACGTGCTGCATTGAATCTGTCAAGTTAGTTTCCTTGTGAGAGACCTTCTAGGTGTAGCATCTTCAAACTCAGACATGGGGATGCTTTTATGAAAGATTTCGAGCTGAAAAAACTCTGAAAATTCCTTGATCAAAGATGAGTGAGTGATATCAATCAATTGACAATCATTGGAATGAAGCACACTTGCTTTTCCACATCCAGTGGATGGCTGAAATTCTCCTAGCAACCCCTTAATGCTTCCAACCTGACGGTTTCGTATTCCACATGGGACTATTGAGTGAAATGGTGTTAGATCTGTGTTGACATTCAGTGCTAACCCGTGATATGTTATCCACTGAGATACTCGTATCCCAACCGTTGCCACTTTCTTATCTCCTGTAGTGAAATTGAAAAGCAAGATCAGTCACAAGAATGATAATCACTTAGGCACTCTGCATGTTATTCACCCAATAAAAATTAGATTAAGATAAAGAAGGGAGGGTAACTTTTGAACAGAATGCTAAATTAAATGACTGTACGGTATTATAATTCAAGTAACACAAAGTGAGAGGAATGAGGCTGTAGAGTCTGCCTCTTTTACAAAAAGCAAAAACTATTAATATCTATAATATAGCAAATCGAAGTCCGGGTCCCCAATTCAGCAAAAATATATGAAAATATGGTGTGGCTCCAGGAGTCATTTTATCAGATTATATCTATGCAGTGCCACCAGAGTCTTGATACTAATAAGGATCTACACAACTAACAAACAAGCAAAAATGATGTTGAGCTATATTGTATGCTATTTTGGTTGATAGCACCATCTCAGAGTCCATTTTTAGTTCACGAAAGATAAAAGGGAAATAATATAAAAATTCAACCATAAGCTTTCAAAGGAATCCAATTAACCACTCTGAAGTTGGTAACAGAAAAAATGACCACATGAAACTTAGAAACTATTTTCGTCTCACATTTGCTCATTACTTGCAGTTAACCTTCAGATAATGGATTAAAAGAAATGAGAACTACAAATCTTAAGAGATATTGAGTTGAAACATATGTTGTAAATTTCAAGGTTTAAATTTCCCTTTCATGGCATCCAAATAGAGCAGAACAGAAAAAGTAACCATTCTGTTTATGAACGAAAAAGTAAACATTTAAAAACTGCAAATAATCATATTACTTATAATAGAGACTAAAAAGCTAAATAATTCAAAATTTTGTTTGCAAACACGAACAGGCAAAGAGACATTCAACATGATTTGTTCTATACAGTACATTGCCTATAAAAGTTTTTAAATCAAAGCTAATGTAAGTGCAGAAAACATGAGAACATGCAATATGCACACTGGTACAGCATAATGGATTGATTAGGAAACATACCAACCCAAACACCAGTAAAGCCCTCAAGTCGAGATGCCTTGATGGAGAATGTCAAGGAAAGAACACGGATTACCACCTCCTCAAGTGCCCTGAGGTACCAATGAAGATCCATCTTGTGATTTCTGAGATTGATAATCGGGTACATAACTAGCTACAGTCCAACACATGCATTAAAAGTTAGGTAGCAAGTATAAAAACAAAAAGAGAATTCCCCTATAATCCATTAAATCTTATTGCTCAGTGAAAAAAGGATTGTAAGTTTATTCACCATAAAAATAAAAATTCAAACAACAGCACCAAAGCCTTGGGCCCAAAATTTAATGGTTAACCATAGACCTTCAAAAGAGCAATCAAGTTCGGTCATATGTATTCTTTTAAACATGACTAGTAGGGGATGCAGGACACCCCAGTGACAAACCGAAGATTTTAACCTTATAAGAGGGAAAACTCGAAGATTTCAGTTATGGTGCATTGTCCTTAGCTTTGTTTTTAACCTTAAAACGAAGATTTCAGTTATGGTGCATTGTCCTTAACTTTGTTTTTAACCTTAACTTTGTTTTTAACCTTATAAGAGGGAAAATCTGAAGATTTCAGTTATGGTGCATTGTCCTTTAACTTTGTTTTTAACCTTATAAGAGGCAAAACCAAATATTTCAGTTATGGTGCATGGTCCTTAATTTTTTTTTTTTTTTTTTTTATATACGAATACATTGTTCTTAATATCTTTGCAATTCAGTAGACTATTCTTACAATTCATGTGCTATCCAAATTGTAAAATGAAAGTCCTACATACCAACAAATTCTAAATTTTAGCTATGTAATTAGCAATTTGGGACAAGTACCTGGCCAGGACCATGATAAGTAACCTCCCCGCCGCGTTCAGTTCTGTAAACGTCATAAGGAGCATCCTTGATGTCGAAATTAAGGTATTCTTCTGAACTACCTGTGCCCAATGTATACACAGGGTGATGTTGTAGAATGATTAGTGTGTCCTGGCAATCTTGGCTTTTCTCAATCAAGGCCTTCTTCTCCTTAACAATTTGTTTCTGCCAAACCCATGCCTTGTCATAAGGAACCAGTTCCTTGTACAAATTGAAACACTCGCACCTGCACAATGTCAGTTTTTAAGTCTGCCTGGTGAGTTTTGTACTAATGGTGTTAGTGAAAATGCCAGACAGAGAAAACTCACGTTCTTGATTGGTCATTGATTATTATTGAGGTGGATTTGGAATCTGAGATTTGGTTCGATTTTGACAAGGTTGTTGTGTGAGAGTGAAGCCGGTATGATTTCTTTGTGTGACTGTGAGATGGGCTTGTCGGAACAGTGATTAAAAAGTGAGTCGATGCTGCGAGAATCATATCTTCTTCTTCTTGTATTTTGTTTCTATGATTTGTGATAAGCAGAGTCGGTAATCTTTAATGTTTTCGCAACAAATCTTACGTGGCAGGTTGTTACAGATTATTATTAGTGGAGTAGAAAAGTAATTTCAACGGGTTGGTTCAAATTAGAACCAATAACAACTAACTAGTAACCACCTATGATTCTCGTTACTTTTATATGCTTCACCACATGCTTTACCATTTGAGCTACTTTCGTGTTTGTGTGTACTAATAAGTATTACTGTTTTCTCAAAAAAAAAAAACCACTTATGATTTGTTGTAAAAATGTTGTAAAAATATTGTGGACGTAGCATATCTTCACAACATTTTTACAATATTTTCATAACAAATCATAAATGGTCAGTTGTTATTGGTTCAAATTTAAACCTAACATTAAGATTACTTTTTTGTCCTAAAAATAACAACCAGTAACAACCTGTCACTTAAAATTTGTTGTAAAAATATTGTGAACATATCATTTCTCTAAATTTGCATCAATTTCGTTAGTAGTCACGTTTTCAAAACAATCTGGTAAAATAGCATCTTGAGTCTCTTAGACTCAAGTTCACTATAGCAACTCGAGCCTAAAAGACTCGAATTTTATGCGTTGGCAGAGCTGAGGTGGATTTAAAATCCACATGAAACTTGAGTTTTAAACACTCGAGGTCCTTTTCTTCATTTTCTTCCTTCGTTCTCCCTGTTCTTCCTTTTCTCCCCGTACCTCACCCACAAATTCACAATATCTTGGCACCAGAGCAAAAACTCAAACCCAAAAATCATGATCTCGGCACCAAAGCAACTCCCTTAGCTTGGGTTTGTTGATCTCGACACTAGAGCGGCTTGGGTTTGTTGTTTCTCTCTGGTATTGTTGCCTGGTTTTGTTGTTTTATGGGTTTGTTGTCTCTGAAATTGGGTTTGGGGTTTTGAGAGTTAGAGAGATCAATTAGATGTGAGACTACTACCTGAGTTAGTGGTGGTGATCGGAGAATGAGAGCCATTGAGATTTGGCCATGGTGGTCCAAAGAGAACAGAGAGAACATGGATGAAGGGGAAAAAGAGAAAATGAAGAAAAGGAACTCGAGTATCTAAAACTCGAGTTCCACATGGATTTTAAATCCACCTTAGCTCTACCAACACATAGAACTCGAGCCTCTTAGGCTCAAGTTGCTACAATGAACTCAAATCTAAGAGACTCGAGATGCTATTTTCCCATATTGTTTTAGAAACGTGACCACTAACGAAATTGTGTGGTAAAATCATGCTAATTTGAAAATTTCCTGAGATAAATAAACTAGTGAATGTGAAAAGAACGGAGAATTGTTATATACTTTACAAAAGTAAAAAATCAAGTTCCAAAAAAAAAAAAAAAAAAAGGAGTTTCATTTTTTTTTTTTTCAAATTTGATAAGGAGCATAACAAAAAAGCTGTTTGACCCATCAATCCACTTGATCCGACCCAACTCATGCAGATCCATTAAGTGAGTTGTGTTAGGTTGAGTGGGCTAAATAAATAATTTAGTAGGTTGGGTTGAATAGTGGTTTGATATATTTCTAACCTGCCACTAAAAGTGTGCACAAATCAAGTTGCATCGGTTCGAGTTTGGGCTCAACTGGGACTCAACTCAATGGAGTTAGGTGGTAGAAAAAGGCATATGCCGCAAACCGAAGTGGAGATTGGATTGGGTTGAATTAGTTGTCAGGTGTGGTGGATCGGGTTTTAGTTGAAATCGAAGTGACAAATTTTGGTGGAGAGCTAAGTAGAGATGGCAGATCTAGGCGAAGCTATGCACAATAAAGGGAGATCTGGCCATGATGAAGATATATTTGAGCTCATGAGGGAGATTTGGTCACAGAGAAGATAGATTGGTTCAGATTGAGTTTTGGAGAGGTAGAACTGCCACTCGACCAAGAGTCGTCGAGTTTTGGATGGAAGCACCCGTTGCCAACCGCTAAGGCGTCGAGTCGGCCGACAATTGGCTCAGGTTCGGTAAGTTACATCAAGTGAGTCGGGTAATGGGTTTTGGTGAGCTTGTCTGCCTTACATACACACTCACTTTATTTTTATCTTCTATCCCATCTCTTGCTCTTTCTTTTTATTTTTTCATTTTCACGTTTCTCTTCCTTAATAAACTCCAGCTTCTCTCTCTAAGATTTTATTATTATTCTGACTTTATGTACACATTTAATTTCAAATTATGAGATGTTCTTATTTTCAATGTGATAAAATTTAAGTAATTATAATAAAAATAATGTTATATTTTTAATAAAAATTGCATTTTTTTTATTTTCTTTTCGTATTTGAGAGAAAGTAAAATTATCAAAATTAATACATATAAGAAAATTTTAAAAATAGTCTATTAATAAATGCTTTTAGCGCATCTATTAAAAAAATCTTATATATATAAAAGATAAAAAAATTAAAAAAATAAAAAAATTAAAAAAAACACAAAAATCATTTAAATTTAAAATTATAAATTAAAGGATTATTCATGTATAAAACTCCAATGACAATGAAATCATTGCGGATTTTGATTTATGGCGAGATGTACCCGTCCCTCATTTCGAAGTAAGGTACTTTAATTTTACGCAAGCCTAATGACTCCAATTAAAGATTAGTATTCATTTATATATATATGGATTTAAGGGCACACATTAACCGGACTCTATATATATAGAGAGAGATCTTTTATTTATTTATTTATTTATTTATTTTTGTGCTAGGTAAGTGCGGAGAATTGAACCCCCGAGCAACAGGCCATTAAGAAACCTGGGTACCAACTCACCTACATGGGCTGTGGTCATTTATTTATTTATTTATTTTTATGAGATCAGTATTCATTCATGATATTAAAGTATCTTAAGTTATTGGAGTTCTAGAGTGTCATGGAAGCAGAGTACAGTAACGAACCACCAAGATCAAGCGAGGAGGAAGATGAATTGGGCCGTAGTGTGAAGAAGTTTAAGAAAAGTTCAGAAGCAAGGCAGTTTTCTACCCCCCGTGGCCTGGTCAGTTATAAAGATAGATTGATTGGGGATATTCCAGGTGCTTATGAGCAAGCTTTCAAGCTTGATAAGGTATGGGATGATGGAGAAGAGTCTGATACGGAAATTGAACCACTGGTTGAAGGTATGGCTGAGATTAAATTATCAAAAGAAACAAAGGCTCGTATTAGAGAACCATGGGCTAAGGCTTTGATAGTGAAAGTGTTTGGTAGAACGGTGGGTTTCAACTATCTCACTTTCAAAATCAATGCCTTATGGAGACCTACTGCTAAGATGGATTGTGTTAATCTAGGGAAATACTATTTTCTCATTAAGTTTCATAGTCCTGATGATTATGATAATGTTCTTAAAGGAGGCCCTTGGTTTGTTGGAGAGCATTTTCTAGCCATTAAGCCTTAGGAGCCTTATTTTAGAGCTTCTGGAGATAACCTAACTTCAGTTGCAGTTTGGGTGAGATTCCCGGAGTTGCCAATTGAGTTCTATGATTTGGAAGTACTGAAGGAGATTGGAAGTGCTATAGGGCTTGTACTTAGAATAGACTCTTACACGGCCAATGGCTCAAGGGGAAGCTATGCAAGACTCTGCATTCAGGTAGATATTAATAGGCCTTTAATCAAGTCAATCCATATAGGCAGGATGGTCCAGCAAATGTTGTATGAAGGCATTTCTTCTTTATGCTTTTGCTGTGGGCGGCTGGGGCATAAGCAAGAAAATTGTTGTTATCAAATAAAGCAACAAGAAAGGCGCAGTAGCAGTCCATCAGAAAGTCCAGAGCAAGAAAAAGTTGAAGAAAAAGTTGAGGAAAAAGCTTCAGACCAAAATTATGGGCCTTGGATGTTAGTAACAAGGAAAAAGAATCTAGCTCGGAATGGACGAGCCAAGTCAAATTTTAAAGAAAGTCAAGACAATGAGGTAAGCACCAAGGGCAAAATGGTCTTTAGGGGGATTAATAGAGAAGATAAGGAAGTTGATGTGATGGTAAAATCTCCAAAAGCAAATTTTCCTCACAGCAAGCAAGGAAAATCACGTGTTAGACTTGATGTGTCTGACCAAAATGTTGCCGTTGAGGAGCAATACATCATGGACTCACGTCAAGATGCTTCGAGAAGTGGCATAGAGATAATGAGCTTTCAAAGTGAGGGAGTAAGGAGTAATTTTGCTCCGGGTACTAATAATAAAAGTAAAAAAAATATGGGCATTAAGGGTTCAAAATCCCTTAAACGGCAACATCCTACATCAAACCCCAAAACTCCATCTCACCACCTTTCTCTTACCAGTGAGTATGGAAGCCATTTTTCAGGAAATGAGCTTTCTACCTCGGACTGGGTGGGCGATTTGGCATCAAGGAAGGCCAGTAAAAGTATCCGACGAGTCCATTCTTCAGATCAGGGCAGAACCGACGAACTCGTTGGATTGGTGCAACAAGGAACTGCGAAGGGCGTGGAAATTTTTTTTTCCGATCACTCCTACTAGTATCAGCACGGGGTGTCTTCCATTGGACCATCCTGCATGGGGTCAGACCCCCAACCCCTGGTGGATTTTCGTCACAGACACACTGGTGTTGTCTTGGGAGGAGACTGAGGAATTGAGCAAGCAGAGAAGGCCATCTGTGATGCCCCACTTTGACGAATCCGGGTGGATAATCCGGGAAAGGAAGTTGGTGGATTTCAGGGGAATGGCAACAGCCCACATGGGGAACCACCCAATGCTAAAACTAGTGCAAATTCTAGCCCCAGTGAAGATATGCGACATGCTAATTTGTTACAGGGAGGAAATAGAGGGAATCCTGAAGTATTTGATGGTCTGGAAACCGAAATGGAAGAGTTCCAAGGATCTATTAAGAAGGCTAGGATGGAGTATGGTGGAAGCATCCACAATGAATCCTAGTCAAGTTGAAGTTCCTATTGGTCAATTTGTGCATATGAATATCCTAATGTGGAATTGTAGAGGTGTTTTGAACCCGGATTTTAAGTGGCGGATTTTTGAAATGACTGTGAATCACCGCCCTTCGATCATGGTAATTACGGAGACCAGAGTAGGAGGTGCTAGAGCTGAGGAAATCATAAGTGGTTTACCCTTTGATGGTTTTATCACTACTGATACGATCGGGTATGCCGGTGGATTGTGGGTGCTGTGGAACAAAGATGATGTTGATATTTCCCTTTTGGCTTCGACGGAGCAGGAGATTCATGCTACTGTAAAGGTATGTGCCTCGAACCTTTCTTGGTTATTTACAGCTATTTATGCGAGTCCTCGTATTGCTGAAAGACGTATTTTGTGGTCTAATATTGAGGAAGTTGGTCACTTGCACACACTGCCTTGGCTTATGATTGGTGATTTTAATGAAGTCCTGTGTGGTGAAGATAAATTCGGGGGTAACCAAATAAATATTAATAGGGCGTTGGAGTTGAAAGCTATTCTGGACTCCTGTAATTTTGTGGATTTGGGGTTTGCTGGACCTAAATATACCTGGACAAATAAGAGGCAGCTAGCGGATTTGATTTTGGAAAGGATAGATAGATGTTTTGCTAACCCGTTGTGGAGAATTCTGTATCCAGAAGTAGTTGTCACTCACTTACCCAGAATATATTCAGATCACCATCCGGTCCTAATTAAGTTATGTAAGCCCAATCCTGATAGGGCTAATAAACCGTTTCGCTTTCAAAGCATGTGGTTGTTACACTCAGATTTTTCTAGGGTGGTGAGAGAAGCTTGGCCTGAAGGAAGACCGTTGAATTTGGCCACAAAGGAGTTCACTAGAAATGTGAAGAAATGGAATGTTGAAGTCTTTGGGAACCTTTTTGCTCGGAAGAGGAGGGTTTTAGCTCGTTTAAATGGGACTCAAAAAGCTTTGGCTAACAATCCCAGTGAGTCTCTAATTAGATTAGAAAAATACTTGGTAGATGAATACTCCTCCAGTCTCCTTTAGGAAGAGGAATACCGGGCTCTTAAGTCCATAATAAATGCTGCTGCCTTTGGAGACCGTAATACTTCCTATTTCCACGTTACAACTGTGGTTAGGAGACAAAGGAATAAGATTAGATGTTTAAAGAACAGTGTGGGGGAGTGGATTGTTGATACAGATGCGGTGAAAAAACACATTCTGATGGGGTTTGAAAAACTTTATACTACTGAGTTGAGTCTATCTCAATGGTAGTCACCAATCTCAGGATTCTCTTGCTGTTTTTTATCAGAAGAGGAAAGTGCTTGGGTAGGTAGAGAAGTTGTAGAAGAAGATGTTAAAAATGGATTATGGAGTTTGAAGCCTTTCAAAGCTCCAGGAGCTGATGGATTGCATGCGGGGTTTTATCAGCAGTTTTGGCATGAGGTGGGAAAATCTGTTAGTGAAATGGTTATGAATGTTTTTGTGAAAGGGGTTGTTCCTGAATATCTCAATGATACCCTCATCACCCTGATTCCAAAATGTTCAAGTCCAGAAACCTTAAATAATTATAGGCCGATAAGTCTGTGCAACTCGGTCTATAAGGTTATATCCAAGATTATAGTTAGCAGGATCAGACCTTTTATTGGCAAGCTGACTGCCCCTGTTCAAACTGCTTTTGTGCCTGGAAGGAAGGGTATTGACAATGTGTTGATTGCCCAAGAACTCTTCTTTGCCTTGGATAGAAAGAAAGGTAAGGAAGGTGTTGATACCCATTTTCGCGACACATTTTTTATACTTATTTTCGCGACACATTTTTTTTTACAAGACCGATTCATGTATTATGTTTTATTTTATTCTTTTAAAGCATGGCCCAAGCCCATGCAACTTATTGGGGAAATTGAGGAAGTGTGGTTTGGAGGGTATGGGTCGTTTCCTTTCAGACTTTTTGCATGAGCCTAGCCCATGCGTGCTACCAAGTGGGCAAGGGACACTGGTAGCACCTCAAGCTCATGGAGGAGGTCTTGTATCCAAAATTTCCACCTCAAAAGAGCTTTCATGCTCTGGGTGACTGTGCCCCTAATTTTCAGCCCATCTCCATTTTCCACACCAAAACACAGCTGACCCTAAGAAAAAGGCTGAACAGCCTAGCACACTCAGCCACCCAAATGCAGCTAGAAAAAGCCTACAATGACAAGGAAAGAATAGCTAATGGAGTCAGCCATTTTATTTCCAAAATCATGTAAAAAGCAAGCCAACTCTCTTACCCAATTAAAGCAAATCTGACCATAACCTCTTTGATTGAGACCTTGGGGTTCAAAGCCTCTTCTATTGACCATAAACCAGTCACTTAGAGCACTCCAAGTTCAATACAAAAGGCCCCAGTCAGATTCAAAATAGGCAAGCCACGTTCTACCTATGAGCTGAAACTTCAGAGCAAAAAACCCATTTAGCCAGTCAACAATCTCACAATTCCGAAGCTTAGGGGTGGAAATATGGGTACAGGGGAACCTTCCCTTTCTTCCTCACGACCGCCCTTAATTTCCTCTTCTGTGTGACTGCGGATCGAAGTTTCAGACCTGTTAAATCACGTTTTCCCTATAGAGCTGAAACTTGAGAGCAAAAACCCACTGAGCCAAGAGACATTCTCACAATTCTAAACCTTAGGGGTGGAAATATGGGTATAGGGGAACCTTCCCTCTCTTCCTCACGACCTTCCTCAATTTCTTCCTCTGTGTGACTGTGGGTCGAAGTTTCAGACCTGTTATATTTTTATGCTTTTTCTACACTTTCATTATTAGCATTTTGATTTTCTCTTGTCAAAGCACCATTAGCCTTTTGTTCATTATACATTTGGAATTTTGGGCTTGATTTTCCACAAATAAACACTTCTAAAGAACCCAAGGGGAGATTTGGGTCATTCTCGCATTTTCGGCCCTTGTTGCAAAAACGTCCCCGACAGAAGGTTACATGGCCATCAAAGTGGATTTGGAGAAAGCCTATGATCGGCTAGGGTGGAGTTTCATTTTTAAAGTTCTTCAAGCTTTCCACTTTCCTCAGAATATAATCAGGGTGATTATGAGTTGTGTTACTTCCACCAGGATCTCTATTTTGTTTAACGGAGGTACCTTAGATCCCTTTTTTCCAACAAGGGGGCTAAGGCAAGGGGACCCGATTTCCCCATATTTATTCATTTTGTGCATGGAGTTTCTCGGGCATTTGATTGAACAAAAATGTGTGGCTGGAGATTGGAAGCCTTTAAAAGCCTCCCGTGGGAATATAGGTATTTCACACTTGTTTTTTGCGGATGACTTAATTTTGTTTGCTAAGGTGGAAGAGCATACATGTGAGGTTATTTCAGAAGTTTTGAACAGATTTTGTAAGGAATCCGGACAGAAGGTAAGTCTTGAGAAATCGAGAATTTATTTTTCTCCAAATGTCCAAGAGGGAGTCAAAGAGGAGATATGCACTAACTTGGGAATCCAAGCTATGACAAACATTGGTAAATATCTTGGGTTTCCTATAAAGCATAGAGGGGCAGCAAGGAATAGACTGAATTTTGTTGTGGAAAGGGTGCTGAACAAACTTTCTGGATGGAAAGCAAAGTTTCTGTCCTTTGCTGGGAGGTCTGTTCTTGTGAAATCGGTAATGTCGGCAATACCGAACTATGTGATGCAAGGAGAAGCATTGCCAGTGCATTTATGTGAGAAGTTGGATAAAATTAACCGGGATTTCCTTTGGGGTTCAACCAGGGAAAAGAAGAAGTTGCATTTAGTTGGGTGGAACAAAATCATCCAACCAAAGGAAGAGGGTGGACTTGGTATCCAGGCAGCAAGGGCAAAGAATGTTGCGCTCCTTGCCAAACTAAATTGGAGAATGTACTAAGAAAAGGACTCTCTTTGGGCCAAAGTCATTCTAAATAAGTATTGCTCCGTGGATAGGATCCTGATAAACTTCCAAGTTCTCCCAGTTGGACGGCCATAAAGGTTGGTTTCCCAATTTTCGAGAAAGGTATTGGCTGGAGTGTGGGTGATGGAAGAAAAATTAAAGTTTGGTCAGATTGCTGGATTAGAAATGTGTCGCTTCGTGATCTGATTGTGGGGCCTCTAACTCAAAATGAGAGTGATTTGTTGCTTTTTGATTTACTCATTGAGCAAGGGCAGGGGTGGAGGTCGGAGGTTCTATCATTTGAGCTTCCTCAGGATATTAAAGATAAAATCAGAGCGATACCGCAGAATCAGGTTAGGAGAAGGGAAGACTCAATCCTATGGAAACTCTCCAAGGATGGTGATTTTTCTTCGAGGACAGCTTATGCTTTAGCCAATTCCTCTCATTTCCTGAGCAATGATTTCCAAGGGGAGTGGATTTGGAAGCTTGATGTTTTACCAAAAATTATCAGTTTCCTTTGGCTGTGTATGCATAGGAGTGTTCCAATTAAAAATATCCTTGTTTCAAGGGGTATCATTGAGGAAGATTCTTGCCCGTTATGCAAGAGAATGCCTGAAACAATTGAGCACCTATTAAGGGAATGCATTTATGCTCGTGATTTCTGGTCTAAAGTTAATATTCCCCTTATGTTTGTTTCCTCATTTCAAGCCACTGTTGATGTTAATGAGTGGCTTCGGGTCAACTGCTTGAGTAAAGTTATGCATCAATCCTCAATTCCTTGGAGATATATATTTCCTTTTGCTGTTTGGGAGCTGTGGAAGCATAGAAATAAGGTTGTTTTTGAGAATATTCCCCTAAGCATTAATCTGTACAGAACGTGTATAAGTCAGGCAATGGAATTTTATTATTGTGTGGGGAAAATAAACAAACAGAGGAGGTTGGCTGGCATTCAGGTGCGTTGGGAAAAGCCTCCTTCCAACTGGTTCAAATTGAACACAGATGGGGCTTCCTGTGGCAATCCAAGAAGGGCTGGTGGTGGTGGAGTGATAAGGGACAGTGCTGGTGAGTGGGTCAGGGGGTTTGCAAGGAGTATTGGGTCAACTACAAGTATAATAGTAGAGTTTTGGGCTCTAAGAGATGGTCTACAATTGGCCATTCAACTTGGTGTTCAATATTTGGAAGTGGAACTTGATGTTAAAGTTGTATTAAATGTTATTAGTTCCAGAAACTCCACTTCTGCTGCTTATTCTTCCTTGCTTCTTGATTGCAGATTATTGCTGGAAAAGATTCCCCACCACACAGTGAAGCATGTATTTAGGGAGGCAAATAGAAGTGCTGATGCACTTGCTAGAATGGGCTGTAATTTGCAGGAAGATTTTGTATTTTTTGATTATCCCCCATCTGATGTTATTGCTGCCTTAGTGAGTGCAGACAAAAATGGGGAAACAGTTTGTAGGCATGTTGCCAACTTAGCCATCTTGGCTGTTTAGTGTTATATATATTTCCTTTTAACCAAAAAAAAAAAAAAAAGATATTAAAGTATCTTAAGTATCTTAAAGAGTGAGGACTTGGTGCTTGCCGTACGCGAATTAGTCCTGTTAAATCATGACATAAGACTAAGGGTGGGTTTAAATGGTGTCAAACTTGAGATGATGTCAACTTCTTTTAGATATCAGGCTAAATTTTTTTTTTTCCTCTCTTCCTCCCAACATCATTTTCACGTTATTATTATGTGATTCAACTACATTATTACTTTCCATTTAAAGAAAATACATTAATACTATTTCCCAATAAATAAATAAACTAGATCATTACTAAGTTTCAATAGCATTCCTTTTTTTTTTTTTTTTTTTACAAACGAGGGCATTTAAACTTTTTGAGTATCTAATTATTCCCGCAAGTGAATGCAATCCCCTCTTTTACACGCACTAAATCATTATAAGGAGATTTCTCAAAAAAAAAAAGTTATTATAAAGAGGAATCCCATGAAAGTATCATGAAACTTTAAAAACTACTAAACCAATCATTTGGGGTTTAATAGCATTACTAATTTCCTTTGTAAGGGGTTTCTCAAAAAAAAAAAAAAAAAAAATCCTTTGTAAGGAATTCTCTAACCCAGCTATTGTAAGAAGAAAAAAAAAAACCATATTCATCACGTTAATAGTTTTTTTTATTTTTATTTTTATTTATTTTTTTTTTATCATCGACCGAAGTGTTTATAGATGGCTACCCACTTGTGGTGGGTGGGGATGCCCTTTAACCCAAAGGTAAGGGGGCACATTAAAAGATTATTTCATAAAAGGATGGACAAATCAACATGTAATCACATCCCAACGTAACAATTCTAATATATACATCGACAAAGTTTAGCTACAAAATTGGTTGTAACCTTAGGCTATAACCTTACTTAATAAAATAAATATTAGTATATGTTTTGAAAATCTAACTGTTAAATTACATGTTTTTTACGCTCTTAATGCAGATGTCAAATTTTGTGTCAATCAGATATTATTCACTATATGATTTATAAGCTTATATTTTATGCATAATTTTAAACTATAAAAACTTGCAATTTTAACAATTTATTGATGATATAGCTATTGATTTTAAATTTTCTAAAAAGTTTACAAGCATGAAGAATATAAGAAAAAGATATCCAACGGTGGATTTGTCAAAATTTACTTCCAATAAAAAGATACTGAGTAAGGTTGTAGCCTAAGGATACAACCAATTTTGTAACTAAATTTTGTCCTATATACATTCAAATCAAGTCCGCTAACGGGTTTTCCAACAAGCCTCTTCATTATTTTTTTTTTTTAAAAAATTCATGTTTCACTTTCAATGAAAAAAAAAAAGGATAGATTATAAATTGACTTATTATACTCCTAACTATCAAACCAAAGATACTGATATCTATAATTTTTTTAAATAAAAAATTCATTACTATATAATTTATAGAAAGTCTCATGTATAGTTTTGAATGAGAAAAAAAAGTGAGGAATCTTCGATCATCTTAGGGTGATCATTTTGTCGACGAATGCTCTATTACACTCGTAGACTATTTATTTTCATTGATTCTTTTTTTAATACATCATTTTGGCTCAATTTTATCCCAGTTTTGCTGAGACAAGCATGAATACAACCGTGTGTCGCTTAAATTATATAGAAATTCTTGAACCCCAGTTAAGAATATTTAAGTCAATTTAATCATTTTGACTGTCCGTTTTTAAATACTTTCTATCTGAATTTTTTTCTATAGCTTGACAAAATCCTTTTTTTCTATGGGAGACAAATCCCTTTTTATTTACAAAAACAACTTTTTTTTTATAAAAAAAAATAAAAAAAAAAAAAAAAACTGTCAATGTGCAAAGTGACAAAGTCCTAAACGGAACTAAATAGTAAATACCTACTAAAAACAAAATCCGAAACTGAAATATAAGATCAATAAAACTGAAGTTTGAAAATTTTTAAACCCTAATACAAACAAGCCCACCCTAAAAACCCTCCCTATCTTTATCTAGCTGGCCGTCTGAACGCTTTAATTACCAAAAAAAGAATCCACCGACTTACGGCGGCTATGGTAATTCAAAAACATAGTTTCAAAATAATAAAATAATAATCCTATAAAAAAGTAATACTATAATAATAATAATAAGAAATACTATTTTGTCATTCATTTTTCATATATCTTTTTTATCTTTAACGAATCTTTTACCACCCCACGATAAATGGCGGAGATAAAGGCGTGAGATAGACAAAAAAAAAAAACACCGTAATCGACACGATCGCGTAAAAGAAATCAAAATCTCGTTATATCCACGCGGATTTAACGTAGACCGAAAACATATAGTCATAAGTCATCCAAGCTCTTACATATTGTCCGAAAAGAGTGAAAGAAATATAAAGAAAAAGACAAAGACCCAAATAAATAAATATGGAGTATATATATATATATATATATATAAATAAATAAGTTTTCTATACTATACTCTTTGCGGCAATTCTGATTCTGAAAACTTTTCCAAACCCAAGCTTCTAACCTATTTCGTGGATATCACCGCCACACTTGGTTGATAAACTTGGTGGGCTGATAACACTTTTGTCTTTGCCGTTCACTGAGGTCTGTGAGTTGCTATTTCACTGTACGAGGTAGGGTCTATGACTATGATTATGATCATGTATTCCTCAATATCTGTATGTTCTTCTTTTTTTTCAGTTCTTTTAGTTTTTTAGATTATTGGGTTTTAGTCAATTAGTAGACTTTGATTCTAGTGTGGGTTTTAGAGGTTTGATTACTATATATATATATATAGAACAGTACTTAGGGTTTTTGTCTTTTGTTTTTGTTTTTAGGATTTGATTGAAGGTTTAGTATTAGAGGGAGATGGGTGGCACTAATGAAAATGGGGCTGGTATGCAAGGGCTTCAATCTACATTTGGTTTGAAGCCAAAGAATCAATTTGATGTGCAAAATTTCAATACCCTTCAAAAGGGTGTGCCTATGCGTCAATTGCCACAAAATTTGAGTCCTAGTAGTGAGAACAGTAATAAGAGACCTGGTATACCACCCTCACACCCCAATAACACTGCTAATTCGATGCAGTACTCACAGTTTACGGGGTCCAGACCAGCTTCTAGGCAGCCGGGTTCGCAGAGTTTGAGCCCGGGGCCTTCCCATACTAGGTCTTTATCTCAACCTTCATTTTTCATGCTTGATAGTTTGCCCCCTTTGAGCCCTTTGCCCTCTATGAGCTCTCTCTCAGACCCGATTATGACTGATGTGTCTATGGAAGAAAGTGTTGTTAATTCTCATGCCCAGCCTCATGGTGGAAATGGAGGTAATGCGTTTCGGGTTGGTGAGGGCCTTCCACCTCGTAAAGGTGGACACCGTCGTTCTAATAGTGATAATCTTCCGTTAGGATTCTCAGCCATGATTCAAGCTTCACCGCAATTGATGCCCATTGGGAGTCGGGGAGTTTTGGATCGGTCAGTTTCTGGGAGAGAGAATTCAGGAGCGGAAAAGCCAGCCACGTTGGTGATGAAAGCAGAATTGAAAAGGGATAGGGATGGCAATAACATTGCTGATGGGACAGGTGAAGGGAAGTCGGAGGGGGAAATTTCAGATGACTTGATTAATGTATACATGAACTTTGAAAACATTGATAAAATGAACTCATCTGGTACTGAGGAAAAGGATTTGGATAGCAGAGCCAGCGGCTCGAGGACAAATGGATGTGATAGCAGTGATAATGAAGTGGAAAGTCGGATAAATGGCTACCCAAACAGTTTGCAAGGGTTAAGTTCTGGTTTTCCTAATGAGAAGAGGGAAGGAAAGAGAATTGCTGGTGGAGAAACGACACCTACTGTTCGACATTATAGAAGCGTTTCAATGGATAGTTATATGGAAAGTTTGAATTTTGATGATGAATCACCAAAGCTTCCGCCTGTAGGAACTGAGGTAGGTCAACACTTGCCTAGCAATGCAATTGATGGGAACTCAAGTATGTTCAGCATGGAGCTTGGAAATGTTGAGTTTAGTGATGCTGAGCTGCAAAAGATCAAGGAAAATGTGAAACTGACTGAGATTGCATTATCAGACCCCAAACGTGCCAAGAGGTTTGCTTTTTCCCCTTTTTGGTGTATTCTAGGCAATATATGTTTCATTGAGTTGATTTGCTTATTAGTGATCTACTCATCCAGGATTTTGGCCAATCGTCAATCAGCTGCCCGTTCTAAGGAGCGGAAGACACGGCACACTGCAGACTTAGAGCACAAGGCACAAATTCTAGAGACAGAGAACACTACATTGTCTGCAGAGGTTACAAAGTTACAGGTTGGTATCTAGTATGATGAGTTTATGATAACAACTATTAATTAATCTTATATGATTCTTTTTTTTTTTTCTTCTTTTTTAATTTTTAATTTTTATTTATATTCATGATATTTTATTGATTTTGTTTTCTATACTTGTATCCAGAGAGAGTCTATTGCACTTCAGAGTGAGAACAAGGAGTTGAAATTTCGCCTTCAGGCCATGGAACAAGAGTCCAAACTCAAAGATGGTGTGTTTACTTTTTCTTCTGCTTCTTATGTATTAGTCAGAACCAACCTTGATTGATTGCACCATATACATTCTTATCAAAAGAATTACTTCCACCATATCCACTCTGATTTCTTGAAGATGTTTTCATATGAAAATTACTTATCAGTCAAAAAAAAAAAAAATTGTCAACTACTCCAAATGTAAGCGTGGACTGTTTAAGAAACTTTTTTTCAAAACCTATCTCCTGGTTTTCAAGTGTTGTATTTCCAGCTAGTTTAAATCGTTGATATTTTAACTTACCCCCTTCAATTTTTATACAGCTGAAAAATGCTACCCCATCCTCTTTTGCAAAAGTCCACCTACTTGACTCTAGCTACTCATTTCACTTTACCAGTTCGTCCCATTACCACTTTAGTATATGAAAACTTCTAACTTTTCCAAAGTACTTGTTTCCTGTACCTTTTCCCCCTTTTGGCAATATTAAAGCTGTATTGTTATTTGATAGTTCTCTTTGCATTGATCAATCCCTTCTCGTAGGATATGAACTTGTTGACATATTCAATTGGTAAACATAATTCATGTATCTTTGAATGAACATAGACAAACTAGAATATAGTTGCTTCATTTTGTTATTGTAAATCTTATGTATGAGCGGGGGGAAACTTCAATATTTATGATTTTCTCAAACTAGTGGTACTCTTACTCCATTGGTTCATCCCTTATAAGGTAGAAAGAGGAAAGAGATCTTTCCAATGTGGGACAAGCAAAAATTGCCAAGGAGTACATGAGTTTCCTTGAAGCAAAAAATGCACCCACAAATATATCAAGTAATCTACAGATTCTACACGAAACTTTTTGTAAATTTTTCAAAAATACATATAAAAAATAGAACTGGTCTCCCAAACATTTATTTTTTGTTTTCAGTATTTTGAAAATTGCTCTTAAAAGTGGAAGCCAAACACGTATAATGTAAAAATTATTACTCCCCCTGTCCCAATTTGTTTGTTCTGTTTCAAAAATCAGACTTTTTAAGAGAATATCATTTTGTCTTATCTGCCTTAAAAAAATGTATAAGTTTCCAAAACTACCCTCAAATAAATTTTTCAAAGAATACGGATACTAAATCTGAAATTACAGACACAAAAATCTGCTCCTTATTAGTATTAGCATTTTTGAAATTACACAACACAAATTGTAACTTATCCTCTTAATCAAATTTGAAAAATCTACAACTACCACAATACAAAAAATATTGGGTATTGGCTCCAAACAATTTTGGATTACTTCAAATACAAATTCTAGTTTATCTTTTTAATCAATATTGATTTTTTAAATATTTGTTGGTTTTCTTTTCAAATGGTTTTGGAAATAAAGTAGGGGCATAATAGGAATATAAGTAAATTAATGACTTCTAATTTTAAGAACAAGACAATATTTTAGGACATCCCAAAATGGAATAGAGGACTAACAAGCTGGGACGGAAGGAGTATTTGAAAACTAGTTTCAATTTCAATTTTTTGAAAATTGCTTTCATACTGTTTTGAAAACAAAAACAAAAATCCTCCTACCAAACAAGCCCTTAGCGTCAATAAAAGCATGCATAGGCACTTAAAAAAAATAATGCATAGGCATGCTCTTTTTTAATTGATGTTGCTATGTTGTCTAAAAAAAACATGGAGTATGTATTTTTTACATCTCCCACGTCGTAAAGGGTTGGGTTGTGAATTTATTGAGAATTTTTATTGCTCCTGTATGCTGTATTAACAAAATGTTTCCACACCTGTTGAAACTTTTTGAAGGGATAAATTCCGCAATCCCTCCCTCTTTCCACCAAAAAGAGAGGTAAATTGGAAGTCTAATAAAATATCCATAGAGATATTGTTGTGGGAAATTTTAGTAAGATTTATCCATTTAAAGAAATGAAGCCTAAGGAGAAAATATTCACAAATAACAGCGGCTTTTTAACTTGTTTATTCCTTGAGATTTGCAGTTATCCCCATCTTACCTTGCCAGTTTGTATCATTGTGTGAATGTTTGTCTCAAGCATGGATATCTCAAGCAAGTTTGTGGCCTTTTATGATGGTTGGGGGTTTTGATGCAAGTCATTAAACCTGCACTGGATCAGTTCATTGCTAATCTTTCATTTTTTGATATATACTTTTTTAATTTCATTCTCTCATCATAAGAATTTTATGGTGTGGTTTAATATCATCTTTTCATATTTGATTATGGCATATTAAGTTCTTGCTGGCGGTGTGGCTGTGTTTGGGTTAATAAATTTGCCTGTTTTGGCTTTTGATGTGCAGCTTTGAATGAGACCTTAACCACAGAAGTCCAGCGTTTAAGGCTCGCTGCAACAGAGTGTGGTGGTGAAGGCTACTTGGCGAACCTCATGGCCCAGCAGCTTTCCATTAATCAACAGATGTTTCAGTTGCAGCACGCCCAGCCCAGGCAGCTTTACCATTTGTCGCGGGAGCAACAACATCTACTGCAACAGCAGGCACAACTGCAGCCCCAGCAGCAGAATTGTGATACGGGCGAGCAAGAGACAAACCAGTAGGCTGGTCATCCAACCGCTAGCATCAATCAAAACTGCATGGTTTCTTTTAACTTATTTTGAATTACAGGTAGTGTGCAATCGTATATAAGCTTCTTGAAATCTATCAATATATAATTATTTATTTTATTCAACTTAGTCATTTTTTTAAATCTGGTTGGCTATGAGATGTATTTAGAATTTGAGCTAAACTCTATGTTTAGTTCTTTCTTCTGAGCTACAGCCAAGAAAAGTTCTTTTCTGACATTATTAACAATCTATAGTTTTGGTTTTGGCTACATATTGATACTCATATTTCATTTTCGTGGGTATAATATGGCTGCATGTTGGATTTGTTACCCATGGATGATATCTTTTAAGTTTTGTTTGCCACAAGCTCTTTCTAACAGTATTTGTTGTTGTTGTTGTTTGTTTGTTTTTTTCGTTCCAAAAAAAACTATCTGTCTTCATTGTACTTTGAATAATATTAGTATATTACATATAAAAGAAAAAAACATAACTTTGATGAAAAGATTAGGCACACCGCTCAATTGCTTGAAATTGGTTGATCATATACGGAGAGCCATTGGTGTACTAGTGAAGAAGAATTATTCAATTCAAGTAGGGTGGATTTAAAAATAAAAATAAAAAGTAGAAAGAAGGGGGAATATTTTACTAAAAAAAAAAGTGGTTCAATGCAATCCAGTTTACCAAAATACATTGTGGTTCTTGAAGTTACATGTGGACATTTTTTCCCCCTTATATTAAATGTATAGTCCTTAAAACTTAAAGTTTCAAATGAGAGATTTTACTTTTTACTACATAAATAAAGTTTAAAAAAGGCGTGCTATTGGTCCCTCAATCTAATTTTGTTAATTTTCTTGTTTGTGGCTAGGCTAACGAAGCAACAAGGTGACATTTTTATATGATATTTTATAGTGCCACATCAACTATTAAAATACTGGATTGAGTTTTAATGAATAAAAAAATTCATTTAATTTTTAAAAACATTTAAATGCCAACACTAGAAGGTAAAAAAAAAATTCCAATTTTGGAGGACTGTCCACGTCCTCTCTACTTTCACCGTCGGAGTAAAATTGAGGCAAGGTAATATTTTGAGCTTCCCTTGTTTGGATAAAGAAATCAAGCGCAATTTTCAACTTGGTCATCTTGGATTTGTTGGGTTTTCACCGAAGGACTGCATTTGTCAGAGGCAACCTATTGAGGGATTTGAGCGAATACATTTTTTTTTTTGCTGAAGATTTGAGCGAATACTGAAGAAGGATGAGGATGCAGCAAAAGGCTATTGGCATTGATTGAAG
Organism: Quercus tomentella; assembly: GCA_028535165.1. NCBI lineage: Eukaryota > Viridiplantae > Streptophyta > Magnoliopsida > Fagales > Fagaceae > Quercus > Quercus tomentella. The sequence continues at coordinate 11,836,821 of JAPQVY010000155.1, forward strand.
TTACAAAACCCATTTTTACAAGGATTAACAAAAGTCTATTGTGTTATCCAACTTTACAAATCTCAACTCTGTTTAACAAAAGTTTAGAAGCCCAATTTTCCAACTTCTTACAGGTTTTTGTCCCCTTTTCCACCGCTTAGTGATAAGACAATAACAATGGCTATTACACCCATGGTTTGGAACAAAGTTTCTTTCCAAATTAGTTTGGAGAGAAACCCTTCAAATTCCTCACATATCTTTATATTGAGTGTAAATTTTAAAAATCTAACTATTGAATTATATGTTCTTATTATATATTTCATGTTTGCAAAATTTCAAGATCAAAGATCAATTCCTATGTCATCAAACAAATGTTAAAATTTTAAATTTTTGTGATCTAAAATTATGTATAAAAAATAAGTTTATTGATCGAATAGTAAATTACATCTGATTTGAACGAAAATTGATATGTATGTTAAGTACAAAAGGAACATATAATTCAATGGTGAGATTTTCAAAATTCACATCCAAAAAAGAAATATAAAAGAAATATATGAAAAGTTTAAAGATTTTCTCTTTAAACTAATTTGGAGAGAAACTTTGTTCCATGGAATAGTAAAGAGTTGAGAGGAGATGAACTGTCTACAAATTTGGTTTTTTTTTTTTTTTTTTTTTTTTACCATTATTTTAAAGTGTTTTTTAAAATTATATTAATTTTTAAGCATAAAATTTCACCTACTAAAAAATGCCACCTTATTGCTCCAAATTAATATTTTTATAATTTTGTTGCCATTAAGTTCTAGGAGAGAGCAAGAGATTAATACATGAAAGAATCTTACACCTCATTCTCTTCTCTCCATTACTAAGAAGTAAGAACAATCCAAAAGGACATATTCACACATTTTCAATACAATGTATACAAGTACCTTTTTTCCAACTCATAATACATGAAATCAATTGGGTTGGAGGGAACAAAAGGAATAAAATAAAGGGTTAAATACCACAGGAAATAATTTGATATCATTCTTTAAATAGAAACCAAAGACAATCTTCAAAATAAGATGGTAAACGATGCCACTAGCATTTTCTAATTTTCCAGGACCTCAAAATGAAATGTTACTACAGAAGAATTGTTTTCATCAATTACGCAATCACATTTTAGTGAGATGAAGAGTTAAAAAAATGAGAGAGAAAAGGAAGAGTTTAAAGCAATTAGAAGAACTGCAAATACAGTAGCCAATGGATTATAAAGTACACTCCGCAAAGAGAAAATTTCCACTTGAAGAGAATATGCAACTTATGAATTACGGGGGCCTTCCTCTTTGAATTCCAACGTTTACATTTACCTTCTTTCCAACAAAATAATACATTATCAATTGGGGGCCTTCCTCTTTGCAATCGAATGTTAACATGTACCTTCTTTCCAACTAATAATACATGAAATCAATTGGGTTAGAGGGAACAAAAGGAATAAAAGAAAGGGTGAAATACCAATCATTCTTTAAATTGAAACAAATGAGAATCTCCTTCAAAGTTAAGAACATGGTAGAAGCTACCACTAACATTCTCTAAATTTGCCAGGACCTCAAAATGAAATGTTAGTACAGAAGAATTGTTTTCATCAATTACGCAAGCGCATTTTAGTGAGATGAAGAGTTAAAAAATAAAAAAGAAGAATTTAAAACAATTAAGAGAACTGCGAATACAGTAGCCAATGGATTATAAAGTACACCTCTCCACAAAGAGAGACAAAATTTCCACTTGAAGAGAATATGCAACTTATGACTTACGGGGCCTTCCTCTTTTACCAGTTTTCACTTGAGGTGGCGGCTGTGAGCTTTTGTTTGCTGAAGGAGGGCGCCCCCGTCCTCGCACTGGTTTAGCGGCACCCTTACCTTGACCTCTATTAGAACCCTTCCCACCTTGACTTTTCTTTTCCGCCTGCCCATTGGACTGTTCTTCACCATTTTCACTGTCATCATCATCACTCTCCTCATCTTCAGAGTCGGATGAATCTTTAGACTTCTTCCTCTTCTTGGAGTTATTAGAAGCTTTAGCAGCACCCTTTTTAGTAGCTTGCTTGGCAAAAGTTTTGCTCTCAGGCTCCTCACTTCCTGCAGCAAGAGTAGTTCAATAACCAGTTTAGAATCACACAGCTTCAATGCTATAAGTTGAAAACAGGATTACAAAATGATTTGTGTTCTCTTGACAGCCAAGTTTAGGTCAGATCTTTCAGGCCTGGCACAGGAGGAGACCAGGTAGAAATGTCACCCTTAAAAAACCGCAAATAAAAGCATTACCCACTTCTTCAAAAATTGTCTAGTGTCCCTAGCCTCAAGTAAATACTACTTCTATCCGAAACATGTACATGATGAAATCTTCCAACGGTAATTCAGACCATATATATAATTTGATAAGTATAATTCAGACCAAATATCAAAAACCTCTACATCAGCATACCTTCACCAGAACCTTTGCCATCATATACATCAAGCTGGGGAGAAAAAAAAATCAGTAGTTAATAATTGCTGTGCCTGTGTTATTGAAAGAATATAACAAAAAAGAAGCAGCTAACATATCAAGAAGATAAAAGTAGATCAATGCAAGATAACACATATCAAGATTTAAGATTAAGAATATTCATATTTCATCCAGCTAATTTTTCCAAGCAAAGACCATATCAGAATCCTTATATATTCACAAAGCACTACCAGGCATGTCTCTCCAACAATGACTCAACTCTTAAAACCTAAATGTCAAAGAAATTCCTTTGGGCAACATTTTTCATCCTCAACTATGAGGATTTTCTTTTATTAGTTGAACCCACAACTAATTTCTTCATCCTCATCCTCCACCCACAACTCTGAGGAGTAAGTGCCATTTGAGCCAAGGCTCAATGGATATATAAATTTTTTTAAAGTACTCAAAAGTCACTAGAGATATTGAGGCTGAACTGTAGAAGAGTGAACGTGCATTACATGTAGTAAGACCATAAATACAAAGAGCACTTTAAAATTCTAATACAGGATTGTAAAGTTGTTTTGAATACTCACTTGATCAAGTCGATCACCAACATTTGTTCTATCAACAATCACCATGGAAAGGCCAGAACCACATGCAACACTATTAGAGAGGAGGGGGTTAAAAAAGAAAAAGAAATCCATTGTCACATCCTATAGGTACAATTGTAATAAAAACATAATAAATAAATAAATATGATAAATAAGTAAATAAATACCCACCTGATGACATGCATGCCCTCAAGAATATCTACCTTTTTTGGTGTTGCAGACGATCTAAGAAGCAGAAACAAAAACAGACAAAATTTAAAGAGAAAGTACGGAATCCTTAAAAAAATATTATTATCCAAAGTGATAAACACATACTTCTGCCCAGTAGGGCCAAATCCCAGCTCTCCATATTGTGCATGGCCCCAACTTATGCAGGAGGAATCAGCACCAACAAAATGGTGCATACTACCTGAATCCATGCAACGTATGTTCCAACCACTGTAAAAATCCAGACAAGGAAAATTATCTAAGTGATATGCAGAGTAGCAAAGAAACCTAATAAGAATAACTCGGCCAAAATAAATTTTCCCTTCAGTAACTTAGAAGAGCCATATGCTTTGAAGACATATAAGAAAATTATAAATTTATAATACCAAACATGGCATTGGCTCTAAACCAGCAACTAAAGCAATTAGCCAGGGACACTTGTAAAACTGAAGGCAATACAAATTCTGAAGGGTGAGTGGGATAGTGAACAACCAGGTTGGAGGCCAAGTACATGATTCTGGCAGGAGAGGACAATTTTATATACAGAAAGAAAACAGCAAAAGGGAAATCATCCAGCATTGAGCCAGCAACCAGTCTCTGATGTACTTCAAGAGCAGGTCAGCAGCATTTAAGCATCAACAATTCCAAGGTCTGTGATAAAGGCAAGCCAATTTCCTAAATAAGCCTTGGGAAGAAATTATCAGCTCAAAAAACAATTATCAAGTTAAAATAGGGATGTTACAACATTCATTCTATTGACAAAGTACCATAGTTTGATTCTGCATTGCTTCCTTGTCCATACTATAAGCCAAATGTCTTGGTTGAGATGACATAGGTCTTTTGATCGAGTACTCTTACCAACAGAAATTTGGGGGGGGGGGGGGGGGAAGGAAATTGAAGTCCCAGAATTCAAGAGAGAAACCTAAAGTCCTTGTGGTAAAGTCTCATTTGCAACAAGCCTGAGTTTGAGATCCATCTTCATGCTGACCTATTACTGCCTGCCCCATTATGTGTCCTAATTCCACTTTCTTGCCCCCATAATGTATGTCGTGTCAAAAGGTTACACTTAAATTTTCTCCCCTTATCCCATACTTCCAAAAGTGTCGTTTATGAATACATGCCTCCAAAACATGCAAAATGTATTGATGTAAAGGGGTCAAATTCTTTCCTTTGACCCTTTCTTTTCCCACAAGAGACGTCATTTATTACAGGACAGAGAGTAATTTCGAACCATTACTCAGGAAGTTAAGATAGAAAAGTTCCAAGGTTGTAATAGGTCAAATACCATGAAAAAGCGCCCACAACTTCTAGAGAAGCTGTGGGAAATTTCACAGAAAACAAGGAAAAAAAGAGATCATGTTATTTGAAAACATTTTGAGGCACGCAGAAAAGTTTCTGCAGTGTACAAGAGTATCGTAGTTGCATCACCCTCTTCCCGCTGATGAGGAGGGGGTGAATAGAAGCTACAGCAGCTCCTACCCATTCAACTGCAGAGGCTTATAATTAAATATGCCAGAACCAACATCAATATGCTACCACAACTTAATTAAATAGAGAAAAAGCAAAAAGCAAAGAAGAGACAATTAAGAAAAGGAGGGAAGAATAGGACTCATGATGAACATGATAAGAAAAGCAGGTAAACCAGAGCCAGAGTAATCAGTGGAACCAAACATAGCCTAAGCACTCTAAAAGACTCAACAACGTAAAGCACAATCTAACCAAGAAAATAGGAGAGGGAAAGCAAACGATATGTAACACTTACAACAGAATAATAGATAGAAAAAGACATAACAAATGGCAAGAGAAATTACTGTCTAAAGAACCAAAAAGAAACGACTAAGTGCTGGCAGCAGCAACCATAGATGCCAAAGGAAACAAAGAAAAAAGAAATTGCTAATTAAAGTAACAAAATCACAGGGCAGAGTAGAACCTTAAATCCATGAGAGGTTTAGGATACATCCAGTCATCACCAGTGGTCTTTATTTTGCCCCACATATACAGCTGCCCTCCAGCTAAAAGCAAAACACAAACAAAACCAATTTGTAAAAGGAAAAGGCTGTAACAAAAACACAAAAAATGTAAATTAGGGACTACTAAGGTTCACACTTTTCCTTTTTTCGGAAAAGTTACTAAACTTCACAGAGAATATATCCCCCCCCCCCCTTTTTTTTCATTTTACAAGGTAAGTAGAATTTTACAAATCCACAATCCAATCCATGAAGTTTACACGCACCTAGTAGGTTTTTGAATCCACGACCTTACCCTCCACCCTTTCTAATGGGCAGAGGTCCAGAGGTGCCTTTTGAGCTAAAGCTAAAGCTCATTGGCAGGCACCCCTTACATTCCTATGGTAGGATCCCAATTTGGCTAATTGTCATAATAACATATTTATTTAGCTTAAAAATAAGGTAACATAGATAAACAGACAATTCAGTCTTAAGGAACTAAGTAAGGAGCCCAAATTGAAAGGTTAGTCATGTCCTTTCTGTAATTTCAACCACCCTCAATCATGTGGATCAAGAAGCCAAGTGGATACCAAAAGAGCTGAACCAACATTTTGGTCCTTTCATTCTTTTAATCACAGGAAGAAAAGAACATGATTGCATAAACAGAATACAATTTAACATCTTAGTTTTAGGATATAGCTAGCCCAACTAAAGCCCTATGTAGACGTGTTGCAACCCTGCATCACCATGCTTATAGTTAATCAGAAATTCATTCTTGAATCCAAAAGAAAGAGACCGGCCACAATGTTTAGCTCTCTGTCAAACAAACACAAATCAGAGAAGGGGTGGTAAGTGGGTAACTAACACGGTTTAAGCATAAATTGAATTTTTCCATAGCCCTTCCAAGAATCATATATGATGATCCCATACATGGTAGTCTACTTGATTGGTTTGTCATCCAGGGCAGGGTAGTAGAGCAACTTGCATTCTATTAATTCTATTAACATAACACATTATCATGTTGTTCAAACTCATCTAATTAACTTCCCAGTTGGCATTAAATCAAGGAATGCCATGTGCATAAAAATATATCAACCTTAAGCTAAGTTCACAAATCATGACAAATGTGAACATCTTCAAGCAGACAACTAATAAAAAGATAACAGCTGAGAGGATAATGTAAATATGAGAGAAATCAGTAAGAGGTTTTTTTTTTGGATAGAGAAATCAGTAACAGATTTCATCCAACAAGTTTAGTGAAACACAGAAATGAATAAGAAATACCTGCAGTGCAAGCAGAGTTAACAGAACCAGCTGATACCACTGCATCAGGAGGTAGAACATTGTGCCTCTGAAAAACATCAACACGACGAGGGGACCACTCATCCTTCTGCTCCCTATGTCCGAGCCTACACATCATCATTCAAGGAGTTACATGCACAAGATACAGGTACTACATTAAAGTTTAAACAATCAAGTCTGAGAAAATTCATTCGCAATATAAAATTTTAAGTACCAACCTTCCATAACCGCCAAAGCCCCACCTAAGCACATTTCAACAATAAATAGTCAACAACCATAGATATAATGCCAAATCAACAGGAAGAAAGTGAAGGGTAATGCTACTTCACACTGAGTACACTGAAGAAGCACTTACGTGTAAACAAAGCCATTTGAATCAACCGCCACTGTATGCCCAAAACCAGAAAAGTACATAAAACAATAATGTTTTTTGATAAGTAATGATGTTTTTATTACAGTATTAGTGCACACAAAAACGAACACAAACTAGCCTTAAAGAATTTACATAAAACAAACATTATAACAGGTGGCAGTATGTTGAAAAGGAGGAAAAGGAGAAAAGGAGGGAGAGGAGGTGGGGGGTGGGGGGTAGGGTTAAGCAGATGCTATTAGTAACCTGTATGGTTCGCTCCACATGCAACTTTGACGATTGTTTCCCCAGCAAGGGAAGCTATTGCTTTAGGGCGTGGTTGGGCTTCATAAGCAAGCCTCACTGAGCTGTCTTTAGTGTTGTACTGCAGGCAGATCCAAAAAATTATGTCAAGCTTCAAACTAAAGCAAGTCTCACTTTACATGGATTCATGTGTCTGTATACATCGTGCATCCATATGTCTCTGTGTGCGTCTGTGGATAAATTTATGACAATTTTATCCAGGGTAATGGCTACAGAGACTAGGGTAATGCAAGATTTAAGAGGCTTCAAATGTCGGCAGTGATTTTAGCTAAGGAGTAAGGCCTCATCACAGCTTAAAGTACATTAATAGCTCTGTATTGAGCATTCATGATGAATTAGAAAACTAAGGATCATTTATTTTTTGTAAGCCTATATCCTAAATCCAATCCTATATCTTGCCCATTATAAGCATATCCAGGATCAGCTCCCTCCCCCCCCCCCCCCCCCCTCTCTTTTTCCATTAAGAAGTTGTTGTGTTGCATCAACTTCATAGTGTGATACTCAGCTGGTATCAAAGCTTTTTACATCATGGAAGATCCTATTAGAAACGATTGATACTTTTTGAGGGGATCAAGATGCCTTTTAGAAAGAAATGTCTTCCATAAAGTTTCCAAGAAATATATGATCTGACGGTTACTTTCTATGACTACACAAAGGAATAGGCAGAATATGCAGTGAAAATAAAAGAATACAACTAAAAGAAGTTTCTAATATGCAACACTCCAATGCTTAATAGTCATTAAAAACCTGAAGATTTAGAATGAAAAATCAGTAGATTTTCAATTTTAATACAGATATTGGGAGGTATTATGCACCACTTACTACCATTAAACTTTTAGTGGTACTCAGTGATGAGGGGTGGGGGGGGGACTAATTTATAAGAAACATACACACCCACACACATATACACAAGTACATGAGACCAATACAAATAATAACCATTCGTGTGAATACTGGGTTAATGTAAGAAATTCCACACAAAAAACATATTCATTATATTACATTTATCTTTTAGGGTTTTTTTTTATTTTTACAATGAATAAGCCAATTTGCACTTATTTTTAGTCAAATTCCACTTACAATTCATTTGAAAGTATTTTTAGTAGCTAAAAAAAACCATAACATACAACTCAACTGAAATGTGAATATATATGCACCTAAACTTCAATGTTTAACTTAAAGACAATATTAAACTTTGGAGTTTATTATTTACTTATCATTATTTTTATTACTTATAAACAAATTTTCATGAAGAAGAATATTTTTTCATTATGAATTTTGAGCTTCTTTGATCATACTATATATCTTTAAGAAGCAACAATATTTTTTTCCTTTTTTGTTTAAAACCCATACTTCTTTATTATTATTTTTATTTCCAACCTTTATTTTCCTTTATCAGTTTTGGACCTTTAAAAAACACCGATAAAATAGGAAAGATTGTCTTTTCCTTTTTTAAAGAAAGTTTGACATAAAAAGTAACACTAGTCTATTAGTTATAATATAAATAAAAAAGAAATATATAAAGGAAATTCATTAAAAAAATTAATTATGCTGGATAAAAAGGTGCAAATTAAGTCATCCAAAGGGGGAGGGGGGTCTTTGGGAACTTTGGTCATAGAAGAAGTAAAACCCAAAAATATATATGAAGACGACAGAGCACAAGTAAAAATACATGTAAGGAACCATGCCACTATGACCAAGACTTAAAGCAATAATTGCATTCATCATCCCATAACCCTGACACATAGCAACTATGTGTCAGGTTGTCAAAAGATCAAGGGAAGAGTATTAAAAGTAAACAGAAAAACATAATAGCATACCTCATTGTCTGTTCCATGCCCAAGTTGTCCATACTGTGGAAGACCCGCGGTCCTAGAAACAACAAACACTTTGCAAATCAGCAACTAATCTGAATAAATTGGGAACCACAAAGGCATGAAGAATTGGCTGAACAACCAAGATTTTTCTTTTTTCTTTTTTTTGATGACATAACTTCACTCAAATTAGTTGCACATCGCAAAGAATACCGTACAAAAATCCTCACTATTAATCAAACTCCTATGGACAACTGACCCCCATCTGCTAGAACCAGTTACCGGGTAATCTAGTGGCTTTTTCACCCTTGAAGGGCTAAGCAATTTATCCTCATGCCCAGGAGGCACCAAGAATTTAAATATAGAAAACAAAAAAAATAGAAAAGTATCCACAAACCATACAGTATAGAAGCTCCTTCAACAGAAGATAACCACACAGTGAAGTCAGCTCCACAAGCAGTATTTTTTACGTCGGACACAAGACAGCGAACAGGAGATGACTCAATTTCTACAAACAACAAAGCAACAAGGTAAAGCAGCTGATGGTTAGTTGCTAAATGATGTCTCATGGAGATAAAGAAACAAGCCCAAGAACATTAACAAGAATACATGTTTTCCCACAGGCAAACTAACAACAACAACAAAAACAACCTGTTGTAATTAAAATCACATGATATTTGTTGACAAATAATTTTAAACTGTGAACCCAAATAATGGATTCAGCGATCTGCATTCAATATAATTCCAAAGGGAAACTTGGATACAAGCACATTGTACATCCCTGAATCACACTTTCCCCATGGACCATTAAACTGAAATCACATAATCTTACACACAGTGAGTAGAGGGTTAATTCTTCATGCAATTCCTAAACTGTCCTAAAACTACCCCACTTCAGTATGAAATGAGATATACTTGCCACAAGCTACAAAGGGGATAAGCATGAATAGGAAACTTTGAGATATCGATGCACCCTGCCTCATATGAAGTAAAATTTTACCAATTATATCTACAAATAGCGAAGCAGAACCTCAAAGTGACCAGCCCTAGCAAAAAAATTGCTATCCAAATTGCAAATGCAAGCTCCTGTAAATTTCATACAACCAATTTCTTAAAAATGAACCTACCATTCCGTACAGAGCCTGAACCCAGCTGCCCATGTTTGTTCCAGCCAAAAGAGAGGGAATTTCCATCTGCAGTAACCACCACTGTATGACTTCTCCCTGATGCAGCTTTGGTGACTTTGTACCTTCAAGGCAAAGCCATAACAACTTGAATGATATAACATATAAATAAGTAGCGGCTTAAAAGTTCTACGAAGTGATTTAAGTCCAGAATTTACAACAGTCAAAGCAATCTCCAAATGTGCAAGCCTCGTTAAGTACACAAATGTTCATCATAACCATCACTCAATGAGTCTTGCTACTAGAGTCATTAAGTAAACAAGGTAGGCAAACCTAATGTCTGTCAGATTTTTGTTAGACTATCGAATTTTTCTGCCATCTTAAAAGACAAAGCTTTAATAAGCAAGTTACATTAGATACTCCAATTCCGTACCCGCTTCAATTGATTGGAACCAACACAGTGCAAGAAATTGATTTCATTCCAATGACAAAACAGTAGCTTACTTTAGAAGTTCAGAAACTACAGTCGGCCTATCGCGTTGAAGTGTATCTCCGTGACCAAGTTGCCCTTTCTGCACACCAAAGCTTCATGACTTAATATACTACAACACACCTGTATGTATGTATATGTATGTATGTATGTATGCATAAAATTCAAGTTCAAAAGTCTTATCATCATGCCTCATTGCGCCCCCACGTATAGCAACGCCCTTCCACATCCAACGCCACGCAATGACACGATGCTATATATCCACATCACATCACATCACATCAATACACGAAAAAATTACACAAAACTTAACATACCAAAATTGATCGCATTTCAGTCAAAATCGAATCATTCTATTTCTACAACCAATGAAAAAAATTTGAAAAACGAAATGACAGAGAAAGTTACCGCAACCAGTGGCGACGAATCGGATATTGACACCGAGAAGTGGACGAAGGCGAGTCGGAGAGACCAAGTTGCCTTCGATGCTACCTTTGCGGCGACCAATCGCGTCCCAACACGTGCCGCCACAGAACAAAAGCTCACCGGCTTTCTCTTTCTTCTCCTGCTCCTCCTCAACCTCAACCTTCTTCTCCGCCTCCACCGCAGCCATTTCCAACGGTCAAATTTTTTTTTGAGCTTAGTTCCCTTAAAATAGCAGATCTAACGGTCAGTTTTTGAAAAAAGAAAAAAAGAGAAGAGGAACTGGCGGCTTTGATGAAGTTGAAATTGGGCGGGAAACGGTGGTAACGGCTAGTAGAAGAGATCGGAGAGAGAGAGTAGCTGTGGAAATTTAGGGTTTAAGACGAAGCGGAGCGATGAGATAGAGAGCTGAAGAAGGAAACCCTAAAAATCGATAAGAGCATAAAAAAAAAGAGAAGGAATAGAAAGGGATTGTTTGGGATTTCCGAGAATAGGGGCTCTTTATTAATAATGGGAAATAAATTTCGTGGAAAGAAGGAGAGAGAAAATGTATTACGGATTAGATTTTGTAGCGCATTGTTTTGGCATAATTTTAACTTTTTTTCCGCTTTCCTTTCTCTTTCTTTTTAAGGCTTTTTTTTTTTTTTTTTAGTTTACGAGTCGCTGTCATGAGATTTTTCTAATTTCTACTTTTCTCCACTAGTCTAGTCTAGTTGTAGTACAGTCATCGTCAAAACTCTTTGGATTTGCGGATACCGCATTTGCTTTTTGGACATAAAGCAGTGGCGTAGGTTTGATTTATTTTTATTTTTATAGATTTTAAAATAGGTTTCTAATTTTATTTTTGCTGAATAATTTGTTTTCTAATTCTATGATTAGTTATTGGCTGATTGCATTTTTTTTCCTTTCTACTTTTTTAAGCCATCACTTGTCATTGCTCACAACAACGAAAATAACAAAGGATTTTTTGAGTTAACTAGAACTCGCTCAAAAAATATTAAATATGTCTCTAATACAATAATATTTTCTAGTTGACAAGTTAATTGTTAGCATTCTATAGATAATGTTATTTGTTTTTTAGCTTATATTATCAGGTTCAACTATTCAAGCATTCACATTGTTTTTCATTTTTTTTTTTTTAAGTATAATAGTTTTTTTTTTTAAATTCACAACGGTGGGTGTTATTAATTAGTTATTATTACCATGATGTTTGAAAGCATAGTCAAACATTTTTTACAAGTTCAATATGGGGAAAAGAATTACAGGGTTCAGCTTTTCAAGTTTCAACCTTTCAATATTATTATGGATTCCAATTAACTCAATTTTTAAAATTTTTGATAGTTGAATAAAAAGTTTAAAGTTCAATTCTCGTTTACACCAAAAACAAATCGGTATCTTGATTTAACGATAAAAAGCACAATCATAAAAAACAAATATCATAAGTTAAAACTCTATAAATAAATAAAAAAACTCAATATTATCGTATTAACCAGTTTGTTGGAGCAAAATGTGAGACTATTATATAACATTTTTTGAATATTATTTAAGTAAATTGGCATAATATGTGAGTTCATTTTGAGATGATAGATCTACAAATGACCTGCAAATGTAGGCAACGTGGCATTGTTAAGTATTTGACTAGTTCCTTCTAAAAACAAAAAGTGTTTGACTGCTTTATTTGTTATTGGTTTATTTACTATGGGTAGCTAAGGTTTGTAAAAAGATCAAAATTTTCATTTGGCGAGCTCGTAAAGATATATTGCCAACTAAATTTAATCTGACCAGGAGGAAAATTTTGTATGATGTTGGATATGAATGTTGTGAGGATAGGGAGGAGTCAATAGACCATGTCTTGTTGTGCTACCCATATGCTGAAGAGGTGTGAAACTTTACAAGCTTGAGAAATAATATGTTCCAATGCTCAAATCTGTCCTTTGTGGATGTGGTAGACCAAAGATGGATGATTTGGAACAAGCGGAATGAAGCTCGCGTAGGCACTCTAAAGCTTGATCCGGCATCCTTAGCCAAAAAAGCTACTGCTCATGCTTTAGAATATGTAGAGGCTAATTTTGGCAGTCTTGCTTTAGTTCCTAGTATTTTTTGATGTTTTGTTTTCCATAGGAATTTTTTTCTTTCTTTTTTTCCTTTGTTTTAGCTGTTTTGGAGAATTAAATGGATATGACAACTAATTTAAATATAGCAGAAACTTTTGTATTGTTGTCCCTATTGTTGGTTTCGGTTGGAGGTGTTTCCTCTAGCTTGTACTAGTTGCTCCAGTTGCATAGCTTTTGTGGTTGAATGAAATTTTGACATTTTATCCAAAAAATAAAATTAAAAAAATTATTTACTTGAACTTTTTAATAATTGGATAGTACAATAGCAGATGTAAAGTCAACAAAAGACTTGGGCTAGCCTTGAGATCTCCTATTCATTAGAAACATGTTACATATATATGGGCCTAACAGTGCTCAACCCATACCCCCTAATTGTCGACTCTACCCCCGATTTCATTATCCATCACTACTAGGCCCATCCGTGGCCCTCATTCCATGGGCCATACATGTATTGAGGATGCATCATCCATCAAGACTTTTCTTGTGGTGTATTTCAAAGTTAGGAAAGAGAGGAAAGTAGATGGTAGCGGTACAAGCTAAAAGGGTTAAAGAGAGGGGAGGGGGGAGGAGAATAAAAAATAGACAATCCATTATATTTGTTAGGTTTTTTTTTTTTTTTTTGAGATAAAAAAAAAAAGATAAAATGATAATATATCATAAAATTTGACAATTATACTCGTGTTGTTAAATTGAAATATATGTATGGTTGACATTATAATGATAAAATCAATAATTTTATACTTTATATATGACTCAAACAAATGGCAAGGCCAATGGAAAACTACATCCACTCTCATTTTCTTTCCTATCCTTTTTCAACTCAACCAAACACTAGAAAAATCATATTTTTCTCTCCATTTTCCTTCCCACAATTTCTATTACCTTTTCACCATAACCAAACGTAGTTTAAATAAATAAATAGATAAACCTATAGGACAACACAAACTACAATTGGCAATTTAGCACTTCCCATCTTTATTCTAACAACAAAATGTGCAAGAATAAAAAGTAAAGGGCAAAATGCAAAAACACCCCTTGGAGTTTAAGCCAATTGCATACTAACCTCTTGTGCTATTAGTTTTGTATAAATCATCCCTGAGATTTAAGAATTGTCCAAATTAACCCCTCCATCTCAATTTGTTAACTATACTTGACTGAAGAAAAAAAAAAAAAAAAAAAAAAAAGTCATATGCTATGCACATATTATTTTAAAAATTATTTTATTTGTAGGAATGTGGTCTCACCAAGTGACAATTTTTCGTCAATTATAGTAAATGAAAATTAAGATAGATAGGTTAATTGGGAAATTCTTAAATCTCAGGGGTAAGAGTTTGCAATTAACCCAAACCCGAAGGGTCTTTTTGCATTACGGCCAAAAGTAAACAAGCAACCAATCTCTCAAAAATAGTGGGAATCATACATCCTTGGATTCCATATGTTGTGCACTTGTGCGACAATGGTTGCATGTGATTGTTATATATAATACTTAGATCCTAAAATTAACTTAGAAGGCACGGTGAAGAAGAAAATACCTCGTATGATTGATACATGCAATGTCTATCGTGATGCGATATTACATGTATAAATGATATTTAACATCCCTTAAGGATGCTGCATATTATGGTTATACAAAATAAAAATTCCCCTAGTAATACATAGGTTCCACAAGTATGTGGGGCCACCATATGATGGTCGCAAGATAGCTTTCCCATGGTTGAGGGCTTGCACAACAGATCTTAGAGGTTGGGCCAAACTTCTAAGAACGACAAATGCATAAAGCTGTTTTTCACAAAACCAGCCCATCCAAATAGATTAGATCTTTTGAAACCCAACAGACAATGTTATCGAAGACGCAAGAAAAAAGTCAAAAACAGAGCCTATGCCTATTGTTTTTGATAAGCATGTGCCTATTATAGACATACCCCTATAAATATGATTGAATGTGAATAAAACCACAAATAGTCTTGAGATTCTTCATATATATCACGTTCAATAATTCCTTTTCCCTATATATGTCTACCACAGAATTGAGATGGCAAAATCACCTTCTCTCTATTTTTGTTTTTGGACAGGATGATTGTTTTGACACTGTAAAACAAAACGCAAATAAAAAGCTAGCTATACATCTACTTTGGAATGGAATCATCTGAGCGCGCACACAGTTTCTTTTCCTTTTACTTTGGCCCATATAGTCTCAAACATTGTAAGAGACCCATATAAGAATTAAACCATTTTTAATAACTATTTAGTCTATTTTCAGCTTACCATGTGTATCACACTAGTGCTTGTGCTACCTTTTGAAGAAACCTGGCAAAGCATGAAAGCCGATGGGGTCATGGCCTTTCTTATTATGATTTGGTTGCTTCCCTTTAGAGGTAATATGTGCTGAAAAATTCTGAAAGGAACATTGTATCAATTCACTGTGTTAATGGTGCGTTCCCCATGTGACAAAGGGCTCCACCAGAATTACTTTTAAGCGTGATGAGGCCCAAATGGTGGACAGTCATATGGTGCCGTTGTACCTAAACGACATGGTTGATTGTTGAAATAATTCTCCACCTACAAGGAGATATAGGGCATGACTATATATACACACCCTTTCTATGATTGTGATTTGTGACTCCCTCGATTGGGGTTTTTAATCCTACTCCTATTACAAGGAGTATTATTTAAGAAGAAAAACGTTTGTCGTTGAATAAAAAAATGGATTTGATAAGGGGTAGGTGTCTTCATTGATAGGAAAATAAGTGAAACGACGGAGACTTCACAACTTTGCGAAGTATGCAAGCACAAAGTCATTGTTTTTTTTATAAAATTTTTTTGATAAGAGCACCAAAATCATTGTTGGTGATGATGCCGAAAAAATCACCAGTGAGCCACACGGTTCCAACACGCTCAACACCAGACCTGTCCAACACAGAAAAAGACCTTACAGAGAGTACCGGTGTGGTACCGGCCAAAGACCCTCCGAAGGTTAAGTCAGAAGAGAGCTCCAACAATGTTAGAGAGTATGAGCTTTAGAGAAATTGTGCGTACCTTTTTCTTGAGGGTCTTTGGGTTTTTATAGCCGTGTAGGGCCAGACTCCTTTGCTTGCGGAATAAGTCTTTTCCTTATGGGGAAGATACTCATTAATGCGTGTATATTCTAGAATTCTACTCATGTTGGGATTCTACAATCCAGGGCTAATCGCGTGTCGCAAGTATTTTCCATTTAAGGTTCCTTGGAGACCATAAAATAATGGGCTGGATGCCACGTGGCCGTTTGGCCTGTACATGCCACGTCTGTCCGTGCCACCTTCGTCCAGATAGCTCCGTCATGCATAATTTTTCCTCTTCAGTTGCCCCCTTCACCCTATGGGTCCGTGATCTCGGAGTGGAAGGACCTGTGGGGTGACGGTTTGATTTGGATCCTAAGAGACTTGTCAGTCTTTGACAGGCTGGCCTGAAATTATTTATGGCGCAGGGGACATAAATTTTGACCAAGGCCCTTTTGGGTGACATGGCTCGTCTGTCCTCCCGTAGGTAGGAAGACTTCAAATTTTCACCAAGGCATTCGTGGGCGATTTGGTTAGTCCTTCCAACCGTAGGTAGTAGGACTTTAAACTACGACCAAGGCACCCGTAGGTGACTTGGTTCGTCCTTCCACCCGTAGGTAGAAGGACTTAAATTTCAACCAAGACACTCATGTGTGACTTGGTTCGTCCTTCCACCTGTAGGTAGAAGGACTTAAATTTTGTACTAAGGCACTTGCTGATGGCTTGGTTCGTCCTTCCACCCGAAGGTAGGAAGACTTAAATTTTGACCAAGGCACTCGTGAGTGACTTAGTTCGTTCTTCCACCCGTAGGTAGGACTTAAATTTCGATCAAGACACTCGTGAGTGACTTAGTTCGTCCTTCCACCTATAGGTAGAAGGACTTAAATTTTGTATCAAGGCACTTGCTGGTGGCTGGTTAGTCCTTCCACCCATAGGTAGTAGGACTTTAAACTATGACCAAGACACCCGTAGGTGACTTGGTTCGTCCTTTCACCCCTAGGTAGAAGGACTTAAATTTTGACCAAGACACTCGTGTGTGACTTGGTTCGTCCTTCCACCTGTAGGTAGAAGGACTTAAATTTTGTACTAAGGCACTTGCTGGTGGCTTGGTTCGTCCTTCCACCTGAAGGTAGGAAGACTTAAATTTTGATCAAGGCACTCGTGAGTGACTTAGTTCGTTCTTCCACCCGTAGGTAGAAGGACTTAAATTTTGACCAAGGCACTCGTGAGTGACTTAGTTCGTCCTTCCACCTGTAGGTAGAAGGACTTAAATTTTGAACAAAGGCACTTGCTGTGGCTTGGTTCGTCCTTCCACCCGAAGGTAGGAAGACTTAAATTTTGACCAAGGCACTCGTGAGTGACTTAGTTCATCCTTCCACCCGTAGGTAGAAGGACTTAAATTTCGACCAAGACACTCGTAGTGACTTGGTTCGTCCTTCTACCCGTAGGTAGAAGGACTTAAATTTCGACCAAGACACTCGTAGTGACTTGGTTCGTCCTTCTACCCGTAGGTAGAAGGACTTAAATTTTGTACCAAGGCACTTGCTGGTGGCTGGTTAGTCCTTCCACCCGTAGGTAGTAGGACTTTAAACTACGACCAAGGCACCCGTAGGTGACTTGGTTCGTCCTTTCACCCGTAGGTAGAAGGACTTAAATTTTGACCAAGACACTCGTGTGTGACTTGGTTCGTCCTTCCACCTGTAGGTAGAAGGACTTAAATTTTGTACTAAGGCACTTGCTGGTGGCTTGGTTCGTCCTTCCACCTGAAGGTAGGAAGACTTAAATTTTGACCAAGGCACTCGTGAGTGACTTAGTTCGTTCTTCCACCCGTAGGTAGAAGGACTTAAATTTTGACCAAGGCACTCGTGAGTGACTTAGTTCGTCCTTCCACCCGTAGGTAGAAGGACTTAAATTTCGACCAAGACACTTGTAGTGACTTGGTTCGTCCTTCTACCCGTAGGTAGAAGGACTTAAATTTTGTACCAAGGCACTTGCTGGTGGCTGGTTAGTCCTTCCACCCGTAGGTAGTAGGACTTTAAACTACGACCAAGGCACCCGTAGGTGACTTGGTTCGTCCTTCCACCCGTAGGTAGGACTTAAATTTCAACCAAGACACTCATGTGTGACTTGGTTCGTCCTTCCACCTGTAGGTAGAAGGACTTAAATTTTGACCAAGACACTCGTGTGTGACTTGGTTCGTCCTTCCACCTGTAGGTAGAAGGACTTAAATTTTGTACTAAGGCACTTGCTGGTGGCTTGGTTCGTCCTTCCACCTGAAGGTAGGAAGACTTAAATTTTGACCAAGGCACTCGTGAGTGACTTAGTTCGTTCTTCCACCCGTAGGTAGAAGGACTTAAATTTTGACCAAGGCACTCGTGAGTGACTTAGTTCGTCCTTCCACCCGTAGGTAGAAGGACTTAAATTTCGACCAAGACACTTGTAGTGACTTGGTTCGTCCTTCTACCCGTAGGTAGAAGGACTTAAATTTTGTACCAAGGCACTTGCTGGTGGCTGGTTAGTCCTTCCACCCGTAGGTAGTAGGACTTTAAACTACGACCAAGGCACCCGTAGGTGACTTGGTTCGTTCTTCCACCCGTAGGTAGAAGGACTTAAATTTCAACCAAGACACTCATGTGTGACTTGGTTCGTCCTTCCACCTGTAGGTAGAAGGACTTAAATTTTGTACTAAGACACTTGCTAATGGCTTGGTTCGTCCTTCCACCCGAAGGTAGGAAGACTTAAATTTTGACCAAGGCACTCGTGAGTGACTTAGTTCGTTCTTCCACCCGTAGGTAGAAGGACTTAAATTTCGATCAAGACACTCGTGAGTGACTTAGTTCGTCCTTCCACCTGTAGGTAGAAGGACTTAAATTTTATACCAAGGCACTTGTTGTGGCTTGGTTCGTCCTTCCACTCGAAGGTAGAAAGACTTAAATTTTGATCAAGGCACTCGTGAGTGACTTAGTTCGTCCTTCCACCCGTAGGTAAAAGGACTTAAATTTTGACCAAGGCACTCGTGAGTGACATGGTTCGTCCTTCTACCCGTAGGAAGAAGGACTTAAATTTTGTACCGAGTCACTTATGAGTGACTTGGTTCGTCCTTCCACCCGTAGGTAGAAAGACTTAAATTTTGTACCAAGGCACTTGTTGGTGGCTTGGTTCGTCCTTTCCACTCGAAGGTAGGAAGACTTAAATTTTGACCAAGGCACTCGTGAGTGACTTGGTTCGTCCTTCCACCCGTAGGTAGAAGGACTTAAATTTTGAATGAGAATCAGGTGCCGTTTGGCATCCTTGATCGTCGGTACCCTTGGTTGTCGATCCATCCCATTGGGATGAGGATTAGGTGTCCGTCGGCTTCCTTTTGTAGTGTTTAGCCCTGAGGTCTTGCTGCAGGGTTGGCATTTGTTGTATGCTTATACGTAGGATTGGGCATCTTTCTGCATGGTAGGCCATTGATACACTACCCCTGGGACGCGTGATGCCCAAACTTTCAACCTTAAGGACGAGTTGTAGTCCTCTATTAGCGTCCCATTCTTAAGGTATTTTGTCCGTCTACTTTGGGTTGTGGACTTGCCGACGTGACTGAGTGTTACCTTGTCATCAATTCAAATTTTTTTTTTTTTTTGGTCCGTCCACTTTTGTTCATGGACATGCATCCGTCCTTTTTTTTGGTGTCCGTCCATATTTGTTCATGGACGGACATGCACCATGCAACCATCTTTTTTTTGGTGTGTCCGTCCACTTATATACATGGACGGACATGCAACCATGCAACATCTTTTTTTTTTTTTTTGGGTGTCCGTCCACTATGTACATGGACGGACATGCAACCATGCAACCATTTTTTTTTTTTTTTTTTTGTGTGTCCGTCCACTTATGTACATGGACGGACATGCAACCATGCAACCATCTTTTTTTTTTTTTTTTTTTTTTTTTTTTTTTTTTTTTTTTTTTTTTTTTTTTTTTTCCGTCCACTTATGTACATGGACGGATATGCAATCATGCAACCTTTGTTTTTTTTTTTTTTTGTCTATCCGTCCACTTATGTTCATGGACGGACATGCAATCATCCTTTTTTTTTTTCTTTGAGGTGACTTGTTGGTCGTCCACCTTGGGTCGTGGACTTGTTGAGGTGACTAAGTGTTACATCGTCACTTTGTTGGTCGTCCACCTTGGGTCGGCGACTAAGTGTTACTTCGTCACCTTGTTAGTCGTCCACTTGGGGTTGTGGACTTGTTGAGGTGACTAAGTGTTACCTCGTCACCTTGTTAGTCGTCCACCTTGGGTCGTGGATTTGTTGAGGTGTTTAAGTGTTACCTCATCACCTTTTTGGTCGTCTACTTGGGGTCGTGGACTTGTTGAGGTGACTAAGTGTTACCTCGTCACCTTGTTAGTCATCCACCTTGGGTCGTGGATTTGTTGAGGTGATTAAGTGTTACCTTGTCACCTTGGTAACCTTTTTGGTCGTCCATCTTGGGTAGTGGACTTGTTGAGGTGACTAAGTGTTACCTCGTCACCTTGTTGGTCGTCCACCTTGGATCGGCGACTAAGTGTTACCTCGTCACCTTGTTAGTCGTCCACTTGGGGTCGTGGACTTGTTGAGGTGACTAAGTGTTACCTCGTCACCTTGTTAGTCGTCCACCTTGGGTCGTGGATTTGTTTAGGTGATTAAGTGTTACCTTGTTACCTTTTTGGTCGTCCACTTGGGTTGTGGACTTGTTGAGGTGACTAAGTGTTACCTCGTCACCTTGTTAGTCGTCCACCTTGGGTCGGCGACTAAGTGTTACCTCGTCACCTTGTTAGTCGTCCACTTGGGGTCGTGGACTTGTTGAGATGACTAAGTGTTACCTTGTCACCTTGTTAGTCGTCCACCTTGGGTCGTGGATTTGTTTAGGTGATTAAGTGTTACCTTGTCACCTTTTTGGTCGTCCACTTGGGTCGTGGACTTGTTGAGGTGACTAAGTGTTACCTCGTCAACTTGTTAGTTGTCCATCTTGGGTCGTGGATTTGTTGAGGTGATTAAGTGTTACCTCGTCACCTTTTTGGTCGTCCATTTGGGGTCATGGACTTGTTGAGGTGACTAAGTGTGGCTACCGTCCACCCATAGTCGACTTTGGTCATGCGTCTACCTATAGGTGACTTAGCGTAATGACCGTCCATCCGTAGGCGACTTTGGCTACGCGTCTACCCGTAGGTAACTTAGTATAGTGACCGTCCACTTGATGCGTCGTACAAATATTCCTCGTCTATTGCCCCCCTTCCATGTTTGCCTTCGCTACTTGAGTTGATCATCTCTCAGATTGTTCGTCACCTTGGCGACTTTGATGATCAGTACTACCTCGGAGATATTGTAGAAGGGTAGGCAATACTGCTTGTTCACTTTTTTGGATCCCCATTCATCCTCATTGGCCATTCCAACATGGGGTCGTCTTTGATAAGTGTAAGTATATGGTCGATAGGAGCGTTTAGTGGGGTGGAGTGAACGGGTGGCTGTTAGAGTGTCTAGGCCTCTTGCCTTCTCTTTGGCCAATCGTTCATCGTCCTACAGTATTGTAGTCGTCAGTCTTCTCTTCTATTTGCTGTTCCCTTCTGTAATATTTCGAAGGGGTGGATAGTGATCATGACCACTTCTACGTTGATCATGCGATAAGACTTGATGTTCTTGTGGATGCTTAATTTGTACTTCCAACGCTTGGTTTTGTAGCATAAGAGCTTTATTTTGTTGAGTAAGTCACTCAATCGTAGCCGAGAGTGTCTGCAGTTGCCATTCTATAACAGTGAGGGGATTTCCAGTTTCTTGGTTGGCTGATGCCATCAATCGAGTTTGGACCGTACGACCTTTTGTCTCAGGGATAAAGCAATGACTGATTACTCGTATTTCCCACAGACGGCGCCAACTGATGATGCCGAAAAAATCACCAGTGAGCCACACGGTTCCAACACGCTCAACACCAGACCTGTCCAACACAGAAAAAGACCTTACAGAGAGTACCGGTGTGGTACCGGCCAAAGACCCTCCGAAGGTTAAGTCAGAAGAGAGCTCCAACAATGTTAGAGAGTATGAGCTTTAGAGAAATTGTGCGTACCTTTTTCTTGAGGGTCTTTGGGTTTTTATAGCCGTGTAGGGCCAGACTCCTTTGCTTGCGGAATAAGTCTTTTCCTTATGGGGAAGATACTCATTAATGCGTGTATATTCTAGAATTCTACTCATGTTGGGATTCTACAATCCAGGGCTAATCGCGTGTCGCAAGTATTTTCCATTTAAGGTTCCTTGGAGACCATAAAATAATGGGCTGGATGCCACGTGGCCGTTTGGCCTGTACATGCCACGTCTGTCCGTGCCACCTTCGTCCAGATAGCTCCGTCATGCATAATTTTTCCTCTTCAGTTGGTGTGTTGGAAATCAGTCACATAATAACATGTTTATACATATACGTGCGTATCATTCTCAGCAAAAAGAAAGTAGTCATAATAATCCATTTATAATAGTTCTAACTTCTACGCTCGTTTCTTCTTAAAAATAAAAAGTTCTACGCTTGTCTATTTCTATTAATTTATTGGACTTAAAAACTAAGCTGAATGAAAATTCAGTTGTACCTAACAAAAAATATGGTTTTAAAATTTACACATATTCTAAATAAGCTGGAGTTAGTTGAAAATAAACTCCGACAAACGAGTCCTAAAGTCCTCCATGACTCGTTCTTACAGATTCCTCAAAAAAATAAAAAATAAAAACTCCTCTATGACTCTATTCGCTCAAGGGGGGAAAAAAAAGCATTGTAATTCATATCCCTACCTACGACGGGTTGCATCAAACGATAGAAAAATATTACGCACACAATCAACACTGGGAGTATCAGAGGATGCGTCTTTGTTAGAATAGAACAAGGGTCTTAATAAAAGTGGGTATCTATCTTAATTCTTAACATAGTGGAAATAGTCAACTGGGTTGGTTCTCAATTTTCTTCATCTTTATTTTTATTTTTATTTTTAAGTGTAAACATCTCACAATGGTGTGAGTCCAACCACTAACGCCTAGAGCAAGCACACGAGATAACTGTTGTATCAACAAAAATAAGAAATTATAATACATAAAAAGAACACAAGTTAAAAATACTAAAAAATAGCTTAACAAGTTTTCATGAGATACCATCTCCATCTAGTCATAAATTATCTCTTATACCCACTTTATATGCTAGATCTTTTACAGGGTTTTTGGTCTCATACATGTGGGACCGTAAGAGACACGCTCTATGAAATAGTCACACGAGATACTGGACAAGTATATACAACAAAAAAAACCTTACTTTGATTTGCACTCCTCATAGCAAGGGGGTCAGCAGCAGCAAACTTGTCGATCTCCTAGTAGGAATTTGATCAATTGACACTTTCAAACTATATAAACTCTAAATTGAGAGGGATAAGAGGGTTCAATTCAAAATTCTCAGCATTATTATATCAGAGGTATTTATAGAGAAATCACGGTACTCATAGGTGCTCAAACTTTCCAAGGTCCAAATTCACATAATTACAATATGCTCCATGATTAATTGTAGTGCTCTGGCATGCAGGGGCAGGTGTAGTGGACTGAATGAGGCACGTCCTTATCAACATCAGTACAATTTGTGTTCCAAACCCTATTAAGAGTGAGCTGATACATGGTTAATGCATGGGTACATGCTATGGCAAGTTCAATTCATGGGTCATTTAGCTTTTAAAAGGTGTAGTAAATTGTTCATATGATTGTGATGGGACATTTCCCAGCTTCATTAATATAAATTGAAAATTTTTTCGGTTGGGTCGAAACACGATTATAGTGTTATTTTGATGGTGGGAACTGAAGGCAAAGAGCTTTAAATTGAGCGATAGTTTGAATAATTTAAGAGTAATATGAATATCCAATCAAATTCATGAAATATATAAGAAATTTCTCTTTTGGTTAGGTTAATGATTATTGGGTTACTAAATTCTTTTGAAGTCTCTTCCTATTTATTCAATATACTAAAATTTTCGGTTTTTTTTTTATGAGGAAGAACTAAACTATTAGTATATATATTGTCGAATTTTAACTTATAGTGTTCGTTTTATAATGATTGTTTTTATTATTAGGCAAAGAAATCAATTAATTTTTATTATAAACGAAATTCAAACCAGATCTCGTCCTCTAAAACAGAAGGTTTTATATCAATTAAGACAATTGGAATCTGCTTTACTAATCTTAGTATTCAAATCTTATTTTCTCACTTGTTATACATATATAATTGTATACACAAATTTGGACCACCCAAAATTTATACCATGTGCCAATGGTTCATTCTTTACACCAAAAAGTCCGTAAGAGCTTTGAGTATGTCCAACTCCAACCTATCAGCCTCATAGCATAATTTTAGTGCAACCCCACATGACTGGTTCATGGCATCCCACTTGGAGCATTGCAGGTAAAACATGGGTATGGGTTTTGGTTTGTAAACAAAGCTGATTATTTTCTGATAGTGATACAGCTAGCTAGAGTGGCCTTAGGGCACCCCATGTGCTCGTACGTGTTAACATTCCAGAGAGCCACATGGCAAATAAAGACAAAAGAGCTGTCAAAATTGATTAGATGGATACCATTGGGCTAACATTATTTTATTAGGAAAAAATTATTTATTTTGGTTCAAATAGGCTTATCTTAGTTGTTACAGGGATACTGAGACTGCCAACCCCCATTCATTTACTTTTTTTTTTTTTGAGAAACCCCCATTCATTTACTTACTTCCTCATAAGCCACTGTTTTTTATTTATTTATTTATTTATTTTTATTTAATTTTCTAATACCTACACCCACATGAAAAGGAACAGTTGAGTTTGGGTCCCCCCCCCACCCCACTGCCTCTCTTTCCATTTCTTTATCACTCAATTATACAATGTAATAGACTCGTGATAAGTTGCATCATTTGCTAAAACGAGATATAAACCAAACTACCTAAACAAGAAAATGTAAAAAATATAAAATAATGGACCACTAACCCATAATGGATGGCCATGCATGCCCATGTGGTCCTTTTTTATTAGTATTTTGTATTTTGTATTTTTTTTTTTTGGTTATTGGTATATTATGATTATCCATGTTAGTTTTAACATGTCTTTGTCACTAGTTTTACATATTAAATGTACAATGAAATAAAGTCTCAAGGATTTTACACCATAATATTATATATAAATGTCCACAATTCACTAGTTTTGCATCATTTGTTAGTTTTTTTCCTATAAAAAATTTGAAGCAATCACCAATATTTGTAATTCAATTAGTATTTCATGATATTTTCAACAAAAAGTCTACAATTCAAATATTTCCAAATCCCAACTATCAAATTATATATATAATATAATATGATTAATAGAACCTAAGAACTATACATGATGTTAAGGGAAAGGGGTGGAAAATTATTGTGGAACCCCCCTTTTTTTTGTTTTTTATTTGAGAGGGTTTTTTTTTTTTTTTTTTTCTTTTTTTTTGTTGGTGAGTCTTAACAAAGTAAAAAATATATATATATATACAAAGTGGACTAAGAAGTTTTTTTTCAAACAAATTTTTTGGATAAATTTGTTTTGAAAATATGGATTAGTAAGAGAGTGTCATATTTTGTAGGCATTTTAAGTAGAATTGCAGATATATTTTTACTCGATTGTTCTCAAGTTTTGTCCTTGCTGAAAGTAGAGTATAGGAATATTTAAGAACCACACAAAAGTCCAGTCCAAATAAATGAATCCTCTTATAAACAGTATAGATAGATATAGATATTAAAGTGGAAGATTAATAAAAAATTCAAATTCATACCATACATACATAAAATTGGAAGAGCGATGAAAGATTCAAATTAGTTTAATTGCACTATTAATTTTATTCAACTTCACGTCCTATAATTTTATATGAAGTGTCCATTTATTTTAGAACTATTTATATAGCACATTTAAAATTCTTTCAAATCCATCTAAATCTACTTCTATCTATTCTTTTTATATCCCATTTAAAACTACTTTTAATCTATATAAAATAATCAAAATTTTCCTATCAAAACTTATTATTAATTCAAATATAAATTTCAATGATAAATTTTACCATATTCAAACAAATCCTTTTCTTTTCAATATATTTTCATAATTTAATTGAAAATAATTGTTAAGTAAATTCATTACATCACAATAACAAATAATTATGTTAACAAACCACATTCCTCCCCCCTCCAAATAGATTAATCAAGAATAAACAATTTTTATATTTTACCAAAAAATATCCTTATAGAGGTTTTGTTTTGTTTTGCTTTTATTTATTTATTAATGAAATACGTATTTTTGTTGGTTTATAGGTGAGGTAGAAAGGGAGTTTGTTTTCTGAAAGAGACCTTGTATTTTATTATTGATTTTTTCTTAAAAAAAATTAGTGAAAGATAAGTAAACATTTTTTTAATGATGGATTTAAAAATTTGGCTCAATACTTGCTTGTGAGCACCGTAATGCATGTTTGTGTGTTTTGTTTTTATTCACGAACTAGTAAAAGGGAGAGGGGGAAAAGATGGGACCTGTAAATAAGAAAATAACCATATCCATGTATATAGTTTTTTTTGAGAATCTATCCATATATATATAGTTGATAGTTTATGAGTAAAAAAAGAAAGGTAATCGCTTAAAATTCTCATTTTAGCATTGTAGTGGAAAATGGATATAGCCTTATCTAACATATAAGTAGAATTTAGTTTCGGGTACCTTTCTCAATTATTAAATTTGTCAAGGTCAACAATCAATGGTGTGTGAGGGTGTCCTTTCAACCCAAGCCATAGACCTTTCAACAACTTATTATTCAATATTTGTTTTGTTAAGCTAATAATTGATAGTAATTCATATAAAATTGTTTTTTTTTTTTTTCCCTTAACAAGATTTGAACATAATATTTATATCTAATCTAAAGTCTAAACCTCCTATCCTTTTCTAAATTTACTTGCAAAAAGATCTACATCGATTTTTCTATAAAATTGAAATTAAAAAAAGAAAAAGAAAGAGTGTATCTTGAACAGTTAAAATATTGTCTGCCTTTTCTGCCCCCCATGCCCCAGCTTTGATAAAGTTCTGGTCGTATGAGATATCATATAACAGGACAGGTAGCACAAAAACTTTACTATTATTGGTACTAGACTAATGCTAGGTAGTGGACCATACCTAAAACAAGAGCACTTTTACAACCTTAATTATCAGTACAAAACAAGTGCAGTGGATAAAATAATGAGTAACAGCACACAATCTTTTTCTGCAAATGTTAATGTTGTAAATTATTATTAAAGTTACCTTATCCTTTTTTTTTTTTTTTTAAGAAATAATTACAGTTATCTTACTTTCATATGATCCATGTAGCTTATTTATTATTAATGCTAATCACGTTATCCATCATCATCATCATTTTTATCAACACTAATGACAACATCAACGGTCATATTATTAGTTATGTCAAAGCTGTATGTATGTAGTGGTTTCGAATTTGTGAATTTGAGTATGCAAAGGATTAAGATATTTTAGAACTTATAAGTTAACTTTAAAAAAGAAAAAGATAAAAAAAGGAGGAGCTTTTAGGTTAACTTTATCATATGGTTTTTAAAACTTCATTTAACCATACTGACGTGAGTAGATTAGATTTTGTCGCAATATAAAAAATTTAGCAAATGTTGATAGTTGAGTTGACGTTTATTTAAACTTGAGGATGTAACAAAATCAAATCAAATATGAAAAATAATTTATAAGATTTAAAAAAATTATAGTAAAATAGTAACAAATCTTGTAACTCAACTAATCTGTAGTTCTCTAATCCTATCTCAAAAGAAAAAGAAAAAAGAAAAATGGCAGTCCTGATCCAAATTTGGACATGGATACACCGGTAAACTTTGGATACTTCTATCACAAGTAAAATATTGTACTACACAGTAGACTCAGTCCACAGTTCACACCAGATTAGACCACGAAATTTACTGAAGAAAACGTAAATTTCTCGCGAGTCTCGTGAATTTAGAGTTGGGTGGATAAGATAAGAAAGATACATAGTTTTGTTTTCATTTCCAATAAAATTTTAGCAAAAGAGAAAAAAGAAAAGTAAAGTGTAGAGATCTGAGTCTGACAGCCTTTTCATTTATCTATCTATCTCTCCCTCTGTTCTCAACGGACAGGACAATGCTTTGGAACCAACGGAACGGACTCGATAAATGGCGGACTCCAATTTTAGAGTTAAGCTAGATTTAAGGAACGTGTTTGAGGTCCGTGTTCTTTTAAACTTTACTACGTTTTTGTAACATTCTACTTTCCTAGGCGGTTTTGTTTTTGTTGTCTCAGTTAGACACAGAAAGAGAGAGAGAGAGAGAGAGACTGAGACTGAGAGTGAGTAAAGTCTTGGTGGCTGGTGTGAGAGAGAGAGAAAAAAAAATGGTGAAATCTACCTCATGCTTCAAAATAATCACCTGCGGTAGCGATTCAAAGGACAAGGATGATCCCGAGGTCTCCGAGGTACCTGATTGGTTTCAGTCTTCTTTGTTTTCGTTGACTTTCTTTCTGTTGTGATTTGGTTTGGTGTTCTTGTTAGATTTGTACTGGTTACAAAAATGCTATTATTGGAAAGTTTGTAGTATTTTTTTAAGATCTGAGAAGTCAAATCAAATTAAACTGAGTTTCAGTGCAACTGTGTGATTGAATTAAAGCCGAGCTTT
This sequence comes from Quercus tomentella, assembly GCA_028535165.1. Lineage (NCBI taxonomy): Eukaryota > Viridiplantae > Streptophyta > Magnoliopsida > Fagales > Fagaceae > Quercus > Quercus tomentella. Next base: position 11,865,724 of record JAPQVY010000155.1, read on the forward strand.
TGATTTCTTCTTATATATGTATATATTAAGATCTGAGGGATTTCTTGTTTCTGATTTGGTTTATTCAGTAATTAAGCAATGATGATTCTGATTTTTTTTATAAATTTTTTTTTTTTTTTTTGATGCAGTGTGTTTGGACTTACTATTTTTACTAGCATTATGAGTAATTGAGTTCTTACAATCAGTTCTTTGTTAATTTAGCACAAATGCTTGTTCACAATGAAGCAGTTATATTCATTAAGATTGCTGAATAGTGAAGCAATCCTGCTTGTCATTTACAGAAAGAAAGAAAGAGATTTTTTTAAAAAAATACTGGAAGATTTATATTGCAGTGTGTAGTTGATTTGGTATCAATAATTCGACAAAGAAAAAGCAAAAAAGGTGTGAATGAAATCACATTGGAAGAGTACAATGTGTTTGAAAGATTTATGCGACGAAAGATAGAGATGGGTTCATTCGTACAATTATCAATTGACTTGATATATTTGCAGGTCTTGCAAATTTTTATAATGTTTTTCTGAGAACTGTCTTTTTCATACTCTTATCAAGTTTTCCTGAAGCGATTCTCCAATGAAGTAGTGTTGCGAGGTCATAATTCATATAGATTGGAACTTAATCCTATTAATGGACAGAGCAATAATAGGAGGGCAGTCAGTTTTATGTGTGTGTATTGTGTTGTGTTGAATTGTGTTATTTGTGCTTCACTCCAGGTCAGGGGTTCAAGTGACAAACGTGGGTGGAGTTTCCGGAAGAGGTCTGTCCGGCATCGAGTGCTTAGCAACACTGTTATCTCAGAAACCCCCTCCTCTGCAAATAAGGAGAGCCCAGAAGATGTTAATATTAACTATCAACAACCAGCCAACTCTACTGTTCTGGAGAAAATCTCAGTGATACAATCAATAGATGAGAAACCCCAGCTGTCGACTTCAGTGGAAACAAAAGTAATCGAGACAGTGGTTCCTACTGAAAATGAAAATAAGCTTGATGTATACAAAGAGGAGTCTGTTATTATTGTCGAAAATAAGCTTGATGTATACGCAGAGGAGTCTGTTATTATTGTCATCCAGGCTGTTATCAGAGGGTTTCTGGTAGTCTCTCTGTCTTAACTGTATGAGTGCAAAACTTGCTAGGTTGGTATCCATACTTACCTTTCTTTTTATTAAAAACCATTTTCCAGGGTCGGATAATGCTGTTGAAGCTTAAGAATGTTGTTAAATTGCAAGCTGCTGTTCGTGGGTATCTGGTTCGAAGTCATGCTGTGGGAACCCTACGTTGTGTTCAAGCCATTGCCAAAATGCAAGCTCTTGTTCGTGCCCGCCGTGCTCGTTTGTCTCTAGAGAGTTCATATCCAGAAAATAAATTAGGTGGGAAGCATGAGAACGATACCGATACTTCAAAGACCTGGGTAATGCTACTGGAATCTTACTCAGTATATTTCGAAATTCAAACCATATAGGGTTGATGAGGCTTTTTATTTTTTATATGACTTGAGATAGAATAGAATGGAGGAAAAGAATACATTTGACTGATCCTAACTAATTTGTTGAGGATTCATAGCTGACCCCAAAAATTTGGGATTAAGGCTTGCTGTTGTTGTTGTAGTATTCTTGTTCATATTGGTTTGACAATAGGCTGTAATCTATATACTGGCTATCAACCTCAGAAACTCCCTCTGTAAAAATGTTGATCTGTTATGATAACAATATCTCAACTTGCCAAATAAATAAACAAAATAAAAGAGTCAGGGATTCCCTTTGTAAAAGTGTTTAATATATTATTATAAGTTATAACCATTCTTGAAATGTCACTCGCCTAATAAATAAACGCATAAAAGAAGTCAGTGCCCCCTTTGTAAAAATGCTAATCTATTACAATAACTATATCTTGAAATATTACCCTCTAAAGAAATAAATGGAAACAAAAGTTAGTGCTTCAAACTCTGCTTGTTCAATATAATAATTTTCTAGAGAAGGGGGAGGGGGAGGGTAGGTTTCAATACCCAAACAATTTCAAGCTTGAAAAAAAAAAGATCTAAAAGGGTGAGCAAATTAATAAAGATTTGTGCAGACATGCAAATATTGCCTATGGAACAATGTAGAATGAAAAAAAATCAGAGTGAGATGCTTTTTGTGATTGTGCAGACATGCAGATATTGCCTATGCTTTTTGGAACAATCAAATAGCCTTTGTTGCAGTTCATATGCATTCACCACCTATCAAGCACTGCCAGGATTTCACATAATAGTGGGATAATGGCCCCCTGGGCTTTCATCTTACTAGGTAGTACTTGAATGAAAAGATAGATTGAATAATGTTTTAGAAACTAAGTAATATCATTAATCTACTTTAGAGTCTAAAATTTTCACGAAGTGTTGTAAACTATCAATGGTACCATTAATGGTGAGTATCACAGGGTAAGTTAGGGATTCATAATTGACCCATTACTGAATCTTGTTTACTGTTGGAGCTTGGTTTATTGCCAATTTATTGGATGCTAGGCAATGTATTCTTATCCTTTTAATAAGCAACAATTACTGTTATCACATGTTCAGACAACCTTGCCTGGTTATTCCATTTTACAGGAGAAGGAAAAATTAGCAATGGAATCTAATGTAACATACACTTCCATTGAGAAGCTGCTAAGCAATGGTTTTGCCCGTCAGGTATGACAATATTTCTTTCTGCTGTTTTATAGTCTTGCCAGCCTATTTATTCTTACAAATGTATAGCCGGACTAAATTGATTACTTTCCAAAATTAAAGCTGTTGGAATCAACACCAAAGACCAAACCTATCCATGTTAAATGTGATCCTTCTAAACATGATTCTGCTTGGAAGTGGTTGGAGAGGTGGATGTCTGTTTCTTCACCAGATATTGTTGAGTCAAAGAAAGCAGAGCCAATTACAGAAAAACAGGAAAGAGAACAGGATGAGAACTTGGTGTCTCATTTTGAAACTGAAATTCCATCTGAAGTATTTCCTGAGTCAAAGGATGCAGAGTCCAACAATAGGGAATCGCTGGTGCCATCTGAAAGTGAAGATAATCTGATTACTTATGATCCCAACGACTTCAACTTTCAGGCATACAATCCTACCTCTTTGTCAGAAGATGATTTAGATCAGCCTCGGCCTGAAAGCACAAATACATCTGATGCAAAAGAAACTTTGTTGGACATGATTTCTCTTCCAAATCAAAGTACTCAAGCAGATTCAAATTCTCAAGTGGAGTTCAATTTTCTTCCTGTGAGGCCTGAAACAGAAACTGAACAACCAAAACGCTCTATGAAGAGACTTGCCTCAGAACAGTTGGACACTGAAGAGAAGAAATGTGTATTTGGATCAAGAAAGCCGAGCAGTCCTGCATTTATTGCTGCCCAGTCGAAATTCGAAGAGCTTAGTACAATTACCAGTGCAGGTAAAGATGCTGAAGTTGAATCAAATATAGACACAACTCTGTCTGGAGCAAGTACTGTAATCAGGACAAAGGAGCTCGGTATAGCAGAAAATTCAACCCCTCACAGTTCAAGGGTTCAAGTAGGTGGCTCTGAATGTGGCACTGAACTCTCTATTTCTTCTACCCTTGATTCGCCTGACATATCTGAAGTTGGAGCACCGGAGTGTGAGCATGAAGCCAAAGTTTTAGAGGTTGGAATTTACAATCCAAACAGCATGAAAAACATGGATGTTGAATCCAAGGATGAATCTTCCGTCTCAATATCTAACTTATCTACCTCTGTCTTGGATAAGCCAGAGAATCTTGGTGATGTCAATGGTGAATCTGTAAATCTAATGGTGACTACGGACACCCCACTGATAGAGCCTAAGCTGGAGAAGGATGCATCGGCTGATCTGCAGAGACAGCTGGACTCTGTGACAGGTCATCAACCATACCGGACATCTCCAGAAGCTTCTCCCAGAAGCCATATAACCGTGCCCGAATCTCATGGGACGCCCTCTAGTCAGGTATCTGTGAAATCTAAAAAGAAAAGAAGTGATAAGAGTGGATCCAACCAAAAGCCTAGATCCCTGTCAGGGGGTAAGAAATCACCTTCGAATCCAAATCATGATTCTGGCTCAAGAGGTAGTGTGGAACAATTGCCAAGAGAGGAGAAAAATGGGAAGAGACGCAATTCCTTTGGTTCAGCAAAATCAGACCCTATTGATCAAGAACCAGTAGAGAGCAATACTAATAGTTCTCTTCCCCATTTCATGCAAGCCACAGAATCTGCTAGAGCCAAGCTCCAACCAAATAACTCTCCAAGATCAAGTCCAGATGTGCAAGACAGAGACAGTTACATAAAGAAGAGACATTCCTTACCGGGTGCAAATGGGAGGCAAGGGTCTCCACGTATTTTACGTTCAACGTCTCAAGCCCAGCAGAGTGCAAAGGGAAATGTTACTTATCAGCATGGTATTCTCTAGACCTCATATGTATTATTTGAAGTCTTGTTAATTTATATTCAACTTAAGTTAAACTTGGCCTTAATCCCAATCAAATTGGGGTGGATTACTGATCATTACCAACTAATCCTGGTCAGCATGTGTATTCTTTTTTGTCATTTTATCTTATTTAAAATCATAATTTTGTTGCCTCCTCTTTTTTCCCCCCTCACTCCAACCTGAATTAAATCATGTGTTCTCACTGGTACATTAATCCCTTTGCCCATAGCGGCATAGCCAAACCATCTTACATAACTCTCTCATCTATTCTTCCATAGGAATTACCTTTGAACAAATGACTTTACTCCTTATCTTTCGTAGCATTCCCTATTATTTATCTTAACATTTTCATTTTTGCTACTGTCACTTTATGAACGTGTTTCTTCTCAACAAATTTGATGTTTTTATCATATCGTATAAATGGTTTTATAGCAGTCCTATAGTTTTTTTTTTTCCTTTTTCTTTAGCTCAATAGGTTTTTTAGGGTTAACACAATACTCTATGTACTTCCCCATTTCATTCACCTGCTCTTATTGTATGAGTCACATCATTCTTAATTTTCCCATATGAACTCTTCACTATTATATTTGCTGAACGTCTTGATTAGACAAAATATGCTTAGAGTAATCATCATCTACTTGATAGGATTGTTACTTTTAAGTACAAATTAAATTTTCATTCTTCCTGACACTTTGAATGCCTTTCCCCACACTGAAAAAATGTTAGATTTGTGATTCAAGCATGTCCTGTTTGTGCATCCTTTTGACTACTCTGCTTTTACCATCTTTCCAATGTGTAATCCATCATATATATATATACGAGTTTAACCACAATTTGGCATTTTAATCAAATATTTATAGTATGGTCCTCTACTTGTTATTATGGTGTATCCCACTTGGCATGTGTTGATGCCATTCTAGCGCAATAGCAAAGCACAGTGGGTAGAGGTTTGTTTTGAGCCTCTGGAATTCTCTTCTAATTGATGATAGCAAAGGAAAGAATATGTAAGAAGTTACAAAGTGGCATCTCTGCATTAAGACTTGGTGACTTACTGCTTGATCCTGCTTTTTTTCAGAAAGAAAATGGCAGAGGTGAAGACAGTTGAATTGATCATATGCCTCAAAAGGAAATGATGGTGGATCACCTGTGTCCTAGATGGGCAAGTTGGAGTCCATTATTGATCTACTTGACGGGTAGCTACTTAGTTTTGTATACCGGTTTTTCTCCTCTTTGATTGTGCTAGTTAATCCATGGATGGAATTGGGGGTTTGTGTGGAAAGGTTACATATATATGAAACTGAATGAGGTTTTCGTGTAAATTACTACCACTATCACTACCATTATTTTTTATAATCTTTTTTAAAAATTTCTTCCGCGGTATTATGTAAGTTTAACAGTGTTTGTGAGTGTGATATTTAGGTGAATTACCAGATGTTTTTACATGTTACAAGGTTGAGATCTTTTAAAGGCTTTGACCAAATATTGTAATAAATTGGATTTCTGTATTTCCTTTTGCCTTTATTATAAGTGTCTTTTAATGTTGTGTAAATGTTTGGGTTTCCGACTATTTCCTTCTTTTTATAAGAATGTAGTGGGGGAGGAGTTGGGGGACGTGGGGTTCAAACTATATATATATATGAGACATCACAAAGATTGACATTACTACTAGTAATCATTTGAATCTCGATCCCCGGACTCTTTCCTTCTAAAATTTTAGAAATACTCAGCATTTGGTTTATGATAATGTAAACCCGATTTCAGCAATTGCGTGGGCACTATATGCTGGTGAGTGATGAATCTCTATGGATAAAATTATCATGGGATTTATCAACAAAAGTTGCCATTGGTAGTGTGTCAATGGCATCGTAATGAATTGTAAAGAGTCTTGCTATGTTTAATCTCTGTTACAATTGTTGGAACGCGAGAATCAACTTCATCATTTGATAGGGTTAGGACTAATTCTGAAGCTTGCTCCTCTACCTCTTTTAATATCCAAATATTGATTTTAGCCTATAGCTTTTTGATTGAGAATTTTGCCAATATCAAAGGGTAAGTTGCACTTTTTCCCTCGATTACATTTAACCCCTAGAATTATTGAAATCTGCAATCGATTTCAGAATTTAAAAATACATTGGGCTTAAAACCCCCTATTGTCTTCTATATTGTTAGCTTTGACATAAAATATAAATGTGTGCATCACATGTGATTTTTGACCCTTTGATTGGACTAAACTTTTTCACTAAAAATAAAAAAATAAAATAATCCACCATCTGTCTTTATTTCCCGAAAAGTAAAAACATTTTTAGCAAAATCCTATCAAGCTCAACAACAAAAACACATTTCAAGAACTAGTCTAATTCCAATTGGGAATTCTTAGGACCTTTAGCATTAAGAAGAGCCTCTCAAATTGCGAATTTTTATTCATTTTACCATTTAATAACTTATAATCAGATCTCAGTAAAAAATTTCATTCTATATAGTTACTTACCTTATACATTGGTTGGTTATGTCCCTACCCAATCAATGTTTTCGACACACCTTCACAACCAAACAAGGCAGTATGGAACCGACTATAAGAAAATTGTCCCTTGCAACGTTTGAATTTTAAGGGGCACAATTAGTCCAATAGGTTTGTAAAGTTTGAGTAAGTGAAATGTTAATGTAATAAGTTATAATTGGTGTAAGACCACTTTTACTTCAGTTTACATGTAGACAATTTTAATTATGCACTAATTACAACATGTCACTTCATTAATAATGAATTTTTTTTTTGTGCTACTAAACTTATTGTTTTTGTCTAAACCTTTTTTTTTTTTTTTTTTGGTGCTGAAGTCTAAACCTTTATATTAAGGCGTAAGTGTGTTTGTATAAATAGTGGATCAAACATTAGTAAGAATGGACTGGGCTACTTGTTAGGCCAGCACAGCTCTGAGAAACTATGACCAAGGGCTTGGGCCTGAGAACCAGGTTGACTGGATTATAATTGGCTTGGTGTGTTTGGCTCCATATTAAAAAGTCACTTATTTTATTATTCAGTTTATTTTTGTTACTATTCATGAGCCTTTTGCACTTTTTGATACTATTCATGGGTTTCACTATACTATTTCAGCTAACTTTTACTTTTATTTACAGTACTTTCAGCAAAATATACAAATCCCAAACAGACCCTAAATATTGGATTAATTATGCCTGATGATTTTCGGCCGAGCTAGCACAAAATTATTTCAATAATTATTTTATTTGACAAAAAATTTATTTTACAATATCTTTAAGAATTCCTAATACAATTCTTCTTGTTGTAACTTGTAATCGTTTCCAAATAAATTAGCTGCATATTAAAATACTGTAACAATTTGAGGTTTCATCCTTGTGCATACAGAAGGGCAATATATATATATATGTGTGTGTGTGTAATGTTCATATACATTTGACCCTCTTATAACTAATATTATGTTATTCTCATCATTAATAGTTTATTGAGGCACCAATTTCGTTCCATAATGTATAATTACACTTCGAAAATAATTGTGCTTCAGTTTTTTTTTTTTTTTTTTGGAAGACTTTAAGTCACACGAATAGAAGCTAGACTTATTTTTAAAATAAATCGTTGATTAATAAATTTAATTACCTTTTTAAAATAAAAAAATTAGACCAATAGATTCATTTTTCAAGGGTCTATCATTCCTTGAAATATATTTTAAAATTTTCTGACTTTGTTTCTCATTAAACCAATACTTTAAAACGTTTTTATCTTTTTGTTCATTTTCCTATACTTTAGCTAGTTTTATTTTAAAGTTAGGTGAAGTTCTTTCCAGAATAATCATATATAAAAAAAATTAAAAAAAAAATTTAATTCTTTAATTATAAAACTGACAGTACAACCTCATTGTTTATACTTCTAGATTATTTGGAGAGAAAAAAAACTTTTCACTTACAAAAAAAATGGTGGAGAAAGTTATTTGATTAATAATTTTTTCATCCACAATAATTATCAAACTATAAGAGATCAATTATAAAAATCATCCAATGGATTGGACCTATGTTAATTTATATTTCCCCTTTAAAACCACATCTTTTTTTGGCAGTAATTCTAATTAGCTCAAGTGGTAAAAAATTTTATTCATGGAGTGAATATCATAGGTTTAAATTCTACCTTATGATCCTTACCTCTATGTGTGTGTGTATAGTCTTTTGGATGTTAAACTGTATTTGTCAAATGGTTTCAATTATGTCATCAAGAGTCTTGTAACAAAGTGGAATAACATGCTTTCCTTTATGAGGAAAATTTGAGTTCAAATCCCTTATCCTCCATTGTTATTAGGATTGTGCATATAATAGATTAGATGAGTTGAGGGAAAAATTAGCAATAAGACATTGGTGAATTGAAAAAGTTTCAAATCGTTTCCGACCACCAACCTCTAAAAGTGGTCAGTTGATTGAAAATTTGGACAGTTTTGAGTCTTTTAACTTGGTGGATTGAATGAGTTAACTAGGTTAATTTTAATTATATGTTGTATATTCAAATTTAAATTTAATTTTACCATTTATGAATAAAAAATTAAAGAAGTTATATTTTTTTCTAGATCATACAAACCATTGAAAGAAATTATATAAAGTAACGTACCATCTCATAGATCAAAGTGCCACAGGTCTCATACTTTGACAACTTTTTAACTTTTTTTAAAATAAAAAATAAAAAATAAAAGAGCTATAAGTATCTATTGATGTTATTATGTATACTTACAAATATATTGAGAAATAATTAATCATTTTTCATATTAACATGTCAAAATCATAAAATTGACAAAGAAAATAAAAAATTAAATTTGATAAGAGATTAAGACGAAATAACTATCGAATTATTGGGAAAGAAAAGTCAAGCAATGTTATTTTTGGTTTCCCATCAAGAATGTGTGAAGGAAAGTTTTTTTTTTTTTTTTTTTTTGCAATTTTTTTTTTTAGTATTGGTTTGGAAATAAGATAGCATTTAATTTTGTATCATGCATTTTACATAAAAGTTACAAAAAACTATATATTGTAACTAGCCTCATCGCACGTGCTTTGCACATGCGACGAGTTTTTTTTTTTTTTTGGTTGGTGAGACTCAAGAAAGTAAAAAAAAAAAGAAAAGAAAAAAAGGAAATATACAAAGTGGACCGATAAGTTTTTTTTTTTCAAATTTTTTTTTGGATAAGTTTGTTTTAAAAATATGAATTAGTAGAAGAGTGTCATATTTTATAGGTATTTTAAGTGAAGTTAGAGATATATTTTTACCAGATTGTTTCAAAGTTTTGTTCCTATTAAAAGTAAGGTTTAGATATTTCTGAACTATATAAAAATTTAGTCTAAAGAGAAAATTTCCCTTATAAATAGTATAGATAAATACTATTTAAATAAGTTATTTTTTTTCTTAAAAAAAAAAAAAAAAAAAGCTATTCTCAACCACTCCACACTTTTGAAATATTTTAAACATTATGGGTTGAATTAAAAAAAATGAAATTGCTGGATTAATTAGAAATTATCCCTCCAAGGCTACAACCTACAAGTCTACAATCGTTTTTGAATTTAAAATGTAATTTATTATTATTTTAAATTAGTCCATAACACGTGGCGAGAAGAGGCTGCTGCCAGACACGACCCAGTGGCTGTAGTGTGTTGACTGCACATTAGCTTTACCTTTTGTCAGTTACGGTCCTATCATGGTTCTTTCTTCTCAACCAAAAAAAAAAAACTGTGGTCAGAAATCTGACCCAAAGTCTTCTTAAAAAACCCAAAATTAACACTCACAACCCACTCTCATTTTCAGCGCGTGACCCTCACCAAAACTCCACTGCTTCCCACCCAAAAACTCACACTCGCGGTGTATTATTAGGTGTAAATATACGTGTTTGTGAGGTGTGGAGGGATAAGGGCTTCTAAGAGAAATTTTCACGCACATATACACTTAAGGTCTGTTTGGAATTAACTTATTTTGCTGAAATTGAAATTTTTTTTGCTGAAAATACTGTAGAAAAAGATAAAAGTTAGCTGAAATAATATAGTAAGACTCATAAATAGTACCAAAAAATACAGTGAAATCTATAAATAGTAGAAAAAATAAACTGAATAGTAAAATAAATTGACTTTTAATTTTTGCTAAACACATGTTTAAATTAAATTAGGTTATAATAGAATTTTTATTTTGTATTAAAAAAAAACCTACGATCTTTTATTTAAAAAAAAAAAAAAAAAAAACCACGCTCTTCATAACCGCGTGACCCCTCACAAAACTTAAACACTTTAAAAAGAGAAAAAAAAAAAAAACAGAGACACATACAATAGAGCGAAAGCCAAAGCAGAGGATCTAGGGTTTTTTTCTTCATATATTTTCCATGGAGTAAGTTCGATTCAGTCTCTCTGTGTGTGTCTCTGCGATTCGATCTTTGTGTAAATTTCCATACAAAATTAGGGTTTCTGATGAGGAGGAAGTGGTTAAATCTGAGAGAGACTGAAGAGTAAATTACTATAAATTTTGCATTTTTTTTTTTTTTTTGTTTGATTTTGGGGGTTTTTACTCTCTCAGCTCTGTGATCGAATTCGAACCCAAATTTTGGAACTTTTGAAAAAAAGAAGTTTTTGGATATTATTGGGTCTGTAAAATATGCGGGGATTGCACAAATCGAAAAGGGTTTCTTGGGCTTCAGATGTAAACCTTTGTCAGGTAAAGAAAAAAAGAGAAAAAAAAGTACAATTGCATTTTCAGTAAACCAAGTTTAAAATCAAATGACCTAATCATTGTTTAATTAACGTTAAATGTTGTCTAATTTAAATCCAACATTACGTTATCTGAACTGTAATTGTTAATGTAATTACTTTGATTTTTTCATTGCCGTTATTTGATCTATTAAGACTTATTTGCCATTGTTTGATTTGTCTGGTTCACTGGTCCTTGTGTTGTGTAAAGCATGTGGGTTTAGTGTTTTTGATAATATTTCATTGGGTTTGAGGGTTTTTGTTTTTACATACTTGCCTTGCATTCATTGTGTTTGGCAGTTGAAGAAATGAGTATCAATGAGAGTGTTACATTAGTTCAAGCATCAAATTTTTTTTTTTTTTTGGTATTGAATCTTAATGCAGAAGCAATTTGAAATGCCAAACAAAGAGGAAATTTGTTTCAAATGATAATGCAAACAGATATTTTTGAAACCTGAATGCTGAAAATGAATTTCTTTCATTTCCATAATTATGTGGTGTTTTTGAGTGACTTGCTGAAACTATAGATCAATATAGGAAGTTTAGCTAAAGAGATCAATAAAAATTTGGTATTGGAGAATGGGGATTAATGTTTGGAGTACACAGTTCTGCTGAGAGATACATTTCTAGTTTTTTGAATTTTTGTTTTTGATAGATTATCTACGTTCTAGATTCATGATAAGTAATGTTAAAACCTCTTTTGGCAACATAAGACACCATGGTTCAAGGTTGTCCCCTTTTCAATCTCCCTTTTCCTCTAACCTTAATACTGCAAATGTAGAATCTGGGAAAGCTTTAATTAAGGATAAACTTTGGATCATTGAAAAGCCTACCTAATTTAAATTAAGTTTAATTAGCTTGACACTAAGCTCATTTGGTCTCATAGTTGCTAACATGAATCATATCTGGAGGGAGATGGTTGCTCAATTAATGGAAGGAGAAACTTGTTTTGTGGGATGAATGCCTCAGATAGTTGTATATAACAATTATGAGCAGTTTGTAAACTAAAATCTGATTATATGTGAAACAAGACAGAAAACGCATTAAAGTATACAGAGTTATGCTGTGAAACTATTGCAGGAAACATTTTTGAAGATGGTGGCAGTTTCTTATCCTGTACTAGCTCTCAAAGTTGAGAATATGAATTACTTTATGTGTTTATGAATGCTAAAAACATAGCTTAAGATGGTAGGTGTTCAAAAAAAAATTTCATGCCTTTGGAAACTGCGATGAGCATGTTTGATGGATAATTGGCCAAACAGTTGAAATAGCATGGCCATCTTCCATGGTAAGTTGTGATTGGGGGAGTTCTATCTTCTTTAATATAAGTTGAATATGCTACACTAGCAAAAATGCAGAGAAGAGTGTGAATTGGGTGGTGAAAACATTATATGATATTCTGTTATTCTATGGTGAATATCACTTTAGGTAGAGCTTAGTGGCAGAAAATGTATTGTGAAATTGACCCTAGGTGATTTTTGGAAGAATGGCCTTGTGCGTGAATCGGAATTCCTGCAAATAAACTTTATGAAATTGCATTGCTTCTCTCTAGATCAATTACTAGGATTTTCGGAAAAACTACCACAGGAAGGTTGTCTTGCTTACATTTAAATGAACTCATTTTGTAAATGGATAGAAATTTTCTCCAAACTGGTTCGGACCTCCCATCCACCACATGTCAATTGAAATGACCAAGTATGTACTTCAATCACACGATCAATTTAATAGTCATATGACATGTTTAAGTGACTTAATGAATCATGTGATTAAAAAACTTGTATGGTCATGTGAATTATCATGTAATGGATTGGAGGAGATTCCTTTAAACTGTTTTGGATGAAAAACTGCCCTTTGTGACTTGTGAATATGAAGAAAGGGGAGTATGTTTCACATTGAAATGGTACCTCAATTAATTATCATGAAATTTGAATTAGAAGGGACTGTAATAAGTGAAATACATATCATAGGACAAAGTTTGACTACAAACTTGGTTGTAGCATAAGGCTACAACCAATAATAGGAAGATGACATGTGTCCTTGTCATGATTGTATTAATCACTTAAATGTGGTTCAGTAAGTGAACACGTGTCACAATGTCACATTCATATTGTTGGTTGTAGCCTGAGGCTTCAACCAAGTTTGAAGCCAAACTTTGTCCAACTTTCTCTTCTTTTTGGGTAATTGTCTGGTGGAGTTTTCAAAAGTATCTTAAGAATGTATAAACTAGCTATATTTCATGGTCAAGTACTAAGAACCTTTAGAATGGGGTTAGTGGAAAAAAAAGATTAGAAGAATTTGTAACACTGCTTGATCTCTAGATGTTTATAGGCTTTAGGCTCCTTTTGAACTGGGAGCATCTCCTTTATTTAGACCTAATGATCTGTATCAGTTCACTCTTTCCATAAGGTGCTAGTTAACAATAGTTTTCCCACATATTGTTATTGTTGTGTGTGTTGGTTGCATGCAATCTTACACATGTTCTGTTATGTAAATGTTTCAGACCCATTAAAGAGAGTTTATAAGCTGACCATCATGGTGTTTGTGTGGATTTTTATTTTTTTCTGGGGATATGTCACTGTGTTTGTGTGGAATTGTGGCTGCATTAGTAGTTTGAAATGCAACCTATATGCGTGTAATAGATGATGGCATTTAGACAAAATGTCTAGTTTCTATTTGTTGAGGTACCTAGTCATGGCAGTTGCTTTGCGACTTTTACCCTTTGATCTTGAATACCCATGTTCTTTAGTGGATGCCTTTTGTTTGAGACGTTGGTTTCAATTGGCCTTTTGACAAGAGTTCTAAAATAATCAGGTAAGAACCTAGGCTTGAATTTCCATGTGATTGTTCTTCTTCCATTTACCCCATAATCATATCTTTTTGTCAAATTCTTTTTTCATTGGACATGCATCACAATATATTTTTATTCTTTTGTGGGGGTGGGGGGTTAGTAGATGGTTAATTGTCCCATGATGAGATTTACTTCTATGAAGTACTTTTAAGGGTCTCTTTTTTGTTTTAAGTGATGTATTTATGATTGTTTTTCCTATTTGCCAGTTTACAGCCACCTTTTAAAAAAGTATATATATATATATATATATATATTAGAAAATTTAAGAATATGTATGTATGTGTATGAATGTTAAAGGTTGTAGAATCAGTGGATCTATTATTCCTTTAGTTCTGTAGCTGCAAAAGTTTAAATGTGTCCATGCTGATGCATTAGTATGGAGTGGTGCAACTTAACAGTGTTTTCTTATTCCCTTCTAAAATTGTATTTTTCTTTCTTTTGAAAAGGAGACTTACCCAAGACTTCAGTTGCTTCCAACATGGGAGGGCCAATATGCTATGATAATTTCTACATACTCATGGGTAGGGCATGCAAAAGAACCAGACTGAAAGGTGACTGAAGTCCTTGGTTGGCCAGCCATTTAGATGAATATGCCTTTCCACAGTGTCTGACCTACGATGCATCCTTACTGGATATCAGTAGTTGTCCACAATTCTAGTAAGTCCAGCATGACTATCCAGAGGTTCAGGGTCAGATCAGATGCTTTATAGACAGCTCTGGCATCAGATTCAGTAAGATGAAATATTTCCCAGTTGCTAAAAGATGATTATCCCTTGCCAATTAGAAAAGTTTTGCTACAATATTAGTGGCAATGCCAATGACTCAGAAAGAGCCCCAAATTTAATGGTTACCAGAGTTTTTAAGTGAATCCTGTCTCAGCATCTCTATGAGTCATGGGAACATTCATCCTTTCTTACCTGGTGGAAATGACCAAATGATGATATACATTTCCTTGATTACCCAGTGGAACTGACCCAATGGTCAAATACATTTTCTTTATATTTTCTGTTGAGGAGTAGAGGATTTTGAAGTTGGTTTGGTTTTGGCTCCTATGCTTGCCGAATGTTAAATTTGAACAATGGTGGAAGGAGTTTGGATTTTTGGTCATTTGCTTTCCCAGTGGCAAAGGGACTGAAAATTATGGCAAATTAGACACCATGAAATGTTACCTCCAGAAACTATGGGGATTCAATAGATTTTTTATAAATCAATTTCCTGGATGTTTGAGTAAAATGATTGCCTATAGTTCCCTGCAATGCTTAAGATCAAGCTGATCCCTAAAATGTCCAGTCCTGTAGTAGTCTCAAATTATACTTTTTATTATTTTAAAAAACGTGGCCTTGCCCAGTTACTGTTGACATACAAACCGTTGTCTTGTTTTTGAGGAGGTTATTGTTCTGTTTTTTCCTTCTTCAGGGCTAATTTCATGGGATAAATGGAGTTTTGTTTCAAAATAAGTAGTTCATAATTGGTTATGGATAGCAATCAGTGTGCTATATTAGTCCATATAGTGACATCATGAATGGTTTTAGGTCGAATGTACTGGAATTGAGATAGGCAATAGTCCTCGGAACAATCTGTGTTAGACAGGGTCAAGATGCACATGGTATCAGATGAAGTGAAGTCAGTTTATGCATATATGGTTTTGGTAGAGCTGCTTTGAAATCTCTTTTTCCCCCTCTAGGTAGTCCTTGATTTTTTAATTTATTTTTTGTTTCGCATGTATATATTCTTTTGGTTTTAAATTTGAAGTCAGATATAAATTCGAAACAAGGTTAGGGAAAAAGTGCTCCTGAAATTTCTGTACTGAAGTATGCTTACACTGTTATTTCACTGTGTGCCAAAGCTTTAGTTGCTTGACAGATTTAGTAAAATTTAATTAGGATTATGCATTTAATGATATCATTTGTTTAGTTGTATGATCCTATCTGTAATGATATTCTCCCTTAAACAGGTTAAGCTGTTCCTATCTGAGGAATCACCTTCACAAGTTGGGTTGGGTGGTCAAGATCACCTCCAAGCAAAGACATCTTTGCTATTGCATTCAACTGGTTTAGGGTCTGATGATAATCTGCCTCCTGGCTTTGAAGGAACTCATCCTGCAAACCATTGGCAGATTAAGTTGTCCCAAATTCCTATAATCAAATGGAGATGTCCGCCTCAGGTAAATCAGAGTTTGGGAAGTTTTTATTTTGACCATTTTCCTTATTTTTAAAACTGAATTATGCCCCTGAAAATCTGATATGAAAGCTTCACCTTTAAGTCATTACTTTGCTTTTATAATTTTTTTTTTTTTTTTGTTATATTTAATTTCAACAGTTTGTGCTGAATGTCGCTTGGCAAGTGGTTGCTGGGGAAGAAAGTGAAGAGACCGAGGTTCAAAATCAGAGGGAGATGAGAGTACTTGAAGCTGTTTATCCACGCCCCTCTGCCATTCCTCCAAAGTCTGATATTTTTCTTCCCTTGTAAAGCTTTTGCTCTTGTAATACTGATACTCTTCCTTGAACTTAACAGTTTTTCTTGCCTCCATGCAGCCCTACTGTTTCAGTGGATGCAGTAGACTTGGGTCATGACGACAGGCAGACTCTTTTGATACCGATTACTCCTGTTGAAGATGAAGACATGGCAGTAGATTCACCACCTGTTTCCACAACACCATTTAGTCTTCCTGTAAGCCAACAGCCACTAATGTTGGCTCCCGGAATTCCATCTGCATCCCAATGTAGTTTACCTATCATTACAAATCCTCCAAACCAGAAGCCAGCTACTGGAATGGCTGTTGTAGCAGAACCTGATGTTGTAGCAGCAGCATCTGCCGCCTTTAATGCAATCATGAAGAGCAATGAGCATGGAAACATGATTGACCAGGATTTGCTTATTAAACTGCTAAACAACCCAAAAATGATTGAGAAATTGGTTACAGATTATGGAACAGCCACGAACTCAACAAAGCCGAGGTCACCTCCCATGGCTTCATTAGATCAACCTCCTGTTCACCTTGATAGGGCAGTGACCAGTACACCATCATCAGTTACTGTATCAAGCATACCTTTCTACCATCAGCCAAATGGGGCTGGAGTGGGACCTCCTAATCCCCGACTTCCTTCACCAGCAGCCATTCCAGTTTCCTCTTCACTCTCCGTTGGAGCTCCTCCAGCAAAGGACATCAATTACTACAAGAGCTTGATTCAACAACATGGAGGAGAAAGACAAGAGACTCTTCCACAATATGGTAACCGAAACAGTCACCAACCAAGTGCAAATCAGGAATTAGTAAATAACCAGAAACCAAGAGATCTGAGACCCAAAATAATGAAGCCTTGCATATACTTTAATAGTTCAAGGGGATGTCGTCATGGAGCCAACTGTTCATATCAGCATGATGCATCATTCCAGCAACGCGGTAGTAGTAGCGTGCAGGAAGTGCAAAGTGCAAAGAGAATGAAATTGGATAGGGAGATCAGCAGTTAGTCTCACCTCACTCCTGAAATTGTACATTTCCCCCGATGGAGGCCTGTTGCAGCTCCATATTTTAGTTTTCTTTTTGGATTGGTTTTATCAACAGAGTATTTCAACTTTTAACATTTTACTCTTTTCTTGCTTGAAACATTAAAGATTTGAATTCTGGTGAGAGCTTTGATATGACAGTCAAATGGCGGATATTAGTTAATGCGAAAGCAGTTTTTCTACACGTTGTGCTGAATTATCAATATATATAGTAGTAGATTAGCAAAAGAATTATCAACAAGAGCAACTTTTTTTTCAGATAACAATATTAATTGGGCTAATATGGTATTCAAATGATCTAAACAATTATTTTTTGATCAGATGAATGAGTCATCCCAAGGGGATAAAGATTAGAGCGAAAGATGGTATGATTTATTAACTATGAAAAATATGTTGGAAACCTACCATATAGAGACCATGGTTTTCAAACTCGGACGGTTTAAAGAATCATAAAAGAAGGAGGTTCAAGATTTTTAAGGTCGGACCGTGATAATGTTATAATTAATATAATAATTATTTTAAATATAAATAAATTAATAAAATTAAAAATTTGACCAAAATAGTCCAAATAAATATAAAAATTTATGTATTTTTCATATTATAACTTTCACAAGATAAACAAAAAAATTTTAAATTTTTAGCAAACATAAATAAATATTCAGTTTTTATTTTTTTTTAAAAAAGTATGATAGCCTTAAATTTTTAACCCATTATTATATCTGGGATATTTTTTCCTAACCAAGGAGTCTCTTGTTTAGGTGGGAGGAGTGAGGACAGACCAATAAAGCAAATAAAGAGAAGGAAAGAGTAATAATATAAAATGAAGGTGCTCAACTTCCAAGAATGCGTTGGCAGCACCTCCTCCACGCAAAGTGCTTCAAAGTTGGCATTTTACGGTTCAAAACTTCTCTTTACTTCCTTCTTTGAAAGTTTCAGATGCCAACTTTGAATTTCTATTCTTCTCTTCACTTGAGCAACTTCTTTCATTTTCTATATCTGAACTTCCACACTGATTTTGAGTCCCAGTGCGCAGAAAAAAGAGGAAAAAAGGGTGGACCACGAGAGCGTAAGCCCCGTTCAGTTAGTCCACAGTGGGACCATGTGAATAACTGTGTAATATTGGCCAAATTACTTCGGCGGGAATTCATGGGCTCCACACGTGTCTCAGCCCCTCGCACTAAGCGAATGAATTCACAGTCTCGAAGTATAACTCGTTTCCGAGTCTACATCTCTGCAGAAAGAGGCCCGGGGACTTTCCTGGGCCTGGCAATACATGATGCAAAGCTAACGGCCCAATCACATCGTCTCGTGGCCCTGGTTATTGCTTCTTTCCAAGAGTAAGTTTTATAAATCCTTGCAATTCTCTTGTAGTTTTCGATGTGGGACTGAAAAGTTCAAAAAAGAAATCCAACTATAGCGAAAAAAATAAAAAAAAGCATAAAACCATTGCGGTGAGCGTGGATCGAACACGCGACCTTCAGATCTTCAGTCTGACGCTCTCCCAACTGAGCTATCCCCGCGACCTGACAAAGGAGGCCGAAATATTTTACTTCACAGTGAATATTTGCAACAAGTTCTATTTGGTCAGTTTTCTTCTTCTCAACAAAACCATTTACAACTTTACAAGTTACAACAGACAGACAGACAGCCTTTTTCTCTAAAAATTTTTACTTTCAAGAAATCTTGAGCAGGGGAGAGTGTGAGTGTGAGTGTTGAGTAAGAATGCTGAAGTTCCTATCAAGAGTTCGGATCGAGTTCAATGCCTTGGACCCACGCACAGCCTCGTGCATGGAATTCTTGGCACAGTGCAACGCTCCCAAGGCCAAAGAGTCCAACCCTGCTTGTCAAATCCAAGTCAAACGCAGAACCGACGACCACCCTCCCCAAATCACCGTCACTTTCGTCAACGGAGTCGAAGAGGTTTACGACGCCACATCCACACCGGCCCAGACCATAAGGACTATGATTCTCGATAAGGGTCAGTCCCTCGAGACCGAGCAAATGTTCCGTGAAGCTGGTGGGGCTTGGCCTGTTTTTATCCCCGAAGAGGAGCTCCGCCAGCACGCGCCTGGCACCAAGGTGCGTAATTGTGTTTTCCGATTAATGGGTTGTGTTTCGTTTCTGGGTTTTTGATGTGGGTTTTGGTTGAGGCATTTCGTCGAATAGTTGGTGTGCATTGCTTTTATTTGTTAAATAATCGCAAACCCGTACCTGTTTGTGTGTGGTAGACTAAAATACATTTAGCTCAAAGTGATTACGAAGTTGTGACAGTTTCATCATTCTAATAAGAAGGTAATACAAATGCGTGTTATTACCTGATCCCAAATGGTTTGGAAAGTACAGCTTACAGAAACTGTAGAAACATTTATATTATATATCATGTTGAATTAGTATTATTGATCACTTTTTTCCATAGGAATGACTGATCAATTTTGCATGAACTGGTCCTGTCTGACCTGAGTATCTGTTACAATTTTATGAGAAGCCATTGCTTGAGTATTAGGATGTATTGGCATATCAGTTGAGTAGTGATAAATGTGGAGGTACCAAAATCATAGTTGTCCTAATAACCATAAGATCTCTATGATTTTTCGAACTCACTTTCTGAACTCCCCACTAATTGAGCTACTACAGGTATATACAAAACATTAGTCAAAAGATAAAACGAATCAAATCTATATGCAGGCTAGTTTTCTAAAAAACTATAATAACGGAAATATACTCTATGTCCCTGAAATAAATTGTGCAAGTTTGAATGAGAAGCTCGCAGATTTTTATGTAATAGAGGTCCTTTTTTTTGTTCTTTTTGATGTATTCTCCTTGTACACAAAATCGTTTTCTTTCTTTTTCTAGATAGCCAAAAGTAGGCAATATAGAGAATTGTGAAAGTGTGCAACTAAGCTGATGAAATAAGGCAAGGATCATAAGGTTCTACCCACAGTGGCGGATTATCAGAATAGAAAATTGTAGGATAATTGAAGTTGAAAAATGATTAAACATATAATAAGAAAGTGGAAAACTTGGCAGAATATTTAGAATAGAAAAAAGCAACTGAAATGTATGTGGATTGTGGTATAGATCAAACAGCCATAAGAAACCAAAAACCCAGTAAACCTAAGCATATAAGCAAAATGTAATGCTTAGCACATTACAACACTTATGGAATATCCATCCACTTTTAAGATTAATCTCCATCGTCTTTAACACTTCCTCAACTTGCCAAGTACAATAATGTTCTAATGGATACTAAGAAGTAAGAACATTTAATTATGACATACTTGTTGCTATCCCTATTTAGTGCCATCTTATGACTTAAATCCTATAACCACATGGTCTATATATTATGAAGTAAATTATACTTATGATGTCAAAAGAACTTCTAGATTGAGTAAATAGAGCATATATCAGGGATAGTTAGGTTCTTTTAGTTATTTATCAAAAAAAAAGTTAGGTTCTTTTAGCATCAAATCATTTCCTTATAATAGAATAAATCAAAAGAACAGCTTGAATACCATTTCAATTGTTTTTATTAATTTTCTAATTCAATCACAATAATAATTCCAACTATTTCTTGATTTACTTTTTCCTAGTCCAATCTAGTTATTAACCTAATGTAGCAGCAGAATCCTCCTAAGTAGTTCATTGAAGAAAATGTCCGATCTAAAAATAACATAAACGACCACTGTTTAGACAAAAAAATAAAATAAAAATGGCACTCACTAATCGTACACTGCTTTGCTGAATTTGGGTAGCAGTGTAGAACCCAATCTCTGGCCTACGCATATTAATGACTTCTGCATCTTAGAACAACCTTTTGCAGCATATTATAGTATGAAGAGCAAGCATGATTTTTATGCAACACCAAGCTGTGGGCCATGGACCTTCTTAACCATGCTCATTTTTCATGGACCTACATGAGAAGAATTATTGGTTTATACTTACAAACTAAAATATCATTGGCTGCATATGTCATTTTCAGAGTATTAGATACCTATTGCTTGATTGGTAGAATTGTGTTACATTAAAACACCACTAAGTTGCTATAAAGTACAATAAAAAAAGATGATTTATTAGTTACATCAAGATAAGGTTTTGTCAGTAAAGAGAGCTAGTCATTGTTTTATGTTTGGTTTACTATTTAATTCTATAGGCTGTGTTGAGATACTTGCTTAATTTTTAGTTTTATACTTTATGGTCTTTTATGAAGAGGATGATCTTAAATGGCCAGGGACTTCCTGGCATCTTTAAATGGGATTTCTATCTTTTTATTTATTTTTTCACTGATATCAAAACTTTCTTAGGAATTTGAACCTTATATTTCCCTTTATCTCTTGATTTCCTTATACCGTCCAATAGCAATAAAGAATATAAGGGATTGATCAAACATTGATGTTCAAAAGTTCCAATTGATCTTTAAAATAAAATTTCTTGGCGGTTGTACAATGGCCAGGGACTGATGCCTGCTTTTACATGGAAAAAACAAATAATTTTCTCTTAGTAGGGAAAATGTGCATATTAAATTGTTTAACTAAACCTCTAAATACATATGGGTTACATTTGTTTCCTTTACATCATTCAGTAATTTACTATTGGATCAATCAAACTATAGAATTGAAGACTTTCAATTAATCTGCTGATAATCTTTCTAGGTAGATGTAACTAATACTAAGATTGATTAATATCAGAATAATCTTTCAAAGTCTGTTATTGTTACTAAGATAACATAAAAGTATAAGTTTCTTTCATCTAATGGTATGTGATATACCATTTAGTTTGGCTCAGGCATTTTTTCAAATGATTGGTTGGACTCTCTTAACATGCAATTCCCTAAAAGTCTTAGCTAAATGTCATCCCTCATTAAATCATGGCTGAAAAAACCACCTAAAGTATTTAACATGTGGTGGGGTGTGTACTGCATCAATCCTCTTAAGTAGAACTCTAGCATTTTGAGGATGTATTGTGGCTCTCATGAACCATGCCTTAACTAGGGTTTTGGACATGCAACTCCCAAAATGCGGAACATAATTATAATTGACATTAAATTCAAACACAACTTTCTGTTTTTCCAACTCCTTCCTTCCTCTTTAACCTAGATAGAAGTTTACCCAGGATACGGGCAGGAAAAGACATGCAATCAGCTAAACCTCTCACATAATGCAATATTTAAAAAGCATAGCACCAACTATTTGTAGGATACTTAGATTTGATTGACATCACAGACATGTGAGGACATGATGATCATCAACAACAGTTTCGGACATTTTCCAGAAGAATCCATATGCAGAGCAATGAGGGTATTATGCATTTTTGACATAACAACCCATACATGGTTGTTATTCTCCTAATCCATTTTACTACCTGTTGTCCTCCTGCATGCAAACGAACACTACATATAAAAACATACATGTTTGTCAAACTAAATTAAAAAAGATACGCATATCTAACCAAGTCCTCACATCAAATGATTGCAATCTTTTCATCTATCATATCTTCAAATGATTGTAGAAATTATGTAATCCTCTACAAGATCCTCTGATGATTATGGAAATTATGTAATCCTCTACAAGTCGCTATTAGTATCTTTTGTGGATGTTAGAAATTAGAATCACCATTAACTGAAGGCTATGGGCTGTGTTGGATGCTTATTGAATGGCAAAATCATAATCCCATGAATAAGCGGAAAATGCATACTACTATGTTGGAGATATCATGGTCTATATGCTGCTTTGTTGTGTGGTTATGTGAATTCTGATTGGTGGTTCTGTGGCCTCTTGCATCTGCAGCATATGTATAGCTTTAGATAGCATAGGGTAGACCTTTGTTTCTCTTGTTGTTGTGTGCATGTTGTGTTTGTGGTAATTGAGAATTCTCATTTGGTAATTCATGAGACTGGATGTTGTTTCTGTTGGGTATATTTCAACAATTTACTGATGTGATAAAGTAAAAGGAACAAAACACGTATCTAAAATTAAACAATAACACAAAATAGATATAATAGGCAAAAGTAATAAACAAATACTGAATATAAATAATAAGAAATCTGCAAACAATTGAAGACTCACAGACCAGATGCTTGAAAGGATGAACAATGAGATCAAGTCTTGTGTTTTACACAATCTCCTTAAAGCAGATTTCGCCCCTCACACTTTTTCTGTGGTGCTTTGAGACTCGTGGACGTCTGCCTCCCAGGATAAAATGATCAAACAAAACGAAGATGAAGCACTCAGGGTCGTGCTCTACGAACTACTCAATGCCTCTTTCTCTCTCTTTGACACAAAATGAATGAACAAAAATCTCACTGGGAGAGTTTTCTCAGAAAAAAAATTCTGTTTTATGAATGAGGGACCATGAGACTATACGTAACTTGAGACTGAAACACTGTTTCAGAGATAACTGCTGTGCACAGACTCTGACTCAATAATAAAATAATGAAATATTATTATTAATTGGATAAGTGGGCTTAGTCCACACATGCCTAAAGTTCAACCCAATATCCAGCCCAAAGCTTATATTTTCTATTATTTCCAATGTGGAACTCAAGGATTTTCACCACTTATAATAACATCTTCAAGTGAATATATAACACATCAATTTCTTATTCACTCCATGCTATTTTTCCCAACAGTTTCTTCTGCTCATGGCTTGCAAGAACATTAATGATTAGTTATATGTTCTAATGCTACAAATGTCCCCTTTCTTTCAGCCGAGGAAAGCAGAAGAGAAGAAGCAGTAAATGTTTCTTATCTGATATACATATAGCTTGGGATCATTATGGATGGTGGGTAGTCAGATTTTGCTTCACAGAATATTTCATTTTTGGAAAGAAAATGCCATGTCAGACCTGATGTTGAACTATTCTTTTGGTTTGTGCTGCTAGCATGTTTGTTCTGCTTCACCATGGATGCATCAGGTGAATCACTGTGATTTAATTGAATCCTCGCTGTATGAGTTGTGGATGTTTGGAAGTCTTTTTGCTCCTTTGATTCATCCTCTTATGATCATAAAAGAAAGAGTTGTGTGCATAATAAGGGCACGGTATGGGCACATTAAAAGTTCTTACTTGAAAAATGCCTATACTAGATAACAAAGAAAAGCTAGTCTGCATTTCCCATGCACCAATTTGAATTTATATATTGACACAAGATAGCGAAGGACCAATACTTTGCCTTTGGGATGGCTTGCAATATTAAGCTGGTTCTCCCAATCAATGGTTTTTGTAATAAAATTGCTTTTTTAGATATTGTAATGTTAAAAAAAAAAAAAAAATTATTTAAAGCCTTGATATTGGAATGTTAGTTTTGCAAGTTCTTTATTTTAAAAAAATAAAATTGTTGGTTTTAGCCAAAAAAAAAGAAAAAGAAAAAGAAAAAGAAAAATGCCAGCTTTAACATCTTTGAAAATATCTGTTTGGTAATGTTGTTCTAGTAACATTGTTTGTATTTTTTGAAAATACGTATGAGTGAATAAGTGTGGAAATACGTGTAATGTTATTTAAAAACTGAAAACATGTGTTTAAACACATGTACCAAATGGGCTCATAATCATCCATATACTCTACTTTGGCATAGCCTTCCCAAGTATCAACCAAGCAAGGAATTTGCATCTCTTTCCAGTTGAGTTGAGAGGAAGTTTTTATTTTAACTCCCTAGTCCCTTCTACTTTTGCATAATAAGTAAAATATTTCTTTACAAAAGGGATAAAATTCTAGTACACCGGCACCATAGAATGGTACAGTTGTTACTGTATTTTTCCCCCCTGATTGTTTGGCGGTTGTTCCTGATGGTAGTGATAGTCTCTTTGAACGTGTTATATTGTTGTTGGTTTTCAAGGTCTAAATTAATTCTTACGACACCCTCAAAAAAAAAAAAAAAAAAAAAAAAGAATTCTTATGAATAAGTTTTGTAGCTGGTATCTTTCAAGAAATTATTCACTCCTCTACTGGAGGACCATATCAATAATGTTTAGTAATCCTCTTACTCAAGAATGTTGTGCCATGTGTGACAGTTTGTTGAGTCAGATCCTAATCACTAATCCAATCATACATTTTTTTTTTAAAAAAAAAAATCTTATAATTGGGATGGTGACTAGGATTTGACTCAATAAATTGTCACACATGGTACAATTTTATTGAGTGGAAAGACCACTAGGTATTGTTGATGTGGCCCTCCCAGTAGAGTGAATAAGTTGTCACTCATAACACAATAATATTGAGTGAGCGAATTATTAGGTATTGTTAACGTGGTGGTTGTCCTAGAAGGGTGAATAATTTCTCAGTGTCTCTCATGCCAAAAATATGTTTTTTTTTTTTTTTTTTGCCCCTCCTCAAATACAAGAAATTTGCATTGGAATTGAATCAACTGATACAAGTTGATGGCCATACTGAATAAGAGTCGAAATATCACTTTGCCTTAGGCAGATCTTTAAGCCTGGACTGAGACCTACATTTAACACGGCCAATTTGAGTCCTATATTAGATTATGTGATATGAACTACCCTATGCAAATGAGCCCATCTTAATGGCATTTTTTTCTCTCGTAATAAAAGGCTGAAGGTGAAATCATGAGTTCAAAAACGGTGTGAACTTGCCAATATCATCTACCCTCTTTTACAAAGAGTAATACGTGGTCTCTTGGTTGTTATTGTTAGCCATTTCTACTCTGTACCACGGAAATACCTTGGTCTTCCAACATGATAAATAATAGCTATTTGTTTCCTAAAATTCTATTTAGCTGTACAAGGCCAATTGATATAAGCACAATACAGCACAGTTGCAGTGGTAGACTATGTATCGAGAAGATTGCTATATGTAGAAAAGCTTCAAATGTTTGGTCACTTCTACGCTTCTGTAGTTTTCTTTACAGCAACTTCCCAGCCTAACAAGACTCTCAAAGAGTCATTTGCATAATTTACACTTTCTAAATACTACTACACCTGAGCAGCAAAAGTATAATATGGCATTTGTACTATCTTAAATCTATATGGTCTTAACGATCTTCTCGCCGAACTGCATTGGGATCAGAGATCATGTCCATCATCATCTTTTCGGGCGATTCATCCCAACTTCCAAATGTTTTCAAGTCAACCTGCAAGAGGAGTGAATAAACATAAGATTTATGTCATCTATACCTAAATTTCAAATGCAAAATTCAAAAGCATACAAGATGCCTTAATCTGATCTAGGCAGATTACCTTTCGTCTTTGTACTGTGAAAAGCTCCTCTCTCTTCTTGTATGAACTCTGCACTTCCTTAGCTGCTTTCCCACCTAATCCCCAAACTTCAATTTCCGAAATCAAAGCTTCAACAGGTAGGAACCCCTGAAATACATTAATTGACATTTGTAAATACATGGTGAAGCTTTGACGGGGTTATAAGGTGGTCTTGCCAATGCATAGACTGCATAGTATTGGAGACCACATTTCTTAATGAATTCCAATGTAACCTTTATAATATGCATGATGGATACTTTTAGTTTTATCTCATAAGTCAAGAAAGAAAATATCAGATCAGAAATCAAAACTAATTACATTAAGTAGTCTATTTTCTTGAAACATCAATTCGAGTTGAAATTGGGGGAGGGGGGGGAACAGTATTTAAGTCAGACATAGTGTAAATAATGTAAATGACATATGAAAAACTAAAACAATTCTTCATATATATATATATATTATATTATATTATTTTATTATTATTAAAATGTGAGAACTAACAGACAAAACTTGACAATTTTAGATCCAGAGCTTTTTCTGTAATAACTTAAAAACCAGCATTTGAATCCATTGATAAATTGGTCTCAAAACTTTCAAACCTTACAATTGTACCTGATCTGGGAAGAGGGAACCAGGTTGGTAAGTTTTGTCAGTGGCATGATGGCGAATAGTAACTCTAGCAAAATCTTCATCGACAAAGACTCTCTCATTTCCCATAGTTCCTCCAAATGCAATTCCGACAGGCTTATGCTGTCGTTCATATACTTTACCAGTAGGATGCAAGTGGCTATACACAAAGTTCTTTTCTTTCCCTGTCAATGATTACATATGTCATTGGACTTGCTCAATTTTTCTGGCAAAATACTAGAAAGGAAATGGACCTATGTTATATACCAGCAGACGGAAACACATGGAAGACAGGACTTAGAGCATATAGACTTCCTGAGCTTCCATAGAACAGATCCTTATTTTCAAAACCATTCTCTGTAAGTGCACCAATGATCCATTTTTTAACATTGGTGCTACCCCCATGAGCATCTTCTTTACTTGCAGACACCAACATTAGCAATGGACCTTTGTATCCTCCAATATTAGACCAGAATCTATTTAAGCCTCTCCCGTGAAGAGATGACCTACAAAGTCATAGAAAATAACGGCTAATCAAGCAATTCTACATATGCATTTGTGTCTAAAAAAGTATGAAGTAAGATATCCTAGTCAACTTAACAATTTTATCATCACCCATTTGAAATGAAGTTCATAAAAGAAAACAATAAGATTATTTTCAAACCACATGATGCCTGCATTCCAAACATATAGGTTTCTAAAATAGAAAGACAATTTTCTGTGGAAGTTGTAGCCACAAAATGAAGAATGCATGAATATGATATTGAAATATGCATCATGAACAATAAATGTTGTATCCAATGCAAAAGGCTTCCATTATGTGGGGCATCATAAGCAATAATGATCAAATTTTAAGAAGCCACTGCTAAAACTCTATTCTAAATTTAAACTTGGTTGTCAGCATAACTAGGCTGATGGCTGTTTGCTGTTGCCAGCCACATATTCCTACGACAAGCAAAAAATAAAAAAGTGAAGTCCTGTAAGGATGAAACTAACAAAAAATTTCATGTATCTATCAATTCCAATTTCAATTGGACAGAACTCTGCATATTTGACAGAATCTGGAAGCTAAATGGTAGATGACGTATCACCTCAGGCAACAGTCAACTAAAATTTTTAAAAGAAATTTAATATCTCATATGGAACATCCACCCGTTTTTAACGAATCTAATGACCATCAACAGTGTCAAGCAGGAACTGGCACAAGATATAATAGAATAGTTTAATCAATAAAAGATCAACGTTTAAGATGACAAACTGATAAAGAAGTTTTCCATCCATTCCGTCACCATCGCTCGGAAAGCATAATTGCAAGATCTCTTCACTTATGGTACTTCTCAGTGTGAGGGAAATTGCCCATGCCCTTCCACAGGTTAAAAGATTAGAATTGTATGACTTCGTTGAGGACATATTTCCTAGTGATGAACTCGAAGATGTCGATTCATCCTGAAAGAAAAACCATTGGTACAAAGATTCCTTTCAACCAAATGAAATATATATTTTTCCATAATCATCATACTGAAGAAAGCTAGCTAATATAATGAATTTTTCCTTTAAAAAAAAATTGGTAATTGTGTAAACTGCTTGATTGAATTGACGTCTCACAACAAATTAAATATTGGGCAGTATTTATGAAGGTTGAAGAGGATTATTAAAAAGAATGAAAGTGACAGTCACAATATCGTATAATATGTGAAAGCATAAAGCTGTTACCCATTAGTTTAGCTACAAAGTTCACATTGTTCATGTACATGCATAGTAAGCAAATCATCATATAAGCAATGCTACTGCTGATAGATGCAAGACAATGTGATGATGAAATTTGGATGACATGGAATCATAAAGTTCAATGATTTTCAGATTCAAAGAAAGCAATTTAATACCTCTGAAGTGAGAACGTTTTGAAGTCTCGCATGGACAAATTGTGTAAAGCAATCTGGGAGGCTCGGCATTGTTTTAAAGGCCCATGTAAGAAACTTTCCCATGGGAAGTTCAACTTCCAAGGCTGAGACATCACAATCCCACGCATTCAAGTCACTGGCAACTTCAGCACATGATGTGACTGCCGATAATACAAGATGACTAACATCCGTGAGACAAAGATTTTCTTTTCCTTTTGTTTTTGAATTTCTCAAAGTTCTATAATCCCACAACATAGTCCAACATATCCAAAGAAGCATAGTAACATCGTTGGCCAAAAGCGAACCGCTTATCTTACAATCAGCATCGTCAGATTCAAATTCCATCTTCAAAGGAAGACCTGCTTTTGTCACTGTTGCAGCATACAGCCTGAACAATGTATTAAATGACATTGATGCTGACATTCTTCCACAGCACTTATTATAACCTCTCACAAACTCAACCCAATTTAGTCCCCCTTTTTGGGTAACAAGAAAGAGGTCAACAATGGATGAACCCAGATTTTCCAATAACACAGGAAATGAACCGGGCATCTTGGTGGGTGCTTCACATACTGGGCTTTTATAATTTATGTGGAAACATTGCTGTAACACGCAGATTTTATTTGTTAGAACGTAAAATTTATGTTTGAAATATAAAACAAGTACTAGGTCTCACCCACTAATTAACACACACACATATTAACTAACAAAATGCACATCAGTAGTTTGCACTAACCCAAATTATCTGCTTGGTTGCTGTGTGAATATATCATTTTGGCATTCATTGTTGATAATTAATTACCACTTGTCCAAAAGCTTAAGATGTTCAAAAATGGAGAATTTAATGGAATTTTAAAATTTTAAAATGGGATGTAGAGCGGAAACAGAATTCATTTTAAATCTTAAGTTGTTGGAAGATGGTAAATTTAATGGGATTTTAACTTCGGAGGAAGAGTTCAAACCCAGATCATTTGCTCTGATCCACTGATAAATTATCACTTGTCCCAATAACTTAAGCAATTTGTAAATGATGAATTTAATCATTTAACCATTATTCTAAGATTTGAGTTAATATACTTAATAACTTGTTATGAATTCATATTTTAAAAATCTCACTGTTGGATTACATGTTCTAGATGTTCTTTAACATGTATGCCAATTTTCATGCCAACCAGATATTATTTATTATTCAATACATAAACTCATCTTTTATGTATTATTTTAAAATACAAAAACTTGAATTTAAACAAATGATTGATGACATGACTATAGTTCTTTTGACAATTTTGAAATTTTGCAAGCATGAACCAAATATATATATACACACATATATTAATTGGGCTTTCATGGTAAGAATTATATTTTGCATAAAGAATTAATTATGATGATAAAGGCATAGAATATGAAAATGAATTGAAAAAGTGGGGTTTCTGGTAATTTTAAAAATAAAAAAAATTGGGTTATTGAATGGTACCTGGAGAGCATTGAGAGGAAGTGCATTAGATTGAGGATCTGCAAGCTTGGAAAAAGCTTTCTTCAGCATAGGAAGCGCTCCTGTAGAAGCTGCTATTGATTCCAACTCTCGTTGTTCACTCGATACCTTCTGCTCAGTCGAACTCGACGCTCCCATTTTCGCTCTCCAATTTTCTCCTGCAATTTTTCTTTCTGATCTCCACCGTTTTGGACAATGTCGGTTGTTCAGTTAATCTTTTTTTTTTTTTTCGTGTCAAGTTGGGTTATAAGTTTTTTTTTTTTTTTTTTGGGTTTGGCATTTCATGGGCCGAACCTGGGTCCTAGTTTGGTTTTCAACCCGACCCGACACAAAGTGTTTTTATAAAACACAAAATAGATTGAAAAACCGAAAAAAAAGAGCAGTCCACAAATCAGGAGGTGTGAGTGATCTGGATTAGGGTTTAGGCACTTTGGACAATTGCAACTTCTAGCCATTACCGATCATGACTCCACCTCCAGGCCCTTATTCTGGCGCTAGCACTCTCGCCCTGGTTCCTACTTCTTCATCAATTTCTCAGTTCAATTTCACTGACTTTTTATTTATTTATTTATTTTTTAAAATTTTAATTTCGATATTCAAAGTGTGATTTCTTTTGTGTTTGTAGGTGGCGCGTGCTTCTGCTTTCACTTTTGGTGTGGTTTATGGAGGTATCAAGCTTAAGGTTCTCAAGGTACTTACTTGTCCGCTCTTTCTACCTTAGATCCACTTCTTAATTATTTATTTCATTTTTTTTTTTTTTTTTTTTTTGTTCTTTGGATGAATATTTATTTTATTGCTAATTGTTGCAAATGTGTAAATGTTTTTAATTCCTTTGCTCTTCTTGGATTATTCCATTGAAAGACAAAAAGTATACCAAGTATGATTGTAATTTAAGATTTCTTCACAACAAATCACATTTCAGAACACATCAAAGCTGTACCCGTCTACGTATCCGTTCATTATAGAGATTGCAATAAAATGCTGCTCGAAGAATATCTACTTTGTTTCGTATTATTGAATGTGTGATTATTTGTGGACCATAACACGAGCCACATTACTATGTGAAGGAACAATTAGACCTTTGTTTCTAAGTTTGGAATGATGTCTTTTTTTTTAATGAAATTTTATCTTACCTATCAAAAAATATTCTTTTAGATAACTTTAGTCAGCTAGGATATGCCTTGCCGAAGTTAGGTTGCTTTATGTTGGAAAGATTCTTTTTTATTTAAAAATTATCTTATGAAAAATTAAAGCTTTGGTGAATTAAAGAAAATTAGGAAGCAAGGTTATTTTGAAGTCTCTTGGGGAGCTCGATTTGCTTTTTAAGAGCTATAGATTGTTTTGTCTTTAGAGCATAAGAATCTGTATATTGATGCCTGTGGTAATTTACTATAAATTTTCTCATAAAGGGGAAACTGCCTTAGGCAAGCATCCTTACCAGCTGTATTACTCACTAAATTAAGGGTCAAGATGGTCATGCCTATTATGTATCATAAACTCTCAGAACGCTCGTTATTTGTTAACTATGTACTGATATATTATATAATACAGATATGTTGATATGTCAAATTTTGATATTCTCAGATTCAATAGGTTGGTTTGTGTGTGTTAGGTTAAAGGATGAATAGCAATTATAAAATTGATTTGGGAGTTATTTAAAATGGAAGAAAACATGATCATCAATGAGCTCTAGCTCAAATGGGACTTCCTCCTACTTTAATAAAGGGATAGAGGGTAAGTTTGTGTGGCCAAGACCTACAGGGTGTGTGTGTTACTTTTTTTAAATTTAAAATTTTCCCCTTGAATTGTGTGTGTAACTTACCAAAAATAAAACAAAAGAGCACATCCACCATTATCCATATTGGATATTCATAGAAATTTAGAATTTTTACAGTTTCTAACTTTCTAAGACACTATATCTTGAATTTTTACATTTAAACCCCTTTTTTCTTAAGAAGTATCCTTGTCATTTCCATGAAAAAAAAATCTTATTGATGGAAATGTATTCCAACATATGTGATACAAATACATATTGAGGGCATTTGGTTCGCTTGATGCTACACCAAGTGCAATGTTACATTATTGTAATCCTAGATTCATGTAATGTGATTAATGGAATCCAACATTACAATGTTTGGCTGGTTAATTACATTACCAATGTAATGTTAGAATGCCATTACAATTTTACAATGAATTTCCAGAATTGCCCATTTAAATAATTAAATAACATTTTTTTAAATAAAAATTCATAAAATATTTTAACAAAATTTTCCTTCACTTTCTCATTAACCAAACAACTCAAATTTACAATATATTTATATCACAATTTTTTTTTTCAGTTCTACTTTCTTGGACTTTCTCTCCAACCAAACAATCAAACTCCACCATATCACAACCACGCAGAAAATCAAGATTTTCTAGAAGAAAAACTCCATACAAACAACTCAAAATTTAAAACAAAATATAAAAAAACAAACAAATTTCTTCCGCAATTTCTCTTTTCTCGGACTTTCTCACCAACCAAACAACATATCAAGATTTTCAAGAAAAAAAAACTCCACACGAAATCAAGCCAAGAATAAATCCTTCAATGGAACAAGCCTCTCTCTCCTCAAACCCTAGCTTCTTCAAATCCCACGTCATCAACCCTAGGAAGATCGGTGCATTTGGTTCAGGGACTATTAACCCCACTGATTTCAGCTTCAAACCCCATGGAAAATCAGAGATGACAATGTAGTCTTCGTCTTCATCAACGCTGCCTCCTCCAGTGAAGTCTCTGTCTTCATCTTCATTGGTTAGAACTTGATCCAAAGAGAGAGAGAGACAGAAATTGATTTGAAGAGAGAGAGAGAGAGAGAGAGAGAGAGAGAGAGAAAGAGAAGCTATTACTATGGGCAATTTTGTAAATATAATTTATTACTATGGGCAATTTTGTCATTTCATTAAATTATTATCTCCCACTCATAAGTAATGTAAGATCACCTCCATATAAGAAGGTGGTGTGATTAAGGTGATATGGTATATTTTGTGATCTTACATTACCTTAATGTTAAAAAAAACTAAGTGAACCAAACACCTTAATTTCACATTATTGTAATGTGCACCACATCAAGGGCACATCACAGCAAACCAAACGCCCCCATTAGGTATGGGTACAATGGCTATTTTGATGTATTTGTGCTTCATATTTTGTTATTAATAAGTGAAATTGGTAATAACACATCATTTATGACTTCCCTTTGTATGGGGCAACAAACCCAAAACATTACAAGAAATATGAGCATTACTTTAAAAAAAAAAGGGGGGATAGAATGCAGGATTGCAGGGCTAGCTTAGTCCCATAACTTTCAAAAGTTTGGTGTTTGGATAAATCCAACTGGCTAGTGTGAATTCCCACTTACTAAAACACTTTAATTGCCAATAAACATGGTCTTCCACGTCACCATTCCTTTGGCTATGATGCACTACAATCAACATATCACACACAGCCCACTTAATGATTTTTCTGAAGTTCTAAGAAATAGATTGTGCTGCTCCCTGAGTTCACCCCCGGTGTGTACATGGGTGGTTTTTTTTCAATAAAATTTTCATAACTTATCCAAAAAAATAAAAATAAAAATCTGCAGTTCTTTTTGGTGCTCAATTTGATCATTTATCAAGATCAAGAATGTGTACATTGTCAAAATCTGAGTGGATGATGACCATCAAAGTAAACTCTAATTAAAGATGAACCAATTACTAGAGTAGAAATTTTAAAGGATATGGGAATTGGTGATCCAAGAGTGGAGGTCCATGTGCTAGGATCAGCTGAGCAATTGGCCTCTGCCCTATTGTTATGGGTGGGTTTGAAAGTTGTAGTTGGAGTCACCATGCTTGCACTTGTACTGCCTTTTAGATGATAAAAAGATTCAGTGTTGATTAGTTGTGATGTGTAGGTAATTCAACTAGGAAAGATTGTGGATGCCTAGGTGAGTTAGTCAGATCATTAAGAAGAAAGGGAAGAAAAAGATGAGAAAGACAAGAAGTCTGTTCATTGAGGATATGTTTTGGGGCTGTGGAGGTCTCTTTTTTGTTTTTAATAATGATGCCGTGTTGATAGAATGCATATTGAGGCATTATTTCAAGAAAGAGCCGCCACTATCTTGTCATTTTAATTGCTAAGCATGCTCAAATTTAGTGGTTGAAGCAACATCAAAAAGCTGGGAGCTTACTAATATGCACTAGTGTGGTGAAGTAGAATAGAAATTTTTTTTTTTTTTTTTTTTTTTTTTTTTCCATTTCAAAGCAGATCTAGTCTGTTTCTGAAAGCATTTGTTTACTTTGTGTTCTATATTTTTATTTGAAAAGATTTTTGTCTTTATTTATATATACTTTTATTTATTTATTTTGTTCCCCCCCACCCCATCTGCTGCCTTTCTTGCTTTTATACTAATATAAAATTTTGATGTTGGAGATAAATCAAAGAAATTAAAATTTCTTCCAAGCATCGTTTAATATATGGCAGTCAAAACTCAAAGGAATTAATTATTTTTGCTCCTTTGTTACCAGGCAAAGGCAAAGACAAAGGCAAAGGCACATAAGAAGGCAGAAGCTAAGGATCATCATTGATGGGCCCTGGTAGTTACATTTTGCACGACTGGCAGTGAGATACAGAGAGAGAGAGAGAGGAGACAGACAGCTTCACTTATTTTTCTTTTATAAGATGAAGATATTTTTTTTTTATAATGATCTTTTGGGTATTTGTTGGCTCTCTGGCCCTGTACGATGTCCTTTTATGAATGGCAGATGGATAGTTTGTTGCGGCTAATGGCATGATTGTTCAAGCATATGCATTTATTTTCCTCAATAATATATTACTTGTGTGGCGTTCATGCTTTATTCTAGGTGAAAGCTTCTTCCTATGTCTGTTGACGTTCATATGCCCCTTATATTCTACATACAGTAATACTGGTAATGCTGTTAATTTTGTAGCAGCGACATGATTCAGTATTACTTTTGTGGTCATATATTCAATAGGAGCCTAACTGATGATTTTTTTTTGAGAATAGCCTAACTGATGATTGAATGACATTTACCCCTAATATTCAGTACTATTGATATGATGGTTGGTAGCTACGGATCTCAACAAACCGTGTACCTAGGTGCTGCAGAGGGTTTACAGGTTGGTTCAACATGCTGGATTTGGAGGGGCATAGAGAGCTGCAAATCTATCATTAACAAAAGCATGTATTTTTTAATATTAGGGTATTGTTGGATCCCTGGGCTTGATGGGTACCGAACCCCAAAGATGAATATTTTCAATACAACCCCGTATGGTTGCAAATCTAATAAATTCAAATGATAAAATTTGAGACAGGGAAGATCTATTGGATGAATGATGAAAGTTCTAAAGAAGAAATTCTCAATCATCCCTTGCCGTTCTTACCACCAGAGGATTGTCTGATATGGGTGGGAGATAGAAAGTTCCTTTGCTGTAAAATAAGCCTATTGGCTCCTGTGGAAACGTCGTTTTAGTAGGAAGAATCAATATTTGTGTCTTCTATAAAGATTGAACCTGGATGAAAGGCTAAAATATTTCTGTGGAGAATTGTAGTTTGTGTTTTAGTTTTAGTTTTAGTTTTATCCTTTAAAAGGTAAAGTTGGCCCAGCATATGGAAGTCTTAAACATAGATTGCTCCCGTCGTGGAGTAATGGAAGATTCTACTTTTCTTCTATTTAAAAGGTGTCTAATAATCCAGCACAAAAGGATGAGTCCAATTGCAAAGGCCTTTGTTTCAAATCCAAATGAGGTTTTAATTCAGATGCCTTTTCAGCCAATTCTTTGGAATTATTAACCAACCTACAAAGCATTTAGGTGAAGGTATTGATAATTTGATAGTAACTAGTGTTGTATTGACTATTTTGCTAGATTCTCCCTACAACGGAACTCCATGACTATGGATGGGTTAATTTGACAACTTCATATGGATGGGTTAATTTGACAACTTCATATGGCTTATAATTCCTATTCTCCTAAGATGGCCACTAATAATGGTGACAGGTTTTGTGAAGTAATATGGTTGGGTTAAACCTCCCTTTAGTTACATAAAACTTGACTTTGATGCGACTACAAATCAATGACACTTGGTTTGGCTTTGTGGTTGAGGAACCATGGGGGAAAGAGCTAGAAAATTTGGACCAAGCTCATTCCCAAATGTGATCCTAATATAGTTGCAGCTTTAGTTGTAGATGGGCAATATGTTTAGCAATTGAAATAGGAGCTAGTAATCCCCAAAGGGTTGACTTAGTGGTTCTAAGGCCTCATGATATTTATAAGATTCTGGGTTCATTTTGGGGCTACTTCCATTAGATTTCTCTTTGTAATAACCTAGTATGTGTAGGATGGGGGACTGCATACACTCGAGGAAATAGTCAGATACTCGATGTGGGTTTTTATTTATTTATTTTTTTGAAAACAAACGATAGAAAATTTTTATTGATAAGAGCATTTCAACCACAACACAATATACATGAACGAGGTATCAAAACAGTGTGATCTCCAGAAACCATTTACCCCAAAAAAAACAAAAGAAAACACAAAGACTCAGAAGCCCCTACACTGCAAAGAAAAGAAATCAAAGACCCACATCCACTTAATACACACTCAGACAAATATCCACTACCCCATTATTCAAACTACAAAATAAAGAGGCACACTACCTCGTTATACAAACCTATAACAAAACAAACCACAGTAATCTTCATCCAGACTTATATATTGGCTTGAGAAACCGCAACCCGCTGATATGTTTCCAGTAGCAGCAATGCCCCTTCTACTATTGTCTTTGGCTGTGATTGGACTTTCTCAAAGTAGACTTTGTTTCTTGCATTCCAAAGAGCTCATGACAGAGCAGCCCACTGTTCCAGTTCCCTCTTTGTTAGCTTGTCACCCAAATATCGAAAAGGATGAAAAAAATTCTGCGCTTCATTACTGCACTTCTGTACTCTGCCTTTCATCATTGCCCACACATTGCAAACAAAGGGGCATTCCCACAGCAGATGAGCACAAGTTTCCCTCGTCTGTCTACAAAATTCACATGTTGAATCAATTTGTATTTTCCTCAGAAAAAGATTATTTCTTGTAGGGAGAATATTGGAGCAAGCCCGCCACAAAAAAGTTTTAACTTTTGGAGGTACTTTCAAAGCCCAGATCTTCCACCATTTTCTATCTTCTTGTTCCTTTGAATGTTCAGCTTCTACTTGCTGGTTTAAACGTAGGGCTACCTGATATGTTGACTTAACAGTGAACTCATGCCTCCTACTTTCCTTCCAAATCAGACAATCCCTTAAACGACTTCGATTAAGTGGTATGGCTAAGATTTCCTTCCTAGTTCTAGGTGCAAAAGTTTCACAAACCTTTAATCTATTCCACTGCCATGTGTTTGTATCAATGAACTCAGACACCTTAGCAGATAGCATTTCTTCTCCCATGAACACTGGTTTATGGGATAACTAGCGTGAAGACGACACCTCAATCTTTGTACCATCTCCCACCCTCCATCTTATGCCTTCAAGAATGACATCCCTAGCAGCCAACAAACTCCACCAAACATATGAGGGTTGATATCCTAATTCAACCTCCATAAAAGAGCAAGTAGGAAAATACCTTGCCTTATAAACCCGATAAAACAAAGAATGTGTGTGGTGTATCAATCTTCGGGCTTGTTAAGCTAGCATCGCTAAATTAAAGGCATGTATATCTCGGAAACCCATACCTCCTTTTTTCTTTGGTGTACACAATTTCTTCCAATTTATCTAGTGGATCTTTGTGTCATCCTTAGTCTGCCCCCACCATTATTTGGCCAAGATAGAGTTGATAGAGTCCCCTACTGCCTTTGGAATTTTAAATAGGCCCATAAAGTATAGTGGAATAGCTTGTGCAATTGTCTTGATCAACACCTCTCTTCCCGCTTTAGAAATAAGCTTTTCTTTCCATCCCATAACTCTCTTATTGATTCGGTCATGTATCTCTTTAAAAGTATCCACTTTTGATTTACCACATGCCATTGGTATTCCAAGATATTTTTCACAGTTATTCATAACCCTTGCTCCCAATAATTGCTGTATCTCCCTCTTAACTTCTTCATTTGTATTTTTGCTAAAGAACAAAGAAGTTTTTTTGTCGATTAATGGCTTGACCAAATGCCTCTTCATACTGACCCAGGATGTGTAGAAGGCGTTGACATTCTCCAATTGATGCTTCACAGAACAACAAGCTATCATCAGCAAATAGCAAATGAGAAATATGAACTCCTCACCTACATGATAAAACTCCATGTAAATTTCTATTTTCTGAAGCTTTCCTTATCAGTCCAGATAACCCCTCAGCACAAAGGAGGAATAGACATGGTGATAAAAGGGTCACCTTGCTTTATTCCTTGGGTTGGTTGTACAAAACCCTTAGGCTCCCCATTTACCAATACAGAGTAAGATGTTATACAAACTGTTTGCATTGCCAATCAGACCCACCTTTCATCCAACCCTATTTTAATCATCATTTGCCTAAGAAATTCCCAGTCTACCCGATCATAAGCCTTACTAATTCAAGTTTGATTGCCATCTACCCTTTTTTCCCTTTTCTTTTATTTCTCATCCTGTGTAACACCTCAAAAGCCACAGTAGTATTATCAGTTATTTGCCTACCTAGCACAAAAGCACTTTGGGCATCTGATATCACATTTGGCAAAATCACTTTCAACCTGTTTGCTAAAACCTTTGAAACAATTCTGGATATCACATTTTCTAAACTAATTGGATGAAAATTAGACATATATTGTGGTTCATTCTTTTCAGTAATGAGGACAATATGGGTGTAATTCATTTTTCTTAGAAAATGACCAGAATGTAAAACAGACAAGACAACATTTGTACCATCCCCACCTACGACATGCCAGTATTTTTGAAAGAAGAAGGGAGACATACCATCCAGGCCAAGTGATTTAGATGGGTGCATCTAAAATAAAAGCTCTTTTAAACTCTTCTGCTGTGTATGGTTGGATAAGATGGTGATTCATTTCCGAAGTGACCACATGATCCATTGCTTCCAAGACTCTTTCATTATGAGATGGATGTGCCGAAGTAAACAACCCTTAGAAAAAATCTTCTGCCATCCTTGCAATATCGTCCTCATCCTCACACCAATTTCCTTTACTATCAAAAATTCCATTGATATGATTCTTCCTTTTTCGTTGACTAGCTCTTTGATGGAAGAATTTGGTATTTTTATCACCTGCTTGCAGCCAAATGGATCAAGATCTTTGCCGCCAATGTAGTTCATCTTGATACAAAACTATATTGATCTCATCTTTAACTCTTCGAATTTCATGATAGTTGTCGGCCACATTTGAAGTGTACAAATCGTGTAAGACCTGATGTTTGGCTTTAAGCTGATATGATGAAGCACCAAATGTAACCCTACTCCAATCCACTAGTGCCATCCTGCATTGCTTGACTTTTTCAAAAAGAATAAACATTGAGTTGCCCGTTGGTATCACATTGGTCCATGCATGTTGTATTATAGCTTCACAATTAGGGTGGGTTGCCCACTTTTCCTCAAACCATCTAGGTATTCTTCTAGGCCTAACATGATGTTGCTCCACCTGTGTATTCAAAATAAGGGGCACATGATTAGAGTAAGACACAGAAAAATGTGATACTCTACTGTAAGGAAATAGTTCCCTCCATGCCAACGTTGCACAAGCTCTATCTAGCCATTCCTGCACATAATCATCTCCCTCATGACCATTTTCCCATGTAAAAATATTTCCAGTGTAACCCAAATCAATCAATCCACAATGCAATAGAGTACGTCTAAACTCTTGCATGAGATGCATTGGTTTAGGTAGCCGCCCATCCTTTTCCTCAGCAGACAAGATCTCATTGTAGTCTCCTATACAACCATGGAGTTGAAGTCCGTGTGCTCAAATGTTTGAGTAAATCCCAAGTTTCATGCCTCAAATGTTCCTCTGGTTTCCCATAAAAGCCAGTAATCCTCCAGGACATATTTTGTTTAGTAAGAATGAGAGCATCAATGTGGTTCTGATTGTAAGTTTGGATATTCAAATCCACTTTTTCTTTCCATAACATTGCCAAGCCACCCTTCCTACCCAAACAAGGAACCGCCAACATAGCATCAAAATGTAACTCATTCTGAATCCATTTCATTTCATCAACGGTTCGTTTTGTCTCCATCAGAAACAAAGCTTTGGGAGCTTTTTCTCTCACTAAGTAAGAGAGGACCTCCACTGCCCGTGGGTTCCCAAGCCCATAGCAGTTCCAACTTAGGATAATCATTGCTCTCAACGGGGTTGGGTATCAGCCTTCGCCGTTGTAAATAGATTGGTGTTGACATCCTGTGTTTTTGTTCTCTTGTTTTTCTT
The DNA here is from genome assembly GCA_028535165.1 of Quercus tomentella. NCBI lineage: Eukaryota > Viridiplantae > Streptophyta > Magnoliopsida > Fagales > Fagaceae > Quercus > Quercus tomentella. The sequence continues at coordinate 11,906,894 of JAPQVY010000155.1, forward strand.
CGTCTCCACTTTTACCCTAGTTTTATGTTGAATTGGGTATTCCCTCTTCTTTCCCAAAGTTCCTAAAATGCCCCCTACTTCTTTTGTAACAAAATCAACTTTTCAGTAATTTGATAGGTAATTTTAAAATTTTCAATTAAGCGTTATGTTTTTAATTTTCTGTTTATTGATAAATCACTTTCAATTAGGCAATATATTTTGATTTGTTTTTTGAGATCAGATAATAGGCATTTTAAAAGTAAGTAAAAGACACTATATTATCTTTATATATTAAGAGGATTCATAAAGTTAGTTATAACTTTAGAAAATGTCAAAAATACCCCTAATTTAACTAGATAATCCTTATTCTTAAAAAATATAAAATAGGGTTAAAATTGTAATTCAACAAAATTAAAAAAAAAAAAAAAAACTATCGGAGAAACTTTTTTCCTAAAAATTAGCACACTCTTTATTTCAATATATCTCACGCATGTTTGATACATTTTTTTCCTAAAAACTAGTACACACTAAACCCAGTAGTTTACTCAATTTCAAATTCTAAATTTTAGTTTCTTAAAAATCACTTATTGTGTATTCTCACTAACAATAGATAAATTCAAATTCAAAAATTACATTAAACTCAAAATAAAAAAATAGCCTTGTCGCATATGCGAAGTGCATGTAATGAGGCTAATACTTAATTAATAGAAAATAAAAAGTTATCTTGTGGGATCCAGTTAACTCAATTGGTAAAATTTTTGATAATTAAATAAGAAATTTATGGTTCAACTCTTGCCTACACCATAAATGTTCAATTTAGTGTTTTTTTTTTTTTTTTAATTTTGGTTTTTGTTTTAATTTTTTCAAATCTCTTCTTCTTTATTTTTGAATTATTAAAAAAAAGGTGATTTTTAATGTACTCCCTTTTTTCATTTTAATGATTTATTTATTTATTTATGTTAGTGTTTGTTGTTTTCTCTTCACATCTGTATGTACTGTTTTTTTTTTTTTCATTTTAATGAATGTATTTTCTATGTCCAAAATAAAAATCAATATGAGTGTGGTTTAACTGGATAAAAGAAAAAAACGTCGCAAATTGAGATAAATAGAAAATTATGACACTAAACCCAAAAAAAGCATCTTTGTGCATGTGATGAAACTAGTTTTATTTGTTTAGATGATATAAAATTATTTTAATTTGGAATTGAGATTTTTTATATACACAGACTCGTGAATTCTATTTAATTTTTTTAATAATTTAAATAATACAGTAGAAGAGGAGGGAATTTTTAATTAATTTAAACTAACATAATTTAGTGCTAAAAATATTCTAAAACTATAAAATAAAAAATACATAGATATAGATATAGAGTTTTTTTTTTTTTTTTTTGGGTTTTTTGTTTTTTTTTTTTGATAGGTGATAAAAACTACAATTATTTAGAACGTATAGAGAATAGAGTACAGTCCATCCTTCAAAGTTCAAAATCAAATCCAGAAGCGGCGATGTGTAATTTCTGAAGGATAAAAGCCCAAAATCTGATTTCAAGGCGGCGATGTGTACTCTGATTTCAAGGCGGCGATGTGTTACTTCGCATATATACTCTGATTTCAAAGCGGTGAGTTTTAGTTAATTATATTATATATAGTATTTCCTTAGTACCAACAATTTAAACTTTCACACAGTGGAATTAGGGTTTCGCTTATCAAAAATCCCTAAATCCTCAAATCTCTCCCTCTATCTTTTTTCCTTCATTGAATCTCTGCTATATCTGTATCTTCAACAATGGCTCCCGCCGCTAAAGACGACGGGTTGAAGAAGCTCGAATACCTGTCACTCGTCTCCAAGGTTTGCTCTGAACTCGAAACGCATTTAGGGTTTGGAGACAAAGTTCTCGCCGAGTTCATCACCGATTTGGGCCGAAACTGCGAGACCGTCGACGAATTCGACTCGAAGCTGAAAGAGAATGGTGCTGAGATGCCCGATTACTTTGTCCGTACGCTTTTGACGATTATCCACGCCATTCTTCCTCCGAAGCCGAAGGAATCGAAGAAGGAAAGCGTTGTGGACGGTGAGAAACCTAAGTATGGTGCCCTAGCGATTGCGGATACTAGGGAAAGGGCTAAGGAGCTCGATAGGGAAATCGAACTGGAGGCCCGAGAGCGGCGTAGAGAGAGGGGAGAAGAAGAAGAAGCAGAAGATAGGAATAGAGGTAGAGATAGGGACAGAGATAGAGATAGAGGTAGAGGTAGAGGTAGAGATAGGGACAGAGATAGAGATAGAGATCGAAACAGAGATGGAGAAAGAGATCGAGATAGAAGAGATAGGCGTGGTTACGACAGAGACGAGAGGCGAAGAGAAAGGGATGTTGAAGATGATGAGTATGATGATAGAAGAGATTACAGGAGTAAAGGAAGGCATGGCGATCGCCATGAGAAGCATAGGAGGGACGATGAGAATGAAGATAATGGTGGTAATGTTGATTATAGGAGAGGCAATAAGGATCGGCGGTACCACTCGGATGAGCCGGAAGTTTATAAGGTTTACAAGGGAAAGGTTTCGAGAGTGATGGACTCTGGCTGCTTCGTGCAATTGAGTGATTTTAAGGGGAAAGAGGGTATAGTCCATGTTTCGCAGATTGCAACTCGGCGGATTACTAATGCCAAGGATGTTGTGAAGCGGGATCAGGAGGTTTATGTGAAGGTGATCTCTGTTTCGAATCAGAAGATGAGTCTTTCAATGAGGGATGTCGATCAGCATACTGGTAAGGATCTTCTTCCGCTGCCAAAGGGTCCGGAGGATGATTTGAATAGGGCAAACCCATCTGGGACGAGGGAGGGGCCTACTACGAGGACAGGGCTTTCGGGGATTAGGATAGTGGAGGAGGATGATGTTGTTCCTTCCCGTAGACCGTTGAAGAGGATGAGTTCGCCAGAGAAGTGGGAAGCGAAGCAGTTGATTGCTTCAGGTGTTTTGACACTTGCAGACTATCCCACTTATGATGAGGAAGGAGATGGATTGTTATACCAAGAAGAGGGTGCTGAGGAGGAGCTTGAGATTGAGATGAATGAGGATGAACCAGCGTTTCTACACGGGCAGAGCAGGTATTCAATGGATATGTCACCTGTTAAGATTTTTAAGAATCCAGAAGGGTCTTTGAGTCGTGCAGCGGCACTTCAGTCTGCGCTTATAAAGGAGCGCAGAGAAGTAAGAGAACAGCAGCAGAGAACTATGCTTGACTCTATTCCTAAGGATTTGAATCGTCCTTGGGAAGACCCTATGCCGGAGACGGGTGAGAGGCATCTAGCACAGGAGCTTAGAGGTGTTGGTTTATCGGCATATGATATGCCAGAGTGGAAGAAGGATGCTTATGGACAATCCCTTAGCTTTGGGCAGAGATCGAAGCTGTCCATTCAGGAGCAGAGGCAGAGCTTGCCAATCTACAAATTAAAGAAGGAACTTGTTCAGGCTGTGCATGAAAATCAGGTCCTAGTTGTAATTGGTGAGACTGGTTCGGGTAAGACAACTCAGGTAACTCAATATCTAGCAGAAGCTGGATACACAACGAAGGGTAAAATTGGCTGTACTCAGCCCCGTAGGGTGGCTGCAATGTCTGTGGCTAAGAGGGTTGCTGAAGAGTTTGGTTGTCGTTTGGGTGAGGAAGTTGGATATGCTATTCGATTTGAAGATTGTACTGGTCCAGATACTGTCATCAAGTACATGACTGATGGTATGCTTCTTAGGGAAATTTTGATCGATGAAAACCTTTCTCAGTACTCTGTTGTTATGCTTGATGAAGCACACGAGAGGACTATACACACAGATGTTCTTTTTGGATTACTCAAGCAACTAGTGAAACGGAGACCCGACCTTCGCTTGATTGTCACGTCTGCAACACTGGATGCGGAGAAGTTTTCAGGGTATTTCTTTAACTGTAATATATTTACAATTCCTGGTAGAACTTTTCCTGTTGAGATACTCTACACCAAACAGCCAGAAAGTGATTACCTGGATGCATCCCTAATTACTGTGCTACAGATCCACTTGACAGAACCTGAAGGAGACATCCTTCTCTTCTTGACTGGTCAGGAGGAGATTGATTTTGCGTGCCAGTCTCTTTATGAAAGGATGAAGGGGCTAGGTAAAAATGTTCCAGAATTGATTATTCTACCAGTTTATAGTGCGCTTCCTAGTGAAATGCAGTCAAGGATATTTGAACCTGCACCTCCGGGGAAGAGGAAAGTGGTAGTTGCTACCAATATCGCTGAGGCATCTTTGACAATTGATGGAATTTATTATGTTATTGATCCTGGGTTTGCAAAGCAGAATGTGTATAACCCAAAGCAAGGGCTTGATTCGCTGGTCATAACTCCTATTTCACAAGCTTCAGCCAAGCAGCGAGCTGGGCGTGCTGGGCGTACGGGACCTGGGAAATGTTATCGTCTCTACACAGAGAGTGCATACCGCAATGAGATGTCCCCTACTTCAATTCCTGAAATACAGAGGATAAATCTTGGGTTAACTACGCTTACCATGAAAGCTATGGGGATAAATGATCTTCTGTCTTTTGATTTCATGGATCCACCTTCTCCCCAAGCTCTCATTTCTGCCATGGAACAGCTGTACAGTCTAGGAGCTCTTGATGAGGAGGGGCTTCTGACCAAATTGGGCCGGAAAATGGCAGAATTTCCTCTTGAACCACCATTATCTAAGATGCTGCTTGCCAGTGTGGACCTTGGATGCAGTGATGAGATTTTGACTATCATTGCAATGATTCAAACAGGGAATATCTTCTACAGGCCTAGAGAGAAACAAGCACAAGCTGATCAGAAGAGGGCCAAGTTTTTCCAGCCAGAGGGAGACCATCTGACATTACTTGCGGTTTATGAGGCTTGGAAAAGTAACAACTTTTCTGGGCCCTGGTGTTTTGAGAACTTTGTTCAGTCTAGATCCTTGAGGAGGGCACAGGATGTCAGAAAACAGCTCCTCACCATCATGGACAAGTATGCTTTCTATTTTCTTTTTAAGTTGTTCTATTGTTTCCTGTCTTTATCTTTGCTCCAAGTGCTGGTTTCATATCTTCTGCAAATTTTAGGCACCTGAGACTAATCTCTTGGGTGTCCTTGTGTATCTGTATTTCTTTAGAAGTGTCTCATTATTTTGCATCTTATACTAGTAAATTGAGAATATTGTTTTCTTTTCATGCTTGAAAGAATAGTGTTTGTTGTCCATCCTAGTTTGGATACCACAATTATGATATTTGGTCCCTAAGCACCAAATAGGTCAAATGGCATTTCCTGGCCTTTCCAAGGGAGACTTCCAGGGTTTGAGTCCCCCCTCCCACACTTAAAATGTAACAAACTGTATGTCTGTGTGGTATCAATCTGTGTGATATCAGGACTTTTCATGAGCCCTAATGCTTGCTGGAAGAGAAGTTTACTTTTTCCCTCATTATCCATTTAACTAGTTACTAAATTGGTAGCAAATGCTATAGAAAACTTTTAATTTGTTGATTTAGCTAATCATTGCTGTACCTTTTTGAATATATAATTTTATGGGTGCCATATCTGTTCTACTGGTTTTGTTGATGAAGCAATAGGTGATTATTGTTTATAATTTTTTGTCTGTGGAGCTTACTTGACACATTTATACTGATATATGAAGTTTAAACCGTTGCAGATATAAATTGGACGTAGTGGCTGCTGGGAGAAATTTTACAAAGATCCGAAAGGCGATTACTGCAGGGTTCTTTTTCCATGCATCTAGAAAGGACCCACAAGAGGGCTATAGGACCCTAGTAGAGAACCAACCGGTCTATATTCATCCAAGCAGTGCTCTTTTCCAGAGGCAACCTGACTGGGTCATCTACCATGAGTTGGTGATGACTACAAAGGAGTACATGCGAGAGGTCACAGTTATAGATCCTAAATGGCTCGTGGAACTGGCGCCTAGATTTTTCAAAGTAGCAGATTCTACAAAGTTGAGCAAGCGAAAACGACAAGAAAGGATTGAGCCACTCTATGACAGATATCACGAGCCAAATTCTTGGCGTTTGAGTAAACGCCGTGCTTGAGATGTATTAATGTCATTCATTTTGATTATGAGTATTGCTGTAAATGCTGTTTTCCTTGTATAATTTTCTGATTATATTTTGACATGCTAGAGACCCTTTAAATGATAATGATCAAAAGTTTTCCCAAATTTTAGATCTTGGGTCATTTGCTGGTTTTCAGTTAACACTGATCTTAGTTTACATTACTGCCTTTTATTAATTGAAGTTATGACTCTTGACTTAACTTTGTCTGTTCAATCCAAAATATTAAGGAACTTATCCTCTTAGTCTGTAAGTGGTTTGCTTGTGTAATATGGGATATACAAAGAATACTTGCTGAAGTCTTTAAAATGGACTTGTCAGAATCTGGTTGACTATGGTTTCTCCCCCAGATTCGGTCCTTGGTAGCTTTACATTTTTCTTAGTTATATGAATTTTTTATCTGAACAGAATTTGGATGAAGTTTGGGGTGTTCTTTTATCTGCTGCAGTGAAGATCCAAGACTCTATGATGTTGTAGCCTAGGTTTTTGAGTATATGTGAGGCAAACTGTTATTGCAAAAGCTGTGAACTGGTCCTTGCAGCTTCAAGTTGTGGAATCTAAACTATGATGGAGCATGAGTATCAAAGAATCTGGCGAGGCAGGTATCTTTCCTTACAAAGCCAGAGTATTTCTTATACCTTTGCACATGCATTTTGTCAGTTTCCTCATTTGTTTAGTTCACCAGTCAGGATTATCATTTTGGCTTTTATCCTATTATGACTATATCTAATTACTCCGTAATCATCATTTCTTATCGCTTCATTACAAACTTTACGTGGTTGGACTCAAATAATATAAGTGCATGCATCCTCTTCAGCTATCCTAGGATTAATTATTAGGTGTATGCCAATGTTAATCTCTCATCTATACATATTTAATAACGGAAAATTATTAGGTACTCCCGGAGTATCATAAATGCATACTTCCTCTTCTCACATGAATGGTGGGTCCTACCATGAATTTAATTAGTGGGACCCACCATTCATGTGAGAGGAGGGAGTACGTATTAATGGTACTCCGAGAGTACACAATAATTTCCCTTTAATAACAGAGGCATAGCCATAAATTCAGCTTAGCCTCCTATTAAGCCACGTCAGCCTTATGAAAATCTTGTCACCTCCTATTAAGCCACGTCAGCCTTATGAAAATCTTGTCACCCCTCTCCCTTTCTCTTTGCTTGCAGAATTTTATCCCTTCTTAATTGCCATCCACCTTAACCTTTGAGGTGTTGAATTGAAGGCCAAATGAACCAGTGTAACATTCCTTGCGGGAGTCACTCCATGTTACAATATCTATCTATATATGATTTCATCTCTCCCCCTCTCAGCCCTTCCTTTCTCCTTTAAACCAATTTGCCTTGAGTATTGACTCTCTTTGTTGCCCTCCTTTTCCTGATCTCCCTTCAACTCAGTCTCTATCAATTTGAATCGTGTTACTCTGATTCTCTGAATCAAAGCCTCTGATGATGGGTATGACACAGACACAAATAGGGGAATTTCTCTTCTGAAGAAGCATGTTGGGTGGCTTTGATTTCACCTTCGAATTCTGATTCAGAGTAAGCTAAGAAATTTGCAGCGTTTTGTATATGTTATTTTGGTATTATCTCGTGATTATTTGTTATTTTTGAATGCCATATGTTCAATGAATCCCAGCGTTCTGTATATGGTTTGATAATTAAATTAAACAAAAAAACCTCTTCAGCTGATGCTGAGGGGAAGGGTAGTTATCAAAAAATAAAGAGGAAAGAAGAAGATGATGATCTTGTGTTGTCTGCCGTAGATTTACTCAAACAGGTAAGGGAAATGACTTGTTTCCATTTCATTGAGTTTTCTTTAAATTGCTTAGTTCTACTGTGTGTAGAACCTGCTGTATAATTGATATGTGCATTCCATAGGCATGTGAAAACCTCTGTTGAGGATGGATGGACGTTTTTATCATTTGTAATCAAATATTTTTATCATCTGTAATCAAATAGGAAGCTTTGGATTTCAGTTAGCTCAATTGGTAAAGTTTTTTAAGAGAGTGCAGGTTCAATCACTTAAGAGTTAACAATCACTTTTACCTATCAAAAAAAAAAAAAAAAACAAAAGTAATCAAATAGGAAGCTGAAGTTGTTTATCATAAAGTCCTGAGTTGTATGCTCATGTTGGAAATAGTTTTATTTAATTATTTGGCCATGTTAAAACATTGAAGTCTAGATTTGGGATATGGAACAGCACTGTCTGCATATTTGCATCTTAAAGCTTTACAGCTTGAAGTTTGATACTGAGTCACTAGTAGTTGGAAAAAAACCAAACTATTTGCTTGCTTGGAAGTTGAAACAACCAATCTCTCTTGTATGCTTAATAGTTTTAAGTTGAGTCGTATTGAAATATGAGTTATTAGGACTAAAAGAGAGAGAAGGAGAAAAGAAGTGGAGAGAGATATTTGAGGAAAGGTATAGGGTTGCGTTAAGCTCTTAAGCCCATATTTATATTAGGGTTTTTGCCATGACTAAGAGGATATCCTTATGCTAACGTAAAATAACAGGCTAATATAAAAAATATGGAGCAAATCTTAAGACTTTTGCGTTATCCATGATTGTTGAATTGATATGGTTCTGAACTGAAACATACAATGATGTCACTCTGGATCTATAAAGTTGCTCTGTCAAACTTCATTGTCAATGTCTTCCATTGTAATTGTGAGAAACCAGATCACCTTATATAAATACAAGTGGATAGAGGTTCTTTTATTTTATGACAAAGTTTTAATCATTAGAAAACTAGGTGTATGGTGTCACTCCACATAAATCAATTCAAGTAATTATTCTCTTTATATGGTGGAAGGAAATTTTAAATAAAGATTGCCATATATTTTTGAGAGTATCAATAATATAGCCAATTTTTTTTTTTTTTTTTTTTTTGAACCAACGGTAATATAGCCAAGCTTTTGATTCCATTGTTTTCCAAGTATCGCACTGCTTTCTGAATGTTCAATCCTGACAGCTATTAGATTTTAAATTGTCTTTGTCAAAAATCTAAAAGTGACATTACTTGGTCTTCTTTATCAAAAGAACTAGGATTCAAATCCTTCTCCCATTCTAACAATTGAATTACCATATTATTATTATTTACTAATGGATGCCTTTAAGACATCTATTAATCATTCATTTTTTAAAATTTTTTATGAGAAATTTTTTATAAGTACCTCTTAACCGGGCTCATATAAAATTGGGTTAAAGTTACTTGGTTAAATAATATTACAACTACTTAATTTGGATCCTCTCCTAGTAAAAACCTTTTTTTTTTTTTTTTCTTTTCTATTGATAATAAGGGTGTCCAGATTTCTTCGAATATCTAATTATCCTTTTAGGCATGTACAGTTCCCTCGTCCCACACACACCGAGTAATATAGGGAGGAATCCCTTGGGGAGGTCTTAAGATGCTGGCAAGAGGTTTCAAATCTGGAATTTCATGGATATTTTAAAACCTTAGGAACTACTAGTAATTGCTAATGTAGGAGGTTCAGTATAAAACCTTTTTTTTTTTTTTTTTTTTTGGGCTTGAACAGCTTAAGCCTACTGTTAGTCGATTATGGGTGTAACGGCCGGCTCAACCATTAAGGCTATGTTTGGTTTGGTGGATTTTGGGAATGATGGAAAAAGATGAGTGGAAAATGGGAAAGAAAATAAGTAGGAGTGTTTGGTTGGGAGGAAAAGGAAAAGAGAAAAATAGTGGGGTTAGCTGTTTTCTCTCTGAGCCCACTAAATCTCAATCTCCTCAAAATAGGAAGAAAATTGGAGTGAAAATAGGGGGCAAATTTTTGGACTAAAATGCCCCCCTTCCAACGTTCTGAGGTTTTGCTTCTATTTTTTCTTTTTTTTTAAGTCATTTGTTTCTTATTGACAGTTTTGTTTTGTTTTTTTATTAGCTATTCGTTCCTCTCTTTTTTTTTTCTTTTTCTTTTTTTCCCTGAGGTTTTGCTTTTTCATTTTTCTTTTTTAGCCATTTGTTTCTTATTGACAGTTTTGTTTTGTTTTTTTATTAGATATTCGTTCCTTTTTTTTTTTTTAGGCGTTATAGGTTTTTTTTTAGAAAACAATTTTGGGTTCTTCATTCTTGTGCTCTTTTTAAAAAAAAATGAAGTGTCTATTTGTATTATTTATACTATCTATAAAATGATTCCCCTTTTTGAACTGCTCTTTAGATTGAACTTTTATGTGATTAAAAAAATACTCTTAGACCTTAGGTTTAACAGGAATAAAACTTGAGGACAACCTAGTTAAAATATGTGGGATTATTTCCCGCCATTAGCAGTTTGTTCACTTTGGTTGGATTCTGTCCCACATCGGCAAGAGATGCGCCCCACTCATGGTTTATAAGCCCTTGGAGCGACCATGAGTGGGGCACATCTCTTGCTGATGTGAGACAGAATCCAAAGGCTTCCCAAAAATGGGTCGAACCCGAGGAGGAAACTCACGTCGCTTGAAAACAAAATCGTGCGGGCTTGGCTCCCCAAAGCGAACAAACAGCTTGTGCGGGAAATCCCCACACAAAATATATCTCAAACTCCACTTAAAATGCCTACAAAATAAGACACTCTCCCATTAATCCATGTCTTCAAAACAAATTTATCAAAAATTTGTTATAAAAAAAAAAAAAACTTCACCAATTTCTTTTATTTAATTTTTGGGTTGTGTCATAATCTAAAAATTGAGATGAATGAAAAATTATGACACTAGACAAAAACAAAAAAAAGTAAAGCCTGTCACTAAAAAAAAGAAGACATTTCTTATTTATCTATTTTGCAATATAAAAATATTAATTAAGACCCAAAAATTTAATAAATAAAAATTATTTTTAAAATATTATACGCTTTTCGAATGTTCAACATTTTATTAATACAATTTACTAAGTTTGTGGTAGTTTAAGAGTAAATATTTTAATTTTCCAAAAAATTTTACTTTTCATTTTTCTCTCTATCAAAATTAAAATTAGAATTAATAGTTTTTGGAACAAATTCATTACTAAAAAATCATTGTTCAATAACTAAGGTCCAACATTGTCAAGAGAGACAATGACCATTTAAAATATGGTATTTATTCTGATACTGATTGTTTCAATATTTTTAGAATTAAAAGTTTTAAATTACGTTTTATAAATATATGAAAATAGTCTAATTAATATATTAAATTAAGTTTTAAAATATGTTTCTAATTCATGTATCGCTTATAAAATATTAAGTAATAATACATTTTATATTTGCGTCTGAACCCAAAATGTGTTAAGTCAACCCTAGACTAGGCTCTATTTTTACGAACCGTGAATTTGAGCGACATATGAAAAGAATCTATTTGAAACTGAATTTTGGTATTTAATAGAAACGACACCGTTTATAATCTACAAGTTTTTAAAACTTTTTGTTTTATATTTAAAATACTTTACACCTATGAAAAATCTTCATAAAAATATGGCCATATTTTTTGCATGAAAGAAATTTAACATGCCAATAACATAGTTAATATTGCATAATTTTGGCATGATCATAGTGATATTTGTATATATAAAAAAAAAAAAAAAAATCAATAGAGTTTAAAGTTGTTAAAAAAATCAAAGTAATGACTTTTTGTAAAGAAGTGTTTAACGATAGTACCACTATTTTGGATATTGGAAGAAATTAATAGGTGTGACTCTATTCTAACCTTCATAACAATCCTAGCAATTTCATAGATGTAACCCTAGTTTTGAGTGAACAACATAGATTTAAATGATATTAATTATAATTTGATAAGACATGTCTAAGAAGTGTGCTTGGCCAAATTTCCATTTTTAGTTCTCATCACCCATAACTCATCAAAATGAGTGATGAGTGAGTGAAAATGAAAACAACATTTTGGTGTTTCCGAGTGATGCAAATAGAGTAATGGTAGCAATGTTGTAATTCCACTCAAACTATGGGCCCACGATCAGTGTGTTGTCTAATCCTTGCCAGCCCATCAACAGTGGGTCTCCAACATAAATGTGTTGTGGTGGAGTGTCTGTGCTCTATCATCTCGGTGGCCTAGAAGCTAAAATCAGCTGAAGTTCTTGGTTTCGGTCTCCACAAGGAATCAAAGGGGAAATTAGAAGTGCCTAAGGGTCACCAAATAGCCTATGGCCTGACCTAGAAGCCTGACAGCCCATTGGGCTAATGGGTGGCCTAGCCCGTTGTTATTGAGGACCATGGGTAGCCCAGTGGGTCAGGCCGTGGGCTAGTTTTTATGCCTATGGGAACTCGATGGGCTAGCCCAGTAGCTCAGCCCGTTGGCCCAATCCCTTGCCCAACCCAATAACTCAAAATTCACAACAAAAATATATAGGAGGTGTATAAAGGATTAATCTTGAGACATTATAGAGGAATTTCTTAAGAGAACTCCCTGTGCCAACCACTAAGATACTTAAAGTAATTGTGCTAAACTTAATTTACTAAATATATATTTTTTCTAGTAGTCTAGCAACTTTGAACTAGCCATTTGACATTTTTTTTTTAAGATTAAAAAAAGCCATTTAAAGCCTTAATAAAAAAAATTAAATAGGTTTCCATCAACAAAACAAAGAATTAAATAGATTTGACTATAAAAAAAATATAATTAAGTATTAAATTCTTTGATTTTTTTTCCTCAAAAAAAAAATTATTCCCTTCTAAAAAATTGATTATTTTCTTATAAAAATAATATGTTAACACAAGCCCATGGATAGCCCATTTGGCCCAACCCGATAGTCCAGCCCACTAAAGACAAAATGGGCATTGCCCATGGGCTGGAGTTTTCTCTTTTGGCCTAGCCCGATCCAACCCGTTAACTAGTTAATAGCCTACTGTGCTCAGCCCATTATGCCCATGGGCCAAGTAAAAATGGGTCAGGCCGGCCCGACCCGATCCATTGACATATTGTCCAATCTAAGCAAGTTAGTACGAGTGGGTCTCATGTGAAGTGCAAAAATTTAAGTTTTTAAAGTGAAAACTAAGCCAAACAGACCTGGCTTTGGGCCATGGGCATTTTCAAGTTACAATTATGAGTTATGGGTGATGAGATTAGAGTAGTGACTCTAGTGAGATATGAGATACCCACAAACCAAACAAGCCCTAAGAATCACATAAAGGTTGGTTACCAATCATCAATATTATCAAGCTAAAAATTTATTAAACACACCTATGTAGTAGTACGAAGGAAAAGAATAAAATTAAATAATTAGCTTGTTACAACTTACAAGAATCACGAGTTTGTAGGAAAATGTATCTGAGATGGTGTCATAACTAACTAAACCAAGTCTTGAAGAAGTTTAGCTGATTCTAGGATATGAGTTTAAAGATAAATACTTACTGGTGGAAGTTTTTACGTTTTACTCATGCCCATTCCACAATTCAGATAAGTATTAAGAAAAGAACAAATCTTACGAACAACAGGGACAGTTGATGACAAGAAAACTATTTTCTTATATATGCAAGAATAAATGTAGATTGTTCAAAAATAATGTTGTAAATGATAAACTATACAGGAAATTATTAACCTTAGGAAAAAATCCTAATAAAAAAAATAGAAAAAAGAAACTAAAAATAATTTTGACGGATAGACATAAATACGAACATGACAATGGAAAGGATTTAATTGCACATGGATAATATTAATTGCAGTAATTTCATATCATCAGGCACGAAGATGACATGTACAATGTAATACAATTGTGGGAGTGAGTCTAATTTCTTTTTGCTGGACTATAATGCAATGTGATTAAGTTGATTACATATATATAATTATAATTATATTTGTAATATTAATTTTCAAAAGCATGCAAATTTTTACTCATTAAGAATCACCTAAAGATTGATCACCAGTCATCAATACTATCTCACGCTTTTCAGATTTACTCCAAATGGTTTTAATTGCTAAATAACTATTATTGCCTAATATAAACAAACTCAAAAAGCAGTACCAAGCAAAAGAATGAAATTAACAATTAGCTTGTTACAACTGACAAGAATCCCAAGTATGGAGGAAATGGTGTCAGAATCAAGTCTTGAAGAAGTTGAGCTGATTCTAGGATACGAGTTTAAAGACAAAAACTTATTACTGCAAGCTTTTACTCATGTTTCATTTCATGATTCAGATAAGTATTCAGAAAAGCACACATCTTATGAACGATTGGAGCTCATGGGTGACTCAGTACTCAACTTATTAATGATAAGAAAACTATTTTTCTTATATCCAAAACTCTCTCCTGGAAAGCTAACTTATCTTCGCTCAGATAATACTGACAATGAAAAACTTGCACGTGTGGCCTTCAAACAGGGTTTGCATCGATTTCTACGCCACAAGAAGCCTCATCTTGAGCAAAGCGTAAGTCATTCTAAAAATTTTCACACCATTTAAAGGTTAGAGTTTCGCATAATAGAAAAATGTATAAAATTTATATAGTTTTACCTAAAAATGACTTACATTAGTTTGTATATAATTGTGTAAATTTATAATTTTGCTACAGTAACTATGTAAATTTACACTAACAGTATTCATTTTGTATTTAATTGTTTATTCTTTCTTTAAGTATCTTGAGATGAAGAAAAAAAAAAGTGGATAGTGGTTGTTGCATGTAAAGAAAGAGAAACAATTTTAAAAATTAAGAAAATTTGATATTTTAATGAAATGTAGTGTAAAATAGATAATCTGATTTGAGGTGTTTTGAAAAGTGAGTATGTAAAATAGAAAAAGTAAGTTTTTATGCTAAAATAGACACAAAAATCTTTGCATGGAATGATGATTAAGGGGCTTTAATCTCACCAAAACATACTTTTAGACTATTTCTATTTCTGTCTTCAATTCCTTTTGTGACTACACTATGGGACTAAAGTTTCTAGCATGAATTTGTATAAGGTCAAGCAGAGAGGTGAGGCTCCAAAATAAACATAAATATTCAGTTAAACTAATCTCAAGGTGAGCTCAAAAAGTATAAAAAAGAAAAACATACAGATTAAATGAAATTGATTTTATGAAATGATACTCCCCTCTGAACTTTATAGTCAAAATGACAATTAATCCCAAAGGCTAACTATGGCTTAGCACTATTAGTTACAAGTTTGATTTTGATGTGATTTATTTATTAAGAATCACCTAAAGATTGATTTTAAAAACCAAGAATTGTTTACTTGTTGAGCATCAATGCAATGACATATTTTTATATGTGTTCATTTTTCAATTAACTTTATGTAAACTTGTATCAGATTCAAGAATTTGAGAAAGCAATGGTGGATTATCCTCTGCATTCCCATCGCCTCATTCGTGCGCCAAAGATCCTAGCTGATGTTCTTGAAGCTGCAATAGGGGCTGTATTCATCGATAGCAATTCAATAGAAACTGTGTGGAAGGTATTTCCTCTTCCAATCCTCTCATGATCTCCATAATCAAACTTTGCCTAACAGAGTAAATGTGCAAAAAGTAAGGCCTCGTTCATAAATTTACATTACCACTTGAGTCTTGCAACTCAAAACATTTTGTCATCCTTAGGTGAGAGGTGACAATTAAGAAAGAGATCGGCATTTTGAAATTTGGGACTAGATTGAATTATGGTTGCGATCATTGACAACATTATAGCATTGTATCATTTTATTTTCTGTAAGCATAATTTAAAAATTGTGAATAATTGACCAAACTACCAAATTTTAGCATGCACCTATATCTTGCACTTGCAACTATTGTTTGAATAATTTTATGAACATATTTACTGAATTTAATTGATGTAGCCGAACCATGGCTCGAAATCATACCTTCTGGACAAAAAGAAAAGAAAAATCGATTAATTATGTGTGATACTTACTTAGATAAGTAAGCAATTCATGCTAGGCTTCATATTATAGCAGCACTTGACTGCTCATTACATTGTTAATCATGTGGTAGGTTTTTGAGGATGTGTTGGAGCCCTTCATTAGTTTGGAAAAGCTTGGAGAGAACCCTGTTACAACGCTCTTAGAAATATGCCAAAAGAATGGATGCAAGCCTAGATATGATACGGATTCATGGGACAAAGACCAAACTGCTAAAGTCTATGTAAAGGACTGCTTAGTTGGGAAGGCCACGTTTGGTAAAAAAGACATAGCAATCAACAGGGCAGCTAAGGATGCACTAGACAATATTGATCAAACTTACTTGGTGTTTTCCATGCATGAAAAGGATCAAAGATCATCAGATGAAGTGCTTTCTGAGGAAGAGAATAATGAAGATAGTTAAAAGGGACAAATGCCTCGATGAAATTTGAGTAGTTTGTTTTCCTTTTTTTCTTGGGATGAATTTTGATCCTCTCCAATAAACAAGGTAGTTCAACACACCCACATTGGATGAAGTCCATGATTTGGGGTGCATTGAAACATTTTGGTCATTGGAGAGGGCCTAATTAAACCCCAACTCTGCAATAAAATGAATTGTGAAAGAGCAAACGGCAATCGTTTGCTGTTGTTGTCACTATTCTATTGTTTTATCAAAATTTACCCTTATATTATTTTTAGTTTGATTTTACAACAAGCAATCTCACAAACTTCATTATTTCCTATATGATATTCTAATTCCGATCCTAGGAGGAGATGTCGGTATATATGACTCATGGGGTGGGAAATTAAGCTATGGGGTAGGTTAAGGAAAATGGTACGGTGGTAAACGAGTCAGGTCAACATATGTAATAAAAGTGCAAGATTTATTCATTTAACTTTACTCGAACACAAGTTAAGCTGGGTTTCATCACTAAATTAAATTTTTTGTTTAAGCTTGATTTATTTTCTTGTTAAACACAGGTTCGAACTTGTTCATGAGTTACTTGATAAACTTATTCTTTCCCCATTTATAATAAACATCAACACTAAAATTGTTTATACCTTGACAAATCTATAGTAATAATAAATAACTAAATTTTATATTATTTGCGTTAATTAAATAAAATGAAATGATTTTATTTATACTAAAATATTATTTTGGTCCCTAAATTTTACTAAATGTTTGTTTTTTATCTCTAAACTTTAAAATGTTCTTTTTTTCATTCCTAAACTTTGTAAAAAGTTTTTTTTTTTTTTTTTTCAATAGTTTAGAGGCAAAAAATAGGGTTGAATTTTTTTTTTCAATATTTTAGGGATGAAAAAAGATCTTTTAAAAGTTTAAGGACATAAAGTGAAACATTTTCAATAATTTAAGGACAAAAATAAAAAATTTTAAAGTTTAAAGATGAAAAAAAAAGATTTATGAAATTTAGAGATCAAAATAATATTTTATCCTTTTGTTTATCAAGTTATAAAAATAAATTCACTAATGTTGTATTATTAAAAATAGATTCACTAAGGTCTATATAATCGAGTCTAACTACACCACCAATAATTATATTGGTTTGTTTTAGAAACTATGAAACTGTTAAATAAATTTTTTTTTTAAAAGCATATATAATTAACTTTATAAAAAATGGTGGCCGTTTATCATTACCTCATGATTTCAATAGAAACAAACTCAAATTTGTCTTTGCTTTTCCCCCCATTTCGATTATAATAATAAGATCAATACCATGTTCACACTGAGTTCAAATCATGTTGTATAGTTACTACTTGCTATTTAAGCATTCAAAACTGAGTACAGCTGCAAATATATATTGCAATGGCATCGGCATCATTGGGCCTTGGTGCTTGAAAATACAGCAAAATGAGTTGTATCTTTCTTTCTTTCAGCTTTGACTTTTCAATTCTGTACGTCATACTTAATATTGACCATAGGATCATCATCAGGTTCTTTACCGAGGATAAACTCTAGAGTCTCTATAGACTTTGAAATACTGGGCCCATCATTCTTCTTTCTTTTCTTTTTTTCAGAAGTGGGTCCATCTATATTGGATGCTTACACGTGGACAGACATACAGATTCACGAGGAATCTCAACTTTTTCATTAGTTTTTATTTTAAAGTTTTTTAGGGTTATTTTCTTAATAATTTGTTATTTAATTAGTATTTGATCATAGTATAAGTATTCAAATAATAATATTATTACCATTTTAATGTTTATTTTAATTATTAATAAAGCGATAATTTTTTTTAAGAAAGATAAAGCCATCAAATTTAAGTCCCCAATTTAAAAAAGTTTCATTAGGAAAACATTTTTAATCATTTTGTGCCAATCTCATAGGATTGATCTAGTGATTAATAAAACTTCATAAAATAGAAGGTTCAATGTTCAAATTCCTAGTTAATATCTTGGAATCAATACAAAAGTATTTTTCCTTGTAATTAATCATGTGTATGGAAGAGAGAATGAGATTAGTTTTATTTTTTTAATTCATTAGTTAAGGGTAATGAGATTTAAATTTTGAATATCATCGTTAGAAACATTAAGGCTCCGCTTGGGAGTTCATAAAGGAATGGAATGGAATGGAATGAGATGGTCATAAGGGAATGGAAATGAATAGAATGGAATGGAATTAAGTAACCTTGATTGGATGTTTTAAAATAAAGGAATGGAAAAGAATGAAAATAAATGGAATGTAAGTAATTCTGTTTGGGAGCAACGTGGAGAGAATGGAATGAAATCATTTTATGACAATATTACTATTAGACTCCTATTTTAAAATAAATTGTTGAATATATAGGGGTATTTTGGGAGTTTTAGTAAAAAAATCATTAAATCTAATTCTATTCCCTCCCATTCCTCCCAATTTCGGGGGAATGAAAATTTGAGATTGTAAGGGAATAGAAAGGAATGAGTGTTCCCTCCTACCCATTTCATTCCCTCTCACTTAAACTCCCAAATAAAGGAATGGACTTTCCATTCCCTCCATTAAAACTCCCAAACAAGAGAAAGGAAAAATATTCTAAAATTATTCTTTTTATTCATTTCCATTCCATTCCATTCCCTCCTTCCAAGCGGAGCCTAAAAGCATCCGGCTCTTGACATATTTGAGAATCAATTAAACACATAATAATGTGGTAAAAGAGTTTTGGATACTTACGTTAACCTAAAAATAATTATTTATTATGTCTTCAACAATTGTAACTCAGTCGTGTAATAAAAATTTAGATCACTAGTGTAATAAAAATTTAGTAAATAGTTTTGTAACTCAGCTAATATTCAAATCTCCCTCCATGAACTATTAAATTATAAAAAAAAAAATACAAAATTCAGCAAATGTATAAAAAAAAAAAAAAAAAAGATTTAATTACAAGACACCATGGGAAATTAGTAAATATTCCTACAGTAAACACAAAGTGCACAACCGACAACTAACAACTCCACAAAGCTTACTGTCTTACTTTACACATGAATTAATTGCAATCCTTTGTCTTTCCTTCCTCATCACTTCCACTTGCTCCACTTCACAAATCTCACTCTCTCACAGGACTCTTTTCTCTCTCTCTCTCACACACACACACACCGCTTTGGACTTGGAAGCAGTAGAAGCAGAACGAAGATGGGTTCTGTCTCTCTAAAAATAGGTGATGGAACAGCCAGATTCAGAAGAGCAACTCTGTGCTCTTCAGCACTCAACATTCTCATGCTCTTCTCTGTCCTCACCACCAATCTCTTTGCTCTCTACGCTTTCACATCTTCCCCAAAGGACCACCAAAACCAACTACTTCACCACACTCACAAGAACATCTCTCTCATATCCGAGCAGGTTTCACTTATCCTCGGTGAGATCGCTGTCTCACAGAGAAAGCTTGCCAAGATGGAAAAAGAGCTTCTTGGCTATGAAAGCTTCGATCTTTCAAGACCCAACCTTGCAAACGAGCTCAAACTCTTTCTCCACCATCACCAGCTCCCATTAGGCAAGGACTCAAAAACTGGGATCACTGAAATGGTGGCTTCTGTGGGCCATTCCTGTGAGAAATCTGTGGACTTTTTGTCTCAGTATATGACTTACAAGGTCTCTGGGCCTTGCCCTGATGATTGGAGCGTTGCACAGAAGCTAATTTTGCGTGGATGTGAGCCTTTGCCCAGAAGGAGATGCTTTGCCAAGTCTATTCCCAAGGTGGGTCTTTTTCCTTTTCCTATTTCGCTTTGGAAACCTGTTAGTGATAAGATTGTTAGTTGGAGTGGACTTGGATGTAAGAATTTTGAGTGTTTGAATAACAAGAAATTTAGTACTAGAGATTGTGTGGGTTGTTTTGATTTGGTTAATGGGTATGAGAATCAGAGATTTGTTAAGGCTAGAAGCAAAAATGATTTTCTTGTTGATGATGTTTTAGCTTTGGGAAATGGAGGGATAAGAATTGGGTTTGATATTGGAGGAGGGTCTGGGACCTTTGCTGCTAGAATGGCAGAGAGGAAGGTAACTGTGATCACCAACACTTTGAATATTGATGCCCCTTATAGTGAATTCATAGCTGCAAGAGGACTTTTCCCTCTATACTTAAGTTTAGACCATCGGTTCCCTTTCTATGATAATGTGTTTGATCTGGTTCACGCATCGAGTGGATTGGATATCGGTGCTAAACCTGAGAAACTGGAGTTCTTGATGTTTGACATTGATCGCATTTTGAGGGCTGGTGGGTTGTTTTGGTTGGATAATTTTTACTGTGCTAATGATGAGAAAAAAAGGGAGTTAACAAGGTTGATTGAAAGATTTGGATATAAAAAGATGAAATGGGTTGTGGGGGAGAAGGTGGACACAGTTGGGTCAGGGAAACTGGAGATCTATTTGTCTGCGGTTTTACAAAAGCCGGTGAGAGTATGATACTCAGGAGCTTCAGTAGGAAACTGCAAGAGGTAAGTTATCTCTTGATATTCTCGTCTTTGCTTGCACAGAGATCGTGTGAGTTAATTGCTTATCATCCTCATGATATTGCTTCAAAAGCAGAATAAGTGCATCAATTGTTTCTTTTCCCAGCTGCAAATCAGCAGTGAAGGATAATATGTTCTGTAGCTTAGAAAGGCTGTTATATCTCTTATATGGTACATTATGGGATTGTAGCTAGCTTGGTTATTTGGACAATCAATTGTTAGGAAATGAAAGAATCATAGTGTATTTTTGCAATTTTTATGTTGTAGGTTTTTAGTGTTGAAATATGCTGTCCTCTGAATAATACTATTACTTGAATCAGGATGTTCATGCTCTTTGATCCTAAAAGCTAAGCATAGTTCTGACTTTTCATTTGGATCTTGAAGAATTACTTACCAATAATTTCTGTGGTGACTATTATTTCAAATGCTGAAACCACTCGTATAGTTATTTGCCTTTTCAGCAGGAATTGTAGTGCTTGTATTTATGGAATGTTTGAGTTTGTACAATGTCAATATCCACTAGTCATCCTTGTATAAATGAAACATTGGCTGCTTTATGGACGAAAAAATGATTATCTCCATTTGAAATGTATCAATTTCATAGTTTAAATTAAATACTACAAATTCAAAGGTGTATCCATTACAAAATTTAAAATTTTAAGTGATGTGACACTCTATACACTTGTAGATCCAAGAAATAAAATCTTAACAGTAAAATAGAGTCTCTCCATTTCACTTGAAATGGAGAGGATCCCTTATGTTGATAATGCCTAGTGCATAAACCATAGTTTTGTAATTCAGAACCCCATGCCTTATGCAGTGATGGGTAGGGTATTTTACTGAATCAATATTGCATTTTATCCACTTTATCAACTTCTGTTTCCTCAACCCAAACCTAATCACCATCATACAATTACCATGGGCTACTATACACCAAATTTGGCTAATAAAAAAAACAACACAACATCCATTTACTTCACTTTCCCTGATCTGTTTAATTGGGGTAAACTGTGAAATTAATCAGAAAGCCAATTGAGCTACTTTGTTCATCTTAGGTATAGGAGATGTCTGATCTTCTAATACATTGAGAAAGTTTTATATCAAATGGTTGAAATAAAACATCAGGTGATGTTTCACTTGTACATGTTTTGGTTCTATATAAAATTGTGGAGACCTAAATTTCTAGTTACTGAAGAAGGTTCTTGCTGAAGTGCGGCCTTGATTTCCTAGATCTCTCTCAATGCCTACCAGTACTGAGGAAGGTATCTATCATGTGTATTTTTGACACTGCAATGTTTAATTTAGTGCATTGAACCCATGAGGAGTATGCTGAAGAAAGCAAGAAATGCTGAGTTCTGTTGAGTATTATTAAACAAGTTCAACCTCTCAAAAAAGATCTTTAACAGTGGCACAAAACTATTAATGTTGTGAGGATTGAAAGGTGTGATTGGTAGGCGGCTTTACCCATTAATATTTGTCCAATATTGCTCCGAGCGAAGGAGGCTATAGACAGAGACAAGCATGGCCTTCGATGCTTATGTCCTAGAATTTGGGCCTCAAACACACTGAACTGGACTGCAGCCAATCAATCTCTATGATGGAGGCGTATGAATTAATTCAGTTATGGTCCAGTTGTGAAAATGGGGACCAGATCACTCTTATACATATTGCAATCGTTCTGCTTTTTTTATGGTAGTGCCCACCAACCATAATGCCAATTTTCATCATATATATATTGCTAAACAATTTTCATGTACATATGATTAATCTTGTTGATTTTTCAATGAGTTAGAAAGAACGACCCTCTCTGTCTATTTACATCTCTCTCCTTCATGATGAATAGAATTGGTGTCTATTCCATCTCTCTCCTTCATAAACTTGCCCTATTTGCACTGCCTTTCCTTGCTACATTATTTTGTTTCCATCAACTCCGAACAAATTAACATGCAATTTTTACGAGCCCGACTAGGAGTGTTTTTATAGGGGAACAATAACTTGTCACTTGGTCCTTGCAAGCTTTTACCCAAATAGAAAAAACTCACTTTTATCATATCTTCTGTCATTTCTTGCATCTAAAAACTCTTTATCAATACCACTTCAAAACACTTTATCATTGTAATTTGTTCAACCTCTCAAATACAAAAGATGTACAACTATCTCGATTTTCTTCAGTAATTCCAAATGGACTCATAGAATAGGTTCCTTAGTGTGTGGAAGCATAGGATACAAACTGTTTCATCTATTTCATTACTGTTAAACCAGCAGACATGTAGGGGAGAACTAAGCCAATTTGGGTACTGATAGAGGCATTATGCAGCAGCACTTAAAGCAACATAGGGGATGGTCAATCTGTGAGGATTAGCAACAAATTGTGTTAGACTGATACAGGACGAGACATATATGCCATTGTCACTGTCGGTACTTAGTACACTCCATAAAATGGTTGCCCGAATCAACTCTGCTAAATTGGAGTTTCTGAGATTTTGGGTGGTGCCAGTAGACCACAACTCATTTGCAAAGTTACATTTTTTTTTATTTTTTTTATTTTTTATAATTTGTTAGTTACAATGGGAAATAAGAAATCTGAACCTTAAATGTCATGGCATTTGCAACTTTACTAGACCTTTTGATCATAGGCCTTGTTCTTTCTTTCTGATTATTTTTTTTCCCTAGCCCAGCACAAAAATAGATCCAGAGCATTATAAAAAAGATGGCATCTCTAGCCAGCTGTTTACTCAGAAAGAGGTTAATAATGGGATATATATTTTCCTCTTTAACTATTCTAATTCGGTCAGCCATGTGTTTTCTTTCTTCACTTTTTCTCTCCAACTAATTTGGCATCAATGGAAATGGCTTTCAGCAAACTGGCTTATCTCATTTGGCCACACTCTTATCATATTTATGGCCCTACTCTCTTGAAACTGGCATTTTCAATATGGTTTCACTCAAAAATAAGATCTTGATTTATCGCCTCGATTTTAGCAAATTAAGCTATCCTAGAAAACGTTAATCATATTGTCTCACATGCAGATTTTGCAATGAATAGCAATAAATCCCACGAACCAACACATTAGTTGGCCTAGTTGTAAGGGCTTGGGTCAACATGCCTCAGGGCATGGGTTCAAGTTTCCCCACTAACGGCATGTTGCAGCTCCTTATACCCTACTTGCCGGCTATCCACCTAACTTATCAATGACTGTGATGTGGGGGTCTTAGTTAGGGAGCTATTAGGGTGCTACTATGGTCTTAGCTAAGAACCGTTATTTTTATTAACCAAAAAAAAAAATCCCATGAGACAAACTATAGAATCATCTAACAATTTCATTATAACTATGAATCATAAGTTCTATTACACTACAAGGGTTCTTCACCTAATTTCAAGTTCTTACAAAGGTGACTGCAAGTCTAACGGCACATTGCACCGTTACAAGGCGAAAGCAAGTAGACGTACTCACATTAAGTGGCCATGGTTGAGGTTAAATAAATTAAACGACATTAATATTTCAAGCCCAAAGAAGCTGAGATCTCCCCCCCAAACATGGCAGCAAATCTGGCTTGTGTAATCACATGCAGCATTGCAGTTAAGTTAGTGTCAAGCATATCCACCTTCTGACATGGGGCCATTAGTCCCTTGCATTGCAGCACTGTTTAGAAGCTACATTCCCTCTTCGCTCACCTTCTGAACTTCTGAAGGTGATAAAATTCTGATGCAGCGTACACAACGAACAAATTGCCTGCACGGACACAATGCATGTTTAAAATGGAGATCTGTAGGACTAACTGTCACTCCTAAAAAGAATCTTTAAGCAGAGAAAACATGAAACATCAAGTAGATGAAAGAGAACTCACTCCCAAGGATCATCCCCAACGAGTAGAACATCAGTCTCATAATCCACATATACTAGTTTCCACCCTGAACCTCTTGGGTCATTGAGCAGCCCCTCAAGTCCAAACATGCACTCAATTGCAGCACATAGTTCATCATAATTTCTAAAACCTGTGACATCAATTGACCTCCCAACAGATCCTTTTTTTTGAACCTGTCAGCCAAAACCCAAATCCATCACCCATGGTTATACAAATGTAGCACCTTCATAAAACACACAAGGCACAAGCACAGAGAGCTTATAATCCATGAGATAATACAACTAAGCTAGGAAATCAACTGAAACAATGAACGCCTTATTGAACAATTCAATGGATGACAGTTTAATCTAACGAAAGTGCCACCGTTTGAACCTAGGAAACATGAGAGTATAAACCAATTTAGCCAGTGCACCAGTCTTTGCCAATTTGGCAATCTGAGCAGGGGCATCGTGTACTCAATGAACAATAATGATGAAACTTATGGCAATCTAGAATATACGTTTTTTCAGATTGAAAGTTTATTCTGACTACATAATACACATATACTTCACTTTAATAATATATATGTGGGGGTAAATTCTATAAATTCAATATAATTCATACCTTTGTATTGGTTCGCACAAGTGGAACTACTTGCGGCCATGAACTATTCTGCAGAAGACTGCCCTCATCAAAATCCACATTGCTTGAAGATGTACCTCCTGAGCTGTCTGGTAATTCTTGCCGAGAGAAAGCTTGAGAGTCTCCTAGGCTTGCTGAGGTAATCTGAGATTGAACATCCTGACTTGAACTGAAATTGCCAACTAAACAATCGGAAGGAGTCTGGAATCCAGCGTTCTTCACTGTACATAGGTCATCCAGAATGGTGCTTGAAACGGAAGGATCTACTGCAGTACTTCCACCATTATTATCAATGTTCCCACTTTGATTGTAGCTCTCATCTGACAAATCTCTTAGACCACTTGAATTGGATATACAACTAAGGTTACGTGAGTCTTGGTGAGAAAATGAAGTGAGCTGGTCAGCTTGGGATAAAATCCTTAAATTATTTAGTTGATGATCCCACATTTCCTGACCCATTGGAGGTAAAGCAGGATTAACTGCTTCAGGAAACAATGCCGAAGAATCTTGCAATCCAAACATGGATAAAGGTCCAGGAGATCTAAACATTCCACCAAGAGGTTGGCAAGAGGGGTAAAATTTCCATTCATCAGGGTCTAGGGATGGAAGAAAGCCATTTGGATTAGAACAATCAGACTGGGGAACATCAAGTTGTTGGGGATGGTAGATCAATGATTCCAATTGTGGCTGCATAGGCCACGAACTTGTTTGTGATTGCAATGGCTCCTGGTTCTGGTTAATGAATGTTGGCTGGTTCACAAGGTTCTGAGTTACGGGGCATGCAACCAGTTTTTCCTTGTTGCACTCTCCTGTTGAAGTCAACTGGCTTAACTCATCTGTTGAAATCTCAGGTTCTATAATTGGCCTTTCAGTATTAATTCCAGCCAGTGTTCGGTTTTCACATTCGGCTAGAGAGTTAAATTTTCCAGGTGGCATTGCTTTTGATGATGAATTTAAGTTCATGGCATCAGGTTGATCAAGGCCTGACTGAGGCTGAATTGGAGGTGTACCCTCTGAACAGATAAGATGAAATTTTTGGTTGGTTGTGCCCTGCTGCATGATCTTCATATCTCGTAATGGATCTACTTTAGTAGCAGATTCTTGTTGTACAGTAGGATAAAAGTTTCCAGGATGGTTCATATGTTGAGGTTTTAACAGCATCTTGATTAGTTCTTCTGAGTATATATTAGGTATCGGGTATGGAAGATCCCCATTTCCATTGTCAGGAACCCGGACAAGGGGTCTTTTAACCATATTTCCCCATTCGGTTTCTGTTCCTGGTAGCACAGAAATGGCCATAAGATTGATATTTAACAAACCTGAACAGTAAGAAACAATGACAAAAGATAAATTACCCAAAAATCCAGAGTGAAACGGGCGTTTGAGACCTGAAGTCAGAGAAGGAAAAATGAAAAGACTTTCAGGAGTCTCAACTTCCCACGGACTAACCATATTCTGTTTATCACAACACCCTGGCTCATCCCACTCCACCTGTTAATGAAACAGGAAAATGTAGTTTAACTGCTAGACTATCACAAGACAAAATAGTTTCTGGCTTCTTTTACTTCACAGGAACAACAAACAAACATCAATATGAAAGAACCATTTGGTTATTTAGTTATATTAATAAGTATCTAGTCCACCTGAAGATTTCTGCACTTGGAACCAGGCCACCTCAGTGGATCTAAGTCACTAATGCCAACTATTGTACCCATATACCTGTAGAAAAGAGAGATGTCAACCCTTTTCTGCATATTCAAGAAATGAACTCATGATAATAACATTGGCAACAATATACCTTTGTCATGCAAAAAAAATGTATTAAATTTTTATTGTCCACTAGATTATAAATTAACAAATATAAAATAGTAATTCACCACTATGATAACTCTTTTAGCCAAAACGTAATCACAATACCCACAGGCTATAAATAAGTATGTAACAGGATCTAGTCATTCGGAGTATTACCTCCGCTTACCGGACTCCTCTGTTTCAAACATCATCCCAAACCTCATGCCAACAGAGAGTTGCGTCCCAAAGACAGATTTACGGAATCTTGACAAAGGGATGACAAATTCTGAAGGACATGCCCTACATTATTTCCTATATGATATTCTAATTCCGATCCTAGGAGGAGATGTCGGTATATATGACCCATGGGGTGACAAAAAACATGAAGTAAAAAAATTGGTTATAATATTTTAAAGTGACAACTTATCAAGTTCTAACGGACCGATATGATAAAGGAATCTACCACTAGTCACATTCCATGAATCCATCAGAAAATCACAGTTTGATTACACAAATATTGTACCTCAAAGCAGTTATTCTGATTAGGCAAATTTTATAATGGCTGGCACAATTTCTCTAGCAAAGAGTTTAGCTATAGCTCATCTCACAGCATAATCTCACTGTTTTTTATGAAGCTTTGATCCTTTGTAATAGAAGGGCTTTATTGGTGAAAGCATGTTTCTATATAATATTACTCTTTTCAATATGGAAACACAAAGGTCCTGCTATTTTGTAAGTTAAATTCAATGGATCATACTCTACTACAATAATGTGCTCAAGGGTTATGGCTAAGGCCAAGCTGATTATCCTCACTAGGCATGCATCAAATTGCTTCATATCCATATCCTCACTGTGAAACAAGTTTCTCAGCTGATTAGTCATTAAAAATTGAACAGACCTGGCTGCTGAATTTTTATTTATAAAATTCACGCGCACAATGAAAGTTATTGTGCTTGATTTTTGGGTTTAACTAACAATCAATTGCTTTTGGGATGTTCTTTCTTCTACATGGAAATCAGGTTTACTTTTCTATCAATTTTGAGATGATAACTGTTCTTTGAGTTCTTTATTTAAAGAGACCAATGACAAGAACTTACACATGATGCTGCATGGATATTCACAACCAGAGAGTTTGACTAATAAAAAATATTTAAGGCAAAGGTTTAGAACATACGTTGTTGAATAAAGGATGAGTCCCACAACTACAATAGCAAAAGCGAGATAGTATAACCAATCGACCTGCAACGGGGGGATCAATATTAGGTCAGTTTCATGCGATTGACACAAATTGTAAATAAATGAGATGCATTTGCTTGAAATAGCTGCAGAACTTCATACACGTGCATCAGACTCAAAAAGCTTGGGTTCAGGCCATCTATGTAACAGCTTAGTAATATTAGGCATAATTTTGAAATGAATACCTGCTGTTTGTAGAAAAAGATGCGAATGACCACTGCCCACATGTCAGATGTTAGGATAGAGAGATTGAACATTGTAGCTCCACTTAACTGTATGCAAAAGACTCAAAATCAAGAGATTCAAGACAGTGACCATTGGTATTTCTCATAGAACTGCTTCACTAAAATAAAGACATTCTAAGCAATTGATTTTTAGTTTCATAGCCATTTCATCTAGTCAATTATATCAGAGAAAAAAGGATTAGATACACACTCTTAATCTTTGTATTATCAAAACGTCGACAGGGAATTTGGTGATCACTGAACTTAATTAACTATATATTTTGTTCTCATCTATCGGTTGACAAT
This sequence comes from Quercus tomentella, assembly GCA_028535165.1. Classification (NCBI taxonomy): domain Eukaryota; kingdom Viridiplantae; phylum Streptophyta; class Magnoliopsida; order Fagales; family Fagaceae; genus Quercus; species Quercus tomentella. Next base: position 11,935,761 of record JAPQVY010000155.1, read on the forward strand.
TTGTGAGGAGTCTTGCTTTGTGCAAAGACTTGCTCTGTAACAAGCTAACTCAAAAGTAACTGAATTTTCATCTGATGAAAGTAATTTCTCCCAATTTTGATAGGAAGGAAAATTACCTTAAGAACGAAAGGAACGAGGGAGTAGAACATAAAGGTAGCTACAGTATAGCCAAAAAAGGATAATATCTGAAAACATAAACACAAGTTCAATGTTAAAAGTGTAACCAATGCACATATTTGCAAGTTAGACAGTAAAGGCATGCAGTAATGCGACAGATAAATTCCTACATCATATGTCCAAATTATTTTGCCCTACACTTTATGCCTTATGGGAAATCTCATAGCTGTACTTCAAAGATAAAACATGATTTAAACTTTTTTCCCCTACCCGATCTAGTGATATTACAAGTGATGTCCAAAAGTCATGAAATCTTCTTCTAAAAACCCAATCAATGAAAATCATCACCCTAATTTTAATGGTCTGGCAACAGTTTCAGGTCATGAAGATAGCTGCAGAACATTCACTAGCAGATAGTAGAAACTATGGTCAAAATTTTCCCTGCAATTTTAATTTGTATAATCAACATCAAGAATTTAAGTTTATCAGTTAGAGCTTACATGTCAGTCTTATTCTCACAATTTTATGACCCCTCCTAGCCCCAAAATATAAAAGAAAAAAAAATACAGATTAGTTGAAATTGAAATTGTTTAAGTTGAAAGCCATGATATTGATACCTAAAGCAGGGCTACAGATACCTAATACAGGCCAAGCTGCTAGAAATACGTAAAGAGCGTGAGAAAAAAATAAATTCAGGCTTGTTTGGAAGAGAAGATGAATAAAATGTAAAAGATTATCCAGAATTAAATACTTACAATATCTATAGACCACTCGACTGATTCCAAACTCTTTAGCTCCAGTACAGATCTGAGTAAAGGTTATGGAATGAGAACAATACAATTCTTCTTTTTATTGAATAGGAGCATAGATTACTTATCCAAGCTATTTTCCTCAAAGCGAAAATCACAAAAAATATTCTAAAAAAAAAACTTGAAAAAGAAGTGCAATCCATATCTCTTGTATAAATGGCCCACTAAAGGATACATTTCAACCACACTCACTAGAAATCCATAAACACCGATCATACAAATTACTTCAACACGATCTTTTTTCTTAACACAAAATTCCTGCAATTTAGGAACTCAATTAGAAACGGCGCAACTTATAAGTAGTAAGTATGTGACTGAAAAAGATAAAAAGGCGGAAGAGGGCTTCCGTGGTGTCTGATGTTCCACAAATCAAACTTCTGGAGTTCAATTGTCGAGGTAACTTTAATCTTCAGGCTTTTAATTACTAATTGCTACTCCAAATTTCTTGTTTAATAACTACTAATGGCATACTTCAGTTAGTCAACAAGTTAATTTGAGACAATTCACCAACCTCACCAACATTGCTCAATGCATAGAAAACTGTCCCTGCAATGACAAGAATATCCCCTAGCAGAGGTTTTGAGCCACCTGAAAGATCAATGTATGATATGACATCAATAATACATAGAATTTGGGATAGAGTTAGAACTATTTAAAGGGGACGGTAGTTCCCTTTCAATGTTCACCCAAAACATCAAAGCAACCGTTGAAGTCCACTAAGGCACTAACCACTACCACTAGGATACTTCAACATGATTCTAAAGAACAAGACAACCATTACTTCAAGTACCCAGAAAATGGAAAAATTAGTTGGGAGAGAAAATGTCACCTCCACCACCAACCCCAGCATCAGAGAGGAGCACTAAACCAAGGCCAAGCACACAGAGGGCCACACCAAATAACTGCCATAAGGAGTATCGAGTGCCTAGGAATAACCATGTCAGAACTATGACCCATGCTACTGTCCAGCAGTCCAATAATGTCACACTAGTAATTGATGAGAACTGGTACGCTTTGTTAACTGCCATAAAGCATCTAAAATGTCAATTAATGATTCACAGATATCCATATACGATCTAACCCCATACAGTAAATTTTCAAGAAGTCTATATAGCAATAAAAATTATACACTAGAGATTTATTTAACATGTTACTTTGTTCTGGTTTTGGAAATGCATTGTGACAAATTCTCATGAGTAAATTCCAAATTCTTACAAATATTACATGGTCAGCTCATCTTTTCGGATTTTTTTTTTTTTTTTTTTGGGCTAATAAGTGAAGCCAGTGGCTTTTCTCACATTTTATTACTTACCTTGTTTTCCTACATCTTCCTTACTTCAAAACCATAGCAGCACAATATTCAAAAATGAAATCATCAATAATTAGCCTCTTACATCAATCATACATGACTAATAATGTCAGAGTACATGTGAGTGGGTTAAGATAGCATTACTCACCAAGATAATTCCCTTGAACATCCACAAAACCTAGAATGAGATACCAGTACCAAGAAACCTGCAACCCCATACCGCGTATGAAACGTATTCAGAACCCCAAGAGCAACATAGAATATTGTAACAATAATCTAGCAATAAGTCTAGAGACACACAAATATTCACACTACCAAACTTCAACTATTTTGAATAAAATTGGTGTTAGGTGTGAGTTCATGTAAAATTGATGTTGCTCTAATCATAACTTGTCCCTTGACAAATAGTGTAAAATGTTGTGAAAAAATTGTATCCATAGCATTTCACATATTGTAATGTAACCAATTGCACTTACAGTTAAAAAAAAAAAAAATGCACTTACAGTTTCAGTCCCATCACAGCTAATGCAATATACAAACAAACACAGTTTCTTAGTAATAATGAACAAAAAGAACAGCAAATTATTACCTTTAGTCTCTGACGCCTAAACAGCAAAAGATTTCCATAAACCAAAGCCAAAACGAAGTAACCAAACAAAGTTTGAGTAAGAGGCGTATCTACACCTACACAGTACACAGTACACACAACCAAACAAACAAACAAAATCAAGACCAAAAGTGGTCAAACAGAGAAGCGGAGAAAAGGAATGAAGAAATCAGAGATGGGGTTTTGAAAAGTTTACCAAGATCAGCTATGAGAGACGAAGTGAAGCTCATGAGTGCCATTACAAAAGACACAACCTGACCCAGAAACAGTAGGTACGCTGTTCGCCAAGTTGCATGGCTTCTCCACCAGTTCCTCAATGCCAACCAGTCCATACTCAAAACTCAAACTCAAACTTACAAGAAGCCCGTACTACAAGGAGATCTCTCTCTGTGTGTCTAGTCTCTCTCTATATAAGACTTTTATTATATAGTTGTGCATAAAGATAAAATAAAGCCATGTACACATGACGATCACATTATTTTATATTGAAGGAATATTAAGAGGACCAGTTATATGTGGATGTTTGTGAATAAAATAAAACTTAGCGTGTATGTGATAATAAAGTAACCAATTGCAGAGTACTGCTGCAGCTACCGTTCTTGGGTTCCTACTTAGCTCCTGAACGATGGGCGCGGGATCCGAGATAGCATTGGTCTTTGCCTCTTTGGTGTCGACACTTTTATAACAAATCTCAAACTAAACAAATTTTAAACCGTCAGTTGTTGCGGATTTTTTTTTTTGAAAAAATTAAAAATAATTTTAATAGTGAATTAAAATTAAAATTAGTAACAATTTACTACCTAAAATTTATTGTGAAAGTTTTATAAAAAATGTTATGAATATAGCATTTTTCAAAATGTTTAATTAACTTTGTGTGAATAAAATAATAAAAAAGGTTTAAAGGATGTTAAGTTTTGTGGAATCTAGTTGTGTTTGATCCAGATTATGACCCGATCTGAAATAAAAGTGTGACTTTTTTTTTTTTTCCTCCTGAAACTTAGTCTATGGAGCAGAGGCTTGGGCTGATAGGCCCAAGTTTTTGCCCGTTTTAGCCCATTAGTGAATCTTGTGCGTAGGAATCGGCAGGATAGAAAAACTGTTGTTTAGAAATTAGAGTTTGGTATATTGTTTTAAGAGAAAAAACTATACTGCCGTATCTTGTATTTTTTTCCCCTGTGAATAGTGAAATTCATGTAACTCCATGGACGTAAGCAAATTGCCGAACCATGCAAATATTGTCTTGTGTGATTGTTTTTTTTGATGCATTTTTTTCTTCTATTTTTGCATTTCACAAATCTGAGAATTTCGTTGATATTCACTTCAAAGGGAGGTTATTAGTTTACATTGTACTATTAATGTAAGATTTATATTGTAAACTAAATAAATGTATATAATATATAGACTATAATTAATATAAATCTTACATTAATAGTACAATGTAAACCAATAATTGTCCAAGTTTAAAATAGAAAAAAAAAATCATATCTATGACATTTGACCATCTATGATTGATGGAATGTAAAATAAAAAGAAAGGATTGGGAAATTAACTAGGTACGGAGTACAATCTATGTAATAGTCTACTCTTCATCTTCTAGGAGCAATACTGGAGCATAATGGGAAGCAAGAGAATAGAGTACTGAAATCGGAGATCACCATTGAATATTGGATTCATAAATCATAAGTAAAGGATCTGGTTAAAAGCGGGTGCTTTTTGGGCATCTATTATTCATCAATTTTATGAAAATTTGTCAAAAAAAAATCAATTTTTCATTTTTTCATAAATTAGTTTACTAATGAATACCCTAAGCGCATCCATTAGTAAAATCCGTGTAAAAATTATAATGCAATTGTCATGCATTTTAGCTTGGAACTTGGAGGGGTTTATTCGAAAATAAATATTTAATTTTTCTTTCATTCAAATGTATTAAGAGTTCATTCTAGTCATTTCTTTCTATTAGCATATTAATAAGGGTATTTTTGTAATTACACTATAATTCCTTATATAAATATATGCTAAGGTGTGGGTTTGACTCAATATGTCCTAAACCTTTCTTTTTCATCCCCGTGTCTTTCACTCTATTTTTCTTCCTTTCACTTCTCTCTTAACTCTAATTTTCCGCATGGTTTTCAGACCCGGATCGTTCATTGAACTGTAAAAGGGAGAGGTTCAAGGTTTTTGAGGTCGAACCGGGGTCAAACCGTAATGACATCATAATTAATTTAATAATTTATTTAAAAGCCTAAATATAGATATTAAATTTATAAAACTAGCAAAATTGACTAATATATCTATATATGTGAGGGAAATTTAATGATTTTCAAGCATATATTTAATAATTAAATAAGAAAGTTAATAAAATAAAATAATAATCATGAAAACATTAAAATTTATGATTAATTTTTGAAGTAAAGTTGAATATCTTTGAAGGATTTTAATTATAATTTTTTTTATTCCTTGTAAGAGATGGATAATTTAATTAAGTAGAATAAAATTGTGTTAAGTTGTTTTTATAAAAAAAAAAAAAAAAATTTGCTAAGGGGTTGGACCGCACGGTTCTTGCCTCCGGTTCGTGCGGTCCAACCCCAGTTTTAGGGGTTCACAAAATTGCCACATATGCTCGGTTCTTTATATTTAAAATCCGATTTTCATCTTGATTCCCGGTTTTCATGGTCCAACCTCCTGGTCCGGTCCGGTTCTGAGAACTATGATTTTCCGTAGTCCATAGTCTACAGTTAAATTTAAGCGATAAACCAGTTTGTTCAATTTGGCTAGAGTTTTACTGATTTAAAGGATGTGTAGCCTTATTATGTTCTAGTTGGTGCATGATTTGACATGTTGTGAACCATTTACAGTGGAAAGGAGAAGAATATCACACTATAGTTAATTATGAGAAGGATGTTAATCTGCAAAGAAACAACCATGAGAAAGGAAATGAAATTGGCGAAACAAAACCACATTGTTTAGGTAGTCTCAAAGGCAGAACCACGGGGCAACAGAAGAAGAACACTCGTCGGTGATGAATTTCCAAAGCCTGCTAGCAGGCTCCCCATTGAAATAAGTAGTTTCTCATTTTAAAACATACAAATAGCCACTGCTACAAATCATTTTTATTACCACAAGAAGTATGTGCCCAACTCATCATACCACACATCAAGAAACACGGTCCGTTTGGATACAGCTGAAAACTGAAAACTGAAAAACATTGTAGCAAAATAATTTTTAAATGTGTAAATAGTACCGTGTGACCCATTTTTAATGAAAAGTTGTTGAAAAGTGTAGTTTGTGGGATTCGTGAACAGTACACGAGCACTGTTCACAGGAGAAAAGTCAAAAAGTTACGACTGAGGAAAAAAAAAAAAAAGAAACGCAAACGTGCGTCTGGGAAGCGCGTTTTGCGCTTCCCAAACGCACTCACAAAGTTATGTTCCCAAACATGTTCAGTCTTTTGCGCTTCCCAAATGCACTCACAAAGTTATATTCCCAAACATGTTCAGTCCATCTAACACATTGTTTGATGCATGGCTGGATTTGTTAAATATGTAGAGTCAGACATAAGTAGACAAGAAGCATAATCAAATACATAAATATAATAGGGAAATGTAATTAATAGCACAGATCCATGTGAAACCTTTTGTATTAGAGTACGTACGGTCGCACATCAAACTTTTTGCTAAAAGTGTGCTAAAGTATACTTGTACCTTGAAAAAAATTTAAAAAAAAAAAAAGAAAAAAAAAGTGAGGTTTTAAAAAATTGTACATAAAAGCTAAAAGCTGAGCTTATAAGTTGATGCCAGCTCCATAAGATGAGCCCACAGATTAAGGATTTCTTTCTATGAAGTTGGCTTTGGTCTGACTTTGTGGGACTTAGGCTTGCTGGTTTTTTGTAATTTGTACCCAAAAAATGCCTCTTAACAGAGGGCTAGTATTATTTATAAGACTATGGGCTAGCATTATGTTTAACTTTATGTGAATAAAATAATCAAAGGTTAAAAATAGTAAAGATCAAATCCATGGCATTTGAGGTTGAGCGATTTGGCTCAATTTATTTTTCAGAACTACTTGATTAACTTATTATTTTTTAATATATTATGAAAACATAACTAAAATATTTTATCTTTTTACAATTTAATAAAATTTTTTTACGAATAGATTGTTTATATCATCAATAAGTTACAAATAATAATTTAATATCATATGAACCTATTGACAAACTTATATAATCAAATTTCATGTCTATATAAATATACTCTTAGACAATTATACATATAAAATATAATATTATATATAGTTAAATCGAGCCATCATGTTCACTGTAGGGTCCTTGGGCCCAGGAGTTCATTATCTAACCGTATATTGGGCCTGTGGCCCAAGCCGAGAACAAGGATTTGCCTGAGGAGGAGAAGTCTTTGTCAGAGGAGACTGTGTTGATGAATAAAAAAGTGGGATTTGGTCATAATAGCTCCAGAGAGTGTGCCGAGAATGACGGTGTCCTCAGTTAGGCAAAGCCGAGGTCCTAAGAGATGGTTTATTCGCAAGAGTGACGATCCCGGAAATTTAGTTGGAGCGGATAAGTATTGCAGAGACATCAGATAAGGAGGAGTCCCAAAATATCTTAGGTGAAAATTGCTGCCTCCGCATTAAATGCTCTGCAGCTAACTTTCTGGTCGCATTAATGTGAAAGTAATGTCTGAACAGTGGATTTCAGCCTTACAGCTACTACAAAAGGACTTATGGGGAGTGATGATGGGACAAGTATTCAAACCAGCCGTCTGGAATGCACGAGGAAGGTGGAGATGAAAAGGAAAGATAGTATAAAAGGAGAAGGAGTGAGTGAGTAAGGGGGATCGGAAAAATCAAGAAAGAAACACTGTAGCAATCTAGAACCGGACTTGTAATCATACTTAAGAACATTATATAAGAATCAGTCTCCTCGGACATTCCCGAGGACGTTCTTTCTTCGTTTGAACTTGTATATTTTCATTCCTTTGACATCAAGCCTACCTAACTTGTTGTACGATTAACTAGAGCCCAATATTTTCTGACCCACTCTCTACAAATTCATTGCTTTGGGCTACTTAGGCCTAAGTCCATTCATACCTTGGGCTAGGAATTAAAACTTGGTCCTTACATTCACGAACACATTATTGTGTTTGAGCTTGGCTCGTTTAATAATCGAGCCTAAAATTAATGCTTGAACTTAACATGTTTTCTAAATAGACGAACATAAACAAGCTTTTTTCCAAACCAAGCTCGAGTTGTTCATAAACAAACTTTTTTTTTTCTTCCTTTTGGTGGATTTATAATTCTCTCTTGCATCCCTACTTTAAGTTAATGAATTTTTGTTTTGAACTTTTCTCCCACACAAAAGGTGACTACTCTCTCTCTCTCTCTCTCTCTCTTTATATATATATATATATATATATATATATATGTATATATATATTCTTTCTTTTGGTGGATTTTTAATTCAATCTTGCATTTCTATTTTAAGTTGATCTAATTTGGTTGTGTTTTTAAGGTGTTGTTTTTTTCTTTGATTGTTAGATGTAACCCTATTTTATTATAAATATATTATACAATGATATAATGTTATTCTATTAGCATGATTTGGATAATTTGGTGTTTACAATTATATCTTTTATTTTGAATATTCTTCTCATCTCTTTTTTATTCTATGAATTTGCTATTTTCTCTACCATTCTCTCCCAAAAAGGTGATTATGCTCTCTCTCTCTCTCTCTCTCTGTTTTTAATTCTTTCTTGCAACTCTACTTTAGGTTAATGATTTTTTATGGTTAATTTTTAATACCTCTACTGCGGGTGTCAATGTTTTGGTATTGTGTTTTTTGAGTTCCCCATCACAAGTCTTCTTACTCTCTCTTATAATTTTGGTTTCATATTTGTTTGAGTTAATCCTTAGTTAGTTTAGAAGTGAAAATTTGAGTTTATATCAAAACACAATCTACATGACTATGTATTTCAATGTACCTATCAATTATTTAGGTAATATCAATTGTAATTATATGATAATTTTTTATTATCATGATAATCTCCTCAAGAGAATGAGGAATTTGAAAACTAAAATTTTAATTGTACCAAAAGAAATTAGGAAATATAATGCATAATAACAATAGTTAGAAGAATATAGATCACTTCAAAAATGAATAATAATATAATATCAATCAAAAACACCAAAAATTATAAAATTATAAAATTATTTATTTGTAAAAACTAGAAAGATAAAAATTACTTATAAAAATTGTTTAATTTTTAGGAAGAATAAATTATCTGGAATTAAATTTAGAGATTAAACTATGCATTATACCACGTCTCAAAATAATTAATATTCTAAAGCATCGCATGGATCTGCGACTAGTTGGGATATAAAACTCAAATTATTTTTGGAACTACATACATCTCTGGGGCCATGGCATTCAAACTTTCTAGAATCTCAAGATTTACCCTTATATTTCAGTTTGATTTTATACTGACCAGATAGGCAGTCCCCCTAATATTCTTACTTCTTATATAACCCTCTTAGTTAGTTTATTTTCATAATTGTTAATGCTTCCACCTAGTATGAGTTTCTAGTTCCACCCTAATTATACTGGATTCTGCCCTGCCCCTCATGAAACCAAAGACTCATTTCTAGTTGCTTCACTTTCCTCAGTAAGCACTTCGTATTGTGGATTGGAGTTTTCATCCTCGATGGCAGGTACAGGAACAGAATTCTTCTCACTGTAAACCAAAGAAACAGATCAAGAAGAAAAGAAAAAATGAGGTAAGTAAAACACTTTGGCTACAATTTTTTCAAAGCAGAACCTTAGATATCAAGTACTAAGATGGACATGATAAATCATATTGCACTTGCCATGAATCTGTCAGAAAATCACATTTTGATTATAAAAAGATTGTAGCTCAAAGCAGTTACTTAGAATAGGCCAATTTCCTAATGGTTGATGGAATTATCTTAACAAAAGAGTCAAGCTATAGCTTCTTCTCACTGTTTTCTTGATGCTTTGCCCTTAAGTAATAGAAAGTCTCAAATGGTGAAAATATATTACTATATATATTTTTTCTACTTAATATGAAAATACAAAGATGTCTTACAACTTCAATGGAGTATACTCTAAAATGTGCTCAAGGAATTTGTCTAAGGTCAAGTTCAAAATCCTCACTAGGCTTATCAGACATTGGTTCCTCAAGAGGGTAAGGAACCGCTAAGGTCACTCTTTCTCTCTCCATGATCTCAAAATTTTTCCTTTCGTAGTCATGGAAACATCACAGAGAAGATAAAAAGTCATTTAAAGCTTTGCAAAAGCACTGCGAAACATGATTGTCATTACACATTAAACAGACTAGGCTGATGAATTTTTATCCGTTATCCATATATTTCACATGCCCCTAGCAAATTACAGAGCTTGATTTTTGTGTTAACAATCAACTCTAATTATTCTTTTTTCTGCATGGAGAATCTGGTTAAGTTTTCTATCAAATTTGAGATGAAAACTGTTCTTTACATTCTATTAAAAGAGACAATGACAAGAACTTTCACATGATGCTGTGTTGCATGTATATTCACAACCAGACAGTTTGCCAATAAAAATTTCAAGGCAAAGAATTAGAACTTACGTTGTTGAATAGATGACAAGTCCAATACACACAATTGCAAAAGATAGATAGTATAACCAATCAACCTGCCAGTGGAGATTAATATTTGGTCAGGTTTGATATGCATGACACCAAAAATTGTAAAGAAACAAGATGTATTTGCATAGTATAATTGCAGAACTGAATACAGTATGAGACTCGAAGAGCTAGGGTTCAAGCTATTTATATTACAGCTCAGGAACATATGCATAAATTTGAAAAGCTTACCTGCTGGTGGTAGAAAAAAATGCGAATTACAACTGCCCACATGTCAGAAGGTAGGATAGAGAGATTGAACATCTTTGCTCCACTCAACTGTATGCAAAATACTCAAATTAAAAACAGTGGCCATTAGTATATCTTATAGGACAGCATCACTATAATAAAGGTAGGAAATGATTTTTAGTTTCATAATTAGTTCATCTAGTCAATGAGATCAAAGAAAAAAGGATTTAGAGAATTAACACTCTTTTGCTTTTTATTATCAAAATATGGACAGGGAATTTGATTCTCACCACACTACATATTTTTTTTCTCATATTTCAAAATGGAATTCTATTTGTAATCAATTTCCCATTGTAAGATCTCTCAGTAACTAGACCAAACTCAAAGGCAAATGAATTTTCACCTAAACAAAGTAATTGCACCAAAAAATGTTGAAGAGAAGGGAACTTACCTGAAGAACGAAAGGAGCAACGGTGTAGAACATAAAAGTTGATACAGCATACCCAGCAAAGGCTAATATCTGATAAAAATGAAAACAGATTATTTTTTAAGGTGTAAGGAATGCACATTGTCGGAAATTAGACAGGAAAGGCATACAGTAATGTTGCAACTAAATTTCTTACATCTTGTCCACACTGTCTTTGCTTAAGAAAACTTTAAGCATAAGTGACACTAACTTCCAAGATCAGACATGATATAATCTTTTTTTTTTTCCCTTCCCAATACTAGAAATGATTTCCAAAATTCAAATAAAATCTCATTTTATTAAACCTATTCAGCCATTGCAGATTGTTGCAGAACATTCACATGCAGATTGTCGACTCCATCATCAAACTTTTCCTCAGAATCTTGGGCTGTTTGGTACATCAACTTAAACACATGTTTTCAGTTTTCAAACAACATTACACGCATTTTCACACACTTTTTCACCCACACGTATTTTCAAAAAAACAGAAAACTGTTGTTTAAACACACGTACCAAAACATTAAGAACTGAAATATATCAGTGGGAGTTTAGATTTCCTATTCTCACATAAAAATAAAAAAGAAAAATAAATCCAAGCATGTCAGGAAGAGAAAATGGATGAACCATAAAAGATTATGCAAAATTAAATTACATACAAGATCTGTAGACCACTCAATCGATTCCAGACTCTTGAGCTCCACTATAGATTTGAGAAAAGGTTAAGGAATGAAAGTAATACTATTCTTCTCCTTAAAGAATAGAAACATAAATTACAATTCCAATCTATTTTCCTTAAAGCTAAAATCACAACAAAAAGATTCTAAAAACAAAATTTGAAAATGAGTGTAATCCATGTCTATTGTATTACTTATCCAAAAAATCTGTCTAGTATATGCCCAAGGAAGGATACATTTCAACCGCACTCACTAGAAATCCATAGACACCGATCATCGCAACTACTTCAATGCGATTTTTTTTCTTAACACAAAATTCCTGCATTTTAGAAAGTAATTATAAAAGGAGCAACTTTTAAATGGCAAGAATATGTTGAATTAGATAAAGGAAATGGTCTTCAATGTTCCACATATGAAACTTCTGCAATTTAATTAACAAAGCTGAAAATAAAAATTGAAGATTCAGGTTTGCCGCTTCAAATTTTTAGTATCATACTTCATTAGGCGCTTATCATAGAACCGAAGCTGTTCAGCCCATAAGTTAATCTGATATCACTATCACCCTTTCAATCTAAAAAGAGACATTTTATCTTTCTATAGAGGAAGTAGAAATGGATGCTCTGACCTCACCAACATTGCTCATTGCATAGAAAACTGTCCCAGCAATGACAAGTACATCCCCCAGGAGAGGTTTCGTACCATCTGAAAGATCAATTTATGATATGAAATTAATAATATAGACAATCAGGAATTAGAGTCGCAAATACTTAATGTTAATGGAGATGGTAGTGTTCACATAAAACTTGCTAGGAATACCTTAGAACTCAAGGAACTAAGTTCACTAACCATGACTATAATTCCACTTATACACCCTCACTTAAAACAAAAACCATCCTTGAAACATGACTACTCTGTACAACCATTAGTTTCATTGCCCAGAAAATGACAACATAAGTTATAAAATATGGAAGAGAAAATGTCACCTCCACCGCCCACCCCAGTATCAGAGAGGAACACTAAGCCAAGGCCAATTATACAGATGGCTGCACCAAATAACTGCCACAGGGAATACCGAGTGCCTAGAAAGAACCAGGTCAAAATCATGACCCATGGTATTGTCCAACAATCCAATAACGTCACACTGGTGATTGATGAGAACTGGTATGCCTTATTAACTGCATCAAATTAACCATCTACAAGTTAATTCAAAAATCCTAGAAATCCACATTTGATCTACATTATACAGGACTTAAAAAGATTTTATAGGAAATAAGAATTATGCATTAAAGGTTCATTTTACATGTTATGTACATATGTTGTTCTGGTTTTGGATATACATTGGGACAAAATTCTCTGTTTCTTTTTAAAATAATTCCAAAGGTCATTTCAAATACTACATGGTTGCTCTCCAAAAAAAAAAAAACAATTTGAGGGTAAGGATTTAAGGTTGCCTATCAATTAGCTCTTCTAGACCTGTAGGAGTAGGAGCTTTGTACATTGACAATTTTTTGCATCATCTTTTTTGAACTAATATTACATGCTATGTTTTCCTATGTCTTCCTTAGTTCAAAATCATCCTAAGCATCAAACACAGCCAAATCTCAAATTTGGCATTATGCAGAGAGGGCGGAACTACTTGGTGAAGTGGGGGTACCACGGCCCCCCAAAACTTCTCAAATATTAGACTTTTATCCCTAAATTTACCTAAACTTTACAAAAGAAATATGGTTAGCCCCCAAAATTTTTCATATTTCTTGTATGACTCAATTAAATTAGTTCAACTTTGTATTTGTTATAATTTTGACCCCCCATTCATAAAATCTTAGTTCCGCCCTTGGAGCCAGAGACAATTGATAGCCATTACTAGCACAACAATTTTTGAGAACAAAAATCATCAATAATCTTAATTAGCCTCTCACATTGGTCATACATGACTAATAATGCCAAAGCATATGTGGGAGATTTTAGAGAGCATTACTCACCAAGATAATTCCCTTGAACATCAACAAAACCTAAAAGGAGATAACAAAACCAAGAAACCTGCCACACTCACACATTCTTAGAAACTCAAATGCAACTTAGACTATTGCAACCAAATGCACTTCAGTATGGTTTCAATTTTACCACCGCTTGGTTGAGCAGCTAATGCAATATATATACAATACAGATGCCTATTAATAATGAAGAAAAAAGGAAATTACCAGTAGTCCCTGACGCCTATACAGCAAAATACTCCCATAAACAGAAGCCAAAAAGAAGTAAGGAAACAAAGTCTGAGTAAGTGGTGCATCAACACCTACACAATAACAGAAAACAAAATTAAAGGGTCAACATAAATTACAAAAAAAAAAAAAAAAAATCATGGTCATCAACATGAGAAGCAGAGCAATGCATGAAACTAAAGATGGGTTTTTGAAGGTTACCAAGATCAGCTATCAGAGACGAAGTGAACCTACCGAGAACAAGTACAAAAGAGACAACCTGACCCAGAAACAGTAGGTAGATTGTTTGCCTGGTTTCATGGCTTCTCCAGCAGCCATTCAAATTGCACCAGCTCATACTGATTACTGAAACTTGCAGAAGTATCAAAACAAAAGACTACCTAAAATTGTCTGCTTAGAATCATTATAGCTGAACATATCAGACATAAGTTATACCGTATAGCATAACGAGTTCTTTAATGAACCATTGTGCAGGTGCGTGACAATGTAGGAAGCAGGGACACTGACCCAGCATTGGTGCGAACTAAAATTTTTGAAAATTTATGTCGCTTAGGATACACATTAATTAATTATTAAATATATTTTTAAATATTGTAAAGTATTTATTTTTCATCTAATATTAAGAACAATAATGAATAATAAAGTGAATTCATGATAAATAAATGATATTTAAAAATTAAAATAAAAACCAAGAATAAGATCTAAAAGAGTAAATAAAAGGCAAATAGACAAATGTTTAAGATTAAAACTAAAGATAAATAAAAAATAAGTGTTCATCTTGTCCCGTGTACCACAATTTTTCACACAAAAAAGAAAAACACATCTGGGACACGTACGGACTGTGTTCAACACATGTATGACATGTTATTACACCATAAAGTGTTTTGCTTCCTAGTTCACAGTTGCCAATTGCATCTACTTAGAAGTCTACAACTACCCTTCTTTGCTTTCCTACTTCCTGAACAGTGAGCTAGGGAGACTACATTGTGTTGGTGAGAAATAAAGCAAAACTTAGGTATTTTCTTTAAGTTTTCCTTTTAAGATTTTGTTATGTGAATTTTTCTCTATGAGATGAAAATGCATTTTTTAATTAAGAATTCACGTGATTGAATCTTAAGAGGAAAACCTAAGAAACAGTCAATTTTGTCCATAAGACTAATTTGCTTGAGATTTTTTCAACCCATTGAATCTGTGGGGTCGAAAGTGCCCACCTTGACTTCGACTAACCGACCAACTGAAGAGCAAATGAATATAATCCTTTTCTCAAAATATATTTAGTCTAAGGGTCTGTTTGGATTGAATTTATTGTTGCTGAAACTGAAAACTGAAAACTGAAAACACTGTAGCAAAATAATTTTTAAATGGATAAATAGTACCGTGAGACCCATTTTTAATATTTTTTAATGAATAAAGTGGCTGTGGGTCCCATAAACAGTACTGCTACAGTACCGCTACAGTGTTATTTGTCCCCCTTTTCTGCAAAACGCGTGAAATGTAAAAAAAGAAAAAGAAAAGAAAAGAAGAAACGCAGACGCCAGACTCAGTTTCAGCCGAATCCAAACAATCACTAAAAGATTAAGAATAGAATGCTAATAATGTCGTACATCAAACATAATCAATGCACAGTATTATAACAAAGCCAAAAGTGATGTTGACCAAAATCCCCCCAATTGCAAACTTGTTTGGCAAAATTCAAATTGGAACAAAATTAGACCCGCTGACAAATTGGAACCTGATCCATTAATCTGTCCGAACAAAAATATGGGTATGGGTAGGAATCTCACAAGCTTCATTATTTCCTATATGATATTCTAATTCCGATCCTAGGAGGAGATGTCGATATATATATGACCCATGGGGTGGGAAATTAAGCTATGGGGTAGGTTAAGGAAAATGGTATGGTGGTAAACGAGTCGAGTCAACATATGCAATAAATGTGCAAAATTTGTTCATTTAACTTTACTCGAACACAAGCTGAGCTGGGTTTCATCACCAAATTAAATTTTATGTTTAAGCTTGATTTATTTTCTTGTTAAACACAAGTTCGAACTTGTTCGTGAGTTACTTGATAAACTTATTCTTTCCCCATTTATAATAAACATCAACACTAAAATTGTTTATACCTCAACAAATCTATAGTAATAATAAATAACTAAATTATATATAAATTTATATTATTTGCGTTAATTAAATAAAATGAAATGATTTTATTTATACTAAAATATTATTTTGGTCTCTAAATTTTACTAAATGTTTGTTTTTCATCTCTAAACTTTAAAATGTTCTTTTTTTCATTCCTAAACTTTTAAAAAGTTTTTTTTTTTCAATAGTTTAGAGGCAAAAAATAGGGTTGAAATTATTATTTTTCAATATTTTAGGGATGAAAAAAGATCTTTTTAAAAGTTTAAGAACATAAAGTGAAACATTTTCAATAGTTTAAGTATAAAAACGAAAATTTTTAAAGTTTAAAGATGAAAAAAAAATTATGAAATTTAGAGTTCAAAATAATATTTTATCCTTTTGTTTATGAAGTTATAAAAATAAATTCACTAATGTTGTATTATTAAAAATAGATTCACTCAAGTCTATATAATCGAGTCTAACTACACCACCAATAATTATATATTTATATTGGTTTGTTTTAGAAACAATGAAACTATTAAATAAATTTTTTTTTAAAAAAGCATATATAATTAACTTTATAAAAAATGGTGGCCGTTTATCATTACCTCATGATTTCAATAGAAACAAGCTCAAATTTCTCTCCTTCCAGTCTTTATGGGTCTTTGCTTTTCCTCGCATTTCGATTATAATAATAAGATCAATACTGATGAAGTATAAATTCGTCAGTCGAAGTGAATGCGTCCAGATGGAGCCAAGCCCTCATCTTCCTAACAGCAGAAATGGTAAGGTAGCTCCCTCAAAGTGGTCACCAGTGTGGTGCCTGTCACAGCGTCTCCGATGCCAAAGTCAATACAAGGAAGCTCTAAATAATAAAATAATGCAGTGGAGCAACAACAAGTATTTTTAAGTGTGTCTATGTACCTTATGTTAGTGCTGGGAGGGTTGTATATATACATTCCTGTAGCTCCTAGCCGTTATGGTTGTTATGGCAACTTTAATGCCTCTTTTGATAACGCCTCATGGTTAATCATGTGAGCTTTGATGGCTCCCAACGGTTTATACAGTTGTCCTTGTAACCGTTCGAGGCATTTATTTGATTGCATTGAATGGCTTCTCTATCTTCATCAGTAATGTGGCCACTTTGTCGGAGGGACCTAGTTGGTTCGTCTGTTGATGCTGCCTTGTTGGTTTGGATGAGGTCGTCTAGGTAAGTTGGGTTCGTCAATCCCATCAGCTGCCCCCAGATTCTGTGGTCGTCGTGACATGTCATGAAGATCACAGAAGATAAAAGGTCTATGGGCTGTATGTGGCTCTTGGGATTTCGCTCCGTATTAAATGCATAGTGGCGGCGCCACACGTGCTGTGGCCACGTGGCACGTTTTGTTTAGTGGAGTTAATGCTTCAATCATGTGACTCTTGGGGTTTCCCGTTGAATTTCAGTTTTTTGTGCCTTGGTGTTTAAACTTCTCCATTTCTCATTTTCCCTTTCACCTTTCCCAAATTCCTTAATCATTGCTCTCAGTATTTTCTTCTCCAACCTTCCTTTGTGATCCTTTTCCGAATTGGTGCGTAGCTGAGCTTTCCACATTTTCTTTTGAGGTATGTCTTTCTTCTTACTTTCTACTTCTTTTCTCTTTTCGGTGTAGACATAACTATGGTGAATTTCTGATTTTCTCTCCCTTTTCTTTTGTGTTTGTTTTTAGGTTTCGGGGTTTTTAGGATTTATCTTTTTCCCTTGTTTTTCTGGTTTTTCCATGGTTAGTGGCTCTAAGGTTAGGATAGCTTGTCCCTCAATTTCTTTTCTTTTTGGGCGTTTAGAAGGGTCTTTAGGGGTTTTCCCACACCTTGAGAATTTCGTTTTTGAGGGTAATAGTTTGAGCGTTGCATTGGCCGATTTATTGCCTTTGCTTCATCAATCAATTGATTGGTTCGAGAATTTGGTGAGAGAGCGGGAGATAATGTCTGAGGTGAGATCGAGCGAATTAGAGATTGGGTTGTCCTCTAATGACAGTCCAGTGGAGGTTGGGGGCGATACTGTTGTTTCTGTTCCCCGGGAGGTTAGGGCTTTTTATGCTCTTGAAGAGGTGTGTGGCTTAGATGCCGACACGCTTTCTAGGTTCAAGGATAGGTTCCAATTTCTAGCCAGGGTTAGGGTTCGTCTACCTAGTAAGGAGGAACGGGCCTGCCACTTCTTCCCTGGGGAGGTATGCTTCTACGAGGCTGCCTTCCTATGTGGTCTTAGGCTCCCCGTCCATCCATTTGTCATGGAGCTGTTAAGCCACTTTGGCATTGCTCCCGGGCAACTTATGCCCAATTCGTGGAGAATAGTGATCAGCCTAATGGGAATATGGTTGGCTGTTACGGACGGTGATATGATCAAAGTGGACAAGCTCATTTACCTGTATTGTTTAAAGGCATCTAAGGAGCATAGGTACTATGAGCTGGTGTCATGGGAGAGGAGAACTAGGATCGTCCGGGGCCTGCCTTCGTCCTTCAGATACTGGAAGTCCCGGTTCTTCGTTGTGTCCAGGGATGATTGGGAGATGCCTTCTAACGAAATTTGGGGTGATCTCCTAAGGCTGCTCTGTAGGTGGAGTATCCCGAATTTAGGTGCGTCATTATTTCTCCTCGTCATTAATTTTCGTTGTGTTTATTTATCGTCACTAACTCTCTTGCCTGTTGTCTCCTACAGTTAAGAGACAACCCAAGCTTAAAAGCAGGTACAAGGGACGTGTTGAGAAGGCGATTGAGTACGCCAAGACGATTGAGGACTGGGACAACCTTGTGGACCCACGGACTCTCGCCTTCTATTGCCTAGGCTCGGAACCATCTGCCTACGTCCTGCAAAACATTGATATTGAGGAGAAAAAGAGTAAGTGTTAATTTCGTCACTGTTGACTCTTTTATATATATGCCTTTGCTCACGATTTTTTTTTTTTTTTTTTTTTTTAAGAAATGACGACGAAGTTCAACCAAAGTATGTATGCCCGGATGAGGGCCAAAAAGAACGAGCCCCTGTCCAATTTTGGGGCCAAAAATGTAAAGGTGACGAACAAGGGTGCCTCAGTCACTTCTGACACCCCGGTTACTCCTGGTATTGAGACGGCGAGGACGGCCTCCCTAACCACCTCGGTTGAAGAAATCCCTCCTCAACGGAAGAGGCAGCGGATTGGTGACAAGGAGAAGGAGAAGGAGAAGGAGAAGGCCAACTTTCGTTCGTCCAATGTCTGGGACGATGCTGGGGTTGCCATGGCTAAGGCTCAGGAGATTTTTACTGCTGACGAGATGAAGGTATTCTCGGGCTCGTCTCCCAATGAGCTTGTGAGTCGTCATCTCTAAAAGCTCGTTTAGGTAATGCACTTGTGCAAACTCTATCTTCCTTTTTCTCCTTTTTTTTTTTTAATTTTTTATTTTTATTGTTGTTCTGAGATCTGGTTCTCCCTTTTCTTTTTTTTAGGTGCTGGGGGAAAGCCTCCATCTTTCCTCGAAGTATCTTGCTCAGGAGGCTAAAGTCGAGTCTGCAGTGTCCCGGGTGGTGGCCTTAGAGGTAGAAAATTCGAAGTTGAAGAAAGAGTTGATAATTGCCATGGGCGAAGCTAACCTTGCCAAGGAAAAGGTCAAGACTCTAAGTGACGACCTCAGGGTTGAACGACAGTTGACTGTGGAAAAGGACGAGCAACTCCTAGCTGCCAAGGAGAAGATCAAGACTATAGCTGTTAAGGCCGTTGAAGGTTTCCAGCAGACTGAAGAGTACAATACTGTGCTCTTCAGCTGGTACTTCAAAGGTTTCGGGCTTTTGAGAAGATACTTCAACAAGCACCCTTCTGGAGTAAATCTGGAGAACCTGGACCTTGAGGAGGTTGACAAGGAGATGGCTGCTGATGAGGCTTCTAACTCTACTGCCCTTGATGGTGATGCCCCCGAGAGTGTTGTTCCTCCTCCAACTGGTGATGACGCAGTTGCCAACGCCTGACCCTGTTACTTGTAAAAAATTTCCCCTTTTTTTTTTTGGTGCCCGTGATGTTTTGGGCTTTTTGTAAATCTAATTTCAGAACAAAAATTCTTTTTTAATCTGTTTTGAGAACAATATCTTTGGCCCAGTGTTTATGGGCCTTTGGTTTAGATGTAAAAACAATGGTAACTACCCGCTGTTTTTGGGCTTTAACTAAATTAGCAATTGCATACTTACTTGCTTGTGATTTCTGCGTTAATGCTTAGCAAAGAATTTTTAGTTATGACCCTTCCTTTTCTTTGTCAGCAATTTGTTCCCGTCTACGCGGGTTCTGTTACTTAGTTAGTCTTCTGCGACTCATCCCTTCTCAAGGGTTCTTATCGAGGGTTTTGGTGAACCGGTTGAGAGCTCAGATTCAGCTTGAGCCTTTTTCAAAAGATGCTCTATCTTGAACAAGTTTGTTGCAGGGTTTTTGTCTTTTGGTTTTGTCAGTAACTTACATCCGTCTAGGTGGAATCTAGTTACTTGGCCATTTTTTCTTTTCTTTTTGTGACTTACACCCTTTTAGGGATCTTGCCATTCTTTTGGCTTCGTCAGTAACTTACATCCGTCTAGGCGGAATCTTGTTACTTAGCCATTTTTTCTTTTCTTTTTGTGACTTACACCCTTTTAGGGATCTTGTCAATCTTTTGGCTTCGTCAGTAACTTACATCCGTCTAGGTGGAATCTTGTTACTTAGCCATTTTTTATTTTCTTTTTGTGACTTACACCCTTTTAGGGATCTTGTCATTCTTTTGGCTTCGTCAATAACTTACATCCATTTAGGCGGAATCTTGTTACTTAGCCAATTTTTCTTTTCTTTTTGTGACTTACACCCTTTTAGGGATCTTGTCATTATTTTGGCTTCGTCAGTAACTTACATCCGTCTAGGCGAAATCTTGTTACTTAGCCAATTTTTGGCGACTTTCACATTACAAGATCTACTTTCATTAATACATTGGCTAAATAGTTCTTTTTATTGCTTTCAAGAATGAGTATAATTGTCTGTTACATCTATTGGTGGTATTTCTTCAAGTGCTCAATGTTCCATGGTCACGGGAGTCTCTGTCCATCTAGGGTCCCCAGGTGATAGCTGCCTTGTCCGAAGTAATGGACGACCCGGTAGGGTCCTTCCCACGTGGGGCCGAGCTTTCCTTGGGCAGAGTCTTTGGTTGCTGTGGTGACCTTGCGCAAGACGAGGTCTCCTATGTCAAGTCGTCTAAGCTTCACTCTCTTGTTGTAGTACTCGGCCATTTTCTGCTGGTACTTAGTCATCTTGTCGGAGGCTTTCTCTCTAACTTCGTCTAGACAATCCAGGCTGACTCTTAGCTGGTCGTCATTATTCTCCTCGTGGAACATCTCTCGCCTGATGCTGGTTATTCCCACCTTGACTGGGATTACTGCCTTAGTGCCATAGGTGAGTTTGAAGGGGGTTTCTCTTGTTGGGGTTTTTGCCGTGGTCTTGTAAGCCCACAAGACGTTGGGCAATTCTTCCGACCAGGCACCCTTTGCGTCGTCTAATTTGGCCTTGATAATCTTGAGTAGTGTCCAATTTGTCACATCCGTTTGTCCGTTTGCTTGTGTATGTCCTGGGGATGAGAACTGGTTCTTGATCCCTAGGCCTGAACAGAAGTCCTTGAAGCTTTGGCTGTTGAACTACCGCCCATTATCTGATATGATCATCCATGGAATCCCGAACCTACAAATTATGTTCTTCCACACAAAGTTCTGGATTCTGGCTTCAGTGATGGTTACTAGTGCCTCTGCTTCGACCCACTTTGTGAAATAATCAATGGCAACTAGTAAGAATTTTACTTGTCCTTTACTTTGGGGCAACGGGCCAACGATGTCGATTCCCCATTGTGCAAAGGGCCAGGGGGAGGATATCGTCGTCAGTCTCTCAACAGGAAGGCGTTGGACATTCCCAAACCTTTGGCATTTGTCGCACTTCTTGACGAGCTCCCTTACATCTGCCTGCATTGTAGGCCAGAAATAACATGTTCTGATAACTTTACTTACTAGTGATCTAGGGCTTGCATGGTCTCCGTAAACTCCTTCATGGATCTCCTCAAGAATATATTTGGCTTCTTCTTCATCCACACACTTCAGGTAAGGCATGGAAAAGCATCTCTTGTATATTGTGTCGTTCAGGATCGTGAACCTGACTGCTCTCTTCCTGACCTTCTTGGCCTCCTCGATGTCTTGAGGGAGGTGCCCATCCTAGAGAAAAGATATGATTGGTGTCATCCAACTACCTGTACCCTGGATTGCGAATGTGGAAATTTCCTCGATGTTGGGGCGTCTCTGGACTTCCATCACCAAGCCCATGCTCGTTGCACCTTCTTCCGACGATGCTAGCTTCGCGACTTCGTCTGCTACCATGTTCTGGCTTCTAGGGATCTACACAAATTCCACTTTATCAAATTCCTGAGTCAAATGCTTCGTCAGCCTGAGGTATTTCTGCATTCTTTCCTCCTTCGCTTCATATTCTTCCTTAATCTGCCCTATCACCAACTTTGAATCACTTTGGACTAGCAGGTTCTTAGCCCTGAATGCCTTCCCAAGTCTTAATCCCGTCAGTATTCCTTCGTACTCGGCCTCGTTATTGGTGGCCGAAAATTTAAGTTGCACTCCGTATTTGATCACTTCTCCGTCAGGGGTGGTTATGACGACCCCTACTCCCCCCTTCTTTCGGGCCGACAAACCATCGGTCTGTACTATCCACCATTCTGTATCATTAGTGAGGTTGTCCTTGTCTGGGAGGGTGAACTCGGCGATGAAGTCTGCCAGGGCTTGTGCCTTAATGGCTGTCCTGGGGTGGTACTCAATATCGAATTGGCTGAGTTCAATTGCCCACTGGACCATTCTCTCTGCTGCTTCAGGTTTGTTCATGGACTTTTTGATAGGTTGATCCGTCATCACCAGGATAGGGTTCGCCTGAAAGTACGGTCGCAGTTTGCGCGAGGCTACTATTAATGCGAATGCAATCTTCTTGATTTTTGGGTACTTGGCCTCTACACCTTGGAAAGCTTGACTGACGTAGTAAATTGGGAGCTGCGTCTTGCCCTCTTCTCGTATCAGGGCTGCGCTCACAGCCGTGGCTGATACTGCCAGATATAAATATAAGCTTTCCCTTTCCTTGGATGGACTCAAGAGGGGCGGATTGCTTAGGTAACGTTTGAGTTCCTGAAACGCTGCCTCGCATTCGTCAGTCCAGGCAAAGGCATGCTTCAATGTCTTGAAGAAGGGCAAGCATTTGTTCGTTGCTCTAGAGACGAACCTATTGAGAGTTGCAATTCTTCCTATGAGCTTCTGGAACTCTTTGACGGTCTTGGGCGATGTCATGTTGAGTATGGCCTGTACCTTCTCCGGGTTTGCTTCTATCCCCCTTTGGGACACCATGAATCCCAAGAATTTCCCTGAGGCTACACCAAAGGCACACTTGCCAGGGTTCAACTTCATCTGGTATTGTCTAAGGGTGTCAAACATCTCCTTCAGGTTGTCCAGATGGGCAAATTCCTCTTTACTCTTGACGAGCATGTCATCCACGTACACCTCCATATTCCTGCCAATCTACCTGCTGAACATCTTGTTCACTAATCTCTGGTAGGTTGCTCCTGCATTCTTCAGCCCGAAGGGCATCACCATATAGCAATAGAGCCCCTGACTTGTAATGAAAGATGTTTTCTCTTGATTTTCTTCAACCATTTTTTTCTGGTTATACCCTGAGAAAGCATCCATGAACATCAGCAACTTATGCCCGGTCGTAGAATCCACCAGCTAGTCTATCCTTGGCAAGGTTTTTAGACCCGGACCGTTCATTGAACCGTAAAAGGGAGAGGTTTAAGGTTTTTGAGGTCGAACCGAGGTCGAACCGGGGTCGAACCGTGATGACGTCATAATTAATTTAATAATTAATTAAAGCCTAATATAGATATTAAATTTATAAAACTAGCAAAATTGACAATATATCTATATATGCGAGAGAAATTTAATGATTTTCAAGCATATATTTAATAATTAAATAAGAAAGTTAATAAAATAAAATAATAACCATGAAAACATTAAAATTTATAATTAATTTTTGAAGTAAAGTTGAATATCTTTGAAGGATTTTAATTATAATTTTTTTTATTCCTTGTAAGAGATGGATAATTTAATTAAGTAGAATAAAATTGTGTTAAGTTGTTTTTAAAAATTAAAAAAAAAAAAAATTGCTAAGGGGTTGGACTGCACGGTTCTCACCGGTTCAAGCGGTCCAACCCCGGTTTTAACGGTTCACGGAATTAACAAAAAATCCGGTTCTTTAGGCTTAAAAAACCGGTTTTCATCCCGGTTCCCGATTTTTACGGTCCGACCTCCCGATCCGGTCCGGTTCTGAAAACAGTGATCCTTGGTAAAGGGAAACTGTCTCTGGGGCAAGCTTTGTTCAGGTTCGTAAAGTTCACGCACATTCTCCATTTCCCATTTGCTTTCTTCACTAGTACGACGTTGGCGAGCCAATCAGGATAGTAGACCTCCCAGATAAAGCCTGCTGACAATAGTTTGTTAACCTCGTCTGTAATTGCTTGGTTCCGTTCAGGGGCAAAGACTCGTTGTCTTTGCTGGACGGGCTTTTTCTCCGGGTCCACGTTCAGCTTATGTTGAATGACTTTCGGACATATGGCTGGCATGTCCTTGTGAGTCCACGCGAAGACGTCCACGTTTTCTTTAAGGAATTGGACGAGCTTTGTCCTCATCTCGAGACTTAGTGTCGTCCCTATTCTTGTCGTCTTGGTTGTATCTCCTTCGACCAGTTCTATTGTCTCCAGGGCTTCCACTTTATCTTCTTCTTTCTCCTCGATCATTCATATTTTTGACACTGCAATGTTTAATTTAGTGCATTGAACCCATGAGGAGTATGCTGAAGAAAGCAAGAAATGCCAAGTTCTGTTGAGTATTATTAAACAAGTTCAACCTCTCAAAAAAGATCTTTAACAGTGGCACAAAACTATTAATGTTGTGAGGATTGAAAGGTGTGATTGGTAGGCGGCTTTACCCATCAATATTTGTCCAATATTGCTCCGAGAGAGAGAGGATATAGACAGAAAGACAAGCATGGCCTTTGATGCTTATGTCCTAGAATTTGGGCCTCAAACACACTGAACTGACTGCAGCCAATCAATTTCTATAATGGAGGCGTATGAATTAACTCAGTCATGGTCCAGTTGTGAAAATGGGGACCAGATCACTCTTATACATATTGCAATCGTTCTGCTTTTTTTATGGTAGTGCCCACCAACCATAATGCCATTTTTCATCATATATATATTGCTAAACAATTTTCATGTACATATGATTAATCTTGTTGATTTTTCAATGAGTTAGAAAGAACGACCCTCTCTGTCTATTTACATCTCTCTCCTTCATGGTGAATAGAATTGGTGTCTATTCCATCTCTCTCCTTCATAAACTTGCCCTATTTGCACTGCCTTTCCTTGCTACATTATTTTGTTTCCATCAACTCCGAACAAATTAACATGCAATTTTTACGCGCCCGACTAGGAGTGTTTTTATAGGGGAACAATAACTTGTCACTTGGTCCTTGTAAGCTTTTACCCAAATAGAAAAAAAAAAACTCACTTCTATCATATCTTCTGTCATTTCTTGCATCTGAAAACTCTTTATCAATACCACTTCAAAACACTTTATCATTGTAATTTGTTCAACCTCTCAAATACAAAAGATGTACAGCTATCTCGATTTTCTTCAGTAACTCCAAATGGACTCATAGAATAGTGTGTGGAAGCATAGGATACAAACTGTTTCAGCTATTTCATTACTGTTAAACCAGCAGACATGTAGGAGAGAACTAAGCCAATTTGGGTACTGATAGAGGCATTATGCAGCAGCACTTAAAGCAACATAGGGGATGGTCAATCTGTGAGGATTAGCAACAAATTGTGTTAGACTGATAGAGGACGAGACATATATGCCATTGTCATTGTCGGTACTTAGTACACTCCATAAAATGGTTGCCCGAATCAACTCTGCTAAATAGGAGTTTCTGAGAATTTGGGTGGTGCCAGTAGACCACAACTCATTTGCAAAGTTACTTTTTTTTATTTTATAATTTGTTAGTTACAATGGGAAATAAGAAATCTGCACCTTAAATGTCATGGCATTTGCAACTTTACTAGACCTTTTGATCATAGGCCTTGTTCTTTCTTTCTGATTATTTTTTTCCCTAGCCCAGCACAAAGATAGATCCAGAGCATTATAAAAAAGATGGCATCTCTAGCCAGCTGTTTACTCAGAAAGAGGTTAATAATGGGATATATATTTTCCTCTTTAACTATTCTAATTCGGTCAGCCATGTGTTTTCTTTCTTCACTTTCTCTCCAACTAATTTGGCATCAATGGAAATGGCTTTCAGCAAATTGGCTTATCTCATTTGGTCACACTCTTATCATATTTATGGCCCTACTCTCTTGAAACTGGCATTTTCAATATGGTTTCACTCAAAAATAAGATCTTGGATTATCGCCTCGATTATAGCAAATTAAGCTATCCTAGAAAACCTTAATCATACTGTCTCACATGCAGATTTTGCAATGAATAGCAATAAATCCCACGAACCAACACATTAGTTGGCCTAGTTGTAAGGGCTTGGGTCAACATGCCTCAGGGCATGGGTTCAAGTTTCCCCACTAGCGGCATGTTGCAGCTCCTTATACCCTACTTGCTGGCTATCCACCTAACTCATCAACGACTCTGATGTGGGGATCTTAGTTAGGGAGCTATAAGGGTGCTACTATGGTCTTTAGCTAAGAACCGTTATTTTTATTAACCAAAAAAAAAATCCCATGAGACAAACTATAGAATCATCTAACAATTTCATTATAACTATGAACCATAAGTTCTATTACACTACAAGGGTTCTTCACCTAATTTCAAGTTCTTACAAAGGTGACTGCAAGTCTAACAGCACATTGCACCGTTACAAGGCGAAAGCAAGTAGAAGTACTCACATTAAGTGGCCATGTTTGAGGTTAAATAAATTAAACGACATTAATATTTCAAGCCCAAAGAAGCTGAGATCTCCCCCCCCAAACATGGCAGCAAATCAGGCTTGTGTAATCACATGCAGCATTGCAGTTAAGTTAGTGTCAAGCATATCCACCTTCTGACATGGGGCCGTTAGTCCCTTGCATTACAGCACTGTTTAGAAGCTGCATTCCCTCTTCGCTCATCTTCTGAACTTCTGAAGGTGATAAAATTTTGATGCAGCGTACACAACGAACAAATTGCCTGCACGGACGCAATGCATGTTTAAAATGGAGATCTGTAGGACTAACTGTCACTCCTAAAAAGAATCTTTAAGCAGAGAAAACATGAAACATCAAGTAGATGAAAGAAAACTCACTCCCAAGGATCATCCCCAACGAGTAGAACATCATTCTCATAATCCACATATACTAGTTTCCACCCTGAACCTCTTGGGTCATTGAGCAGCCCCTCAAGTCCAAACATGCACTCAATTGCAGCACATAGTTCATCATAATTTCTAAAACCTGTGACATCAATTGACCTCCCAACAGATCCTTTTTTTTGAACCTGTCAGCCAAAACCCAAATCCATCACCCATGGTTATACAAATGTAGCACCTTTATAAAACACACAAGGCACAAGCACAGAGAGCATATAATCCATGAGATAATACAACTAAGCTAGGAAATCAACTGAAACAATGAATGCCTTATTGAACAATTCAACGGATGACAGTTTAATCTAAAGAATGTGCCACCGTTTGAACCTAGGAAACATGAGAGTTTAAACCAATTTAGCCAGTGCACCAGTCTTTGCCAATTTGGCAATCTGAGCAGGGGCATCGTGTACTCAATGAACAATAATGATGAAACTCATGGCAATCTAGAATATACGTTTTTTCAGATTGAAAGTTTATTCTGACGACATAATACACATATACTTCACTTTAATAATATATATGTGGGGGTAAATTCTATAAATTCAATATAATTCATACCTTTGTATAGGTTCGCACAAGTGGAACTACTTGTGGCCACGAACTATTCTGCAGAAGACTGCCCTCATCAAAATCCACATTGCTTGAAGATGTACCTCCTGAGCTGTCTGGTAATTCTTGCCGAGAGAAAGCTTGAGAGTCTCCTAGGCTTGCTGAGGTAATCTGAGATTGAACATCCTGACTTGAACTGAAGTTGCCAACTAAACAATTGGAAGGATTCTGGAATCCAGCGTTCTTCACTGTACATAGGTCATCCAGAATGGTGCTTGAAACGGAAGGATCTACTGCAGTACTTCCACCATTATTAACATCAATGTTAGCACAACTGTAAATCCCACTTTGATTGTAGCTCTCATCTGACAAATCTCTTAGACCACTTGAATTTGATATACAACTAAGGTTACGTGAGTCTTGGTGAGAAAATGAAGTGAGCTGGTCAGCTTGGGATAAAATCCTTAAATTATTTAGTTGATGATCCCACATTTCCTGACCCATTGGAGGTAAAGCAGGATTTACTGCTTCAGGAAACAATGTCGAAGAATCTTGCAATCCAAACATGGATAAAGGTCCAGGAGATCTAAACATTCCACCAAGAGGTTGGCAAGAGGGGTAAAATTTCCATTCATCAGGGTCTAGGGATGGAAGAAAGCCATTTGGATTAGAACAATCAGACTGGGGAACATCAAGTTGTTGGGGATGGTAGATCAATGATTCCAATTGTGGCTGCATAGGCCACGAACTTGTTTGTGATTGCAATGGCTCCTGGTTCTGGTTAATGAATGTTGGCTGGTTCACAAGATTCTGAGTTACGGGGCATGCAACCAGTTTTTCCTCGTTGCACTCTCCTGTTGAAGTCAACTGGCTTAACTCATCTGTTGAAATCTCAGGTTCTATAATTGGCTTTTCAGTATTAATTCCAGCCAGTGTTCGGTTTTCACATTCAGCTAGAGAGTTAAATTTTCCAGGTGGCATTGCTTTTGATGATGAATTTAAGTTCATGGCATCAGGTTGGTCAAGGACTGACTGAGGCTGAATTGGAGGTGTGCCCTCTGAACAGATAAGATGAGATCTTTGGTTGGTTGTGACCTGCTGCATGATCTTCATATCTCGTAATGGATCTACTTTAGTAGCAGATTCTTGTTGTACAGTAGGATAAAAGTTTCCAGGATGGTTCATATGTTGAGGTTTCAACAGCATCTTGATTAGTTGTTCTGAGTATATATTAGGTATCGGGTATGGAGGATCCCCATTTCCGTTATCAGGAACCCGGACAAGGGGTCTTTTAACCATATTTCCCCATTCGGTTTCTGTTCCTGGTAACATAGAAATGGCCATAAGATTGATATTTAACAAACCTGAACAGTAAGAAACAATGACAAAAGATAAACTTACCCAAAAATCCAGAGTGAAACGGGCGTTTGAGACCTGAAGTCAGAGAAGGAAAAATGAAAAGACTTTCAGGAGTCTCAACTTCCCACGGACTAACCCTATTCTGTTTATCACAACACCCTGGCTCATCCCACTCCACCTGTTAATGAAACAGGAATATGTAGTTTAACTGCTAGACTATCACAAGACAAAATAGTTTCTGGCTTCTTTTACTTCACAGGAACAACAAACAAACATCAATATGAAAGAACCATTTGGTTATTTAGTTATATTAATAAGTATCTAGTCCACCTGAAGATTTCTCCACTTGGAACCAGGCCACCTCAGTGGATCTAAGTCACTAATGCCAACTATTGTACCCATATACCTGTAGAAAAGAAGAAAGATGTCAACCCTTTTCTGCATATTCAAGAAATGAACTCATGATAATAACATTGGCAACAATATACCTTTGTCATGCAAAAAAAATGTATTAAATTTTTATTGTCCACTAGATTATAAATTAACAAATATAAAATATAATTCACCACTCTGATAACTCTTTTAGCCAAAACGTAATCACAATACCCACAGGCTATAAATAAGTATGTAACAGGATCTAGTCATTCGCAAAATTACCTCCGCTTACTGGACTCCTCTGTTTCAAACATCATCCCAAACCTCATGCCAACAGAGAGTTGCGTCCCAAAGACAGATTTACGGAATCTTGACAAAGGAATGACAAATTCTGAAGGACATGCCCTACAAATAAGATAAAATAATGGGAGGGTCATGAAGTAATTCAAAATCCAGAGACGTGGGAAAAAAATATAGAAACCATAAATAGGTGAAAGATTTCATATTTGTGAACCTTGGGTTGTAGAATATTGTGAATGGGCTTCGGTTCGCTGCAGCATGAGCTGCAGCAGCCAGGACACCAATGTGCATGCTATCAGCAGATAAAACTGATGAGGGTAATGTTGTTTGCTGACGGTTTGCACGCCTCACACCTACCATTAAATGTGACTTTTCATCCCTGGTTGAATATATTGAAATGTGTGATCAGGAGCGGCCGTAAATTAGAAAATCATATGTGCCAGGCAGAGTTACACACACACACACACAGAGGCAACAGACAATCATTCTGACCTTTTATATATTTATTCTATAACATAAATTGCCAAAGCAAATGGTAAAGCTTCCATAATAGTTTGACTACATAATAATCTGCAAGTAATTGGTAAGTATATAGCACCATGCTTAGGATGACTTCCACTATTATTTGGATTACAAGCTCCAAAAAATGATATGAATCTCAATACACCATGTAAATATGATCAAAATGGTCAAAGCTGCATATCACTATGAATTCACAGGTTGTTACCACAAAGCACAGTTATCATTCCTACAACTTTGCAAGCAACAGAGAGAATCTGCACTCTTTTTTTTTTCTTTTCTTTTCTTTTTTTTTTTAATTCTTTCTCAAAACATGCAACAACCAGAACAAAAACAGTCCACAAAAAAATTCCTTGAGGTTGTATAAGCAAACTTAAGGCAGCACATTCAAAGCAGATGCACCTAACAGGAGAGAGTGTCCAATATCGTTTTATGCCTTGCCAATTGCCATAAGACTTCAAGCTACGTAACCACAGTTTACCTGATAAACAGGACAGCATCACCTGCTTTAAGCCTTTTGGCACCAACAAACAAACTCCATCCAGTTGTGAGAAGGTGTCGCTTCGGCTGGCCTGAATAAAAGACAATAATAGGTCATACTCAGGAAAACAAAATCCAACACATTGCAAACGTATAAACTGGAAAATTATTCAGAATGGAATAGTATACGGTGCAGAATTCCATCTTTTGGATAATTCTGCACCATAAATATTGAATTACTAATATCTTGGACTTTTTCTTAAAGCTAAGAAAGCCAAATTTAAAGTTCAAGACCCGTATATTATCAAAATAGATACATATATCAGCAACCTCACCTCGGTATATGTGGCGAAATGTCCACGTGTTATCATGCAAGTCCCGGACAACAAGTTCTTGAGTTGGTGGTTGCATTGTATAATCCTGGAATGGTTATCCATTTGAATTTGAAATTTTGAATACATATGTAAAATATAACACAAATACATCATAGCATGAAAAGGTATGTCAAGTCATCAACCAAAAACATTTAAAGCCTCACCAAAGGAGGAAAAAGCTTTTCTGCTGCCCTGCGTGGTACTGAAAAGCCACCATGTGTGCTTGTATCACTTGCAGTTAAAGTTTTGCAGAAAAACTCACTTGGATGTTTGTTGGGCTTGAGTCCAAAGTCTGGTACAGGGAAGATGTCTTTTTCCTAAGCCAAAGGTAATTCATAAATGGAATCAGCATCCAATATCAAGAACTGTTGCAGAATTATTCCTTTTTCTTTTTTGGACAATATATATATATATATATATATTTTTATATATTTTATCAAGACAATATCTAATGGTAACTATACTTACGGTGTTTACAGGTTGAAGACTCATTTGAGCATAAATTTCGTCCGTATCTTTGTCTGCCTATCAAAAAATGTAAAGCAAAGATAAATCATAGGTGTTCTAAAGACATTTTTTGCAATTATATCCCTATTTAGGGGATTGAACGCAGATAATAACCGACAAATACATACATGCAATGTAACATTTTGAAGTTGGCACATCAATTGAGATGGAAGATTCGGATAGTTGGGAATTTGTGACGTTACTGTCCGTTTGGTGGAAGCAGCTACCTGTTCCAAGAAACAAAATGTACGTTACTTATATTAATTACTATGAGATAAACAGCAAAACTCAGTCGAGAAACTGTTGCCAATATATTTCAGGAAAATCATTTCCAAAAAGCTCCCATCACACTTCTTATATTATATTTGGGATCTTGTTTTTTATGATAAAAACCTAAATATACAAATTTCTTCATTAAAAGGTGCAGCAGTTAAATTATAAAGCACTGACTTTACAATCAATATCAAAAATTTGTACAATCACTTGAAGGAGATGCCTATGTATTATATAGCAACCTGCCTCCTGGACTAATCCCTGATTGGGATAGATAGTCTTATGGCAAGGTTTCAAACATCTCTAGAGTACCCCCAAAAAGTGTAGGTGTGACATAATTGATGGGAATGCACGCTTGATTTGCTTAAAAAAAGGTATGCAGATAACAAACAATCCATGCAATAGCATCATTTCACCAATTTCATCATTTTATCAGGCCATACAGCACTCACATTTAAATTCTACAAAGTAGACCAAGCATAAGAAAACAATTTGGCCAATACTGGTCTTTTAAACACGCAAGTCATAATGTTCACACAAATTAGATGTGTAAAACATTATCTTGTGCTGTTTATGTATCAGATCTGTATCAAGTACGAATCAGATATGGATACACCTACTATTTTGACATATCCATGCTTCCTAGGGTGAAACAGGAGCTAGTTGCCTAGGATTGCAGGTACTTCGCTACAAAACAACTTAATGGGGAAGAAAGATGGCTGCCTCTAGCTGTCAGCTTGTATACTTTTGATTATCCTTGTAGCTTGTGAGCTTAGTTGTAATTCTTTAAAATATCAGTACTTCCTTACAAAGTAATTTCTGCGATGGATTGAATTGAAAAGTTAGGTTTGTTTGAGTTTACTTGGAAACGCGCCCCTCCCCACCTTTTTCTTCTACCTTCCTGGTTAGCGCAAAGCTTCCGTCTAGTGCTCCAGTGCACTGGACCAAAACCAAACCCTCCTGGTTACTCTTCTCTCCCTGATGCTGATATACTTGGCATTTCTTTTTCTTTTTTTTTCTCCTGCTTGCTTAAAATTCCATTATCTCATAAACTCTCCCTAGCTTCTATTTCTCTCTTCTAAAAATCCTCCCAACTTGATTCTCACCACATTCCTCGCAAGATAATTCCTTAATTACAAGGACTCCCAAGGAAGTTGTATATATTAACCAGATACAGATAAACGAATTTGACTCATAAACGTGACCAAATTACTGCAAAGTGTGTTTTGTTTCCCTTAAAAATGACAAATTTAGGCGGAAAAGGCAAATTAGGGCCTGTTTGGTAAACACATATTTTCAGTTTTTAAACAATATTACACGTTTTTTTACACATTTTTTTACCTACACGTATTTTCAAAAAATACAAATAACTTTACTGGAACAACGTTACCAAACGGCCCTTAATAAGTGAGAATCTTACTTAAGATCTAATATAACAGTTGAAGAGAAACGCATTTAGTACTTAACAAGAAAGGTCACATTGAAATCGCTGAGACAAAAGTTCATGCACTGGGAACTCAAAGGTTGGCCAAAACCCCAAAAAATAGAAAAGAACAGAAATTCCAAAAAAGATAAAAGTCATAGAACAAAACTGTGGAACTGTAGAAAGTAGAAACAGGACAAAAGAAATTTGTAGCAAAAGAGTAAATGTTAAAGGTCAGTAACATTGAAAAGCAAAGGAAATAAATGCAAACCTGCTCGCTGTGACCTTGAGGGAAGTAGTACACTAGACTCCCCAGCTGAGGCAGTGAAACAAGAGGACCAGCACACGCGTGCCATAACTCAGAGTTTATAGTCTTCCTGACCCCTGAAAATCCCAACAGTAAAAATCCTTAATAAGAACTGATCTTTTTCAAGATTCTACCAAAAACCAATTTCGTTCAAATTATAAAACAAACAAAACTTCACTATAAATGAGCCACTAATGGCCTAATGAAGTGTATTAAATTTACTCCAAGTTACCAAAACTTGCAAAAAACCAAAGAAAGAAAGTGGATTTTTTTTAGAAATGAACAAACCAGACTGATCCTGCATTTCTTTCAACAATTTCATCTCCTCAAGCAGACATGTTGTGTGTGCTCCACTTCCACCCATGAACCCACTTCCTCCAGCTTTGACTTTCTCTTCAACACAACCCATTTATGCGTGCCCCATTTACAAGTTCAATACAACACACACACCCACAACCTCAAATCCCAAAACCCCTTAATTCCCAGAACCCAAATTCTCATTTCTCATCTAAAACAAGTCCAAGCTAGAATCTTTTTCCCTGTCCCCCATTACTCTCACTCTTTTTCTTCAGAAAGGTGAGAAAACCACCATTGACCCACGTCTCAAAATTTAGTAGAGAATACATATACACTGACAAAAAAACAAAAACATCCAATCAGGCCAAAAAAGCAAGAGCCAAGAGACCCCCCCTCAAGAATCCAAAATCAAGGAACAAATACTGCAAAAAGAGACTGTGAATCTAAGAGGTGGGGCTTCGGGGCTCAACCCCAAAAGACTAAAAAAAAAAAAAAACAAAGCCCATGAGTTTGTATCAAAGCACGCGGACCAAAGCATGAGTGAGAGAGAGTGGCCCTTTCTCTATAATAATCGAGTGCTTGTTTTTTCACACCAAAAGAAACCGACCTTTCGATGAACACACCCTATAGTCCCCACACTCATCACACTGGTTCCTCCTTTGCCTCTCTCTCTCTCTCTCTCTCTAAAAGTCCTGTCTTTCTCTCTATGGTTTGGTTAAAACGGGAAAGAGTGTGCAAGTTCTCTAAAATCGTCAGCTAGGTAAGCTTTGCACAGTGGAGACACTTTCTGTATTATGAGTGATTCCATTGCAGCTTTAAAAAGTTAACAAATTCTGAAAAAGGTCATTTTAAAGATAAGGGAGAAAGTAATTTTTATAAAAAATAAATAAATGATAATAATAATAATAGTAATAAAAGCAGAGCAAGACAATGAGAACACGAAAACAGTACA
The DNA here is from genome assembly GCA_028535165.1 of Quercus tomentella. Lineage (NCBI taxonomy): Eukaryota > Viridiplantae > Streptophyta > Magnoliopsida > Fagales > Fagaceae > Quercus > Quercus tomentella. Next base: position 11,971,140 of record JAPQVY010000155.1, read on the forward strand.
AGAAACAGTGAGAAAGAGAGAGACAGAGAGAGAGAGAGAGAGCGAAAACTTTTTATTTTAAAAAAGGAGGGAGCTAGGGACTTTTGGTTTTGGGTTGTTCTTTTAGAGGAAATGGTAAAAGATTGTTAAAGGTGTGGCGTATTTCACTATTTTATTACGTGGATTACGAGGATTTGTACGGTTTTTTTCGTTAGTATTTCTACTCTCAATCTTCTTCTTTTTTGGTTTTTCTAAAGTAATGACAAATTTCATACAAAAATTGACAATTGAAAAGTGATGACTTAAAAACTTTTTTTTTTTTTAATGGCATTTCAATTATAGGTCCGGTTAATGTATGCCCTTAAGGCACACATTAAGTTTTCTATTTTTGAAAATATTTTCTCGGGAATTAAAAAAATTGTCATTATTTTTTCAATTCTCGAGAATTTTTTTTTTTTAAAATAGAAATTAATATATGCCCTAAGGGCACACATTAGTAAAATCCTTCAATTATTATGAAAAATATTATAAAATTTATTTTATTGGTAACATTATTCTTGGATAAGTACAATGATAGGAGGATATTTAAACCTAGGTTCTCAACACTCATATTGTGTAAAAATATTTCAATATAATTTAGCATAAAAAGTCACTTTTTTCTATTTTATATATTCATTTTTCAAAATATATCATATCATATTATTTATTTTAGACTATATTTCATTAAAATATCAAATTTTCTTAATTTTTCTAATTGTTTCTCTTTCTTTATATATAACAACTATAATCCACTATCTTCCTTCATATTATAGGGATGTGTAAAGAAATAATAAAAATTTAAATACAAAATGAATAGTGCAAATGTAAATTTCCATGGTTACTGTAGCAACCATGTATTTTTACACAACTTTATATTGCTAGACATGCGTGAATTTTTTACTTGGTTGGCTAAAATGTGGTTTTTTGTTATGCTATTCAACTACAAAACTCTTATAATGAATATTATCACTTTAGTAATATAATAAAGGTTCCAGTTGAAAGGGTGTCCTTAAAACATTTGTTAATAAGCTATTTTGGGAAAATTTTAATATCACTTTTATGAAAAATATAAAAAGTTGTCAAAGAATTAGTTTTTTTTTTTTTCTTTTCTCATACAGAATTTATAAAAACATTTCCTAAACTTGTACTTTTAGAGCATACGTTAATTTTTTTTGCTGGGTTGTATGCTCTTGGAATATGGATGTTCAATTCTTATGGACTAACTAGAAGAGTCAACGGATTTTATCTTCCTATAAATTTCATTCTTATTTGGTATTGACATGTAGAGTGGGACTCTATATTTATTCTTGTATGATAAATATAATAAATTATCAATTCTTTTGTTAAGACCGCTTACACAAGTTTGTAACACTTATTTAATAAAATTTGTCAATGAGTTTGAATTCAACTAGCATATCTTCACTTGTTAAGTATTAAATAAAGAGTAAGACCTTAAATTCAAGATCCATTAAATGCATTCTTAGCTTATCAATTTAAAAATAAAATAGAATAAAAAGATTTTAGTATACCAAGCATTAATTTAAAGATGGTATTTATTATATTATCACATGATGTAAATTATTTTTATTATAAAAATTAGTTTTTTTTCACCTCCTCTGCATTTTTTTTTTTATATACACTGTTTCTACTTCATTTTTGAAAGTTATTTCTGAACTTTCTGAGCTTCTGCCTATGGTATTTGAGTCATTTGACCACTCGGCACGCGTGCGGTTCACGACAACTAAAACCAGGAGCTACACGTTAACTCTACTGACACGTGTTACAGAGCTGACTGGGCGGTCACGGCGCAGTTTCTATTTTTCACATTCCTTTGCTTTGGTTTTTTAATAAGCCACTTGGAATAGATACCAAAGTAACTTCCTTTCCTGCCTCTTTGGCATGCTTCTATACTTGCCAAAGCTTCAATGAGAATCAATAATTATATTTTATTCTTTTATTGGGAAATTACCAACAAAAAAATTGCAAACGTTTCTATGCAGTTGTTTTAAAGTTACAGACAGTGCATAACTTCAAAGTAATTAAAGATGAGTTTTACTTTTTATTCAAATTTACGATACTTCTTCCTCAATTAGATACATGAGTATGTAACAAATTAGCGGTATGAGATACATTAATATTGTTAAGTAAATGGATCGATGATATACAGCATTTTTTTTGGTGATAAAAAAATTTTGCATGGAAAGGGAGAATGACAACCCATATGGCCTTTCACAACACATAAGAAAATAGATATCAATGTACTCACTAGTAGGGATTAGAAGGACTCGATCCCAATGAATCAATGATATTTATAAGTGTTAAGTCATAAATTCAATTACAGTACCGTCATATTAATGGATACCCTAAATATAAAAAGTTATCAAAAAAATTCATTGTTTTAGCATTTTCAAAATACTGTATAAATCATTGCCTCTGGTGCATTCATTGACATTTCTCAAAAAATAAAATCAAAAGCAATATTTTATGTATTTGAACAAATCTAATGGTACAATTTTTGTTTTGGATTCACCAAATCTTTTCCTTTTTCTTTTTTTAATAAGGCAAGTTAATAGTATGAGAAATAAAAATAATATTAAAAATGGACGGTGTGAAAGTAATTGTCATGTATTAAGAACATGTCACGCAAACAAATTGTTAGATAAATAAAATAAAAAAAATCGGCATGGAATTTGGCTATTCTTGAACTTATCTAGTCAGATTATGGATTCAACAAAAATACTTTGGTTTTAGGATTCTTATACTGGCAATTTATACTTTATAGAGGCATCAATCATGAGCACAATTTTTTTATACGCTTGATTCATTCCCAGTCTCATTAATAAAAATAATATTAAAAAAAAAAAAAAAAATCCCTTACAATTCCATCAATTTTCCAAAGCAGCAAAACTTCAGATTATTTACTGGTTATTTTACAGCAGAGCCATTAAGAGTGAACAGATTATCTCAACCAAAAAAAAAAAAAGAAGACCAAATTACGCATTAAAAGATAGTGACATCATTCATTTTAGCTGGAAACACTTTGAATGAGAACTCAACTGAAAAAAAAAAAAAAAAGGGATAGGCTGCCTGATCAGACTGTGATCTTTCCGTAATTGGATGGATCATGCCAAATACATGATAAAAGAAAACTGTTTTTTTGGCCAATATTTAATGGTTCCACTCGCATGGCCCAAAATTACAGTGCATGACACATTTACGTAAATGCGTCATGCACTGTAATTTTTTTTTTCCTTTTTAGCTTTATTGTTTACTTGTAATATACAACCTTTTTAAAGTTTCATTTTTAAAAAATATTATATATTTATACTATTATCAAGTATCAACTTCAATAGTCTTGGCCTGTTTAGCAGTAGCTTTTTAAAGGATTGTTGTTTAAAATAATATAATGACTATTTTAAAAAGTGTTGTGAAAATATGTGTTTTAACTTTGAAGTACTCGTAATACAAAAAATATATTTAGTACCATGTTTCAAATAATGTATTTTAAAATGTGAAAATATATAATTGTGTATTTTAACAAGTACAATTATTTTTTTAATATTTATTAGAAGAGTACACTTGAGAGAGAAGGGAGAAAAAGAGAGAAAGAATAAAAAAAGAAAAAGATGAGGTGTGCATGAGAGAGAGAGAGAGAGAGAGAGAGAGTTATGTTAAGTTTTATCAAGTGAGTTTCATACTTTTCTAAATACTTACAAAAGTGTCATTGAGTAATGTTATTTGAAAGTTGAAAATTGGTAGGAGAAGTTCTCTAAATTTAGTGTTTAAACATCCTAAAATGAAAAACGTAACTCAAATACTACTAAATGAAATCTTTTACCAAATGCGCTTTTTTTTGCCTATATTTTTCAGTGTTTAAATACTGAAAATTTTTGTTTAAACTACCTTACTTATCTCTAAAAAAAAAAAAACTTCAATCATGTTGAGCTATTCGATATAAAAAAACCATTCTACTTTAAAGAGATGCAGTTGTTTGACAAGGGTTGTTCTAAGACAGTAGAAGTTGTGTTCTTTGCTCATGACATCGGGCATTTCTTCTATCTTTCTTTTTCTTAGGGGTGATTCTAAAAATAACTTTGAATAGTGATGATGCTTCCTTCACTTTCAATGGTCAATTGATTAACGAGACAAAATCTATACTCGTGACTTCCTCTGTTGTTTTCTACTATTCTCATATCCAAAATTAAGGAAATCTTGTAGATCACAATCTTATTAGGCGTGTTATACATGTTAGCAATTTTTTTTATGTAAAAAAAAAAAAAAAAAAAAAAATATCAACTTTAACAAATAAACAAATAGTTTTAAAAATGTAAATAATCTAAATTCAGTCTTTCACAGCATCTCTCTATTATTATATCTAAAAGAAAAAAAGAAAAAAAAAAAGGTTAAAGGGGTGTATCTTTAGCTACCCCATTAGAATCTATAGCCTTGACAATAATTTAAGCAGACCATGATAAATGCCTAAAAATGGGGCCACGTGGGACCACCGTCTGCTGCTATCTTCAAACATCCGAAAGATCTCCTCATTATATATGCCTTTAAACATCAGCCAAGATGGCCTTGGATCAATCGGTTTTAAACTTTAGAGTGGACAATTTTTACAGTCAAGCATGTACTGCCAAGCCAAGCCAACACCGTCTTAAATGGTTACCTTGTCGTTTTAGACTTTTATAGTCCCTCAAATTACGTATGAGGGCAAAACGGTCTTCATCGTTTGCTGTAAATTTGGATTTTGGACCAACTACTTCTGTCGGTCCCCCAATCTGCCTCCAAGCCAAAACGATAAAGACTAATGACTTTGACCAAGTTGGACAATGTAATTTTACAGCAATATAGTACAAAGTTAAGAACTGATTCGGTTGCTATTGAGTATTGAGTGTCATGAGTTTAACATCCCAGTTTTCGGTAGTTTAATATACTTCTATCGTTTTACTGTCAAAAAAAAAAAAATTATTGGTTACAGTTACGTCCTGCGTTTTGGGTTAATGTCAATTAAGTTTAAAATTTTCCAAAATTGACTAATTTTGGCTTTAAATCTTACTTAAACCCCAAATTGTTACTATTTTTTCTCATTTGTCTCCCGTTGATTAGAGACCAAGTTAATCAGTTATAAAAATTTTTAAACCTAATTGGCATTAGTCCAAACCTTAAGGGTGTTAACTATATTTTTTTTCTTTATTTATTTAATAAGAGATGACAATATAGTTTTTAATAGCTTTTGTACTAAACGTGTAACTATAAAGTTAGTTTATTAAAAAAATTAAAATTAAAATAACTAATTTTATTAAATTAAAAGGAAAAAAAAAGAAGGCAAAAACATGTTGCCAAGCATGCACTAAGTTTAAATATTGGCAAACTTCTTATCTTTTAAAGATATTAGGGTTGTGTTTTCGGGACTTCACTTTTTATGTTAACAAACAATTAGAATTTTCGGGACTTAACTTTTTTATGTTGGTTTATGTTTATAATTTGAGTTCATATTATAATTTAAATGAACAACATTTAAATAAATAAAAGACTCTATTGAATCAAGTTTTTATATAATAATAGACAAAAGTTTTGTACTTCAATGTAGTGGCATGCTCTCTTTTACTAGGAGAGTCAAAATTTTGAAAATTTCTCTCCCCCAATTGTAATTATATAATTATTTTAAAAAATATATTATTATTATGATAATCATTTTCTATCTTATTCTAAAGGAATACTTTTTAAACAATTTCCAATAATCAACATTTCTCACCTTGAATGTTTCATATCCTAATATATATTTTATATTAAATTATTTGCTCCTTAAACCTTTTGACATTTGTTTCACAGTCGTTATTTTTTAGAATATTTAACTTTAACGAATATCTTGGCAATTTACAATGCATGTTATAGGAGATCATAAGATGGTATAAGTAATTTATATTATATAGTAAGGGATGGCAACCAGCGTGACAAAGTCAAATTATGTGAGCCTGTTAGGTCATGTTCTGGGCAGGTTGAAAATATTTTACTGATCCTAATAATATGACTTGATTATCTAAAGGTAATTAACTTTTTACGATAAAATACTAATAAATTCACGTGCAATAAGTATGATTGGTGATATTCAGTCATCTAATGTAATATAAATATTAAATAGTACTCATTAGTTTATAAACTTGGATATACTTATGATATAGGGTTCAGTTAATGTATATTCTTAGAGAACACATTAATCATCTATTTTAGAATACTTATTGTGGGATACATAAATTTAATAAGGTAATAATGCCACGTGTCATACCCAAGGCCAAGGAGGCCAATACAGTTTTGAGGAGTCTATACACCTGGACGATGAAGCCGGAGAGGCGAGCCATGGCCACGTCAATGGCACATTACCAGAGGGGGCCACACTATAGAGGAAGAATTTCAAAGAGGGGATTAGCCTTGACGTGATTGGAAGGATGGTAGCTGCCACCACATTTAATGCACCCCACCAAACTCCCAAACCGTATTTATGTGGAGAAGACCCCTGAACAGTGCTGTCTTGGTTACCACAACTCACAGAAGACTTGGGAGGGCGTCTGATGGGACAAACACTCAAGTAGTGGTCTGCATAATCAACAAATGGAGAATTAAGATCAGCCAAATGAGGCTATATAATGTGAGAGATCCTTCAAGGATGGAAGGAGGTTCATTTAAGAATTGAAAAGAAAGTACTGTAGCATTAAGAATTGAAATTGTATTCAAGTTTGAAAGGAATATAATTAAGAACTACCCTCCTCGGACTTTAACCGAAGAAGAATTTCTTTACATAAAGTTTGCTTGTCTTTGTCTTCTTATCATCTTTTCCATTACAATTGTTGTTTGAGTCATTGAAGTCTAATTTTCAACCTACTCTCTACAAATTTATTGTATTGGGTTTTTTGAACCTGAATACATTTACCTTTTGGGCTTAGGATCCAAAACCTGCCCTTACCCTTATTATGAAAAATTGAAAAAATTGTCAAAAAAATTAATCACTTTTTTTACTTTCCCATAAAAAATTTCTTAAAATAATTTATTAACATATATCCTAAGTAGTGGGACGATAAGATTTATACCAAAAAAAAAAAAATACATCTCAGCATATTTCTAAATACTTTTATGATTAACAAATGTAACAACCCTAAATTTTTTTTTTTTTTTTTGAGAAACAACAACCCTAAATTAGGTTGAGTTTTTTTTTGAGAAAGAAATTAGGTTGAGTTAAACCTTTGAGAGACAGAGAGAGGGGCTAGTTAAATTGCGTCCGCAGTTCGTTGGCGTATTAGGCGCGCAAGGACCCGCGTGAGGTAGAGTTTGGTTAATGCAAAGCCATTAATTCCACGTGGTGTGAATCCGATAATGAGAATCATCTCGCGCATGCATTTATGAGTTAGTGTGGATGCGGGAATACGATCGGATGGTCCAGATCTGACATTGAATTCAAGTCGGCACGCGGGCTGGGAAATTGGATTCTCAAGCTGCACGCTCTTCAATGACTGACTTTGGAACTTAAATTCACCCTACTTATTTCATTTCTTTAACTAGCCTTTGATGCTTTTCACAAATTATTGGTCTTTTCTAAACACCGTTGATCGTTTACACCTGTCAAATATATGTACATGATTTATTGATTTATTTTTACAAGTGCATCTTCTCATCCTCTTCATCTTATTCTTTCTTTCTTTTTTCCTTTTTCTTTTTTGGATTGACATACTTCATCACAACTTAGCTCAATTGTATTTGTCCATAGCGTTGATGTTTGATCACTCGCGTTAGTGAAGAATTTTAAAAAAGTTTTTATAGAAAAAGAAAAAATACAATTAATGTTTTGATAAGCTTTTTCAATTTTTCATAAAATGTTTTATTAACAATTTTTTAAAGTGCTCGTTAATATGACACTTGTTAATAAACCATTTCATGAAGTAAATATAAAAAATTGTAAAAACAAATTATTTTCATTTTCATTTTCTCATATTTTTTTGAAAAAATATTTCTTAAACCAATGTCCGCATTCATTAGCTTTTCTCAAACTTTATTGGTCCAACTTGAGCTCTAGCAACCATCATTTAATAATATAAAGCAGATTGAAGTATCAAACTTGTTGGAAATTAAATATAGACAGTTGACAGCTGGATTTTATTGCATATGCTAAGTGAACTTTGATATGAAACACTTGCCAATTTCAATTTTGTATTGTATACTCCATATTTTAGCGGAAAAACTTCAACCTTAGTGCCACCAAAGTTATCCAATAATATTCCACTTGATTTAGTAGATATATTTAAAATCACATTTGCAAAAGGCTATAAATAAGAGCATTTTTGTAATGAATGAGATATAAGAAAGGTAATTTAATGACCACTTAAATACAAATTTTCTATTACTCTTTAGCTTTATTTTCTTGCAACTACTACTGTACTACCTCCCTTTTTATTTTATAACAAAACTATCAATATAATTATTAACATCGTACATTTTTCTCTTAAAAAAAAACACATAGTGCATAGTCATTTATAACTTCAATAATCGATTTTTAGTATTTATACCAGAGAGTAAATGGGTGGGACCTAACAAGATATATTACTGTTTTTTATAATTACTACTACGGGACTACCTCCCTTTTTATTTTATAACAAAACTATCAATATAATTATTAACATCGTACATTTTTCTCTAAAAAAAAAACACATAGTGCATAGTCATTTATAACTTCAATAATCGATTTTTAGTATTTATACCAGAGAGTAAATGGGTGGGACCTAACAAGATATATTATTGTTTTTTATAATTACTATAAGATATATTATTGTTGGACATACAGCCTGCCATGGGCAATCTTATTGTGGTGTTGTGTCGCTTGACTGTTGAGTCCCCTATGAGCTGAAAATGCAACACAGGAGACACCGAGACAGGACAGTAAACAATGTGCAGTAGCGAAGTGGGGTCAAGGTGAATTACAGCATATGCCGTGTATATGGATAACCTTTAGCAAGAGTTTCAATTAGGGGTGTCAATTCGAGTTAGCAAGTCAGGTTTGTGTCGTGTCGAGGTAGGGATATTCGACTAAATGACTCAACTCTAACCCGATCCATTTAATAATCATGTCATGATCCTTTAACCTTAACCCGACCTGTTAATAAGGCTGGTTGACCTGACCCAACCTATTTGACACACTTAATAAACGAGTCGTGTTGGGTTGACACGAATGTAACACAACCCAATTCAACCTGCATAATATTAAATATAATATTCATCTAGAAATAATTTTTTTTACATCCTAAAAAGCAGTGCATACACTTCAAAGTCTTCAACCCACATTCAAAATAATATAGTTCAACAAAAATATAACATTCATCTAGAAATAAATTCTTTACACTCCAAAAGAAGTGCATACACTTCACTCCAAATTCAAAATAACAAAGTTTAACAAAAATAAAATAACATAGTTCAACAAAAATATAATATCCTTGGAACTTACCAAATGCTAAGTATCAATATTGAAAGAATTTGAGCAAATAATAGACTAATCCTAACTATGACCACGATTATCATCCATAGATTCTTTGTTGATGTCCAAATTCATAACATCTTCCACAAACTCATCCAATTTCATTTGTGCAAGTTCTATGCCCAAAAAAAAAAGTATTATTAGTTCTAGGGTCTGTAAAGTTTCAATTTTCAATTATATCCCTTGTAAATTTTTTTAATTACTTACTTTTCTTTTTAAATTTAAAATATATGTTAGATATAAAAGGTATTTGATAAATCTAAAATTAAATAAATATTTATTTGTTATATGAGTTAAACGAGTTGTGTTAAGTGAGTCATTTCGGGTTGACACAAATAAATTGGCGTGTCAAACGTGTCTATTGCGGGTTACACGGGTTGACCCGCTTATGACACGCTTCTTATCGTGTCGCTTTCGGGTCGACCCGTTTATGACCCAAACCCATTAAGGCCCAACCCTAACCCGAAAAACCCGTGTCGGGTTCCTGTCGTGTTCGCAGGTTGGGTCGAATATTGACACCCCTAGTTTCAATTAACTCAATCAGGAAATTAAGACCCATTTAAGACCTCAATAATGGTAGTATTTAATTAGTTAGGTGAACATGTGACAAGTTTTTATTGGTGGAGTATAAAGTGGAACAGGAAAAGTGGAACAGAAGATTTAGACTCCTGAACTGATTGGCTTCCTTGTGTCATACTTGAAATTTATATTCTATTTATTTTAATTGTACAAGATTAATAACTTTGCATTTAATTTTATCACTATTCACTTAATAGTATTTTCTAAATTTATTTTTGTTCAAGAATTATGCTTTTACATCAATAAATATGAATATAAAATTTGTAAATTTATGTTAAAAATGATTTTATTTTAAATTAAAATGTTTTTTATTTGAAAGATTAATAAACACAATTTTTTAAAGCTTGTTTATATTTATTATTTTCTATTCACTTTATTAAAATAACGAAAATTCATTTGAAAGTTGTTTTAATTGCTTTATATTTTTTTAAGGGTAAATTTCCACTTATATGAAATAGGCCTATTTTAACTTTGGGATTTCTAGAAAACTTATTTAAATTTGAGGGGACAAATATGAAATTTTAAACCAAAACATTGTATATTATATTTATATAATATTATTACTAAGAGATTTTCAAATGGCCAGGAGCCATGGCCCCCTTGGCCTAAATATAGATCCGTCTTGATTGAAGCAGCATTTTGTTGGCATCCTTTTTGGGATTGGTTTGTTGTTCCTTCACTTTTGAAATTCTTGACATATGATGCCTTGGTGTAGTTCCTCTTTGTTGCAATAAAATATTTTGATTTAAGAAAGTTAAAAAAAAAAAAAAAAAAAAAAAAAAAACTCCTTTAAACTTGGTACTATATACAATTATTGCTATTTGAGGAAAAATGAATACGTTGCCAAAATTTTCCAATCTTAACTTAAAAGGTGAAAAAAGAAGAAGGAAAGAATCCTATCACATCTTTATGTGTGATACATGAAAGGATGCTATCACATCTTTATCTGACATACATGAATAATTGATTATGCATCTTAGCCAAGCATAATTTTATTTTATTTTATTTTCTTTCTTTCTTTCCTCTAGTAAGTTACTTTTTTTTTTATATAAATTTTAAAAAAAAAATAGTTTATTAATATATATCCTAAAAACATACATTAATAAAACCATTTTTTAAAAGCCGTTGTGGATGTATTCATAACCATTTCATTCTCTCTTTTTTTCTTCCTTCATCTATATTTTTATAACACTTGCAAAATTTTTATTTTTTATTTTTCTTCTGAACGCATAATTGAGAACAGTTTTCATCATTATCTCCCCTTTAAACTCACTGCAATCTATAATTATTGGTCATCAAGGTAGAGTAAAAAAACGTAGTCAACTTATCAGACTCGTTCAAATGCCGTAAAAGGCTTTGTAGAACAACAAATTGCCTCTCCAATAAGTTAACAATTTGAAGTTAAAAAAAGATGAAAAAAAGAAGTAGTAGCCCTTCAATAAAGTCGAACACCAAAATCATAGCCAATTCTGAAAATTTTTCTACAAAGGTGATGATGGGTCATGGTCATAGTCACCTCACCTGTGATTTGCTTTACAAAAGAAAACAAACAAATGATTGAGATTATTATGGAGATCATAACCTTTTATTAGGGTCAAAACAAAAGTAATTAATCAAGAAAAATTATATAATATACATTCAAATCAATTTGTGAATGCATACAAAAAATATGCATAATAATGAGAATGGGTCCCAAAGTGTGTAGAGACGTGATAATTGAGAGTGAAATAACCTATATACGGGCGTGGTATGAGGGGAACATAGAAGCAGTGAAGTATGTAGGGATGTAAGGAGACATTTGCTTCTGAAACTTCTGATTATTAAGACCCTCTATTTTGTCTTCTAGTCTCCACCACCCATATTTTAGTTTTTTTTTTCCCTACTTTTTGTATAAACTTTATAAAAAAAAGCAAGAACATTTTGCATGATATGCTCACTTTTCATTTTAAAAATATTTAATCATGATTACTTTTTTTCATGCAGTCATTCTCTTTTTATTTTTATTTTGGTCTTTGTGAAATGTGGGCCGAGATTCGAGGCTCTTTTAAAGGCTTTTTGGAGAAAGAAGAAGAAAAGGTTTTTTTTTTTTTCTTTTTTTTTTTTTTAATTTTGAGAATCTTATCACTCTCTAGTGATTGAAGCTATACTACTGTAAGCACTAGAGAGCAGGTGAGCTTTAACGTTATAGAAGATTTGCATTTGGGTTTTTTTTAAGGACAAAGACTACACGAAACATGAGCTATCAGTCATTGAAAGTGACCAATCCTCGAAATTGGATTGGGATTTGGGGTTTTTAATTGGGTTCTGGGATTTTAATCAATTATCTAGCCAGTTTGATTAGTCTAGACTCTAGACATCATTTTTCCGCTGTTGATGCATACGGATCAACAAGGCAGGTTTTTATTACAAACAAAACTAGAGAACTCTTCCAAAAACTTCAAAAAGAATGATCACTTTTCACAACAGTTTGAACTTTGAACCCAGGTGTTACTTAAAAAAAGCTAATGGTTAAACCAATGTAAAGGCCTTGCGAAGTACAAATACTTAAAAATTAAAACCTATTTTTCCTTAAAAAAACAAAATTTAAAAAAATTTAGCTATTTTATTTTTAAGATCTCTACTCATTAAACGGCTTTTTTTTTTTTTTTTTTAAGAGAAAAATGAGTAGAGAGGTGAATTGAGTTACGTTTTTCATATAAGTGTGATCATAATGGCACTTTACTCAATAGTGCTACATCCAGATTATGCAGCAATAAACCAAAATTCATGTGTAAACTAAAAAGTGTTTAAATACTATAACAAAAATTGAACCTAATAAAACTAAAATAACAAAATTTACTTTTAAGTAACATAAGATTAAGTTTTTATAAAAACAAAAATAATATTAAAATAATAGATAATGGTTTTTTTTTTTTTTAATTTAAAACTTCTAGTTTTAAGTTCTACTGACACTTGCCACATTTAAGTTCTACTGACACTTGCCACATTAGGTAGTATGAGTTTGTCCAAAACATAGAATTATCCTTTAGTTTAAAATCAACTTGGGGCAGTGTCTTCTAGCTTAAACACCCTCTTCCTCGTATTATTCACTCTCATCCTTTTCTCAATATATTAATGAACAGAAAAACATTTGTATTTACTCGATGGGACTCAACTCAACCTAAAGCGTAACAGTAGATAATATTTTCATAAATTTCTGTCGACAAACACTCGACGTGAAGTGATATCACCTTAAATCAAGCATCAATTTGATAGGAAACACATAGAAATGGTAATTTGTAAAGATTTCGAAAAAGAAAGTTTATAAAAGTAGCACAGGCTATAACAATCTTTTAAAAAACAATCAAGCTTATGTGTAATTAGTAAAGAAAGCATTTAAGCCATGATAATGGGTTTGATAACTGAAGAATTAGGATTTTCGAGAGTAGTTCCAAAAGTAATACTCTAGTCCCTTACATAATAATAATCTACTGTTATTTATGTGTAATTCTAGGAGCTTTGCTCTTAAAGTATTTGAATAAAATTTTTTGAACGAAATTTGGCTAAAAACTTAGTTGTAGTCTAAAACTACAATTTCTTTAAATAAAAATAATATTGTTTCATATTTTGAAAATTTATCCATTGGATTGGATGTTCTTTATACTCTTAACACACATGTCAAATTTTGTGTCATTCGAATGTTATTTACTATATGATCCATAAACTTATTTTTTTATGTATAATTTTAGATTACTAAAACTTACAATTTAAACAATTGAGTGATGACATAGTTATTAATCTTTGATATTGTTACATATTTTGAAAATCTAACCATTGGATTGTATGTTCTTTATACTCTTAATACAAATGTCAAATTTGATGTCACTCGGATGTTATTTACTATATGATCTATAAACTTATTTTTTTATGTATAATTTAAAACTTGCAATTTAAAAAATTGATTGATGACATAATTATTTGTACGGTACGAGGTCCCTAAGCCCTTTGGGCCTTAGGCCCTGGCCCTATGGTACGGTCCATAATCCCAACCCCTTGTACGAGGCAGGGCCCCAAGCCCGCTAGGCCATGAGCCCTAGCCTCGTCCCACGATGCCTGACCCAATGCCCATTGGACCTATAATCTTGACTCTGACACACTTTGAGGCCCAATCCGGCCTCTCCCGATCAACTGCAACTTGGATGGGAATGTGATTGCTCGGAATGACCATGTCTCGGCTGCTCAGTATTGCCTTGGGGAATATCACTGCCGAACAGTCTTTTGTAAGTGGGAACTAATTCCAATGCCATTACCACCACTCCCAATGGAACATCCACTTAGAAACGATGAAATTGGACCCCCATTCCCATTAATAACCAGGAATAATCATAACACCTCCATTCATCCTTAGCTATAAATAGGGGAATAGAGTGAGAAATAGGGGGGAGGCTAGAGAGAAAAAGAGAGAAAAGGAGGGAGCCACATCAAGAGTGAAGGGAGCGACCTTGTGAGAGGAAGAGAGGAATTCGTAAAGATAAGAGTGAGTGTAACTAGGTATTCGGGCAAAGGACTACCCATAGTAGGAAACCCAAAACCCACAATACAAATAAGTTGTGAGCCTAAGTATAAGTCAAGCCCATTGGCCATATTTTGGATGCGCACATTATTGATCTATGATTTTTTGGAAATTTTGTAAGTATAGAGGATATAAGAAGAAAACGTAATTCAATAGTGGATTTGTCAAAATTTACATCCAATAAAAAGATATGGAGTAAAGTTGTAATCTAAGACTACAACCAAGTTTTAGCCCAATTTTTTTTGTTGGGCCTTCGAAGAAGATCTACTTCCTCTTTCCATAATTCCATTCCTCATGATTACTCACATTGGATTATAAAGACTGGACTACTATTTAATGAGGAGCTACTTTCCTTCTATGTGAATTTGAACCCTCTCCCTCCCACTTGATATATTTAAAAAAAAGAAAAGAAAAGTGAATATGCTTAGCAAGTAAGACTCTTGCACACTAACAGTATGAGACAGAATTAACTTAAAATCTTTTTTATAAAAAAAAAGTTAAAAATCAACTTTACCCACTTAGATCCATCTCATTAATGTCAAGTATCAACCGAACTTTATCAATAAAACATGCACATACATACTACATACCTTGAGAAAAATGCGACACTCAGTCAACTTGTGGTTTGTATATTTTACTTTTATGCATTAGTGGTTTTAAAAATGGTACTTTACCTATATGTAGTGATTATAATTGATGATCATCTTTATTAAAAAAAAAAAATGCAGTAGCATAATAATATTAATTAATAACATAGTATAATGGATAGTAATAGAATGAATATCACGCGGATAAAGTGTCATCTTCAAAATCATGTTTTTGGCAAACCAAACTGTCGACACCACAAACTAGAAAATAATCAAAATATCTTTACCTTTCATTGTAGAGTAATGTTACAAATTTAAAACTATAAATTATTTTATAATGTTTTTACAATCTGTTATTGTGGAAAACTTTCACTGATTTTCATATGAGCATATTATTGACATTACTTTTTTATTTATCAATAACCAGTTACCATATCAACAATTTGTAAAATAATTTGTAGTTCTAGTATTTTTCTTCTTCTTTTAACAGGCAAGTTTATGTGTAAAAAATTTATAGGCCAGCCTCACCTTAGCCAAATTTGAATGGGCCTTTACAAACTCAGTCACAAGACTGAAAAAGCCCGCTGAAATTCAAGCCCACGTTATCCAAAGCCCAAAACTAATAAACTAGGAAAAAGGGTTTAATGTCAAAGAGACTGTATTTGGATTTCTCTAAAGTCTAAACATTGGGGTTTGGTAGGGTTTTAGGCCCTGTTTGGTGATTCCATTAGATTTCTCAAACGTATTTAAAACATAAGCAAATCAAGTTTCGGTTGGTTGTTTTTATAATATTGCGTCACACAAGCTTTTGAGAACTTACAATTTTAACGCACATTTATTATAATATATGGATAAATAAATATATGTTAACTGAATATTTTTTTGAAACAAATATGTTAGTTAAATTCAAATAACCATATATTAGTTAGAATCTTGGCCTATGATATAGTTCTATATACAAACACAACATATAATTTAACAATCTGATAAGAAAAATAACTGTCATAATTCTTAAATTTTATATTTAGCAAGAAAATAAAAGAGATAAAAAAAAAACCATATTATCTTAAACTGTTGGATGCATTCCACAGTTTGCTGATTAGCTTAAAAAAACACACACACACACACACACACACTTTCACTGAATAATATGATCTTTTTATTTTTTATTTTTATTGGGCCTTCAATTTGGAGCCCCAAAATGTTAGTACTCCAGTCCCTTTATTTTTTTTTTTATAGTTAGCCCAAAGGCCCAAACCCAAATATGAAGAATACCAACAAAAAAAAAGAAAAAAAAAGGTCGAATTAGGTCCAAAACATATTAAAACCTAGCAATTTGGTCCTAAAAAGACAATTTTGTCCCTAAACTTAAAACAAATGCCGTAACTTTTTTATTTTGTCTTTTGTCTCTTTCCTCTTCTCCCTTTCTCTTCACTGAGTTCTCCCTCTCAGAACTCTCTCTTTAACCGAACCTCAGCCACAGTGAAGCCCATGAACTTGATCACCTTGTTTAAAATGGATTTCACTTTGTTTCTGTCATCTACAAATATCTGAAGCCCAGAATGAAGAGAGAGGTCTGAGACTGACAGAGAGAAGAGAGAATCACTAACTAACGGTGTTTGTATGTTTAGGGACAAAGTTGTCTTTCAGTATACTTCGGGTTTTCAATTTTAGGTTGTGTTCTTTTGGGGTTCTTCTTTAGGTTCGGTTAGGGATGACATCGTTTAGTTTAGTTTATTTTTTTTTTTAATTAACGATTTTTAAAATTAAGAAATAAATAATAAAATAAAAAAGAAATATTAAACTCATGCCAAAACGGCGTCGTTTTTAGAAGAAAAAGTTATCAAAGTATTGTTGTTGCCCTAAAGCAGAAAGCCCCCCAATTCACTGAGAGAGAGAACTGAATAACAGCTTAGAATTATCACTTTCTCTATTCAATTTTGATTCTCTCTCTCTCTCTCTCTTCTGTGTTTTTGAAATTTTGTATTGCTTGCTTGTTCGCCAGGAAACCCTGAAAAATCATTGGAGGTAACTTTTTATTAATTTGTTGTTCGCCGTAAGTCCAACCAGAACTACGTTAGAGTATATGCTTTTGTGTGATATTAGTGTTTTTTCGTATTCTTAATTTTTGTCTTCTCCATGCTGATTCTATGTAAACTATATACCTTGGTTGAGTTCAGTTTAGTTTATGCTTTTGGTGAGCTTGGTTCGATTGAATTTATTTGAGGTTTTTGTCCTGTATATAGTGCTGACATATGAACAATATGGGAAGGCACCTAGATTACCCGGTAACTGGTTCTGGCTGGTGGGGTCAATTACAGTTTGATTAACGGTTAGGATTGTTGTACAATATACTTTACGACGTGCAACTAATCTAAGTGAAGTTTCATATATTTATATATATATATATATATATATATGGGAAAGCACCACATTGTAGCCTCTATCTTATCTTGGTCCAATTAATGACATCTTTGCATGATATATATTGGATGTATATTTATTTTGTACTACATATGAACAATATACAAAATAAATTGTAAAAAAATGCATTCAAAAAAAAACTAATTATATTGTTTAATTTGTTTTTGAAAATTGACCATTAATTGAATTATTTGATTCAAGTATGAACAGTAAAAAATTATATATAAGTAATATATGAAAAAAAAACCCTACTACCGTTTTTGATGCCATATATTTCTAAAAACAAATCACTTCTATGATTGTCCTCTTTTGTGATCTTTTATTTATAAGTTACTTTCTCAGTTTGTTTATCAAACAGGTGTAACAACTTCAAAGCATTTCAGAACTGTAGTTACCAAATGCTAAATAGCTTTTTCAGTAGTAAAGGTCCACTGACGAAAGCTCTACTTGTTACAGCAATCCTGAATGCGCCCTTAGTTTCTGCTAAATGAAGCACCAGTTCTAATTGGAGCCCGCAATGGAAGGATTGAAGGTTTCAGATGCCAATTTGGTAGTTTACGTGCACCCATCAAAGAGTAACAAGGTTCCACAAGCGGTTCTCCGTGAGCTTAGTTCTCTGCTTTTCAGGTATTGTCCTTCACCCCCACGAATGTGAACATTTATATCCCCCTTTTTTTAGCGATTGATGATGTTAAATTTATATGTTGTTATTGTTGTTCATGTGATTTGGAAGACTTCATATTGGAATCTCTAAGAAAATCTTTATCATCTGTGATGCCTTGATTACTCACTGTGTTTCAATACCACTCTGCCAAATTTATGATATGGAACTCTTTTGCATAGATAGCAACCCCTATCCTTTTGATAAATGTTGCTGTTGACCATGATGTTGCTTTCTTACTATCATAGTGCTGAGATGATGTGGCATAAGTTTTATTATCGTGGAGAACTATTTATTGTGTTATTTTGCATAGTTAAAAGGCGTGCTTTCTGCATTTTTATAGATTGTTTTGTAGAAATAAAAAATGCAGGATCTATTATTCTCTGAATTCATTAATATTTAGTAGATTTGCATTTGTTAATGTGCGTATGTGGCTATTGTGGTTTTGATTACAGGTTCAATGAAAGTTTTGACGGTGTGGTTTTAGCTTATGACGTCCAAATTCAAGACAAAATTGCAAAGATTCTTCCAGGATTTCACCCTTATTTTGGTGTGAAGCTAAAAGCAAAGTTGTTACTTTTTGCTCCAAAGCCAAATATGCTTTTAGGTAGTTTTGTGATGCCCCATCTAACTATTTTATGACTAGTGTGCTTTGCTTTCTTTTCCTTTCCATAAATCACCCCCCCTCCCCCCCCACCCCCAAAAAATAAGAACAGAAAAATTATTATAAGAGTTTGTTAGATAAGGACCAAATGTGAACTTCATTGAAGCATTCATGAACATATGATGTATTTTCTTCATATGCCTTTATGTTGACCTTGCTGATTGTTTTCTCATAATGTCACTTACAGAGGGAAAGGTGGTGAAACTTACGGAAAGATCGATTCATGTCATTGTTCTTGGTTTTTCATCTGCGATCGTAACAGGTGAAGACATTCGAGAAGATTTCAATCATAAAATTGAAAGTAGTTCATCATCTTTTTCAAAGTCCACATCCTTTTCCTCTAATCTTGTATGTATGAGGACTTGAATGCTGATTGAATTATATGATATGCATATTTTGTCCTAGAAACATGGTGATGAACTATTTGCTAGCAGATCTCAAAAGCGACATGTGATAAAGGTTGGAACCATGATTCGCTTTTTAGTCAAAAGGTGACATTTTTATTACATCAACTTATTTAGACTGGCATGTTCTTTACATGTGTGTATGTGTGTGTATTTCACTCATTTAATAACTTAAGTATGGTCTGTTTCTCCTCCTTCCTCTCTCTCTCTCTCTCTCTCTCTCTCTCTCTCTCTCTCTATATATATATATATATATATATATTTAGGTAATATTGGTCTCTTGGTTTCATAAAGAATATAAAGATTGATATTGAAATGATTTTCAATGGATGGTTGTGAAGTCTATCTATATATGTGTGAGGTCTCCTTATATATGTGTGTCTCAAATTCTTAATACCGTAAACATAAAGAGAAGAAGCTTTTATGATGAAGGAAACAAACTTTGATGAAATTCCTTTATTTTTGACTACTGGTTCAAATTAAAAGAACAATTAATCTACTCATTTAGGTAAATGTGATTCACATTTGAGGAGATTGTGAGACCTATTGATCAATTTAAGTCTTTGTTGTTCCGTACTTTCAAACATGGGATTTTACCAACTGTACTTCAATTTTTGATTTCCAACTTTCTCCTAGGTCTTCTAATTGACTTGCTTTTTTATTTTTTTATTTTGAAGGTGCTTTATGTTCATCATTGTGAACATAGAGCAGTCCTTTTCATATTCAATAAAATTCTATTACTTATAAAAAAAAATGGGTAAATTGTTTGCCTTGTGTTACTTCTAAGTCATTTGTGAATGGCATTTAATAGAGAAACCTACACAATCAATTGCAGCACTTAAGAAATTAAGAATATGTGCATGGCATGCATGCTGATCATCTAGTGGGATTCACTACCTGAGGTGCTAAAAATATTGGGATTCTACCTAACTTATACAACCCCATGTAGTTGGTAACAACTATTGTTGTGTATAGATATGATGACCATGAAGGTTCATAAAGGAATAGATCTTATTTATCCATTCCTTTTTTTTTTTCCTTTCTCTTTTCTGATTATGCAACTATTAATAAGAAATAAGGCAGATACAATTTTTTTTTAATTGTTTGTTCCTATTCAAGATTTTCTTTTATATTGATTGATCAATTGCAATTTACTTAAAAAATTGTTTTACTGCTCCAAGTTGACATATTTAGCTATAGTTTAGAAATCATCTCATCTCTTAATGCTGGTGTATCAATCTAAAAACTTTTACATGTTGGTTGCAGCAAGTCCATCAATTATTTAATAGCTTTGTTGGCAGCTTGAAATTTGTTTTGATAGGTAGATAGTGGGGGCGGGGCAGGTGGTGTTAACCACAAATATGTGACACCACAAAGGATGTCATTACTGTTGAGCTCTCACTTGAACCCCGGCAGCTTGAATTTATTGAACTTAGTGTAATTATATATGAGTTTAGATATTTTGTGCTTTAAGTCAAAGTTCTGGAAAATTGGTAAAAATTACACTTGTTTAATTGCAAAACATTGTGTTGAACTTTATATCATAATTGTGTGTTGAACTTTATACCTTCATATTTGCAGTTTTGATGAGGAAAGACTGCACATTTCTGGATCTCTACTTCCAGCTAACACAGGAAGCATTCGCTGGTTGGCTAGACATTCGGAAGATTTTTCAGTATCTGACAGGTTTTCAACTGAGTTTTGAGTTTAAGAAAATTTTGAGAACTTTATATCTGTTGTATAAGTCAGTAACGTAAAAATTTTGCAGGAGTACAAGGAAAAGGAGTGAAAGTGAGGGAGAATTGGTAGGCGGGGAAACATATTCTTTGAACAACGACCATCAAATCAAGAAATCAAAGAAGCATAGAATTAGAGAATAGTCTTAAAGATTGTTGGTTCTACAATACACAAGATGTTCTCTCGTTTTCATGGGATTCTGCAAGGCAATCTGTTCTCATGTATTTGTTTGCCAA
This sequence comes from Quercus tomentella, assembly GCA_028535165.1. Taxonomy (NCBI): domain Eukaryota; kingdom Viridiplantae; phylum Streptophyta; class Magnoliopsida; order Fagales; family Fagaceae; genus Quercus; species Quercus tomentella. Next base: position 11,992,522 of record JAPQVY010000155.1, read on the forward strand.
ACTTGTTGCGTAGAATTTTTTTAGTTTTTTAAGTCTGCTTTTGATTTGTTTCTGACCTCATTAATCTCACTTCGTCATTTTTGTCAATCTTAAAGCTTTTGTATCATTTTATGGAATTTTCTTTTATAAGTACATGCTTTATCAGCATACTTGATAACGTGTAATCTCACTGCTGCTCCAACCTAGTACCAATTGGTTGAAATGGTAGATCCAGAATAGTGGAGGCTGGAGCAAAAGCTATGTATGAAGCAGTTCAATTCGCATGGGATATTGGAGTGAGAGATGTTATTTTCAGAAGTGATTCGAAGCTTGTTATGACTCCCTAACAGTGGCTCTTCTCCAACCCGTTGCCATTGCCAACATCATCACAGCAATTTGCCACAAGCAGAAAGACTTCAGATCAGTTCAACCGTCTCACGTTAGACGGCGAGGAAACAAATTAGCACATATCTTAGCTCAACATGCCAAGTGTCTTCATATCTTTCTAACTTGGATAGAGGAAAATCCGATTTTGATTGAGTCAGTAAGATGCATTGTATTTATCTTATTCTTAATAAAGTTACTCTATTTTCCATTAAAAAAGAAAAAGAAAAATTAAAGAGTTTTTTATAGTCAAATAGGACCCAAACGGAACTTTCCTTATTAGAAAATCCATTTTGTTTGCATGGAAATCTTTTAAATACTCCTAGGACCAAGGTTGTCAAAATCAGGATCTTACATAAGATTGTAGGAGGTAGGTGGGATTGTAGATCGTAGGATCGAATCGTGGATCGTAAGATCCTACATTATTTGAAAAAAAAAAAAAAATACACATTGGTATGTAAAATAATCACATAAATTATACATTCATTCATAAAAAACCAAAAATTTGCATCCATTTGATATAATTGTCATACATCATTACATCTATTTGTAAGCATTATTTAAAAAGGCCAAAAACCTCAAAATGTGACATTGTATTGTGTATTGGGATGTTATTTTTTATTTCGGTCCAACTGACACTATATCTCTCTACATGTGAATAGAAAAACTTGGTCTATTGGGATGTTATTTTTCATTTGAATCTAACTAAGCTTTCTGTTAAGTTAAAGAAGATTACAAGAAACTAGGATCATTAAGGATCGTTAGAATCGTACGATCTTGAATGATCGCAAAGATCCTTGAAAGATCCGGATCGTTTTGGGCAGGTGAGATCTTAAAATCGTAAGATCCAGATCAAGATTTTGACAACTATACGTAGGACGCATTTGGATTTGAAGATTTAAGATTAAGGAATTTAAAGAACAATTGTTATTATAAATTGCTTTATATTTATTTTAATACACATGATAGTTGCTCAAACGAAAATACGTGTCATAATTTTGAAATAATGAGACATATGTTTGAATTTATTTACAAATTTCATCCATAAATATTTTTTGATATTTGTCATATCTTATTTATGTTCTTTAAACTCTGAAGAAAAAGAAGAAGAAGAAGAAAAAGCCTTCAGACATTTTTTGTAATGTCTAAATTAAAATTTGAATGAAAAAAAGAAAAAAGAAAAAGAGAAAAAAAAGTCTCAAGACTTTTGTTATGTCAATTAGGAACTGAAGCCCTTGGACTTTAAATGATGTATTAACCAGGCCCTTTTATCAATATATTTCCATTATACTGGCAAATATGGATGAACTATGAAGCCTCACTCAAGAATCCATGTTGTGTACATGGTCATCAGTCATCACTATAATTGATAACAATTTGTTGTCTTTAAGCCTCCTCAATTGGGAGATGATAGAGGTACCACTTGAGTTAATGGCTTAATGACAATAATTTGATTTCTTATTAATAGAATGACAATTGAGGTCTCATCTAAAGGAAAAATTATCTTATGGAAAAATCAAATAAGACCTCTCTCTCTCTCTCTCTCTCTCATAGAATCTATGGATCTTACATGTTAATAGAATAATAATTGATGTCTCATTTAAGGGGAAAATTATCTTATGGTAAAAGTCAAATTAGACCTCCCTTCTTCTCTCTTTTTTACAACATCAATGTATCTTATATGTTGTAAGAGGATGATTTTATGAGACTGTATTATGAGATACCAAAAAATGTAAGAAAAAAAATGACATAGTTATTATATACGTGGGATTAAGGGCCCGGATCACATACTGGGCCTTGGGCCCTATCCGAGGAGGTAAGTAATCCGAAGACAAGCAAGCGGTACAAATTGTCTTGAGTTAGACTTTACGAACAGAACATGGAACGGAAAGGTTGTCCGAGGAGGAGTGTCTCCTTGGACCGGCTAGGAATAGGTCAAACATCGGACCTAATGATCAAGGTGACCTTCCAGGATGCATTAATGACAAGGACGTGCCCCAGAAACGTGCAAGAGAGAAGAAAACCCCAAAAAATATCTAAAGGAAAGCTGCTACCACCGCATTGAATGCACTGCAGTTACTTTTTTGACCGCATTTATGTGGAGAAGACCCTTGAACAGTATTGCCTTGGCAACCGCAACTCACAGAAAGCCAAGGAAGGTGTCTGATGGGATAGGTACTCAAGTAAGGGTTCAGATGGTCAACAAGTGTAAGATCAAGATGGTCCGGGAAGGACTATATAATGTGAAAGACCCTCCATGAAGAAAGGGGGGAAAATATGTAAACAAAATCTGTAATAAAGCTTTAAGAGTAAATATTAAAGGATCAGTGTCCTCAGACCAATCCGAGAACATTATTCCTTAACAAACTTCTGTTATCTTTCTCTTTCTAGCATCAAATCCTGTCTTTCTGTTATCTAGTTCACGAAAGCCCAGCTTTTCAACCTATTCTCTACAAATTTATTGTTTTGGGCTCGAATCCATAAACCTGTTGGGCTAAGAGTCTAAAGCAGGTCCTTACAATATATATTTAAGAATATCCATTAATTGAATTACTTGAATATTTTGTATTGAATCCTCTTTTATTATTTTATAGTAAACCTAAAAGCTTTTTATTAGCTTGGTTATCAAATGAGTTCTACAATTTCAAAGCATTTTATAACTATGATTGACAAATACTAACAAATTTATAGTTAAAAAGCTCTTTTATCTTCTAAGTTCTACTTCCTAGTCCGAATCGGGCTCTAAATTTATAAGAGAGAAGTATAAGGCAAATGTATATCGTTTTTTCTTTGCCATCCTGCAAATTGAAACAAATCGATTCCAAACATATAACTTGAATCAACTTCCAACTAATTATGATGCAAAATATATATATATATATATTTTTTTTTTTCCTTTTAAAAAAAAAAAATTTTTTTGCAACTGTAATTTTTTTGTTAAAAAACATGTGTATATTACATGGCTACTAGCCGTACTTTTTGTTCTAAACTCTTACGTGATGGTTTTGTTGGGTTTTGTGAAGTCTAGTTTTGTTTGATTCGGATTATGATCCGACCCGAAATAATATTGTTACGGTTTTTAATGAGAGATCTTCTAAAGTTTAGTCCATGGTCGTGGGAAATTTTATTGGCTCATTTAGTAGTCCATTGTGAATCTTGTGTGCAGGATAAAAAGATTAGGGTTTGATGTAGTTTTTGAGAGAGAAAACTATTAGGGTTTGTGCCCTAAAATCCAATTTATTGGCATGTTATGAATAATTAAATGAGACTATTTATAAATGAACTAATAAGACATTATCATAGTCCTTGAGGTGCATTGTATGTGATTTAGTTAGAGAAGATATAAATCACAAGTTCCTTATAAACTCAAAATATAGTTCGTAGTCAGTGATGAAATTGGGTGTTCCATCTGCGAAAACTATAACTCATCAACTAAGATGGTTTGTCTTGATCATGGAAGTGGAGACTTTTAGTTAATGTGTTGATATGTCTTAAGTGTGTAAGACATATTGAACTGGACCGCTGTGAGATTAATTATTCAATTAACAACTGTCACTTGAATAATTAATCTCACGACTTCTAATTTCATAGACTCTCAATCCTGAGGGGATAGTGAATCCGATCATGAAATGTAGGTTACTTTAATATATCAGGAGTGAGATTTAGATTAACTGTCAAAACCTCAATATGTTGGGTAACCACATGTAGTGTTGAGGAAACACATATCTTATAATCTCTTTCTATAGAGAGACAAAATATCCCCTTGAGATAAGTTTAATGGGAACTGGTTATTCAGGATTAGCCACTTTAGTAAAGAGTTACTAAAATTTATATTTATGAAATTATATTTCATAAATATGAATAACTAAAAGATTAAACTAGGTACTCAAGGAATAAAATATTTGTTTACAAAGTGACAGTTTATTATGACTTTGTTCACTATGGATATTTCATGGAGGGGTCAAATGATATCATATTAGAGTCTTGTGATATAATTTATTAATAAGGCCTAGAGTGCAATTATATTTCCATAGTGGTACTTGTTATATAATTAATGGTAATTTTGGGTTTGTCAAGAGTTGACAGATACTGAGGCCCATTGAAGCTAGAGCCTTATTAGTCACTTTGGTCCCATCTCAAGCCACACACTTAAACCCAATTGGGTTGGCCCAAAAGGTTAACCCAATTAGATAATCAGTTATTTATGTAATAAGAGTTATTAAATAAAGTAACTGTCAAGGCAGTTAAAACGTAGTATGATTAAAAGGAAGAGAAAACAGTTTTTCTTTACAAAATTTTGGAAATACACTTTTCCAAAAAGGAAATTTAACAGACGTAAGAACTGATTGAGAGACCACTCAACTTGGGCACCATGTGGAATTGGGATGAAGATTGAAGGTATTCTCAAGTCTTATTTTTGAATTTTATTGCACCAAGGTATGTTTTCTTTTCTTTATTCTAGAATTCAAGGTTACATGTTATCTATCATAAATGAAGTACATTCTTGTGTTACTTTCGCTGTGGGTTTTGTATGAGATGCAAAATCAGTTTTTTTCCAACAAAAACTGTATTGCCACATCTTATTTTTTTCTCAGAAAATAGTGAAATCCCTGCAACTCCGTAGTCGTAGGTAAATTGCTAAACCACGTAAATATTGTCATATATGATTGTTTTCTTTGGCATATTTTTTTCTCTATTTTTGCATCTCACAGACTTGGAAAAATGTAGATATTCCTTGAGGTTTTATTATTATTATTTATTTATTTTTATGGACCAACCAGGCTAGTGTTCAAATATAGAGACTGTTTTGGGACTCTTACTTGATGTTGGATTGAATGATTGATTTCCTTCCTTTGTTCCAGCTATATATTGGACAGATGTCAATAACCCAAGACTTTGGACTCGAGATTTTGTCAATCTTATAACATATATAAAAATCTGGGCACATCTAGTGTTGGTTTATCAATCATTTTTATGGGGGATTTGGGTATATATGGGAAGTACATTCTATTTACGCCATGTATGTACTTATCATAGGAATCGCAGTTCCATTATATACTGTATAGTATCTATTATGAAAAGAAATACTAAGATATATAGACCGTATATATGTTAAGGTGGAATATTTTCCTCATCATTGTGAGGTATGGGGCTTCTATAAAAAAATGGCCAAAGACCATAGACCATAGTTGTTCTAGTTCTATTATAAACCCATTAAAAGAATATAAATGATAAGTATAAATATAATTTAAAAGCTATATATATATATATATATATATATAGTTAGCTGAAAGAGGACTGGTGAGTTAGTGAGAAAAGAATTATTTTCTGGTTGGTGAATGATTCTCATTTCTCAGCTTCATCCAACGCCCATGTGAGCCATTTGTTTTTTTGCATTAAAAGAAGAGGAGAGAAGGTTGTGACAGAATTTTCCATATAATCCACCATTGTAACATGCATTATACTGTCTTAATTAAATGAAGTATAAAAAATAATCTCTATATATTCTGTTAAATTGATTGACTATCTACGCCAATCTATAATGACACTTTGAAGTTTGAATGTGAACTGGAAAAAAAGACATATTGGTAAACCCAGAATCTTTGTTTAATTGTTTAGTTTACCTTTCAAATCGGACTTTTTTCTCTCATTTTTGTGTGTGCATGTTGATAAAGATTCTATGGGTCTGTTTGGATAGAACTTATTTTGCTGAAACTGAAAACTGAAAACTGAAAACACTGTAGCAAAATAATTTTTAAATGTGTAAATAGTGCTGTGGGACCCATATTTAATGAAAACTTGAAAAGCGCACCGCAGTTACATATATGCTCATAATTTACATTCCATTCTTTATGTTTTACTTTAAGTTTTTTTTTGGGTTGATTTTTGTGTAGAAAATGTTAAAGCTTAACAATAAATACTTTTTTTTGGAGGGGTTGGCGGAATAATGTTAAGAGCGATTGTTTGTTTAGCATTTGGTAGCATTGTTGTTGATTTTGATATATATGGAAAGTAATTTAGGTACAATCTAAAAGGTGCCTTTATTTGGTAGTCTGTTTGGAATTGTTTGTTTTGCTTAAAAGATTATTTATTTTCATTGACTTGTTTTACTTTAAAAAAAATGTAAGATTTAAAAAGAAAAAACTATACATGAATTAGCCGTGAATATATATAAGTCGGATTTTAAACCAATCAAAAGTCACATTCGAGTTTCAATTCCATTTCCAATCTCAATCATCACATTTTAGTATATTAATTTTTAAAATTTATATAAACTAACAATGAAAATAAGTGTATCCAAACACAGATTAAAGTTTCAATTCGTTTTCCAATCTTAATGATCATAAATAGTTACATTGATTATACAAGATATAAAGATTACAAAATATAACAACACACTGAAATAAATAAAAAAATTAATAATAAAAAATTATGACAAACAATGGTGAATTAATTTAATCCATCTTTGCACTTAAAATTAAATAGAATTGTGTAAATCATAATGGTCATGTGGGTTTGTGGGCAGTTTCTTTTGAATAAACTTACATTAAACTTTCAAGATTTCTAAAACTAGTGTTTAAACTCTATTATTAGGACCTTCTTAAAGTTGTAGCCGATTTTTTGTGTAAGTGGGCTTTGTCCATTAATGGCTCTTGGGGTTGTATGACTTGTATCATCAGGTGATCTGCGTAGGGAATGGGCCGCATGGCCGGGTGGCTGTACTGTATTTTTCTTATACGGAAGATCATTCTAGGGTGTAAATTTTTTTTTTTGGGTCTATTTTAATATAAGAATTTATTTTTTTATTTATTTTATACGACCACTCTTGAAAAACGCCAACATCAAATTATTTATTTTACAATATATTTCATTAAAATATTATTTTTGATCAATTTTTAATTACTCTTTCTTTATGTATATAAGTAAAGAAGTATTAAAAAATAAATTTGTATGTGAATAGTAAATGTAGATGTGGGTAATTTTTGGAATTTGAAGGGTGTCTATAACACCATAACAGTGGTCCCTAAGTCCTAACTACCATTGCAAGTCATAGTTGATGCTTGCAAGTCCTTCAAAATCGAAATCTAATCGCCAAGGGATGCCAATCATTTTCAATCATTTTTTTTGATTAAAAAATTAAAACAGTTAAGGAATGATTAGGGCTCAAAGTAATTACACCCAACATGCCACCCACCAAAACTTGTCCAATATTTAATACCATCATGCATGTCAACGAGGTAGCTTACATGCATCATGCTGTCCCTAATTAATCCTTGATCTTCTTTGATTAATTATCATCCTTGAATTCATCATAATCATCATGGAGAGAGAGAGAGAGAGAGAGAATTGTTGTAAGGTAGTCTGAAAAATCAAGGTGCTATGACAGCTAGAAGCCTAGAAGTATATGTTTATATTGAAGGTTTATTTATCTTATAGTTTAACGCCATTACCGAATCTTATTTTAGGAAAGTAGGAACCTTTGAACCTTTTCACATGTGTTTATGTTATGAAAATTACAATTGAACTCATCTTGCTATCCTTAATGAGATGGTTTTGACATTAATAAAATAAAGATTAAGGAGAAACGGGAGGAGTAGTATTTTAGGATAATAATAAAGTTTGTGTGTAGAGGTAAGCAAAACATGCCTCCTTAGCTCCTCCCATCACCTCTTTAAGGTGGGAAAAACCTGCATGAGACAAAGTAAGGCCAAGAAGAGAATTTTTGCCATCTCTATTTTCTTTGTTTACGCTCAGGAAGAAGGTTTCAAGATTTAAACTTTTTAGCTTTAATATGACAACTTTTCTCCCTTCTAACAATTACACATAAGGTGTTTTATATAATTGCACACATGCAGTATGATTAAATTTGAGCAAGAATTATCTTTTACTAAAATTCATAATTCAAAACCTAACAATTTTGCTTGAGTGAACAATGGGCAAGTGATAGGTGAAATCTTTGTCTACCTAATTCAACCGGCCACATCATACTCATTTCAAAACCAAATTCCAATTGGGTATAATTTGTATCCATATCGAAGTCTAAAATGTCTACTTTTCAATAAAAACAAGTTTTACTTAGAAATTCATTTATAGTACAAAAAGTATGAGCAAGAGATCATCAACTCATCACTTTTTATTAAATGAAAATTTTGTCATCCTTGAGCAGTTTTAGACCTAAACTTAACCATAACACAATTCTATTGATACAGCAACCAGATTTATATATGTTTTTGCACTAGGATATTCCAACACTCTCAATAATCTAAAACCTAATAGACGAAACACTTACAATTTTATTTTAACTAGAACTTTAGGTGTGTTAAATCCTCCAATTTTTAGTCAAATTTAATTATATGTGGTTTATATGCATTTTTTTAAGATCATTGGATTTTTTTATTTAATGTCATATACCTCTCATCTGGATGATAATTGAAGAAAACTAGAGGATATAAATGGGAGAAGAACAAATGTAATAATTGAAAATTAATAATCTAGAATAGGGTCAAATCAAAGTGATTAATTGGGATTTACATTCGTTTTACAAAGCTATCCAACAAAATAGAGAAAGGTGTTAATGATTGAACACAGACATGGGGCGGTTATAAGAAAGATAGAGACATGGGTGTTATGGGCTCTCTCTGATTGTACGGATTTCTTGAGAGTGAGTCAATGAACAATCTCCATTTCTATCATCAAAGATAATGTTTAATAAAGATAAAAAGCAAAAAGATAAAAAGAAATAATAATGCTATTTGTTTGTTGTCGACTGCACTTTTGTTTGCCAATAGATAAGTTGTTTACATGGGCTATTGCGCTGGCCTTACCTAGATAAAAATACTCATGTAAAGACTGTAAGAGATTAGAGATATATATTAATCTGGTAGTGTTTGTTATACGCGTACTGTTACACAAAACACAAGTTTAACTCCTATTACACACGTACTTTTTTTGAGCTGAAATTACGATTTCAGTTTTCGTGAGTTGAAGATACAATTTTAAAACTAAAATTGTGTTTTCAACTCACAATTTCCGTTCATAAAATGTGTGTGGAACAGTGTGCGTAAGTTGTTACCTTATATATTAATCATGGTCTGAGTTTCAGACCAATCCATCTTGCTCGTGACGTAGAAGAGAGAATCTGTGGGCTTTGTAGTCGTACCAATCAGGGCTTATAAATTTTTGAAGTTAGATTCTCTATCCACCGGCCAAATTATGGTCTGAAAAGCTGGAACAAGCATATAGATTATAGAAAGCCTTTTTTCCTTTTTTTTTTTAAAGTTCTGGGCGTGCGTTGACATCATTATGAAAGCAAGAATGCTAGCTAGTACTTGGTTTGTTGTTGCTTAGAATTAAACTAACAAAGCATGAGTGGAACCTTTAGTTACGCAAGGTTTTAGGTTCTTTGGTTAAAAGAAAACTGTTACTTTGTACCTAAATTGTACGTGCTAGTGCACCTCTATCTGTACTGTCTTCATCTTTAGTTGTACACAAGTGCCTTCCTTAATTTTTATGTGGTCATTGAAATAAAATAACACTTACTTTGGTGCTCACTGTAACTCATATTATCTAAGTCTGCAACAAAAGGATATGAGAGAGAGAAAGAAAGAATATTTGTCTTAGTGTGCGTTTGGATTGCATGTTCAGTGTGCGTTTCAGTGTTTGGCACTTGAAGTGAGACCCACGGGCACTGTGCACGTTTCAGCATTCACAAGATAAGTTGTGTTTTGCTTTTTTTTTTTGGGTCCCACACGGCACTGTTTATGGATCACCAAACTTAGCAAAAAACAGATTTTTAAGTAAATTTGGGTCCCACAGCACTATTCATATCTTTAAAAATATTTTACTACAGTATTTTCAGTAATAAGTTTTCAATTTTTAACAAATAAGCGATATCCAAACAGACCCTTATTCTACTAAGCCACCTAACTTTTTATTTTAATTTTTTTTTGGGTAGGGGGCAACCAAAATTTATGGAAGTTTTTAGGGTGGTTAAGGGTTGTTATAAAAAAATAAAGTTTTAGCTCTATAGATTTTTATTTTTTATTTATTTTTATTTAAGGAAATAGGACTTTTGGTTAGATTATTCCACTTTAATAACGAGACATTCTAAAAAAAACTCATGAATTGGTGGATTGAACATTAAATTTCTGGGTTTTTCTAATAATTATAACACCAATATTATTATTATTACTTTTTTTTTTGAGGGTCTATATTATTATTATTAATTGATTATATTATTATATATATATATATAAATTAAAAGAAACAATAAATTATTAGCAGTAAAAGACACCGCGTATAAGACATTGACACATGTTCTGTGTATACATTAATCATGCAAAATCAAAATCAGAAACCTGATCCTAGCTAGGAAAGTTTGTGCAAGCAGTGCAGAATTGCCAGCCTCACTAATTCAGGAAATGAAAGCGAAGTACCAGTTGCTTTCATAATCATCAATCGGTCTTAATCATCATCGTCATCATAATGGTGTACACTAATTAGTGCACCTTTAGACCCTAAATATTTTGATAACGACGTACAATCAACAATGGTGGACCTCAAGTGTTGATTTTGCTGCTAGACTTTGACCAATACTAATATTTTGATGAGTGTTTCTCCATAAATTCTTCTTCCTCTTCAGTGAAATGCTTTTGTGGATCCAAATCTAATCTATATATTATGCGGTTCCCTACTTTTAAAGATTAGTTTAGGCTGACAGATTGAGAACAAATTGTGCAACAACCAATCCGATGAGCTGGTTCAATAGCTGGCTTGGGTTTATACTTTATATATAATTAAGCACCATTTATTATGCCCGAATAAAAATATTTTTCTTAAAAGAAAACTGGAAAATTATTATTATTATTTTTTAATTATAATGGTATATATTTTTAAACTAGGAAACCCTGTTATGACAATGACATGAGATTGGACCAAAAATGACCAAGGTACTTTTGAATAATTATTCTTGCATAAGTACCTTTGACAAGGGATTGGACCAAAATACTCCTTTTAAATAATTATTCTTGTATAATTACTTTTGAAGCAAATAGTTTTTTTTTTTGGTAACATAGAGGCTTACTAAAATTACGAAGCAACTAATCTATTACAAGATACTCCCTGTACAAAGAGGATCAAAGAAACAAATAGGTTAGCCTTCTGCAAATGCCTTTTGAAGAGTTGAACTTGAACCACTTCCTAGCCTTTTACAGAAAATTTGAACAGATGAGTTCATTCAATTTTATGAAAATTTTATATTAAGTGCTCAAATAAACCGATAAAAATGGTGTTGAAATACATTATAATTATATAAGTTATATATGATTAAATGTACACACAATAAAAGTACCCCCAATTCCTTATATTATCCCATAAATCTACACAAAATCTTATGAATAACCACTTTTCTCCTCCCCTTTTATACAAATAACTTCCAGTTTCAGTGAGTGACCCTGGTTTCAACCTCCATGGCCACCCTTGTATCTGCAATAAAAAAGTTGGCAAGAAGGCCTGGTCTAAATAGGATTTCTAATATGTAGCTTACTTTATTAATAGTCCATATTATATATATGATGCAACTAAGTTTTAATTTACAACATTCTCAAAAAAAAAAAGTTTTAATTTACAATTTAAAAAAAAAAAAAAATTATAATTCAACATTTGAAGAAGAGGAATTTAAAACTTGGAACACCAAATATTACCAATTGAGCTACTTGACTCTTGGCAATTTCCATATTAATTATCTCCTTAAGTTTATGCTATTAACTCCTTGCTTTAATGAAAAACTAAATTACTCATATTTAAGCATGGAAACATGTAACAATAATGATAATGAGGTGATTTTATCTAAATTAGTGAGGTAATCATCTTGATTTTTGTTTTGATTATTATGAATAAGCGACTTGACACCAATCTTAAGAAAATTAAAATGAACATTTGATGCAAAATTAGATTACAATTATAAATTGCTTTAGATTTGATTTGAATTGTGTTTGGACTTTAGTATATTTAGTATATTATATATGTAGTATATAATTTCACTAACTCCTAACTTCAATAAATAAATTGTTAGGTTTTGAAGATTTAGGATTAAAAGTTTAGAATCATATTTTCTATGTGTTGGCAAACCGAGAACAAAACATGTTTAGTCTATGTGTTAGGCAATGCTCAAAAGTGTAGGTTTCAAGCTTCAAGTTCGAGTTGAATGCAGAAAAGGGAAGTCATAATCTGCCAAGCTCGATCAATTGAGAATTAGGCTCGACCGATCAAGAATCGCAGAAAAATAAATTCTGTAGAATTTTAAATCAAGCCCAAGCCCGTGAAAACATTTAGGGTTTCATTCTAACTTGTCCACATATAAAAGGGAAACCTTGGTTACGTTTTGTAGACCTTTGGAAGACTTGTGTGTTACTCCTTGTGAGATCGAATATAGGTGTTGTACCTTCTAACTACACAAGCGTCTATCGAAGCAAGATCTACAATCAAGCATTGGTAGAATCTAATTGCTGATACAAAGATCAACAACTGAAGGTGATCTGAAACCTTTGAGTGAGATCTCAAAGTTTCAAGCGTGGGTACTTTTGTTGCAGTAAATCCAAGGAGAGAAGGAGTCCATAGATTCGGAGTTTGTACGTGGTCCTGTTAGTAAGTTTCTACTGGAGGTAGTAATAGATTTAGGGTTAAATCTAATTGTAAAACTTTCAATTCTCTTATAGTGGATTTGTTTTACCTTGAGGATAGTTAAGTCAAATCCTCCCCAAGTTTTTACCTTAAAACGGTTCATTTCATCGGTTTTCTTAGATCATTATATTGTGGTGTTATTTACTTTTCCACTGCTATGCATGATATAATATATGCTTGTTTAATCTAGATCTGAATAATAAACATAATAATCAACTTGGTTAATTAATTAAATTAAACAATCTGGTTTAAGGGATCTAAATAGAACAAACATAAATAAATAAATTTCTGTTTCAGAATACTACGGGAAATGTGAAGTTGACCAACTAATCTGGTCTATTAGACTGCTTGCCACAAATCTTATATTGCAGTCACACAAAATGCTAAACATATTTTATTCAAAACAAGCAAGCATGGAAGGAGTTCACTGTATGTTTACGTTCACAAAGAATCTTTTGCTTTAGCAGTGCTGTTTTGACGTGTTCTAGAACACGTCAAAACAGATCTGTTGGGACCAAATTACTTGCCTAGTTGACTAGATTAGCAATGTTCCAAAAAGTTTTTTTTCTTCGTTATGCTTCCTCTAATTAATTTCTTCTACTTCTCGACCAAAGTGAATTAACCGTTTTGGCCAAGTCTTAAGCTGTTTCAAAAATTACATTTCCAAGGATACACCAAGAACTATATTTGATTTCTTGCAAATAAAACTCAATTTATTGGTGCAGTTAATTTATCTAATTTAGAGTGTGTTTTGATAAATTGTTGTAAAACGATGTTTTAGGTTTAAAATAAATATTTATAATAAAAAAAATTACTATTCCAAAACAGAGTTTTTGATTTTAAAAATCACTTTTAAGCTCTCAAAATGTTTAACCAAACAAACTCTTAGCTTTGAGCTTCACACCAAAACTAACTCTCTTTCCCTCTCTCACACGCATGTATTTTGCAAATTTTAAGCCTCCATGACCCAAAATTTACTGTTGAACTAGTTTTGTAATGTAGCACCGGTCAATTTTCTTTTAATCAAATTCACATTATTAGTAAGACCTAAGAACCTAAATTCATTGAACACAGTCACCAGTCAAATAGCAACAACAACAACAAAAATAAGAAGCGTCAATCTTGCTTCGATTTTAGAGGCACTTTGATGTCCTTAGTATTAAGTTTCATCACGTTAGTATCTACTCATCAAGTAGACTTTGCACGTGTAATATTTGACCGATTTCTACTTTATGGATAGGATATTCAGATACATTGAAGTAAAAATGTTGGTTTGTGTTGCAATATTCCGACACAGATCGTGAACCATGCATGTCTATATCTTGAAGAACTTAAGCTTATCCAAAATCATATTCACCCAGCTGTGTCTTCGATATTATACATACATATTCAGCTAATAAAAATGGCAGCTCTGCAACAACCTAACAAAACATGCATACGTGAGAAACATCAATATATTTTTGAAATATAATTTGTACAACATAAGTACATAGAAAACTCTAATAAAACCTACCTTGTTTCTGAGTTAATATCAAGGCTAGCTAAGCTGGAGGACACCATTGTTGTCCTTAGTACTGAGTCTTTACTCTTTTGTCACAGTTCCAGCTATGGAAATCAGGAAAGCGACAAAGACAGTGATCTAGGAATTGCACCCAAGAGTACGTGGCAGCGTCCTAACACTTTGTTGGTACACACCGAAAGTGGGTGAGATAAAAATCCAAAGCATAAATCTGACAAGACATCTCTAAAACTAGGTTAGCATGTGACAGCTAGGGAATAATAGTACTTTAAAAAAACATTAATTATGTTGCAGCAAGTTTGTCGGGCTTAATCCGAGTTTAATTACCATAATGCCTAGTGGATGACAAATTAACGATGATATAAAGAGATTTTTGGACGAACTTTGCCAACAAAAAGTTTATGGTTTATAAACTTAAACTATGGACAGAACACGTCCTCTTTCCACCTCCCAAAAGCAATTAACAGCTCTTCATGTCTCGACTCAAGAACTTCTCTATCCTTTACCCAACCTAACCTAGAAAGAAACAAAGTGTTATTGGTATTAATTACACCACAAAAGAGAAATAGAAATCTTCTAAACATTGAATTGTGTGAGAGTGAATTTGTCATTTGCCAATAGGAAAGTAACTTTTCTGTCTATGAGTGTACGGAATGCAAAATAGAGTCATGATTTCATGCCTTCTAAAAAAAAAAAAATTTAAAAACTAAAGTTTCATGTCCACTTTTAATAATTGTCATTTATTATTAGACTAAAATTATATCAAGATGTCAGTTAATTTTTGGTGTAAACGAGAGATAGAACCTCAAAACAATAGATGTTTTGACAAAAATGGTCCAATCATATATTGTAAAAATTGTTATTGACGGTACCCAAAATCAATTATCACACGTCACACTTGAGTTTTAGACAATTTGCAAGAACTAACACAAGAGAGCTCATGATCAACACCAGTGTGACATTGGCCAAAACAACAGTAAGGGACTAAGGGGTGTATGTATTCCGTGACACACACATACGGATGAAGATAAGGGAGGTAATCTCGTGAATGTATAGTATACCTACTCCTCATGTTGGCTTGAAGGTGGCATACTTCTAATTACCTTGAATATAGCCCCCACATGCTCCGAAATATGAGCTTTTATAATCAAGGTAGGACATCTATATATCCTCTCCTTGTCATGATGTTATTGTTCATCGATCCCTATTTTAAAGGCTTGTAATACAAAAATGAAAAAACAACCTCAGTGGCACTTGCCTAATGTTTTGTAAACTTAAGTTAGCGACCTCACTAGAGAAAACATTTTTTTTTTTTTTGTGTGTGTGTGTATGGATTGCTCATTTATACCTCACTTTGGTTGAGAAGACTATAATTTGTAGACTTGTTGGTGATGTATATGGGCATTTATGTGGTCATCATGGCAAAAACCGAGGGAGTTGCCTTGGTTGTGTGTCACATTCTCGGTTTCTAACTATTGACATATGTGAATGAAGCCTATAGGTAATTTTGATTTCCACTATTTCATTTATAGGCAAAGCTCATCGATGGTGATTGCACTTGTCTATGGAGTTATACTATCGTGATGAACAATTTGGTTAGATAATGTCTCCCATATCAATAATCATTTATTATAATCAATCGTTGTTCAATTTAGGTAGATTCATGATCAATTGGTTAATAGTAGAGGTGTTGTTGGTGAACACTTGAGGTCTTATGCATCATAATTGAGTAATTCACGCTTTGTTGAAAGAAATTCAACTAAAGTTATGGCTGGATTTTTTTTTCTTTGGAATGCCTTATAAATTAATGTGTCTATTGTTAAACAAAAAATGTTAAAATTAATATAAATTTTACTATAAAATGCTTCCTCGCGACTATAAGTATAAATAATTATAAATTTGACTAATGTATATATATGTGAATCTCTGTCTTGAAAATTTGAAACTCGACCATTATCCTCTCATTCCACATGAACTTGTACTCGTTGAATGACTATCACGTTAAAAGTGCGCAATAATAATTTGAGAGGGTTTAAATCTAACTACAACAAAAAGAGAATTATCAGTGAATTGACTTAATAATAAAATAACAACTATTATAAAACAAATGTTATAAGTTTTAAATCTTATAAAATAGATGTAAGAGCCATGTATCAATGAGACACAAGTTTTATAAGACTGACGCAAAAAATACTTTCTCTACTACCTAACATTTTTTTCAAAACTGTGATGTGAGTGTAATATACAAAATAGTTATAACATTTTATTTTACTCTGAGAATTAAAAAAATTGCAACTGGCCGTACAAGAAGGAGATGACGGGCCGTGGGGACCGTGAGGTCCGTGACACAGTTCAGTACAACTAAGCGGCTCCGAACCTAGACGGTCTTTCCTAAAAAGTGCTACTCCCATAGGCCCCAACTATATGTCTCTGTCTTTTTTTTCTTCTCGTTTTTATCTCTATCACCAACCACATAAAATATAATCTAATTGACAAAATAGTTGGGGGTTCTTTAATCTTTTATCATGGGGTCCTACTCAGTGACCCATTTGTAATGCCTCCCAAGACCACTTACGATTCCATGTCAGCAAATGGCCGTGACTTGGGATAATTCTATTCCTAGAGAACTGCGTTCAAATAAATAATTATAGTATGACAAATTTCACAACTTATTTTATTTGTCGATTTATTTATTTGTTTCAACTTATAATTTATGATTTTTAGTTTTTATATACAGTTTTTTAAAATTTTATTTTTATATGTATTTTTTACTTTTTAAAACTTTTTTAAGATAACACATTTTTAACAAATTTTTTTAGCAAAAAATTAAAAAAATTGTTATCAAACGAACACATAAGCACTTTATACCCATATAGATTTACAACTTTTCATTAAATACTTATAATTGCACTAAAAGTGGGACCCAACCCCCTTGAGATTCGAGATTTTTACATGTTTGAGTTGCTTTGCATAGTAAACCCAAGCTAGGAAGGTAGATACCTGAAAACGGCCACGGTTGTATTGTATAATTTCGAAATTGTCCTTCCATAAATCCTACATATATTCCCCAAATCTTCCTACAATTTTTGTCTCAAAAAGAAACAAGGAACATGAAAATTAAATTTGTCCAAGAAAACAAACAAGTGAAATTAATGCATCTAACATGATACAAAGGGTTTTTTTCTTTATAATTATAGCTCAATGTTTCCTAACGACAATTTAAATAGTTTTTTGGATTTTGTTTGGAGGTGTATTTGGTTTTTAAAAAATTAGAGCAATGGAAATAAAATGGAATGATCCTTAAATCCTAACATGTAGGGTATTTATCAATGCTAATGGGACGTTTTGGGGGGATGCACCATACCTTACATGATAACATGCACATGGACCCATTGATCTACATTGGCCCATCTTGACCATATTTCTTAATAGTGATTTAATAGTGGGTTTAGACATTGGAAAATCTTTTTGGGAGTGTGAGAATAATGAAAATGATTGTTCTTTGATCTTGATTGGTCACTTTTTAAGTGACACATGTTAGGATGTAATGGATCCAATTAGAAAATAAGGTGATCGTATTTGATTGGTTAGGGATGCTCAAATATAAGCAAAAGACTAAAAGAGTGATTACTGATTAGGAGAGAGCAATTTTTTGGCTGTTTGTTTTTGGGAGCTTTAAATAAATGGTGAAGATGGGGTATCCTTTCACATGGGACTTTGTCAGGTTTTGAAGATTACAAATACAAAATCGTTGCCTTTGGGAGAGCTTGAATTTGTTACTAATTGTTTTTTTTTTAGAGAGAGCAACCAAAATGAAAAAGCATCTTCAATGGACTCGAGTCTCAATCTCAACTACTAGTTGAGAGAGAGAGAGAAAGAGAACCTTTTGTTCCAACTACGCATGTGGTGGGTTATTTAGTTTCAATTTTTCGACTTCGTGCGCCAAAAGCAGCATCCCCGCACGGATAGCTCAAAGTCTCAAACACTGTTATTTTCTCCTAAACTCTCTCTTTGCCCTCGGCGGCTGCCAAACTACCCCTAGTTATTCACGGAATCACTTAAATTATGTTTTGTTCATTAAAAAAAATAACATAAAATCTTGCACCATTTTTTTTTAATACTAGTAATAGTTTACGACAAAAAAGGTTACACGTTTTGAATGTAGAAAATACTGTGATTTGTTATGAATGTACTACTTCTCTTAAAAAATATGTTGTAATCTATTACTATCTATAAGAGGATTCTCCTCTTTTTACTGGACTTTTATGTAATTCAAAAATACCTCTAAACCTTACATTTAACAGGAAAAAACTTAAGAACAACCCAATAAAAATATATTTCAAACTCTACTTAAAATGTCTACAAAATATGATACTCTTCTATTCAAAAAAAACTTATCACCACTGCACACCCTTGATGTGATGGTCACTTTATAAATATAAGTGTTTATGAGATGTGGGAGGTAAGGGGCAGGGTTCAAGTCTCCAAGAGGGAGTTTCATATACATATACACTTGGATTAGGTTATAATATAATTTTTATCTTGTATAAAAAAATATAAATTAAAATTAAAAACTTATCCAAATTTTTTTAAAAGGAAAATTATGTGAAAGTGGTGTTGATCAAGCATAATTTACAATTTTAATCTAAAAAAAAATCTTGGTAAGTTGTGTTTTAGGCGGATTTTATTTTATTTTTTCAAACTACCAAAATGTTAAAAACACTTCTGTCTTTTTCCCTTTTTTATTTATTTTTATTTATATCTATGATATGATAATATGAAATGTTTATTGGGATCTTCGTCTTGAAATTACTAGAGAGAACGAATGGGTGTTTGGAGCACAAAGTTCTGAGATATGCCCATGGTTTAAAACGCAAATGGCTAAGGTTTTAGTTATTTTAAACTGCAGCATTGACTGTTCACACTTGACTGGATATTTATTCATATGGCCAAGTTTTTGAAGCAATTCTATTACTATGTTTGTAAGCTTTTAACGTATCAAACTCAAAAATCAAAAACTTAATTTGAGGGTCTCTATTTTCGATACTTCGAAATTATAATGAAGCCCAGTTTAATCTTCTTCACTGAAATTCAGATACGTCTTGGATTCCAATTACTCAAGAACAGTTATTTTCCACACTTATCTTTTGCCTTGGCTACTAGCTAGCCGCCTACTACAAGCTTTACCTTTTTAGGTGAATAATTAAATCTAATTCTTCCAAAATCCTTTCTTTTCGAGGCCAATCCGGTCAGCTTCATGCTTTTTTGATAATCTTCACAGATTTGAGATAAGATTTGGTAAGTTGCATTTACGTACCAAATTGAATGACTCCTTTACACAAAGCCGTCGATCCACAAATAGATTTGTGTATGTATTAGGATTTAATCACACTGCGGCGTTCTACCTTTTTCAGTAAAAAAAAAAAATCACACTGCGGCGGGTGTGCATGAATCGGGGTAGGTCGAGTTAAGGAGATTTTTTGACCCAATCCACCGTGGTGAGTTAAAAAAAATTCAGCCCAACCCAACCCTTCACATAATTCCAACCCAACCCACATAGGTTAGGTTGGGTTTGGTTGAACCCATGAGTTGGACAACTTTTTTTTATAACTATTATTATTAAATTGAGCAGAAAAAAATATAAATATAAATATATTAAAAAAACTCAAAGATTAGTATCAATGTAACTCTATAAAGACAAACAATACTAATGACTAAACAATAAGAGTAATTTACTAGAATTTGTGTGAACTAATTGACTTTTATATAGGATAGGAATAGTTGGTTATTTAAAAATTTTTATTAATTATATAATATATTTTAAATATATGGGTGGGTCAGGTTGGGTTTGAAATATTATGACCCGAACCCAACCCAACCTACTATCAAAAAAACTTTTGTAACCCAACTCAACCCACCAAGCCCTAAAAACCGACCCAACCCACCGGGTTGGGTCGGTTTTCGTGGGTTGGTGGGTTGGTTGTATACCCCTAACATTGCTCCTCATTTAGCAGTAAGTCTAGATGAAGTGATATAGTGATGTAAGTGGCGGTCGCACGAAAGTGATGTTACAATAATTATAATTCGCTACCTCAAATATTATGAGATAAATAGTAAAATTTGTTGTGTTTGTAACATTATTACACATTCAATTACACTTCTTTTAGAACAATAAATTGATTAGCATTTACAAACACTTACACCTTGGTTAGTTGGTAGCCGGCCTCTTAATTAGATAGATTGCCCAATAATTAAAACTTAAGAGTTAATATCATCTTTTTAAGCCCTTTCCCGTAAAAGAAAATAATAAAGATTCTTGTATGAATTTTACCATATTATGTTTATAAATTGACATGATAATAAATATGATTGACCAATGTCAACAACATAATAGATGAGTATCATAATTACTTTGTTTTTCAATAAGGTGCTTAAAACAATGTTTAAAATTAGGGTCTAATTAACGAGTGTCGAAATGCATTAGTTAAACTTGAGTTTTTATTGCAACCGATCAAATTTTTTTAGGGAGTCGAGCAACATTTAGTTAAACTGAAATTTTTTTATTAATTTTTGCTACTTCTCCGCATAGTAAGACTTGCTCAATTTATTCTTAATAAGTGCACTTCGACACCTATTAATAAAAGCCTTACAACAACAAAAACAATAATAATAATAAGCAACATTTCTTTTTTGAAGCTATTGTCTTGTCACCTTATCTGACTAGATAGATTTTAGACACTCCTTTATTAGAAGTAAGCAGTGATGTCTCACCAAGCTTGCTATAGAGTTTCAAATATCAAATATGATTGAAAACAAGGGGGTAGCATTTAGTTATATATCCATTTAAATAGTAATTAAAAGGCAATGAAAGTTAAAAGCCTTTTTTCTTAAGATAATTAGATAATGGAAAAATAAAAAATAAAAATA
Source organism: Quercus tomentella (assembly GCA_028535165.1). Classification (NCBI taxonomy): domain Eukaryota; kingdom Viridiplantae; phylum Streptophyta; class Magnoliopsida; order Fagales; family Fagaceae; genus Quercus; species Quercus tomentella. The sequence goes on from JAPQVY010000155.1 coordinate 12,014,012, forward strand.
GAGCTCAAGTCACATAGAACAAGAAACTATGAAGGATGACATTACAAATGTACAATCACTTGAATCTTAACTAAAATTACTAGTTATCCTGTATGAATCATGATAAAAATCCACTCCTTGTTTTGTTTTTTTGTTATTGTTTTTATTAGAACGGTTGAAAAAACCAACCTCACTTCTTGTGTGAGTATGTTTTATTTATTTATTTATTAAAATATAGAATAACTTTATTTATTTTATTTCATGGGACATTGAATAACTTCTTATTTGTTTTGTTTAGTGTTTTTAAAATGAGTAAATTCTATTAACACACTCTAAGGATTGGGCTAATGTCAATCAGATCCAAGACTTTTCAAAATTAATCAATTTGATCTTTAAAGCCAAATTAGTCCCCAAAACATTTGAGAATAAATAACTAATTGACCTAATAGTGTTTAGAGACTAAGTTAGTTTTATGGACCAAATTTATCAGTTTTAAAAAGTCTTGAACCTGATTGGCATTTCACAAGTACAAAGTTTTTGTGACCTGGGGGACTAGGGTCGGAGTTTAAATTTTCAGGCTTTACACACATATACACTTAAATTAAATTATAATAAAATTTATATCTTGTTAAAAAAAAGAGAATTGAGACATAATTGATATTAACTTAAACCTCATTTTATATCAGTGGAATTTACCCTTCAAAATCTTTGCTATTCTACTTTTCAAAAAGCATACACTAGTATTAGAGCATCCACAGCAGATGTGGCAAATGTGCCAAATGTCAAATATTTGGCACATTTGGCACACCAAACACCAAAAAACACCTCACAGCAGATGTTTTAAGAGCATTCTCATCAGCTGTTTCATAAAAAATGCCATTCTGACACATTAAAACCCTACTTTACTATTTTACCATGTCATTTTGCAATATCTCATTTATCAGATGTTCTATTCTTCAATTCTATACATTAAAATAATATTTACTACACATTAAAATATCATTAAAAAAAACTTCAAACAGTAATATATACTACACAGCCCACCACCACCACCACTGCCCATAGCACAACACAACCACCATTGCCCGTAGTAGCCCACCCCTACAACCACCACAATCCACCACCGCCGACAACCATAACTAAAACCCAAAATCAACCGACCAACCCACTAGCACCGACCACCATAACTAAAATCCAAAATTAACCAAACCACCAAAATCAGCACAAGACCACCACCACTGCCCATAGCACACCACCACCACTGCCCATCCGAACCTACCCACCACCGATCCGCCATTCAAACCCACCCATTGCCCAACCCACCCATCACACCACAGCCCAAAAAAAAAAAAAACCATAGCTAGAGAGACATCGGCGTGGAAGTGACGCGTCGGAGGTGGGAGACCCATCAAACCTATCCCAAATCAAACAGATCTGCATGAGCGTGAGGAGGAACCGCCGGGCGGCATTGTGGACGGGCTGTTTGGTGTCTCCGAGGCACTCGACAATGGAGGGGACAAGAGCGGTGTTGAAGTGGAGCTTGAAGTGGTCGCCGGAGAGCATGGCGGCGGAGTCTAGAGCTTGGAGCGCACCTTCGGAGACTCTGAAGTTGTTGTCCTTGAGGAGTGATGTGGTGGGAGGAGAGAGAGGAAAAGTAAATAAAATAAGCATATAAAATTTTGGCATTCTTGTCCGTACGCTCTCATATTTGAGAGCGTACTGTAGCTCCATGCCAAATTTTATGAGATTTGAATTATCTGATGAGAGTTGGTTTTTGGTGTTTGGTGTGTCAAATGCCAAATATTTGACATTTGACACACTTGATAAGAATGCTCTAAATGTTGCAAATATTTGGCATTTGTGTCTATACCGTTGCAATTTGCAACGGTACGGACACAAATGTTAAAACCAAAATAATGTTTTTTTATTCGGCCTTCTCTCTCCTCTCACTTCTTTAATTGATTTTTTCTCTTTCTTCTCACATCAGATTCCCAGCTCCTCCCTCAATAGAGAAAGAACAAAATGACACACTTCACATCTTCAAACAATAAGCTCCAACGTAAGGTGGCCATTATCACCGAAGGCGCAAGCGGCATGGGCGAGGACACGGCTCGCGAGTTCGCTGCTTACAGCACACGAGCCATCGTCATCGCCGACGTCCAAGACGAGAAGGGCCAAAACGCCTTCGTGTCTTGCCGTCCAGGTCTCTCTGATCTTGCTTGCCACTATCTCACCGTGATTTGGGATTTTGGGATGGTGTTGTGGATTTGAGATTTGGGATGGTGCTGATGAGTTTGAGATTTGTGGTTGTGCCGATCTCTCTGGTTGTGTTTTTTTTTTTTTTTTTTTTTTTTTTTAAGGTGGCGTTGGTGGATTTGGGTTTGTGCCGGTGGTGGCTAGCCGGTGTTGCAGCAGTGATGATTGTGCCGTTGTTGTTGTTGATGGTGATGATAGGGAGCAGATAATATATTATTTTAATGTGTAGTAAATATTATTTTAATGTATAGAATTGAATGATAAAACATCTAATAAATGAGATGTTGTAAAATGATGTAATAAAATAATAAAGTAGATTTTTAATGTGTTAAAATGACATTTTTTTTACAACATCTGCTACGGATGTATACAGGCTATCACGTGATAAATCTACCTACGGTCAGGTCAGCATATCACTGTCCTTCAAAATTGCTACGAAAACAGCAGACATTAACCTTGTAATTATCTCCAAAACCAATGGCACTTTCCAAACCACATCCTTATATAACCTTCTTCTCTCCCAACTATCTCAATCCCTCAAAACTTTCTCTCATTTTCAAAAAACAAAACAAAAAACAAAACCAAATAGTCTCTTCAGTCACTTTTTCCATCACTTTCTAGGGAAAAAAAAAAAAAAAAATGTCAGCCGGACTCGGAAAATGCAGCAAAATCCGCCACATTGTGAGGCTCCGCCAAATGCTGAGACGGTGGCGCAACAAGGCACGGCTTTCAGCCAATCGCATACCGTCCGATGTGCCGGCGGGACACGTGGCGGTCTGCGTGGGCAGCAGTTGCAGGAGATTCGTGGTGCGCGCGACGCACCTGAACCACCCCATCCTCAAAAAGCTCCTGGTCCAAGCCGAAGAGGAGTACGGGTTCAACAACCAAGGCCCGCTGGCGATTCCGTGCGACGAGTCGCTATTCGAGGAAGTGCTCCGATTCATTTCGCGATCCGAGTCGGGTAAGAACGGCAACAACCCCACCCGGTTCGTGAATCTCGAGGATTTTCAGAGGTACTGCCACGTGGGCATCCGTAACAACCTTGACTTCTGGCCTGAATCTCGACCGTTGCTTCATGGGATCGCCGACAAAACTATCTGGTAACGCTTTTCGGAGAAATTTATATTTGAAAAAAATAAATAAATAAGAAAAACGCTTTGTTTCTGACCCGGGTGTGACTCAGTCCGAGTTAGCTCGCCTCCACGGAAGAAAAAAAAAGAAAGAAGTAGCCAGCTGAGTATAATACTTGCAAAAAGAATTGCAACTGACTCGGCCGAGTTAACTAACCCAGTTGGGGATTTTTACTCTTTACTATTTATTGGATTTTTACTTTTTTACTATTGGGCTGTGAGAGCGAGGGTAAAAAAGTTATATGATACTGTAATTGGCTCCGGAGAAAGCTACGGAGATGGCAAAATGGGTGGGCGAGTTATCCACCGAGTCGTCCCGGGTTCGGATCGGAGTGGAGGCCAGAAGATTTATTGATTACTCAATCAACAATGTTAGAGGGAAAGAGGAGGCACTTGAAATTTCAAGCAAAGAGAGAAAAAGAAAAAGAAAAAAAGAAAAAAAAAAAAGTGATTAGTGGATTGGTGGGGAGGGGGAGGTCACTTTTGTAAATTCATGTTATTTATTGATTGATTAATGGGAAAATTGTAGAGAAAATATTCTGCCATGATGATTGTCCATTATCTCGGTAATACTTTGTTATTTGACAACTAACACGATCATTAGTTTTATAAATTATTAACAGTACGTTTGTTTTTTGTTTTTTTTTTTTTTTGTGTTTTTTTAATTGAGTATTTTTTTTTTTTTTTTGTGTTTTTTTAATTATGGTGAAGATTTCAATCATGGTAGACGTTGTGGGAGTTATAATGACACCAACCCACGTGAAAGCAAAGCAAGCCTTCCTCTTCCATTTGCTGTGTTTCTTTCACCTGATATGTTTTGTCTTTAACCTTTGTTTTTTTTTATTATAAAACTTGTGCCTTTCTTTTTTTATCATTTTTTTTTTTTTTTTAAATCTGTAAATAAGAAGATTCGATCTTTGAAATTATAATTCATATGAAGTGGATGCCACTGGATTGGACGGACCAATAATTGATAACACGATCAAATGCCTGTGTTGTGTTATGGAAAAAGAAAAAAAAAAAAAAAAGGACGTACTTGAATTTTGACCCTCACGATTAAAAGGATGGTTGGGGTTGGGATGTTCCGCAAAAAAAGGCTAATGCATGTGCTTCAGCCTTCAAGTCATGAACTGTGTACACTGGATAAAGCAGCTTGCACAGTAAAATTTATTTTTATTTTTAAAATAATTCGATACTTACAAAGAAAAAGATTTAACTCGAATTATTTTAAAATATTTAATTTAATTTACTTAATCTCATAAATCAGAGTAATAGACTATAGTACTAGACAAACACTTTTTATTTGAAGGGAAGCTACCAAAAGAGCATCTTAGCTATATAATTTAGGGACCCAATAGTTTAGGAGTGTATAGCAACTTAAATTCAAAGGTTTGAAACTTAAAACCTTTGTTATATCTTGAGTTTAATTTGTTGTTTTAAAACCATAAGATTTTCTTTGTTATATATTCAAACTATATGATTTAAAATGCAATTCCTCCTATTAACTTGTTTTTCGCAAGTGAATAGTTAGATGAAAGGATTAAATTTTGATTTTGATTTTTTTTAAACAAAGTGCCAATGGACCAAAATGGCCATTGACCCGTGAGAAAGGGGATATGAAAATTGTTCTTAAAAGACTGATCTGTAAACTCGAATAATAGTTATGAGCTTAGTTGCAGTGATCTTCCAAGGTGTTCATGATTATGATTAAGCCAGTAGCAATAACTTTTGGATGGGCCATAGAGGAGAGGAAGTCAAGATGATTGGCCAACCATACCCTACCCAAATTATGGACCTTTGACTCGATCATGAACCTTGCATTTCTTTGTTTGATATCTATATTTTAGGACCCAAAAACAGGTGTTTTTTTTTTTCCTAGAGCACTATGAATTATAGCCCATAATGCTGTTCTATAATTTTAAATCAAAATATCAAATCATTATATTTGCCTGTTTTATTTGACCTTCGACTCTGCCTTTTGTTTTCAATGGGATGTAACACCAGCAAATGGGCTTGTTTTTTCGATAATTTTTAGTCAATTCAATTCTACTTTTTCTCATTTTCACTCAATCCAAACAGATCATGGATTTATCAACTTTCGCTTAATTTTTCCCTAAAAAAAAAGATTTTAGTAAATTATTGTTCATCAAAACTCAAAATGTTTCAATGTCTAATAAAATAAGTTTATGTCAAATTATTTTACTTTATGTCAGATTTTTGACAAACTTTATCTTTTTTAATTTCACTTGTTACTTCAATACTATTTTCAGTCACCACATTAATTTATACCAATTTATTATTAATTAGATCCCACAATAAATCATCCTTAACGATACCCGTTAACATTTTCTATAATAGTTAATTATTATAGTTAATCATCCCACAATAAAATAGTTAATTATTATTAGCAAAATCCTAAAATAAATTGACCAGTCAGTATAAGTGGATAGAATAATTGTGAGAGTGGATAATGGATAATGGATATAAACGGGTATACAATGGAGTAGCACTACATATCCAAATTGTTCATGTTGAATTACATTGAGTGTGCGTTCGGATTCCACGTTGAAAATGTACAATTCAACGTTTACATTTTTGGTTGGGTCCTATAGTATTATTCAAATTTTTAAAAATTATTTTCCTATAATATTTTTAACAATAAATTTTTAATTTTTCACAAATAAATAATATTCAAACCCATCTTAATACTGTAGCGATCCACCGCGTACAGAGACAATCTTTGTTGAAAGTGACAAGCTTTGTACCTTCGCAGAATGCCATGTGAAAATTTGACTTTAAATTCCCGACAGTTTTAGAAAATGGGCGTCAAAATCAAAACTTTAAAACCATGCTTTTGAGTCCAAGTAATGAAATCTTGAAAGGTGTGTAGACTGTAGGGTTGAAGAATCATTCTGAAAGTAGTAGAACCAGTGGCAGTGCAGAATTGTCACTTTCTTTTGAAGTGTATTCAGTAGAGGAAAAATGAGTGTAAGGTTAAGAAAGAAAGACAGTTTGTATTCAATGACCTTGGTGGGTCTAACCACAATTGAATGGGGATCAGATTAGGCAGGATTTTGCTTTCTATTGAATTGGACGGTTTGATAAATGGAACACGACTCATAACAAATGGCTTTGCGACAAATTAATTCGCTAAAGTGGAAGGAAAAGACACCCGCGGGGGGGGAAGCTAATGAATACATTTATTATGATTTGAATTGAGTATATCTATAGAGAAGCAAACCGGTATGTTGATGCACTGAACTTAACTAGAGCATTTATTTTGTGTTTTTTAATAACCCATTGCCTATGGTTGAAAAATTGCTTGCTTTTGAGAAGGCAACCAACGTATGTAATAGTTTTATTTGTATTTTTGTTTAGCTAATATATCAGCACTTTCAACACCCAAAAAAAAAAAAAAATTGTGTAACAAATTTTAAGTTGTAGATGCATATTTTCTTGAATTGAATTTTCATTTTAATTGTAATTGCATCAAGTTACTGAGGTTTAAGTTTAGAAGAAAGAGTTCAAAGTGCTATAATGAGAATATCGGTCGAGCGAGATTCAGTTTACCAGGTGAGATTACAGGCGAGACAATCACAATTTGAATTTTAATTACACATAATAATTCGCTTGAAATTCTCCTAAAACTTAGTCAAGCGAGTTTGCTTAGGAAAAATCATTTCATATTTTTCCCAATTATTCTTGTAGCCAACCAACCCTCAATTGTTACTTGTAAGAAAATTCAAACCCTTATCATATAGGGTATTTATAATAGGCTAAACCATATACTAATCATACAATAAGCAGTGCTTTGCATATTAAGGATTATACTTGGACACAGGGGTGGCTCAACCATTAGGCCATTTAGGCAATGGCTTAAGACCCCAAAAGAAGAGACATCTTCTAATGGCCAATAAAATGCCTTGACCTTTTCTATTGGCCAATAGATGTCTTGTCTATTGGTCCTATAATGTTAAATTTTTAATGAAGGCCCAAAGATATAATGAATACAAATTATTTTTAAAAATATTATATTCTTTTTTAATGTTGTGTAGTCTATTACCAGAGTAAAAGTCATCAATCTCTCAAAATTTTTACTATTCTTTTCTTACTCTATCAAAATTAAAATTAGAACTAATAGTTTTCCGGAAAAATTCATGATTTAATACTTGAACTCCAATAGTGCCAAGAGAGACAATGATCATCTCAAACATGATATTTATTATAATATTTATTGTTTAGATTTAAGTTTAGAATTAAAAAAATTTAAAATATGTTTTTTAAATAGTCGAAAATAATCTAATTAACATATTAAGTTATATAAAAATGCTAGATTATTTTTCTAATGCATGTATAGCTTATACAATATTAACTAACAATATATCTTACATTTGCATTTGCAGAAAAGAAGTTATCCAAAATTAAAATTGATAAAATGTTATTTAAGATAGAATATGTCACAAGAAATATTAAGTGAGAAATAACGATATTACCAATTGTGGGGCCCAGTAATTTGTGGCCCTGGCCCATTTATTCGTTGGGGCCCAAAACCCGAGCCGAGGAAGGTTATAGCCCAGGCACGGTAATATAAGTACGAGGTAGTCTTGGGACACAGCCGAGGATGACTATGTCATCGGCATATCCGAGGTCCCCCTGGAAGGAGGGGCAAAAGTGGTCTAGGAACAGTTTGGAATAAAAATCTAAAATATCTAAGTCAATAGAGAACAATAGAGAAGGGTACGCTGGAAAGTGCAAACGACCAGGGAAAGCTGCTCTTACTGCCATTCAATACTCTGCACCTGACAGAGCCATACTCCCCAGCTTTTACAACCACCTCCAACGACTTTGAGTATGGGCTGATGGGACAAGTATCAGTCTCGAAAAGTCGACCCTACATGTGGACGAAGGATAAGGAACACAGACTAGTATAAAAGGAAAAGTAAGCAATTCATAAGAGAGGCTGGGAAAAATGGCCAAAACCAGAGCCCCCCAGCCCACCTCTAGGAGAAAGACTCCCAAAGCGTACACGATTTATTTATGTATGTACACGTTTTATTTATGTATGAACACCTCGGAAAACCACCGACTCGTGATCAATGCCTAACCTTTCAAACCCACGCTCTATAAATGATATTGTTAGGGCCTATTTACATGCGAACCCAGTATCGTTCTTGGGTCGTTCCAAATCGTGTCCTTACAATTGGCGCCGTCTGTGGGAAAGGCTTGTGTGTTGGCACAGGCGGTAGGTCGAAACAATCCCCTTGTCACTTCTAAACAGCCGGTTGTATTGTATTGTTTTAGCGTAAAGTTCCACCAGGGGCTATGTTTCTTTAGTAGGGGCTGTGCTTCGTAGCGTCAGCAGCACGGAGGGTTCTAAGGGCTTAGCATAAGAGCTAATTCCCCGTAAACCAAGGTCCCGTGCCATAACCGAGAGGTTAATTCCCCTACTTATCAAAATCAAGTTTTGGACAGAACCAAGGTATTGCATGGTCCTCGGACTCAAACCTATGGGGAAACCAACTACTTATCAAAATCAAGTTTTGGACAGAACCAAGGTATTGCATGGTCCTCGGACTCAAACCTATTGGGAAACCAACTACTTATCAAAATCAAGTTTTGGACAGAACCAAGGTATTGCATGGTCCTCGGACTCAAACCTATGGGGAAACCAACTACTTATCAAAATCAAGTTTTGGACAGAACCAAGGTATTGCATGGTCCTCGGACTCAAACCTATGGGGAAACCAACTACTTATCAAAATCAAGTTTTGGACAGAACCAAGGTATTGCATGGTCCTCGGACTCAAACCTATGGGGAAACCAACTACTTATCAAAATCGAGTTTTGAACAGAACTAAGGTATTGCATGGTCCTCGGACTCAAACCTATGGGGAAACCAACTACTTAAGAAAATTCTACGTCGCTCAATCCTCGGACCAAATACCAGAAAAGGTTAAGGCTGTGAAAACTATTAGGAAAATGGTGAAACGCCTTATTACTCAGCGACCCGCAGGGGCTGTTCATTTTGGGCTACGTATCCTCGGATGATTACTTTTTACATAACACCAAGCGTTCAGCCATCACCTTGTCCAGTTTGGGGCATACAACCCTTTTTCAGGTCGGTCTTATTATACGAAATAGCTTCAATAAGTTCATAATATCATCTTTTTTCTTAGTAAGGGTTTCGTCCCTAAGTATCGTCTTTTCAGGTCGGCACTATTATGCCCGACAGCCCTAATAAGCTCATATTCACATGTTTTTCTTTTTGCTTAGTAAGGATTTCGGCCCTAAGTATCATTTGTTCAGATCGGCATTATTGTGTTAGATAGTTTCAACAAGTGCAAAATGTGGTCTTTTTATTAACATGGATTTCGGCCCTAAGCATCGTTTAGAATATAAAAAAAAAAAAGGTCATGTGGTAATACGTCTATTCACGGGGTAATCATATCGGAAAGAAGAGTTAGAATATATCAAATAAAGCAGTATTGACTTTTATTAATATAGAAAAGTATTACAGCGTACAATGAGGGGCTTAAACAAGCCTACACGGAAAACGAATTACAAAAAATAATAATAACAGACATACAAACAACCAGAAATCTTTTTTAAACTCTGCTCCGAAGTCTCTCCAAATTCTTCCCCAGTAGCACCCATATTGAGAGGAGGACCTTCTTTGGTGGATAAGGAGAAGGATGAGAAGAAGAGGAAGAAGTAAAAGCACCAGGATGGATCTGGTGATGAGAAAGAAGAAGAAGGGGAAGTAAAAGGAGGCACCAGCGAAGGAAGAAAGGAAGAAACAGGGATACTTTGTCCCTGCGTCAGTCCTGATTCCTAACATGCTGATGCCATGTTAGCTATGCTCATGAGAGAGCGGCTGGTACTGATAATGGGTGACCCCAACTCAGCCGCGCCAAGAGATTGACGCGACGAGCTCCTGCTTCGGATTTTGGCTGAAAGGAGGGTAGGAAGTATCTTGAGTCTTTGCCATCCCTGCCCTGACCGAGCCAGTTTGAGCTTCACAAGAACGTGGCCCATCCGAAAAGGGTATGGTCTCGTCATTTCCCCTCCTATCATGGACAAAACCTAATTCAAAGTGTAAGTGAGTGGATATGGGAAGTTCTGGGGGAGGCTAAGAGTTTTTAGACTTTGAAAAATTGTGAAAGGTCTCTGTGTAATGGAGGTAACCTCCTGCTTTCATTCTTATATGAAGGGCAAAACGGGAGGCATTTAATCTGCCCAAATCTCCAGGAAAAGCGGTAAACGAGAACATACCCGTTCCACTTCCCCATACCGCCAATAACCGTCGAATTTAAAGGGTCTCGTAAAGGGAATTCATTAAAGGCGCGTTTTGGACAATCAAACGGCAGGGACGCATTGTGAATGAATTTAGAGGAATGTCCCGTAGCCCAGTTTGTTCCCTGGGTAAATGAAGAGACGCCAATATTAATGAAAGACAGATTTAAACGAGCCGTGATAAAGGCTTGACATTTCCAAAACCCTCCTCTCCAACCAAAAGGTTGGACAACAGGATTTTGAGGGGCTATTGTGGGGCCCAGTAATTTGTGGCCCTGGCCCATTTATTCGCTGGGGCCCAAAACCCGAGTCGAGGAAGGTTATAGCCCAGACACGGTAATATAAGTACGAGGTAGTCTTGGGACACAGCGGAGGATGACTATGTCCTCGGCATATCCGAGGTCCCCCTGGAAGGAGGGGCAAAAGCGGTCTAGGAACAGTTTGGAATAAAAATCTAAAATATCTAAGTCAATAGAGAACAATAGAGAAGGGTACGCTGGAAAGTGCAAACGACCAGGGAAAGCTGCTCTTACTGTCATTCAATACTCTGCACCTGACAGAGCCATACTCCCCAGCTTTTACAACCACCTCCAACGACTTTGAGTATGGCCTGATGGGACAAGTATCAGTCCCGAAAAGTCGACCCTACACGTGGACGAAGGATAAGAAACACAGACTAGTATAAAAGGAAAAGTAAGCAATCCATAAGAGAGGCTGGGAAAAATGGCCAAAACCAGAGCCTCCCAGCCCACCTCTAGGAGAAAGACTCCCAAAGCGTACACGATTTATTTATGTATGTACACGTTTTATTTATGTATGAACACCCCTGAAAACCACCGACTCGTGATCAAGGCCTAGCCTTTCAAACCCACGCTCTATAAATGATATTGTTAGGGCCTATTTACGTGCGAACCCAGTATCATTCTTGGGTCGTTCCAAATCGTGTCCTTACACCAATTGAAAAGGAAATCTTAGCGGCATAAAGTTGAACACAAAAACATATATAATTTGTAGTAATCTTGCATCTCAAAAAGCAAGAAAATAGATTTTTTAAAAAAAAAATTATATCAAAACATAAATATTATTCAATTAATATTTACAATATGAGAAGTTCCACTAAAAATTTTCAGAAATGTGTTGAGCTTGTTATTGCAAATTGCAAATTTGAGCAAGGTTTGAAATGAATCTATTTGAAATTGATTTGCAGTATTTGACAGAAATGACACTGTTTTGAATTTAAAAGTTTTTTTTAATTATTTTATATTTAAAATACTCTATTTATATGAAAAATTCTCACAATAATGTGGTCATATTTTGCATGAAAGGCATTTAACATGTTTCATGATTTTTGGCATGATCATCATGGTATTAGTATACAGAAATCAGTTCAATTGAGACTAAAATTTTTGAAAAAAATACAAATATCAAATTGATGGATTTGCAAAGAAGTATTCAACGAGAATCACAGTTGGGATATTGGAGGAAATTAATAATTCTTTACATAAAATAAATGATAAGAGAAATTATCACCTTACACCCCATAATATGTTGAGCCGCCTGCCTAAACGTAGACTATAATTGTGCGCTATATTAGAATTAGAAACATACCCTAGAACTTATTCTCTTATTAAGAATATGTTCTCAGTTAATACTTCCGGCAATTTCTTTAGTAAACTAATATGACTGAAATTATCTAGGGATCTATTATGTATCTAAATTTTGTTAAGCTTGGGTGGGAATATGTTTTTAGTTTGCTATGGTTGATTTAAATAAGTTAAATTAGATTAAGAATTTTTTTTATGGATTCAAATGTGTTTAGTTTGAAACTTTGAATTTGTTTATGTTGTGGGATAGAAATTTTTTATGATTGATTCAAATATCCCAATTGAATGAATTAAATTTGTTTGGATTAGGATAAATTATAATTTATTTTGTTGATAAATTCAAGAAATTTGAAAATTTTCCTCAATTATAAATTGTTAGATAGTGTAATTGGAAGGTTTCAGTTTCTCTCAAAGTAAATTTTATTGTTTTTATTTCTTTGAACCAAAATTGAAAAAAGTAAGAAGACAATTCGAAAAATTAATCTATCACTCACAAAGCAATTCAATATTCGATCCATTAGAAACAGGCTCCATGGTCCTGGCGTACTGAACCACGAATGGGCCAAAAAATTAAACCAAAAACTAGGCCTATCTTCCCAGAAGCCGAGTGGGGATTCACTCAATCCAATGGACTTATCGAGGGTTATCCTAAGTTGGACTCAAGTTTAAAGGCTCACTTGACTTTTTAGGTCGTGAAATTATAACCCAATTAACAAAAAACAGCAATACAGAATGTGACATACCCGTGCACATTGGGCAAGTAATGGGCAACTCATACTCATTTGGGCCTTGAGTTGAAAAAAAGAAAAGACTTCATTTTTTTTTTTTTTAGAGATAGTTTTAACCTATGATGTATCCTCTTGATAATTATTTTTTATCATAAGATTAAGATATTAATTGAATTTTTTGGTGTAAGCGGGAATCGAACTCTAGATCTCTTATTCGACAACAAGGAATTTTACCAATTAAGTTAACTGGAATTACAATTATATCATTTGATGTCGAGGCCAGTCTCAATCCAAAAAAAAGTGATGTACTATCATTAAAACGTGTGATTGAGGAGACTACGACACCATCATACGGAAGACAGTATTAATCACCTTTGCCGGTTGTTACGTAGTCTAAAGTTTCAGAAATTCCAAAGTTGCTCTATGTGATTAGTAGTACAGCTACAACCAAACAATGCTCACGGCTAAGTAGGAAAATAGGGACAACGAGTCTCCAGCTGTGTTTGTCTATTGGCTCCACTATAGACTTCCATTATATCTTGATTATCTTATCTTCTATATATGTTTGTATAGGCTGCATTATATATTACAGGTTTGGTTCAACCTAAATTGTCCCACAAAACTAGTTATATTATTGGTGAAGAAATTACTGGATTAAAATCTAGTAATAACTAAACCAACCAAAATGTAGTAAAGATGTGCACATGAGGCATTTAAAGTGGAAGGTATGTGAACCAAAAATGTGCATCTATAGTGTCCAAGATTGCAGGTCAGGGCATGAATTGAATATTACTGTCCACGAAGAAAACAACAAGAGAGAAACTTACAATTATGAAGCACGGTACATTGTTACGTAGTTATAGGACTGTATTTGGGATGAGTTTGGATTCCTCAGAATCCACACACTCACTAGGCAAGAAAACTAGTTTTGGACCACTTTGCGCATGGAGTTATCATTAAATATTATAACCTGTATGTTAGGCATCTTTATCTTTATCTTTATGGTCGTACGCATTATATGATGAAAAAAACGAATGTTTCACTTTCATCTCCAAATCCTTTAGGTGGTGTCTTTGTGTTCTACAATTTTCACCTTTTTAAACCAAATTCCCTTTACATTTGATAGTAGAATTATGATACCCAGATTACGTATATTTGGATTGAATTAGGTAAGGGTGTGTGTTGAGTTCTATATTTATTATGTTGATATTGGCAATATAAGCGATTATGACGAGCTTAAACATAACTTCATAACAACTCTATGCCTACATGCTAATTTATTTTTATAAAGTCACTATGAATAATAAGAATTACAATACTCACAAAACCAACTTATGGTGCAACCTATATATATATATATATATTTATATAAGGGTTTGGTATCTGTTTCTTGGTGGACAAGAACATAATATTTATTCCTTATCAAACTACATTTCTTGCACACCAAAAAATATCGTGTAAGTGTAACAAAGTCAAATTAGGTAATCTCTTTCATGAGCTAGACTTAACAAGACCACTTCCAGCTCATAAGGTGTAATTAGTCTTCACTACATCTATGTGGGAAGGAGTGCTCCATCAAATCCTCAACCAAAAATGTATTTAATTCAGTTTAAGTTGAATTTTGCACTTGAACTTAACTCCACAACCATATCAATCAACATTATAAAGAAATAAAAGACCTAAAAGACCCAATTCCCCCTTCCAAGTTCCAACCTAACCACCCATCCGTGGATTTGTTGGAACTACGGATTTGTGTTATTTATATTAAATTTTGTGAGAATATTATTCGTTAATTTGTTTTTTAAAATATTAATTATTTTAATACACACATGGAGAGAGAGAAGAAATTCTTAAAGAAACTGACAATGGTATATATCCAAAAATACCTAACTCTTGAATACACAGTATAAGTTTTAAACCTCTTTATTTGTTAAATATTGATACGGTAAAGTTTATGTTCATTAATAAAAATTAGAATTTTTACTTCACTATCAAAAAATGTTTTGGATCTTTTTTTAGGAACTCAACTAAAAACTTAAAAATGTATTCACCTAAAAACATTTTTCATTAAAGAGAATTTAATCAAGTGGAATATTGACAATTTTTTTATAAAAATAAAAATTACACAGTACTAAATTGTTTGGTCCTCTTGGGTGGACCACGTAATGTTATCAACACTCATTGTTGACCCAAAATTAAAATCACTACCAAACCTATGGTGTAGCACCGACAGTAAGGCAGTTCTACACTCACAGATTCAGTCACAGTAAAGCTCCTACGATCAGTCATTGTAGTCTGTCCCAACCCCACTTGGAACACGATAGTGTCCTCATAGTTTCTTATCTTAGAATTCCTGTCTCTTCCTTAAAGCCTACTGTACTACTCAGTCACAAGCTAGCAACAACCCCTTTCACACTACTCAGTCTTTTTTTTCTTTTTAAGATAGTTTTAATTTATAGAGTCTATTTTGATAAGCACTTTTTATTATCAAATTAAAATATTAATTATTTTTTAGTGTTGACAAAAATCAAATAATTTCAAATTACTTATTTAATTAAAAAAGAAAAAATTTTACTAATTAAATTAACTGAAATTTACAAACTTTACTAATTAAAAACGGTAGAATGTTCTACTGCCTCTGCCAAGTCGTCTATGAATGACGTGGTCATTATCCATCACATCGCCAAAAAAGCGCAAAGTTTTTTTTTTTTTTTTTTTTTTTTTTTTTTTTTTTTTCACTTCAATTTCAGCCCATCAACGGCCAAATCTACAATTAAAGCATGAAGATAATGTTATAGACTTTTTATATTTTTTTTTATTTCTTAATTATGAGATTGCTTTCTCTTTTTTAGTTTGTCGTTACTTTTGGC
Organism: Quercus tomentella; assembly: GCA_028535165.1. NCBI lineage: Eukaryota > Viridiplantae > Streptophyta > Magnoliopsida > Fagales > Fagaceae > Quercus > Quercus tomentella. Next base: position 12,029,872 of record JAPQVY010000155.1, read on the forward strand.
TTGTCCTCACTCTAAAGAACTAGAATTAGTTTCAATGATTACCAAAAAGAAAGAAATTAAGAACTACGTTTAGTTTCAACGAATTTACCAAAATAAAAGAATAAAATATTCCAATTATGTGATAATTTGTCATCATTAGTAAGATCCATAAATGACAACAACAAATTTTACTTGAACACTAGAAGCTAAGATAATGATGATTTTATTGAGTGAAATTGACACAATTGTGAATAGTGATTGATTTCTTTTCAACGTTTTTGTTGTTTTGTGTATTTGTGTCCGTACTCTTCAAAACTCTTGCCGTCTTCATTAGTCATACTCTTATAAGTCATGTGTGAAGATAGAGTTATCTGATTTAAATGCTTAATCGAATTATATATAAAATCAAATTTGATAAACCTTTGCATGAAGAGACCAAAGTGAACCAAATCGAATTAATCCCGTAAGGTAGCACAATCACAATCAGTTGGGAAACACATCACATGAAGCAGAAATCATTAATATGAATCTCTCAACTTTTTTTTTTCATGTTAGGATAAAATTATACTCTCCTCAAGATAAAATCCCACTTAAAAAAAAAGGTAAATTATATTTTAATAATGAACCCGATATATAGTTCCATAAGTAACAAATTAAACTCTTAAGTTTTAAAAATTAACAAATTAAACATCAACTTATTTAAGTGGAATCACAAACATGAAACACCACAAAGTATGTCATTACCACCAAACTATCAGTTTATCACTTAAATTCAAACTGGAACCCACTTACTGCAGTTATAATGTTAAATCTGTTAATACATATTTTCACAAAAATAGATCTACTAAGATTTTTTTAAAACAAATTATTATATCTATTATTATCTTTTGTCTAAATTAAGTATCCGTTTGGCATTGCTTTAATTATTATTATTATTATTTTTTTGCTAAAAGTGAGTTAAAAAAAAAATTTATATTTTAAAAAGGTAAGATTTTAAAAAGTTGTGCATAAACAAAATGTTAGATGCTAAATGAAAAGGCTCATGACAAATGGATCCAAGTTGGCCATCACCACCTTGAATTGAAATGGGAAGATGTTAAATACAAGCGAATTAGTTATTACAATATTGTTAGAGTACTACCATATTATTCTTCTTCATTTTTATTGCAATTAGTTTATTCTTTTACTACTTATAAGTCATATTATACCGAATACATCTAAGAATATACCTAATTTCACAAGTTGTTGATTTGTGTGAATGTAAGTGATAGACACTTCCTACCCATTATTGATTATTTGGACCAACCCATAACTCATTACTTTTTGTCAACCATTCACCGTCACACAAGTCACCATATATGTCCGTAGTATTGTTGTATTGTTGGTTTAATGGTTTTTAGGCCTCAATTTATTGATGAGGTACTGAATTCAAGTTTCAAACCAACAAACTAGGGTTACTCCCAAGTAACTATTCTCTATAAATCCACTAGTATGTTTGGAACAGATAAGAACTCACTCTCTCTCTCTCTCTCTCTCTCTCTCTCTCTCTCTCTCTCTCTCTCTCTCTCTCTCTCTCTCTCTCTCTCTCTGTGGATAATATTAAAAGGTAAGCATTAGTTCATAGGGCATTCCCAGGGGAGCCCAATTCGCATTAGATCCCAAACTAGAAACTGATATACAAAAGGTGAACATTGGATATATTCTTGCACTCAGCTATTTTGGCCTCTACTCCTTCTTGTAAAAATGTCTGTACTACCATTTCTCTTTTATTAGTTTCAACCAAACACTAGAAGATTAGGGAAACTAAAAGCTGGTGAAAACAGATGGAAGTACAAGCAATGAGAGAGTAAGGTAAGCATTCAAAAAAGAGAGAACTTTCGTGACACGTAAGTTATAGAAGAACATGCTAAGAGCTAGATTAAACCACTCTCCACTTCAAGGACATAAATGGGGCCCTGGTTAGTTTGCCCGCCTGCCATTTAAGCCAGTTTACGAGCCATGGCCCAGCTTGCATCAACTTCGGTTTGTGTCAAATCAAAACCCTAGATCATACCAAATTTTGAGCCCCCCAGACTTTTCGGGTTAAAAGACTATGATACTCAGCTTGGCAAAAGCCAATCGTGTGATCACACATTCTAACTTTGGATTTATGTGGTTTATAGATGTTTTAAACTTTAAATAGTCTTTTTTTCCCCCCCTAAAATTTATCCTAAAATCTATGACTTCTTTGGCAAAAACTTCTCTGCAATTAGGTTTATTCACAAAACCGCTCGGACAAATGTTTCTAAATTAACCAAAACCGCCCGTAAAATAGACTAATCATACCTCACTGTACCACACCCATATATGTGTGTGTTATTTTATATTATATCATATGAACTATGTTTCAACTAATTAAATATATATTAAAACCACACCACACCAAGTTTTTTTAAGGTTTTCAAAAAACTGTCCTACACCCCCACCTATTAATATATAATTTTACGTTATATTTAATATAGATTTTCTAAATATTTAACCTCTATTTAATATATATGAAAGCTGATCAAACTGCATTGCACTATACATTGACTGATCTATTAAAGTGAGGGTTCTGAGAAAACCGCGTAGTGTGGTGTTAAATATGACCCAAAATCATACTGAAACACACTATAAATACCTTTATTTGCAATTAAAGCTTATCTACGATAGTGGTAGACCCATGTAAAAGAAATATTATTCCAATCAAAACTAGCTATCTTAAGTTTTTAACAACTTGTTAATAAAAGAAAAAAAAAAAAAACGAGTCCGTAAGGACCGTAACTTATTTTCTTTTTCATCTTTTGTTTAGGGAATTGTAAATGTTAACAATTTGTTGAAGTAATTATGTGTGATTGCCTAAGTGAATAAGTAATTAATTATGTCACATCTGAAGTAGTCGCTTTGGCTACAGTAACCCAGCAATTTCCTTTATTAGGATTCATGGATTTCTGCACACGTATCAATTTTCATTAGCTACTTGTTTACTAATTCTTCATGATCATGCTAAGATAACCTGCAAGAAAATTGCTAAATCCTTTAATAAATTCAACTTCAAAGATACAATTTGCAATGTTTGTTGTACCATTTTAATCTTCTTCCATATAAAATATTTTCTTTTATTTGCCACTAAGTCTTTGACAGCTCTATCATCTATTCTGTAATGCGAATCCAAGTAGACATACTATATTTATTTAATTTTGATATTACACTGATTAATGCAAACTCACCAACTTAAGGTTTTGGGGTTAGATACCTAGATAGTGTCCCAATATAATATTGTAGACACTCACATAGAATACTCAAATGTTAAGTTTTTAAGCATCCTATTAAAAAAAATTTCTTAAAAAATTAAAAATAAAAACTAAGAGGTAGAAAAAATTGGAAATAATTTTCTAAAAGTAAAAAAAGCTCGTTCTAGGCAAGTTGGTATAGACACTCTATGATTATAACAAAATTAGTAACTGATATAATGTTGATGGCATAATCTTAGTTCAAACTTTTGTGTGAAGTGATATACAAATCCACTGGCATGAACATTTATATTTAGTTATATCCAAACATGTTGATATATGTGTGTATTAGGATCAAGATATATTTTATGTGGTTTTTTTTTTTTTTTTTTTTTTTTTTTTATGTTAAATAACTTTTGATTGTATTAATATTATGAAAATTCGATTGTTGAATTATATATATTTGATATTCTATATATGGCATCAAATTTTGTGTTAATTGAAAATTATTTATTATTTAATCTTCAAACTCATATTTTGAGTATAAGTTTAAAGTTTAAAAAAAAAAAATTAAACATTTAATTATAAAATAGTTATTAATATTCAATTATTTTTATATTCTGCAAACATGAAAGGATTTAATCTAAAATTAGTCAAAATACTATTTCAATAAAAAGTTATAAAGTTAACTTAAACTAGAAAGCGCACACACCTAAAGAAGAGTGTCATTAAGTTTCCAAGGTCAATTACCTGGCATCAATAATTAATGCTAGAATTTTAATGCAACTTAAGACAAGATAAACTTTTACCCCCCCCCCCCCCCCCAAAAAAAAAAAAAGACAAGATAAACAAAAAAAACAATATGATCATAATCACCAAAGGGGAAAGCAAAAAGAAAAGGGCATATGACTTGGGAGATTGGAGAAGTACCAAAGGCAAATCGAATCCAAGGAAAAAAAAAAAAAAAAAACTGGGTTGCTTTAGCATAGAAAGTATGGGGAGGTGGACTAAAGCTGTCTTGTGTAAACGTGGGACCCCAAGTGGGTATAATTTTTTTTTGGTTCTATAACATCAGTCTCTTCCCCCACCCATAAATAAAATTCTTTCGTACCAACAAAGCAAAGGTTCAAAATTCCCACAAAAAGAGAGAGAGAGAACCTGTATACACAAAAACTAATGAGGCTCTCCATGTTATTAGCAATCATTCTCATTCTCAGATCTCATCCCCATACCATGCCACCACCACCACTCACATTTCTCTTTGATTTTAAAGGGGTTTTTAAGAATGCTATCTATTCATCATCTCCAACTAGGGAAAAGCCTACAACCTTGGCTTTACCATCGCCTATGCGTCTCTCTCACACTAATATATGTTTGCGCGCATGCACTTCCACGAGCGTGTAATATATTATATAGGTCTGATTAATGAGTGCTCTTAAAATATTTGGTAATAGATAGTTTTAGAAAAGTTTTGATATCATTTAAATGAAAAATAATATATTAAAAAAATCAATTGTTCTTTTATTTGCCTATTGAAAGTTTTAAAAAATATTTCTTAAATTATTGTCTTTAGGGCATCTATTAACTTTTTCCATATATTCAATAATAGGAATGTGACATGTCACATGTGTTCCTGTCATATGTATGCACAAGATTCACTTAAAATAAATTGTATACAATCGCTTAGAGCATCCATTAACTTTTTCCATATATTCAACAATAGGAATGTGACATATCACATATATTCCTGTCATATGCATTGCATATAACTCGCTTAAAATGATTGTATACAATCACTTAATTGTAGTTTAGTATGCACATGACAAAGACACATATCATTTAAGGTTACAACAAAATTTGTAATCAAACTTTGTCCATATCATATTAGTTTATTGCTTTATTTGTTTATCTACAGCATTTTAAAGTTTCACTTATTTTTAAATAGAATTATACTTCTATCAACTTTCAACTACTAAAAAATAATTTTAAAAAAACAAATAAGCTTATATTAAAAAAAATTAATACAAACATATATTATTCTGCATATTGTTTTGCATACTATTTGATTTATGTTGTCACTTTAATTTTTGTTTTCCGGATTATCCTCTAATTATATGAGCAATTTTTTTCTCTGCAACTTTTTTTTTCTCCCTAATGAAAAGTCTGAAAAATAAATAAATTTCAAATTCTACCCTACCTTGATTATATTTAGCTACAATTAGATTATATTTATTTTTTCTGGGTTGGCTATACGATTATATGACTATCCAATAGTATATATATATATATATATTCTGCATATTGTTTTACAGACTATTTGGTTTATGTTGTCACTTTAATTTTTGTTTTCCGGATTATCCTCTAATTATGTGAGCAACTTTTTTTTTTTTTTTTAATACTGAAAGGTCAGAAATAAATTAATTCAAATTTTCAAGTTTCTACCTTGATTATATTTGGCTATTCGATTATATTTCTTTTTTCTGAGTTGGCTATACGATTATATGACAATCCAATAGTATCTACTATATCTTATTAAATATTAATGCTTCGTGTGTAAAATTGGTACACGTACGTACGCCCTTTCACATGAAGCACATATATACAAATGTGCACGTGCACTGTCACATGTGCATACAGCTTAAAAGCATACAACTAAGTTGCATATATCATGATGCATAGCTTCTCTTCTTTTTCTCTCTCGTACTGATCTATAAACATCGATCAGTGGTAAAAAAAAATTAATAATACATACATACATATAATATTATTTGTGTGTAATACATATTAATTAATTGCATGAAAGACGAAGAAGTTATGTATTATAAAATTGCATTGAGCTCAGCCCACTGGATAAAGTTCAATAATCTTAATTAAACAAGTTTAAAAAAACTAGACCAATAAAATCCACACGTCATGCTACGATATTTATATATATAATATTATAATATAAAGTCGCCATTTTCATTTGGAGACATGCTATCATTCTAGCTGGCAAATTGGAATTTCCTCTTTACATTACTGTCCAGTTAGAGGAAGCATCCAATTAATGTTTCCCTCTCTATCCTTTTCCCTTTACACTTCATATATTTAATAAACGTTTGGGTTAAAACGACACCTAAACCACTACTAGTTCCACTTAATTAATAATGACAAATTAGAATGGATAACAAGAACAACATTTCAAGTCAATTATTGAATGCTTATTTAGCCTTTTGTATTTGAGAATAACTTATTTAATTTTTTTTTTTTTTTTACTGAAATATTTTTTGCTAAAAGTGTACTAAAGTATATTTATAATTTAAAAAGAGTGAAGAAAAAAGAGAGTAAGATTTTAAAAAATTGTACATAAAAACTAAAAGCAAAAAAACCAACTTATAATCCAAGGCGAAAAAGACAAGCAAACAGTCTATTTATTTGAGTAATTCTGGCCATAACTCAACAAAAATGGGAAACCCTACCTGACCCTCCAACAATAAGAAAAAGTCAATCACACAGAATAAACCATCTTTGCTATTTATTAATGAGATGATCACTTAAAGCATTAATTTATTTATAATTTACGACAATTGCTTAATTATATATATTGAACATTTGAACTGTCTTAGTCAATACATCTTCTCAAGGTATTATAATCATGACCCTAAAACCTAACAAATCATTATCACAATTTAATTATTGAGAGCTTGATGTTGATATTCTTGAATTGCCTATTAAAACCCTTCTGATTGTTTCATTTAATCTTAACACAAATAATAATTATTGCAAAAGGACAACCATAGCTGAGTAATTCTCTACATCTTAACTAAAACTATGTTATCAAAAGGAAGAAGGATATGAATAGTTTAACAACTAAAAAAAATTTGATCGTAACTGGAAAATGACTCAGGGCCAAATATTGGAGGAGAAGCATGGATCAATTCGGCTTAATTATTCAAATTCCAGCAAAAATTTTGGTTGGTGATCGATCGAAAATTATGTTTCTATCTTTCTATCAAGAATAAATAAAGTCCTTGATTAGTAAACAAACTACTGCGTCGAGTAGTGGTTAATACTCATTCAAATCCAGTTGTTAGCTTGGTTTTTTCAGAACTGGCAAAGTTAAACGTAGCTATCTATCTATCCATGAAGTTTGCATGTTTTTTCAGCCGAAATCTTTATATACATCATGGCTACACTTCAGCAGCAAGAACAGGCTTGTGTGTTGTGAAGATTTTCTCTAAATAGACATACAGTCTAAAAAAAATTAAGAAGTAAACCTAAATATATCAATTAATTAGCACAATATTCATGAAATGTACTTATTAATAAAAATTTATATGTAACCTAAACAAAATAATTTAGTAATATTAATTGAAATTGAAAAAAAAAAAAAAAGAATGATAAACCACAAAACTTCTTTTAAAAATTACTTAAAGTTTGTATAATGAAACTTCTTTTTAAAATTACTTAAAGTTTTTGATAATTTAGTTTAATCATAGCAGTATGTTAATAATCATAGCAGTATGATATAATTAAATTACTTCAATTTTTTTGAACAAAACTATGTTTAAATTTGGTGGGCTCATTTTATGTCGTATGGTGAAAGCACATCATACGTGTAACACTTACATTAAATTATATAGTATAAACATGATGTATAGGACTCAAGTTTATTATTAAAAAAATTATTTATGATATAATAAAACATTTAAAAAAAAAATTAAACCAATTGAATTGAAATAGCATTTTTAAATTTCTTGAATTTTTTTTTTTTTTTTTTTGATGAGAATTTCTCAAAAAAGTTTAGTAATAAAGTTTCAGCCAGAGCAAATCATATTAATTATTTAATATGCTTATGGTATACCATACGACAGAAGTATACCATATCGTGTGTTATACTTTAAATTGAAATAAATGACACATTATGGAGTGTAAGATGCAATTTAAACAATATAGTATTTGATATCAAGGGTGGTGGTTCAATGGTCGCTAAGCTTATTCTTAAGGTTTCGTGGGCACTAGGTCCTGAGTTCGACTCTTGCAATGGGAAAGATTCTATTGATTATTGGTGAAACATCATCTTAGTGTTCATTGATGTCCTAATAAAGTTGGGTAAACTATGGTTCTATACACAACCAATTAATAGAATGTTACTATGATCATGCCCAGTAAAGACTTTAAGAGTAGTTTCATATAAGTGTGCCTTAATTAACCTTGTACTCAAACTTACTTACATATTGGATTCATTTTAGTGGAGCTCTTGGAGCCAATTGTACTTGTACTAAAATTACAGTTTGAATGCAAGTTAGCTTGCCTTATAGTCTTTGTTTGCCTCTTGCTTTAACTCTATCATCATTTTAATTTGTTGCTTCATTGCCAAATTCTTCTTGAGTGAAACATTGTCAAACCCATTCAAATTAATTCGAATGAAAATAGTAATGTCAGGTAGGTATAGACAATTTTCATTTTTGCTTAATGCTCTGGCCACGGTATGAATTATAGAATTGCCTTCAGTAGAAGTATCATGTGTAAAGAATAAAGATTTGTATTTTTGGTGAACAGAACAAATTGAACTTGTATCTTACTTCAAGCTTCTCGAACCTAGTGGTTTTTATTAATTTATTTAGCTACTCCAAAGAATAAGACAAAAATTAATTTTAAGTTGCATTTGGTTCCAATAAATGAACTTATTGACACTGCAAGCTCTACTTAGCCATTTTTGACATGCTCTTGCCCCAGAAGAAATCTATTACTTTATGGAGAAAAAGAAAGACAACGGTGATATCATATAACATTTGAAGAAAATAAGTTACATATACGTGTAATATAAGTAAAATATTTCACCTTGTTATTAAATATAGTAATACATAGTATAACTTTTATATTTATGTAAAAAATTTATGAAAAATATGAAGAGAACGATTTCACGGTGTTAGAAAAATAATTATAATGATATTTAAACATGTAATATAACAATTATTGATTATCTACTAAATATAAATTCTTTTTCAAATGAAGTATATCTTATAAAAATTTTATTGACAATACTTATTATAGTTGTTTATACAAAAAGATTTTTTTTTAAAATTAAAATCGATATTTAAAGTTGATTACTCAAAAAATTTAAGCGAATTAGTCATGTTATCAATTGAAAAGAGATCTTAGCAAAACCAAAACACAAAAGCTTAATTAATAATTTTGTATCTAAAAAAATAGATTTTAAATAAAAATGATAATATAAAAAGTGAAATTATTTAATTTATATTTAAATTAAAAATATTTTTTTAGATACAAAATTATTAATTAAGCTTTTGTGTTTTGGTTTTGCTAAGATCTATTTTCAATTGATAATATGATTAATCCACTTAATTTCTTTGAGTGAGACAATTGACTTTAAGTATCCATTTTAATTTTTGAAAGAAAATCTTTTTGTATAAACAACTATAATAAGTAAATTTAAAAAAAAAAATGATAATATAAAAAGTGAAATTATTTAATTTATATTTAAATATAAAAAAGTACACCACGTAAAGTTGTTTCCTTTAACCTCAAACTATATCGAGTTGGCCCTATTAACGTGGTCTAGCTTTAAAGACCTAAGTCCACAATGAAAACCTCATAGTGGTCATATCTTTACTATAAAGTTCAATGAATTTGTATTATAATTATGATTAGTTTATTATACTACAAGTAAAATTATGAGTACTTTATTTGTATTATAATTTGTTACTTGAATAATAGAGTTGGGCCTTATCTAGAATAACATATTTAACAAACAGGGAGAGTTATATTAATTGATCTAATCTGTCATAAGTACCACTATTATACACCAATTTTTTTTTTTTTTTGAGAAAGTATTATACACCAATTTAGAAGACTCCAAATGCACTTTCTGAGTTTCAAGCCACTCGAAATCTTTGTTGGACCCATTACATTGTGGCTATTCCTTTAATGATTTATGACATCCTTTTATCTTTGTCTTGATTTTAGACAGTGGGAGAGATCATAATTGGCTACAATTGAGTCATCATAACTTTTAATGAAATACAATATTTTAGTGTAATATTCATAAATGAATTATATTTAATCTGATCAGATCCATAGAGCCTTTGTAATTCTGTATTCTTTTTTATTTTTCACTGTTTGCCTCAAGATATATAGAACAGTTAGATCATTCAATTGTACCCTCTTACAACAGGAGGTCCACGAATATCGAATCATAGATATCAAACAAATTGTACAACGGTTTCATGAATTAGTTTTGCTGAATAAGGGAGGCATGCGATGTGTGTGTCGGTGTACGAATGGAAGAATTCAACCCAAAAAAATAAAATAAAAAATAAAAAGTGTACAATTGGAATATTATAGATCATAAAAGGAATTTGGGTTTCCTTTAGAGCTTATCTTCACAATTTACGAGATTATTTGTATATATTATTTAAACAAGTAATGCAACTTTTTCCTCCAATATATTCATTGGGTGATGAGTTGTATTATTTAAACAATCTATATGACACATTTTAACAAGTCATGTGACTATAAATACACATAAATAGCTTCTTTACCTGTCATTTAGTGAGTTAGTGGAAAGTCCCTCCAATCCACTTAGAATGTAAACTTTTTCTTTTAAAAAATAATGTGACAAAAACTACACAATGATGCATTTTCAATGACTTAAAAGAAAATAGCAACAAACCGGTTTGGAGCTAAATTTTTTCTTAATAGTTTATTTTTCACTTATTCAGTTTATTTAATTTATTTACAACTTTTTAAAATTTTAATTTTTTCAATATGATTGTATTTTTGTTTAACTTATTTTTCAGATCCAATAAATCAAATCAATAAAAAATAAAATCTCCCAAACCAGCACTTAAGTTTTTTTTTTTTTTAATAGGAAAACCTTCACTTAAGTTAAAATGGTCAATTTACTCAACAACCAAAAAAAAAAGAAAGTTAAAATGGTCAAAAGAGAGGAATCGCATAAAATTTTACTTTGTTAATTAGGTTGTCTACTTGTTTTTTTTTTACACGTCTCTACTTGTTAAAAGGTCACGGAATGTTCTTTCTCACAAAGTATGTCAAGGACTTTTTTTTTTTTTTTTGAGAATAAGTATGTCAAGGACTTAAAAGGCATTCTGTGACTTATGAAGCTCAAAATTCGTCAATTGAAATTCATAATTTCATATATATATATATATATAACTTCAATTAATGTATGATTTCTTTTTCTTTTTTTTCTTTATTCTTTTTTGGGTAGGAAATGAATGTATGATTTCATTTCATGTTTTTTTTTTTTGGTGAAAAATTTTTCATTTCATGTTGGTGTGTACTGTTGTGTGGGTTAATAATTTGTCGTGATTTGAAGAGCTATATAGTATTATTATTATTATTATTATTATGATAGGCTATTGGTTTTGTTTGTGTTTTCACTTTCACTTCTTCTTCTTCTTCTTCTTTTCTTCTCTCTGCCGACGCTGTCCGTTTCGATAATCAGGGGCCAAACGATCCGGTTTTACAAAACGTGGTTGCTTTCTGCCGACACGTGTTATTGAAGCTCTCAGAAATAAGTGGCCCCCACAGGGCACTGATACGTGTGGTCCGTGGGGACCACATTGTCTTTCTCTCGTATAAGTCCCTAACATAACATCATTGGATGCTGTTCTTCTCTGCTCCACTTAAAACGAGTACCTGTTCTTTTTATTTTATTTTTATGTCCCCACCCTTATCTTCCCACGCGCTTCCATGTCTCTGTGGGCTCTACTCGCTCTATTTTTGCCTCTCCTCTCATCTCACATCATACCCCCCCCCCCCCCCCCTCGGTAATAGATTGTCTCATGCTTTTCTCACAAACTAACAAAGAGACCAATATTATTATTTTGGGTAAATTTTAGATATAGAACATTAGTTGTGTGAATTTTTTTTTTTTTTTTTTTTTTTGTCGGCATCAATAACATGATATGAGTATATAGATAAGCAAACTCAAGAACCATGGTTCCTATATTAGAAATGCAATGAAAACCTCTTACAAACAATAAGAGTAGAAAAGCTAAATTTTGAATTGTTGAGGCATATATTTACAACATTGGTAATAGTAGTGGCTCTATATGAAGAGGGTGAAGTTAAAAATGTATGGGCTAAGCAATATGTACTTTGTGATCTATTGCATACAGAGTAACAATAATCCTCTATGCCTTATAGTTAGCACTAGCTAAGGATTTGCACAAAATATTGCAAAGGGTGATGTTAAAAGTTGTTTTGATACTTCGAATTTAGGCTTGCCCAGTGTTGACTGTTGAGTGGTTTATTTCTACTAATGCATTGAGCTTAGTTGTTGCTTTGGTTTATGTGCATTTAGTTGAATCAGAAGAGGTGCAAATAGTGTTGCTCATTCACTCACTAAGTTTCGTTATACAAATAGGTTTTATGTTTGTTGTAATAAGTTTTTCTTCCCTGCTTCGATTTTGAAGGAGTTGAGGAGGGATGTGTGTGGTTTTTTTGTTTAATGAAATTGTGCATTATAATGGGGAAAAATAATTACCATAGGTATAGTACATTAAGTTTTCAATTAAATTTAAATATTTAGTTGTATTGACTAATAAAATACAAAGAATGTCATCATTTTTAAACACAATTAAATTCAATACAACTATATGTTTGAATTTTAGTGAATTTAATTAGGAAACTTAACATCATTAGATTACATTGCTTTATTTTTTCTTTTATGCTTACAAAACATTACGATGATCAGAGATCAATAATCATCTTATATTCAAAATAATTTTCAATTTTTGTATATTTTAAATTATACACAAAAGATAAGTTTAACATTAGACAACAAATAGTTTTCAAAAAAAACATTAGACAACAAATACGATACGATTAATATAAAGATACTATCCATTAAAACATAATAATAAAATAAAGTAACATATGTTCATAAAAAAAAGTGACATGTATACGTATTTTTCTAATATATATTATATAATTCTAAAATTTTTAATATGTCTATTAAAATCTTAAATCAAATAAAATAGTAAAATACATACATATTGCCTCGCACATCTTTCATACATTAATTGTTTTACGGACTACCTAACATTTAAACCAACCGGTGGTGATAAAAGATTAAAAAATATATCATGTCATGATAAGTGTAACACTATGAATGCTTGTCAGTGTGTGTGGTCACTAGTCACAAATATATCAATCTTAGGTTCATAGGTTTCTTTCCAACCAAAAAAAAAAAAAATCTTAGGTTCATAGGCCATCAATGCCACTTTCAAGTTTCAATAGGTTCCAAGACTTCTAATTGCATTGTGTCCATACTCCATATTCCAAAAGTCCAACCTGAGTAGGCCAATACCATTAAGTCATATGTTTATTTTTTATTTTTTAGTTTTGTTCTTAAGTGAATTACAAGTTTCCAACATACAAATTTTTTATTGTTACTGTTTAAATGAAAATAAAATTGTTAGGATTTCATCTAAATTTATAAATTTTATATTTTTTAGGTCAACAATAATCTTATTTATTTATTATGGTTTGGTCCAATAATTTTTTCAATTGTTACATTTTAACTCATAAGTTTGATGATAAAAAGCTATCATCAAGAGCGGATGTCATAGGTTGAAACTCTTTAAAAAAAAAAAAAAAAACTCATAAGTTTGGATTAAAATTAAATTGTTCAAGTTACTTTGGATGAAATTCTAATGAGTTTCTATTAATCTAAGTGTGTGTTTAGAAAAAATTATTTTTGTCAACTTATTTTGCTATTCAGCTTATTTTTGTTACTATTTATGGGCCCCACTGCACTTTCTAGTACTATTCATAAGTTCCACTGTACTATTTTAGCTAATTTTTTCCTTTATCTATAGTACTTTCAGTAAAAAGTTTTCAATTTCAGCAAAATAAGCAGAATTTAAACAAACCATAAATCTTAAAATGTCAAACGTAAAGAGTTTGTGAACTAAATATGATTAAATCATGTGGAAGTAAATTGTAACTATTCCTTCCTTTCCTTTTTATTCAAATTTGGTTCTATCTATTCATGAAATTGTCTTTGGTAGATTTCAATTATGAAAAAAAAAAAAAAAAAAAAAAAAACTTAGTTTTCAACTTTCAACGTAGTGCAATGCTATAGACACAAAAAAATTTACAGTATTTTTCACAACAATTAAATTGATAAATTTTTATTGATTTTTATCTTCTTCAAGCAGATATTGATTTTTTTTATCTAAACCTACTTTATCATATAAGTCTGGTGTGAAATTAAAAAAAGAAAAAAAGAAAAAAAAAAAAAAAAAAGAGAGAGAAATAAAGGAAATGCCCTCGCTTAGAAAAGAAAAAGAGAAAATTAACCAAAAAAAAGAAAAAAGAAATGCCCTTTACCATTTTGTTTAGGCTGTGTTACATACGCGCTAGCATTCCTGGTTGAAGAATCTTTATCAGCATTTATCTAATGACGGCTGTAATTGGTTGGACAAGTTTACATGGGCTTTCGTGAACTGAATTTCGCGAAATTTTATATAGTGCAGCTAATGTGCCAAAAAGTCTGAATAAATTTGATTGGAAAATCAACGGTGATTGCCAAAATTACTGGGATTCAAAACCAAATTAACCAACCAAATTAACCGACACTATTAAATTGGTAAAAAACTGAATCGACAAAAGTTATCGAGGCTGTCTGACAGAGCAGTTAAATATTTTTCAGATAGTCCAAAAGGTGTTGTCTTTTTAAGATGTTGAGTACGGAACATAGGACCTAAGTTGCAAGTTGCAACTGTTTAAGCTTTCATTGTTTGTCACAAAACAGTGCCATGCAATTCTATTTTTTGACAGTTTCTATAGGGCTTTTGGGGATACTATACGACTTTTCATAATTCCAGTTATGAAATTCAATTTGGGAAATTCTAATATGTGACACTGCATTTTTTATGAGATGGATATTTTTATTTTCAGTTAAATTTCCAGATAGTTGGTGGGTAAATTTTTGTGTCATAATTTTGGTATAAATAAGAAATAATAGGTTAGTGTGAAAATTATAGGTAATCAATTATAGTCTATCATGTTTGGATTGTAACAAAATTTGTGGTCTAAAAGAACTCCTAAAAAATAAAAAGGGTAAAGTACATATTATACTCTTAAAGTTTGGAAATGTTTAGATTTTACACACTAAAATTTTAGAATTTAGATTTTACTTCTTGAAATTCTATTTTATTTGTATCGATAGCCCCTTCATCCACGTTTTTCGTTAAGTGTTACATAAGTTTGTCATAAGTATTTAGTTTGTACAATAAAATAATATCTTATTATTTTTGTAGCTTAAAAAAAATAAAAAGATAAAAATGATATGACACAATAAAAATGACATAACATCATTTTATTGGATGAACTAAATACGCGTGACAAATTTATGTGGTACTTAACGAAAAATATGGATGAATGGACTGTTAATATAAATAGAATAAAACTTCAAGGAGTATATTCAAAATTTTAAAATTTAATGGTGTGAAATTCAAATTATCCCATATTTTAAAAGGTGTAATTTGTAATTTTCTCAAATAAAAAAGAAAGATTTTTAGCTCATCAATATGTTATTCCTTGCAGAAAAATACATTTGAAAAGTTAGGTATTCCTTTATTTTTTTTCTACATATTGCATTAAAATGACAAGACAGGCAAAACTTTTGGTCTGAGTTTAGTACTATGGCTATGTAGCCTATGTTTGCCGTTTTAGGAAATGCTTGCGTGTGATTGTAGGCGAGCAAATTCGCATCCTTGACCATGCAAATGCAATAGGAAAATCGCTGTTCCTGCGGTTACAAAACTTTTCTTACACCCACAGGCCCCCCAGGGTATAAAGGGCAATGAGAAAAGTAAAAAAGAACTAAAAAGCAACAACTATCCGAGGTAACTTCGTTTGCAAAACATCCCAGTTGAATTAAAGGAAAACATAATAAATAAAAAAAATAAATAAAAAGAGAGAGAGACTCTAGTGCACAGATTCCGGCCGGTCTAGGGTACCAAGCGCAGTTAGCTCGTGCTCGGCTCGAGAAAAATGTCATTTAAGTTCATTTTTTTGACAAATAAATTAAGTTCAAATTTCAGTTTAAACTCGATTATGAAACAAATCAAGTTCAAATATAATAATAAATTTGTGAATAAGCTTGTGAACATAAGTCTTGATTTAATTATCTATAATATTTTTTATATGTATATTTTTCTAAAAATATACTTATATAAAATTGAAATTTGATTATATTAGTTTATAAATAGGTCTATATGATATCAAACTATTATTTGTAGTTTGTCAATAATATAAACAACTAATTCCTAATAAAAATTCAAAGATTTATGAAGATGTAACAAATTTTAGTTATGATTTTACCATAGAATGGAAACAAAAATTTAATTAAGTAACTCATAAATAATTAAGCTCGAATTTTTTTTAATAAGAAAATGAACCAAACTTGAATATGTAATCTTGTTTAATAATAAACTCGAACTCGGCTTTGCGTTCGAAATAAAGCTAAAAAAACATGCCTGAACTTTTAATACTTGACTCAGTTGAGCTTGTTCAAAATTGTTTACAAATCACAATATAAGGTGGATAAATAAAATGTAGTACTTCAAATGTCATGCATGCCTAATTGCCTATACATTTCGCCTCTTACTCTTATGTCGCTTTCATTTTAGCCCATCGAGTATCAAAAGGTGCAATATAATATACACCATTAATGTCACATATTTTATAAGCTGCCTTTTAAGAATTCTCTTGAGTTGCTTTTATTTAGGAGCTTTCAAGGTAAAAATGTAAAATTTTCATTGTTGCAAATAGGGAGCAAGAAAAAGAAAAAGCAGACACAAGTCTTATCAATAATCTTGGAGTTTTTTACTTTAATTAATGCTTAAATATGTCATATGAATGTGATGTTACGTAGTGTTTGGCATGAGATGTGATTTGATGATCGTGTGGATTGTGATTTGTGTCGTATGTATGTAAACCATGTGAACCTAATTTTTCTACCCGAAATTTTCCACCATGCATATACTTTTTTGGTAAACACCATGCATATACTTACTCTTACGTCGCTTTGGCTCTTTCAACTTTACACTATTATTTTCTCAAAAAAAAAAAAAAAAAAAAACTTTACACTATTATTATGATTCCTAATACGATATTGACAGCAAAACTTTTTTTTTTTTGAGAAGAAATTGACAACAAAACTACAAGGTCTTTTTCATTATTATAAAGTGGAAGTATATGTAGAAAATGTTGAATTTTTGCCAATATTAATCATTACGCCAATATATATGATTTTTTTTTTTTTTGAGAATTACGCCAATATATTTGTTAAGGTCAAAGTTTAGCACAAAAGATTAAATACTTTGAGCCCACAGATTAGGTGTATTATTGAAGAGAGTATAATACTTGTCAAATGTTAGATTAGATTCCCTGTTTAAAATGGATTAAGTTCAAATTATACTAGTTAAATGTTTTTATTAAATGTATGTTGCCAAATTTAAAAGTTGACTAAACTAGTTATTAGTTGTTAATTTGTTCATATAATAACAATTTCATACAAGTTATATGGTTCTTTTAAAATATTAATAAAAAAACATTTAAATAAAATATCTATTGCAAATCCTAGGAAAAAAACTATACAAGAAATTTCTATAATTAATAAATATTAATGAATAAGAAGTCAAGGATGAAAATTTGCTAGAAAATATCAAATTAAATGTAACTTCTATTATAAAGTTTATAGAAAAAACAAAAGCTATTAAATTAGAATTTATTTAGTATTAATTTGTTTTAGTCAACTAAAGTCATGATATATAATTTCTATGAAAAAAAAAAAAAAAGACTTTTTGTTGGTTTCAACTAACGTTTAATATTCAAAGCAGATAAACTGTGGAGTGCCTTATACTTTATGCATGCAAAAATATTTTTTTAAAATGAGTGTATAATTAATGTTTGATTAATCAATATTAATAAATAAAATGTCAAACCAAAGAATTTGTTAGAAAATATAAATTTTAAAAAGAAAAAACAATTGGAAAGAGAACTTAGGAGATTTGTTAATGGTTTTATGTCATATTCATCTAAAAAAAAAGTACCAGCTGGAAGGGTTATTCTTTTGACAATTCTAAAAATTAAAATAGAGCTTTTCAAAGACTTCTGTTATGTGGCAACAAATGAATCTCTAAGAAATCATAATTAAAGTTCAATGCATTCGTTTTTTATTATTCTATTAAATGTGTCATAAAAAAAATTTAACATGTAAGTCAAGTTTCGCAACAATCGAATATTAGTTACAATAAAATCCATAAATTAACTTCTCTTTTAATTTATTTAAGAATAAAAAACTGTAATCTTAAATAAAAATTGTATGGTACTTTGTTTTTAGTACACATATGACTTTGAAATTTGGCAAGCTTGATGGTTAACACTTAAGAGAAACCATTTAATGTACGTTTTACAAATTGTTATTATTTCTATTATAAAAAGATATTTGGTGATCGATCGATACAATTCTAGATAAAAAGTTAGACTCATTGTCACTTGAACTTAACGGGATAGTACTTTAGTAGCTATAGATCTCAATTTAATTATGAATATAGACATGAGTTACAAGATTCTTCAATTTTTTTCTTGAAAAATAAAAAGTTGGATTGGTTGACAAGAGTGATTTCCCCATCGTTACCATAGTAGTATCTTACTTTCTTGAAATTCTTATATTATTCGAGGAAAAAAATTAATATATATTATTTATGAGTTGAGTTTAAGTTACACTTAATGTAATTCTAAACAATATTGTACTAATTAATTACTTTTTGTCGGATTAATATTTAAAAAATCCCACCACTAGATTACTTGCTCTTTATGTTCGTAATACACATACCAAGTTTTGTTTAAATCAAATATTATTTACTATTCAATCTAGGTGCCTATCTTTTATGCACAATCTTAAATAAATAAATAAAAAAAAATTTGCATTTATGTAGAGTATAAGAAAGAAATCTAATAATTTTTTTAAGGAAAATATAATTCAACGAAGTATTTGGTAAAATTCGCTCTAATAAAAAAAATATTGAGTTATGTGCCATAGCTTAGAGTTACATGATTTGTAACTTAATTTTTTTTTTTAATGATTGATCACCTTTATCTCCTTAAAAAAAAAAAATATTAAGAAAAAACAAAATGATATTTCCAATACAAACAAAATTTTGTTTGATACAAAAACCCCACAAATGGGTGTGTTAAAAGAAAGAAGAAAAAACAAAAAGAGAGCGTGTTAGAAGTAGATGAACGGCCCTGATGTTCCACTCCACGAAGCTATCATGCAGTGGCAGCCCATTGTGTAGCCGCCACACAGCAAAATACCGAACGTATGAGCTGTATAGTGTGAAGATCGAGTGAGTCATATAAGTGGCGGTGGTCCAAAGTCCAAATAAACTCAATTACTATTTATTTTCAAATTAAAATTAAAAAACAGAACTTTCCAAATGTCGGGTACAGCTAAGCCGTTGCTTCTGCCACAAGCGTGCGAGTTGGGACCCTCTCGCCATTCTCCAATTTTGCAGGGGCAAATCCGTAAACTAATATCAACCTAATCTTCTTGATTAATATTTTAACAAACATCCCAGATTCTAAATAAATGCATAAAACCCAAAATAAAAACCACACAATAAAACAAACCATTAATGTCTATTTTTTGATATGAGGAAGTAACACCACGTTTTTGTTTTTTTGGATGAAACATCTCGGAAATCCTATGAATCAATAGTAAAGTAAATGTAATTTGAAAGCTTAAAATTTATGACACGTCTTTCAAATCTATAAAGTCCAATCTAGCACATCATATCTCAAAAGAAATTACGCTATTAACACAATAATTAAACTTATAAATTTTGGCAGGTTCTCAACTTCTCATCTATACCAACTATCGCAATTACTTTTTTACTCACAAATAACAACTTATTATCTTGTCAGTTGAAATTCTTTTCAAATCTATGAAATCCAGCATAGAATATCTTGAATGAGATTATGCTATTAACACATTAGTTAAGCTCATAATTTTTTACTGGTTCTCATTTATACCAGATACTACCATTACTTTCCTCCCATTTCTCTAAACTTGTTGCTTGAAGGCATATAATTCAACCATATTGTTTCTCAAAAAAAAAAAAAAAATTCAACCATATTAGTATTTCCCACATAAAAAAACATTGGTCATTAAAGTCCAAAAAAGAAAAAAGAAAAAAAAAAAAGAATTTAAAAAAAGGTGATAGTTTTGGAGCTTTTGCAACGTCTTCCCTTTTAAGTGACACCTATGTCCGAATATTTTTCACCCACCACTATCACCACCCGCTCCACCTTCATCTTCACCTTCACATATTCACATTCACCACCACACTCCTATTTCTCTCTCTCTATCTCTCTCTGTGTTGAACCAACACTTCACTCTAACAAAGAAGCCCTAACTTTGGATCTCCATTGCTGAACCTCTCTCTCACTCTCTTTCAAACCAAGTCGCTTTTCTATTTCAACATAGTTCAGATTATACATATATATTATCCAATACCGTTTGTTGAAGCGAGCTGCATTTGTTTTGGTAAGCTTAATCAGAAAGCATTGTGTGGAAACAATTCAGTCTATGAAGCTAATGGCTTAAAAAAGAAGAAGTGGAAATAGGACTGTCTTTGTTTTTGTTTTTCTTGTTTTTTTTTTTTTTTTTTTTATTTTTTTATTTCTGGGGTTCATTGTTGTTATTCGTTTTTATATTTTGCTTGCCCTTTCTATTTTCTGAAAACACTTTGTTTTTAGTTGAGATTTTTACTTTGTCAAATTTCCGATTTTGTTTAATCTATTTTCTGTCGGCGACCTTTTCAAGTTTTCCATTCCCAGATTATTCTGTTTCTGCTTCACTCTCTCTTTTTCATTTTTGGTTTCTTTGTTGATTTATTCAATGGAGACTAAAAATTTTACTTAAATTTTTATTTTAAAAAATTGGGTTCTGGGAAAATACCATTTTTTTGCTTTGCTTTCAGTCTATCAGTCTTGCTTGTGGTGTGTGTTTGATTAATTTGGATCTAAAATTAGTTCAACAAGATGATTCTTCTTCTAAAATATAATAACTAAACCAATATATGCTTTTTTTTTAATAGTGGGTTCACTTTCAGTGTTTTCATTTTGATTTTAATTCCATTTTTTTCTTTTATAATTTGAAGTGAAATTTTGTGCTGAATTATGGGATCTCTAGCAATAAATAGCTTTTTGATTAATTAGATCTTGAATCTGCCATTGCCCAATTGATTAGCCTCATTGCATTCACATATACATACCCAATTTCAATACAATGTACCCCTTTTGGAACTGTTGAAACTGAAAGTACCGTGATGGCTCAGTGTTTCCATGTTAAGAATTTTAGATTTATATCAAGCATGCAATGGTGTGTGTTGTAATATACACAATTTCTTAACCCATATATATATATATATATATATATATATATATATATATATATATATATATATAAACATAAACACACCCAAATAAAATTTTGGGTGGTGATTTAGCACTGTTTAAGGGATATGATTGCTGGTGATTGCTGGTGATTGTGGTGTGTGATTTTTGGTATTTTGTTTCTTCAGTAATTTATTATTGCTACTTGCATGGAAGAAGTTGTTTAATTACCCAGAAAAATATCCGCACTGCTTGTTTTAGGGGCTCTGTTTTCTGTTATGCTCTGTTTGGCTGTGAAAAATGTACAAACAGAGAGAAATTATGGTTTGGAATTTATGTTTTTGTGGCTTGACAATTTGACTTTGTTGGCATGAGTTTTTCATTTTTGAGAAACCAAAGCCACATTAGAAAATGTTTCCAAAGTAAACAGAATTATTGGTGTGTATATGTTGGCCTGTGTCAATAAATTACAAAATTCCGCTGCGGTCACTTGTGTACCTCAGTATTCTTTTTTACCCAAAATATACTTTTCTGAATTTTGGTCTGCTTAATAGGAAGGCAGTGAAAAAACCCTCAGAAGTGACCATACTTGGTATCTTAAAGTGAACATTTGTTTTTGATAGGTAAATAGTGGGGAGGGGGGGGGGGGTAGGGGAGATGGGGTTTGAATCACAAATATAGGGCACCACAGAGGGTATCAATACCATTGAGCTATCACTTGAACTCCGTATCTTAAAGTGAAAAATGTGCAGTGAGATTTGATTCAAGGGCCACGGAAGAAGTTAATAGGTGTTTCTTGGTCAATTTCGGGACTATATGGGACAGATATCCTCCATGAGTGAGCATGCTTCGGATTTTTGATTTTGATGTACCACTACCATCATAGCAACTAAGAAGAATGCAATAAATTCATACAATTAAGCTAGGAATGAGTAAATTTATCTTTTCAGTGATCTTGAGTTTTCTCGCGTTGGAAAATGTCATGAGTGAGCTATGTGCCATGCAATTTATACCTTTTAATAATCCTCTTTCTTGTGTGTGTGTATGTTCTTGAAATATCATTTGTCTAATACATTGCTACTGATGCTTGATTTCTTTTGTATAATAAGAACTGATGATTATTTTTTTCTTTGCTGTGTTTCTGCACATTATGAAAGATATCATAACCATAGAACGCTCATTTACTCAAGCATCACTCACCTCTCTCTCTCTCTCTCTCTCTCTCTCATGTCATTGGTCTTCCCAATTGGGGATGAGCCTTTTGTTTTGTAAGATTCTTTTGTGTTTGCCCCATAGCTTGGGAAATTTTGTTTCAACAACATAAGGTCTCATTGCATCCAATAGAATGAAAGTGCCAATATGGTTTATTAGCTGAGGATTCAAATGTCTGTATTTGATAATCTGGATTAGTTTCAAAAACACATCTTTGCCTCATTATACCTACTAGTATGATGGTGCTTTGTTTAGTAAAATACTACCTGAGAAACTCATTGGTGTCTGCTCAGTAATCAACGGTGGAAAACATGGAACTGCAGTGTCCTTAATGGCCTTGTATGGATTGCTCTGACTGTGAGTCCAAAAAGTTTTGAATGCTGCACTTTGTCGTTAATTTATTAGCACATGTCTTATCAGATTATTGTGGTGCTCATTGAACCCTCAAGTGGATGTTTTTTAATCTGTTTCTTGAGACTTGAAGAAGATTCAAGTCCATGGTGTTTTCTGATAATAATTGAATGTTTCCTGGAATTGTACCAACCCAAAACAGATTTTCATACATGAAAATGCAGTTTGCACTTCAAAATGTTTTTTGGTACAACATATCCTTGTAGTTTTTTTTCCCCCTTGCTCTAATAATTTTCCCATATTTATGAGAAACGTAAGTTCAATAAGAACAAATGAATGTAACTATATATTCCAGAGTAGGATTTATAATTATGGATGAATAATGTATTATTTAGGGGCTTGCAGAACATTCTAGGTACAATTGTTGGTGTATTTGGTTGGTTTAAAGCTTATGCAGTAATCCTTGATACATTTCTAATTATTTTTCCGCTAATAGGAACTTTGTAAAATTTTCTCAGATGCTCTTTTGTCATTTTAACTCACAATTGGGCAATTTTACAGTCTGAGATGGACCGTCGAAGTTGGCCATGGAAGAAAAAGTCATCTGACAAGGCTGCTGCTGAAAAAGCGGCTGCTGCATTGGACACTGCTGTTGCTGCTACTCTCGCTGATCAGGTGAATTCATTGAAATCAGTTATGTTAATAATGCAAACAGTGGTACTCGTATTTTTTCATCTTAAAGGTTTTTCTATTCTTTTTTTCCCCCTAGTGTTTCATCTGCTAGTTATTTATTTGTAACCTGTGGTTGAGCAATTCCTTTTTCTGTCAAAACCATTCTTGAATGTTTCTATATCCTTACTTTTTATTGTTTCTATACCAGTCTTTAATATGTTGAGTATCCATCTAATTTCCTTCTGCTAGTTGAGAACTTCACAATGCTAGCTTTTATGTTCTTTGCTAAATAATTTTCTGCCTTAGTGGATGGTTAACTCTGGTAAATAAGACTAGAAGTCTGATAAGCCTATCTGAATCCAGAAAGCGTGCCCATGGGATTGAGTGTCTCTGTGCTTTTTCATATGTTGGATGTCTTCTAATCACTTAATGTATATCTGAAGTATAGTTGTCTTCTAGGGTGAAGCGTGTAAACTAAATGTTGCCACCGAGGTCTTTTTTTCCTTCCATCTCTTCATCCTGTTCATCTTCTTCCTTATGAACATTCTGTCGATTGTACTTATTGTTTCTAAATTAGCAGTGAAGCCTTATCATACTATAGTTATCATCATTCCCATATCTACTCTCTAAACTGTTCTTCTAACATTTTTACTAAGATATCAGCTTCAGATTTGACGCATTTTTCCTTTTTCACTTCTTTTTTTTATCTCCCTTGTAATAGTTATCCTCTTAAAGGTGGGTATCCACACATGCCTTTGTGCATGAGCATTGAGTGGGGGATTGACATTCGCAGCTATATATGAGTCTAATTTTCACAACCACATAGTTTCTTTAGCATTTTGATGGAATAATTTCATAATTATTCTTTCTGGTTTTCTTCTTTTATTGAACAGGATAACTATAAAAAACCAAACTATGTTCAAATTTCTGTGGAGTCGTATACGCATCTGACCAGTTTGGAGGATCAAGTTAAGACATATGAGGAACAAGTCCAGACACTAGAGGATCAGATTAAGGAATTGGATGAAAAGCTGTCAGAAGCCAATTCAGAGATGACTACTAAGGACAACCTGGTAAAGCAGCATGCGAAAGTTGCTGAAGAAGCTGTCTCAGGTATGATGCTGATCTAATCTTACTCATAAACGAATTTGTTGCCTTATCAAAATCTGGTTTTTATGTTAAATGGTTCTTCAATTTATCTTGGCTTGAACTTTTTCAAATTGAAACTACTTTTCTGTAGGTTGGGAAAAAGCTGAAGCAGAAGCTCTGTCATTGAAAAATCATCTAGAAACTGTCACACTTGCAAAGCTCACTGCTGAAGATCGGGCATCACATCTTGATGGTGCTCTTAAAGAGTGCATGCGGCAGATACGAAATCTGAAGGATGAACATGAGCAGAAATTGCAAGACGTTGTTCTTATTAAAAACAAGCAATGTGACAAAATTAAACTTGAGCTTGAAGCAAGAATAGCTAACCTAGACCAAGAACTCCTCAGGTCTGCTGCTGATAATGCCGCTCTTTCAAGATCTTTGCAGGAACGTTCGAACATGCTAATCAAGATAAATGAAGAAAAGTCTCAAGCTGAGGCTGAAATTGAGCTTTTAAAGAGCGATGTCGAATCATACCAAAAGGAAGTAAATTCTCTTAAATATGAACTCCATGTAGCTTCCAAAGAGCTGGAAATTCGTAATGAAGAAAAGAACATGAGTATGAGGTCTGCAGAAGTAGCAAACAAGCAGCATATGGAGGGTGTTAAAAAAATAGCCAAGCTAGAAGCGGAGTGCCAAAGATTACGTGGTCTTGTGCGGAAGAAGTTGCCCGGTCCTGCTGCACTTGCCCAAATGAAGCTAGAGGTTGAGAATTTAGGCCGGGATTATGGAGAAAGTCGACTGAGGAGGTCTCCTGTTAAGTCTTCTAGTCCGCTCCTCTCTCCAGTGCCTGAGTTTCCCCTCGATAATGCACAGAAGTTCCATAAAGAGAATGAGTTTCTCACTGAACGTTTATTGGCAATGGAGGAAGAAACAAAGATGCTCAAAGAAGCTTTGGCAAAGCGTAACAGTGAATTGCTGGCTTCAAGGAGTTTGTGTGCTAAGACAGCCAGCAAGCTTCAAATTTTAGAAGCACAACTTCTAGTCAGCAATCAGCAGAAAAGTTCACCAAAATCTATAATTCATATTACCACTGAAGGTTCTTCAAGTCAAAATGCAAGTAATCCACCAAGCTTGACCTCCATGTCAGAAGATGGAAATGATGATGAGAGAAGTTGCGCTGAGTCTTGGTCTATGTCAATGATTTCTGAGCTCTCCCAGTGCAAAAAAGAAAAGAACAATGAGAAATTAAACAAGGCTGAAAATGCAAATCACTTAGAGCTTATGGATGACTTTCTAGAGATGGAGAAGCTGGCTTGTCTATCAAATGATTCTAATGGAGGCATCTCCAGTTCGGAATCTTCAAACAATAAGGTGCCTAAAATTCCAAATCCTGATGCATCGGGAGAAGTCATGACTGAGAAAAATCTCCTGTCTGAACAGCAATGTGATTTAAATCCATTGGAAAATCAGGTATCTTCTGGCGTGGAATTGTCAGAACCAAGTCCTGGCTCAGATGCAGATCAGCTGCCATTGATGAAGCTCCGATCAAAGATTTCAATGGTGTTTGAGTCTCTGCCCAAGGATGCTGATATGGGGAAAATTTTGGAGGATATTAAGCATGTTTTGTTCGATGTACACGTTGTTTCCAAGGAAGTACACTGTTCTGATGCCACATTGGACAGGAAGTCTGACCCAGAAGATTCAGTGGTAACTGCAGAAAAAGACATTTCTTTGTCCCAGCCAGCTACAGAAACTGTGGATATGATAAGCCAAGATTTAGCAGCTGCCATTTCACAGATTCATGACTTCATATTGTTTTTGGGAAAAGAAGCAATGGGAGTCCATGACACATCACCTGATGGCTGTGGATTGAATCAGAAAATTGAGGAGTTCTCTGTCACCTTTAATAGAGTTATGTACAGCAATACTAGTTTGGATGATTTTGTTCTTGACCTTTCCCATGTTTTAGCTAAAGCCAGTGAACTCAGATTCAACGTCCTGGGCTACAAGAATGCTGATGCAGAAATTAATAGTCCTGATTGCATTGACAAAGTTGCTCTACCTGAGAATAAAGTAGTTCAAAAGGATTCATCTGGAGAAAGATATCATGGTGGTTGTGCCCACATTTCTAATCCCACTTCTGACCTTGAGGTTCCTGACGATGGAAATCTAGTCTCAGGCTTTGAATCAAATTCCACATCATGTAAGTTCTCATTGGAGGAGTTTGAAGAACTGAAATCAGAGAAAGATAACATGGCTGTGGATCTAGCAAGATCTACTGAGAACCTAGAGATGACAAGGTCCCAGTTACGGGAAACTGAGCAGCTTCTAGCAGAAGTTAAATCACAATTGGCATCTGCTCAAAGGTCCAACAGCTTGGCTGAGACACAGCTGAAATGTATGGCAGAGTCGTACAGATCACTTGAAGCACGAGCAATAGAGTTAGAAACTGAGCTGAACTTATTGCAGTCAAAAACAGCAACTTTAGAAAATGAGCTTCAAGGGGAAAAGAAGAGTCATCAAGATGCGCTTGCCAGATGTCAGGAACTTCAAGATCAATTGCAAAGGTTAGAATCAAACTTATTCTTGCCCACCTCTCTTGTCCCAATTGATACACATTCCTCATCTAAAGATTGGACATGAGAGGGCCTGAAGGCCCTCTGGGAAATTCTGGGATGCAATTTTTAAGGCCAGAATGCATTTTATTTATGCTGCCAGGTTCATTTCAATAAGCATATTTGCATTTTTAATGATTTGTATTTCAGTTGTTTTAGGCATGCTAATTCACATGGCACTGTTAACTCACAAGTTAATTATTCATTTTGTTTTAAATATTTAATGAAATCTCCTGTTGCTTGATCTCATTTCTGATTTATGTCTAACTCTTGCATACCTATTATTTTAGGAATGAGGGCTGCTCTGTTTGTGCTGAAGCAGCAGCCGATATTGAACTCAAGGCCAAACAGGTGAGGCCTAGATTTATCTGCAGAAAATAATTCTTTCTATCCCCCAAACATATGTTTGTATCAATGCAATTGTATAGAATACTTTTTCAGTTCTGTTTTTGTTCAAACGACATAATTGAAAACATTCATGTGTTATTTGGTGCTTTGCATGTGTCCACCACTAGTTTCTCTGCTTCTTAAGTGCTTGCATATTGAATAGATCTATAGGTACTTCATGCATGTTTCCATATTAAGTGTGTGTATATATATATATACTTGATATGGAAACATGCATGAAGTACCTATAGTTCCTATGATAAAGTTATGATAAATGATTAAAGTTTGTACTGTAATTTCCAAGTTACTTGAATTTAGTTCCTATGTTGCTTGTTGAATGCTTGCCTTTTGCCAGTTGGGCTGATCAGTATGAAAAACAAAGAAAAGAAAAATCTAAACGTCAAACTGTTTCTTTAATCACAGGACAGGGAGTTAACAGCTGCAGCAGAGAAGCTAGCCGAGTGTCAAGAAACCATTTTCCTTCTTGGCAAGCAGTTGAAATCTTTGCATCCTCCAACAGAGCTAATGGGATCTCCTTACATTGACAGGAGTCACAGGAGTGAAGGTCTGGCTGAGAATGAACCAACTACTAGTGGCATGACCTTGCAAAGCTTTGATCAAGCTGAATTGGACGGTGCTGCTTCTGCTAATCTGCAAAAGTTAGGTGCTGAATCTCCCCTGGACCTTTATAGTTCCCCGGGAAGCCCATCTGATATCGAAGCAAACCAATCCCTGAGGTCACCAATCAGCTCAAAGCATCCAAAACACAGGCCTACCAAGTCAGGCTCTTCATCATCGTCTTCTGCCACCCCAACACCAGAAAAACATTCACGAGGATTTAGCAGATTCTTTTCCTCGAAAGCAAAGAATGGTCATTAAGCTTGCTGCTCGCAGGCAAAAATAATGGTTGTTGGTTGAAGTGGCCATTTAGAAATAATATTTAGAAGTGCCAAAGATGGAGTCATTTCATCTTAGAATCATATTTTGGGAGGTTTTGTGAAGCTCTTTCTGAGAGGTATGCTTTCCAAAACATCAGGTAATTTTTGTAACTAATGGCTGTACATGATATCCATATATGTGAATTTGTTTTCTTCTATTCTACTTTACCTTCTGTAATTTGGTCAATTGAACCATGACATTTGCTGAACTGTTACAAAATATTTTGCTTATATTGTATGTAGCAGTTTCTGTATATGCTCTTACTTTATTCTCTTTGGTCAAAGAAAGAACAAAACTCTGGAATCTGGGATGTAAACAGTTAAAAGGCTTAAGTGGGTCGATTTAGGTTCAGTACCACCAGGGTGGGATTGAGAGTGGCCTAGAACTTGTGGGGTGTCCAAAGTTGTGGGTTCCTGTTTGACCCATTTGGTTGAAGATCTTTAAGGCCTCTAATATGGGTGCTGATTTTTGAGGCCATATCTATTCTTTTCTTAGCCTGGAACCCTGGGCCTCATCCATTAGAGTGATGTATTGGGCTCAAGACTCAAGAGCAGACTTATGGGTTGGCTGGGCTACGTGGGCATGGACTATTTGGCTTCGAAAATAGGTTGAAACATTGGCTTCGTGTGGGCCTGTGGCATGTGGGGTAACTTACTATCACGTAGATCATCTTTTGTTGATCTTGAATTCAAATTTGGGCGTTTCTCCAAAAAGAAAAAGAAAAAAAAAGAATTCAAATTTGGGTTTGTCCGGGTGTCCACCCAAATCGATTTTGGGCTACTATGATGTAACAGTGAGTACATAAGAGGGATGGAGAATCTGAGGGATTTGGATTCTATTCAATAATTTCATCGTGCAATTACCAAAGAGTTGTGAGATTTAAAGTTAGAAAGGTAAAAAAAAATAAAAAGTAAAAAGTTGAAAGGTTAAAAAAAAAAAAAAAAAAATTGATCCAAGAGCTGAGAATAATAAAAGTGAATTTTAAACTTTTAATCTAAGCCATTGATTCCCAGCATATCTGAATCTGAAATATGAGATTGAGAATCTCTCTCTCATTCCAAATCAATTTCAGAAAAGAAGGAAAAAAAAAGAAAAAAGAATTAATCCTATTTCTTGAATTATATTATGATGTAACAGTTGTGAAGTCATAGCAGAAGGTGGAATGCAGTACTTTCAATTTGGCTGTTCATGCATGGAGTTATTCTTGTTAATGAAAAATGCTAAAATTACAACTCATGTTACCACAAAATAATTACAAAATGACATGATAAATAATTTTTTTTTTTTTTTTTTTTTTGAGAACATGATAATTGGTTTCACATCAAGATATAATAAATAATAAATTTTAATTATCCTTGGATTTAATATCTTAGAGTTGACAAATCAGTTTGTAAAACATATATGGTAAAATTTAAATTTTTTTTTTTTTTACATCACTCATTTCTAAATTAATCATCAGCAAGTCGTTCAACATAAAAGCGAAAAGTCAAGCAAGTCGCCGGAACTGTAAGAAAGGAAATGGCACGCGATTTAAAACCAAAGGTCATACTGAAATCACGGATTCATGTCTGCCAATCTATATTTTTTTGAGAAGAAATGTCTGCCTACCTACACATATATCCATATCTATGACTAAAAAATATATTACCCCATCATTCATCCCACGTATCACGTATGTGTTCGAAGTTGCAAACCCAACAGTACGTACGGCATATAATATAAAAAAACTCATACAGTAATATTTTTGCAACTTGGATCAGCTACGGGGACAAGGTGTTTGTTTCCAAAATTCAAGTCTTTCAAAGCCATTTATCACAAGTTTGAATGTCAATAAAGAATTGATAAAAAATTTCTCCTTTTTCTTGCTTGGAAGATTTGGTAAGTGAACATGAAGTAAAGGTTATGTGCCAAATGCCAATTATAAATAATAATAAACCTATATATATATATATATATATATATATATATAATACTCATACAATGTTTATAAAATTATAATATTAGCATCCATCGTTTTTATGCATCAAAAGAATTATAATGCCCTTTATTTTATTTCTGTTTATAAGTTACTTAAATCAAATTTTGGGTTACTGAATCAAGAAGCGATTAATATCATTTTGATTTGCTCATTTGCAGTAGGCTTGGTCAGGTTCCAACTTCCAAGACAACAATCTTTTGGTTCTCTAGTTCAACCAACAGCTCTTAACTTGAGCCAAGATGCATTTGATAGTTGATACTCTCTTTGCATGAGATTACTTGAAGCTTCTCGTTAAACCTCTCTTTAAGTATTAAATTATGGGTCCTGTTAATGGGTCCTTAAGATAATTGTTAATAAACCATTTAAAAAAAAAAAATTGACATAACTTTCATAGGAAATATAAAAAACCGTCAAAACAATTAATAATTTTTTCTTTTTTCATAAAATATTTCTAAAAATGTTTCCTAAACAAATATTCTTAGAGTATTCGTTAACTTTTTTCTTAAGTTATTAGTGGTTTAATTAGTCTCACCCAAGTAAATTGCACACCTATTCTATATATTTTTTGAAATTCATGTACAAGCCCCTATGGTAGGTTTTTAAGAATTAATAAATTATAGTTGAAGATGAAGTGAAGAAACAAAAGTGGTGTCCCACAGTCAAAAATACATATAGTCAGAAACATATCTAACTAGTCTACCCTAATCAAAACTTACATACAGAGTTAGATCCAACTACCCCACAACCTAGCCCAACCCCCAACATATGTGGCTCATGTGTCTACACTTCACACCAGAGATGGAAGAAATAAAAAAGTATTTAAAAAAGAATTAAAGATAGAGGGATTGAACCCCAGATATAAGTCTTATAGTTAGGTTGGAACATCTAGTCATATGTCATAACAGAAAAAATGAAAGAAAATATATAATAGTTAGAAACAATTGCAAATTAATATCCAACAACTAGAGAATCCATTCCGTTAGAGGCAGTATTATAAATCCACGTGCTTGTAGAGAAAATAAATTAATCCTAATCCTATTATATGACTAACCCCTCGATTATAAAGATGAAATTATGGTCGTAAGAGGCCGTCAAGTTAAATCACGTCATGTAAATTCTTACTTTCTCTCTCTTTTATCTCACATTACGAAAATTCTTATTTCCACTTTTTCTCTCTCTCTTTTTTTTTCTTACTTACAATACCAACCACAATTCTATTCTAGCCCAACCCCCAACATATGTGGCTCATGTGTCTACAGTCTACACTCCAAAATAGAGATGGAAGAAATAAAAAAGTATTTAAAAAAAATTAAAGATAGAGGGATTGAACCCCAGATATAAATCTTATAGTTGGGTTGGAACATTTAGTCACATGCCATAAAATAATTGTTAGTAACAATTGCAAATTAATATCCAACAACTAGAGAGTCCATTCCGTTAGAGGTATTATAAATCCATATGCTTGTAGAGAAAATAAATTAACCCTAACCTATTATTAGTTTAGGGTTGCAGTTGAAGATTAGTTAAGGGTTAGTTATTATATGACTAACCCCTCGATTATAAAAATGAAATTATGGTTGTAAGAGGCTGTCAAGTCAAATCACGTCATGTAAATTCTTAGGTTATGTTTGGTAACAGTTTTTGTTTTTTATTTTCAAAAACTTTTTTTGATAATATAAAGAAAAAATAATTTTCTTGTATTTTTGAAATCAAAAACATGTTTGGTTAGTTGAAATTAAAAAAATAGTTTTTTGAAAAAAAAAAAATACTAAAATATGTTGTTATTAGGATTTGAATTCTAATGCTAACTCATTAAATGAGACAAATTCATTAACTCAAATGTGTGTTTTCATTGACTTTTGAAAAATAGAAGCTGAAAACAACTTTTTGCATGTTTTCAGTTTCTTTCACAAATTGAGTTTTGATAACAGTTTTTGTTTTCTGTCTATTTTGAGTTTCCAAACAAGTTTTTTAATCTTAAAAATAGAAAATTGTTTTTGGAAACAGAAAATAAGAGGAAAAAGCAGTTACCAAACATACTCTTACTTTTTCTCTCTTTTTTATCTCACATTACGAAAATTCTTATTTCCGCTTTCTCTCTCTTTTTTTTTTTTTTTTTTTTTTTTTCTTACTTACAATACCAACCACAATTCTATTCTATGATTTCTATCCAATACAAAGTGGTTGAGATGAGTAATATCATGCATGCAGATCGACTTATCAGAACTGGTGTTGCTTCCAAGCTCGGATTTTTTTTTTTTTTGTAAAACTTATTTCATGGCTCCAGGGTCGAAATGGACAATGAGACCTATTCAGTGTGATTGCTAGAAAGTTTTCTAATAAATCAAATCTTCTGACTTTTGAGGGAGGAAAAAAACACATATATTGGATACGTTTGAAAAGGAAAGGGGAAGATTCTCATGAAATTGTAACTTGTTTTTTTAGAACAGTAAAAGATTTTATCTTATAATCAGAAGAAGCCTTCAATAATCAATAGTTCAATTGACTTAATTAGAGAAGGAAGTTAGCTTGATCCAGCAATTTGTATCAATTAAAGCCACTATAAGAGCTTTCCCTAATCAAAAAGAGAGAAAACTAATTAAAACGAAATTCTTTCCAAGAGAGAAAAAAAAAGGAGGGGGCAGACCTAATAATTGATTTTGTTTGATTTAAATTAGTCTCTTCCTTTTCCAATGATACCATATTAGTCCAAATAAACATAATGTGACATGAGAGCAACCTGATTTGATGCAATCACATGAGTGTTGCTTGTTTATTGTCCAACATGTCTTTTATTATTGACTTATTATATATAAGGTTGTGTTTAGTTGACAATAATTTAAGGTGAGGATTTAAATTTTTTTTGAGATATCTCAATTCCCATCATTTACTCTATTCTAAACTCTCATCTATATAAAATTTAGGCGAAACTACATTATTGGTCTCTGAAGTTTACCCTATGTGCGCAATTGGTCCCTCAAGTTTGAAGCGAGCACAATTAGTCCCTTAAGTTTTAAAACTGAGTTGTATTGGTCCTTTTACTAATTGCTGTTAACGGTGTTACTTACGTGGCTAACGGAACAATGACTTAGCATTTTTTTAAATGATGTGGCATGTTTTTAATTAAAAATTAAAAAAAATAATTTCCACGTTAGATGAAATTGAAAAATCATATTGACTGGATTAAAAACAAATCTGATATTTGTTTAACAAAGGCACGACAGAGAGAGAGAAGGGGAAGCGAGAGATTGACAACCACAAGAACTCAAATGGAATTTCCATCACAAGCTCTTTTTTTATAATTAAAAAAAAAAAAATCTGGAAAACCACTCCACTAACTAATAGTCCATCTCCCCCACCACAAATTCGTTGGGCTTGTGTGTTATCATTTTAGCCAAGACTTACTCTTAAGTGATTTTACTTGTTTGTTTTCGCGACTTTCATTACAAGAAGGAGAATCCTATCGTTGAATCACAGAGCTACGCCACCAAAATCCAAAGAGATTTTTAAGAAAAAGAAAACAAAGATTTGTTTTCTCATTCTATCTCAGTCCCTCTCCCTGTCTCTGTTGCTCTCAGATTCTTCTCTTCAATCTCAGATCCTTTTCTTCAATCTGATATTCCGGCTAGCCAAAATGATGCCGCCAGAGCAAATCCTTCGCCTACAATGCTCAAAAACTCAGTGGAACTGCCAGAGCAACATCCTTCGACTCCTGCGCTGGAGCAGCATCCTTCGCCATCGCCCTCATCCCCTACGCCGCCTTCCTCCTCGACCTCGGTAGAACCGCCGTGCTTACCACCCTAACTGTCGACCTCATGGTCTCCTACATCCTTGATTCCCTCAACTTCAAACCCGTCACCTTCTTTGATGGTTTTGATGATTTTTGGGGTTTTTATGGTTTTTATTCTTTGTTTGATCAGCGGGTTAAGGGAGAGTTTGATGACGATGCTTGATGATCTGGGTTTTGATTTGTGGTTGATGATGGTGCATGGTCTGCAATGGCAATGCTTGATGATGGTGGATTAATTGTTGATAGGAATTTAAAATATCAGATTTGTTTTTAATCCAGTCAATATCATCTAACGTGGAAACTATTTTTTTTAAATTTTTAATTAAAAACATGCCACATCATTTAAAAAAATGCCAAGTCATTGTTCCATTAGTCACGTAAGTAACACCATTAACAGCAGTTAATAAAAGGACCAATACAACTCAGTTTTAAAACTTAAAGGACTAATTGTGCTCGCTTTAAACTTGAGGGACCAATTACGCACATAGGGTAAACTTCAGGGACCAATAGTGTAGTTTTGCCTAAAATTTATAAATTTTAATTTTATGTGTGTTGCATCTAATTATAATTATGATAAATAAATCATGATTAAAATTAATTATTATTTTTTATCAGGTCTCACCCACCATAATGGTCATAGATACTCATTAAACTTACTAAATTTTCGGGATTTCAAAAATAATCTCTCTCTCTCTAGGGGCCTAACGGCGCATAGAAAAGTATTTACTACTTTTGGAATATAATTACGCTGCTTTTTCCTTTCACGTGAATAGTGAGTCCACTACCCACATAGCAAGCCCTAATATAGAATCACGTAATGATATTTTTAAGGGGTTCAAGTGGTAACCAATTAGTAATGATTAATGACATTTTTTATGACGTTTCATGTGTGGTTTATAATCATACCAAATCTCCCTCACTATTAACCTATTTATAGACTGAATTGCTGTTGTTTGAACCACACTAGCTTCTTTTTTTTCTTTTTTTTCTTTTTTCACCAAACGACTCCTAGGCTCATTAATTACTAGTGAATTATAAATGTTCCTTTGAACCAGACAACCATCTGTTCTTCTTTGTTATAGAGATATAATGTCTCTAACACTCTTCTTCTTGTTCATGAAATGTGACCTAGATTCTTTGAAGTCCTTGCGAAAGGAGTGCTATGCTAAATTTGTGTTATAGTAATAATAATAAGGGTTTTGACAAACTTAATTAGACTGGGTATATCATATATTAATGGGAATATACATGAAATTCCCACATATGTGAGATGCAAAAATAGAGAAAAATATACGCTAAAGAAAAATAATAACATACAATACAGTATTTACGTAGTTCGGCAATTTGCTTACGTCCACGGAGTTGTAGGGATTTCACTATTCTTAGGGAAAAAAATATAGAGTGCAGCAGTACAGTTTTCTCTCTCAAAAACATCATAAAGCTCTAATCTCCAAAACAACAGTTTTTATATCTTGCGTACAGGATTCACAATGAGCGCTATGGCTTCGGCCTATCGACCCAAGCATCCACTCCATGAACTAAGTTTCAGAAAATCTCTCATTAAAAACTGTAACAATATTATTTCGGGTTGGGTCATAATTCAGATCAAACACAACTCCGCAAATCCCAACATATATACGAGATCAAATTCTCCATGCCTGTTGTGCAAACGAAATGAGACTAGAAAAAGCATGATTTTCCAGAAAGTAACATTGAAAAGACATGAAAGAATACCGAGCCAAGAAAATGTAAAATCATTAGATTTTTAACTGTCTAGATTTGAATCTAAATTAATAAGGATTGAAAAAGATGATCAAAAATTAAATAAGGATTGAAAAAGTATTGACATCTTTCTTTGGTTATACTATTGCACATGTGATTGCGAACTTTTGTCTTCATTGTGACTGATAGAGTGGTCCCCCGTTCAGCCGTTCTTCAAGAAAGGGCTTTTTAATTAAGCCAATTACTTGTGGCTATTGAAAGATAATTGAAATAGGATTTTGTTTACACGGATATAAATTTCTATATTAATAATAATAAAGCATACGACCATATGTTAAAAATTGGTTGTTTATATCTTATTTGGAAAATGCCCACAAAATAAATTTAGTGTAAAATATTTGTTTCTTATAAAATGAAATAAACAAGAATGAATAATTTGTATATTTTATGAAAAAATATTATTACAATACTTTTTTAAGAATTAAGAAAAATAATCGTCAATAGTATTTAAGTTATGTATGAATTATAATGTAGTATATATGTTTAGTTTTTAAATATATCCATGCATACACACGAGATTATAAATTAGTGATTTTGGGTTATTCTCTAATTTCTTGTCTATTTTTTTTAGCCTGTCACTTATTATTAAATAAAAAGTAGATGTATATTAACATTAACAATAAAATTATGTAAGTCTTATAAAGGTTAGGTCATTTTGTAAGTGTTAGTGTTGTAAGTCTTGTCTTCCTACTCCCTTCTTCCCCATTTCCTATGTCTTTTGTCTATATTATCTAAAAATAAAATAAAATTATGTTAAAAAAAAAAAAAAAAAAGACGCCGCTGGAAAACATATATATACTTTTAAGTTACACTTGCGAGGCGCATATATAGCTTGTAACTTGTAAACATGGTAAAATTTAATATTAAGTTTTTGTTTGTTTCCATGAATGGATATGGATGGAAAATCAGGTCACTAGATTCAGTGAACTCTTCTTCTATACTTTAATCCTTCTCAAAAGACGCTACTAGTCATGTTCTTCACTCATGTTTCCATTGAACCTTCTGCTAAACATTAATATTAATATATAATACATATATATATATATATATATATATATATATATATTTTTTTTTATATATATATTTATTGAAAAACTTGCAACTTTATTAAGAAGAAGATAAATTCATTATTTCATAAGAAATAGCAGACTTAATCAGCGATGAATTTTCTTCTATCCAGGTTACATAATTATCAAAGTTATCTATTTCTTTAGCATGCTTAGTCAAAAAATGCGCAGGCCGGTTGTTTTGTCGCTTCACATGGGAGATTTCAACTGATGTAAAGTCCCGAAGTTGATGGACTACATTAGTCAAACTATTGGACACAATTATAGACGGGTTATATAAACCCAAAAGAGCATCAAACACAATCTTAGAATATTCTCAACATTAATATTAATATTAATTGATTTATGGGAATAGAAATAGAATTTGATTATCAAAGGTCGAAAGATATAAAATAAAATGTTACCAAAAGATTTTCTTCTGGACTTTTTAAGTTTTCTACGGTAAAATGTCAAAAAAGTTTTGCTTTCACGTTTATCATTGAAGAAAATAATGATACTTGTTAGAGGTATTAAGCTCCAAGGTCTGAGCTAGCTCGTTGTTACTAGCTAGTCTAGAAATATCATTATGGATTATTAAGGCCTACTTGTACTGCAATTAAATTTACTAGAAATATGATTAATATTATTAGTCTTGCATTATAAGTATGTTATAGTACATTGAGTTTAAACTAGGGGAAAGTGATACCATATATGGTTAAATTGAAACTAAGACACATCTCTAATACCATGTTAGAATTTATGTTCGAACTTCAATTCTAACAAAACTGTTAAAGTATTTTGAATTGAAATGATTCCGGTTTAGGTCATAAGAATATATATATATATATATATATATATATATATATATATTAACGTCCTATATACAAAGAGATCAAAGTTTGAGTAAAAACCCAAGATAGTGTTTGGTAATTGGCTCATTGGTCTAGGGTGTAATGTAAACCTAAAGCACCTAGTTTAATCCGGCCACCACACTATTGGTTTATGAGATTTTCGAAATGTCTCATGATTGGGAAATAAAATAGTCTATTTAAAAGTTGAAATGGTACTTCAGAATTACATAAAATAAAATAAAAAATTTATATTAAAAAAAAAAACTTGAGTATAACTTTCTCCTATATTTTCTTCACTAATTGACTAATTGAAACAATAAATATATTTGATTTTTCCCCAACTCTTAAATTCACCTTTTTTTTTAGTCAAATCCAATTCATAGTCCATAATTTATATTTGATATTTTGCCTTTGTTTTTATCATTTTAGTATAAATTGGTGAAAATGTGATTATTTAGTACACAACTATTATTATTTGATGTACATGGTGTATTATATCTTTCTCTCATGTACAAGTAAGTTCCAAATATAAGATTCAGGTTTATATGAAAAGGAAATGTAGTCCCTTGAATGTACGGTATAATTTGTTCCTAATAAAGTGCTTAATGGCTTAATGTTTTATTTATTTGTTAAAAATATATTTATATATATTATCGTTTAAAATAATAAAGTACTTTAATGGCTTTAACGGTTACTTTTGGAGTAATAGTTACACTATATCAATAGACCTTTGGCCACACTTTATTAAGCTGTCATATGCATTTCTTTGTATAGGCCGGTCCACATAATTAAATTAATTAGAGGACCACCTTACTTATTAAAGTGCCCCCATTGATGTTTACTTTTCAAGCCTAGCTATATCCAATATGCTAATAATCTGCAGAGTCATTTAAAACTAAAAAGTCCAGGTCCATGCATCAAACGATCAAGAACTTCCTGCTTGTACTTTTTTGGAGCTGCTTCACTTTGCTATCTATGAGTATGAGGATATGGACCACAGTCACTGATGACAGAGAATAGACAGAGCTATTGAACCTGATCATGGTGAAGAAGATGGCAAAATAGTACAACTCCCAAGTCCCGACAGTCACATGATCAAAATTTTAAATTTTGTTGCAGAGATAAAAGCATTGTCTGTATGGATTCTCAACCATCTATTTAGTGAGCCCCTACTTAAAATTGGGCAATCTATCTGGCTTTAGTTACTCGTTTTGGGCTCTAAATTTCATAAATGGGTTCAGGTTCAGAGACTCACCTATGAATCACAAGTTGCCAAGGACCATTTATATATATATTTTTTTCTATTTTCATATTTTCATTCTTATCCCTTTATTTTCTCTTTTCCCTTGCTGCAAGGAAATTAATTTGTTATGTGAATCTGTCATCTAGTCAAGTAGCAATAAATTGTCATTATCATATGGACAATGCATAGGTGTGGAAAATCTACACATCATAAAATGAATTGCGTATAAAAGAAAGAGTCTTGTTAACGTGTGTCTTCTACATTCCTTAAAATAAAAGAATCTAGTCATCTTTTATAAAGAATCAAGTTAATTTCATTTAATAACTAAAAAAAAGAGAGTTACTTACAATTTAAAATTCATATTTTTTTTTAATTTTTTGTTATTTTCCAATGTGAGTGCGATTTAAAGTCTTTTTAATAAGTGCACAAAAGTACCCAATTAACAAAGGCCATAAAAGAATGTTAAACAAAGACCACAATTCCCAATCCCAAAAAGAAAGGGAAAAAAAAAAAAAACAATTTAGTTTAGTTACATAATAGTTTTTACATTATAGTTGCATTATAAATATTTTAAATACTTGTTTTCACGACACTTTTTAAACCATAATTTTTACATTATTTTGAATAATAATTTTCAAAAACTTCTACCAAACAAGCCAAACCAGTATTTTCAAGCATAATTTTATAGGTATGAAAAAAAAAGTCATGTATCTAGGCTTTTTTTTTTTTTTTCTTGTGTGGGTGATAGGGTCATGTATCCAGCATTATTGAAAAAGAAAATACTTGACAAACCATTGTGATCTTGTGTAGTTTTGGAGAATTTGAACCATCTACCTGAATTGTGATCTTGTGCATAGCTTTGGAGAATTAATGAAAGGAATA
This sequence comes from Quercus tomentella, assembly GCA_028535165.1. Lineage (NCBI taxonomy): Eukaryota > Viridiplantae > Streptophyta > Magnoliopsida > Fagales > Fagaceae > Quercus > Quercus tomentella. Next base: position 12,070,389 of record JAPQVY010000155.1, read on the forward strand.
TAAAAGTCCGTGATAAAAATCAGAATTCTGATATATGTTACTGTTTTTATCACTGTATCGTGACAAGACATTCTGTTTAGCTATCTTTTAGCAGAATTCACTTTTAACAGATTTAACGGCCAACTGTTGAGCTAACCAGAGACAGCCTTAGCATAGAAAACTGTTATCTGGACAAGCCATGGAAACTAGTGCAAGTTGGAACAGTACATGAGAGAGAAAGTGAAAGTGTAAGTAAGAAAAAAAAATGGGGTAAAATATTAAAACCCCAAAGTATCATTAAATAATAAATATTAGCTCTCTCTCAGTGTACCTTGGTACAACTACAACCCCAACCCACTGTGAGAACAATTTTCAAACTTTCAATATCTACAAATCTAAACCCAGATACACAATACTCTGGGTTTTTCACAATTTTGGGTTAATACTTAAAAACTTAGTTAAAAAAGAAGAAAAAGTAGAAAATTAGAACAGAGAGAAGCAGTGAAAGCAGCTTCATCTTCAGCTAATTTTTTTTTTTTTCTTTTTCCTCCAAAAACCAAACTAGGCCTAAGTTGGGTCCGTCTAAATCTTTCATCTGAGCATGGATGTTAAAGATTGAAAGACAACTTCTTCACAAGGAATTGTGAGACCCATCTCGTGGTTGAAGCCAAATTCTTCTTCAGCATCTTTAAGTAGGCTTTGGAACTCAGGGTAGTTCAAGTAAGAGATTGGGACAACATATCTGCTTCTTTTTGCTCCAACATAAACAACAAAATGGCCCTTTGGTACGTCCAAAGGGAGGCCTTGTTCATCATAGTCACGTTGCTTCTTTCCTAAGCTTGAACACCTCTTGAGGATTTGCTTGAGTACTGCAGTTTGAGGCAGTTTTTGTGATTTGTTGATGGCCATTTTTGGGAGAGTGATGAGCCTAGTTTTGGTTGTTTAAGAGAGAGCTTGAGAGATTGAAGAGTGGGAGAGTTAAGGAAGGTTGTGTGAAATTGGGGTGGGGATGTGTGGGGGTATTTAAGGTGAGACTGAGAGGAAGAGAGAGAAACAAAGTCATGTGGGGGTGTAAGAGCAAAAGACAACACCTATAGGTGTTTTAGGGGTCTGTGTGAGCTTAAGGACATGTTTGGGGCCAATCCCATTGGGGATTACTCCCCATTGTTGCCCTTCCAAAGGACAACTTGGTCCCTCTCTCTCTCTCTTATGAAACTTTGGTAATTCATGTTGTATCCTAGGTGAATAATTTTTAAAAAATATATTTCTTTTTTTTTTGATAAAAAGTTTTTAAAAATATTTTTTAAACAAATAATATTTTTTCATCAGCACATGAAAGTTTACGTGAAAAAATTGATGTTAGAATATAAAAGCCCCTAAAAAAATGGTTTAAATCATTGCCTAAGTTTTACCCCCTCCAAAACTCTCATTTGACTTGTACTTGCAAGTAAGGCTGCGTTTGGTTCGATGTAAATCGAATTCCGAGTGTAAAATGAATACAGGGAAAAATGAATTCCCGTAAGGAAATTAAAATTCAGGCGTTTGGGTGTGCAATGGAAAATAGTCCGGAAAACGATTTCTAGTGTTTGGTAACATTCTGAAAATGCTATTTTCCTACAAATTTTTCACATTTTCTTAGCTTCCAAACAAATTTATAATAGAAAATTGCAAGATATAAACTTTTTAAAGAAACAAAAATCAAAATAAAACCATTAAACTTTCAAACTTGGTCAAACAGAGAGGGGGATGAAGAAAGAGTGAGAGATTGAGGGAAAGAGAGTGGTAGACCGAGAGAGGTTGAAATCAGGTTAAGGCTCCGATCTGTGTTTGGCATTGACGACAAGCTTTAGCGATGACGAGAACAAGATGACAAGGCTTCGATCTGTGTTTGGCGGTGACTTTTCAATCCGTAAAACTTGATTTGAAGGTATGGGTTGATTCGAACGAGGGATGGGTCGATGGAGGTGGGTCGATGAGGACGAGGATGAGGGATGGGTCGGCGGAGGACGAGGATAAGGGATGGGTCGATGGAGTGGCTTGCATGCGACGGCGGGGCCGTGTGTCGAGGGGTGGTTCTGGGCGTCACCGGCGAGGATGGGTTTGAACAAGGATGGTGATATGACTGGTGAGGATGTGCTTGGGTTCTTCAAGTGGAGTGTGCTTGAGCTCTCTCTCTTCGGGTGTGTATTTTCAAGAGGCGCGATCTCGCCGGTGCTGGGGTGCGACGAGATTGGTGCGATCTGGGGTTGGGGGCGGTGGTGCAATCTCTTCTTGCTCTTTCTCTCTCTCTCTTCCATTTTCCAAGTTTGGAAATAATTTGAAGGTAAAATAAAAGGCTGAAATGGTTTTACACCTGATGAGGCTTATTTTACGGTCAACAAGGAATTCAATTTCCGTTTGACCCAATTTTCTGTGTTTACCAAACACATAAAGGGGTGTAAAATGATTTCTTAAAACCATTTTCAGCCAAAACAAACGCACCCTAAGTGTATGTTTGACATTAACTTATTTAATATTTTATCGAAAGTGTATTAAAGTATACTTGTATTTTAGAAAAATGATATTTTAAAAAGTTATATGTTAAAAAATATTTTTAAAAAATTATCAAATATATATTTTTTTTCTATAGAAATTTTTAAATCAATCATCCCCGTGATAAACTAACACTAATAATGTAAATTTTTGTCTTTTACCGTACAAACAGTTTGAGCAGCATCCCATCCATTTCCTATGTTACTTTTTCATCATTTTGGGTAAAGAAATTATGGTAGGTTTCCTTTTACTTAAGTACTTTAAATCCTCTTTCCGGGGAGTACTTTTTTGCCTTGGGTAAAAAGAAAATGCTGATCTTGGAAATATATATAGCTGTACCCCGATCTCTATTCATGACTGATTTAAATTTTAAAGTACTTTGAAAGATTTTCATGTTTGCTGCTAAACTCAATTACCGTGTCCCTTTCTGTTTGGGTTATTTGGGGTTAGTTGACAAAATCTTCCACTGTCTTGTTTCAGCTTTGAAATTATCCCAAGCACTAGGAAAATATTTTCATCTTGTCTCCCATTCTTTTTACTTCTCTCTCAAATAATTAACTTGCAAGTAGCATACCAATTAAAATTCAGTTCGGTTAATGTATGCCCTTATGCATATATTAATCATTCATTTTGAAAAAGTTTTTGTGAGAAATTAAAAAAGTTGTCAAAGCAGGTAATCACTATTTCATTTTTCTATAAAAAAGTTTTTTAAAATAGTTTACTAATATATGTCCTAAGGACACACGTTAGTAAAAACCATTAAATTTTTTTGATTTCCTCCACAATTCTTAAAAAGAATATGATTATCCAAATTGTTGTTAGGGAAAAAGAGACTTTTGGAGAGTTCACCAAAAACTTGATGATATTCAATTATACATTTTCTATCCAAAATCTTAAGCTGACATAACTTAATTTCAATTTACCATCAAATTTTCCTTTCAAGTTTTTTTTCCTTCTTTATGTTGCTTATTTATTTCTGTGTACAGTTTGTTTTTAAAACATTAGAATTTCTAAATACAACCATATCTTAACTGATTTTCAGTAAATAACAATAAACAATCAAAAAAAAAAAAACTAATCTAAACACTAAGAGCATTATAACTCAGCTGGTTAGTACTTTAGGTGTTTTCAACGGCAACCTCTATAATTTAAAGCCCTAGACTCCTAACAATTGATATATAAAAAATTGCATAAATTACCCTTCTTCTTCTTTTTTCTCAATGTGAATGTGATACTTTTAAAAAAAAATTTAAATAAAAAAATAAATCTTTGACTCAAGTGATGAAGGAGATACATATATAACACTCGCAATCGTCTTTAACACAAAATTTTCAGAGAATTGAGTTTAGGTTTGCATCCGATTATATACCAATGATTCATTTTCTTTAATTTGTTTTAATTATATATGAGAGAGACAACTCTCACACACACACAAACATTGATATTATACACAAACTTCATGCATAGTTGATTGCAAATTGCTGATTTTCTGTTTTTTTTTTTTTTAAATAATTCTCACCGTCAACTATTACTGCTATTTTATAGTATGCTTTTCTGGCATTGAATAAATTTAGCTTTAAAGAAAATAATTCTCACCGTCAAATTTGGGGTAAGGCAGAAACTTCAGAGAAAATAATGCAATGTACTAAAAGTCTAAAACATAAATTTCAATGAAAATAAATGTCTCACGGAAGCACCCATGCAGCTTCTCTCGATATGAGTTCCTAACTTAGGCCCCAATCTCTTCTACGTGTATTCAATGATCAATAATGGCTGTACTGAGATGTACGACCAATTGCTGTTGTTAGTTTCAGTCACCTTGATTGTTGGGCTCGTGATTCATAGAATTAGAATCACAGTGACACAGATATATAAAGTGCAGCATTTCACATGTACACACCCACCGGCCCTTTGCATGTTTCTTACTTCGATTAGATATCATCCTATTAGAGTGTTAACTAAACTCATGACCATTTAAGTCTTGATTGAGTTGTAACTTTGTAATTCGATTTCAAGATCAAAGTCCAAGATTCAAACTCAATTGAAAGCTAATCTCGAATTTCTCGACAGTCTCTCTTAATCGACAATGGAAGAGTCCTTGTTGTCTGTTGATCGACTCTCGACCAATTGAGGACTAGAAATCTTAATTATTATCAAGCTCATTAAGTCGGCTGATTAAGTTGGGATTTTGTGCCCTAGATGTAAACTATATGAAGGCACATAAGAGTGAAATTTTATTTCAATTTTGTATAAATTGTGATTCTAATAGTTAAATTTTCCATGGGGTTGGTAATAACTTTCATAGTGTATTTTTCTATCATATTCATCCATTGATTTTTCACTTTATAAAAAAATTGCTTTTGTTATTTATTTTGCTTCCCTTTGCTTTATTGGTGATTTGTAATATGGCTAATTAATTGAAAATCAATTGAACTTCATAATTGGTTTATTCAATAAATTTGGTCTAATTCCAATAGAATCAACCAAAGGGGGTCTAAATCGCTCATTTTAGGATATATATGCGTCATTCTTTTAACAAAATGTAGATCACTCAATTGTAGAGACTACTATATATATAATGTAAGGAGGAAGATGCGTATATCCAATGCATAAGATGATTATTGCTTCACCAAAACCTTTGTAGCTCAATTGACACTTAATAACATTTACAATCTAGAGGTCTAGTATTCAAATCCCTCCACCACTAACTACCAAATTATCAACCAAAAAAAAAAAAAAAAAACTTAGTACTTAAGCTTTTTTTTTTTTTTTTTTTTGTGTGTGTGTGTGAGACTATGAACCTTGATATTTTTTATATCATAATTAAAGAAATTTCTAAGAAGCTTCATTTTTATGGTATGGGTGGGCAATGTAACAAAAAGGATGCTTCGCATTTCGGAGTATAAGTCCAAATAATTTGAGAAAGCTCATTTCTTTAACCATTTTTGTATCTATATTCTACAGGGAGTTCCCCCTAAAGGCCTAAACAAAGATAGATATATAGAAAATATGAACATGTGAACTTAGGATTCAATGACCGATAACTCAATTAAATCTATAATTACTAACCCCTATCCTACTAATGCTTGGCTCAAAAAAAAAGTTTGGGGTACATGTGGGGTTAGTAAAAAATAATTTCTTGTGGCCATAAGCTATAAGAGTTCATATACTTTCCTTTTGGCTTTTAATGGTACCGACTACTGAGCATGCAGACCTCTTGAATGTAGTAGGTATTTTGGACCACAACACATTAGTGTTTAGAAGCCATTTGGAAGTAATAATATGCGACAATTCCTTGAAAAATAGCTAAATGAATTGTTGCCCCTTTGCTAATTTGGTTTGTGCAATTGGAGGTCCTTACCTCTTTCCTCTTTCATAATCTAACCAAATCTGAGTATATATGGCTCCTAGCACAGGCACGCAACTCAAGTCGCTCAAGGACAATGCAATCTTTTTCCTATATAGTTTTGGATATAAATGTGAAGGACCATATACTTTTTAATTATGCAAAAAACATAATTGGGAATCTCCACCGTAGTATATTTCAATTCCAAAATTCAGTGCCACATTTTAAGCCCAAGAAAGAATTATAGTGCATAGAGAATAAGGTGAACTTTTTGGTAGGAAACTTGGTAGTAGATCTGCTGGTTAGTCTAATGCTAGGTAGTAAACGTACCAGCTAATTGTCCCTTTGGGTCGACTGAGAGGATGTTTGTCAAATCAACAGCCTCAAGATGCAGAAGGATGGGACAAGTTATTGAGATCAATACTTAAGATTACATATTAAGAATGGTAATTGAGGATGCCAGAAATCGTCAGTAAGTTACACGATACTTATGTGCTCAAGACAATACTTGCACAACACAGAACGAGAAGACCTTAGGAGAGTACCGATGTGGTACTGGCCAAAAACCCTTCGAAAGTTAAGTTAAAAAGTTTTTCACAACCTTAGAGTACCAGAGTTAGGGTGAATTATGCGTACCTTGGTTTGGGAGTGCTTTGGGGTTTTTATAGTAGTGTTGAACCGACTTTTCCCTTTCTTGGGGAAGAGGAATTTTTCTTTATAAAGAAAATCCTCATCAAAGTACATATTTTACAGGATCCTTTCCATATAGCGATTTCATTAACTAGGGTTGATCGTGAGGCGCAATATATTTCCTTTTGGAGTTTCTTGAGGACTACTTAAATCATGGGGATGCCACGTGGCCTTACTACTGTCCACTCTGTATCCATTGGCTTTCTGATCCGTCCACCATGTTGGGTCCGTCCTCTTGTGTACACGCCCCTCGCCTTTTTCCCTCATCTTGATCATGAGCCAAAAGTACCATCGCTTGTGGCTGGTTCAGTAGAATGAGACCGTCTACATCCATTTTACCCTCTTCAGTAGTCAAGACGGGTCCTTGAGATCAACCATCAAGAACAATAGTTAAGATCGGTACCATAAATTAGCCATATTTTTGGACAATTTTCTTTTGGATTTGTAAAGTTGCACACACACAATCTATAAATAAGTTTCAGAGTTAGTGTATGATAATTTTTATGGAATTCAAACAAAACTTATCTCATGGGAAGAGCTGGACGCACCACAAAGTAACTAATAAGAGCATCCACAACTGGGCTTCTAAATGCCATATCTAAACATAATTTAGCATTAAGGCATGAAAAGTGAGCTCCATTCGGACTTGTCAAATTGTAAAATTGTAAAAAAATTTACAATTGTGCTACAGTACCATCTTAAATGTAAGATGGTACTATAGCTCAATTCTAAAAATAAATATTGTTTTTTTATTCACACTCTCTCTTCACTCTCTCTCAGCACTCTCACTTTGGCTTTCTCTCCGTGTGACTCTGTACTCACTCTCTCTCTCGTTCAAGACTTGCCACCGGAGCTGCTTGGGTCATTTTGCATGGAGTTCATCGTGGGGCGTGTGGGTCGTGGCGAGTCGTGCGAGGAGATTGGTGTGGCGAGGTGGGTTTTGATTTTGGGTGGGTTCAGATGGAGTTTTGATCGGCGGAAGGAGATCGGGTGGGTTACGATGGAGTTTTGATCGGCGTGGGTTTTATGGAGATCAGAGTTTTGATCGGCGTATATGGAGATCGGGTTTTGATTGCGTGGGTTTCGTTCCGATGGGGTTTTGATCGAGTGGGTTCTGATGTTCTGTGGGGATCGGGTTTTGAACGGCGTGGGCTTCGTTCCAATGGGGTTTTGATCGCGTGGGTTCTGTGGAGATCGAATTTTGATCGCGTGGGTGCCGAAATAATGGGTTTGTTGGTTTTCTGATTTAATGGGTTTGTTGGTTTATGATTTAATGGATTTTTCCGGTGGGCGTGTGGCGTGGTGGTGATGATTGGTGGTTTGTTGGGGTTCGGCGGCAGTGGCAAGTCCGATCACTTTAAAGATCGGCATGGATTGTTGATGGTTTGATTTTTTTTTTTTTTGGTGTTGACGGTAGGTTATGAGTTGGTGGTGGTGGTGGTGTCAGGTGTGTGTAGTGCAGTGGTGGTGGTGATTGTGGTTCTTGAACAGAAAGAAAAAGAGAGAAAGAATAAATAATGTGTTTGTATTGTAAATGATGGTGATTGTGGGATATATTATTTTATTGTATATAAATATTATTTTAATGAGTAGAATAGGAAAATAAAAGTTGGGGTGGTGGGTGTATTGTAAAATGATATTGTATAATTGATAAAGTAGCTTTTTGAGATAGTAAAATAGGATAGGATGAAATTTTCGGCTGTTGATGCTCTAAGAGCATTTGCAGCAGTGTAGCTATAATGCTATAATGCTAAAATTTAGCTCCACAAACACAAAATCTTTGCTGCAGCAGTGGAGCTAAATCTAAAAAATTTAGCTCCATTGCTACAGTGCACATCTATTTATAGATGTGCACTGTTCATAACATCTAAAAGAAAAAAATATTATTTTATTAAATTTCTCTCTCTTCTTTTATTAAAAAATATTTCTTCCTTTTTCTTTCTTTTCTCTCTCTCTCTCTCTCCGGCTTCTCTGCTTTCTTCCTCATTCCTTCTCTTTTTTTTTTTCTCTCCCTCGTCTACTCTCTGTTTCGCCGTCGCCGATCTTCATCATCGATCTTCATCGTCGCCGATCTTCACCATCGATCTTCATCGTCGTCGCCCAGTTTCCATCCCACGCCGCTGACCCATCTCGCCTTCATCAAACTCAAGCGCGCCACGGACCCATCGAAGCTCTATGCTCGGTCAATATCTTTGGGTTCATGGGTTTGTGGGTTCACGGACCCATCGAACTCAAGCGCGCCACGGACCCGGACCCATGATCGGCGACGGCGGGAATTCTGGGTTTGTGGGTTTTTGAGTGTTTTTTTTTTTTTTTTTTTTTTTGTTGGGTTTGGTTGTGATTGTGGATTGTGGTTGAAATGGCAGTTTGGTGGCTGTGTTGGTGGTGGTTTGGTAGCTGTGGTTATGGTTGCCGTGGGTTGTGTTGGTGGTTGTGGCTGTGTTGGTGGTGGTTTTATTTATTTTTTTTTTCCTTGCCGTGGGCTGTGTTGGGTTATGGTTGTGGCTATGTTGGTGGTGGTCACATGAAGGTTGTTGCCGTGGTTGTGGTTGTCACATGATGGTTGTTGCTGGTGGAGTGTGTGGCTGTGATAATTGTTTGTTGTGAATATATTATTTTATTGTAGGAAAATGGATTATTTTATTGTAGTAGTTATATTATTTTATTGTGATGTTTATATTATTTTATTGTGTTGAAAGCTAAAATAGATCCACTGCTGCAGCATGTGTGTAAGTAAAATAGATAAAATAACTTTTGGTGGAGCTAAAAAGCTAAATTTGTAGCTCCACTGCTGTGGATGCTCTAACACCTTTAAATTTATGGACCACCTATATGTAAAATCACTGTGTAGGTGTTTACAAAAAGTTGTAGTAATTTGCACTGGAGATATATATATATATATATATATATATATATTTATATCAAAATAACAAGATTAATAAGAAAGACGAAAAAGATTTTGTGATGGAGATGTGTTCCCTAAATAAATGAATACCTATCAAAATATTTGACTTTACATTAAAGTAGACCTGCATGTGCATGTGCTCTTCTTGTTCGTAGCTAGCCGTAACACTTGAACCCCAAATATGAACACAGTTAATAATCTGAAACCAATTTCGAAATTAAATGAGAACCACTGGTGTCTTTAATAGACTGCAGTTTACAGGAGCAGACTAAGACTCATTCAACATGTTTTTAATAATTTTAGTAACACATAAAATGCTATAATTTTTTGCATAACTATTCTACATATTAGACTGTGACTAATTATTTATTACTTTCATATAAAATTATTAATTTTTTTTTTATCATTCACAATCTATAACGTAAATAAGATAACTATAGTACAAGTTGTAGCATTTTATGTTGTCTTATAATTATTGTGTCTTTAGACCAAGAGAAAGTCCTCTCTAACGTTTAATGCTTAACGTAAAATACGGCCTGTCCTGCTTGTACTGTTCGTTCGGCTTCTCTGTTTTTCATAACAAAATTGGTCCGGTGGTAGTACGTGTATTTATATACATAGAATAGAGACCTACGGGTATTACATGCACGTTCAAGAATGGTCCCACATTGCAGGGATGGAAATGGAATTGGGATTAATTGAAAGCCGCGGTTAAGGGAATATTTTTTAAAAAAAAAATTATGAAAAAATAAAAAAAAGTAATTGACTTTTTTTATATTTTCTATTAAAATGATATTAATTTTTTTAAAAATAATTCATTAACAAGTACTCTAAAAACAACTGTTAACAAGATGTTAAGACCCTGACATGTGGAAAGAACCTAAGCTATTTAAGCTATTTGTATTGTAATCAATTATCAATTAATTAAAACTTCATCACCGTTTCGGCTTGGAAGGAGCTTCGGTCTGACTTTAAACCTTAAAAGGCTAAAACCTCTTATTTTTTGAATTCTTTAAAGGGTTTAATTTTTTTTTTTTAAATTAAAAAAAAGATGCTGTTTTTAAAACATTAATAACCAATAAATTAAGAAAAAGTGTCCCATTTAAAATTTATATTTCACACTCAGAACTTCACCATCTAACTGGACCATCACTTCTTGTAGTTTCTATTCTCTGGAAAATTACTTTGACTCTGCTAATTAAGTTAGATTAATAGTTAAGATTACAAAATTCATAATTAAAGATTTGATTGTGAACTCAAAGTCAATAACTGAACTGGGTCAAGCTCTATAATTATAAGCATCATGTTCCATGAATGAGATTGGTTGGTTAATGAAGGATAAAATTATAGAACATAGAAATTTTACCCAATGGAAAAAAAAATAAAAAAATAAAAAAAAAAAAGAACAGAGAAAAATATAAAAAATATGAAGGTTGGTCCACAACTACTGCTTGCACCGAAAGGCCATGACTTCCCAATACAAGAAGCTAAAAAACATAGGAAATTTATAGGGTAGGAAATGACCTCTCAAGGCCCCAGAAAAGCACATGGAAGGCCATGTTACCTTTGCCCAAAACCTAATGTAAAGACAAGTAAGGATTATATAAGGACTATAGAAATATTATTTAGCAAGAAAAAAGAATAAAGAAAAGGGACTTGAAAACTGAAAATGTCAGCTAGGCTAGCTGCTTACTATTTCAACCAAAACCTAAATCTATTTCCTTTTCATTTTCTTTCCCCACTTTATTAAAGAGGACCATTTGGAAACTTTAATTGTTGCCTCACCGTTTACATGTAAAAGGGGAGGCAACAATGAATATAATAATGGATGTTATAGCACTCCTTTTTTTAGACAAAATTTTAAGGGTGATATATTAAATATGGTACATATTATATAAGGATTTTATTAACGTATACCTTAAATATGGTATATATTTAAAGTATACATTAATAAATCATTTTATGAAACTTTTTATGAAAAAATGACCAACCTTTTTTTACATTAACCAGATTCATTATATAATATAACAGACCTCATCATAATTTAAAAATTGAAAGGAGAAAAACAATCATGTGGATATGATTCTTATAGAAAGAGATCTTATATAGAAAAATAAATTGAAAACCCAACACAAACATGTTTTGATCAGTTTCAAACTACACCAAAAAAAAATTGACACCGTCACTAAACCAAGTTCCAATTATTTCGTGGAACAAATGCTTCACTACCAATCAACTAAAAATGAAGTACTAGGTCGTGGAATCAGAAACGGTGGGATAGTACTGTGGGCTGGACCAGGATTAGTGAACTTTAAATGTAACAATTTTGGGCCACACATCACACATGCATTAAGATTTTGAGAGCATCAACATTGTATATTATGTTCAAACCGTGTTGTATATCAAGAAGAAATAGGTACGTAATGGACCCATTTACAGCTCATATTAGAAGTCCAAAGCATCAAAGGACTTTACGGAAGTACCATGAACCATACGTAGTTGCACATGGAACTGTATAGCATAGAGGGAGTAACATTGGTGTCAAATCCAAATTAGTCTAAAACATAAGTGACCCACAATAGGGTATAGGGAACAACATTCTATTCAAAATGGTCCAAGCCAGGTTGGATGATTTGTTGCATGGACTTTCAAGTTTGAACTTTGGAGACGTAAATGAAGCCAAAACAAAATGATAAGTTGAAGTTCTGTACCTAAGCAACAAGTTTATGATTGTGTTAGTTTGACAAGCCCAACGCGTTATGATTATAGCATGAAACGGAAATTCAAACTCTAAATAATAGGATGTATTGACAAATTGAGTTACAGAATTTTTGACTGTAATAGTATTTTTAGTAAATAAACAACTAACAAAATACGTCCAAATGCATTCTTAAGTCATGTACTCTCAATTACTATTAAAAAAAAACAAAAACAAACAGGAAAGAATAAATGAAGGGAGGTGATTCATGTAAATGATATTTCATATTATGAACTATTCCTTAAATAGGATCGAATGCAAGGCTAGGGAAAAAAGAAACTAGAAGCCAGAACAAAACAAAACCAAACCAAACAACAGAAAGTAACGTGGGTGATCGAATGTGCTCTATGATTTTATATCAGTTTCTTTCTTTTTATGTTTTTTCTTTTTTGGGAGAAAAAAGTCATTTATTTATTTTGTTAGTAATGAGTTATGAATTATGACACAGACTGCTACTGTGGAGAACAGGTACCCAAAACGAAAAAACCGACCATAAAGAAGGGCTAACTACCCTAGTCTCGATAAAATGGAGCCTAGGTAGGCTCATAACTTGGCAAAATCATTGCTCACAAGGCCACTGATTAGATTAGACTTGGAAGTTGGAACAGAATAAGGAAAAAGTTCCACCAAAAAAAAAAAAGAGACGGCAGGTCCAAACAAGTGAACAAGAACAATCTCAGCCCCACGTACGAGAGAGTTTTTAAAACTTAAAACCTGCAATCTCAGAACCAGAAAATATATATATATATATATATATATTAGTTTTTATAAAATCCCACTTATCCTATTAGAAATAGTTTATTTAGTTTTTTCTTGAATATTTTTTTGTTAAAAGTGTGTTAAGGTATACTTATATTTTTTAAAAGTAAGAAAAAAAATGAAATTTTAAAAAGTTGTACATAAAAGTTAAAGGACCCAGTTAATGAGTGTCCTTAGAATATTTATTAATTGACCATTTTAATTTTTAGAAAAGTTTTGATATAATTTTCATGGAAAATATAAAAAGCTGTCAAAAAATCAATTACTTTTTTTCCTTTCCCATCAAAGTTACTTAAATTAGTTTCTAAAATTAATACTCATAAAGCATATGTTAACTTTTTTCCAAAGTTAAAAAAAATAAAAAATAAAATAAAAAGCTAGATTATAATATGTGTCAAACACGCACCATATGTCTGGACTCTAGCTTATAATATGTGCCAAACATGCACCATATGTCTCTACATTATAGTGTTCAATTGTTCGTGTACAAATTATACATGGAAAAATGAAAATTTATTTTCTTAGTGCTAAAATGAGGTTAATATTTGGTTCAAATAAAATTCCATTTTTTCTAATGTAAAAAGGTTGGTGAATTTGCACGAAAGATTAGGTCTAACTGAAGCCCATTTGAGACCGTGGGAGAGTTAATAGGCCAGGGATTCTTAGGCCCATTTACTGTGTTATGCATTTTATGGTGAATGTCATGACTCATAACCCAAAAGAAGAGAGAGAGAGAGGAGGTAGCTAATGTCCAATTGTCCATGTTTATCTTTCTTTTCACCCCTCTTCCAGACTTCCAGTCAGTCATCTGTTTTACACAGTGTCTGTGACACTGTTTGGGTACTGTAGTTTCCATACCTTATTTGTATAGTATTTATTAAAAAATATATAGTTTTTTAAACCCAAAAAATATATATATATATATATATATATATATATAGTTTTTAGTATCTTTTATATTAAATATGTGACAAAAGAGTAAAAGCTAGCTTATTTGGGGGGAAAATTTTTTGCCTTTATCCAAATGACACATCACCATATTGTGATGGACTTGCGGCCATCTTTGACCCAAACTTTCAGTCGTTAGGTTGGAGATAGTCCATTGATCTAACTGAAACCAACTTCTCATCCTTTGTTTTTTTGGTGTAGAAGATCATGTTAACGAAGTGTTTACGAAGCAAAATAAACATTTCAAGAATGTTACAGGAGCCATAAAATATTGACAGTCAGTTTCCATATTTAATGTCAATGCTTTTGAATTTTTTAAAATCTAATTTTAACTACTTTAGAGCAACCGCATCAGTGGTTGCAAAAATTTGCAAAATATAAAAAAATGCTCAATTTTGCACATTTTAACCAAAAAAACACCCACATTAGTGCTTGCAAAAATGTGGAAATATACAAAACTGTTACAGTAATCGTGCATATATGCACGATTACTGTTCATGTGCAAATGATTTTTTTATTCTTTTTTTTTTTCACTCTCCCCCTTCATCTTGCTCTTCTCCTCTGTCTTCTTCTCACAGCAAAACCACAAAATCACCCTTGTCCCAGCCTCAACCACCGATCTCTATCTTCTTCCAACAACAAAATCACAAAACCACACCTGCCCAACCTCAACCACAAATCAAGGTGGTACCACCCAAATACAAAACCCAAAAACTAAAATTAGTAATAACCCATCATAGAACCAGTGGTCCAATCATCGAACCTCCAGCACCAATGGCTCCGCTACCTGAGCCATCGGTTTTGGTGGTTGCTTGAAAAATAAGTTTAAATTCAAAAAGTATGATCATTAGAGAAAATAATAAAAAATGAATGAAGAATGAATATTTTATTGAAATCTCTTCTAAAATAGATAAATTGATGTGGGTGTTTTGGAAAAGTAGTTGTGTAAAATAGAAAAAGTAAGTTTTTATGCTAATATAGACGAAATATTTTACACGGACTAGTGCGATTGCTCTTAGCTTCATGTGCCAGCAATGGAGTTTCATTGCAGAATCAATGCCTACTCAAAGTTCAGCTTTATAGCCTAGTGGTAGTGTCACCCTCTGTGTTACCTGGTTTATTGGGTTTGAACCTCATCTCTCCACTATTTCATACTTAATACACAAAACTCTCACTTTTGTGAAGTCTGGGAGAATATCAGTAGGCAGTCAATTTGATTAGAGAATCTCACTTTTCTAGCAGCACTACAGCGAGCAATAAAAGTTTCTTTTGGATACCATTGATTTGGATTTGGATTTGGATTTGAGAGGGCCCAAATCCAAATTCTTTGTTTGGATAACTTAAAATAAGAAGAATTTGGATTTGGCCCAAATCCATCATGGATTTCAGGGGTCCAAATCTGTTAATTTCAAATCCTCTCATGGACCATGGAATTTTAAATCCTTCACAACACGCTCTTCACTATTCTCACGTTTCTCCACCTCTCTCTTCCTTGGCGCCACAAGCTCTTCTTCTTTCTCTATTTCTCACAACAACACAAGTTCATCACTCTAACTTTTCTCTTCTTCGTTGACCTCTCTATTTCTCTATTTCTACTAAATCTGAATCCATATAGGCTCTGGGATGTGGGTTTCATTTTATTTTTATTTTTTTTTTGTGGGTTTGCTTGGGTTTCATTTGATTGTTTGTGGGTTTTGTTGGGGTTTTGTTCATTTGTTTGTGCGTTTTGTTTCATAGTATTTTCAATGACTTGTCTTGGGTTTGTCTTTATTTTCTATTTCTATTTTCTTTTTGTGGGTTTGTAATGCAAATTATATGTTTGATGAAATGCTTCTATGAACTATCTATGAGTTGTGAAGTAATAACTAATAAGTAATTGAAGAAGGTAAACAAAAATGAACGTACTTAAGCAGGGGAGCAATATCTAGTGACATTATGTATAATAACTTCGTCTTCTGCCTTGAAGAAGGTAAACAAAAATGAATTTGGTGAAGGTGTGTAACACACTGCTTGGTACTCTACCCTTCCAGTTTGCCAGGCTCTGAGAAGTGAAGTCATAACTATGCACATAGATAACATATAGAATATAGATGGAGGATTTTAAATCCCATAGGAAGTGAAGTTATTCCTTCTTATGTTCCACTGGAAGTTCCATGACAATCTGTCATGTTCATCATGAAATGAGATGACTTGCTCTTTCATCACACATTTTAAGAAAGATTTAGTCTGTTCTCTGTTGTATTCTAAATAATTAGAAAGAATAAAAGTTAATGGAATGTTACGTTATATGGTTGATCAATTACACAATTAGTATACCATTTTGTAAATGGATAGTAAATGTATTGGTGGACAACAATTCTCTCAAGTGTGGTGCTCCAAAGGTTTTGCCAAATTGGCTTCCTTGCCTCTTTTTTTTCTTTTCTTTTTTTTAGGGTGGTATTTAATTACTATATAATTTTAGGCACTGTTTATTTGGTTTTGTAAAGGTGGGTCTTATAGCTTGTTTTACTTGAGGTAGTATTATGCAAAAACAGTTTCACGATTGTAAGAAAAGCATCCCATTATCCCAATAGATCTAAATGGTATGCGTTCTAATGGAAAATCAATGTAACAATAAAGTCTTGAAGATATAACTTTTTGGTGAGTTCCCCTGAATGTTTGAGAGGCCCGGCTACCTCAAATTAGCCAGAAAATTTGCAGCTTTCTTCTTTTGATCTAACTATTATGGGTGGTTCTCGCTGTTTTTGTATTGAATCCAAATTTTTTCAACTGGTGATAGAGGAAGGGGGACGGTATTTTTCTTTAAGGATTTTTTAGAGGAGTAGGTACTTCATGGGTAAGAATGCGGCACAATGGCTGATGAAGAGTACATAACAGATTGCCGTTGGGATTAGTCCAAAGTATTTTTATACATTTAGGGAAGGTGATGTAGCCTACACCCTCCAACGGAGCTCCAACTCTTTTGGCTTGTTCCTACTTTTGTCTGAACTTAAAGTTGGCAGGTCTAGGAGGTCCATTATTATTCCAGAAGGCAAAGCAAAGAATGGATGGAGGGTTTTTGGGTTAGAATTAAGGAAGATGTTAGAACCCGAAAACTATGTGAATGGTGGTTTTGGTCATTTGAAATTTGTAGCTCAGCTTCATCAGGATAAATCAGGGGTTCAACCATTTAAAACTTTTGCCGATACGATGCATGGGCATCAAATGCAGGTCAGGGGCAGAAATCAGCCAAATCTGTTAAGCGCCCATGATAAAGGGAAATTGCAATTAGGGGATAATAGGAGGGAGAAGCAGAACCCAGTAATTGAACAGAGGAGGTTGAGCGAAACGCTGGTGAGCATACCAGGTCCAACGACTCTAGGAGGAAGAGATGTGGGTTCTTGGCACATTAATGTGGAATTTAATTAAGGAGAGACAAATCCGGTAGGAAATAAAAGGAGTTTTCCGTTGAAATTCAAATCAATTTTGAATGAATCTGTTTATGGAAAAAACGTGAATTGAGGAATTCTTACTAGATAGGAGAAGGCTTGACCGTAGAGGTGAATGGGGAAGGAAAAGGTGTGTTGCATGGAATTCTAATAAAGGTGGACTGAGGAGTTCTAAATAGGTCACAAGGAGTCAGAGGGAACACGTGGTGGGTCCTCCTAGTGGATCACGGGGTCAAAGATTAAGTCCCACGTTGGCCTAAACTAGTTTGGGCTCTAATCAATCTAATGAAGTTTGCTTCTCGGGCCCAAGTATTTATGAAATGGGCGAGCCCTCTTTTATGACTAGCCCAACACCCCTGGCCCACTCGGTGACACCATTGATATCTCCTTCAGACAAGCTCGAGTCATTGATGTCCACTATCAAGGTGTTTGAGTGACAGGTAAAGCCTCCGTTGCTTGTTAGTCGCAGCTAGTCTGATGGAATCAGCTCGGATAGTCTCACGGTGGCCGGGATAGAGGTTGGGCTCAACTTCGATGGTTTCGCGATGAAGCCAATGGAGGATATTAATAGTTGTCTTGATAGGAAAAGCTCCGACAGCACCGCGATGGATGGGTTGGAGGTTGGGACCAGCTCCGACGATCTTGTGGTGGCTCCAATGGAGATTAA
Organism: Quercus tomentella; assembly: GCA_028535165.1. Lineage (NCBI taxonomy): Eukaryota > Viridiplantae > Streptophyta > Magnoliopsida > Fagales > Fagaceae > Quercus > Quercus tomentella. The sequence continues at coordinate 12,088,401 of JAPQVY010000155.1, forward strand.
TCGCATTTTCTCTACTGGGTTTAACTCTAACGGTCACGCGGTGGCTCAGATGGAATTAAATGGTAGCTCCCCTGATGGGTTCAACTCCAATGACTTCACGATGGTTCCGGGCAAGATCGACATGGTAAACTCGCAACTTTCGAAGGGTATTTTCTTGGCAGATATCCTTAAGAGACTATCGGCTGCGGGTTTTTTTGGGTTTTGGTGTCAATAGTGTGGATAAAGTTGGAAGTGAGTGTAGTGTGCTATTGATTCAAGGGGCGGACAACAAGGGCACCAGGCCATTAGATATGGGTGAGATTGGGCAGCCTAATTTAGCGTTGATGGAACCGAAGTTAGATTGTGTCCTATCTGTTTTGGGTGTCTCGACGGTAGAGGAAGTGGCTTTCCCAAAAGTGGTTTCGAGTGAGAAAGAGAGTTTGGCAGATTGTAATTAGTTGTTTACTATTATCCCTCTAGAGCTGGCCTTGTCGATGGAAGTGCACAACGATTCTGAGGTGTTAGATATTGGTGGTACGTTGGATGTCTCTAAACAGGTGAAGAACAGAATCCTAGGTTTTAGTAAAGTGATTGGGCTTTCTGTGAATCGTCATGAAAAGTTATGTATTGCTTATCTTCAAAGGCTAGAAAGGGAGATAGAGGTTAGTAGCAGCGGAAGAAAGCAGCTACTAACCAAAAAGTAGCATTCTCCACGGGTAAAGGGAAAAGAGAGTTGAGGAATTTAATCTCAACAGTTAACTATGATGGGAGATAGTGTGTTGGAAGTGTGGTAGAGACAGTTGTGGGGCCATAAAAGTCTTTATGAAGTTGAAAATGATTTCATGGAATGTTAGAGGTTTGAATGACTCCCAAAAACGTCTGGTAGTGAGAAACTTGTTACGTGAGTGGCAGTGTGATGTTGTATGCCTTCAAGAAACAAAGCTTGCTGGCATAGATAGATAGCTGGTTTGCAGCATATTGGTGGCTTTAGATGCTGATCAGACGACTGGTGGGGTCTTGATTATGTGGGATAAGAGGGTTTTAAAAAAAGTTGGAGGTTCTGGTGGGCTCGCTTTCGGTGTCGGTTCAGTGGAAAGGTGTGGAGGACGGTTTTATTTGGGCATGTTCAAGGGTGTATGGCCTGAACGATAATAATTTGAGGGGTGATTTATGGGATGAGTTGGTTGGTATTTAGCAGTATTGGAATGTTCCTTAGAGTTGTTTTGGGGATTTTAATGTTGTTCTTTTTCCTAGTAAACGGAGGGGTGGGTCTAGGCTTACTCCGGCTATGGAAAAAATTTCTGAATTTATTGAAAATTTAAACTTGATAGATTTGCCGTTGGAGGGAGGGAGTTTTACATGGTCTAGTGGTACTAACCAGCCATCCATGTCTAGGATTGATAGGGCTCTAGTGTCACAGGACTAGGAGCAACACTTTCCAGATGTGATCCAACGGATTCTATCACGACCTGTTTCAGATCATTTCCCAATTCTTTTGGAGGCAGGGGGTATGGCAAGGGGGAAAAGTCCCTTCTGGTTTGAGAATATGTGGTTGAAAATGGATAGGTTTGTTGATAGAGTAGATTCATGGTGGAATCGCCATTCTTTTTCGGGTACTCCAAGTTATGTGTTTGCTAAAAAATTGAAAGTTTTGAAAGAAGACATTATTCAGTGGAATCGCCAAGAGTTTGGCAATGTTGGGCGTTGGAAGAAAGAATTATTGGGGGCTTTAGAGTTACTAGATGCTAAGGAAGGGGTTTTTGGACTCATTGAGACGGAGAGAAATGAGAAGATTAAAGTGAGATCGCAAGTAGAGCATCTTATTTTTGTAGAGGAGATTTCTTGGAGACAAAAATCAAGGATGCTATGCATTAAGGAGGGAGATAATAATACTAAGTTCTTCCACAAGATGGCCAATTCTCATAAAAGGTATAACCATCTGAGTTTCTTAGAAGTGGATGGGGTGATTTATGAGGAAAAAGCAGAAGTGGCTGCTCAGGTAGCTCAATTTTATAAAACTCTGTATTAGGAGTCTTAGGAGTGGAGACCTATTGTGGAAGGACTGGAGTTTGATCAAATAGGGGAGTTCGAGAAGGGCTGGTTGGAGAGGAGATTTGAGAAGGATGAGATTCTATCAATGGTCAGAGATATGGAAGGGGATAAAGCTCCAGGTCCAGATGGCTTTTCTATGGCCTTTTTCCATCATTACTGGAGAGTAGTAGAAAGAGATGTTTTAGCAGTCTTTGAAGAGTTCTATCAACACTGTAAGTTTGAGAAATCTCTTAATGCTACCTTTATAGCTTTGATTCCTAAGAAGAATGACGCCTCCAACATTCATGATTTCAGACCTATCAGTTTGGTGGGGAGTTTATATAAAATCTTGGCCAAGGTTTTGGCAAATAGATTAAAAGTGGTGTTAGATCAATTGATATCTGAATCTCATAATAGTTTCGTGGGAGGTAGGTAGATCCTTGATTCAATTCTCATTGCCAATGAGTGTGTTGATAGCAGAACGAAGAGTAAGATTCTGGAGGTGATTTGTAAGTTAGATATTGAGAGGTACTTATGAAGTTGTTGAAGAAAATGGGCTTTGAGGAGAAATGGTGTAGCTGGATTTGAACCTATATCTCTACAGTGCAGTTTTTTGTGTTGGTCAATAGGTCCCCAGCTGACTTCTTTGGTAGCTCTAGAAGTTTGAGACAAGGGGATCCATTGTCTCCCTTATTATTTTTAGTTATGATGGAGGTGTTTAGTAGGATGGTGAAGAGAATGGAGGGGGCAAGTTTACTTAGTCTTTAGGGCGGATGGTAGGAGGGGTAGAGGGGAATGTGTTTCACATCTACTATTTGCGGATGATATTATCTTGTTTTGTGATGCAGAGATGGAGCAAGTTCTACATGTTCGACTGCTGCTACTTTGTTTTCAGGCTGTGACTGGTTTGTAGGTTAACGTAGCTAAAAGTGAAATGGTTCCTATAGGAGAGGTAAATAATGTGCATGCTTTGACAGAGATATAGGGTTGTAGGTTTGGGGACTTGCCAATGACTTATCTTGGTATGCCATTGTGGGTGTCCCATAAGTCCCCCTCTATTTGGAACCCTATTTTGGAAAAAAATTGAACGGAAGCTAGCATGGTGGAAGAAATTGTATTTATTGAAAGGTGGTAGGCTAACATTGCTTAAAAGCACGCTATCTAGCTTCCCCACTTATTTTTTTATCTCTATTTACCATCCCTACACGTGGCAAACAAAATTGAGAAGCTGCAAAGGGACTTCCTGTGGGGAGACCCTAAGACACATTTAGTGGGTTGGGATAAGGTGTGTATGCCTATTGCTAAAGGAGGTTTGGGTATTAGGAAATTGACCACTTTCAATAAAGCATTACTAGGAAAGTGGCTTTGGCGTTTTGGGATCGAGGAGAATAGGCTTTGGAGGAGGGTGGTAGCTTTGAAATTTGGGGAAGAATTGGGGGGGGGGGGGGGGGGGTGGACCTCTAAGTTGGGAAGGGGTGGCCATGGTTGTGGTTTATGGAGAAGTATCTAGATGGGTTGGGGAGTTTTTAACAAAAATGTTTAGTATAAGGTTGGAGTGGGGGATAGAGTGAAATTATGGAAACATAGGTGGTGTGGAGATTTTTCTCTCAATTTGGCTTTTCCAGTCTTGTATTGCAAACAAAGAGGCTTCCGTAGAGTAATCTTTGATATGTCAAGGGACAGGGGATAGGAGAACTTGGGATGTTCGTTTCAATCAGGGTCTTAATGATTGGGAGGCAGATGTTCGTTTAAATCCAAATCCAAATCCAAATGTTGTCATCCAAACACAACTGAAATGAATTAAATATATTACATGCATATCAACCATGCCCTACTTAGAAAATGAAGCCCAACACCAATAGTCAAAGAGGAGTTTACAAGCACACTTAGCACAGATCATTCTCAATCGGGCATCTTATGGGTGCTAATACGAAATAGTGCTCCATAGTCTCTACTATTACATCCTCCCGCAACTTGCCGTTTATCCCCAAAAGATAAAGAAATAACGAAAGGAAAAGAAATTAACTTGCCCAAAACTCTGGTATAGATCTTAACTCGTCAACACGGCTTGCTGCTGCAACGCCTCTTCAGCTTGCAAGCTCTCATAATATTTGACGAGGACACTCCATCCCGCAGGGCACATAAAACCATCAGGGGGGTTCTCACCGGTCCTTGCATAAGTTCGCATCTGAAACAACACAATAAATCCACTAAATAAGATAAATATAACATGAGTTTCCCAATAGCCATAAAAGCATATCTTACACAACCTTCACGAACGTACCCTAGGAAAGCTACGAGGAAAAATTGAAGAGAACCTAGGACAAAAAAGATTTTAAGGTTTTGCCTTCTAAATTTTCCTTCCTTTGTCAAAGACGCACTTATGATGACATAGACTGAATTTTTTCAAATAGATTTTTCATAATAGATGATAACCACAGAAGAGTTTTGTTAGAATAATCAGATAAATCACCAGTTACCATAAGTCTCTGAAATCAATATCCTTGTTATGCCAAAGCATTAACATTGTCACCCCAACCACAAAATGTGCCAAATTGTAGATTTATTATGCTAAAGATGCAGGTAGCTCAGTTTCTGATTGACAGCCCAATATAATTTACCCAGGTAAGTACACAGAACATCTAAGTTTTACTAAGAAGTTAAGGTTTAACTATTTAAATCACACCGCTATTCTAAAATCTCCTTCCAGATCGATGGAGCTTGAGGTGTTTCACTGGGAACCAGAAAATGAGATATAGCTCCTACCTTGGTTCCGGAGATGAAGAGGAAATCTTTAGCACGTGAAGGTTCAAAAAATGCCGTCTTCTTTTCCACAGTGTCTTAGGCTGCCACCTGCAGTTTATAAGGAAGAAAGTACATTATGAGGGAGAACACAACAGAGCTCATTCACCTCCCATATAACATAACAGACCCAGAAAAGGCAATTACACCTATGGTAATGTAGAGCTACAAGTACTTGAGTAATTTATGCAGAGTTATGACATAATCAGACATATCAAATTGATAGAAAAATATGCAGGGCTCTCTCATCGGCAAAGTGTAATTGTCTGGAAGTAATCTGCATGCTCTGTGCTGTGATGGAATGAATCATAATGTGTGGGTCTCAGAAGGTTAAGTACTTTAAACCCCCTTTTGACCATACCAATCAGTGACAGCAGAGTCTATTTGCCATCAGCTTTTTTGTTTAGCTTTGAAGTTTATTTGCATTTATTCAGCTTTTTAAACCTCACATTTTTTCTAGGTACAACCATACTTTAACCAACTTTCAGTGGGAGGGATAAAATTCAGCAAAAATCCAAATAAGTTGGTGCCAATATTCAGCTTCAGATATTTTTAAACCTGTGATGGTATGTACTGCATTTGTATCTTTCAAGTATCTTTTGATAAGTAAAAACATTCAATTAAAGAGAATACCAAAAGAAGGAAAGAATGGAAGTGGTAGAGATTGAAAGCCACACAAAAACATCTTTAGGAACTCCTTTGAGCTTGCTGGTAGGAAGTCCCATGCTCTCCAACTTTTTGTGGTATATACAAAGATGGACCATTTCCATAAGTTTCCAATTTAGTTTGAAGAGATATTTATTAAAGATAACAGCACAATATGCAGTTGTTAACAATACAACACATTCGTTCTCATCACTCAAGGAAATCAAGCCAAAAATACTCATTAAAATTTGATAACTAATAAGAAAAAACTGCCTAGGGACCAAGGAAAAAAATTAATTAAGACTATCAAAATTACTTTATATCACAATCAACCCTGAACAGAAAGCAGAGTTTTGATGTAACGAAGGCATAGAATTGCAAATAAATGATAATAAAGATAATGCAAAAGGTGAAGAGATAGAAATAAGCAATAGAGCTTCAACAGTACAGCGTAAAAGCAAAGCATAACGTGACTTACCCTGAATGGCAAAATATTTAGCTTCTCCAGGCCAGGAGCCATGCTTAAGACTTTTTTCCCATGATCAGGGTCATATAAATCCCTCTTCTCAGTCGGGTGACCCATACCTGCAGGGTCACGACCAACAATGTAAAAATTGGCACCTGCATTTATCCTTGCTTTGGCATGCCACTGCACTTCAGTTGGACCAGCATAATGCATAGGTGATGGAAATATGGCTAAAATAGTAGTCTCAGGGTCAAGAATTCCGTCTTCTAGGACCTGAGAAGAAACAAAACTGTGAGCAAAATTGTACATTTTGGAGACTTAAAAATGAATTGATTAAATTTCATGTATGGAGTACTTCGACACAAAATTTGGATATGCAATGATCACTTCCAATTTTCATCACCGAAACAATGATAAAATTTCAAAAAAAAGGGGGAGCATTTTCTGAAATTATCAAATGATTTCATTTAGTTCTAATGAGTTTGTTTACTGAAAAGCTATGGCCCATGCAACAGCAATTAGACTTATTATAGAATTACGGAAACAAGCAGAATGGTATCACTTTATTAGCAGTGTAACTGCCAAACTTGATATTATTCAATGTTATACAAGAAGAGCCATGCAGATAACCTTGCTATGTTGCTCCATCCGAACATCCAAGGGCACATCATCTGCCTTTGTGAAACCTCCCAAAGGATGCAGTAATAGAATCGGATTCTTGTATCCCATTTCCAAAAGTCGCTTGCGTGTGTCATTCATTAACAAAGCATGCCCATTATGCACAGGGTTCCTTAATTGGAAAGCAAAAACTGCATCAGCCTGATGCCTGTTAAATTCCTTCCGGAGTTGTTGAGGTGAGAGCCTGTAGTGATCAAGCCCATCATTATATTTGATAGGATTCAACACTTCCAAATCTCCACCAACCAACCAATTTCCAGCTGGAGTAATAACCTCCTCGACATATGGCAATCCTGGAGTAGTTGTATCCCAAGTTCTAGCTATTCTTTCTTCTTTGTTATGCTTGTATATTTCAATACTGCAAAAGAATTGTTATTAGAAAAGCTTAGGATGACAGTCAATAAACTGAGCTACGTACTCATTTATAGCTCCAGTTATATACTCAAGTACAAAGCAACAATACTAAATTACAAAGAAAAATTCAAAAGTACCAACTAAAACCCAAGATTTGGCCAGTCAAACCCAATATGATCCTTATTCACATGAGCAAGAATAATGGGGATAGAGAGAGAGGGAGAGAGCTGGGAAATTGATAACATGTTAAATTCTTTCTTTTGTCCTGGAAACCCCAGCCAAACTCGGTAAATGTCATGCCCCAGCCCAATATGAGTTAGTTTCTGCAGAACACACCAGGTAGAACCCATGGACAAGTAAGAGTGACCATCGGCATCTTCATTCTCATTGATAAATGACTAGTTATACCAAAATTTTAAGACATGATAAATACTCTACAGCATCATATAAATTTTTATATGGGGTTTAACGACCCAAGAAAAAGCGCTAGCCACATCTGTTACCTCAAAAGAACTAGTCACAATTGAGGCTCCTTGCAGTTGTTAATAAAGTCTAGTTCAACCCAGTAAATACCCGATGTGGGACTTATCACACACCCACACACATCACACAACCAATCAAATTGGGGCATCACAATAAATCCACTAAGCTCAGCCAACTCAAATGCACCAAACTTCAACCAAGTCTAACTATACGTTCTTATGAAACTTCAGCTAGACAATAACATATTAACATCTCTCAATACGTATATATGTCCCTAGACAGAAACATTAAACAAAATTAAAACAACAACAACAAAACAAACAATTCAAATTTTATAATAAAAAATAAAAGACCCCCTTTGACTTACATTGTCAAAATTCTCCTCATTTTCTATTGCAGTACCTCCTAACAATCTTCTCTTGAAATCCCAAACAAACATGTACAACGTCACAAACATGCTCTCTCCTTAATTCACATATATTTTAACAAATAACAAAGACTATTCCTTCAGTTAATACCGGAATCAAAGACAGAAGCAACAATTAAAGTATTCAAATATACATATAATATATTCTCCGAATCGAAACTAGAAAACGACTAACCTCCGAAGAATACCGACCAAATCTCCATTAGGACCAACCAACCCCACATTTGGAGACGACCCAATTCGAGTTTTGGTGTCATCATCAATAGCCAAAACAATTGGAAGCGACATGTTGACCAAAGAACCACTTTCCGTTCTCAAGCAATTGAAATGCAAACTCTGCAAATACTCACTCTCTCTCATGAACCCTCTCAAAGGGCTGGCCCACCCTCGTTTTACACAGCGCTAACATTCACCCAACGAAGTCCATGAGCAAGACTTAAAATATCCTCAATAATATGGCCTAACCGAGACTGGTTTACACCAGTGGAAGAGATGGATTTCATGACATTGACGTTATCCCCTTCATTAACCAGTTCTGAAAAACTTGCATCAATTACAAACTCCAACACTTTTCCACAGGCTAAAATTTCAGCCTCTTCACTATCTCCCACCGGTGGGCCTTTAGCCAACATAGCTGCCACCACCTCTCCCTTCTCATTACGAATCATTGCACCAACTCCGGAACTATTCAAGTCCGAAAAAATTGCAGCATCAAAGTTCAAATTGAAAACTGATGCAGGAGGAGGATGCCATACATTTACATTTACACTCGTATTCATCACTGGAATTATCAGCTAATCTTGGGCTTGATGAAATTCTTCCAAATATTCCCTTGATCTTTTGTTTAGCCAACCCAGTTCCTTTAATTTCCCCCCATGTATCACAATATTCCTCTGGTTCCAAATAAACCACGCTTGAACTAAAAATAATTCAAACTCAGTTGTAGACAATCTGCTCAGCAAGTCCTCAAAGAACTGAATCACATCTTCTAGGCCTTGAATGCATTTCTGTAACCTGATAGAGCTACCAGCCCAGACATCTTGCGCTACACCACATTCCCATAAAACATGGAGCCCAGACTCAGGAGCTTTTTTTCAGAGTTCACAAATACCATCCTCAATGATAATAAAAAAGAGATCAGCGCTAGGCTTGGGCTTAAAGCTTATTATGATGTGGCCCAAAGAATTCAAATTTAGGTCTATTCTAAGCAAAAAATTATTAGAAGGTAGCCCAAATAAGTTAACCCAGCTGAGTCAACCATGAGGATGGTCACTTCATCGCTTTCATGGGGCTAATGCTGTAATGCACTCTAACTCTAATGCAGTTCTTTATGAGAAAATTAGGCTTCAATTAAAAAACTAGTTGGGCTCTTAAATAAAAATAAATGATCAAACTTAAACCTTATTGAGTTTGAGATACGGTCCAAAAGATTCAAATCTGGCTTTATTTCTTATTCCAACAAGAAGGTATTTCAAATATGGCCTAATATATATATATATATAAAACCAATAGAGTTTAGCCTAGGTCCAATGCACTAGAGCACCGGATAAAAGTCTTTGTCTATAATACAATACAAACACGTGTCTAACTCAATTCTACATTCTTGAGAGGATTTTAGCGGTTGATATTTGTTTATTGATTGTAAGGTGGTGGGCCTTGTTTGTAGTGTTGGGCTGCTTTTTGCTGCACTAGGCCCGAGTTTTCTGGATAAGGGAGTCGGGACCGATCCAACTGGAACCCACCTTGATTCGGCTTGTGTACAAACTACACCACATCTGCCAGGCTTTGGTTACATGCCCATGGCAAGCAGAGCCACTATAAAGAATTTATGACAAACAGATATAATACGGATAACACAAGAAAATATAGTCATTACTTTTGGTCACAATAAATAAAAGTGAGCAACAAAAGGCTCTCCACACACAGAATAAGCTAAGTGAAGGATAACAGAGTTAGCAAAATCAAAGTGTTAGTCTGCCATGCCAAGTAATACACGGGATTGAAACCAAGAAAGGGACGACCGTTCCCTCAACACGAGTAATCTCAGAGAAGAAATTAATTGTTTTGAGAGAACAAGCATAAATGGTCTATGCCCAAATACAGATCTTTTGTCTTTTATAGAGAGCAAGGCTATTGAGGGAGAGAGGGGATCAACCTATTGGTGCATGCTTGCCGTTCTAAACTCTCTGTTTTTCTTTTCCTCTCATTACTTCTTACTTTTCTTTTCTTTTGTTTTACTTCCTTTTCTTCCAATGCTTACTTCTGGTTATCGTTTTTCTTAGAAATTCCTATTACTGTGATTTTTCCTCCCCCTTTTCAGTGCATAGTAAGGGGTCCTTTATATAGAGCCTGCTGTGATTGGTATTTACTGTTTTAGCCTTTAACTGCCTTTGTCTAGTGTGGGTGTCCTTGCCGACCACTTACTGGTCGTCAGTTGTTCAGCCATCACCACTTACCTGTGCTGGCTATGCCGCTCCCCTATGCCAGACAAAGAAGGCTATTTTATTTGTTTGCTTGCCGTGGCTTTTCTACCCATTACAGTGTGTGTGCTTTCTCTCTCTATCCCTTATGGCATGTACCTAGTGGTTCCAACTCATTCTTGCTTCTTTTGGGTGGCATGTTATCCCAGCAGGACATTTCTCCCAAAAGAGCCTGAGCAAGAACCCCAGAATAGGTTTTTCCCTCTCCCCACCGCCAGACCATGCCCTCGTTTACCTCTAACCCATGACCCACTACTTCCTATATTGGCTGGGTACAGGCTGGTGGTGCATGGGTCTCGCACGTGCTTCACCTTCTTCACCTGCTGCTCATGTATTTGCCGTGTTCTGGAGATTGGTCTATACATTCTGCCGTGCACTTTTGGCTTCTTATGGCGTGGGTTGTTTTTCGATCTGTCATTCTTTATGACTTGCTTCTTTTGGGGGTTGGGCCTTGTCGGACCATGGGCCTTCCTTCCCTCGGCCTACTCTGTATTTCATTCTGTGGCCTTACTAGCATTTCCTGCTATACCACTCTGCTATTCCCGTTGTAATGTTGTTTGACTCAATCTTGCTGGGCCTCTTTGGGCCTGCTGTTTATCTCCCCCCTAGTGACTCAGTGTGTTCACTGGGCCTTTTCTTACATTGTTTGCGGGCTCCTGTGTCCCATTTCCCTCTTAGGCATCCTTGGCCCATTTGCTTTTCTTGGGCTTCCTCGACCCTTTTCCAATTCTGCTTTCCCATGGCCTTTACTAACTCTCTTGGGCTTCCCTGACCCAATTACTTTATATCTCATCCTTGGGGCTGATGGATCTTCCATTAGCCCTTTACTTTCTTTGCTTGCATTACTTTGGGCTTGTTGTGGCCCATTCTTGCTTTTCTACATACTGCTCATGGGTTTGCTTCTTCTTTCTTTCCGGGCCCATTCAAGCCCATTTGCTTCCTCAGGACCCACTTTATGAGCCCGTGAGCCATTCATTCCTGCCACTTGGGCTCAATGACTTTTTCTTGCTTGCTAACTTTGGTCTGCCCGTGTTGCTGGGCCTTTTCTCTTACTGGGCTTGTCAAAAATGAGCCTCAACATTGATAAACAAGTTTATTTGTAAGACATCATAGATTATGAAAAATGACTATTGAAAATGGAACTTTACCATTGTAATCATAATATAGTTTAACATTTGTTTATCAAGAAAATAGTTTAACATTTAGATTATAAAATTTTATTAAATATTTATGAATTACACCATTAGCTTGTAAGGACCAAAAAATCAACACCTTGCTAACTCATTTATAGAGTGGTTATTGGTGTTCTTACTATTTTAGTTTATACTACAACTATGGAACGAGCATTTCCAGTCATATATATTGTCAAAACTAGGTTTTCCAACAAAATAGAAAATGGTTTTTAACAAAAGCTTTGACTTAGTGAATTAAAAAGAATATTACTACGAAATTTAATTTAGTACAAAATCAATCATAAATAATTTTTGGAATTCAAAATTTTTTTTTTTGATATATTATAGATGAGCAAATTGAAATATATTAAAAATGGTAATTTTGTGTCTTTTGATTTATATATTTCTAATATTGAAAATGGGCCAATTTGATCTTTATGTATTTATTTATTTTGACTTTCAGTTTATTATTTTTATTCTTGATAGATCAAAAAAGAAAATTATTCATGTTTTGATCCCCTAAAGATAAAATCATGGTTCTGTTTATGAGAATACGAGAAGTGAATGGTCATCTCTTATCCTTGTTTGGATGTCTAAAGATTAAGATGGAAAGGTGAAAGAATGATAAGAGGACATCATATAAATTGGTAATTATGAAATAAGATCCTCTCTCATTGAATCCTTCAATTCGCTCCAATTTTTATTTGGATGTAAGATACTTGACATTTAAAAATCAAATTTATACTATATGTCCCACATATGACTAAAAATGGGAGAGAATTGGAGGAAATCCTTTTCTGGCAATTACCTCTTATTTGTTCAATTCAAAGAAATGGATATATAAACTAAAATTTATTTTAAAAAATGTTCAATAATTTTCTTTTCATGATTATGGTATAGAAAGATTGTAAGAGTTTGCATCAAAAAAGAAAAGAAAAGCCAATAATACGACTGTGTCCCAAACTTAAACAAAAATTCGGCTACTTTTAAAAGACTATGGTTTTGATACATGTAGCCATGTAGGCAAGATTTAAGAGACATTTGGGAAAGTCGCCCTAGAAAAGAATAGCTTGAAAATTGAGTTGCATGAAAATGAGAAAGGAATAACTGTTTTTATTTTATTTATTTATTTATTTTTTTTAAGAGAATTTCAACCTATGGCGTCCACACGTGATAATAGCTCTTTATCATCAAACCAAGACACCAGTCGTTTTTTTGATGTTAGCGGGAATTGAACTCTAGATTTTTTATTTAACCATCATAAGAGTTTACCAGTTGAACTAACTGGAACCCACAAACGAAGTTTTTTCTTTTTAACTTGAGAGTTGAGGCTAAGAATTTACTTTAAAAAGTGTACTATTTAATAACCAATAACAAATCTTAACCTACCTGCAATATTGATCCCAAAAGCTGACCGTACGTATGTGCATTGTGTTACACCAAAGAAATACGAAATTAAATTTGCATTTTACTTTAAAGAAAAAAATCTTTAAAAATGAAAATTAAATGTCAAATATATATTGTCACAATAGTGAGTTTTTTTTTTTTTTTTTTTTTTTTTTTGTGATTCAATGATAAATCTTTTAAAAGCTCAATAGTAAAACTACTATTGCTTATTTAGATCCCCAATTTTAAACTTACAGCTAAATTTCTTTTACTCTACTTAACTAAGTGCGAAACAAAAGTAAATGAAACGCAATAAATCGGAACTACTCTAGTGCATAAATATAAGCATTAAACAATAAATGTAAAGCACAAAGAGTAAGGGAAAAGAGATGCAAACACTAACATCGAGACATGTTATAGAAGAGAAAACCAAAGTATTCAGCGAAAAACCTCTCTGTAGCCCTCCAAGCCAAAATGATCCACTAGTGAATAAATTTGGAGTACAAAGATATCAAAAAGACCCTCCAAGCCTAATTTACCCAACGTACTTAAACCCTCCAAGTTCCAGTTACAAACGGACTTCGCCAAATCTTATCTTCACTAGTTATCCAGATCCCGCAATTAGCTCCAAATTGCATCCGCCAATCAATGGCCTCTTCCAATGCCTCCCACACGCACCAAAACTTATCTCAACACTCAGATTGGGTAAGGTAAGTGTTTGGACTAAGAACCACTCAAGGATTTGTAATTGGAGAGGTAGAAGTAGAGAAAAACTAAGAGAAATTGTGTAGATGATTGTGGGTCCACAATCTCTAACTCTTAAGTGTATTGCTAGGGTTTTCTCTCTAAAAGTCTCCTTAAAATTTTGTGGGTAATGTGGGCTTATATAGTGTAGGTACAGAAATGAGGAAAGCACATTTTAAAATCATCCAAACAGAGAGCTTCGCAGGTCACTCACAGGTTGGCCAAGTCGTGAAGTGACTTGTGAAATATAGCCTGGCAAAAAACTGTTCAGATTCCAGCATATGCTTCTCATGTGGCCTTTTGCAGGTTGTCCACTCACGAACCAATCGTGAGCAAGTCGCGAACTTCACTGTCTTTACAATTCTCACACTTAACCCTTACATTAAATCTCACAAATATACAGGAAAATGATTGAACAAAATTCAATCAAATTTAACACAAAATTAAAGCCAACAAAGCATAGTTTAAAATCACAACTTTACATCATTAAATCCATATTCCATGCAATCACTTATGTTATAATACTTTTATGTGATAAATTCAGAGAAAAAAATAGGGACTACTGCCTTCGATATATTTGAGTACTGCTGCCATTTGATTGTAAAAAGAAAAGAAAATTCACAGTTTTCCAGATAATGTACTTAAGAAAATATACGTGACATTTTGTTGGAAATCAAAGTCAATTTACAAACTTATTACTTACCAATCAGACAAAAAATAAAAGATTATAATTGAACTTACTAAGATTCATTTAATTGTTGAAAAGTATAATTTTGTATAGATTTAACATGAGAGCATAACAAGCTAAAAGAAGAAAAAAAACTGTATCAAACCATGAGACTTTGAGAATTGACATCATAAAGAATCATAGGATACCGTATACAAATATGTTAAGTTATGGTTTTTCACATAACATTTATGTTGGCTTTATTCCATGACAAAAGGTGTTGTAATTGTATTAATTTATTTTCTTGTATTTCATTTATTGTAATAGGTTTAGTATTAAGTTGGTGAAGATTGCTTAAGGCAATTAAGTTTGTGAATTGCTCGCAACTGACTCATGAGTGGACGACTCGCGAAATGTTACATGAGAAGCCCATGCTGGAAGCTGAAGAGTCAAGTGTCAGGCTATATTTCGTGAGTCACTTTGCAACTTGGCTAACCTGCGAGTGATCCGCAAAATTCTCTGCCTAGATGATTTTGAGTGTGACTCTTATACCCTTCACCTATACTATATATACCCTCATTACCCACAAAATTGTAAAGAGGCTATTTAGAAGAAAACCCTAGAAAGGTTTCTACAACACACCCACCTTGTTAGAGAGAGCTACACATCCTCAAGAGAGAAATCTATGTAGTTCCTATGTAGTTCCTTCTCCTCCCCTCTCCCATTGTTATACCTTGAGAGAAGATTTGTACCCAAACACAACCCACACATATTCAAAGTACTGAGAGTGTTTTGGAGCTTGGGAAGCATTAGATATTTGCCAAAATAAGCCGATGAGGCTTGGTGGATGCAATCGGGCGGTATTGTGGGACCTAGATAACTAGTGAAGACAAGACTCCAAGAAGTCCGTTGGTAGCTAGAACTTAGTGGGGCTCAAGTACTTTGGGTAGATTAAGCTTGGAGGGTATTTTGGTATCCTTATACTCCAACTTATTTGCTAATGGATCATTTCAACTTAGAGGGTCATAGGGAGGTTTTTCACCGAGTTTTTCAGTTTCCTCTTCGATAACACATCGTCGTGTTATCTTGTGTTTGCATCTCTCTTCCCTTACTCCTTGTGCTTTATATTCAATTGTTGATTATGTATGCTTATGCACTAGGAAGTAGTCCCAGTTAATTGCGCCTTGATTACTCTTGTTCCACACTTAGTTGAGTAGATTAAAAGTAATTAAGCTGTAGTTTTAAAATTGGGGTTCTAAATAAGCAATAGTGTTTTACACTATTTAAGAACTTTCAAAATAGACAATTCTTGTTGGACTAATATATGAATATCCTTATGTCGTTTTAGATGGTCATTTTCTTTCCCAAATGAATAAAAAATATGGGGAAATTCTGTTAGGTACACCCCTCGTTTAGCATAACTAATTGCGTAGCACTTTGCTAATTAGAGTAACTGAATGAGTTTTAGTGTTTAAAATCATCTTCAATGAAGTTAAATTCTTCTTTTAAACTCACTGGGAAATCCCCTAATATTTGAAGCTTATGAAATGGATGTAGGATTATAAGTAGGGGTGTTCAAAAGCCGATCTAGACCGAGTCACTGAGCCAAAGCTAATAGAATTGCTAGAAGGGGATGCTAGTGACAAACAAGATAGTAGTAGATAGCGTTGCTAGAATTCCAATATTGACCAGTACAAGTGTATAGTTGTCGGCAAAAGATTTTAGTTTCAGACAAAGACTACACTAATGGTGAGTGACTCCCGATGATCTAGTTGAATCAACATATTAACAACCTAGATTTTTTGCTTTTTCAATCGAATCAACATAGATTTGCTTCTCAAACTTCGAAGGTGAGTGACTCTCAAGTCAACTCTCCTCGTATCGGTCGGAAGGTGGGTTTTGATATTTAGAAATTTAGATGTAAAGTTTTGGGTTTGATTTTGGTTGATAAGTTATTTAGGTAATTGATTTTTTTCCTTGGAAGTTCCAGATTGCTCTCTCTCTCTCTCTCTCTCTCTCTCTCTCTCTCCTGTGACGGTAGCAATTGATGGAAGCCAATACCGCGTTGCCAGAAAACCAATCCGATAGTGCGACGGGAGTTCACATTTTTAGAAAAGCAATGTCAGTGATGCAACCTAAAAAACCCTTTCAAAACTAGCCACACCAACTGATTAACACCCCTAGTTATAAGCTAATTATTGCTTATCAAAAGGCAGTATCTCTTTGTTGGATTATTTAGACCTATGTACACTCAAATTGTTCAACCTAATTAATTAACCAAGTTGATACTTAAGTTTATTATTCAGATCTAGGTTAAACACATACAATCATATCACTTAATGCGGAAAAGTGAAGAAGACAAGTGATATGATGACCTAGGAAAACTAATGAAACTGTCCAGTTTCAAGGTAAAAAACTTGGGGTGGATTTAACCTAAACTATCATCTAGGCAACAAATTCATAGATGGAATGGAAGTTTTACAATTAGATTTTTACCTAAATCTAAAACTACCTCTTGTAGTACTTATTCACATGACCACACGCAGCTCCGAATCCACGGACTCTTCTATTTGAATTTGTCACACACAAACACCCATGTTTGTAACTTTGAGATCCCACTCAAAGTTTTAGATAATCAGCAGTTGTTGATCTTGTATGCAGCAACATATCTCCACCAATTCTTGTATATGGATATTCTTTCCAGTAGATGCTTGTTGAGTTAGAAGGTTACAAAACCTCACAAATCTTACAAGAGTAACTCACAAAACTTCCAAGAACTCCTGAAACGTAATTTAGGGTTTTCCTTTTATACCTAGTAGTGTTAGACACAAACCCTAAACGTTTCGCGGGCTTTAGGTCTGATTTAAATTTTGCAGAATTTGATTCTTGATTGGTCGAGCCTATCTCTCGATCGGTTGAGCCTTGCAAATTCTGAATTCTTCTTTCTGCAGCTTGACTGTTCTTGAATCTTGACTGGAACTAATATGAGCAATGTCTAACATTGTTTTAAGACTTAAAAATCTTAAACTAGATATGGTTTAGTTCTCGGTTTTCCAACTTAAATAAAATTAGAACCTAAACATTTATTTCTAAATATTTAGAACCTAACATTCTTGTATCCCGTTGTAGGCAGCTATGAGTTTTGTTGTTGATTTTGTATCTTTCTGTTTAGAACTACATCGATTATGGTTGAACTATCATTAAAAAAAAATTAAGGCGAATATTACATTCATTTAGAATGCAAATTGGGGCTCAAATACAAGTTGTGTAGTTTTTTAAATAAAAAATCACTTTCATGTCATTTGATATTGGCCACATTATTACTTCATTTGCCTCGTACACAAACAAATTAACAAAATTAGACAGAAATGACCTCTAAAGAACAAATTAACAAAATTAGACAGAAATGACCACTAAAGCTCAAATTTTAAACTCTAGGACTAAAATTACGCACTTGAAACATCAATAGAATTGAAAAAGCTTAACGTAAAATTCCACAAGTTATTTTGGCCTAAAACTTTCGTAGAAACATCAATTGCTCAAAGTGCATCAAGTTTCAATTTCACTAAATATCCGTGTCCCTAAATATTAGTCCAGACCCATTAGATTTTTCAGTCTTTTGGAATACCCCAACAAAAGTGTAACCACAATATATATATAGTCAAAACTTAGAGAAAATCCAATTAGATTTTAATTGGATTTTCAATTTTGCGTCACGTGTCCCATTTAATTTTTTATTTTGTGCCAAGTGAATTATTGAGTGTATAAATTGAAGAGTTCAAATCCAATTAAATTCTAAATTGGATTTCAATTGGAGTCCAATTTTCCGTCACATGTTCATTTAAGTTTTTAATTTTTGTGGCAAATAAATTATTGGGTGCAAAAACTGAAAAATCTAAAACCAATCAAAAAAAGTGTAAGTTAATACCATGTATAATTGTGATTGTTTTTAATTATATTCGTGCATATACACGGACTACACACTATTTTACATAATATAAACACAATTACTAAAAAAAAAAAGCCTTTTAAATCTTCTACATAATTCCAAAATGCCAAAATGGATCACAATAATAAGTTATAGGAAATGTAATTCTTTTTTGAGAAAGAGGAAATGTAATTCTTGATTGTAAAGCATACTTGAGGACGAAAAAAATAGAAAGAGAAAATGACAAAAGAGGTTCGCGATTGAAGCGTGGGTCTAGAGGAGTACACGAGTTTTTCTTCTCAAAAAGTCAATCATAGTTTATTACTATTATTTATTTTGTAGAGAATCCTCAATAATACGATGCGTTCCAAACTAAAACAAAATTCGAAGCCGAATAATTCGCCTCCTTTAAAAAGACGGACGTTTTGATAAGTGCAAACACAATGGATGAAACCTCAGGGAAAGACCCACTTAAAAAAAGAAGTGCAACTGCTTACAAATTCTTAACCTACCTGCTCTATAAGCAGAATGTTCCGGTCTTTTTTTTTCTTTTTTTTTTTAAGAGAGTTTTAATATATGGCGCCCGCTCTTAATGATAGCTTTTTATTATTAGACTAAGACACCAATCAGTTTTCGGTGTAGGTAGGGATTGAGCTCCAGATCTCTTATTCAACCATCAGAGACTTTATCAGTTAAACTAACTAGAACCCACCATTGTGTTACAGTCATTAAAAAAAAAAAAAAAAACAAAAACAAAAAACAAAAAATTAAACATCACATATTGTGAGAAAATACCAGTGACAATTTACTTAAACACAGATAATTAGTGAACTGCAAAGAACTTTATAGTTTAACACTTCAACTAGTATTTTTGTGTGTTTTTAACTAAAACATCTAGAATTGAGTTCTTCTATTGTAACTATTAAATTATCTCTAACAAAAATCACACAAAGTTTTAACTATTGGAAAGAGTAATATTGTATATGAGATCTTTTATAAAGTTTAAAAAGAATAGAAAATTGAATCAGAACATAAAGTATGCCGTAAACAAATGGACAATCCCCTGCTGTACTAATATGAACACTCCTAAGTTTATTGGGACTTTGGATTGGTCTAGTGGTAAGTTTGCTTTCTCGAACGATTCAAACAATACGGTTTGGTACGCCCCGTATTATTCGGATTTCTCTAATGTTGTCCATTCTTTGTGGTGACCCACCAAAGGTCTCTATAAATCAAATGCCCTCTGCTCTTTCTTTCTCACCACCAACACCAAAACACACAAAAACAACAGAGAGATATCACAGAAACCAGTTCATTTCCTTGCTCAGAGTCAGAGACAGTCACCGAGATTATGGACGGCAACCACTCCGGCAATCTTCCCGAAAGGTTAGCTCAAACAACAAAGCTCTTTAATTTAGTTTTGGTTTTACATTTTTCAGTTTGGTCATGGATTCTAGTAGAGTTCTGTTCAAGGCCACAGTTTTAGTACTATGTTTTTTTTTCATGAGTTTCATTTAATGGTTCACTAAATAAGATTTTGATTATATGTGTGTTCAATTAATGTTCATTAAACTCTACTCATTGATAGAGGTGACTTCTTCATTGTTTAGTTCAAAAGCAGTGTAACTTCCACATTTACATGAAGTCTCTGGTGCACAAGCTAGAATCCATCTTCTCCATTATGTATGTGTGTGTATTTCATGGCTTTGATTCAGATTTCAGAGTGTCAAACTGCCTAATGCAACTACAATTCTTTTTTTTTCTTGGATGAATTAAGGCAACTACTACAATTCATGATGCATGATATTTTGATGTTAATAAACTTCCCTTATTTACATTTCCCTTCATATCATTATCTTCTTGGTTCTTTTGATTCTATTCTCCCCTGTTTTTATTGTCTCCATGCTCATTAATTTCTCTCTCTGTGGAATTTTGTCATTGGCTGCCAATAAAGTTGAAGATTGGAATTGTAAAATTGGAAATATTTGGATCTTATAAGGGTAAGATCCAAAGAGCTCACCTTTAGATATTGAGCAATCTTTTTGAGTCAAACCAGAGTATTAGAAATGGTTTTGTTTTCTTTTTTTATTGAGATGTAATTAATTAATTTTTTTTTTATCCTCCATCCGAAAAATACTAGATTTTATCCCAGAATTTACTCCTACTAACTTATAATTTTTTTTTTTTAATTTCAAATTAGTACACAAGAGAAATATATATATTTGTTTAATTTTCATGCGCATCTTCTTTAATAGTGCTCTTTTATATATATATATAAAATTTGATAGTTACGAAAATATATGAAAAACGATTTGAAATTTTAGTGGGTCTAAATGTAGTAACTTTTAATTAAAAAGTTATTTGTTTATTTTAAAAATTAGTTAAAAATGGTTACTTAAAAAAACAATAAGAGTTTAAAAAGTTGTACATTAATAAATAAACTAAAAAGTTAAAAAGGAAAAAGTTTTTGTCAAATAGACATTAACTTTAGTTCGTGAAAACATCTTTTGTAGTGCTATTCTTTTTTTTTTTTTTGGCTGAATGACTGAGTTGTATTATACAACAAAATCACAGGGACAGGGGTCCAGACCATGTTTAATGTAAAAGGAAGATTCTCATACCGTTTATCGAAAATTCGTTGGACTACATTTTGCATTATTAAGTTCTTTAAATTTCGTAATATATATATATATTTTTTTTTTTTTGCTTAAAATGTATGTTATTATTCATTTTTTTTATTTGAATATTGATATTTTATTAAAGGATCTTTAAATTTTTATTTTTATTTTTATTGAAATGCAGAGATTTTTCTTGTGCACAATTAGAATTTTTGTTTTTATTTTTATTGAAATGTAAAAGATATTCATTTTTTTTTGTAGAATTAAAAAAAAAAAGATATTCATTTAATTTCTTATATTTCCACCCTTCAACTATATGTCTAAGACATTTTATGTTCTTTATCTAGAATTAAGCAAGAAATCCATTCCTTCACCGCATGGCTTGCTGTGGTTGGCTTTAGCTTTAGTAATCTACTTATCCTCGTCGGATTAATGTATCAAGGCTCAGGTGCTACTCTATTCCATGAACACAATGCAATCATGCTAGGCCTAATAATAGATGTAGTTACTTTCACTACAGCATTGGCAGCTTGGGTACTAGCCACTTCCAACAAAAATTCTCCCTTATTCTTCAAGAGCGTGTGTCTTATTTTGGGGGCTTTGGCTTGTGACTTACTCCTCTTCATCCTTAACCTGATCTTGGGGTGGGTTATTTTTGCGTTAGGTGCATCCACTCTTGTATATTTACTTTATGGCTCCTACAAACAGATTTTCGAGTCTTATCAAGAAAATTTTCAATCAATTTCAAACTGGCTCAAACAAAAATTCCCACAAATTTTCGAGTCCTACCAAGAAAATCTTCAGCCAGTTTTAAATTGGTTCAAACAAAAATTCCAACAAATTTTTGAGTCTTGCCGAGAAAATATCCAATCAGTTTCAAACTGGTTCGAATAGAAATTCAATTCCCAATCAATTTCCCAAACTTCTTCCCAAGCATCCAATGGATCTCTCATGCTTACTTCCAATGTGACAGAGAAACAAGCAACGAAATCAGAAGAATGCTTGACTGAAGGTTAAGCACAACGAATGGAGGGAGATCATGTCCTTATTATGCATTGATATGGAATACAATAAGTCTAGTAACATTTTATCTCTAACATGTTAAAGTGGTAGGTTGTGAGTGATGAGAAAAAAAAAAAAAAAGAAAAAAAAAAAAAAAAAGATATGGTATTAGTGTTAGGTCCATGTGAAAGCGACCTTCTACAAATTCAAAATTTGTTGTCACAAGTTGTGAAATAAGTTATGGTATAAACTGTATTTGTAATAAAGTAATATGTAACATGGTGTTAATGTTATATAGTGAATCCTAATGCACAATATTTATGTGATTATTGATTAATTTGTAACGTATGCAATATGCATCAAAAGAAAATGAATAGTTTTGGTTTGAAGATATGGCCCAGTTATTGGAGAGCCCATTTGTTTCTACTCTCTTGCATCCTAGTGACCTGATTTTGAAATTTGTATTTACCTGTTTTTATAGTGGACGAGTCTGAGCTTTAAACTTACATGAATGCTCAAACAAATTTGAGTTTTGGCTTCAATTAAAAAAATTAGTCAGGCTCTTAAAATAAAAAAGATCAGCGCTGGGCTTGGGCTTAAAGCTTATTATGATGTGATCCATAGAATTTAACTTTAGGTCTATTATAAGCATTTGATTAAATCTGGGCTTTATGGGGTTTAATGCAAAACAACAAAAAATGTGCCCATTCAAATTGAAAAATGGGTTCGGAAGGTAGCCCAAAAAGGTTAAAAGATACCATCTGGGTCAACCATGACTTGAGGATGGTCACCTTATCACTTTATGAGAAAATTGGGCTTCAATTAGAAAATCAGTTGGGCTCGTTAAAAAAAAAAAAAAAAAAAAAATTGATTGACTTAAACCTTATTGAGTTTGAGATGCAGTCCGAAGGATATCTGGCCTTATTTCTTATTCCAATCAGAAGCTTCAAATATGGCCTAATATAAAATACCAATAGGGCCGTGCTTGGTCTAGTGCATTAGAGCACCAGATAAAAAGCTTTGTTTATAGTACAATACATACGTGTGTTTAACTCAATTCTGGATCCTTGGGAAACACAAGAAATTTTTAGAATTGATGATATTTATTTATTAATAAACAAGTTTATCTATAAGATATCATAGATGATGAAAAATGACTATTGAAATGGAACTTCACCATTGTAATCACATTATAGTTTAACATTTGTTTATCAAGTAGTTTAACATTTAGGTTTCAAGTTTTTTTTTTATTATAAATATTTATGAATTACACCAGTAGGACCCAAAAATCAACACCTTGCTAATTCATTTATAGAATGGTTATTGGCATGCTTAATATTTTCAGTCATATATATTTTCAAAACTAGGTTTACTAATTGTGGGAGGAAACTTAGTCTCGAACCCCAATCAGGTATTGTCCTCTTCGGAATTAGCGGCATGGGGCACAGGCCTAATCCTCAAGGTTTTGCTCAATCCCACATTGGGGAGAGACGCCTCTCACCCTTGCCTTATAAGCACTTGGCCTAAGGAAGGGTGTACCATAGTGTGTGTGATCACACTCGAGAAGTATCACACCGAGGGTGCCAATCCTGGTTGTTCGATCAGGTTTGGAGTCGTCGAGAAGTATCTCCTTAAGCCTTTCAACGGGTTTTGCTACTAGCCGTTGCTCTCCTATGTTCATTGTTTGTAGGTGATCATCCATTTCCAACATTGCTACGTAACACTCGACTGCAGCCACTTGGTTTCCACGTATTTCTCTTAATCCATATTTGGTGGGGAATTTGATTATTTGGTGGTAGGTCGAAGTTACGGCCTTCCACGAGTTGAGGGTAGGTTGTTCGATGATGGCATTATAGGCGGATGAGCAGTCAACAACATGGAATGTCACGTCTTTAGTGATTTGCTGAGGATAATCACCAACCGTAATGGGTAGCGTGACCGCGCCGAGGGGGTATACTTTAGTTCCTCCGAACCCAACAAGTGGGGTGTTGGTCAAGACTAGCCGTTCTCTGTCAATCCTCATTTGCTAGAACGCCAGGTAGTAGAGGATATTAGCAGAGCTTCCGTTGTCGACCAGGACCCGGTGCGTGTTGTAGTCCCCTACTCGTATGTTAACGACGAGTGCATCATCATGCGGGTGGTAGAGATGTCGGGCATCTTCTTCCGAGAATTCGATGATGGGGTTGTCGATCTGCACCATCTTTGGGATAAAACTCGTCAGCTGGACGTTCTGAACCATCCTGAGGTAAGTCTTACGAGCCTTTTTGGACGACCCAGTGGCCGTTATGCCTCCTACAATCATTCTTATATCTCCTATGGGCAGCTTAGGACGCTCGTTCTCCCGTCTAAGAAACTGCTCTTGAGGTGGGTCCACTTTCTCCTTGCTGACGAACTTTTGCAGCTTTCCTTGCCTGATGAGAGCTTTAATTTGTTGCTTCAAGTCGTAACAGTCGGCTGTGTCATGATTGTGATCACGATGGAAGCGGTAGCACTTGTCTCTAGACCTCTTATTAGAATCTCCCTTCAGTTTGCCAGGAAAAGTCAGGGCTCCTTCGTCCTTAATTTGCATCAAGACTTGGTTGATTGGGGCAATCAACGAGGTGAAACTCGTGAACTTCCTTGCGGGGGGCTTGGAATGCCTATCCTCCCGCTGTTCTCCGATCCTAGTCATCTTTCGCCCCCTATCTGACCGTATGTCTTCTTGTCTTTCCCTTTTCTTGGGCTTCTTTTGTCGAGCTAGTAATGCGTCTTCCGCGTTCATGTACTTGGTCGCCTTGTAAAGCACATCTGACATAGTCTTTGGGTCATTCTTATACAGAGAAAATAGGAACTTATCCTTCCGTAGTCCATTCATGAATGCAACCATGAGTATCTTGTCGTTAGTTTTGTCAATCGAAAGGGCCTCTTTGTTAAAGTGGGTTATGTAAGATTTTAACGTCTCGTCCTCCCGCTGCCTAATGTTCATTAGGCATGCAATAGACTTCTTATACTTATGTCCTCCGATGAAGTGTGAGGTGAACTAGGCTCTTAACTCCTTAAAGGTACTAATGAAGTTGGGCGTCAACCTGCTGAACCAGATCCTTGGAGGTCCCTTCAGTGTGGTGGAGAAGGCTCTGCACATGATCTCGTCCGCAGCCCCTTGAAGGTGCATTAGGGTCTTGAAAGACTCTAAGTGATCTAAGGGGTCCTTGGATCTGTCGTAACTTTCCACTTACAGCATACGAAATTTCGGTGAAAAGGGGAACGAGGTGACGGATGCAGTGAATGGTGAATCAGCTTGATAGACTAAGTCATCGAAGTCGCTAGACACCCGTCCTCTAAAGGCATTCATCATAAAGTCCATCTGTTCCTTCATCATCTGCATCTCTGCGACTATATGAGATGGAGTTGTATCTGTGACGGATGGCTGACTCATGTCCTATTATTCTGGTCTGCTTGGGGCGTTGCTACCCTCTGGCCCTTCTTGGTCCCTTCTCTCAGCACTGGTGCCTTCTTGGTCTTCCTCCTTAGTGTTAAGGCCTGCGTTCTTTTGGCGCAACCGTTCTTCCAGATTATGGTTTTGCTTGGTGAGGCGCTCCACGATAGAGTGAGAGTTTGAACCTGTCCCTCAAGCGTAGTTGTGCATGGTTCGTCTCCTTGAACATTGTTGATGTTCGTCATCGAGCGAGTAAGTATCATGCAACTCTTTTTCCGAGAAGCGATAGTATGGCTTACAAGTCGCAAGCTTCCCCACAGACGGCGCCAACTGATGATGCCGAAAATCATCAGTTAAGTCACACAGTGCTTGCGTACTCGAGACAATACCTACGAAACAAAAACAAAGAAAATCCTAGGAGAGTACCGGTGTGGTACCGGCCAAAGACCTTCCAAAGGTTAAGTTAGAGAATTTTTACAACTCTAGAGTGCCAAATCTGGGGGAATTATGTGTACCTTAGTTTGGCAGGGTCTTGGGGTTTTTATAGTAGCATGGAGTTAAGATTCATTTCTTGGCTTAGAAGATCTTTCCTTTTGGGAGAGATCTTCTTTAATTTGCGTATCTTACAGGATCTTTTCCTTATAGGGCTCTCTTGATTAGGATTAAGCGTGGGGCACAAGATATTTTCTTATATGTTTATGCGTGGAGGCCAAGCCATGTTAGCCTCATCAAAGGTTCACTTATCCTCTTCAGCTTCCCCCCATCAACTTCATATCCTGTCAATATATTCTAGTCGTCTCATTCAGATGTATGTTGTCTTTAGGGTGCAGCTAGGGGTGTTCACCAAACTGCATAAATCGCACAAACCACAAAAACCGGACCAAAATCACCCGTAAAATAGCATAACCACACCGCACCGCAAGTAATAGTGCACCGCACTGCACCACACCGCATGGTGCAGTGCGGTTTGCGGTTTTATAATAGGAAAACGGCACAAACCGTACCACACCCTCTCTATATATTAATATATTTAATTATTTTTAATATTAAATATATTATTAATAGTTTAATAACCCTAGTTTTCAAAAAAAAAAAAAAAGTTTGATAACCCTAGCAAGTGTTGATTAAGAAAGCCAGCCCAAAATAAAGAAAAATTATCTCAATAGTTTAAAACTTGGACCAAAATAAAGGGAAAAATTAGTTTTGAGCTGGGTAGAAAAAGCCCAAAATTTGAAATATATACCAATTTCAAATCATTCAAACCGCATCTTATACACCGCACCACATATATAACCGCAAAAATGAGGTGCGGTATAGTTATGGTTTTAGTTAAACTTTAAACTGCACCGCACCACACCGCACCGCACATGTGACCCCAAAAAATAAGGTGCGGTGCAGTTATGGTTTTAGTTAAAACGCACCACAAAGTGTAGTGCTAAAAATGACCCAAAACCGCATTGCACCGCACCATGAACACCCCTAGGTGCAGCCGTCAGCTTTGAGGTGGAACCGTCGACTTTCACTCTATCATTGTTAGGTCGTAAGCGAGGCTGATGAGTTCATTAGGACCATTACTTCCACCTAATATTGACGACTTCATCAAAACCTCAGAATTACCCTTATCACATCTTTTTATTTAGAACTACATCTGTTATGGTTGAATTGTCATTAAAAAAAAGGTGAATATTACATTCCTTTAGAATGTAAATTGGGGGAATGTGGAACTGGGGCTTAAATACAAGTTCCAATTGGGTAAATTTTGTTTTTATTTTTAGAGTTTTAACATATAGTATCTGCTCATGATAATAGCTTTTTATCAAGTTCTAGTTGGGTAGATTGATTGTGTAGTTTTTTTTTTTTTTTTTTTTTTTTTTTAAATCACTTTCACATTATTAAAAATTGGCCACTTTATTACTTCATCATTAGTCACGTACACAAAAAAATTAATAGAAGTAGATAGAATAACCACTAAAGCTCAACTTTTAAACCCTACGACTAAAATTGCTCATTTGAAAGATTAAGGATTGAAAAAGGTTAATGTAACCACCACACACCCTTGATGCAATAGTCACTCTACAATTATAAGTGCTTGTGGGGTATGGAAGGCAAGGGCCGGAATTCAAGTCTCTAGGAGGGAGTTTCACACACATATACACTTAGATTAGGCTAGAATAGAAATTCTATCTTGTATATAAATAAATATATATATATATATATATATATATATATATATATATATTTATATATAAAAGGTTAACGTAAAAAACCACAGGCTGGTTACCAAAAAAAAAAAAAAAGGAAGAAAAAGACCACAGGTTATTAAAACTTTCGTTTAGAAACATCAATTGCTCAAAGTGCATTAAGTTTCAATGTCACTAAATGTTAGTCCAGATTCATTTGATTTTTTAGTCTTTTGGAATACCCCTAACAAAATCGTAACCACATAATTTATATAATACATACTCAATATTTCTTCTTCTTTTTTTTTTTTTTAAAAATTGTTAAATCCTCTACATAATTCCAAAATGGATCAAAATAATAAGGGAAAATTATTGAATACTCCGGAAGTATTATAAATGTGTACTCTCCTTTCTCACATGAATTGTGGGTCCCATTATAAATTTTATTAGTGGGACTCACAGTTATGTGAGAGGGGGAGTACGCATTTATGGTACTCTAGAAGTACCCAATAATTACCTAATAATAAGTTATTATAGGAAATGTAATTCTTGATGGTAAGGCATACCTGAGGACCAAAAAAAAAAAAGAGAAAATGAAAAATGAGGTCCGTGATTGAAGCGTGGGTCTAAAAGATACAAGATTAGAATGTAAGAACGTTGTGTTACAAAATTTTAACCTACCTGCTCCAAAATCAGAATGTAAGAACGTTGTGTTACAATTACAGCATAGAAATACAAGATTAAGTTATAGTTTTTAAAAATAAAAAATAAGCTTGAAAATTAAACATCACACTGTTGATGTAATATGTTTCAATTGTCATTTCGTGGTACAATCAATGTACATTTTTTTGGGAGGGCAATTCTTTAGCCCATCTTGTAGCCCAGTAGGCAACTTTGGTAAATTGGTCTGGGCCAATTTCTGTCTCCAATTTGCTAGCTTATGTTGTTTAGGTCATGATTAGAGATGGGGCCAGGCTCAAATCCTTTTGTTTCTCCCTTGTTCGGGTTGAGCAATAAAGTCATTATTTAGAGCATTGGTATCAAGACTTCTAAATTTTTTAGCATTTACAATCTCAAAACACTACTTTTATAATTTTAATACCTTATTTTACAATATACCAAACATCAAACATTCTATTTTTTTTACGACTTCATTCAAATATTCTTTCTTTAATATTTTTATTCATTTTATTTATTTATTATTTCTCACTCTCCCTTTGTCTCTTTCCCACTGTCTCTCTATCTTTCCCGGTCTAGAAACTACTCCCTCTCTCCGATATTCTACTCTCAAAACCTCCATGGCCTGAGCTTTTCAAGCTTATCACCTCTAACCACGGCACTCAACAACTTGATTCTCTGCTTTATCTCCGAATTCAAACCCGATCAGAGCCTAGACTTTGATCCAAACGAGGCAAAGCCACCACGGAACCTAGCCAATGCCAACGCAAACCACCACACACGATCTCAGCAATGGATTTGCAAGGATATTTTGAGGGTTTTTCAGTGGTTTGTTGCTGGGTTTTGGGAGTACTTTTGGTGGTTTGTACAGAGGAAGTTTTAGGATTGATTTTCTGGGTTTTGGAAGCTATTTTTCTGTGTTTTTTTTTTTTTTTGGTTGTATTTTTTGGTTAT
The DNA here is from genome assembly GCA_028535165.1 of Quercus tomentella. Lineage (NCBI taxonomy): Eukaryota > Viridiplantae > Streptophyta > Magnoliopsida > Fagales > Fagaceae > Quercus > Quercus tomentella. Next base: position 12,117,490 of record JAPQVY010000155.1, read on the forward strand.
TTTCAGTGAGGTTTTGGGTATTTTTCTGTGCTAATATTTTGGTTTTTTGGTTGGGTTTCTCTGTGATTGCAGTGGGGGTTTTTTTCTAGGTTTCAAGTATGATTTACAAAGGGCAATTTGATGGTGTCTATGAGGTTTTTTGTCGTAGAATTTTTGAGTAATTTGTTGGGATGTTTGGGTGTTTTTTGTGAGCTTTTTAGGAAGAAGATGGTGAGAGTTGGCTGATATGGTGAGATGGAGAGGATGAAGCTTGGGTGATGGTGTGACAGAGGAAAAGTGAGAGAGGAGAGAGAAGAGACTTGAGAAGGAGACAAGCACGGAAGAGAAAAAAAGAAATTAATAAAAAATGATAACAACTTGTTACAGTGCACTCTCAAAAATGAGAGCGCACTGTAGCAAGATCTCAAATTTTTTTTGCTGCCTTCCTAAAGCCCAACCAAGCCCATCAAGGCCTTGAGCCCATCAAACCGATTCTCTGAGGTTGACCCATTAGTTGAGATTACACGCAAAAGTGACATGTTTGGAGGTAGTGCAATCTGTGCAGATCGCAATAGCGATGTTCCCAATGGGTCTGAAGTAAAGGCTACACACGCTACCTCAAAAGGGAAGAAACCGATGTCTATGATGAAAGGTAGGAAGAGTATTGTCCAATTTGGGTCGAGAATGACTAGGCAAGATTACTCGCCTGAATGGAGGATTATCAAATCCAAGGAATCGGAGAACACCAAGCAGTATAGTCATCAGGGAAGCGTCAGTTTCAATGGAGCGAGTGTCGAAATAAATGAGTTCAAAGCTGGAGGTTCTTTTGAGCTCATAGGTGCTTACCTTAACCACATCCCCAACCATTTGAGTGTTGTTTTGGAGCAGATTGCAGCAGCGAAGGACGTTGTAACGAACATGGATATTAGTTCAACACTCCAGCACGAGGAGGGATTAACTCACCAGCAGGCCATTAGTTCACCGCTCGAGGAAAGTTCAACACACAAGCACGAGGAGGGTGTCAATCAAAACCCTTCTATGGATATTGAGATCCGAAACATTTCTAAGGAAAATTTAAAGCGAATTGGTCCCAAAATTTGCTTCAAGGAAGCAGATAGAGATGGAAAGGTTCTGTTACCTGATACACATGATGTTGTTGATCCTGGGATTTCTTCCAAAGATCAAGGGGTTGAATTGACCCAAACAGAAAGGGATATGCAGGTGGACAAAGGAGGTGATGTGCCTATTCATCTCATGTAATTTTTCTTTCTTTGTCTTTATTTATTTTAAGTAATTAAGAATATGCTTATCTGGAATTGTAAGGGTGCTAGCAACCCCAATTTCTGTGATAATGTGAGTGATATGATTCGTAGGCATTGCCTTGCCATTATGATCATTAGTGAGACTAAATTGTGTGGTGACAAAGCTAAAAGAATTATATCTAGGCTTCCTATGGACGGTGCAATTGTTGCCAATTCTTTTGGGCGATTTGGCGGATTGTGGCTTCTCTGGGATTCTGATTAAGTGGAGTTAATCGAGTTATCATCTACGGAGCAAGAGATTCACGCTCTTGTCTCGTCTACTGCTAACTCTCCCTGGCTCCTCTCTGCCATATATGCTAGTCCTAGATTGGCTGAACGTAGACTGTTATGGGATAATTTAGAAAATGTGGCTGGCCTCCATTCTTTGCCTTGGGTCATCTCTGGCGATTTCAATGAGGTTCTAATGAATGGAGATAAATTTGGAGGAAATGCCGTAAGTATAAGAAGAGCGCTCCGATTCTAGGAGTGTTTGAATGTGTGTAATATGATTGATATTGGTTTTGCGGGGCCTCGTTTCACTTGGTTTAATCACAGGCCTCTATCTCAGCTTGTCCAAGAACAAATAGACAGATTTTCTGTTAACCCCGTTTGGAATAACCTTCACCTTGAAACGGCTGTTCTTCACTTGGAGAAAACTCACTTGGACCACTGCCCCATTAAGTTACTGTTTAATAGGCCTTAAGACATGCGTGCTCCGAGACCCTTTAGATTTCAACCCATGTGGCTTTCTCATCCCTCTTTTCTTGGTGTTGTCCACGATGCTTGGAGTAGCCCATCAACCCTGCAACAGGCAATTATGTCCTTCGCTGAGAAAGCAAATATTTGGAATAAAACTCATATTGGCAATCTATTTCAGAGGAAGAAAAGAGTGCTTGCAGGGCTTAAGGGCATCCAAGAGAGTCTGGTAGATAATCCAAGTACCCATCTAATCAACTTAGAGAAGATGTTAAGAAATGAATTTACGGAAGTAGCCAAGCTTGAAGAAGAATTTTGGGCTATGAAATCTCGGGTCCTTTGGCTTGTTAAGGGTGACAGGAATACTTCTTTTTATCACACGGCAGCCTTGGTTTGTAGAAGAAGAAATCGAATTCTGTGCATGAAAGACAGGATGGGGAACTGGATCAATGGGGATAGAGAAATTTCTGATTTCATTAGAGAAGGGTTTTCGATGCTCTTCACCTCGGGCCTTACCACCTCTTCCTTGGTTGAATGGAACCCCCCCTGCTGGGTTACCCGTTTTAATGAGGCGAACGTCAAAGATATTGACAGACCGGTTACCGATGCAGAAATTAAAGCCAGCTTGTGGGCCCTAAAACCATTTAAAGCGCCTAGTCCAGATGGTCTTCACGCTGGTTTTTTTCAACGGTTTTGGCTTCTTGTGGGAGAATCGGTTAAAAAAGAAATCAAGCACATATTCATGACAAGGGCTGTTCTTGAGTACCTTAACAAGACCCCCATCACTCTCATCCCTAAAAAAAGAAACCCGGAGACGTTGAATAACTATCGACCCATTAGTCTTTGTAACACCATTTACAAGATGGTGACAAAAATTATTGTGGCTCGGATTAGGCCTTTGCTGCCAGACTTGATATCTCCTTTACAATCAGCCTTTGTTCCAGGGAGGCAAGGGGTGGATAATGCGATTATCGTCCAAGAATTGGTACACTCCATGGCAAAGAAAAAAGGTCGAGGTGGAGTGATGGCAATAAAACTGGATCTAGAGAAAGCTTATGATCGTTTGGAGTGGAGCTTCATTAGAGATACCTTGAACCTTTACAAATTCCCAAGCCGCCTAATTTCCTTAATTATGAGCTGCGTTTCTTCGTCATCTATTTCTATCCTTGTAAATGGCAGAGCTTTAGAGCCATTCTACCCTTCTCGAGGAATCCGGCAAGGAGATCCCCTCTCCCCGTATCTCTTTATCTTATGTATGGAAGTCCTTGGGGCCTTAATAAAGGAGAAATGCAAAGCTAAGCTCTGGAATTCTATCAAAGCTTCTCAGGGTGGTCCGGAATTCTCTCATGTTTGCTTTGTGGATGATCTCATGCTCTTTGCCAAAGCTGATAGGAAGAATTGATTGGCTATTAAGGAGGTGCTTGACTCCTTTTGTGAGCTATCGGGGCAGAAAATCAGCAATGAAAAATCCCAGGTCTATTTTTCTCCGAATGTTGCGCCTAATAAGAGAACTGAGTTGAGTGAGACCCTAGGCTTCCACTCCACTCTTAATATTGGGAAATACTTGGGCTTTCCCATAAAACATGCAGGCAACCCTTAGGACTTTGGGCACATTTTGGACCGTATTAAGAGCAAGTTGGCTGGGTGGAAAACAAACCTTTTATCTTTTGCTGGAAGAGTAGTCCTGACTAAATCGGTGACTTCGACAATCCCAAACTACACTATGCAATGTGTGGCTCTCCCTCCCAAAATCCTTCAAGGCATTGGTGAGTAATGGGAATCAAAGCACAATCAGAAACCAAGTCCAGGTGAGGTGGTTGAATCCTCCGTGTAATTGGTTCAAATTAAATTCGGATGGTTCGTCTAGGGGAAATCTGGGTTTGGCTGGCGATGGAGGGCTTATCCATAATGAAAAGGGTGAGTGGGTGAAAGGTTTTGCCCGAGCCATTGGTATCACGACCAGTGTTGCGGCAGAATTATGGGCTTTACGAGATGGCATTCGTCTTTGCATCGCGCTCAAGCTTCCAGCAGTGGAAATAGAGTTGGATGCCAAGGTGGTCATTGATTTAGTGAACAAAGATTCCAACAATCTTAACAACTTAGATGCTCTAGTGGCTGATTGCAAGGAGGGTCTGAAGCTAATTCCTCATGTCAGACTTATGCACTACTTCAGAGAAGCCAATAAGTGTGCAGATAACTTAGCTAGGCGAGGTGCTCTGTTGAATCAAGATTTTGTGGGTTTTTATCCACCCTCCTTCAAAGGTGGAGTTGCTTATTAGATTAGATGTCGTTGGCACTTTGTATGACAGATATGTAACCTCTTCTGCAGAGGCCTTTTAGTTTGTTTATGAAAGTTCCTTCTTACCAAAACAAAAAAAAAAAAATTAGCATATGCAAATTTTGATGGAGTGGGTTTTTTTGGGTTTTAGATGCTAAAATTTAAGTTTTAGCATTTTTGCAATCCTTGATAAGGATGCTCTTAGCACCCAAAAAAAAAAAAAAAGGTGTCCATGCATTTACTTATCTCATAAGTCATAACACTGTAAAACATCTACTTGAGAAAATAAAGTGTAGTTTTTAGATAATATACTTAAGAAAATACCAATGAGAATTTACTTGAACATAAAGACAATTAATCAACTACAAAGAACTTTATAATTTAACTAGTATATTTGTAACAGTGCAGCCCATAGAAAAAAAGAAAAAAAAGAAGAACAGGAAGTTAGATTTTTTAAGGCCCACACGTGCCCCACCTAACCCATCCTCCCCCACCACATATCTCACAATTCTCTCTTTTCTCTATTTGGCCGGTCACTCTCATTCTTGTTCTTCTTTTCTTTTTCTTTTTCACTCAACACAACACACATACACACACTCCACTCCCTCACTCTCCCAGCGGTACACTCCTCATCACCTCCACCATTTTTCCGGCAAGATCACCGGAAAACCCTCAAGAACATCAGACCTTCACATAAGTTATTTGAGGTAAAAGTTCTAATCTCTTTTTATGGGTATTATGTTCTTGTTTGAGGTTATCTTACCCAAGCTTTAATAATGATGTTCTTGAGATTTATGAGCTTCTTGGGTGATATTCTTGTAATTTTGTATATGGATTTTTGATTTGGTGGACTAATTTGATGAGTGGGTTTATGGTTTTACTAGTGGTGACTAAGGTTTATGAATGGTGAAAATTTACGGGTTTTGAGGTATATCATGTGAAATAAATGGTGAATATAATTTTTATGGTTTATTTGGAGCTAGTAAAGATTTAAATTGTTTGTTTTGAAGGATATTGTGATTTTGGTGTCATGGGTCTCTTGATGATGTTGTGAAAATCTTGTGGAAACTACTCATAAATTATTGAGGTTTTGATGTTAGAGATAATACCTTGAATGATTCATGAATATAATGGGAGTCTATTCCTTGTAAAGTAATTGGTTGAGGAACTTTGGAAGTGGAAAATATTATTTGTGAGGCTAAATCTAGGCTTGCCTAATTTAGTGCTTATTTGGCAATTCCTAATATGCAGCTAGATACAATTTCAAGTTTTATACTTATTGTGATAGGTTTACTTGGTATTGTTTAGGTTCTAACTAATCTTATTTGGAGCTTGGAAAATTAGGCTTTTGCGGGTTGTAAGGTAAGTAGTTTTTTAATGGGATATTTGTAAAATAACCATGTTGCATAAACGTTATATTTGGGTCAAACACATTTTGGAAAATTATTTGTGGGATTATATTTTCTTAAAAAGTATTGTGTTGTGATCTTATTGTATACGACTATTTATGAAAAAGGACATCATATTTGGCAATGCATATGGGGAAATGCATGATTTGTTAGCATGGAAAAGAGTAGCATCTTTGATTAAATTCTTGAAAATGGATTTTATTTCTTATTGCATTATTTGCAAAATTAAAGATGATTTGATATTTGGGAAAATTGATACAAAATCTTCTTGACAAGAAATGAGTTTGAAGGCTTTGAGAACTTTGTGAATATTTTGGATATTTCAAAGGTTTTTGTAAAACTACTTGAAATTGAACTGTGTTTTGATTTCATGTAAACTGTGAGCTCTTTATGTTTTTCCCTTGGGCTGTGACATGTAATTACCCTATGATTACCTAGCTAGATACTGTAGTCTGTGTGACCTTGGTATCTTAGCACCTGTTTTTGTGATGGTTATTAGTTCCGGCTTTGTGTCGGCAATGAGTTCCGGCTTTGTGTCGGCAGATTAGTTTCGGCTTTGTGTTGGCGATGAGTTCCGGCTTTGTGTTGGCAGATCAGTTCCAACTTTGTGTCGGCGATGAGTTCCGGCTTTGTGTCGGCGATTGTCATGTGGCCTTGGGTTAGATTTTCTGGTTTGGAACGGTGTTGTTATTGCTCATAGTGTATAGAACGTAGTTTCATTTTGAGATATTTTGAGGAATATTATATATGTAATTTCATGAGAGCATTTTGAGAAGCTTTGTGCCCTGTCATTTTATTTATTCTTGTCATATTATTTTTAGAAATGGTTTTGTAGAAATTATTTGGAAATTCTCAAATTAAAACATGATTTGTAAATTGTTATCATCATGAAACTTGCATTTCCCTCACCCCCATTAATTATGCTACTTATTGGGTTCTGTCTCATTCTATTATTTTACAAACTTTTTTAGAGTAGGCAACTATCGTTTTGAGACAGCTTTTTGGTGGCTAGTAGTAATTAAACTAACTGCTGATGGATGCTGATTTTTGTGATGGAGGTAAATGATGATGTAACTTAGAGTAGGTTTGACTCAATTCTTTTGTATCTAATAGTGGTTATGACTTTATTTCCACTAATGAGACAAGTTGATGTTATGTAATTATTTTATTCAGACCTCCATTCTTTTGTGACCAATGGTCATTGTATTTATTGCATAGAGCTCTGACTTACTTTGGGTGTATATTTAATGGAATTATTATGATAATTCTTGATATAGGTACTTGATATGATTTTATTTGGATTGAATTGTCGAAAGGAACAAAATCTACAGGTACCTTTGAGATGTTTTTCTCATGCTTTGGGCCCTTTTGGGTTTGGGGCGTGACAATATTTGTGTGTTTTTAATTAAAATATCCAGAATTCAAACTGCATTTTCATTGTAATTAAGAAATTATCACTTACAAAAATGGCACTATATAAGTTTAAAATATTGGAAAGTATAATATTGTATATGCTTTAAAAAGTTTAAAAAAGAAAAGAAAACTGTATCAAAATATATGCCGTAAACAAATGGACAAATGACAATCCTAGATTTACTAATATGAACATTCCTAAGTTTATTTAGATTTTAGATGGTCAGTTGGTTTCTCGTATAATTCGAAAATACGGAGAAACAATTTGGTACGTCTCCGTATTATTCAGATTTCTCCAATATTGTCCATTCTTTGTGGTGACTCACCAAAGGTCTCTATAAATCAAATGCCCCCGGCTCTTTCTTCCTCACCACCAACACCAAAACACACAGAAAAACAACAGAGATATCATAGAAACCAGTTCTTTTTCTTGCTCAGAGTCAGAGACAGTCACCGAGATTATGGACCGCAACCATTCCGGCAATCTTCCCGAAAGGTTTGCTCAAATACAAAGCTCTTTCATTTAGTTTTTGGTTTTACATTTTTCAGTTTGGTTATGGATTATAGTAGAGTTCTGTTCAAGCCTTCAAGGCCACAGTTTTAGTACTATGTGTTTTTTTTTTTTTCATGAGTTTCATTTAATGTTTCACTAAATAAGATTTTGATTATGTGTGTTCAATTAATGTTCATTAAACTTTACTCATTGATAGAGGTGATTTCTTCATTTTTTTTTTTTTTTTTGGGGTTCAAAAGCAGTGTAACTTCCACATTTGAGTACATGAAGTCTCTCTGGTGCAAAAGCTAGAATCAATCTTCTTCATTGTGTATGTGTATTTCAAGGCCTTGATTAGGATTTCAGAGTGTCAAACTGCCTAACGCAACTACAATTGTTTTTCCTTGGATGAATTAAGGCAACTACAGTTCATGATGCATCACACTCTTGAGCAGCTTTTAATCAGTTGTTTCTTGATTTCTTTTTTCTTTTTTCTTTTTCTTTTTTTAGTTTCACTCATATCATTATCTTTTTGGTTCTATTGATTCTTTTCTCCCCTGTTTTAATTGTTTCCATGCTCATTAATCTCTCTCTCTCTGTGGAATTTTTTCATTGGCTGCCAACAATGTAGAAGATTGGAATTGAAAATTTTGAAATGTTTGAATCTTATAAAGGTAAGATCCAAAAAGCTCACCTTTGGATATTGAGCAATGTTTAAGTGTCAAAACTTTTTTCTCTTGCATGTAAATGTAACTTTTTTACTAATTTTTTTTTTTAATTGTTAAAAATTAGTTATAGTTACTAGAAAAACAATGAATGTTTAAAAAGTTGTACATTAATGAATAAACTAAAAAGTTTTTAAAAAAATTGTCAAATATCAATTAACTTTAATTCGTAAAACATCTTTTGTAGTACCCTTTTTTTTTTTTTTTTTTGGGATGAATGGCTGAGTTGTATTATAAAACCAAACCAAGGGGTCCTGACCATTGACCAAAACACACAGTCTAAATATGAATATTTTTCAATACACCATTATGCCATGTTTAATGTAAAAGGAAGATTTTCACACCGTTTATCGAAAATTCGTTGGACAAAATTTTGCATTATTCAGTTCTTTACATTGCTATATATATATATTGTTTGCTTTTTTTTTTTTTTGAGAAACATATATATTGTTTGCTAAATATGTATGTTAGTATTTTTTTTTTTTTTAATATGAATATCGATATTTTATCAATGGATCTTCGATTTTTTATTTATTATTGAAATGCAGAGCATTTTTCTTGTGCATAATTCAAAATTCTTTATGCATATTTCTACAAATTTAGAAAAACTTGTGATTTTAAAGGTAAAATCCTCTTCTTATTTGTTTTTTTTTTTTCTCAATTTACTTTTAATTTTACTTTTTTTTTCTTAAAATAAGAAGCATTTGGTATATGAAAGTCATGATAGAAGATTAAATTATCCCCATTTTTATAAAAATAAATAAATAAATAAAGAGTTACAATAATAGGTGAGAGAGGATTTGAATCACAATTCTCCTCATAAAAGAAAACATGCAATACCACTAAATTACAAAACCCTGTCATTACCCTAATTTTTCAAGAACATGAGATTCACTCAATTAAGGGCCTTGTAATTTATTGTTCCCAACTTAGTTCATATTTTTGGCAAGACATCAAAAGATTTTATGCATTACTCTTAAACAAAGGATAAATTTTCTATCATCCTTGTCCATCTTTTATTATTATTATTATTAATTAAAGCAATCTTCACATTGTTATGCATAACAACACATGTAAAGTTACACATTACTAGCAACCTAGCCCCAAAAAACAAATGGAATGTGACAAATATTCATTTAATTTCTTATATTTGCACCCTTTAACTATATGTTGCACATAATCTGAGACATTTTATGTTCTCTGTCTAGAATTGAGCAAGAATTCCGTTCCTTCATCGCATGGCTTGCTCTGGTTGGATTTACCTTTAGTAATCTGCTTATCCTCATCAGATTAGTGTATCAAGGTTCAGGTGCTGCTCTATTCCATGAACACAATGCAATCATGCTAGGCCTAATAATAGATGTAGTTACTTTCACTACAGCATTGGTAGCGTGGGTACTAGCCACTTCCAACAAAAATTCTCCCTTATTCTTCAAGAGTGTGTGTCTTATTTTGGGGGCTTTGGTCTATTACTTACTCCTCTTCATCCTTAACCCAATCTTGGGGTGTGTCATTCTTGCGTTAGGTGCATCCACACTTGTATGTTTACTTTATGGCTTCTATAAACAGATTTTTGAGTCTTGCCGATAAAATCTCCAATCAATTTCAAACTAGTTCAGACAGAAATTCCAATCAATTTCCCAAGCATCCAATGGATCTCTCATGCTTACTCCCTATGTGACAGAGAAACAAGTAACTAAATTGGAGGAAGGCTTGACAGAAGGTTAAGCACAACGAATGGAGGAGATTGTGTTCTTATTATGCATTGATTTTTAATACAATAAGTCTAGTGACATTTTTCCTACAACATATTAAAGTAGTAGGTTATGAGTGATGGGAAAAAAAATGATACAGTGTTAGTGTTTGGTCAATGTGAAAGTGATCTTCTACAATTCATAATTTGTTGTCTCTATAAGTTGTCTCAATAAGTTATGATATAAATTGTATTTATAGTAGATCCTAAAAGAGATAATTGGGCTTCAATTAAAAACAAAAAGAAAAAAAAAATTGTGATTGGCTTGGGCTTAAATCTTACAATGATGTGGCCCAAAGAATTCAAATTTAGGCCTATTCTAAGCAAAATTTAATTAAACCGGGCTTTATGGGACTTAATGCAAAACACCGAAATTGTGCCCATTCAAATGGCAAAATTGGTTCAGAAGCTAAAAGACACCCAGCCCAAATAAGCTAGAAGACACCTAGTCCAAACCCATGTTAACAAGTTATTCAACAAGTTAACTAGTCCAAACCCATTATTTGCCCTTTTAGTTAACTTGGTGCATCAAAGAGAAGGTGTATGTCATTTCCCTTTCTCTCCTCTCCTCCCCCCTTTACCATATACTCTCCTTTCCTTTAAAACTTCTCAACAGATAAGCTCAACCATAAGGCCATTTAGGCAATAACCTAAGCCCCAAAATGGAAAAAGGTCCCTTAAAATATAATATATTATATCTATTTGTCTAATACCATTGCATAAAATAATATTGTAATATAAAAGTAATCCTCTCACCTATAATAATAAATAAAAAAAATTTAAAAATTTTCTATTAATTGATAGAATGCCTTGTTTTTCGGTCTTACGATTTAAAATTTTTAATTAAGACCAAAAGTTTAATAAATAAAAATTATTTTAAACTATTATATTATTTTTGAATGTTCAAATTTTATTAATACATTTTACTATGTTTGTAATATTTTAAAAGTGTAAAAAATTTCAAACTCCCAAAAATTTTACCCTCTCTCTCTCTCTCTCTCTCTCTCTCTCTCTCTCTCTCTCTCTCTCTCTCTCTCTCTCTCTCAAAATTAAAATTAGAATTAATAGTTTTCGAGTCAAATTCAAAACTAAAATCCAACATTTCCAAGAGAGACGGTGGGCATCTAAAATATGATATTTATGCTAATACTAATGGTTTCAACATTTTTAGAATTAAAATTTTTTAATATAAATATATGAAAATAGTCCAATTAATGTATTAAATTATATAAAAAGGTTAGATTATTTTTCTAATTCATGTATCGTTTATAAAATATTAAGTAATAATACATTTTACATTTCTGTTTGGCCCAAAATGTGTTGAGTCAGCTCTATACTAGGCCTTGTTTTTGCAAATCGTGAATTTGAGCAAGACTTGAAAAGAAGCTGTTTGAAACTAAATTTGAGGTATTCAATATATATGACACAATTTAGAATTTGCAAGTTTTTTTAACAGTTTTATTTTATATTTAAAATACTCTACACATATGAAAAATTTGCAAAGCAATGTGGCCATATTTTGCATGAAATGCATTCAACATGCCCATAACATTGTTAATATTTCATGATTTTGGCATTATCATAGTGGTATTAGTTCAAAGAAATCAATTCAATCGAGGTTAAAGTTTAAAAGAAAAAATCAAGTATCAAATTGATGGCTTTGCAAATGAGTATTCAATGAGTACTACCATTAGGGTATTGAAAGAAACTAATAAAAAGACCTTACTTTAAATTGTCACCGGCCACAAAATGTGTAGAGCTGGCTTGCTTCTCAACACATTATAACTCAACAGATTACAATGAATATGGTCACATCATCTCCTACACAAGCCAAATATAACTTTCGATCCCTTAACTCTTTAAAAATTTGCCATAATGTCAACTAATATTTATGCATAGAGCCAAAAACCAATAAAAGCAAAACTGTTATTCAAAAATCACAAGTACTTTATAATCTTTCTTCCTAACAAAATCTTCTTGGTAAGGTTAATCACTAATGCAACTATTATTATTTTATCATGTGTTTGGAAATTTAGATGGAGAGGAAAGTAGAGGGTGTAGGGGTAGTACTAGATATACAAAAAATGGAATTATTGTCAAACTTGGATTTAATATAGCCAGAAGATGAATCTTGGCTTAACCAATCCTCTATTGCCAATCCCCTTTGTATAATATACGCAAGGCGAATGAATTTTACTCGTCATATCTTTGATCAATCATCTATTGTCAATCTCCTTCGTAAAATTCTTGCAAGGAAAATGAATTTTACTCGTCATATCTTTGATCAACCCTCTATTGTCAATCTCCTTCATATAATTGCTAATGACTTTTGATTGCTATATTATTGATCAACCATGTGATATTGATATTAGATGCTTTTGATGGTTAAGTTAGATGACAATAAGTTTATCAAGAAATTTCAACAAATTATGGGTTTGTATTTTTTTTTATTCCACACTGCTGCATGGGTATTTATAAGCTTTTGCAAGGGATAATTTTGTTAAAAACTTCTCACTTTGTCCTGTCACAACCTAGGAAGACTTCAATCTACAATCATTGAGTTCAACTTTATCTATTCTTTTTTGTCTTGGTTCAAATATACCCTATAATATATTTTAATTTTTAATAATTTGAATTTAAAATTTTATGTCCAAATAATTTTTTGCATTGTCCTCAATATTGCAAAATTAGCCTTCTCAAATTTGAAATTGTCCAAAGAACCCAAAAAAAAAAAAAAAAATCACCTAGTTTATATATGTGGTTTGTGGCCTTTTCCCAAAACAATAACAAAACTTTGTTTGGAATAACAAAATAAAAACAAATCCTTGAGCATTCCCATCAAAACTTTCAAAAATTTTAGCATTTAGCATCTTAAAAAGCTAATTTATCAATTTTAACACCTTATTTTACAATACACCCTACATCAAAAGTTTTATTTTGTTGCCACTTCATTTAAAATAATATAAAAAACTTATTAAAATAATAAAAATAAACTACCTCTACAAACATTAAAAGCAACGCCACTTATCTAAGGAATATAATAATATTTCTTGTTATAAGATTTGAGCTACAGTAGACTGCTATCTATGGCAGTCTACTGTAGCTCACATGCCAAAATTTATAGAAATAGCATCTTTGTTGTAGGGTGTTTTTTATGGAATGAGATGCTAAAATTTGACTTTTTAGCTTCTAAAAGTCTTATTGTGAATGCTCTAAAATATCACAACTAAGAGGAAAAAAAGCAAATGACTTTTGATTCATAATATTTTTAGAATGGCACTTTGAAATAATAAAAAAAAACCAAAAGTTAAAAGTTTTGGCTCTTTGAGATTTGGATTTAATGGTGATATTTAGCTCTGCCTTAATTATTGTTTGGGTTTTTTTTTTGTCATTGATAACAATTAGATATTTTACATGTTGCAATAAATTCTCAATTACAAGAATTAAATCATCGGTCTAGTGAGCAACCAATGAGATATGTGGAATTTTCAGAATTGATGATATTTGTTTGTTTTTTTTTTTTTTTGGAGAAACAAACACACACACACACACAAGGGAGAGGGAAATGGGTTCTAACACAAAGGCACACCACAACTCCACTCAAAAGCCATGGTAACTTTTAAGGGAGGGTGGGGCAAGTTATACTACACACAACACACTCTCTTAAGCAATGTGGGACAATTACTCGTTCTTTTTTTTGAGAAACAAACACACACACACACACAAGGGAGAGGGAAAGGGGTTCTAACACAAAGGCACACCATAATTTAAACTTCACCGTTACAAACATAATTTAGTTCAACATCTGAATTCTAAACATAATGTTAAATATTTATGAATTACGCCAATAGCTTGTAAGGACCAGCACCGTTACAAACATAATTTAGTTCAACATCTGAATTCTAAACAAAATGTTAAATATTTATGAATTACACCAATAGCTTGTAAGGACCAGAAAATCAACAACCTGCTAACTTATAGAGTGGTCTTGGTGTACTTATTATTCTAATTTCTATTGTAACTATGGAATGGGAAATTTCAACTATATATATATATATATATATATATAAAACTAGGTTTCCCAACAAAATGGAAATTGATTGTATAAGATAAGCTTTGATTTAGTAAATAAAAAAGGAAATTAATATGAAATTTAGTACATAATCGAGTACTTTTTGATATATTATAAATGATGAAGTTGAATTGTATTAAAAAGAAGTAATTTGTATCTTTTGATTTACATATTTTTAGTATTTGAATTGAATATAGGCTAATTTTATTTTTTTAAGTATTTATTTATTTTTATTTTCAATATATTATTTTTTATATTCTTGATTGATAATAAAAAATAAAAATAAAAAAGAGAGAGAGAGTTATGCATGTTTTTTTGGCCCCTAAAGATAAAATCATAAAATTATGATTCCATCCATGAGAAAATTGAAGGTGGTTATCCTCCCTGCTCTTGTTTGGATTTTGGATGTTTTAATTATAAGTAGGGAAGGATTGAGAGTGGATATTTAAATATTAAAATGAAAATGAGAGAAAATGATAAGACAACATCATATAAATTCACAATTATATTTCTTGTTTATATCAATTTAAAGAAATAGATATAAATTGAAATAAAAAGGTTAATCACAGTTTTTTTTTTTTCTTCTTTTGATTATGATATAAAAAGATAAGAAGAATTTAGATCAAAAGGTAAAAGAAAAGAAAATTAAAAATGGCAATAATAGTACGGCATCCCAAACTAAGACAAAAAATCGGACACCCCAAAAATTCGGCCTCTTTAAAAAGACGGTGGTTTCGATACGTGTGGGCAAGGCTAAGGAAACATCCAGGGAAGTCGCACTAGAAAAGGATAGCTAGAAAATTGGGTCAGCTTAAAAGTGAGAATGGAATAGCTGACTCTTTTTTACATTATTCGAGGCTTAGAATTTATTTTTAAAAAATGTACTCTTTTAACAACCAATACCAAATCTTAATGTTTCTCAAATAAAAAAAATAAAAAAATACCAAATCTTAACAAACCTGCCAAATTGATCCCAAAGGCTGAATGTAAGTGCAATGTGTTACACCAAAGAAATACATAATTAAATTTGGATGCTATATTTTTTTTAAAGAAAAAATATTTAAAAATGAAAATTGAATGTCACATACGTCACGGTAGTGAGTGATTTAGTGATAAATAATTAAAGGGAAATGTTAACGAGTGCCCTTAGGATACTGGCTAAAAATCCAGCTAAAGAAAGTTTTTATGGGAAAAGAAAAAAAATATATATTTTGGCAGTTTTTTTCATTTCCCATAAAAGTGATATCAAAACTTTCCTTAAATGGATTGCTAACGAGTGCCCTAAGCATGACCCATAATTAAAATCCATGCAATTACTTATATTATAATTAATACTCTTAAACATTTTGTACTTTGGTAAGGCAGGCCTTGGGACAAATTTAGAGTGAAAAAAAAAAATGATAGTTTCCGCATAATGTATTTTTTTTTAGGGGACATGTTACTTGAGAAAATGAAAAGTGTTATGTCTATAACATTTTCACAACAAATTATAAGTGTTGTTAATTTGTTATTGTTTCTAGTTTGAATTCACAATTTAAATTACTTTTTTGTTTACCTGTAACAACTAATAATAGTCCATCACATCAAATCTCTTGTTAAAATGTTACGGAAATAATAATAGTCCATCACATAAAATCTGTTGTTAAAATATTACGGAAATAGCATTTCTACGAGGGAATACAGTTGACATTTTGCATTAAATAAAAGTCAATTTATGTATTTGTTGGAAATTTTGTGTAGATTTAACATAGAGAATAGAGGGAGTAGCAGGCAAAAAAGCAGTGTATCGGACCATGAGACTTTGACATCATAAAGAATCATAGGATACCTTAAACAAATAGACAATCATAGGAACGGTCCGTTTCTTTCCCGAATGACTCAAAAATACGGCGAATCCATTTGGTACACCCCGTTCATTTCGGATTTTGTAATGCCTATGCAGATTGCAGACTATGCCCAATCAAAAGGAATTTTCTATTGGTTTTCTTTGGGATGGTCCACCACATGACCAAGAAGCAATATAAATACCAACTCTTTCAGTTCAATGGAAGCAAGCACAAAAGACCAGAACACACAGCTGATAAACCATTTCCATTCTCCTCTCCATTTCCCTCTGCTCCGAACATACCCGAATTCCTCACTCAGTTCAGGATGGACAGCAACAATTTGAGCAATCTTCTTTTCGAAAGGTTAGTACCAAGTTCTTTGCTTTAGTTTTTTGGTTCTACATTTCTCTGTTTAGCCATGAATTCTAGTAGTGCAAAGACTTGAAGCTCCATGGTTTAGTACCAATTTTTTAAAACAAACAAGACGTTTTTAGCTCCTGAACCTACATGATCATTTTTCCTTTTTAAGTGTTTTACTAAATAAGGTTGGTTGCTTATGTGCGTTCAATTAATGCTCATTAAATTGCACTCAATGATAGATATGGAAATGAAAGAGAAATTGGATGTGATTTTTTTATTGTTTTTTCAAGCATTGGATTGGAGCTTCCACGTTCAAGTATAAAGAAGCCTCTGGAGTATAATCAGCTACCTAAACTTCATCTTCTCTGTTGTGTTGTGTTGTGTATGTGTGGACTGGGTGTGTTTCTAAGACCTGGAGTCAGTGTGTTTAACTACCCGGCAACCCAACAAGGCTACAAGCCTGTAACACATGGTGCTTAAACTATGATCATGATTTTTTGAGGTAAATAAACTGGGAACTTGTAGTTTAATCTTATATATTCTGGCTTTTAATGGGTTAATGCCCTGATTTTTTTTTTTTTTGGGTCATTTCCTTCAAAGTATTTTTCTTTTTGGTTCTTTCTTCTTCCCCTGTTTTAATTGTTGGGTTTGTAATTGTAAAAGTGAAAACTTTTGGAACTCTACACAAAATCCAAAGATGTTACCTTTGGATGCTAAGCCGGGTTAAATTTTGAGAGTCAAGCCAGAGTATTATTAATGGTTCTGTTTTCGTTTTCTTTGCCTTGTTTCTTTCTCATAACTTTTTTTTGCTGTCGATACAAAACAAATATTAGATTTTATTGTCGAATTTCTTAATTAAGTTGCAGAGAGTTTCCTTATGCATGATGGTTGGTAAAATCATCCCAATTTTTCAAGAATATGGGATTTACTAAGCCAAGGGTTAGTTCAGACTTTTGGCACAACATTATAAGATTTTATACACTAAGTAGCTAACATCTTTGATCATGGGATAAAGTTTTTGCAATTTTTGTCCAACTTTAGTTAAAAATTGAGGCTATCTTGACCCTATTATATACACCAAAACATTTCCCTATGTTTTTTTTTTTGGTAATCAACATTTCCCTATGTTATACATATCAAAACATGCCATGTTGCACACCTGTTACTTGTTAGCAGCCAAGCCAAAAAAAAAAAAAAAAATTGGAATGTGACAAATGTTCATTTAATTCTTATCAACCTTTGACAATATGATGCATATTATTCAAAAAAAAAAAAAAAAAAAACTATCTTTTGTACATAATCTGAGGCATTTTAATGTTTTTATGTCTAGATTTGAGCAAGAACTCCGTTTCTTCAAGCAATTTCTTGCTGTGTTCGGTTTTTCCTTTAGTTTTTTGCTCGCCCTCGTCGGATTGAAGTATCAAAACTCAAATGGTGCTCTATTCCACGAACACAGTGTGATCATGGTGCTATTAATAATAGATGTATGTACCGGCACTATAGCATTGGCAATGGTGACACTACCAAATTCCCACAATAGTTCTCTCCTTTTAGTTGAATTTGTGTGCCTTATTTGTGGAGCTTTTGCTTGTGACTTGCTCATTTTGATACTTGTCCCTCCCTTTGGGTGGTTTATGTTCATTATATGTGCATTTGGTTTTGTATGTATACTTTATAGCTCGTACCCACAAATCCTCGAATCAATATGGCAAGCACCTTCCCAAACGCCCAATGGATCTCCCATGCTAACTCCCAATGAGGTAGAGACACAAATGGAGGAAATGGCACATAATGTTTAATAGTTGATTCGCCATTATTTGTCCTCTCATGAACACTAAATGGATGGAGATTATGCCTTTATTTTGCATAGATATGTAATATGGTGTTAGTGCTTTTTGACTCAATCAACAAAGCTAAAATATTTATGAGATTGTAAAATTTGTAATGTGTGTATCGATAGAATATGAATAACCTTGGTTTGAAGATATATCCAATTGGATCTGAACTGATTTGTTTCTTTCATTGAGTTGGTTTTGTATTTCTCTAGCGTTTAGATTGGATGAGTTTAAGCTTTATCCATCATAAATGTTAATACAGACTCTAATGCAATTCAATTTCTCGTAATTAGTCTGCTGGCCCCAAAAAAAAAAATACTGAATAAGAGATAATTGGACTTCTTTTAAGCAAATCAGTCAGACTCCAGGAAAAAATATTAATGCTTAGTTTGGGCTTTAAGTCTTATTGTGATGCGGAATAAAGAATTCATATTGTGGCCTAGCAAATTAGACTTACGCGATTCAATGCAAAACAACCAAAAAATAACATGTCCATTCGAATTGGAAAGTTGGTTCAAATTCAAAAGAAAGTATAAATAAGTAGAAGGGATTGAGATCAGAATTGTACAACATCCACATGCAATAGCTTCTATTTTTCTCCGAATAATTTTTACCTTTTAACTTTTCACATTTTAACTTTTGCTAAAATTTTTCATTCAAATGTTGAGATTATTTTTTTTTTAACACTCAATCTTAGTCATTAAAAGTTATTGTATGTTCAAGTACCAACTGAAAAAAAGAGGGGTCAAGCTTAGGTCCAGTGTCCAGTAACACTGGACCCGTTGAGATGATAACATGTGTCAACTTTTAGACATGTGTCATCATCTGATCGGGTCCAGTGCACTAGATGCATTGAACTTAAATCTAGTCCAAAAAAGAGTCTTTAACAATAAACTCGAAAATCCATATGCCTCGCCTGAGACCCCTAAAAGCCAGTATATATCAATAGCCAACAGCTAGTAAACATAATTATTGCCATAGGCTGAAATTTTCACAATTTAATTAATGTAGTTGCTCACTGATAATGCATGAATGAATAGTAATTAATAGGAACATCTTTTAGCTTATTTGACAAGAAAGTTAAAAAAAAAAAAAAAAAAAAAAAAAAACATTTCTATTTAGAGAAATGTTATGTCCATAATATTTTCACAATAAATTCTAAGTGGTAAGTTGTTGCCGGTTGTTGTTATTGGAGCAAAAAAATAATCTTAGTGGTAGATTCAAATTTGAATCAATAACAACTAATCATTTATGATTTCTTGTGAAAATATTGTGGACATAGCATTTCTCTTCCATTTATATGAAAATGTTACCATAAGTTGTTGAAACTTGAAACTATGCTTTCTTTTTTGTTCTATAAAAAAGAACTACACAATTTATATGGAAATGTTAGGTTCTATCATCCACTAACTCAGAATATTAATCTCTTGCATCGAGTCCCATAGAACTTTCCTGACTTCGTGTGACAATACCAATACAATAGCTTTAGCTTCCAATCCAATATTTCATGACCGCACAAAGGATTTGTTACTAGTCACTTGGTAGTTATTTAAGAGTTATATATATATATATATATATATATATATATATATATATATTTATATAACTACACTATTCATTTATAAGTTTGGTTAACGGGTGCTTTTAGGACATTTCTTAATGGATCTTTTAAGAAAGTTTTGATAACACTTTTATGAGAAGTATAAAAAAGTTGTCAAAAAATCAACTAATTTTTTCTTTTCCAAGAAAAAACTTCTTAAAATATTTCCTAAACCAATGCTCCTAAAGTATTTGTCAATTTTTCCTTTCATTTATAAGTAGCTGAGATAATTTTTGGTAATATCGATCTGATTAGTAAGAGATATTTTCCCATTCCTCTTTATCTTCTTCTTCTTCTTCTTTTTTTCTTTTCTTTTTTTTTGTATTTCTTATTCCTGTATTATTTATTTTTTGCTTTCATTTTAAGAGTTTTTGTAAAGTTGTAATTTACCACTATGCTTTATGTTGGCTTTATTCCATGACAAAAAATGTTGTAATTGCATTAATTTTGTTTCTTGTATTTTGTGAGATTTTATTGTATTGGATTTAGTATTAAGTTGGTGAAGAATCGAGCATGAATTGAAGAATCAATGCAGTTTCGCAACTAGCTCACAAGAAGATCGCGAGAAGAGTAACTCACGAAAAAGGCACGTGAGAAGCATATGTTGGAAGCTTAAGAGTCATGCCAGACTGTCAATTTCGTGACTATCGCGTGAGTAAGGCCAACCCGCAAGGTACCCGCGAAACATTCTGCCTGGAGGATTTTAAGTGTGACTTTTTTACCCTTCACTCATACTATATATACCCTCATTACCCACAAAAGTATGAGAGACTATTCAGAGAGAAAAACCCTAGATAGGTTTTCTACAACACAATACACCCATCTTTTAGAGAGAGTTACTCATCCTTAGTGAGAAATCATTGTAGCCTCTTCTCCTTCCCTCTCCCATTGTCATACCTTGAGAGGAGATTTGTACCCAAATATAACCCACACATTTTCAAAGTGTAGAGAGTGATTTGGAGCTTGGGAAGCTTTGGGAATTTGCCAAAAGAAGCCAGAGAGGCTTGGCGAATGCAATCGAGTGTATTGCGGGATCCGGAAAGTTAGAGAAGACATGACTCTGAGAAGTTCATTGGTAGCAGGAGCTTGGAGGGTTCAAGTACATTGGGTAGACTAGGCTTAGAGGGTCTTTTGTTATTCATGTACTCCAACTTTATTCTCTAGTGGATCAATTTCGACTTGGAGGGTCGCGGAGAGGTTTTTCACCGAGTTTTTCGGTTTCCTCTTCAATAACACGTCTCGGTATCTTGTGTTTGTATCTCTCTTCCCTTACTTTTGTACTTTACTTTTATTGTTTATTATTCATGTGTATGCACTAGAGTAGATCCGGTGATTGCGTTTCACTTATTCTTGTTCTGCACTTATTCTTGTACTTTACTTTCATTTTTTTTTTCCCGAATCAACAAAACATTCGCCCAAAGCCGTTTGGTAAGCTCCCGTATAATTCGGATTTTGTAATGTCTATGCAGACTATGCCTACTCAAAAGGAATTTTCTATTGGTTTTCTTTGGGATGGTCCACCAAATGACCAAGAAGCAAATATAAATACCCCACTCTTTCAACTGAAATGGAAGCAAGCAAAAAAGACCCGAACACACAGCTGATAAACCATTTCCATTCTCCTCTCCATCTCCCCCTGTTCCGAACATACCCAAATTCCTCGCTCAATTCAGGATGGATAGCAACAATTTGAGCAATCTTCTTTCCGAAAGGTTAGTACAAAGTTCTTTGCTTTAGTTTTTTGGTTCTACATTTCTCTGTTTAGCCATGAATTCTAGTAGTGCAAAGACTTGAAGCTCCATGGTTTAGTACTAATTTTTTAAAACAAACAAAGACGTTTTTAGCTCCTAAACCTACATGATCATTTTCCCTTTTTAAGTGTTTCACTAAATAAGGTTGGTTGCTTATTATGTGCCTTCAATTAATGTTCATTAAATTTTACTTAATGATACATATGAAAATGAAAAGAGAAATTGGATGTGCCTCTTTTATTGTTTTTTCAAGAATTGGATTGGAGCTTCCACATTGAAGTTGGCCTACAATTAGCAATCTAAACTTCATCTTCTCTGTTGTGTTGTGTATGTGTGGGTGCGTTTCTAAGGCCTGGATTTAAGGCTATAAACGAGCCGAGTTTTGTCGAGTAGTGAATGTTCAAGCTTTGCTCAACAGCAAAAGTAGAATGTTCAAGCTTGGCTTGAGCTTGATACGAGCCTAAAAATAATGTTCAAGCTTGAGCTCGTTATAAAGTATAAAAGCTTGAGCTCTGCTTGACTTGGCTTGATTCATTAGTCAAGCCAAGCTTGAGCTCAATATCAAGCCAAACTCAAGTTCAATATCATGCTTTTGAGCTTGAGATCCAACACAAGTATAATATCAAGCTTATATCAAGTTTATTATCTAGCCTATTTGGTTTGGATGAGTGATCTCAACTTATAATTAATTAAAGTCTTAGAAAGATATGAGTTTACTTGTCAAGCTCATATCAATTTTATTACCAAACTCATAAATAAGCCTAGGCTCAACTTGTTTTGTTACTTTTATATCGAGTCTTAGTGTTTACGAGCTTGTTCATGAACAATATTTTTTACTCGGGCGTGGCTTGTTTATTAAACAAGCCTAAAACTAAAGCTTAAGCTTGGCTTGTTTATAAACAAACAAACATGAACGAGCTTTTTATCGAGCCAAGCCTGAGCTGTTTATGAATGGCTTGGTTCATTTACAGCCCTACCTGGATTTAGTGTGTTGAACTACTTGCGGGCAACCCAACCAAGCTACAAGCCTGTTGTAATACATGGTGCATAAACTATGATCATGATATTTTGAAGCAAATAAGCAGACAAATTGTGATGCCCCAATTTGATTGATTGTGTGATATGTGTGGGTGTGTAATGAGTCCCACATCGGGTATTTACTGGGTTGAACTGGGCTTTATGAACAACTACAAGGAGCCTCAATTGTGACTAGTCCTTTTGAGGTATAGCGTAGATGTGGCTAGCGCTTTTTCTTGGGTCGTTACATATGGTATCAGAGGAGATTGTGATACCCCAATTTGATTGATTGTGTGATGTACGTGGGTGTGTGATGAGTCCCACATCGGGTATTTACTAGGTTAAACTGGGCTTTATTAACAACTGCAAGGACTAGTCCTTTTGAGGTATAACGCAGATGTGGCTAGCATTTTTCCTTGGGTCATTATATATATGGTATCAGAGCCAGCCCGGTAATCCCATGTGGGCTCGGAGACACTACCCCACAAAGTGGGCCCTAACAAGGACGTTAGGGATTTAAGTGGGGGAGATTGTGATGCCCCAATTTGATTGATTGTGTGATGTGTGTGGGTGTGTGATGAGTCCCACATTGGGTATTTCCTGGGTAGATCTGGGCTTTATTAACAACTACAAGGAGCCTCAATTGTGACTAGTCCTTTTGAGGTATAGCGCAGATGTGGCTAGCGCTTTTCCTTGAGTCGTTACATATGGTATCAGAGCCGGCCCGGTAATCCCATGTGGGCTCGGAGACACTACCCCACAAAGTGGGCCCTAACGAGGACGTTAGGGATTTAAGTGGGGGAGATTGTGATGCCCCAATATGATTGATTGTGTGATGTGTGTGGGTGTATGATGAGTCCCACATTGGGTATTTACTAGGTTGAACTAGACTTTATTAACAACTGCAAAGAGCCTCAATTGTGACTAGTCCTTTTGAAGTATAGCGCAGATGTGGCTAGCGCTTTTCCTTGGGTCGTTACACAAATTGTAGTTTATTCTTATATATATTTTGGCTTTTAATGGGCTAGTGCCCTGATTTTTTTTTTTTTTGTTGTCATTTCCTTCAAAGTATTTTTCTTTTCGGTTCTTTCTTCTTCTCCCCTGTTTCAAGTGTTAGGTTTGTAATTTTAAAAGTGAAAACTTTTGGAACTTTACATAAGATCCAAAGATTTTACCTCTGTTTTCTTTTTCTTTTTCTTGTTATGTTTATTTTCTATTATAAAGATGTATTTAACTCCCAAAACTTTTTATATTGTCGATCCAAAACAAATATCAGATTTTATCCCAGATTTGTACTACATAAGAGAACATGTGTGTTTATTTAACTCTTGCACACATCTTTTAAAACCTTTTGCTAAAACATATTTGTTTATTTGTTAAAAGTTAGTTAAATTATAATTATAATTATGTGTATATATATATTAAGTAAGATTTTCAAAAGTTGTACTCAAACAAATAAATTAAAAAGTTGATAAATGAGTTGTTTTTAATGGACAAAACTACTGGGGGACGGGGGACCTCAACAAAAAAAAAAAAAACCATTGGGGCCAGGCCATTGACCAAAAGACAACGTAAATATGAATATTTTCTATACACCATTATGCCATGTTTAATCTAAATACTAAATGGGAGATTCTTAGTTTCTTAAACCATTTGCCGAAAATCCGTTGGACTGAATTTTGTACATATATATATATGCAAAGAGTTTACCTTATGCATGGTGGTTGGTAAAATTATCCCAATTTTTTAAGAAAATGGGATTTACTAAGCCAAGGTTTACTTTAGACTTTTGGCACAATATTAAAAGATTTTATACATCAAGTAGCTAACATCTTTGAACATGGGATAAAGTTTTCACAATCTTTGTCCAACTTTATTTAAAAATTCAAGCTATCTTCACCCTATTATATATATACACACCAAAACATTTCACTATGTTATAGTACATATGAAAATATGCCATGTTGTACACTGTTAGCAACCTAGCCCAAAAAAACAAATGGAATAGATTTTCATTTAATTCTTATATTTGCACCCTTTAATAATATGTTACACATTATCTTTTTTTTTTTAAATCTATATTTTGAATATAATCTGAAGCATTTTAATGTTTCTATGTCCAGATCTGAGCAAGAACTCCATTTCTTCAAGCAATTTCTTGCTGTGTTCGGTTTTTCCTTTAATGTTTCTGCTTGCCCTCGTTGGATTGAAGTATCAAAACTCAGATGGTGCTCTATTCCATGAACATCGTGTGATCATGGTGTTATTAATAATAGATGTATGTACCGGCACTATAGCATTGGCAATGGTGACACTACCAACTTTCCACAATAGTTCTCTCTTTTTATTTGAAATTGTGTGCCTTATTTCTGAAGTTTTTGCCTGTGACTTGCTTCTTTTGATCCTTGTCCCACCTTTTGGGGTGTTCATGTTCTTTATATGTGCATTTGGTCTTGTATATATAATTCATGGCACATACCCCAAAATTCTCAATTCCTATCAAGAAATTCTAAAATCAATGAGGCAAGAACCTTCTCAAACACCCAATGAATCTCCAATGCTAACTCCCAACGAGACAGAGATACAAGTGACAGAAATGTTATAATGTTTAATAGCAGCTTGACCATAATTTCTCCTCTCTCAGACACACTGATTGGACGGAGATGGTGTTTTTATTATGCATAAATATGAAATATGGTGTTAGTTCTTTTTTACTCAATCCTCAAAGCTAAATATTCATGAGATTGTTGATAAAATTTGTAATGTATGTATCAATAGAATATGAATAACCTTGGTTTGAATATATGACCAATTTTTTTTTGATAATATATGACCAATTGGATTTGAGCCAATTTGTCTCTTTCATTGAGTAGATTTTGTATTTTCCTAATGTTTAAATTGCATAAGTTTATACTTTAAACGATCATGAATGCTAAAACATAGTCTAAAGCAATTCAATTTCTAGTAACTAGTTGCTAACCCGTGCGATGCATGAGAAAATTTTGAATGTATTGTTTTACTAATTTCTTCCCAATGCAATTATTGAAATAAAGTTGCAGTATTTTCACAGTGATCAAACATCTTCTTTTCTATTTCAGCACTTTTGTAGTATCCAAATAGAGAATAACATTATAACACTAAAAATTAATTAAACCATCCCAAAGCCTATAATTCTCAAAGTTAAAAGAGAGTCCTAAATTTCGTTTAATTCCATTAACTGCTTAAGTCAATAAGCACATTGGTATGATTAAAGAAATGAATGGTGTCCATGTCTATTTAATTATCAACCATATATTTGTTATAGCAATTAAGGTGATTTATAAATTTCAACCAGTTTGTTTTGTAACAACTTTCTTTTTTTTTTTTTCTTTTTTTTTTTGAGATGCCAGATAAAATGACTTTTTTTTAGAAGTAAAAAACCATGTACAAAGGTAAAGACTTGGGCACACAGCCCAAGCTAGTTCGTTAGCCATACAAATTATGAAGAAAAAACATACAAGGCTTCCCTCTAAACCAACAAAACAACGAAGACCCTTCTACACCATAATCATGTTTGCTTAAGTGGCCGAGAGCATCTGATATGTCACCAGCAATGCTAGAGCTACATCCAAAATGACTTTAGGTTGTCTCTGAACTTTCTCAAAGTATGCTTTGTTTCTTGCATTCCAAATTGCCCAAGTTGTTGTGGCCCACAGTTCCAGCTCCTTCTTTGATAGTTCAGCTCCTTCTTTGTTTTGTAACACCTAATTTACTGTAATTAGTAAAAATCTTAACTCAAGAAGATTCAATAGAAAGTACGAACACATTGATATCAATTTAGTTATTAAAAAAAAAGTCTCAAATGATGGCAATTATAAAACAACATTCTTCTCAATGAGTTTATAATCAGACATATCTATCGTAGAAGCAAGCATATATGATGTCTTGGAAATAAAATTGATAGCCTTCTTCATGGACATACAAGGCCCCAGATTTTTGGGTTTTACATGTTGCCAAAAAAATAAACATTCTTAAGGTATATTACAGAGACAAATCATTATGATCTTTTGCAATTCAGAATCACTTGGAAATGATTTTTTTTTTTTTTTTTACATTAAATTTAAAAATCATAAAATTATACATAGACAATTGGATATTGTACTTCCATGCAGATATCTAACAATTTCACTAATACAAATCTGCAAAAAAAAAAAAAAAAAAAAACAGCAGGACAAAGTGTTATCATACAACCACAATTGAATTGAAGGATAGTCAAATTAGCATGTTGTGTCTCAAGGGTCAAGATATCACATAATCATTTGGTATCTAAGAATTGTATAAATATTGGACTAATAGATGCATTCGTATCAATCTTTGTCAAAAAAATATAAAGTAGTTGGAATATGCAGTAGAAAAATGAAGTTATAATACATTTGAAATCACCAACAATTATCATTTGAATAATATTACTAACTTTATAGTTTTTTATTAATTTATATCATGTAATATATGCATAGATTTCTAAAAATATGGTAGGAGAGTAAATCAAAAACTAAAATATGATGATGAAGCTCATTTGACAATCCCAACTCTTTTTTACAAATCAAATAGAAGCAGCAAAATAAAAGGAAGCAAATTGCGTGATGCTGATCTTGCCTTCTTTATCCATCTTTGGGTGTTTAGAACTTTACACCTACACATCAATCATTATGATTAACCTATCACTGATTGTAATTGGTCAAAAATCTAACAGCCCAAGAGGATTTAACCATATGCCAAAAGAGTAACTTCGGTTCCACCTACGTGTAGCTTTACTTTGTTTAATCCAATTATAGAGTTTTTTTTAATATCCTAGAAATTTTTAAGAACACCGGCTAATCCAATAAGTTTTTCATATAATTTTAACCCAGCATGAGATCAAAACTCTAACAATGCTTGCAAATCAAGAGGCACAAAACCAAAGTCTTTTGAGTTTAATTTATAGAACCAAAATCAGCAAAATTAAATCTCAGTACAAACCATGACAGAGCAAACAATAAAAAAAGTAAATCTCAACACACAGCCCATTACATAACCAAAAAACTTAAATTAAACATGCATAATGACCCCTTTCAAAGTGTAATTTACATTTCACAGTTACAATTTAAAATTTTTAAGAAATTCTCACCCTAAAGTTAGGTACTATGTAATCAGAGATGATCATTAAAAAATAAAGCTTCATATGTCACACAACTATAAGCTACTACAAACGTATGTGATTGCAACTAATGAATTTTGACAATCGCCTCAAGTAGAAGTGAAATTGTAAAAAGATGCTAATACTAAATGCAATAAGAGAGCAATTAACTAACACAAATATACATCAAAATTGGATCTCACATCAAACATTCATTTTTAAATTGCTACACTTGCCATTTACACAGTATTTATTAAAAAAAAACTTAAACCTTGAATTAATACCCAGTGTGAATTGGATAGAAAATTCGTTTCAGAATAACCTCTGATTGAATCCCTTTTTAATGCCTGCCTCTTATGAATTCCCTCCCAAAGACTAGATTAACGGATACTGCTCCACCCTTAGCCACTGGACCTATTCCTATCTATTTTAGCCATTCAAATATTTTAGTTGACTGAAAACAAAGAAATTGTATTTGTAAAGAACCTGTGATTGGTTGCGAGTATCTTCGGAGGGAGATTTCTACGTAGTAGAAGATGAACAGTTTACTGCGAGGTGACACTATTTCAATCTCTTCTACCAAAAAACAATAATCCTAAACAAAATAAAATCCAACCCAAATACCCAAAACAAAATCAATTCTAACCCAAAGACCTTAGTTCAAACAAAATCTAACCCATATTCAGTTTTTATTACCAAATTAAAAAAAAAAAAAAAAAAAAAAAAAAAAAAAATTTACCAATAGTAGTTTAGGCAGTCTGACGTTGGTGAGCGACTGGGTTGCCTGTGGATGATGGTCTAACACTCCTATGATTCCTCTCTCAATCTCTTTTGTCTGTTTCTTTATAGTTACCTACACTCATTTGCCTATTTTGTGACTAAATGATTTAGTTTCTTTTTATTTCTATACGATGAAATAGTGTCTTTCATTGAGTCATAAAGTTTACCATTGGGCAAACAAAACAAAAACAGAAAATCCTAATCAAATATTCAAAATCCCATAATTTCACTTCATCTCTACAGAGAAATTGAATGATTTAAATCTATTAACGAAAATATTTAATAAAAATAGATCATAAGTATCTGCATTAAGTGAATAAAAATTATATTATAACATAAAATATAAAATTTACAAAATGGAAACATAAGAATAGAGTATTTTAGAAGACTACATTTTGTGATTTACTCTCCACATCTTTGCAAAATTGAACCACCAAGTCAGAGTCCTGCAGCGGGATAAAAATAAAATATAAAACCATCCAGATTTGAAAATCTATGAATTGCTTATTCAGATATATGTAAGACATTTGGACTTTATAGATCATTAGCTTTATATAAGGACATTACCTTCCTTTCATATATACAATCAAAATACATGAACACACCAAGTAATAAGTTTTAATGGGTCTAAACTTTAAACAATGAAAAACCATAAACAAACCTTTTTTTTTTTTTTTTCTCATTCGTCTCCCAAAGCATTGCCGCCAAACGATGCAAACTTCCTCTTTCAAGGTTTGTAAGCCACTAAGAGCTTATCTACTGATTTAAATCGTGCTTTGCCAATTGGATTTAAGAATGCTGATTGTGGCATCTAAGAGTGTGTAGGAAATGGAATCCCTAGAGCTGAAGGATGAATTATGTTGCCTTGTGAGTGATTTTTGAGAAACCTGAAAGCACAATAACTCATCAGAGCAAAATAAATAAATATCATAGATAAAAAAAAAAGAAAAAAAGGTTGAAGTCATATGGACTTACCCCTCCATGTGCAAGAGTAATGGCCATGGAGACATATATGAGACATATAACTTTTCATTAAGCAATACCTATCAAGGTTTGTAGCAAATTCAAGAAATTTCATTCAAAATGAAGCAAGAACCATCCAAAATTACAATGAAAGAAGTCCATAACTTAGAGACAAACAGCAGTACAAAAATGAGAAACCCCAGTGAATGGGCAGAGATGAACAAAATAAAAATAAAAATGTAGAGGAAAGTATCAAACCTTGGTATGAATTTCAAGTAATATAATTTATTCAGCAATCTAACAACTCTGATTAGCTAAGTTTGATTATACTTTTAGCAATATATAAAAGTATATCTTATCATTCGGAAATTTTGTAAATTATCAAATAAATTTAAATTGATTGAGAATGGTTTAGAATAATATTATACCATGATGTTATAGTTCATAATATAATATATTAAAATTGATAAGATGTTTATGGTTATTGTAAATCAAATAGAAGAATCCCAGGAAGAATTGAAATCAAATAGAAGAATCCCAGGAAACCAAAAATCCAATAAAAATTGCATAACCAAAAAAGGGAAAAAGAAAATCCAAACCAATGTAAAATGAAGATGAGAAAAACACTATATATCAACTAAAACAGACGCAAAATTAAAACCAAATAGAAGAATCCCAAGAAACCAAAAATCCAATAAAAATTGCATACAAAAAAAAAAGGGAAAAAGAAAATCTAATAACAAAAATTTCATGATTCTTCTTTGCCACAGATTTGACAACAAAGGAAGAAGAAGAAAACGTGGAAATCTTCAAAGAAAAAATAACAAAAACAAAAAAACTTAAATCCAAAGCAACCCATAACCACAAACCAACAAAATTCCATGAAAACAAAAACAAAAAAACTTAAATCCAGAGCGACCCACAGCCACAAACTAACAACATTCCATAAACAATTGAAGTGGATAGAGAGAGAGAGCAATATATAGAAATTAAGGAGAGTAAAAAACATGTTTTGATTACCTCAAAATAGTTTGTCGACATAGAATATGATGGGCTAGATTGAGCAAATACTCACCCACTAAAAAATGTTGGATTGAATCATAGCTATTGCTGTCTGAGGTGATGACAGACTTCACTCTAGCTCCACGAGAAGGCTAGTACCCTTGAGCTAGCTACAAGAGGAAATTCCCATGTTCTGCTCATTGGGGTTCAAACATGGGACCTTAAGCAGCGTTGCACTCTTGCGTTCGTGTCAAGACCACTAGACCACCTTTCTTGGCGGTGTGTGTGTATATATATATCAGTTTTTATAAAATCCCACTTATCCATTTGGAAATAGTTTATTTAGTTTTTTCCTGAATTTTTTTTGTTAAAAGTATGTTAAAGTATACTTATATTTTGAAAAATTAAGAAAAAATGAAATTTTAAAAAGTTGTATATAAAAGTTAAAGGGTCCAGTTAATGGGTGCCCTTAGAACATTTGTTAATTGACCATTTTAATTTTTAGAAAAGTCTTGATACAACTTTCATGGAAAATATAAAAAGTTGCCAAAAATTAGTTTCTTTTTTTCCTTTCCCATCAAAGTTTCTTAAATTAGTTTCTAAAATTAATACTCTTAAGGCATCCATTAACTTTTTTTCAAAATTAAAAAAATAAAAATAAAAAGCCAGATTATAATATGTGTCAAACAGGCGCCTTATGTTTGGACTCTAAACCTTATAATATGTGCCAAACACGCACCAGATGTCTCTACATTATAGTGTTCAATTGTTCATGTACAAATTATACATGGGAAAATGAAAATTTATTTTCTTAGTGCTAAAATGAGGTTAATATTTGGTTCAAACAAAATTCCGTTTTTTCTAATGTAAAAAGGTTAGTGAATTTACGAAATATTAGGTCTAACTGAAGCCCATTTGAGACTGCGGGAGAGTTAATAGGCCAGGGCTGTAACAGTATTCTTAGGCCCATTTACTGTGTTATGCACCTTATGGTGAATGTCATGACTCATGACCCAAAAGGAGAGAGAGAGAGAGGAGGTAGCTAATGTCCAATTGTCCATGTTTATCTTTCTTTTTACCCCTCTTCCAGTCAGTCATCTGTTCTACACAGCGTCTGTGACACTGTTTGGATACTGTAGTTTTCAGTAGCTTATTTGTATAGTATTTATTAAAAAATATATAGTTTTTAGTATCTTTTATATTAAATATGTGACAAAAGAGTAAAAGCTAGCTTATTTGGGGAGAAAAAGAAAATTTTTGCCTTTACCCACACGACACATTGCCACACTGTGATGGGCTCGCGGCCATCTTTGACCCAAACTTTCAGTCGTTACGTTGGAGACAGTCCATTGATCAAACTCAAACCAACTTTTCATCCTTTGTTTTTCAACTTCTCATCCTTTGTTTTTTTGGTGTAGAAGATCATGTTATGTTAATGAAGTGTTTATGAAGCAAAATAAACATTTCAAGAATGTTACCGGAGCCATAAAATATTAATAGTCAGTTTCCATATTTAATGTCAATGCTTTTGAATTTTTTAAATCTAATTTTAACTACTTTAGCTTCATGTGCCAGCAATGGAGTTTCATTGCAGAATCAATGCCTAGTCAAAGTTCAGCTTTATAGCCTAGTGGTAGTGTCACCCTCTGTGCTGCCTGGTTTATGGCGTTTGAACCTCATCTCTCCACTATTTCATACTCAATACACAAGACTCCCACTTTTGTGAAGTCTAGGAGAAGTCATGTGCCTTATCTCCCAATTTGTTTGGAGAGACCGATTCCTGGACTCAGACTCACAAACTATAACTTTTGGCCCAAACTTGGTAATTGGTATATACTCTGGCTGGAGTAGAGCATCAATAGTTGTATACCCAGCATCCAAACTTCAGGAGGAGAACAGATAGTCAATTAATCTAAAAAATAATATCAGTAGGCAGTCAATTTGATTAGAGAATCTCACTTTTCTAGCAGCACTACAGAGAGCAATAAAAGTTTCTTTTGGCATATATCAAATTTCTCAAGGAATTAAATATATTACATGCATATCAACCATGCCCTACTTAGAAAATGAAGCCCAACACCAATAGTCAAAGAGGAGTTTACAAGCACACTTAGCATAGATCATTCTCAATCGGGCATCTTATGGGCTAATACGAAATAGTGCTCCATAGTCTCTACTACTACATCCTCCTGCAACTTGCCGTTTATCCCCAAAAGATAAAGAAAGAACAAAAGGAAAAGAAATTAACTTGCCCAAAACTCTGGTATAGATCTTAACTAGTCAACACGGCTTGCTGCTGCAACGCCTCTTCAGCTTGCAAGCTCTCATAATATTTGACGAGGACATTCCATCCCGCAGGGCACATAAAACCATCAGGGGGGTTCTCACCGGTCCTTGCATAAGTTCGCATCTGAAACAACACAATAAATCCACTAAATAAGATAAATATAGCATGAGTTTCCCAATAGCCATAAAAGCATATCTTACACAACCTTCACGAACATATCCTAGGAATGCTACGAGGAAAAATTGAAGAGAACCTAGGACAAAAAAGATTTTAAGGTTTTGCCTTGTAAATTTTCCTTCCCATGTCAATGATGCACTTATGATGACATAGACTGAATTTTTTCAAATAGATTTTTCATAATAGATGATAACCACAGAAGAGTTTTGTTAGAATAATCAGATAAATCACCAGTTAGCATAAGTCTCTGAAATCTATATCCTTGTTATGCCAAAGCATTAATCCTTGTTATGCCAAAGCATTAACATTGTCACCCCAACCACAAAATGTGCCAAATTGTAGATTTATTATGCTAAAGATGCAGGTAGCTCAGTTTCTGATTGACAACCCAATATAATTTACCCAGGTAAGTACACAGAACATCTAAGTTTTACTAAGAAGTTAAGGTTTAACTATTTAAATCACACTGCTATTCTAAAATCTCCTTCCAGATCGATGGAGCTTGAGGTGTTTCACTGGGAACCAGAAAATGAGATATAGCTCCTACCTTGGTTCCGGAGATGAAGAGGAAATCTTTAGCACGTGAAGGTTCAAAAAATGCCATCTTCTTTTCCACAGTGTCATAGGCTGCCACCTGCAGTTTATAAGGAAGAAAGTACATTATGAGGGAGAACACAACAGAGCTCCTTCACCTCCCATATAACATAACAGACCCAGAAAAGGCAATTACACCTATGGTTATGTAGAGCTACAAGTACTTGAGTAATTTATGCAGAGTTATGACATAATCAGACACATCAAATTGATAGAAAAATATGCAGGGCTCTCTCATCAGCAAAGTGTAATTGTCTGGAATTAATCTGCAAGCTCTGTGTTGTGATGGAATGAATCATAATGTATGGGTCTCAGAAGGTTAAGTACTTTAAACCCCCTTTTGACCATACCAATCAGTGACAGCAGAGTCTATTTGCCATCAGCTTTTTTGTTTAGCTTTGAAGTTTATTTGCATTTATTCAGCTTTTTAAAACCTCACATTTTCTAGGTACAACCATACTTTAACCAACTTTCAGTGGGAGGGAAAAATTCAGCAAAAATCCAAATAAGTTGGTGCCAATATTCAGCTTCAGATATTTTTAAACCTGTGATGGTATGTACTGCATTTGTATCTTTCAAGTATCTTTTGATCAGTAAAAACATTCAATTAAAGAGAATACCAAAAGAAGGAAAGAATGAAAGTGGTAGAGATTGAAAGCCACACAAAAACATCTTTAGGAACTCCTTTGAGCTCGCTGGTAGGAAGCCCCATGCTCTCCAACTTTTTGTGGTATATACAAAGATGGATCATTTCCATAAGTTCCCAATTTAGTTTGAAGAGATATTTATTAAAGATAACAGCACAATATGCAGTTGTTAACAGTACACCACATTCGTTCTCATCACTCAAGGAAATCAAGCAAAAAATACTCATTAAAATTTGATAACTAATAAGAAAAAACTGCCTAGGGACCAAGGAAAAAAATTAATTAAGACTATCAAGATTACTTTATATCACAATCAACCCTGAACAGAAAGCAGAGTTTTGATGTAACGAAGGCATAGAATTGCAAATAAATGATAATAAAGATAATGCAAAAGGTGAAGAGATAGAAATAAGCAATAGAGCTTCAACAGTACAGCGTAAAAGCAAAGCATAACGTGACTTACCCTGAATGGCAAAATATTTAGCTTCTCCAGGCCAGGAGCCATGCTTAAGACTTTTTTCCCATGATCAGGGTCATATAAATCCCTCTTCTCAGTCGGGTGACCCATACCTGCAGGGTCACGACCAACAATATAAAAATTGGCACCTGCATTTATCCTTGCTTTGGCATGCCACTGCACTTCAGTTGGACCAGCATAATGCATAGGTGATGGAAATATGGCTACAATAGTAGTCTCAGGGTCAAGAATTCTGTCTTCTAGGACCTGAGAAGAAACAAAACTGTGAGCAAAATTACATTTTGGAGACTTAAAAATGAATTGATTAAATTTCATTTATGGAGTACTTGCATAAAAAATTTGGATATGCAATGATCACTTTTCAATTTTCATCACTGAAACAATGATAAAATTTCAAAAAAAAGGGGGAGCATTTTCCGAAATTATCAAATGATTTCATTTAGTTCTAATGAGTTTATTTACTGAAAGCTATGGCCCATGCAACAGCAATTAGTTATTACAGAGTTACGGAAACAAGCAGAATGGTATCACTTTATTAGCAGTGTAACTGCCAAACTTGATATTATTCAATGTTATACAAGAAGAGCCATGCAGATAACCTTGCTATGTTGCTCCATCCGAACATCCAAGGGCACATCATCTGCCTTTGTGAAACCTCCCAAAGGATGCAGTAATAGAATCGGATTCTTGTATCCCATTTCCAAAAGTCGCTTGCGTGTGTCATTCATTAACAAAGCATGCCCATTATGCACAGGGTTCCTTAATTGGAAAGCAAAAACTGCATCAGCCTGACGCCTATCAAATTCCTTCCGGAGTTGTTGAGGTGAGAGCCTGTAGTGATCAAGCCCATCATTATATTTGATAGGATTCAACACTTCCAAATCTCCACCAACCAACCAATTTCCAGCTGGAGTAATAACCTCCTCGACATATGGCAATCCTGGAGTAGTTGTACCCCAAGTTCTAGCTATTCTTTCTTCTTTGTTATGCTTGTATATTTCAATACTGCAAAAGAATTGTTATTAGAAAAGCTTAGGATAACAGTCAATAAACTGAGTTACGTACTCATTTATAGCTCCAGTTATATACTCAAGTACAAAGCAACAATACTAAATTACAAGGAAAAATTCAAAAGTACCAACTAAAACCCAAGATTTGGCCAGTCAAACCCAATATGATCCTTAATTCACATGAGTAAGAATCATGGGGATAGAGAGAGAGGGAGAGAGCTGGGAAATTGATAACATGTTTAATTCTTTCTTTTGTCCTGGAAACCCCAGCCAAACTCGGTAAATGTCATGCCCCAGCCCAATATGAGTTAGTTTCTGTAGAACACACCAGGTAGAACCCATGGACAAGTAAGAGTGACCATCGGCGTCTTCATTCTCATTGATAAATTACTAGTTATACCAAAATTTTAAGCTGTTAGAAATGATGAATTTAATCACTTAACCATTATTCTAAAACTCATGACCAAGATCACACACACAATTATGGAAAAACAAAGGTTCATTTTAAAACATTAAAGATACTCTACAGCATCATATAAATTTTGGGGTTTTCTCCGTATACTCATTCATTCAAGATTTAAATGTAGTTATAAATCTACTAAGCTCAGCCAACTCAAATGCATCAAACTTCAGCCAAGTCTAACTATACGTCCTTATGAAACTTCAGCTAGACAATAACATATTAACATCTCTCATACGTATATATGTCCCCAGACAGAAACATTAAACAAAATTAAAACAACAACAACAACAACAAAAAATTCAAATTTTATAATAAAAAATAAAAGACCCCCTTTGACTTACATTGTCAAAATTCTCCTCATTTTCTATTGCAGCACCTAACAATCTTCTCTTGAAATCCCAAACAAACATGTACAACGTCACAAACATGCTCTCTCCATAATTCACATATATTTTAACAAATAACAAAGACTATTCCTTCAGTTAATACCGGAATCAAAGACAGAAACAACAATTAAAGTATTCAAATATACATATAATATATTCTCCGAATCGAAATTCGAAAACGACTAACCTCCGAAGAATACCGACCAAATCTCCATTAGGACC
This sequence comes from Quercus tomentella, assembly GCA_028535165.1. Classification (NCBI taxonomy): domain Eukaryota; kingdom Viridiplantae; phylum Streptophyta; class Magnoliopsida; order Fagales; family Fagaceae; genus Quercus; species Quercus tomentella. Next base: position 12,154,162 of record JAPQVY010000155.1, read on the forward strand.
AACCAACCCCACATTTGGAGACGACCCAATTCGAGTTTTGGTGTCATCATCAATAGCCAAAACCATTGGAAGCGACATGTTGACCAAAGAACCACTTTCCGTTCTCAAGCAATTGAAATGCAAACTCTGCAAATACTCACTCTCTCTCATGAACCCTCTCAAAGGGCTGGCCCACCCTTCGCTAATCACATGGACCCACTCAACATCAATCTTGGTAAGCCTCACTGGAGGCAATGCCTCAGCCTCTAACTTCTTCTTTGCACGCTCTCTCTCTGGCACCACAAGATCCACGAGGGCCCCACCATCTGGGTCAATCAGAGAGCTCTTGATCGAAGATGAATAAGATGGAACATGCATTGTGGTGATGGGTTTGTTATACGAGGTGGTGGAGATCAATGGGTTGGAATGGTAAATGGGTTTGGTTCGAATTCTTGGTGTGTAAAACTTGGTCTTGTTGTTGATGCTGGTTTGGCCAAGATTGAGGTTGAGTTGGTTGGTGATGCGTAGTTTAACTGTGAGAGACATGATTGAAGGGGTTTTGGGTTGGCTTTGAGAATAGGGAAGTGAAGAAGTTAGAGTCAGAGGGAGAGATCCGAGTGATTTGGGAAACTGTACCTGCGGCTCTAAATTTAGTGAACATTTTTCTTAGTTTTTGACAAATAAGAAAGAGCAGCGAGAATCCACACGTTTCTTTATGTTGTTTAGTAAGTCTGGCTTTTCAGTTTGTGGATAGAACTTGGCTGCTAGTCTTTGTAACATGTTGGGGACCAAAGTGTGTTGTTTTCAGGTTTTGAATGTAGTTTGTGGTTAATCAAGGCAACTCAAACTCAAAGTTGAAACCAACAGAGAACCTTGCACTTCCTCTTGCACTTAGCACTTTCTGATGGGTCGTTATATGAAGAGCCCAGGCCCTGATATATAATAAAGAAGTTTGTTAATTTTAAAGATTAAAAAAATAAATATCTATTTTTTAATGCCAAAAAAAATTATCTCTTGGGTGCTTTTTGAAAACGAGAGATGCTACGTTTACAACATTTTTACAACAAATCACAGGTAGTTAGTTGTTATTGGTTCAAATTTCAAACTAACGCTAAGATTACTTTTTCGCCCCAACAATAACAACTAGTAACAACTTGTCACTTAGGATTTGTTGTAAAAATGTTGTAGACATATCATTTCTCGCTTGAAAACCTTATTTTTTAGTATTTTATTTGCATATGCGTGACAAAATGTTAAAAGCTAACTTATTTTTAAAAAACTGAAAATCAAATTATTTGAAATAAAGTTGAGATAAAAAAAAAAAAAATAGTGTGGTATCCACAAATAGAAGATAATTTAAGCAAAAAATTAACTTATAATCGGTTGTCAAACATACAGAGTGCAAAAGTGCACCCATTAAAATATAATTTTATAATAATTTTTCCTTATTTTTATAAGGATAAAAAGTTGTATTGGATCAAACAATAGATAATTTAAGCAACAAAATAACTTATAATCGGTTGTCAAGCACACATAGTGCAAGAGTGGACCAGTTAAAATATAATTTTACAATATTTTTTCCCTATTTTTATAAGGATAAAAAATAATATGAGATCCGCAAACAGTAAATAATTTAAGTAACAAACTAACTTATAATCAATTGTCAAATGCACACATAGTACAAAGGTGCACTCGGTTAAAATAGAATTTTACAATAATTTATCCTTATGTACAGAGTTGAGCTACTTTCGGTTTATAGTATATTTTTTGTTAAGTTTTACCATCTTTCAATATAGGCGGGATCCATTTGAAACCTATTTAACATTATTACCACAAGTGTATTATGTAAAGAAAACGAAATTTTATTTCTATTATAACTCTTTTGGATTAACTTTTTTATTAAAAAGTTTATTTGCTTATTTACTATAAATTAGCATAAGTAATTGTACATTTGCACTTTCAAAAGGTAAGGTTTTAGACGCACACACAAAAATAAATAAATAAGAGTTTAAAAAAATTAAACATAAATAAATAAACTAATAAGATGATAAATAATAAAGAAAGGTTAAATAATAAATACTATTAATCTAATTTTTGTGTGTACATTTATCTCGCATAAGAGCAATACTGAGGATACAATATTTTCATAATCCTTGATAATATGACTTGCTATAAATTTTTTTTTTTTTTTTTTGAGTAAATGACTTGCTATAATTGGAGTAACATTATTTATACTTTTTTTTAATTCAATTCTTTTAATTCATTATTTATACTTTTTTATAATAACATTATTTGTACTTATTTACACATCAATTACAACAACTATGTCTTGTGAAAAATATTGTATTGTTAGATATAAATAAGTAATGGGTCATGCTAACGGGTACCTTTAGGGTAATTGTTAACAATCTATTTTAAGAAAGTTTTGACAGAACTTTTATGAGAAATAGAAAAAACTGTCAAAACATTAATTTTTCTTTTCTTTTCTCATAAATTTTTTTTTAAAATGAATTATAAACCATTCCTCTAAGGACATTGGTTAGCATTTATTTTACCATAAGTAATGTATAAAATCCCCCATGAGGCTGACGTGAATCCTATGTAAAATTCCACGCAATGCACGTTGACTTCGGCACGAAATGCATATAGCAAAACAAAACAAGTTGCCTTCTATAGTTGATATCCAAAACCTTTTTTAAAAATGGTTAGTTTAAGATCCACTCCACTAGAAACAAATTGATTACTTCATTACTTTTATCTCAGAGGTTAAGCGTTAAGCATAAGGGTCATGTCATCGATGCCGCCATAGGTCAGTTTACTTGTTTTTCTTTTTCTTTTTTGCTAAAACATTGGCCATTGTTCATGCTCCACCATTGTTCTATTTTTATGTTATTTATATCTGACTATCTTTGTTATATGGCAATCTTCTAATGATTACATTTTTATGTCTTCCCCTCCACTTACTGTCTTGAGTCCAAAAGAGAAAGATGACAATGTAAAGAATGTAGTCTCTATTGCCATAAAGATTCAAACTAAGGAGTAAGGCCTCCCCAGGTCTATGGGGCTGAAACTTTCAATTATTCAAAGCATCTTGCGGCTTCATTATTGGATGTTGTGGCCCATATGGAATACAAAAGAATCAATATTATTGACTGTCATCAAAAGTTGTGAGATGGAGAAAGAGGAATTGTGGGGTATTTGCAGCACTTAAGTAAGTGAACTATCACTTTTGATTTGTTAATTTCTTGGAATGCTCTTGGATTCTCATCCAAATCTTCCTTTAGCATATTACAGGAATAACAATGATAGTGATATATAGTCCTAAATATCTGTAGATCATTTAAATAACTTTCTACTTCAGCTGCAACTCTTTCCCACTTTTATTTTATTGGTCTCCATTTGTATTGTGTGGGAATATGCTGAGTGTTACTGAGGAGCACTTCCATTCCCATTTATTATGAATGATAGAAAAGCTGAAATCCCAATGGAGTCAAGGATGTAAAGGACCTCGATCGACCAAGAAGGGAGGATCACTGGCTAAGGGTGGTCCAATCTCCATAACTTAAAGGGGTCGTGCGAGAGGGGCCAATAACAAACCGAGTGCCCAAGACAAGAAAGAGACCCATTGAATGTTCCATTCCAGCTAAATTGTAAATCATTGAGTTTCGGTTGTGATTCATAATACAATTATAAATTCATTGTACTTAGTACATTTTGAACCCTCTACAGATATCAAAGTAATTTTTAGGTACTCCTGGAGCGTAGAGAATGATGCTCTCTTCTCTTTTATATTCATGGTAAGGTTAACTCATTAAATTCATGTTAGGTCTACCATAAATGTGAAAGGAGGCAGCACCATTTCTCTGTGTTCCGAAAATACCTAAGAATTTTTCCAAGTATCAACCCCTTTGCTACAACCGAAACTTTGTACTAAAAAGAATAGAAAGAGCTTGAGATGCCATTTAATTACGAATACCATTTGTTTTATTCTTTTTTTTTCGTAGTACATAGCTTTGAACTTTTTTTTTAGGAGTACATAGCTTGAACTTAATTTAACAAATAGTGGAGGAAGTACAATATGAGAAATGCTATGTCCACAACAAATCTTAAGTGATAAACTGTTACTAGTTATAATATAGGTCTACCACTAAATTTGCTTTTTTACCTACTAATAATAGTCAATAGCAGTTTGCCACCTAAAATTTGTTGCAAAAATGTTGTGAATTTAACATTTATCGGTCCACATAGTAGGAATCCATAGAACTTTCCACCTTTTGCAAATCTGTCATATGAAAATCAATACGATGATAAGATTTTTTTTATGTTGCAATCAACTTTGTACCAAAAATAAATCCTTAGAAAATTTGTGAATCCACAAATGATTTCTTAAAATCCATTGTTCATAGAGGAAAATGGAAAATAAATTAGGGTAAATTACTTTTAAAACCTTAGAGTTCATGTTTAATTTAAATCTTGAACTTTTAAAATGTTTCGTTTAAACTTCAAAGTTTCTAAAAATGTTTCACTTAAAACTTTGTTTCACATTTTTTTTTTTTTTTGGTTAACACCTTTAAACATCACATGATTAACTAGTTCAAAATAAATTTACTTCAAACTTTAAGTTTTAAACAAAACTTACCCAAAATTGTAAGGTTGAAGTAAAATTATCTTAAATTATAAGTTTTAAATGAAACATTTTAAAATTTTTGAGGTTTAAATGAAACATTTTGAAAGTTTTAAGTTTTAAAATAAATATATGTAAAACTCTAAGGTTTAAAGAGTAATAAACCATTAAATTATAAGTGGGAGAGAGGCAACAAGGGAATATGGGTGGGAAATTCTCATACCAGATTTGAAATTGTCGGTCTTGGATTGTGCACAATCTTGAGTACAACTATAAACAACATCTGCTGGTGAACTTTGGCATAGTAACATGCAAAGTTCGAAGCAAAACAAATCTTGGGTAGGGTCTAGTTTTAGTTTCAACAAGCATTTTAATTAAACCACACTTTAGACCACAACGAAGGTTTGATTCAGCTAAATGGAAAGAAGAAGAGTGATCAGCTTGCACTACAACAAGAGAAAGCATCAAAATCACAGTCATAAGTCTTTTTGTACCAATTCCTTCCATAACTCCTCTCTCTTACTTCAACTCTCAAATGTTTTATTGGAAATTTTTATCGTAAGGTAGTTAAATGAAACCACTATTTATGATTGAACTTTTGTCTATTTAAGCAATCATGCTTATTAGTGAATCCATATGAGAACCAGTAAAAATTTGCCACATCACTGGTTTGTAAAAACATTATAAAATAATTTGTAATTGCATTATTACTCCACAATAAATATATGTTATTCCTCTCACATAATAGTGAGTTCAACTAAGTAATTACTTTGTGTTAAAGAGCTTAAATACTGAAATTCTATATAGCATCATATTTATATCAATATTTAATTCTCATTTTCATCAAAAAAAAAAATTTTAATTCTCATTTGTGACCATTAAATATAAATTTGAATTATTATTTTTCTCTACGAGTAATGCTACAAGCCTAAACTATTTTACAACATTTTTACAAATTGTTGATGTGTCCAACTTCTTATTGGTTTTCATTTAGGCCCACCATTAACATCATTTTTTTATTTACCAAAAACCACTCACCATATTAGCAGTTTGTATCTGCAACTATATTTAAAGTGCCAATTGCACAAACTTTATGTACATAACTGTTGAGGTCCAAAATATTACAAATATTGAAATCCAAAACTAATGAGCCCTCAAGGATAAGAAATGCCCAATCCGTGAGCCAAGGCCCATTTAAAATAGGTCAAAGGAAGCTCAAGCTCATGAATGGGTAAGCCTTGGGCCTTAGAGAAGGAAGAAAAAGTAGAGGAAGCTTGGCCCAGCCTCTGTGAGAAGAACCCCCAAGGAGCACAGAAAGAGACTGAACCAGGATACCGAGGAGCTACCAGAACCAAGGAAGGGATCCTCGAGAAATGCAGGAAACAATCATCTGGGAGTTGGACAGCTCAGGGAAGCATGCTTATGGGCACAAGGAACGAAGAAAGACATGTCCCATCAGCCGCCTGCAACTCAGAAGAAAAAACTTTGGAAACAACTAATAACTTAGGAACCAACACCTATAAAGGGAAGCCTAGTACCTCAGGAAGAGCAGCAAAGGGAACCATGAAGGTAGTGAGAAAATGAGGAAAGAACCAGCCACCAATGTTGCTGACACAACATTGGTTTTGGTACCCAGAACAGCAAATGAAGGGAATCAGTGGTACACCAAAAACCCTAGGAATGTACTATAAAAGGGGATGAAGTCATAAGCAAAAACCATTCAACAATAAGGAATTAGAGCACAAAGACCATCTGAAAAACTCCTTTAAATCTCAGAAAAATAGAAAAAGGGAAAAACACTATGAGAGATCTTGAGATAGGCACTAAAGGATACACTTGGATTTAAGGAGATTCAAACCTTACAAATCTTGAAAGCCTACAAAGAGCTGTCTAAGTCTGTGACTTTTGAACTTATTTGAACCTTGTGACACATCCCAGTGAAAAGAATGGTCCAATGTACTAAAACTTAATATAATGAAATATCATTCTATTTTCTGAGGATCCCTAACGTCCATACATGATTTTTCTCTATTTCCTTACCATTCTTTAGCCATTTATTTTACAATGTGTATATGTTTGCATGTATAGGTATGTATGTGTTTGTTGAGGGGAAAATTTTGGATGTTCCCAAATAGAATATGGGGTAGCCAAGTCGAAACTCAACGATGGGCCCTAGAAATAAAGCCCAAAGGCTTTCGGTGTCGTATAAGCCCGCCCAAGCAAGAGATGGAGGCTACACCCTAACAAGAAGACAACAATAAAACACAATAAACACGTTACTGTTGTTAGTTTGTTATATTATTAGTCCTTTTACAGCATCATAGTTCAAATCAGCCCTTTAGTGGTACGATATTATCTCCAGCGGTAGGGTAATTTCAGGTTAATAAGTGTGTTTACATGGTAAAAATCATATGTTTTCCTTATTATTATTAAGTCAACATAAGGGAAAATTTCCATAATTTCCAAAACATTATGGCCTTCATCATAATAATACTAAACAAGGATTAAAGGCTTTATAGTTACAAATACAAGAGGAAAAATAGGATGGAATGAAGGGAGAGAGAGATCTCAGCTCAGTGCAATAAGTATTAAACTAAGATTTTGATGAGTATGTCTGCATAAGGCATGAATGAGGTAATGTGGGCTGTTCTGAGTGAGTGGGATGGAATTAACACTGAGGTTAAGGCTTTAGTGAGTAGTGGGCTAAAGGGGGATGAGTGGTGAGCTTAAGGAGAGCTAAACCACAAGTAAAATGGCAAATAAATCAAGAGTTTCAAAGGGGGTAGCTGTCTGTGACTAATTGGGAGACATTTATAAGCTATGATTGTGTAAAGAAGAGAAAAGAATATCTGAAGTTAGATGAGTGTCGGCTGAAGGGGATGAGTAGTGAGCTTAAAGAGAGCTAAACTACCAGTAAAATGGCAAATAGATCAGGAATTTCAGAGGGAGTCTGTCCCCTCTTGTGGGCTGAAATGCTTTTGCTTTTATAATGGAGTTTTAGAGAAGCATTAATTAGCAAGAATCCAAAAAAACGTAGGCCTGATTCAGGGGAGCCAAACAGCTGCATTAATAACTTGGATTTGGCCTAAAAATGGGAGATTTGCTTTTGGGGCTGCCTTGCTTCTTTGGGTAATGGTAGGATTTTGGAGTGTTTGGGGTAATCTTGCATTAAATGCTAAGATTGCTGAGATTATGTTCAGCCAATGGGATTAAGGCAAGTATCAAGAATGAATCCTAATGCTGCAACTGAGATTTGGACCATAGGAAGTGGGACTCAACACCCCAAGCCAGGTATCAAAGTTTAAGCCAACTTCAAAGGATTCTGCTGGAGATCCCTTTATGCCCTCCAAGTCACATGTTCCCAACTTTTCCCTTTTAGGATTCATGGGCTTGGCACATGAATCATGTCTTACACGTTTTTAACATTTATAGTATCAATTTGTTGAAGTTTGGATAATTTGGTTTCAGCTTCCCTTCCGCTGGAGGTGCAGTTTTGAGGAAGATGATGGAATCCCTTCATCCTTTTGACTTCAGCTGAGTGGGACTCAACACCCCAAGCCAGGTGTCAAAGTTTAAGCCAACTTCAGAGGGTTCTGCTGGAGATCCCTTTATGCCCTCCAAGTCACATGTTCCCAACTTTTCCCCTTTAGGATTCATGGGCTTGGCACATGAATCACGTCTTACACGTTTTTAACATTTATAATATCAATTTGTTGAAGTTTGGATAATTTGGTTTCAGCTCCCCTTCCGCTGGAGGTGCAGTCTTGAGGAAGATGATGGAATCCCTTCATCCTTTTGACTTCAGCTGATATGACAGCCCTTGGGCACTGTTCACGTCAGGTAGAGGGTGGTAGAAAACTGATGGGATAGCCCCTAGTTCATCCTCAAAGGCTTGGTCCTCTTGTAGGGGGCTCTAGTTATTTCTTTGGTTAGGGATGAACAAGGGCTGGTTGCCCACTTTTAAGCCTCTTGTTGGGACCTTTTTGGGCTGGAACTTTGCTTCATTTCAGCACCTTTAGTTGGGCCACATGGCCCTTTCTTTGCTTGGGCTTGCTCCCTTCTCCATGAGATTCTTGGGCCTACAAAATGGGCATTAAAGACATGCTTTGCCATGCGTTTTTTACTCCTCACGGGTTTTAGTTGTTAGTAGAAATAAAATGAATCTATGAGTTTTAATAAATATTTATGATAGATTTTGGGTATTAATTCCCATTGGCTTTAAATAACTTCTCATAATTTTTACTATGGATTACTTTGTAAATGATATTTTCTTTGGGGCTTTTTTGAATAATGGCCTCCAATATTTTTCTTAAGAATAATATTTACCATGGGTTTTAAATAAATATGGTAACAACCACTATAATGGAATAATGTGATGTTCTCATGAGTTTCTCTATAGATAATCATAATGGACATGTAGGATGAATAATTAGCATGAGTTTTGGTAATAAATATTATGAATGTTGTGATGTAAGATAGATAGTGAACATGAGTCTATAAATGCCATGGGTCTAATAATCATATCTTTCCATGGGTTTTTATAAGATGATCGCCATGAGTTTTGAGAGTAGATAATTCATAAATTCCATGAGCTTGTAATATTATAGTAATCAATTTAAGAATCTAAAGTATTGTTCATTATTGAACTTTTAAGTGAAATAATTATGATATAGTATTTTGCCAGGTATTAATAACCTTGGGCTTTCGATAAATAGTGCCAAGTAGTTAGCTTGGGCTTTCAATAGTGCCAACATGAGTTGGGCTTTTGATATTGCCAATGGGAATTGGGTTTTGATGTTGTCAATGTGAATTGGGCTTTGGTGTTACCAATGAGAATTAGGCTTTGATATTGCCAATGTGAATTGGGCTTTTGGATAAATAAATTGCCATGGGTTTAAACCATGGGCTTTGATTATGGATTTGAATTCCATTGATAAAATTGTTTTGCCATGAATTTGAATCATGGGCTTTTTCAATATTGCCAAGCATAAGTATTCTTGGGTTTTAAATAGAATAAGATGTGTGTATTGGGTTCATAGGGCCGGTTTTGGACTTAGCTAAATAATGATAATAAAATTGGATAAAATATGAGTTTTTTGGGCTTTTTGTGATAGTTTATATCATGACCCAATTTAGATAATGAGATATGAAATTTTTGTGATTAACATAATAATAGAGCCAAAAAATATTTGGGAAAACCCAATGATTTATAGTGGTATAAATAGGTGGTACTCAAATAAAATTAGGCGTAAAAAAAAAAAAAAAAAAAAAAAGTACCCTAACAGTGTTGTAGGGCCCATGTTTTGTGCATAACTTGGTTCGTAATCAGCCCAATATAGCTGTAGTGAACCAAGCCCAGTCCACCAAACAACAAATCTAAGACCCAGGATCCTTGTTTCTGCTTGAGCCTGGGTACTGTCCAAAATAAGAACCCACAATAACTACATATAGAAAGAAATTAATGTATCATTAAATATCATTATAAGCATGAAAATTATCTAATATGCTCTAATTAAAGTTGGAAAATGTGGAAATAAAAAATGCATTTACTCAGCACCATATTTATATCATGTTCTAATTATTATTTATGAGCATTAATTACCTTTTTTTCAACATAAACTATCAACTTGATTACACTTTTAGGGTTTGTTTGGTTGGAGGGGTGAAAAAGTAGGAGAATAGAAAATGGAAAGATGATAGAAAAGTGGGAGAATAAAAAACTTTTTTAGTTTTCCGTTATGGTGTTTGGTTTGAGAGTTAAAAAATGGAGGGATAGAAAATATATTTTGTATAAATTTACTTTCATGCCTTTGATGGATAAAAAAAATACAAATTAGAAAAAAAAAATACAAATGAGCCAAAACAAAAAAACAAAACAAAACAGATGAAACAAAAAAAAAAAAAACAAAACAAAAAAATACCGAATAAAAAGTATAGAGAAGGACAAAAAAAAAAAAAAAAAACTAAAGAAGGAATTTTTTTTTTTTTTAAAGGAAACAGTTGGCACGTTAAAAAATAAAAAAGACAAAACGGAAAAGAAAGAAAAGGAAAGAAAAAAGAAGCAGAATAACTATGAAAATTTGAAAACCGAGCACGTAGCAGTAGCGTAGGGGTGTTTTTATTTCCATGCATGTTCTCAGGCTGTTTTCTCCCCTAAACATTTTGGTAGGTTCTGAGAGAATATTCAGACCCCACAACTTTTTTTTTTCTCCCTCCCTTCCAACCAAACACCTACTAAAAACATCTTCTCTCTACTTTTCTCTCCTCAATTTTCCATTCTTCCTAAACTCCCTCCAAACAAACATTTAATCCCCTAACTTTTGAAACGCATTTTCTGACCCCTCCAAAGTCCAAACTTATAATTCTGCTTCAACGTTCCCCTTCTATCTATTTCATGAAATTGTTACCTTTTATTCTAGCTTTTTGCTCTCATTCAATAGCTTTGTATGAGGATGTTACTATTAGGAATTAAATATTACAATTGAAAGTTCAGATTCATCAAACTGTTCACTTTGAAGTACAATGAAGATCTTTCCACATTCTAATGGCACATGTTGTGAATATAAGTGGTTTCACTACTTAAAAAATTTATTTTGGTTTTCCATTCATATAGACAGTTCTTAAAATGTTGCCATTTTGGTATTGCAATTCCAAAATATGATAAGGTGATGTTAGAGATCTTCTAATTCACTGGGTAGGTCAAACAAATTAAATAAGATAGCAGTTCTTAATCTTGGGTAGGGAAGACTGGATTGGAGAATAATATAGCTTGGTTAGAATGATGGAGACACATTGACCACTCAACAATAACAAGTCAGTCCTATCCAACAAAAAAAAAAAACAATGACAAGTCAGGAAGGAAGGCAATGTGAGAAAAAAGATATCAATGTTTTGTGAAATTTAGTGGTTTAAAGAGTATGAATGATTGATTTGAGAACAGTTTTATTTTAAAATGTATATTTTGTATAGATCATGTGGCTTTTTCCCATGGAGGGTCATTATCATTTGAATGGAACCTTTTATAAGTACTGCAGCATTAGGATTTTAGCAATAAAATAGTTAATAGTTTCAGGTCCTCTCTCTCAAAAAGATGTTCTGAATAGAACATTTATTTTACTTTGCTATAATGATCTTATCATTCCAGAGTAGTTGGTAACCTAGTGTGGCACACAAACACCAGGTGGCACCCCAAAAATTGAAGAGGACAAGAATAGACTTTCATTTTAGTCTAGTTGACCATCTCTACTGGATAAATCTGTTCCTAACAAATGCAATCGTATGTTCCTTCTGCTAAAGCTAGTGGCTGGTGGGTTTTCATTCCTTGAGAAGTTCTAAAAGACAATAGATTTCACCAATGATTTGATTCCACCTTATTGTATTTTTAAGCTTTATGTTGCTTCTTCATCCATATTCATTTGTATACCATAAATTGAATAAAGACTGTTCCTCGTAATATGGATTATGAAACTGATTCTGACTCTGACAATGATATGGATAATTAATTATAATTATAACTATAATAATACAAATAATTGGAGTACTTACACAAGGGATAAAATCAACAGACAGACTAATAGACACAATAATAGTTTCTTAGATAGGATTAATAAAAAATTGGAATCTTTAGAAGCTATTGAAAGATCCACCACTGTAGAAAGAGAAAATGATAGAGATAATAGAATAGACAGTTTTTTGGAACTTTATGAAAAAATTAAAGTTTTAAATTCAGAACAAGAAAGAAACTTTGAACCCCATCAAAGATCATCTCTAGTGACAGATAATTGGCATGATAGAAAAAATAATAGCTTAGTAAGCACCGACAGATTCATAAATAGTAGTAGAAAAGATGATAGAGGACTAAAAGTAACTGAAAGACCTATAGTTATAACATATAAAGATAACAAGAAAGACTTTGATGAAAGAAAAGACTATAGTCAAGAAGTGCAAAAGATGATAGACGTAGTGAAAGTAAGAAGTTCAATAGAAAGACAAGAAAATAATAATAGGAAAAATGACATAATAGAAACAATACAAAGGAATCCTAGTACTATAATACAAAAGAAGAAGCTACAGATAATTGATGGAGACAAAGAAAAGGGTATGGAAAGACAACAAGGTAATAGTATTCTTACCAATTCAAAAGAAACTCTACGTAAAGTAATAGATATAAAAAAAGAAAGAGACATGATAAAAGACATAGTAAAAGAAAGAGACATAATGAAGAAAGAGAAAGAGAGATATAATAATGATAGTCTAGAAAAGGTAGTCAACAAAGAAGAAAGAAGAGATAATTCCAAAAAGAGTAATAGTTTTAAAGAAGAAATTGATGAAAGACTAAAATCAATTGAAAAAACTATGGATTATACCCGAGACAATAGTTTAGTAGAATTGGCTAAAAAGATAGAAATTTTAAATTCACTGATAGAGATAAAAGAAATGAAAAAGGACATAACAGTTTTAGAGATTACTAAGTTATCAGATAATGATAATGAGAAACCTGATAGACATATTAGAAATATTATTTGTCATAAATGTAAAAAATATGGGCATACTGAAAAACAATGTGACAGACATAATAAAAATGTAAAATGAATAAGTAAACTAGAATTTGAGAAAGACATAATAAATGAATTAATGGAAATATTTAATGTTAAGCAAAAAGAAATAGACCAAGTAAAGAAAAAGGAAGAACTAAAATCAACCAACCCACTTAAAATTAATAAAACAAAAAGACATAATAATGAAATTGATAGAAAATCTACCCAATCACCTAAAAGATAAAAAAGAATATTTAATAAAATTGAAAGATTCTATAGATATACCTATTGCTTGCATTAAGTGTAGGAAATATGGACACCATGCTACGGAATGTGAAAAAGCTAAGAAAGGAAAAGATAAGAAAGAAAAAACAAAAAAGAAACAAATTGGCATAGATATAAAACCAGTAACACTACAAGATTTAATGACAGAAGCAAAAATGGTAAAACAAGAAATTAAAGAAGATGATTCAACGAACATAGATGAACAAAATTTTGCAGAAATAAAAAATTTAAAAAAATTTTCTAAACCCATGATAGACCCACCTTTATTAGAAAAAGATGATGGCAATAGACAGAATTTCTTGAGTTTAATTGATAGAGTAATTTTTCAAAAATGGCATATAGAAATTACTTTAGTAATTAATAAAGAATTCTCTTTGACAGAAATTGCTTTAATAGACTTAGGTGCTGATATGAATTGTATACAAGAAGGATTAATACCTTTAAAGTATTATAAAAATCATCTGAAAGATTAACCCAGGCTAATGGAGAAAATCTCATAATTAATTACAAAATACCTAATGTTCATATATGTAAAGATGGAGTATGTTTTGAAACTATTTTCATTTTACTTAAAGACCTTTCTTCTAAAATTATTTTAAGAAACCCCTTTATGGTCTTACTTTATCCCTTCTTAACAACAGCAGAAGGAATTAAAACTAACGTGTTAGGAAAAGATATATTCTTTAGATTCATCAAAAAGGTCACTATTTTAAAAGATATCAACGAAAGAAGAATCTATAGAACTGAAAGAAAATTGTCATCTTTAAAGACAGAAATATTACTAGATGACCAATTGACAGAAAATGACAAAAAGAAATTTAAACAAGATAAAGAGACAGAGATTTGTTCCTATTCCCCCATTACTTTTTTGTATAGGCACCGACATAAAGTCCAATCACCTTGTGCAAAAGAACTTAGTAGAAAAGGCATAAAAGACGGAAATATGGATGCAATCTTTTTTAGTCAATATGCATGGACTGACAGTATGATAGAATTACCAAACAAAATGATAATAAATGACATATTTACACCCTTTATAGTATCCTTAAATACTCATATAACAGATGTTTTAATAACTGAAGTCTTGACAAATTCTCCTTTACTAATTATTAAAGAAACCATTAATTGTCGTAATCTCTTGAACAAAGACAGATTTAATTTCCTCATAGGAAAATTCAATCAAAAGTTTTTGACAGATTTTCCCCAGACTATTAGAGTAGTTGATGAAAGACTTTATGGAGAAGCTTTATTTCACATATTCTCGCAGAATGAAATATATAGTAATACAAACATGGATAGAATCATGACAGATTTTGAGAATTTTTTGAATTCCACTCAATTTGATAGACTTCATCATGACTACTTTAATACCACTACTACTCAGTAAGAGCACAAAAGTGTACAGAGAAAAGTTTGTTTTATTATATATACTCTAAATTTTAAAAATGATTTTCTTATAAAATATTTTAAAGAAATTTCACAAAAAGACATTGTTGAAAGGATTTTAAAAATGAACTCGAAAGAAACTTTGCACGAAAATGTTTATTCTCAAAATAATATTTCAAGACATAATCCTTTTTTCAAAACCCATTTGCAGACTACTATGAGTAAAAGAACCTCCTAAGCAGAAATGAAAGGAAAGGGTAAGGCACCAGCTGTGCAACCCAAACAATTCCGAAAGCCTTCAGTAAGGATTTCGGATAAGCATGAAGGCGTCTCGATAGAGACAATATCCCTTCAGGATACGTTGCTAGCAGAGGCAATGTATTCATGTGGTGAAAAAAGTGAAATTCTGCAAGAAGTGCTCCGCACTGACCTCAATTTTCGAGATGGAGAATTTACAGACCTTCCTCTTCACATTAAATTACTCCTTGATAATTTACAAGCAGCCTTTACCCTCAGACAAAAACCCTTATTCCAAAAGACCCTTAAGGCTTTGGAATTACATCTTGTTAGCACTAGTGCATTCATTGAAGCATCTGGTTGTCAACTCCTTGGCAAGGAGGATGGAGATTCAAGATCCACAAAGACAGAATCACAGTCTCCAAAAAGCTATCTTATGGGAACAAGCTTTTCAAAGCTCCACCCTAAGATTCAGCAAAAAACGAGACTTGCCATTAGAACCTTACCCCCTGAAATCCAACAAAATATACTAACTCATAAAACCATAACCAGTTCTTATGACAAATGGATGCATCTTTTCAAAGTATTAGTCTCTACAACATTTATCAGAATAAAAGACATGACAGACAACATATGGCTATCTCATAAAGCTACATGGTATGAAAGTTTTGGAGAAGCAGACAGAGTTTATGAAGGAACAGGAGACAGATACAATCCCTATCTGGGATTATTTATCAATACAGAGACAGAAGATCCAGTAATTCGTTACCTTTTATGGTTATCTAAAATGATAAAAGCAGGGTTTATCAACAAATTAATCATAACTTCTGGAATTCAGATTAGTTTATTTCCCAAAGTCATCCAAGAAGTAGTCGCACAGATTAGAGGACTTAATTATATGAGGATCACTATCTGGAGCACTCTTCCAACTTGGGACAATAGCTATTATATGGAAGCTTGGCCAGCACACATTCTGGTCCTTATCCATGATTGGGGTTGTATCCCTGAATACAATTGGTATGCAGGAGATACTTATTTATCGCTTGATGATCCGGATGCTCTGGCTCAAGAATGGTCTAATTTCATGAGTAACAAGATTTATGAAATACAGAAAGAATTAGACAAAGGCTTCCACTTATTAGCTACACTAACAAAATAGCCGTATACGGTCCAAGACCTTCTGCAAGGAGGCTTTTTGAAAAAGAAAGATTACTAAGGATCCTAGAATAATGACGGCAAAGAATCGTGTCCCTATTTATCTTCCTATTTCATACTGCGTTCTATGTAGTAATTATGGAGTAGTCCATGAGCATGTGCAGTATGAGGATAACTCTGATCCGCTAGATTATGATAACTACGTGGATACAGATTGATAGATTGATAGATATTCTCCCGGATAGACAACGGCGACAGATCACTGACGACAGATCACTATTCACTAGAATGCATGAATAGCTTCCAGACAGAAGACAGATACAGACAGATGCTTATAAGTCACTACTGTTTTCTTGCATGCAATAGATTCCCAGATAAAAAGATCAGACAGATATTCCTGACAGAACACTATTCACTTGCATGTGACAGAAAGTATCCTGACAGATTCTGATTCTTAGAATATATGGTTCTATTAGCTCCTATCGATAGTTTAACTTGAGTTAACTTCACCTACTCAAGTTAATTTACCATGGTTTACTGCATCTATAAAAGAGACAGACTACAAGGACAGGGAGCAAACCTTAAAAGTTTGAGGTTAAGCTTCTAAAGTTCCAAGTTTTTAGAAGTCCTTGTAATAGCCTTCCCTCTCCCTCAGAAAGACTTCTCCTCTTGTAATTTTGTAATCTTGTAACCTTTCTCTTCAGACAATTTTATTTTGTAATCTTGTAACTCTTCAGACAATTTTATTTTCGAAGCTTGTATCAAAGATAGAAGTTTGTTTTCAAGTTTTATCAAAGACAGAAGTTTTTATTCAAGTAAGATTTTACTTGTTTCAGTTTTCATATTCCATACTCTGTTTTAACTTATTTTGAATATATCTATTTTGCTATTTTCTTCTTTATCATCTATTTTATCATTGTTTATGCTTCCAAATTACTGTTGTGCTCTCTCCTGGGTAGTCATTGGTATTAGAGCCATGGATGGTAGATGTATGAGTTTTATTTCTTTGTAATTAAGAAGTTACTAAGAACTTTTATTACTGCATAGCCACTACTTGCTTCTTGTTAGTGTTGGTCAGCCTCAAGACTCGTTGGCAAACCATAGTTTCGCGTTGGTCAGCCCCTTTTTTTTTGTTAGCCGACGGACATGCGTGTGTTTGGGTGGTCCTGCAATGGAGTTTCCTGAGGAGGTGGTCTCGATAACAAGGATACCAATGGTTAGTAATAGTTCTGCCAGTAATTATTAATTGCTTGGAAATAGAATAAATACGTTTATCAACTCATCATCTGTTTGCTTTTTCACACTTAGGCTAGGCACACACTAATTAGAAACATGGACTATGATGATATAGATTATGATGAAGGTTATAGCATGAGAGATATAGACAATAATTGGTTTAATGGTAATATGGATTAACCTTTCTCTCTAGACAGTTTTATTTTGTAATCTTGTAACTCTTTAGATAGTTTTATTTTCAAAGCTTGTATCAAAGACGGAAGTTTGTTTTCAAGTTTTATCAAAGACAGAAGTTTTTATTCAAGTAAGATTTTACTTGTTTCAGTTTTCATATTCCATACTCTGTTTTAACTTATTTTGAATATATCTATTTTGCTATTTTCTTCTTTATCATCTATTTTATCATTGTTTATGCTTCCTTATTACTACTGTGCTCTCCCCTGGGTAGTCATTGGTATCAGAGCCATGGATGGTAGATGTATGAGTTTTATTTCTTTGCAATTAAGAAGTTACTAAGAACTTTTATTACTGCATTGCCACTACTTACTCCTTGTTAGCGTTGGTCAACCTTAAGACTCATTGGCAAACCATAGTTTCGCATTGGTTAGCCCGTTCTTTGTTAGCCGACGTACAGGCGTGTGTTTGGGTGGTCTCGCAATGAAGTTTCCCGAGGAGGTGGTCCCGATAACAAGGATACCAGTGGTTAGTAATAGTTCCGCCAGTAATTATTAATTGCTTGGAAATAGAATAAATACATTTATCAGTTCATCATTTGTTTGCTTGTTCACACCTAAGTTAGGCACACACTAATAAGAAACATGGACTATGATGATATAGACTATGATGAAGGATATAGCATGAGAGATGTAGACAATAATTGGTTAAATAGTAATATGGAATATGAAATAGATTCTGACTCTGACAGTGATATGGATAATTATAATTATAATTATAACTATAATAATACAAATAATTGGAGTACTTACACAGGGGATAAAATCAACAGACAGACTAATAGACACAATAATAGCTTCTTAGACAGGATTAATAAGAAATTGGAATCTTTAGAAGCTATTGAAAGATCTACCATTGCAGAAAGAAAAAATGATAGAAATAATAGAATAGACAGTTTTTTGGAACTTTATGAAAAAATTAAGGCTTTAAATTCAAAACAAGAAGGAAACTTTGAACCCCATCAAAGATCATCTTTACTGACAGATAATTGGCATGATAGAAAAAATAATAGCTTAGTAAGCACCGACAAGTTCATAAATAGTAGTAGAAAAGATGATAGAGGACTAAGAGTAATAGAAAGACCTATAGTTATAACATATAAAGACAACAAGAAAGACTTTGATGAAAGAAAAGACTATAGTCAAGAAGTGCAAAAAATGATAGACGTAGTGAAAGTAAGAAGTTCAATAGAAAGACAAGAAAATAATAATAGGAAAGATGACATAATAGAAACAATACATAAGAATCCTAGTGCTATAATACAAAAGAAGAAGATAGATATAATTGATGAAGACAAAGAAAGAAGGATAGAAAGACAACAAGGTAATAGTATTCTTACCAACTCATCCATAACTCTACGTAAAGAGTTAGATAAAGAAAAAGACATAGTAAAAGAAAGAAACATGATAAAGAAAGAGAAAGAGACATATATTAATGATAGTCTAGAAAAGGTAGTCAACAAAGAAGAGAAAGATAATAATTCCAAAAAGAGTAATAGTTTTAAAGAAGAAATTGATGAAAGACTAACATCAATTGAAAGAACTATGGATTATACCCGAGACAATAGTTTAGTAGAATTGGCTAAAAAGATAGAAATTTTAAATTCACCGATAAAGATAAAAGAAATGAAAAAGGACACAATAGTTTTAGAGATTACTGAGTTATCAGATAATGAAAATGAGAAACCTGACAGACATATTAGAAATATTATTTGTCATAAATGTAAAGAATATGGGCATACTAAAAAACAATGTGACAGACATAATAAAAATGTAAAACGAATAAGTAAATTAGAATTTGAGAAAGCCATAATAAATGAATTAATGGAAATATTTAATGTTAAGCAAAAAGAAATATACCAAATAATGAAAAAGGAAGAATTAAAATCAACCAACCCATTTAAAGTCAATAAAAGAAAAAAGAAAACAAAAAGACATAATAATGAAATTGATAGAAAATCTACCGAATCACCATAAAGACAAAAAAAAAAAAAAATTACTAAATTTGAAAGATTCTATAGAAATACCTATTGCTTGTATTAAGTGTAGAAAATATGGACACCATGTTACAGAATGTGGAAAAGGAGAAAAAGCTAAGAAAGAAAAGGATAAGCAAGAAAAAACAAAAATGAAACAAGATGGTACAAGTATAAAACCAGTAACTCTACACGACTTAATGACAGAAGCAAAAATGGTAAAACAAGAAATTAAAGAAATTAAAGAAGATAATTCCAGAAAAATAGATGAACAAAATATTGCAGAAATAATAAATTTAAAAGTATTTTCTAATCCTATTACAGACTCCCCTGATCATCCTACAGATAAAGAAGTTACAGATATTAATAAAATTGATAGCAATAGACAGAATTTCTTGAGTTTAATTAACAGAGTAATTTTCCAAAAATGGCATACAAAAATTACTTTAGTAATTAATAAAGAATTCTCTTTGACATAAATTGCTTTAATAGACTCAGGTGCTAATATGAATTGTATACAAGAAGGACTAATACCCTTAAAATATTATGAAAAATCATCTGAAAGAATAACTCAGTCTAATGGAGAAAATCTCATAATTAATTATAAAATACCTAATGTTCATATATGCCATGATGAAATATGTTTTGAAGCAGTCTTTGTTTTAATTAAAGACCTTCCTTCTAAAATTATTTTAGGAACTCCTTTTATGGCTTTGCTTTACCCTTTTTTAGTGACAGATGAAGGAATTAAAACTAATGTGTTGGGAAAAGATATATTCTTTAGATTCATTTTACCACCTATCCTGAAAGAAAATCATTCTTCCAAAAAGGTCACTATTTTAAAAGATACTAATAAAGAAAGAATCTATAGAACTGAAAGAAGTTTGTCATCTTTAAAGACAGAAATATTACTAGATGACCAATTGACAGAAAATGACAAAAAGAAATTTAAACAAGATAAAGAGACAGAGATTTGTTCCCCCCCTTTTTTTTTTACATAAGCACCGACATATAGTCCAAATACCTTGTGAAAAAGAATTTAGGGGAAAAAACAAAGACAAAAAAGATGGAACTATGCTTATAAGTTCTTCTAGTCAATATGCATGGACTAACAGTATGATAGAAGTACCAAACAAAATGATAATAAATGACATATTTACACCCTTTATAGTATCCTTAAATACTCATATAACAGATGTTTTAATAACTGAAGTCTTGACAGATTCTCCTTTACTAATTATTAATTGTGGTAATCTCTTGAACAAAGACAAATTTAATTTCTTCACAGGAAAATTCAATCATAAGTTTTTGACAGATTTTCCCCAAACTATTACAGTAGTTGATGAAAGACTTTATGGAGAAGCTTTATTTCACATATTCTCGCAGAATGAAATATACAGTAATACATACATGGATAGAATCATGACAGATTTTGAAATTTTTTTGAATTCCACTCAATTTGATAGACTTCATCATGACTACTCTAATACCACTACTACTCAGCAAGAGCACAAAGGTGTACAGAGAAAAGTTTGTTTTACTCTAAATTTTAAAAATGATTTTCTTATAAAATATTTTAAAGAAATTTCACAAAAAGACATTGTTGAAAGGATTTTAAAAATGAATTTGAAAGAAACTTTGCATGAAAATATTTATTTTCAAAATCATATTTCAAGACATAATCTTTTTCCCAAAATCCATTTGCAGACTACTATGAGTAAAAGAACCTCCCAGGCAGACATGAAAGGAAAGGGCAAGGCACCAGTGGTGCAACCCAAACAATTCCGAAAGCCTTCAATAAGGGTTTCAGATAAGCATGAAGGCGTCTCGATAGAGACAATATCCCTTCAGGATACATTGCTAGCAGAGGCAATGTATTCATGTGGTGAAAAAAGTGAAATTCTGCAAGAAGTGATCCACTCTGACCTCAATTTTCGAGATGGAGAATTTACAGACCTTCCTCTTCATATTAAATTACTCCTTGATAATTTACAAGCAGCCTTTACCCTTAGATAGAAACCCTTATTCCAAAAGACCCTTAAGGCTTTGGAATTTCATCTTGTTAGCACCAATGCATTCATTAAAGCTTCTGGTTGTCAACTCCTTGGCAAGGAGGATGGAGATTCAAGCTCCACAAAGACAGAATCACAGTCTCCAAAAAGCTATCTTATGGGAACAAGCTTTTCAAAGCTCCACCCTAAGGTTCAGCAAAAAACGAGACTTGCCATTAGAACTTTACGCCCTGAAATCCAACAGAATATACTAACTGATAGAGCCATAACAAGTTCTTATGACAGATGGATGCATCTTTTCAAAATATTTGTCTCTACAGCATTTATCAGAACAGAAGACATGACAGACGACATATGGCTATCTCATAAATCTACATGGTATGAAAGTTTTGGAGAAGCAGACAGAGTTTATGAAGGAATAGGAGATAGATACAATCCCTATCCAGGATTACTTATCAATACGGAGACAGAAGATCCAGTAATTCGTGATCCTTTATAGTTATCTGAAATGATAGAAGCAAGGTTTATCAGCAAATTAATCATAACTTCTGGAATCCAAATTAGTTTATTTCCCAAAGTCATCCAAGAATTAGCCACATAGATTGGAGGACTTAATTATATGAGGATCACTATCTGGAGCACTCTTCTAGCTTGGGACAATAGCTATTATATGGAAGCTCGACCAGCACACATTCTGGTCCTTATCCATGATTAGGGTTGTATCCCTAAATATAATTGGTATGCAGGAGATACTTATTTATCGCTTGATGATCCGAATGCTCTGGCTTAAGAATGATCTAATTTCATGAGTAACAAGATTTATGAAATACATAAAGAATTAGACAGAGGCTTCCACTTATATAGCTACACTAATAGGATAGCCGTATATGGTCCAAGACCTTCCGCAAGGAGGCTTTTTGGAAAAAGAAAGATTACTAAGGATCCTAGAATAATGACAGCAAAGGATCGTGTCCCTATTTATCTTCCTATGTAGTAATTATGGAGTAGTCCATGAGCATGAGCAGTATGAGGATAACTCTGATCCGCTAGATTATGATAACTACGGGGATACAAATTGATAGACAGACATATATTCTTCCGGACAGATAACTGGACAAACAACGGCGACAAATCACTATTCACTAGCACGCATGAATAGCTTTCAGACAAATCCAAGATAGTCCAGACAGACACAAACAGATGTTTAAAAGTCACTACTGTTTACTTGCATGCGATAGATTCCCAAATAAAAAGATCAGACAAGATATTCCTGACAGAACACTATTCACTTGCATGTGACAGAAAGTATCTTGACAGATTCTGATTCTTAGAATATATGGTTCTATTAGTTCCGACCGACAGTTTAGCTTAAGTTAACTTTACCTACTCAGGTTAATTTACCATGGTTTACTGCATCTATAAAAGAGACGGACTACATAGACAGAAGGCAAGACTTAAAAGTTTGAAGTTAAGCTTCTAAAGTTCCAAGTTTTTAGAAAGTCCTTGTAATAGCCTTCCCTCTCCCTCAGAAAGACTTCTCCTCTTGTAATCTTATAACCTTTCTTTCCAGACAGTTTTATTTTGTAATCTTGTAACTCTTTAGACTGTTTTATTTTCAAAGCTTGTATCAAAGACAGAAGTTTGTTTTCAAGTATTATCAAAGACAGAAGTTTTTATTCAAGTAAGATTTTACTTGTTTCAGTTTTCATATTCCATATTCCATTTTAACCTTATTTTGAATATATCTATTTTGCTATTTTCTTCTTTATCATCTATTTTATCTATTTTGGTTTTGCTTTTTGTTAGCATTGGTCAGCCTCAAGACTCGTTGGCAAACCATAGTTTCGCGTTGGTCAGCCCATTTTTTGTTAAGCGACAGACAAGCATGTGTTTGGGTGGTCCCACAATGGAGTTTCCCGAGGAGGTGGTCCCGATAACAAGGATACCAGTGGTTAGTAATAGTTCCACCAGTAATTATTAATTGCTTGGAAATAGAATAAATACGTTTATCAACTCATCATCTGTTTGCTTGTTTACACTTAGGTTAGGCACACACTAATTAGAAACATGGACTATGATGATATAGATTATGATGAAGGATATAGCATGAGAGATATAGACAATAATTGGTTTAATGGTAATATGGATTATGAAACTGATTCTGACTCTGACAATGATATGGATAATTATAATTATAATTATAATAATACAAATAATTGGAGTACATACACAGGGCATAAAATCCACAGATAGACTGATAGACACAATAGTAGTTTCTTTTATAAGATTAATAAAAAATTGGTATCTTTAGAAGCTATTGAAAGATCTACCACTGTAGAAAGAAAAAATGATAGAAATAATAGAATAGACAGTTTTTTGGAACTTTATGAAAAAATTAAGGCTTTAAATTCAGAACAAGAAGGAAACTTTGAACCCCATCAAAGATCATCTTTACTGACAAATAATTGACATGATAGAAAAAATAATAGCTTAGTAAGCATCGACAGATTCATAAATAGTAGTAGAAAAGATGATAGAGGACTAAAAGTAACCGAAAGACCTATAGTTATAACATATAAAGACAACAAGAAAGACTTTGATGAAAGAAAAGACTATAGTCAAGAAGTGCAAAAGATGATAGACGTAGTGAAAGTAAGAAGTTCAATAGAAAGACAAAAAAATAATAATAGGAAAGATGACATAAAAGAAACAATACATAAGAATCCTAGTGCTATAATACAAAAGAAGAAGATAGATATAATTGATGAAGACAAAGAAAGAAGAATAGAAAGACAACAAGGTAATAGTATTCTTACCAACTCATCCATAACTCCACGTAAAGAGTTAGATATAGAAAAAGACATAGTAAAAGAAAGAAACATGATAAAGAAAGAGAAAGAGAGATATAATAATGATAGTCTAGAAAAGATAGTCAACAAAGAAGAGAAAGATAATAATTTCAAAAAGAGTAATAATTTTAAAGAAGAAATTGATGAAAGACTAAAATTAATTGAAAGAACTATGGACTATACCCGAGACAATAGTTTAGTAGAATTGGCTAAAAGGATGGAAATTTTAAATTCACCGATAGAGATAAAAGAAATGAAAAAGGACATAACAGTTTTAGAGATTACTGAGTTATCAGATAATGAAAATGAGAAACCTAACAGACATATTAAAAATATTATTTGTCATAAATGTAAAGAATATAGGCATACTAAAAAACAATGTGACAAACATAATAAAATGTAAAACGAATAAGTAAATTAGAATTTGAGAAAGACATAATAAATGAATTGATGGAAATATTTAATGTTAAGCAAAAAGAGATAGATCAAGTAATGAAAAAGGAAGAATTAAAATCAACCAACCCACTTAAAATTAATATAAATAAAAGGAAGCAAAAAGATATAATAATGAAATTGATAGAAAATCTACCGACTCACCATAAAGACAAAAATGAATATTTACTAAATTTGAAAGATTCTATAGATATACCTATTGCTTGTATTAAGTGTAGGAAATATGGACACCATGTTATGAAATGTGAAAAAGGTAAAAAGGATAAGAAAGAAAAGACAAAAAAGAAACAAATTGGCATAGATATAAAACCAGTAACACTACAAGACTTAATGACAGAAGCAAAAAATGGTAAAATAAGAAATTAAAGAAGATAATTCCACAGAAATAGATGAACAAAATATTGCAAAAATAATAAATTTAAAAGTATTTTCAAATCCTATGACAGGCTCCCCTGATCATCCTACAGATAAAGAAGTTACAAATATTAATAAAAGTGATAGCAATAGACAAAATTTCTTGAGTTTAATTGATAGAGTAATTTTCCAAAAATGGCATACGGAAATTACTTTAGTAATTAATAAAGAATTCTCTTTGATAGAAATTGCTTTAATAGACTCAGGTGTTGATATGAATTGTATACAAGAAGGATTAATACCTTTAAAGTATTATGAAAAATCATCTGAAAGATTAACCCAGGCTAATGGAGAAAATCTCATAATTAATTACAAAATACCTAATGTTCATATATGTAATGATGGAGTATGTTTTGAAACTGTTTTCGTTTTAATTAAAGACCTTTCTTCTAAAATTATTTTAGGAAATCCCTTTATGGCCTTACTTTATCCCTTCTTAACAACAGCCGAAGGAATTAAAACTAATGTGTTAGGAAAAGACATATTTTTTAAATTCATTTTACCACCTATCCTGAAAGAAATCTATTCACTAGATAATATTTTTCATAATAAAAGAAATTGATAAAGAAAGAATTTACAGGAAAAACAAACATTTGTTATCCTTAAAGTCAGAAATAATATACGAAAGAATTGCTGATCAATTGACAGATCCCATATTAAATCATAAAATAGAAGTATTTAGACAACAGATTGAGACAGAAATTTGTTGTAATCTCCCTACTGCTTTTTGGCATAGACACCGACATATAGTACAATTACCTTATGAAAAAGACTTTAATGAAAGACAGATACCTACTAAGGCTAGACCAATACAAATGAATAATGAATTATTAGAACATTGTAAAAAAAGAAATTGAAGATCTTTTAAATAAAGGATTAATTAGAAAAAGCAAGTCTCCTTGGAGTTGTGTTGCTTTTATGTTAATAAACAGGCAGAACTAGAACGAGCAGTTCCAAGATTAGTTATAAATTATAAACCTTTAAATAAAGCATTACAATAGATAAGATATCCTATTCCCAATAAGAAAGATTTACTTGACAGACTTCATGAAGCAACCATATTTTCTAAATTTGATATGAAAAGTGGATTTTGGCAGATACAGATAGATGAGAAGGACAGATATAAAACTGCTTTTATAGTTCCTTTTGGTCATTATGAGTGGAATGTCATGCCTTTTGATTTAAAAAATGGACCTAGTGAATTTCAAAATATAATGAATGATATATTTACACCTTTTACAGACTTTTCAATTGTTTATATAGATGATATTTTAATTTTTTTCCAAAACAATTGATGACCATTGGAAACATTTAGATATATTTGTTAAAGTAATTAAACATAATGGATTAGTTGTATCAGCCACTAAGATAAATTTGTTCAAAGATAAAATTCAATTTTTAGGTCATAATATTTACAAAGGAAGCTTAAGCCCCATTGATAGAGCTATTCAATTTGCAGATAAATTCCCAGATGAAATAAAAGATAAAAACCAGTTACAAAGATTTTTTGGCAGCCTAAATTATGTTTCAGACTACTTTCAAGGATTAAGGAAAATATGTATACCCTTGTATAAAAGGCTACAGAAGAATCCTCCCCCATGGACAGAAAAACATACTATGATAATCAGACAAATAAAAAAATACGTTAAGCAACTTCCTTGTATTGTTATTCCTTCCCCCAATACTTTTAAAATTGTTGACACAAATATTTCTGACATAGGTTATGGTAGAATTTTAAAGCAAGTAGCAAAAAATGATACAAAAGAACAGATTGTTAGATTCCATTCTGGCTCCTGGTCAGCTACCCAGCAAAATTACAGCACTATTAAGAAAGAAATTTTATCTATTATATTATGTGTTTCAAAATTTCAAAATGATCTTTTTAATCAAAAGTTTTTAATTAGAGTTGATTGTAAAAGTGCTAAAGAAGTTTTACAAAAATATGTTCAAAATTTTGTTTCCAAACAGAGGGTTGCTAGATGGCAAGCTATTTTAAGTGTCTTTGATTTTGATATTGAATATATTAAAGGAGAAAATAATTCAATTCCTGATTTCCTAACCCGTGAATTTCTATTGGGAAGATGAGCTCCCCTGCAGAAAAGAACAAATCCCTAAAACCGAGAACCAGACAGTCTTATGTTGCTCCACCAATCCCTCCTCCCCCTAGCAGATTTCTCCCTTGTCCCTCTTTCAATTCACCTACTTTCTCTTCGAATAGACCCCAAGAAAGAACCCCATTAACTTGTAGCCCAAACCTCTTCCAACCACTCTCCCCAAGCTCTACTCCAACAACCAAACAGTCATATGCCTTGCCCTCAACTCCTCCCTTAAAAACACCATTCAACATAGTTGCATCCTCTTTTCCCCCTTTAGCCTCTCCCTCTAACCAATCAAAAAATAGACCTTCTACCTCTCAAGAAGCCCAAACCCAAGTCCCAAAAGAAGATCACATTATTGAACTCCCAAAAGATTCCTGGAATTTTATTTTATGGATTGAATGAGAATACCAGCACATAACAGACCCCCTCTCTTTAGCCAGTTAGCTCATACCTCCAGGATGGGAACACCCTAAGACAGAAATCTTAAAGACCCAGACATTTTATGAGTTCATTCTAGTTGATACAGACTCAATTTTAGTAACACATATGCCTTGTTCCCAAGACCCAAACAGAATTGGCTACTCTAAAGTTGTCATAAAACAAATCCTCACCCCTTCCCAATGGAGAGCACAACCCTGGATTACCAGGAACTTTTCTTAAACCTTTGAGCCCCAGTTTTATAATTATTATGATTATATGGAAGCTTGGGATAGGTTCCTTTTACATCAAAAAAATATTTACAGACATACTTGGTTTTTTCGGTTTGATATGTATAGAAAGAAAGACATGATGATACCAAGATGGTTCATTGACTGGTGGAATTCCTATGGTCCTGAAGCTATGATTCTCCCTCCTGATATCCTAAAAGCCTATGAGACTTTCAAGAAAGAACCAAACATACCGCACCTTAAAGATTTCTCACATCTTTTGCAGTTCTTATACAGGTTTTCAGATCTCCCATGGATCATCAAATGGGAATACAAGATAGAAAAGCATCCCCAGTATCCTTTTCCCATGCTCACCAGAAAGTTTAAATTAAAATAGTGGAATAAGTTTAATTTTGATCATATTTGCCAAGAATTACAGAAAAAGACCTTTTCCTCCTAGACAGAAAATTCTAATTCCTTCTAGAAAAGAGTCAAGTCCAGTGCCAACTTGCCTCTGTCTCAGATAGAAGACAGCTTAAAAAGCAACTGCATGAAGCTACATCACAGATATCAGAAGATGAAGATGACATAGTAATGGAATCCTTCTCTCCAAACTACAGGACTCACCTAGAAGCATTCAAAGATTCTCAAGACCCTTATGACATATGACAGATAAGACAAAATGACAGACCCTTTAATGGTAGATTACTATTCACAAGCACGCAGGATAGAAAGATCCAGAAAGATATTTTGATAGAATATTATGAGCACACGAAAGATTCATTAAAAGTCACCTTTTGAAAGACTACTATTCACTAGCATGCGTTTTCTAACAGATTCCCAGACAGACTACTGTTCTACAAGTTTCTCCCGACAAAATAACTTGAGTTCACTTTACCTGACTCAAGTTACTTTTGAAGACTTACCATGGTTTACTACGTGTGCGTTTGGGTCCGGCTAATGCGTTTGCGTTTGGGTTTTTCTGTTCTTTTTTTTTTTTCCTGCTGCACGCGTTTTAGAGGGGACAGATTTCACTGTTCATGAATAGTGCATGAACAATAGCCGAAATTATTGACTTTTCAGCCAATTTTCAGCACACCAATGGGTCCCGTGCACTGTTCACGGGACCCACAAACTTCACTTTTTAGCAACTTTTCATTAAAAATGGGTCTCGCGGTACTATTTACACATTTAAAAATTATTTTGCTACAGTGTTTTTCAGTTTTCAGTTTCAGCGGTATCCAAACGGACCCTACATCTATAAAAGGCATCTATAAAAGGGACAAACTACAAAGACAGAAGACAAGCCTTAAAAGTTTGAAGTTAAGCTTCTAAAGTTCCAAGTTTTTAGATAGTCCTTGTAATAGCCTTCCCTTTCCCTCAGAAAGACTTCTCCTCTTGTAATTTTGTAATCTTGTAACCTTTCTCTTCAGACAGTTTTATTTTCCAAGCTTGTATCAAAGACAGAAGTTTGTTTTCAAGTTTTATCAAAGACAGAAGTTTTTATTCAAGTAAGATTTTACTTGTTTCAGTTTTCATATTCCATACTCTATTTTAACTTATTTTGAATATATCTATTTTGCTATTTTCTTCTTTATCATCTATTTTATCATTGTTTATGCTTCCATATTACTGTTGTGCTCTCTCCTGGGTAGTCAATATGGCTTTGAACCATTGATTGCTCCCTCTAGGAAAAGAACAAAAGAAAAGAAAGATGCGGATAGATACAAGAATAATAATAGAAGATATCATAAAGGTAGGACTAAAGAAAAGAAAGAAACGTGATAGATATAAACAAAGAGACATTATTTGTTTCAAATGTGGGGAAAAGGGACACACTAGTAGATACTGTAATTTTCAAAGAAAGATAAATAAACTTGACTTATCAAGAAAGTCAAAAGATAAATTAATGAGTATATTATAACAGACAGATAGTGATGAAACAGATAATGAAATTCACCAGATAGATAATTGTGATATCACCTCATCATCAGATATTTCTTCAGGTAATGGAAAAGTTAAATTATGCAATTGCAATAATCCTGATAATTGTTATTGTAAAAGAAAACTAAAAATAAGTGTTTTAACAAAACAAGAAGATATAATAAAGGATTTAATTAACAGACTTCCGGATTTACAATCCAAAAAAGATTATTTATCTAAATTAAAAGAATCTTTAACTCAAACTAACAGACTTGAAATAGATTTGAAAGATTATAAGCCAACCTATAATTTTGCAGAAATTACTGACAGATTTACAAATAGATATTAATGATCTAAGAAAAGAATTAAAAGAGTTGAAATCAGAAAATTTTATTTTAAAAAATATGGTTGAGCAAATAGCAGCGCAAGTACTTAATGTCAATGATAGAATTAAATATTGTAATGAACCTTTAACAGATTTCACTATCTCCGACGGACATGATTATATTGATAAAAATTCTTATAAAGATGATTTTTTAAATATAATTGATAGAATGGTATTCCAGAAATGGTATACTGAAATAACTCTGGTTGTCTATAAAGAATTTTCATTAACTATTGTTGCACTTGTCGATTCAGGTGCTGACATGAATTGCATTCAGGAAGGATTAATACCTTCCAAATATTATGAATCAACAACAGACAGATTAACCCAGGCCAATGGTGATAGACTTAGAATAAGTAATAAATTAACTAAGGCATATATACATAATAATTGAATCAATTTCAGATTACCTTTCTTTTTAGCAGACAAGTTGTCCTCTAAAGTTATTTTAGGAATCCTTTCTTGGCTTTACTTTACCCGTTCTCCACAACAGACAATGGAATATGTACTAATATTTTGGAAACAGAAGTATTCTTTAAGTTCATTTTACCTCCAATCCCCAAATATATACATGTGCTGAAAGAAACTACACTACCTAAATTTGTTCGACAGATGCATGAAGGCCTTCAACTAACGCGTACTTGCACTATTTGTTAATTTTAAAATTAACGATCAATTGCTTGGCAAGCAAGATAGCCATTCTAAGGCTAATAACAGACCACATTTTGCCAAAACAGAAATCCTCAATGAAGATTTCAAACAAAGCATGAAGGCGTCTCAATTGAGACAATATCCCTTCAAGTAGTGATTTTCAGAATGTCCAAAAAATCTGCACAGATTACTATTCACATTTAGATAGATTACTATTCATCAGCATGACAGATCACTATTCACCAGCATGCGTGAATAGCTTCCAGACAAATCCAAGACAATCCAGACAAACCCAAGACAGTCCAAACAGATGAGTCACTACTGTTCACTAGTACGCGTGAAAAAAAGACCTGATAGATTCCCAAATAGACTACTGCTCATTAATAGTAATATTCTACAAGTTTCCATCGACAGTTTAATTTGAGTTAACTTTACCTACTCAGGTTAATTTACCATGGTTTACAGCATCTATAAAAGGGACAGACTACAAAGACAGAAGGCAAGCCTTAAAAGTTTGAAGAAAAGCTTCTAAAGTTCCAAGTTTTAGAAAAGCCTTTGTAATAGCCTTCCCTCTCCCTCAGAAAGACTTCTCCTCTTGTAATCTTGTAACCTTTTAGTTTCTAAGACAGTTTTATTTTTGTAATCTTGTAACTCTTCAAACAGTTTTATTTTCAAGCTTGTATCAAAGACAGAAGTTTGTTTTCAAGTATTATCAAAGACAGAAGTTTTTATTCAAGTAAGATTTTATTAGTTTCAGTCTTCATATTCCATATTCCATTTTAACTTATTTTGAATATATCTATTTTGCTATTTTCATCTTTATCAGACAGATGCTTTTATTCAAGTAAGATTTTACTTGTTTCAGTTTTCATATTCCATACTCTGTTTTAACTTAATTTGAATATATCTATTTTGCTATTTTCTTCTTTATCGTCTTTTTTATCATTGTTTATTCTTCCATATTACTACTGTGCTCTCTACTGGGTAGTCATTGAAGTAAGATTTTACTTGTTTTAGTTTTCATATTCCATACTCTGTTTTAACTTATTTTGAATATATCTATTTTGTTATTTTCTTCTTTATCATCTATTTTATCATTGTTTATGCTTCCATATTACTATTGTGCTCTCTCCTGGGTAGTCAATGGGTAGTCAATGGTATCAGAGTCTTGGATGGTAGATGTATGAGTTTTATTTCTTTGCAATTAAGAAGTTACTAGGAATTTTATTACTGCATAGCCACTACTTGCTCCTTGTTAGCGTTGGTCAGCCTCAAGACTCGTTGGCAAACCATAGTTTCGTGTTGGTCGGCCCGTTTTTTTTTAGCAAACAGATAGGCGTGTGTTTGGGTGGTCCCGCAATGGAGTTTTCCGAGGAGGTGGTCCCGATAACAAGGAAACCAGTGGTTAGTAATAGTTCCGCTAGTAATTATTAATTGCTTGGAAATGGAATAAATACGTTTATCACTTCATCTTCTATTTGCTTGTTCACACTTAGGATAGGCACACACTAATTAGAAACATGGACTATGATGATATAGATTATGATGAAGGTTATAACATGAGAGATATAGACAATAGTTGGTTAAATGATAATATGGATTATGAAACAGATTCTGACCCTGACAGTGATATGGATAATTATAATTATAACTATAATAATACAAATAATTAGAGAACATACACAGGGGATAAAATCAATAGGAATACTGATAGACACAATAATAGTTTCTTAAATATTGGAATCTTTAGAAGCTATTGAAAGATCCACCACTGTAGAAAGAAAAAATGATAGAGATAATAGAATAGACAGTTTTTTGGAACTTTATGAAAAAAATCAAAGCTTTAAATTTAGAACAAGAAAGAAACTTTGAACCCCATCAAAGAGTATCTCTAGTGACAAATAATTGGCATGATAGAAAAAATAGTAGCTTAGTAAGCAACGACAGATTCATAAATATTACATGTAGAAAAGATGATGGGAAAAATAATTTAAAAACTCTAGATACCACTCTGACAGAAAGGAAAGACTATAGTCATGTAGTAAGAAGTTCTATACAAAGCTAAGAAAATAATAATAGGAAAGATGACATAATAGAAACAATACATAAGAATCCTAGTGCTATAATACAAAAGAAGAAGATAGATATAATTGATGAAGACAAAGAAAGAAGAATAGAAAGACAACAAGGTAATAGTATTCTTACCAACTCATCCATAACTCTACGTAAAGAGTTAGATATAGAAAAAGACATAGTAAAAGAAAGAAACATGATAAAGAAAGAGAAAGAGAGATACAATAATGATAGTCTAGAAAAGATAGTCAACAAAGAAGAGAAAGATAATAATTCCAAAAAGAGTAATAATTTTAAAGAAGAAATTGATGAAAGACTAAAATTAATTGAAAGAACTATGGATTATACCCGAGACAATAGTCTAGTAGAATTGGCTAAAAAGATGGAAATTTTAAATTCGCCGGTAGAGATAAAAGAAATGAAAAAAGACATAACAGTTTTGGAGATTACTGAGTTATCAGATAATGAGAAGCCTAACAGACATATTAGAAATATTATTTGTCATAAATGTAAAGAATATAGGCATACTAAAAAACAATGTGACAGACATAATAAAAATGTAAAACGAATAAGTAAATTAGAATTTGAGAAAGACATAATAAATGAAATAATGGAAATATTTGATGTTAAGCAAAAAGAAATAGACCAAATAAAGAAAAAGGAAGAACTAAAATCAACCAACCCACTTAAAATTAATAAAAGAAAAAGGAAACAAAAAGACATAATAATGAAATTGATAGATAATCTACCTAATCATCTAAAAGACAAAAAAGACTATTTGCTAAAATTGAAAGATTCTATAGAAATACCTATTGCTTGTATTAAGTGTAGAAAATATTGACACCATGTTAAGAAATGTGAAAAAGCTAAGAAAGGAAATGATAAGAAAGAAAAGACAAAAAAGAAACAAGATGGTGTAGATATAAAACCAGTAACACTACAAGATTTAATGACAGAGGCAAAAATGGTAAAACAAGAAATTAAAGAAGATGATTCAACGGACATAGATGAACAAAATATTGCAGAAATAATAAATTTAAAAGAATTTTCTAAACCCATGATAGACCCACCTTTATTAGAAAAAGATGATGGCAATAGACAAAATTTCTTGAGTTTAATTGATAGAGTAATTTTTCAAAAATGGCATATAGAAATTACTTTAGTAATTAATAAAGAATTCTCTTTGATAGAAATTGCTTTAATAGACTCAGGTGCTGATATGAATTGTATACAAGAAGGACTAATACCCTTTAAATATTATGAAAAATCATCTGAAAGATTAACCCAAGCTAGTGAAGAAAATCTAATAATTAATTATAAAATACCTAATGTTCATATATGTAATGATGGAGTAGGTTTTGAAACTGTTTTTGTTTTAATTAAAGACCTTCCTTCTAAAATTATTTTAGGAACTCCTTTTATTGCTTTGCTTCACCCCTTTTTAATGACAGATGAAGGAATTAAAACTAAAGTGTTGGGAAAAGATATATTCTTTAAATTCATTTTATCACCTGTCCTGAAAGAAAATCATTCCTCCAAAAAGGTCACTATTTTAAAAGATACTAATAAAGAAAGAATCTATAGAACTGAAAGAAGTTTGTCATCTATTTTAAAAAAGGTCACTATTTTAAAAGATACCAATTGACAGAAAATGACAAAAAGAAATTTAAACAAGATAAAGAGACAGAGATTTGTTCCCCCATTGCTTTTTTGCATAGGCATCGACATATAGTCCAAACTCCTTGTGGAAAAGAATTTAGGGGAAAAAACAAAGACAAAAAAGATGGAACTATGCATATAAGTTCTTCTAGTCAATATGCACGGACTGACAGTATGATAGAAGTACCAAACAAAATGATAATAAATGACATATTTACACCCTTTATAGTATCCTTAAATACTCATATAACAGATGTTTTAATAACTGAAGTCTTGACAGATTCTCCTTTACTAATTATTAATTGTGGTAATCTCTTGAACAAAGACAGATTTAATTTCTTCACAGGAAAATTCAATCATAAGTTTTTGACAGATTTTCCCCAGACTATTACAGTAGTTGATGAAAGACTTTATGGAGAAGCTTTATTTCACATATTCTCGCAGAATGAAATATATAGTAATACATATAGAATCATATCAGATTTTAAAAATCTTTTGAATTTTACTTACTGTGACAGACTCCATCATGACTACTCTAATACCACTACTACTCAGCAAGAGCACAAAGGTGTACAGAGAAAAGTTTGTTTTATTATATATGCTTTAGATTTTAAAAATGATTTTCTTATAAAACATTTTAAAAAGACTTTACAAAAGGACATTGACAGAAAAGTTTTAAAAATAAATTTTACAGAAGCTTTGCAAGAAAATATTTATTTTCAAAATCATATTTCAAGACATAATCTTTTTCCCAAAACCCATTTGCAGACTACTATGAGTAAAAGAACCTCCCAAGCAAACATGAAAGGAAAGGGCAAGGCACCAGTGGTGCAACCCAAACAATTCTGAAAGCCTTCAATAAGGATTTCGGATAAGCATGAAGGCGTCTCGATAGAGACAATATCCCTTCAGGATATGTTGCTAGCAGAGGTAATGTATTCATGTGGTGAAAAAAGTGAAATTCTGGAAGAAGTGCTCCGCACTGACCTCAATTTTCGAGATGGAGAATTTACAGACCTTCCTCTTCATATTAAATTACTCCTTGATAATTTACTAGCAACCTTTACCCTCAGACAGAAACCCTTATTCCAAAAGACCCTTAAGGCTTTGGAATTACATCTTGTTAGCACCAGTGCATTCATTGAAGCATCTAGTTGTCAACTCCTTGGCAAGGAGGATGGAGATTCAAGCTCCACAAAGATAGAATCACAGTCTCCAAAAAGCTATCTTATGGGAACAAGCTTTTCAAAGCTCCACCCTAAGATTCAGCAAAAAATGAGACTTGCCATTAGAACCTTACCCCCTGAAATCCAACAGAATATACTAACTCATAGAGCCATAACAAGTTCTTATGACAGATGGATGCATCTTTTCAAAGTATTAGTCTCTACAGCATTTATCAGAACAAAAGACATGCAAACGACATATGGCTATCTCATAAAGCTACATGGTATGAAAGTTTTGGAGAAGCGGACAGAGTTTATGAAGGAACAGGAGACAGATACAATCCCTATCCGGGATTACTTATCAATACGGAGACAGAAGATCCAGTAATTCATGATCCTTTATGGTTATCTGAAATGCTAGAAGCAGTGTTTATCAGCAAATTAATCATAACTTCTGGAATTCAGATTAGTTTATTTCCCAAAGTCATCCAAGAAGTAGCCGCACAGATTGGAGGACTTAATTATATAAGGATCACTATCTGGAGCACTCTTCCAACTTGGTACAATAGCTATTATATGGAAGCTCGGCCAGCACACATTTTGGTTCGTATCCATGATTGGGGTTGTATCCCTGAATACAATTGGTACGCAAGAGATACTTATTTATCACTTGATGATCCGGATGCTCTGGCTCAAGAATGGTCTAATTTCACGAGTAACAAGATTTATGAAATATAGAAAGAATTAGACAGAGGCTTCCACTTATATAGCTACACTAACAGGATAGCCGTATACGGTCCAAGACCTTCCGCAAGGAGGTTTTTTGGGAAAAGAAAGATTACTAAGGATCCTAGAATAATGACGGCAATGGATCGTGTTCCTATTTATCTTCCTATTTCATACTATGTTCTATGTAGTAATTATGGAGTAGTCCATGAGCATGAGCAGTATGAGGATAACTCTGATCTGCTAGATTATGATAACTACGTGGATACAAATTGATAGATAGATAGATATTCTCCCGGACAGACAACGGCGACAGATCACTAACAACAGATCACTATTCACTAGCACGAGTGAATAGCTTCCAGACAGATCTAAGATAGTCCAGACAGATACAGACAGATGCTTATAAGTCACTACTGTTTACTTGCATACGATAGATTCCCAGATAAAAAGATCAGACAGATATTCCTGACATTACACTATTCACTTGCATGTGATAGAAAGTATCCTTACAGATTCTGATATATGGTTCTATTAGTTCCTACCGACAGTTCAACTTGAGTTAACTTCACTTATTGAGGTTAATTTACCATGGTTTACTGCATCTATAAAAGAGACGGACTACGCATACAGAAAGCAAGCCTTAAAAGTTTGAAGTTAAGCTTCTAAAGTTCCAAGTTTTAGAGAAGCCTTTGTGATAGCCTTCCCTTTCCCTCAGAAAGACTTCCCCTCTTTTGTAATCTTGTAACCTTTCCCTTTAGACAGAACCTTGTAACCTTTTAGTTTCAAAGACAGTTTTTACTTTGTAATCTTGTAACTCTTCAAACAATTTTATTTTCAAGCTTGTATTAAAGAAAACAGTTTGTTTTCAAGTTTTAATCAAAGACAGAAGTTTTTATTCAAGTAAGATTTTATTTGTTTTAGTCTTCATATTCTATATTCCGTTTTAACCTTATTTTGAATATATTTATTTTGCTATTTTCTTCTTTATCATCTATTTTACCATTGTTTATGCTTCCATATTACTGCTGTGCTCTCTCCTGGGTAGTCATTGGTATCAAAGCCATGGATGGTAGATGTATGAGTTTTATTTCTTTGCAATTAAAAAGCTACTAGGAACTTTTATTACTGCATAACCACTATTTGCTCCTTGTTAGCGTTGGCCAGCCCCAAGACTCATTGGCAAACCATAGTTTCACATTGGTCAGCCTGTTTTTTGTTAGCCAACGAACAAGCGTGTGTTTGGGTGGTCCCGCAATGGAGTTTCCCGAGGAGGTGGTCCCAATAGCAAGGATACCAGTGGTTAGTAATAGTTCCGCCAGTAATTATTAATTGCTTAGAAGTAAAATGCATATGTTTAGTCGCTCATCATCTGTTGCTAGGTCACACTTAGGTTAGGCACACACTAATACGAACATGGATAATGATAGGATAGTTAATTCTGAGGAATATAGCATGAAAGATATAGACAGGAATTTGTTAGAATGGAATAAATGGAATATACCGACAGAAAGAACTGATAAAATCTACAGACAAACCTCATTCTCTAAATTATCTTTTTTGATAGACTACACTATAAAAACTGTTGAAAGAACTTACAATCTATTCAATGAATATGAAACAATACAGTTATTTTCTGTGGAATCCATCAACCGACATAGAGAAAAATATGTCTTTTTACATGTTGGTTTGGTTTAGGTTGCTGTAAAACCATTAACTAGAGAAGCTTTAAATACAAGTGTTTTACTATGTTTAAGAGATGACAGACATTTAAGATTTAATGACTCACTTTTAGGAATGATGGAAACAAGTTTACATAATGGACCAGTATATTTTAATTGCTATCCTAATTTTGCTTTAAGTTTATCTCACAGAAATATTATGGATGCTTTAACTTTGAATGTAAAACATATGGTTATTATATGAAAGAAGGTTCAGAACCATTAGCTATTATTTAAAGAATTTATTATAAACTTATGAAAACCACCCTTGACCCTCAATCCATGGTTGAACCATCCCCTAAAGGACATACTCTCCTTCTTCAAGCCTCAACCCCAGATAGTAGACTTCGTGTACCCCAACAGATACAATGGAAAGACATAAACCTTCCTGAACAATGGAAATTAATGGCCATTGCCCCCACACCAAAGATAGAAAACACTAAACCAAACTTCATAGCACAACAGACAGACGGTACAGTTATTATTGCTTTCAATAATAATGACAGACAAACTGACAGCCTTATTAAACCCAGTAGTTCTTCAAGCAAAAGGACCCCTATAATGTTTACCCCTAGAAGCTCCTTCTCCTCCAGGACATCTTTCTCGGATTCCAGACCTTTACCTCTTCAGAATCTTCCTCCAGTTATACACCTTCCTCCTATAAACACTAAAAAAACCCCCTGTCCAGACAAAAATAGCTTATTATCCAGTAGATACCACACAACCTACCCCTAATGTTCACCAACCCCTTTATCAGCCCCAAACTCAACCTGATTCTCCTACCCACACAAACATATTAGGATTTACAAAACATGGTAGACAAATTAATGTTTTATCTAAAGAATTTGTTTTAGATAAAGAATTATTAAAACACGATTATTTAAAACCTGAAAATACTGATAGGAAAAACCAGTTTTTTGAACAATATAATGAACAAGAAAGGAATAATTGAAGAACTAAATACTATGAAATGGTGACAGACTTACAGACACACTTTAGTTTCTTTGACTTTTTGGATTATTATAACAAAAAGATAAGTGTGATAGAGAAAACATTGTCATGGACAAAGACAAAAAATCATGAAAAGGTGTACCAAACTTATCCACCATTTGAATCGGTTATATTGAATCAAAGTAGTGGAGCTCAAGTTTTGGCTACTCCTATTAAAAGACTTAGTCTAAGTGATGATAATAAGAACCTAGATAGCATAATTCAACAAAATAATTATACTAATATCTATCTAAACACAATTGGTCAAAACCTACAAGACATAAAAGACAGAATGACACCTCCTTCTACCTCCATAAAAAAAAGAAAATGCGTCTAATACTCCTTTATTTATCCCTCATGAAATACCTCCTCATCTTAGAGCACCTTTAAAGAGACCCATGATAGAGAAAACGGATAATCTGCTTGATGAAATAAATAAAAAGCGAGACTTAATGAAATTAGAGTCACAAAAAGACATGGACCCACTAAAAAACAAAAATAGGACGTTAAATACAATAGGAAGAACTAAATCTTCAGAAGATGAAGAATCAGAAGATAATCAATTGACAAACTTGACGGATTCATCAGATATAGATAATTTAGAATCACAATTTACTGATAAATTACAAATTAATAAATTAACTTTATCATCTTCATCACAAGATCTTAAAAAAGGAAGAATTGAGGAACCATACCCCAAAAAGAATTGGTACCCTAACCCTACTCCTCCTGATTTACAGTTTGAAGAAAGACATACTTTTGTCAATTCATCTTATTCACCAGATTTAATTTATGAATGGAATATTGATGGAATGTCAGAATATGAAATAATAAATCTTTTACATGATGACTTTGCTCACTAATGTTTATAAGAATCATGGAAAACAAGACCACCAGATAGCCCATTTAATTGTCACAGGTTTTACTGGCCAATTGAAAGGTTGGTGGGATCACTATTTAAATAATGATGACATAAATGAAATATTAACAGTTGTTAAAAGAGAAACAGATGGAAGTGTTATTATGATAGACAGACAGCCTTCACAAGATGCAGTTAATACTTTAATATTTACCATAACTAAACATTTTGTTGGAGATCCTAATCAATACAAAGAAAGAGCTTCAGATGTTTTAATTAATTTAAGATGTCCACAACTTTCAGACTTTAGATGGTATAAAGATGTTTTTATTTCAAAAGTTTTAAGCCGAAATGACTGTCAACAATCCTACTGGAAAGAAAAATTTATTGCTGGTCTACCTTATTTCTTTACTCAAAAAGTTAGACTTGATATAGCTAATAATTAAGGAACTATAGACTATCCTAGTTTAACATATGGTGACATAATATCCTCAATCAATAAAACTGGCCTATGGCTATGTAATGATTTAAGATTGAAAAATCAGATAGAGAAAGAAAAAAGATATGCTAAAAAGGAGTTAGGAACATTTTGTGAGCAATATGGCTTTTCAGCTACATATCAAGGAAGGGACTTGAAGCATTCCATAAACGTTTGAAAAATGGAACGCTTGATTGAGTTGATTGGGTTTAACAATCCAAGTAACTCACTAATCTTGTTACATAGACAATCATTATGCGTTATAATTGTTTGGTATCCATTGACCACAAAAGGAATGGATTCATGATTTGACAACCAAATTTATGTCAAAACTCTTTAAGTTGTTGTAGGTGTTTTAAGGAGTTAGGACCTTGCTAAGCTATATGAGATATAAGAGGCTTTGGCAGATTCTTATTATTATGCGTCTGTTTTTGCTCAATTGCCGTCATAGCACTTGACTTAAAACAATTTTCTACTTCCTCGCTTGGATACTTAAACTTTGAACTCAGTTCTAAAATAAAGCTATTTTGTTCTCTCTCTTATTTTGTTGTTGTATGGAATTGACACCATAAATGGTTGGCTCTTAATATGATTGAAGCCTCCGTTTTATGAAGTGAGGCTACATATAGTCTTCCATGATTGTAGATTACTGAATTTGATTGAGATTTCTACTTGTGAAAGACATCAATATCAACATTGTTATTAATGAGTAAAGGCATGTCTGTAGGATGTATGTCAAGTAATTCATGTGTAGCCTAAACACATCATGTTCTGTTTTTTTGTTAATTGACGCTTTTATAGCTTACTACTCACCACTCACTACTTGGAATTTAATTGTTTACATCTTTGTTTTTTTGGTTCTCAATAATACCTTTACTCCTTTTTCTCTTTTTTCTTTTTTCCATCTGCTTCCTTTGTGTAATTTTGCCTCCAAATCGATCCCTTCTTAATTGAGTTTGAGATATGATACTTCTTTTGTGTATGCAGTTTCTTCAACGATTTTTCAGCACGGCCTACAATGTTTCCCGCAACTTGAACTTCTTTACACGCATTTTCACTCAGTTCTTTGGTAAGTTTTAATACGTTTGTGCAATTCTTGGACAGTGGAGATGAAAAAAAAAAGGTACAAATTCTATTGAACAAGACAACAATGTCACTATTAATTTTGAGGACTCCTTTTCCTAGTCTTCTTTTGCAGCTTCTGTTTTCACTTCCCCCACCCCTCCTTTTTTCCTCTCTTTTATTTCTCTTTTTCTGATAATCTATTTCTTCCACTGAACGTTGAGTTACGGTATTTCTATATCCTAATAAGTATGCTTGTAAAGTTTTTGAAACATTTTCAATGCATTTGGGCCTATCAAGTCTATAATTTCACTGAAATTTGCTATACCTTCTGGATCTATAATACAGTAAATCACATAAACTACATTACACATCAAAAATCATCAATACATTAATGAAAGTTCTTCAAAGGAGTATGTCATGTGATCAAACCTTGACATGTTTCCCTTCCATTAATGTATCGATGATTTTTGATGTGTAATGTAGTTTATGTAATTTACTGTATTATAGATCCCGAAGGTATAGCAAATGCCCATAAATCAACTGGGATAGGACAGGAAGAGAAAGCTTGTCACGTTCGTTGAAAGAGATAAAAATGAAGAAGAGGGGATTTAGAAAGGCAGTTGATGACTTTTTTTTTTTAGATAAACAAAAGGCACATGAAGACATTATTTTTTATTTTAGATGTTATCGTTTTGAAGATCAAAAATGTAATCTAAAATTCAGTGGTAACCTGTCACCAAAATCCATGTCTTTGCAAATGGATTTGCGTCATGAGCTATATGAAGGTTTCAATAACTTCATATATATTGACCAAAAAAAAAAAAAAAAACACGAATGAGATTTCTCATGTATTCTTGAGTGTGAATTCTCTACAATTGTTTATATTGTGCCTAACCTTGGCTAAAACCAAAAGCTAATGTTATGCAGCATAGTAGAAATTCACTATGACATGCTTGAAAATACTAGATAATTTTGCTTTAAATATTTTTAAATACATTCCATTCCATTCCCTTATGATCATTCTATTCCATTTCCTTATGAACTCCCAAATGAAACCTTAGATTAGAGTAAAGTAAAATTTCTATCTTGTATAAAAAAAAAAAACTTCAATTTTCTTCTTATCATTACCCTTCTAAGCAAGGAAGATTTTCTCCACATCCAATCTAACCCAATACAATCTCAATTACTATCGCATAGCAACAATCAAAATAATCAAAAAACACAACCAAGACAAAAATCACAACCAGATCATGAACTCAAATAGAGTTTCACCAATCAATCCCCTCTCAAACTCTCCAAACACTGATCTTGATGCTTGTCTGATAAGAGAGAGAGAGAGAGAGAGAGAAGAGAGAGAAGAGAATGCATTGTCGTCTAATCTGAAGGAGAAAGGTGTCTAGATTGGTGAAGGTGAATGTGCTGCTACCACGGTCCTCCACACACCACCAAAAATGAGTTCTTGAGGGAGATTCTTCCTCTCTCTCCTCCTCCATACACTGTAGTATTCTCCATACCTTGCACTGCTTGAACCCATTAGTATTGACATTAATAGAGGGACCATAAATCAAAATGACATCCTAACATTAGAGGAGTGAATCAAAATTTTGAAATGTCAAGAGACAAAATCTAAATGACCCCAAAATTTAAGGTTATCTTATGGATTTTAGTCTTTTATATTTTATAAATTTAGATGCTTGATTTTGCAAATAATTGATACAAGATTAGTATTTTAGTCTTTTATATTTTATAGATTTAGATGCTTGATTTTGCAAATAAATATAATTGATACAAGATTAGTATAATCAAAAGGATAACTAGCATAAGTTTAAAGATACTTGGTATCAAATTATAGTGTAATCAAAATAATACCTACACTTGGATATATACTACTGTTAGTTTCTTTAAAACCTTCTTCCCTTTCCCCTTGTGTGTGTGCATTAAAATACTTAGTATTCTCAAAAGAAAAAACAGTGGGTTAATCCCACATTGGAAAATGAGTATGAGTTATAGAGGTTTAAAGTCTATGCTGTGTATCCAAGAGTTAGACCCTTTTTGATATACACCACTGTTAGTTTCTTTAAAACTTTCTCCCATCTCCCCTTGTGTGTGTGTTTTAAAATACTTAGTATTCTAAAAAAAAGAAATAAAAAAGAATAATACCTACACAAAATTACAATATAGTTAAAATCTAATAATTTTATTAGACAATTTAAATTTGAAATTTAATTATGATTGAACTTTGACTTTAATATATTATACACGATATATGATAACATTGCTCACACAATTTTTTAAACAAGGGGTTATTAGAACAAGAGTTTGAGCTTGTCCAATCTAAAACCATAAATAGTTTTTTAAATACATAAAAGTGGATTGAGACTTAAGGTATTGCACCTAATGCAATTACTCTCGTTTCTCTTACAATTTTTTTTTTTTTTTTACTTTTCAACTTTTTTACTTCTTCAAATATTTTTTTTTCATTATTATTTAATAATTAAGATTGAAAGTTAAATTTTTTTTTAGCTCTCAGACAAGGACAAAGTTTATCTACAAAATTAGTTGTAGCTTAAGGGTACAACCTTATTCAATAAAATAAA
Source organism: Quercus tomentella (assembly GCA_028535165.1). Lineage (NCBI taxonomy): Eukaryota > Viridiplantae > Streptophyta > Magnoliopsida > Fagales > Fagaceae > Quercus > Quercus tomentella. The sequence goes on from JAPQVY010000155.1 coordinate 12,198,577, forward strand.
CATTACTACATATTTTTAAAATCTAACTGTTAAATTGAATATTCTTTACACTCTTAATACACATGTCAATTTTTGTGATAATTGAATATTATTTACTATATGATCTACAAGTTTATATTTTATGCATAATTTTAAACTACAAAAACTTACAATTTAAACAATTTATTGATGACATAACTATTGATCTTTAATTTTTTAGAAATTTTGCGAGCATGGAGGATATAAGAAGAAAATGTAATCCAATAGTGGATTTGTCAAAATTTACCTCTAATAAAAAGATATTAAGTAAGGTTGTAGGTTAAGATTACAACTAATTTTGAAAGGCCATCTATGACTTTGAGGTAAAGATGTAAAACAATGTGAGGGATTGGTCTATAACAACATACCGTCACGGCTTCTCTTGCACACCTCACCACTACCCCCACAATACATAACCAAAAATATCAATATTATCCCTTATATATATATTTTTGATACATTATCCCTTATATATTATAGCTTCAGATATTTATTTATTCTTATTAAAAAAAAGATATTTATTTATTTTCATAAAGTTAATCAAATCAAACCGACCTACCATACTAGCTCTACCAAAAGACACAAACACCCCTATATTTCTCCCAAATTCTCTGCCTTTTTATATGCTACGAATCCATCTAGAAAAGGGCATCATTGTCCCATCGACTAGTTTCGTGCCCTAACGAAACAGAATTTGTTTTTACAAGTCCCACACTTAAACTCGGTTTCTTCTTTCGCATATTCTCTCTCTTCGAGTATTTTTTTGAAAGTCTCGTTTTTAGGGTTACGATTTTCTCTCACTTTCTTGCTCTTTCTCGCCCACTCTGTTTGGGCCGCGGGAGATTTTTGTTTTTCTGAGGCTGCGAGCTCCGAGTGATTTGCAATGGGAGTTCCAGCTTTCTATAGATGGTTAGCGGAGAAGTATCCGTTGGTGGTGAAGGATGTGGTCGAAGAAGAACCTGTTGAAATCGACGGCATCAAAATTCCGGTCGATACCAGCAAGCCAAACCCTAACGAACTGGAATTCGACAATCTCTATCTCGACATGAACGGGATCATTCACCCTTGTTTCCACCCCGAAGATAGGGTACGATTTCAATGCATAAATTTCCATTATCTTGCTCTGAATCTTTGGTGCTCTGCAATGTAATTAGGGTTTTGTATGAGCTTTAGGTGCTGTTAACGTTTGTGTATATTGGTTAATAGAATCTGTTAACACGTATAGCCTCGTGCTCAATGTTTTCGAATTGCATTGCATTTGAGCTCCAGTTATTCTTAGCGTTTATCAATCATGGATTGGTATATGAAATTGTTGTAGTGATTATTTATTAACTACAATTAGGCTGTAATTGAATCGAAACAGTTTGGGCTCGTTTCGGAAAGCTTTCATTTATTTAGCTAACAAGTCAAGCTCATGCCTAAGGCTTGAATTTTTAAACAAGCTAGTCCCAAATATAATAATGCGCTCGAGAGTATGAGGCTCGATTAAAGTATATATAGTATTATATTTTTAATTGTATAAATGTTTAAAATATGCTTATATAGACTTGAGAATGGATTGCATAAGTATGTAAATAAGTTCATAGGATGTCAAATTATTATTTGTAATTTATTGATAATATAAACAGTCCATTTTGTGGTAGTGTTATATATAATTTTTTTAACAATACAAAGGTTAGTATATTTTGTTTCCTATATTAAAAAAAAAAAAAAGGTTGGTGAATCTAACATTTATAAGTTCATTAATAAAAATAATTCAATCAATTAACTCAAATTATATAATTTCAACAATAATTTAGTTATTAAATTATTAGCATATATTTGTGAAGGGGCAAATAATTTTAGTCATAGTGTTTGCTATGGAAAAGAATAAGTTAATCAAGTAACTCGTAAACAAACTCGAGCTTGTTTGACTAGAAAATGAACCTAGCTTAAACATATAACCTAGTTTGGTAATGAGCACAAGCTTGGATTATTTTTGAAATAAAATTAAAAGAATAATCTTGAATTTCTAATACTCGACCTGGTTTGTTTACTGCCCTAACTACAATTAAGTTTAACAAATGGGTATTTTTTTGTCTTTTGAGTATGTTTAGTTTTTTCTGAGTAAAAACACACACACACACATATGATAATTCAATTGTTACAACAAGTGGGGGAGGGGGATTCGAACCTTGCTTCTATTCATAAAGGAGACTAGAAAACACTTTGAGCTACGAGGATCTTGGCACTAAGTCTAAACATAGTTGGTTGCATTTTTATGGCAAATATTCCCTGATGATGTCCTATTTTTATTAATTGCCTTGGCTTAATGTGTTGACTAGATACTTTCAGTGGTTTGATGCATTCCTGATGCTGTTTTGAAAGATCTTTTTTTGGCTTGCTCTTGGTGCAGTCCAGGGCAGTCCAGCAGAAATATTAGATTTTTTTTTTTTTAATTGAGTAATATAAAGCAAGTTCAATGTGTTTGCATTACATGGTATGAAGTGATGGATCCATGTAAAGACATTTTGACAAAACCTAAGTCTTTCCATGCTAGAAATGTCCTCTAATCAGGTTATATTATCACCATGGGAAAGATATATGAATTACTCTTTTGAGAGTTTGATTGTTATCAAACAAGCCTAATGCTATATTGATTCAATAAATGCTAAATTTTGAGGGCTTAAGGGCTTAATGCTCTGATATGCTGTGTACTTTGGAGATTGTGTTCTCAGACTCCATATCCTCATGTTCTTTCAAATTAATTTTTAATAATTATTTGTTTATCATGTTATTTTATTTGTGCAGCCTTCTCCAACAACTTTTGATGAGGTATTTCAGTGTATGTTTGACTACATTGATAGGCTTTTTGGGATGGTGCGGCCTCGAAAGCTGCTATACATGGCTATTGGTGAGTAGTAGGCCAAGTTTATTCATTGTTACCACATAAGCCTATGAAATATTGTATGTGCTGTGTTTAATACTAATTATCTGGAAATGATTGGTAGATGGTGTTGCCCCAAGGGCTAAAATGAATCAACAACGGTCTAGGCGTTTTAGAGCAGCTAAAGATGCAGCAGATGCGGTATGTGCTTTTGTGTGTGCTAGGTTTGTCCTCGATGTGTGTGCATGTGAAGGGCTTCTTTTTTTTTTTTTTGATAAGATGTGAAGGGCTTCTTAAGTATACTGTTTGTCTAAGTCATTTGGCTCTTTTTATTTTATTTTATTTATTTATTTATTTTTTATAAGTATTAGTCATTTGGCTCTTCCTTATTATACAAATTGAATTTATTCACTAGAAGTACTTTTGAAAGAGAATATATATTACTTCTGAAATTTTCAATAGAATGCAAATCCATTTGTTTCCTTTTGGCATTTTGAAATCTCACTTAATAGCTGATATCATAAATATTTTTCTCATTTAAATTTTTTTGTTTGTAACATGTCCTTTAGCATGGAAACTACTTATAGACAGATTATTGATTTAGGCATTGAGAATAGTCAACAGCTCTTCAAAGAATGCATGTGCTAGTATTAATAAGAATGTCATTCAAAATTTTAACAAGGCCATAATCCAATGAAAACTTGCATGCACATTTAGCTCGAACCAAATTTGTGCCTGCAACAATCATTACCTTCATACCAAGATCAATGATGGGATTTGATGCTAGTTTGTTGTGATAGCAGAAGTTTTGATACCAATTTATTGTGAAAAACATGCAAAACAAAAAAAAAGCGCAGTAACACAAGACACAAAATTTAACGTGGTATGGCAAACTCTATGCTTACATCTTTTATTTTATTTTATTTTATTTATTTTTTATGATGTGGAACCTCACCAAGGCAGGGCCCTTTGGACCCACCTTTGGGGAGTAAACCATGGATACATGACCTACTCGTCAGAACCATGTATCAGGTAATCCAAGGGAACACCTAGTGGGGATTGAACCCAAGATGTCTGGGTCTACAACACATCCTAGGCTGCACCTTAACAGTTAGGCAAACTTTATGCTTACATCCGTGGGAACACTTATTAAAAAAATATCAATGATAAGGTTTGCAACCACATTGGCGAACTCTCATAAACCTCACAATCTAAACTAACCCTAATTCCCAATGCATCCACGAGTGTTCTCACACTAACACACTAGAAAAACTTTGTTTTTTAACTCTCTCATACACACTAAAGCTATACCACCAAAACCCTTTACAGTGCTGCCTACATGTAGTGATTTAATACCTATTTTGGGTGGACAAGGAATATTTTTCTTGGTGGATGGGGAACATAACAACACATCTTTGACAAGAAAAAGTTTTTTCCACACCATGAAAACTCAAATAAAAAAACCAAATCCTCTGAACTAATTTCCTCATGGGCTGGACTTACAACTTGTCATTTACTCTTTTGATCAATGGAGAATCCATGGCAATCATCACCTAGGATTTTTGACCCTAGAAGTTCAAACCTTATTTATTAATTTATTTTTATCCCAAGATATTCCTTTTCCTTCATTCTATGTATAAGTTCTTTATGATTTCTCCCCGGGCAGGTGGGAACTCTTTATTAAGAAGAGGAAAAAGCTCAAAAAAGAAAACAAAAGTTTTTCTAACTATTCATATTGATGCTGTTCTTCTGTAGGCAGCTGAAGAAGCACGGCTAAGGGAAGAGTTTGAGAAAGAGGGCAGAAAGCTTCCTCCTAAACAGGAGTCACAAATTTGTGATTCTAATGTTATTACACCTGGAACTGAATTTATGGCTGTTCTATCGATTGCACTACAGTACTATGTTCATCTCAGGTTGAACAATGACCCTGGTTGGGAAAATGTTAAGGTATTTTCCTTGCCAATCTTCCGTTATCACCTTCTAATTTGCTTACTTTGTGGTTAGAATGTGGGACTCATGTGTGTATGTGCTACAATGATCAAGGAGTGTGCTAACTGTACCTTTTTGTGTGTGGCAAGGTCATCATCTCTGATGCCAATGTTCCTGGTGAAGGGGAACACAAGATTATGTCATATATTCGTCTTCAAAGAAACCTTCCTGGTTATGACCCAAATACACGTCATTGCCTGTATGGTTTGGTATACTTCTTCCTTGTGCACCTATAGTAGAGAAATTGGCTCTTTCTAAATTTTTTGGCATTTGATTGATACACCTGTGCCTCAGCTGTTTTAGACTAACATTGGCTGCTCTATTAATTGATGCCACATGACAGGATGCAGATTTGATTATGTTGGCTTTGGCTACCCATGAAATTCATTTTTCAATCCTTCGAGAGGTTGGTATTACACAATTTACTTGCAACATTTATTTTAGTTAGAATGTGTAAATTATCTTATTGAAGAAAAGAGAGATCGATGGAATCTTATTTTTCCTGGAAGCGCTCTATTCTTCTCTTTACTTGTTTGTATTCTTTTGCAAATGCTTATTCATTAGTTTGAATGGGTATTATATGTATTAATGTTTGCAATACTTGTGATATAATGTGGTCTTATCAACATGTTTAGCAAAAGTTGGTGCTCCTTCTAAATGGTCCGTTTTCCATTTCAGGTTGTATTTACTCCTGGGCAACAAGACAAATGCTTCCTATGTGGTCAGATGGGTCATTTTGCATCAGATTGTGAAGGGAAGGCAAAAAGAAAGGCTGGAGAGTTTGATGAGAAAGGTGACAGTGCTGTTGTGGCCAAAAAACCATTCCAGGTTGGATTTCATTCTTTGGAATTCCTTGGTGGTAAAGACAATTTTGTGTAGCAAATATCGTATCTTTTTTGGTTCTTCTTATTTATATATCCCTATCTTTACCTTCCTGGCAGTTTCTCCACATTTGGACTCTTCGAGAGTATTTGGAGCATGAGATGACAATTCCCAACTGTCCATTCAAGATTGATTTTGAATGCATTGTGGATGATTTTATTTTCATGTGTTTCTTTGTTGGCAATGATTTCTTACCCCACATGCCCACTTTGGAGATTCGTGAGGTTTGTTAAACAATCAATTTCTTTTGGAGTAGATTACTTTGAAACACGATTGCTTTGGTATAGCGATATTTTAAAGTATCATAATCATAATTTTTTCACGTTTTAAACGCCCTCCTCCAAGAAGGAAAGCTTAAAAGTAGATGTTTGGTAATATAAAGAAGATGGCAATGTATGGATATAGTTTAGGTGGCATTTGGAGAAGTTGTAATTGGCCTAGTTTTTTTTTTTTTTTTTTTTTGGGATTTGTTAATTGTTTAATTGCCTATGCTGATGTCAATGCTATTGATTACATGAATATATTGGAGTTCGTGGGTAAATTTCTGTTGGTTACTTGAGTAGTGCAATTATCTTGAGTTTAGACTTGGTTGAGATTTGAATTTAGGTTTTTGGTACAGCATGCGCAGGCTTTTCTTTAATAGGAATATGTCTGTCATTTCTAGGTGGTTAAAATGTTTGTTGAAAATGATAAACATTATGTGTTTACAAATTACAAAACTAACTGTGCTGTTTATAATCTACGAATACAAAATTGCTTGTTACTTATAAAAAAAACCCACTATTAGAAACTAACATCATTCTGGTCTGTATCATCAGCAGTTGTACATTACATTTAATTATAAATTTATTAGCATCTACTCAATGAGCTCTAGCTCAAATGCCACTTCCTCCCCTTGTAAGAGCAAGGTGGAGGGTAAGGTCATAGGTTCAAGACTAATCTGGTGTGTACCTTACCAATAAAGAAAATCAGCAGCTATGTTTCTATCATAAACACAAACGAATTTTGGGGAGTAAATGCTTGCTATGTATATTTAGTTTATTAATAGAGTACTAATCAGACTTGTAATCATTCAAATGTTATATGACATTTTGGCTTTGATAATTTAACCTTTTGAAGTAAAGGTAGATATGCACCAAAAGAAGGAAGGCAAGAATGAAAGATTTTCGTTTATAATCTAAAATCGAGTGGTTTGGGGCTCGAAAAGGAATATGGAAGATAGAAATTTTGACGTAGAAATTTTTTATTGATTCTGTTGTTATTTTAAACATAAACTTCATCACTAGAGATTATTGAATGATGATGTAGCATATTCAATGGCAAGGATGTTCACAAGAGAAATTTGTATACCATGTGATTGATAATCAACTATTATTATGGCATTTTCATTAGTATCTCGCATTAAAATATATAAATTGGTGTTCTATAGACATTTGTATTTTCCATTATTTTGTCATTTTCATTATTGCAAATCACAAGAAGATAATGTAAATTTTGCAACTTGCAAGCTAGCTCTGATTTGAATTTCCTTTTTGACTTTTCTTCAATTTACCCAATGAAATCCTCTACCCTCTTAATTTTCTAGGGTGCTATTAACTTGCTTCTAGCTATATACAAGAAGGAATTGAGGGCAATGGGCGGGTATTTGACCAATGGAAGCAAGGTATTTTTATTAATTTCTGGAGTGTTGTCGCTTCTAGAAGTTGTCTCAGTTGCTTTTACTTTTTAATCTTCTTTAGGGGTTATGTATCATTCTTGACTTGTTTTATTTCACAGCCAAATTTGAGCAGGGTGGAACATTTTATTCAAGCTGTTGGATCTTTTGAAGATAAGATATTTCAGAAGAGAGCTCGATTACATCAGGTTTGCTCTGTTCTTAGATTGACATGGTTCTCTTCAACTTAATAAATAATAATGTCATTGACGAGGGTTGAAATAATTATAGAGATGGTCCCATTTATCATCTGCAGCTTGCTCAAGACACCCCTCACTCTTCTTGCTGTCACTTTTAAAATATTTTGTTATGTACTACGGTGTTATTTTCAGTTTCATGTGCATATGTGGGGGAAATCATAAAGAGAACCAGAATTAAGCAGTCAATGGATTCTCAAACCTTTTAAGTAATATTTGACTATCAAGAAGTCAGCTGCAGTTGAGTTAGATCTCCTTGACTCTAGGCTTTTAGAGTCTGGTCAACTGGGAGTCAAAAGGGGTAGACGGTTTAAAGCAACATGAGTAGAAGTAATGAAGAATGATATAATAAATGGAGACTAAAGAGGGTATGACCTTAGGCAGGATAGAATGGCTGAAAAGATACATGTGATTGATCCAAATTATTTTTAAAAAAAAGCCACGGGATTAAGGTTTAGTTTGGAGAGCCAAGAGTCTTGTAGCTCAATGGGGTTGCCTGCTCTCTGTTACGAGGAGGACCAAGGTTTGAATCCCTCCTCCTATTGTTGTAACTAGTGAGTTATTTAAATAACTTTTACTGGAGAGAGAGAGAGAGAGTAATTCAATACCAATCAAGTTGCTAGAAAATTCTAGACTGCAGTTTTGTTTAGGAATTAAAATATGGTTTGATGAGTTATTTGGTAGAGAAAGCATGTTGGGTCATAGGGTTTTGATAGAGGAAGGACTTGATTTGTAAGAAAGACAGAAGATAGAAGCTTGTAGTATTCAGGGGCTGTATACTTGTTAGTAGCATGAGAAAGTGAAGAAGGAAAGAGGTTAGAAAGAAGAAAGATCAAACTCGGGTACACATGCCTTTTACAACCAATACTCAATTTTATTATTTAACTCCTTCCATTCTTTGAGAACATTTGGCACAAGGACTCTTTCTTGTACTGGTAGCATATTACTCCAAATTTGAGTAGTAAATTAAAACCTAATAAACTAATTTAAACTAACTTGTCATGTCAATAAACATAAGATACATGGATTCTTTTTACTTATCAAAAAAAAAAGATACATGGATTCTTTTAGAAAAATTCTGGACTCAGCTAAACTACCAAAATACCCTTTGATTTGTTGAAGTTGCAGTAAATACAGTCCTGCCTGGAATACAAAACCAACTATAACTTGTAATTTCTTTTTGATAGAAACTATAACTTGTAATATAAATAGCCCAAATTAAATCCACTGTAGCCCTAGAATACTTGTAACTAGGCCTTTAAAACCATACAACTTTGCTTCAATTGGATAAAATAAATCTTGAATGGACAAAATTCTGAAGTAGAAAAAAATTAGTCTCACATAACTGCATCAGGTGATCATCAGTATCTCAGATTTTGTATTATTGTTCATACTACTTGCAGTTAAAAGTAGTGATTTTCTAAGCTTATAGTTTGTCTGAATATTATCAGATCCAGCATTATGTAATGCGGCTGTCATTGGTTGTTGCTATATGTTATTCCTGTAAACTTAAATCATGATAATCTTTTATTCTGTATTCCTTTTTCAGCGGCAGTCTGAAAGAATAAAGCGTGACAAGGCACAGGCCAAGAGAAGAGATGACGTCGAGCCTCAAGTTCAACCTGAGTCTCTAGTTCCAGTTGCTCGGTTCCATGGTTCTCGCCTTGCTTCTGGTCCTTCACCTTCACCTTTTCAACAACGTGGCTTTAATCACCGTTCAGAGGGCTCAATGTCCGTTAGAAAAGATTACCCACTTGGACAAGCTACATCAGGATTGTCAGGGCTTGAAATTAAAAGCAAACAGTCTCGGCCCCATAAAGTTGCACGTTACTCTTCAGGGGCTTCTATTGGTGCTGCTATTGTTGAAGCTGAAAATGACCTTGAAATAGATGTACGTTTTCCTGCTTCAGGCGAGGCTCTTTAATGTAATTCTGACTCCATCACCCATTCTTTAGGACTTTCTGTGGGCTTGGGTATGAGCCTTGCTGGCGTGGAGTTATGATTGCATCTATTTTCTATCATTGTTTATTTGTAATCTTTGTTGTTATTATATGATGTTAAAGTGATGCTCATTGAGCCATCATCTCTGTTGTTTTTGGTTTCCAGGTAAATGAAAACAAAGAAGAATTAAAAGTGAAGCTTAAGGAGATACTTCGTGAGAAGTCTGATGCTTTTAACTCAAAAAATCCAGAAGAAGACAAGGTTTGATGACAGTTTACCTCTGCATATTGATTAGGTTTAAATGTTTGTTACCAATAAGCTCTAGCTGAGATGGCCCTTCTCCCATGAGAAAAGGTGAAGGATGAGGACATCATACAAGGCTTAATTAGCTATTACTTTTTGTGTTGTTACCAATATTATGTTGTTTAATTAGGTCAAATTGGGATCACCGGGGTGGAAAGAAAGATATTATGAGGAAAAGTTTTCTGTAAGAACGCCTGAGGAGCTTGAAGCAATACGAAGAGATGTGGTAAGTAAAATGAGTTCAAATATATTGGTACTTGTATTTGGTAGGTAACTGTAGGTTTATATTGGCTTCTCTATTGGGTAGGTCTTGAGCTACACAGAAGGCTTATGTTGGGTTATGCACTATTATTACGAAGGGGTTTGTTCTTGGCAGTGGTTAGTTTTTTTTTTCTCTTGTTCTTCAAAGCAATGTACTTAATTTTTAGGTTTTGTATTTGGTTAGTTTTTTTTCAATCTTTTCTTATTGTGCATTTCCCAAAGTTTGTTGTGTTGCATTTCTCCCTCTTTCCCCAATTTCTTGCATGCACCTGCTAGTCTAAATTATTAAAATTAGTGGTTGCAGTTTCCCATTCATCAATTTTCGGTGATTTCGTTAATCACTTGCACTTTTTCCCAGCTTCTGACTTATCTCTCCCCTTCCCCCCCAAACCAAAAATAAAAAAATAAAAAAAATTGCTTCGTGTGAGGTATTGTTTTGGGATTGGAAAGGGTGAAGAGAAAGAAGGGGTGGGGGAACTTATTCAATAACTTACATAGCTCCTCTATTTTTTGAGGAAGGGTAGTTGGTCTGTGCAATTTTTGAAATGACTTACACATCTTGAGGTAGAGAATGGAAAACTGCTCAGTTAAGAAAAGGGGATGGAGAACTTACGAGAGAAAATGGTGGGCTGATTGCCATTTTCCTCTGTTCAGAAGGGAAGAAATCTCAGCAGAAATAAAGAGGGTTGGGGGAGTATTTTTTATTCTGGGCCCACAAACTTTTATCATTTTGAGAGAAAACAGAGGAGAAATCTTCCTGACATAGGACAAATTGGGGCATGTCTAGGTCTGCATGTATTGGGTTTAGGGTTAGGAGATTTTTTGGATCTTGGGTTTGGAATTGTTGGAGAAAGGGTTATAGGTTTGTGTTAAGAATTAAAAGTTGGTTTGATGAGTTAGAAGAAAGTACGTGGGCTTTTAGGTTATTGGAAGACAAATGAAAGGGCTTTTATTTGGGCTTGTAAGGAAGAAGTAGAAGAGAGAATTATATGGTGTATAGTGGTTGTGTGAATGGTATCTGTGAACAGTACCACATGGAAGAGAATAAGAAAAGACATAAGAGAAAGGGTGAAAACAACACACGATGCCCAACATGTGTCAATGCTCAAAACACTCAATATTTTATTAATAAACTTCATCCCTTCAAGTATGTTGGGCAAAAATATATATATATATATATATATATATGTATATGTATATAAGGGCTTATTCTTGTATTAATAGTATTAGGACTTCTAGTTTGACTGGTAAAATAAAAAGGTAATTTAAAAAAAAAAAAAAAATGAACTCAAAGATAATAAAAGATAAGATATATAGGATCTCCTATAAATTTCCAGACTCAAGTAAACAACTAAAATACCCTTAATTTTCTGGGATTACTGAAACTACAATTTCACCCCTAAATGCAAAATTGGCCATAACTTAATAAACAAAAATTTGTTAACTTTAAAACTACTTTTATTTCAATTGAATTTCACTTGTGCTCCATAAAATTAGTCTTGAATCAGGGTTGGTAAATGCACCAGAAGATACGAAGCACACATTCTTAAAAAAAGAAGTCATAAATTTGAAAATTATTATTAATGGGCAACACAACAATCTAGTGATCAAAAAAATCATATAAATTGAATTAAAACATTATATAAAATTCATAAACATTTATGTAAGCTCCTCCTTTTGTAATTTTTGTGTAAAATTGCAAGTCAAGTCATTTTTATTTTTGGATTAGCTAGATGTGAGTACTTCCGTCTATATCCTTTCTTGAATCTCCTCCAACCATAATGTGCTATGACTAATTACTAATATTAGTTAATAATTTAATCACTTAATAAGTCCCTGTTTTCCTCTCTAGGGGTGGGTCCAAAGGGCCCTGCCTTGGTGAGGTTCCATGGCATCAAGTTTTAATCACTTAATAAGTATAAGAAAATAAGAATTAGTCAATACAAGATCAATGGTGGATTTTGGTACCAAATGTGTTTAACTGCACACCATAAATTGAATTTTATGTACCAAATCAATGGTTTATATCAATAGTGTTAAGATCCTAGGGCTACGCTTTAGTTTAGTTTAGTTTTTTTTTTTTTTTGAAAAATATAAAAAAGCATTCCTTTGAATGTGCCTCGTGAGGCGAAAAGTACCGGAGCTTTGCTCTTGTCGCACTTTTACCAACATAGTCTTGAATAGATGAATTTGCGAAATAGTAACAAATTAATCCTCCATGGTTCATCACTTCCCCTACTAGGAAATGAAGGCAAATTTTCGATTTTGTCCCATGCCTCTCTAATGTGTTTATATAAGGAATGATTTCAACTCATCCAAATCATTATTTTTTATGTAAAATAGATGGCTAGAGAAAATAAAATAATATTATAAATGTGATATGTTTATGTGGCCGATCCAATCTAATATGTCGAGGATCCATAGCTAACCCCTAATTTTATTTATTTTTGATAAGTAATATTACTTCATTGAATAAAGAAACAATATAGGAAACCAAAGCACACAGGCAGTGTACTAAGGAATCAGAAAAAAACAGCAAAAACTATTAAGCAAAGAGAGTACAACTTTCTAACAAATCTTTCAAAGAATTAAAAGTAAAAACACCCGAAGCATTTGTTCACTCTGGCAAAGTTTGGAGAAAAAACTTCATATCATGATTTGATCTCTCACATCCTTCAAAAGTACGAGCATTCCTCGCCTACCAAATGCCCCACATAATACAATGAGGAATCATACTCCAAATCACCAAAGACTTATATTTATACGACCAGCTAGCTAGAAGATCCACAACATGGCATGGCATGGCATAACCCAGTGAACCACAAATAAAGAAAATACGATATTCCACAACTCTCTAGCTACATCGCAATGTAACAATAAATGATCAATGGGCTCCCCATCCTTGCACATGCATCACCAGTCCAACACAAATTTTGGTACTAAGGCTTTGTTGTTGATACGTTCACTTTTATATGGTGTTATCATAACTAACTTAGCTAATTACAATTTTCCTTATATAATATGGGAAAGATTACTTTCTTATGTAATAAGTGTGTAATTGTAATAAGGTAAAGAAGTAAATTCATACAAACTATTTTTTTCATCCTCCCAACTAAACTATAAAAAGTTATATTAACTTTCTATCCTCTCTACCATACAAGTACGAAGGAAAACAAGAAAATATTCTTTACTTCCATTTTCCACCCTTCTCATATTGTCCTTCCTCCCAACCAAACAGATCCCAAGTCTTTTTACAGCTGCAGGACCCTTTCTTCTTTTCTGGTGTCAATGATTTTTCTGGTCAATTTGTTATTTCTATTCAACATATGTCCACATCTTCAGATCATTAGTCTGTCTATTGTACATGAAGTAGTCTATTCTTTAGTAAGTTTATCTTTACCTATAAAAAAAAAAACATTTTTGGATCATTACTGTGACACTGAAGAATATTTATTGTAGGTTTTATCCTTATCATTATGCACCCTTTGCTTCTGATCTCAAGGATCTCAGTGATCTGAATATAAGCTTTGAGCTTGGTACTCCCTTCAAACCATTCAATCAGCTTTTGGGAGTATTCCCTGCTGCAAGGTTTAGTGGCCACTATTTATTTCTTCTCATTTTCATTTTTTATAAAATATTCCATCTACTAAAGAACTAATTATGATCCACTTGCATTTATCAAAAAAAAAAAAAAAATGATCCACTTGCAGTTCCCATGCACTTCCTGAGCATTACAGGAAGTTGATGACTGATCCAAATTCACCTATTATTGACTTTTACCCAGCTGGTATGCTTTTTTCCTAATGGAGGCCTGAAACTTGTTTCTCTTTGAATTTATGTAGTAAAATTTGCTTACCCTTAACCTTTGTTATTTTTGTCAGATTTTGAAGTGGATATGAACGGCAAACGATTTGCCTGGCAGGTGGGGTTTATGTTTTGGTCTCTATTTCTGTATCTTAGACATCATGATGATATAGGCAGCAACCACTATATATATGTTTTAACACCTCTACTTGCTTTTTTTAAGGGCATTGCAAAATTGCCGTTTATTGATGAAGCTCGCCTTCTTGCAGAGGTCCAGAAAATTGAACATACGTTGACGGTATGCTGTTTGTCATTAACTAGCTTGATATTCTGCACTTACTAGATTGTCTTTGTTATCTCATCTTTTTTACATTTCTTTGCTAGATACAACACATTTTTTATATTGAGTTCTACAATTTCTCTTACAGGAGGAGGAGGTACGGAGAAACAGCATGATGTTTGACATGCTTTTCGTGAAATCGTCTCATCCTCTCTCTGTATGCATAAGTATTCTTGACGAGAAGTGTAAACGGTTAACAGACAAAGAACGGGTTGAGGTCAAGGAGAGAATCGAGCCTGAGAAAAGGTTTGTAGTTGTTTTCAAATGTTGCTATTTTTTTTTTTCTTTTCCTTTTCAAGATTCAAGGAATGAATGAACTTATGCATTCTATGTGAGGATTCTTCTAATCTGACATTTAATGCACATGTATTATGCTAAATTTGATTCACACTTATTATATGCCTGACATTTAATGAATACTATTGTCATTTATTGTGTACTACATTTTGATGCCATTCTGGTTCAAGTTTCCCAAGTATGTAGAATTAGTAAGATAATTAAGATGTTCTCTTAAGAAAAAAAATGGGGAGAAAAGATCTAGCAATGACTTTTTTGGAGGTCATCTTTTTTATTTATTTATTGTTATTATTATTTTTTATTTTCTATTTTCATGCCAATTTTTAATGTTTGCTTTTGGTGGGCCTTTGTTTCATGCCAATTTGTGACAAGTTATTACCAATTTTCTGCCTTATAAATGTTTATTGTTTATAAATACATTTGGCATCTGATTGTGACCATCTTTCTTCTGTTCTATAGAATCTTATGTTTCTAGGTTAAATTTGTACTTCATACTGAATACAGAATAATCTTACTGTGCCTGGTCTTGAGTTTGTTATGCAATATTCCATGCTATTATAATAAGGTGGACTGTATCTTATAAATCAGTATGTTCTTACATCTAACTGAAAGTAATGGTACCAGTGACACAAGATTTTGCTCTGCTTAGCCATAATATGACCTGCATAGCTTTTGCTATAGCTTTTCAAGTTGACCTCTCTTGTCTTCTTCCTCCTTTTTCTTTTTTGGTAAACTTTTGGTAATTTATTTAGAGTGAATGACTCCCGAGTTAAGGAATCCCTGCTCCCTTGGCCTCTTGAGGGGCGAAAAAAAAAGATACGAGTTTGTTTACCTTGTACAGATAAATTTGTCACCTTGGTGGTGTTAGCATCTTTTTCTGACTATTTTAAACTAAAGTTCTGGCATTAATTGATTATTGTGTTTTTATTTCATTTTATATCATCATAAGAGTTATGTAGTCTAGTCACAAGTCTGTTTGTGTGCTTGGTTGTTTCACTGCTTGTTTCTTGATTTATGGTTGAAATATTTGAAATGCCATGTCAGCTGTTCGCTTTAGCTTGTAGGTCATGTGGATTTTTTCCATGCTCACTTAAAATTAAGTTTATGGTTGGACTATTTTCTGATTTTATTTAGGGCTAAATGCAGTGGTGGGATGAATGGTTATTTATCCCCATGTGGCGGAGAACCTCGACCACCTATTTTCAGGTCTCCTGTCACAGGAATGGAAGATGTTATTGACAACCAAGTCATGTAAGTTTTTGAGACTGTTGTTCAATTGAATGAACCATGCATCTAGCACCTGTTCTCCTCACTTCGCATTTCTTCTTCACTCCTTTTTCAGATGTGCTATATACAGACTCCCAGATATGCATGAACATATCACTCGACCGCCTGTGGGGGTTAAATTCCCAAAGAAGGTATGTAGTTACCACTTATTAGTGAGGTCTTGTTGCTTGTCAAAGTTTTGCTCCTTTAGTGTTTTATTTCTCTTTTCCTGAGTTTGGTATGGGAGTATCTAATTTTGGTGTGGAGAGTATCTAATTCTGGTAAATAATCCCATTTCAGTAAATAATTTGAATAAAATGAAGTCCTAAATAATGAATTGTTGAGATATTCAAATAATAAACAACCATGTTAGTGTTCTCTCAGAGTTGTAACTTATTGTACATTATTCTTGTTATTCCATACATATTGCTAGTGAAATGGAAGGTAGTGATGTTGGTTTGAGGTAATTATTTTGTTTCTATGCCCTTTCAACCACTGATCAAGGACATTCAGCAAGTGGATGCAAAATTCAAACGTTTTGGTTATAGGTGTCTTACCCTTCGAGTTTCTCGATGTTTTCAGTGTATGAACATCCAGTCTACTATTGTGCTCGCTACCATTCAAGCCTTGATCGTATTGTTTAGATATGATCTTAGGATAATGTTTTCAATCAACCATATTTACAGTTCGTGTCTATATATATATATATATATGTTCCTTAAAACGGCTATCGCATCCAACACGTATCTCATTCATTGATTCTTATTATTTCTACTTTTTGATATTTTAGATTCTAATATAACAATTTAAATAAAAGCTGGTATTTTTTATGGCTAAGTGTGGTGTGGTGTAGCTTTTTAAGCGTGGTGGTTTTTCTGTGTATTACATCAACTCACGTGAAGTTCCTTGTCTTACAGATTGTGAATTTGGGGGATTTAAAACCTGAACCTGTTTTGTGGCATGAGGATTCTGGAAGGAAGCCATGGGAGAATGGAAGGTATGCCTTGATTGTAAATCATTTTCATTGAAATGCCTATGCATAACCTTTAAACCTATGGGAAATTCCTTGTTTCCGTGTCTTCAGATGCAAATATCTTTTTATCAGTATATTTGACCATTGTGGATTTCACTTGCTTTTCAGGCAAGCCCCCTCAGGAGCCATCTCTGGTCAACATCTTGGGGAAGCAGCTCATCGACTGGTTGTTAATAGCTTACAAGCGAAAGTAGATCGAAATGGTTATGGCAATCGGATGCATGCCCCACCACACTCTTACCCCGTGCCTCCATATAGACCGCAGTTGCCTTCCTACCAAAATAATCAAATGCCGCCACCAAGACCAGGTCACCATCCTCGAGGCCCCCCTCAATATTCAAATTCCATTGGTCAGGGTTACCATGATGATGGGTATAAACCACCATATGTTTCATCAGCACCCCACCATCCAAACAATAGGCCTCAACCTCAAAATTATGAAAGAAATAACCGATCAGTTACCCACAATAGTGGAGAGCATTCCAGGAATGTATACTACCCCCCATCAGGAGGTGGCCAGATTGCCGTACCCATGTTTGCTGGAATACCGTTGGCACAAACTCCAAATGGAGTCCGTGCTCATCCTTACCAAGCTGGTTACAACAGTTTCCAGAACTACCAACCACCTGGAGCTTCTAGTCAGCAACACTGGCTAAATGGTGCTCCAACAGCCAACCATAGCTTCCCCAGGGGATACAGTCGTCCTCAACAATCAGGTAACCAATACTCTGTATTAGACAAAAGAGGAAATAAGAGGCCACAACCTCCACCGCCTGGTTATGGGCGCAAGTAGAATTGATTGCTGCTTGTCACCCCATCCTGGCCTTGATAATAAAAATGTTGTACAATAGTCGGTTCTTTCATTTGGGTTGTATCATGAAATTATTTTTCATTTATCTAGGAGGCTTAATCTTGGTTAGGCTTTTTCATATGTTTTTTGTATTTCTTGTATTCTCAAAGGAAAAAAATCTCAATGAATTACGCTGGAGTATACATGTATTCTTGTATCGTAGAATAAAATCGCCATTGAGGTTAAGGTTCCATTGTTTGCACCACCTTTCTTTTTTATTGAGAGTGTTTTGTGTCTATCTGTGCCATTCTTAGGGCCTGTTTGGATACCGCTTATTACTGAAAAGGGAAAACTGAAAATATTGTAGCAAAATAATTTTTAAAGGTGTAAATAGTTCCATGGACCTAGTTTTAAAGTTAGATTTACATTTTTCCGTACTTGCGGGTTCCGTGAACAATGCCTGGGATCCAGTCAAAAAACGCAAACGCGTTGTTATCCAAACTCAGCTTTAGCTAGGCAGAATGATTAGTGAAACGGAAAATTGAAAACACTGTAGCAAAATAATTTTTAAAGGTGTAAATAGTGCCGTGGGACCTAGTTTTAAAGTTAGATTTACATTTTTTCGTATTTGCGGGTTTTGTGAACAATGCATGGGATCCAGTCGAAAAACGCGCGTTGCTATCCAAACCCAGCTTTAACTGGGCAGAATGATTAGTGATTTAGACTTCAGAATTAGAGGCGTTGGACAATATTGGTTGGACAATTTGATCCTTTTTTTTTTTTTTTTTTTTTCTGTGGGGTTATCGTGATTCGTATTTGACAAATTCATGTTATTGCTGAAAATGACTCGTGAAAGCTATCATGCCGAATAAATGGCAATGGCAAATATGCTTTACAATATTAATCTTGTACTAACGCTACTGCCAATTTGAGTAAATACCAGGACTGGAGAAACAAAAATGTGATGCCCAAAAAAAAAAGCTCGGAAACATCGTGACACTCTTGTAGCTGAAGAAACCAGATACTGAATCACGCTTTTCGTTAGTGCACAACTTGCTGTAAATGCTAGACTCGTAGACGCTAAAGCCAACTGAGAACTAGGGTGAGACAAGTGGGAGAGGGATATTCATTAAATCCACTAGTTCCCACTAGACACAGCCCATTATAGCTGCAACAGCGTCCATCATGTCCAATATTCGACTGAACATTGTTCAGATAGGTTATAATAGATTGATGATAATACATAAAAAGCATCAAAGATGCCTTGACATTAGTTGCAATATCAAATACTGCATAATGCGTCCACGTATATTGAGTCTGTTATTGCATACAAATTCTGCTACTAATGTTGGACGTTTATCAATTTTGCCAACACGTAATCCAACTCGAGATCCCAAATCCCCAATATATTGAAAAGTAAAATTTGGATTTCATATAATATACCCAAATTGGAATTAGGAAATGGTACGTTCTTCTTTCGTACCAAACAGCTTGACGTGTGGTGTGTGTGGATGGAACTAGGGGAAATATGCAGTTGATGAGACCCAAAAATAGGTTGGATGTTTCATTCTCCTATATTCTGTCTGTCTCTCTATATTGTATAATTAATGCAAGTTGTATGATGATCTATGATCGAAAAAGAAAATGATACTAGTAGTGGTTTCATGATTTTATTTTTGAAAGGGGAAAACTTGGTCTATTCCTGTGTGAGAGTGTACGTAATTGCTTAGAATCTTTGGTGTCCGTCCCATGATATAATCTAAACCCGGTGGACCAGATTGTAAGCTTTATAACCACAAGTTTCAACTTAGGTCGACAAATATGCACGCGGTAAGTGTGCTGTTTTTGACAACCTGAAAAAGGCAACCCAATAGTGTTTAGAAAAATCTTAGTTATTGCTACCTGATACCATTATTTAAGATGGATTGATTCCAAGTTAAAGACTTATTGAGGTTTTGGTGATGGGCGGCATAAAGAGAAAGAATGTTGCTTTACCTTTTTCTTTGATTGGTTGGAAGCAAAATGAGTTTGGACTTTGGAGAGTACAAGAGAAGATGGCCAAGAAAGAATTGAATTTGGTCCAATCAACCACACGAATGCAGCACAATCACAGCTTGGAATGGTCGGCTGGTGGGAAATTTGGGGGCCGACATTATCTGAGTCCTTTTAAATTGGAAACCTCTCTCTCTCTCTCTCTCTCTCTCTCTCTCTCTCTCTCTCTCTCTCTCTCTCTCTCTCATTTATCAAATAAGACTTATATTTATTTTAATAAGGAACAGGTGGCCTACAATGCTTGCCTAAATTCTTGGATATTATATCATGGAGAAATCTTATTGGTCAGTGATTAGGAAATAAGTGAAAACAATAGGAACTTCAAGGTTAAGCTGGGCATGACATGCAATTTTTACGTAGTCACGTGGGACAGGAGGTATTTGAAAATTAGATTGAGATAATGAGAGTGATTCACAAACAAATTGAATGGTTTCTTAATAGGCACAGTTGCTCGATTGGTGGAACATTCTATCTAAAGTCTTAAACAGACTAAACCCCCAATTAATTTTCCAAAATATATTTGTTGAGAGATTTGGATTTGATTGTGGGAATCGCATTTGTTAAGATTTGAATTGAGCCTTTGAGCCCAGATTAATCAGCAGTAATAATAAACTATGCCAATGATCCTATATATTGGTTTCAACTATTTGATTCATAACCATCATCTTATGATGTCATTGGTTCGGTTAACATGGGGCCAACCAATTAAGGCTTTTAATTATATAGAATCTCCATGGATGTTGCTAGAAGGGTTTGATAAGGATAAGTTCGAGTAAATAAATCTAGGGAAGTTTGGAGGAATTTAAAAAAAAAGTGGAAACTCATAGAAAATGATCGATGGCTAATGAAGTCATCCATGACGCATGCTAGTGAATGGCACGTGCGGTGTAGCAGCTAGCCATGCACCAAATCCCACCTTATACATACAATCATGCACTAACTAGAAAGCAATAGTTGTCCTTATATATTATAACATTACCAAGATTTTTTATTTGCATTATGAGTTATATGGTATGATTGGCATTAACATATAGGCATATAGCCCAAGATGGTCATATTACATAGAGTTAATATAAAGTTAGCGTTGTAGCAACAATCATTTTAGAGCTAAAGATGGGGTTTTTTCCTTACCAAAAAAAAAGGATGGGGTTTTTTCATTTTTTATTGTCACCATCATTATTATCAATCTAGAGCCAATCATCCTTGTTTCACTTCCTAATTTCCATCATTTCCAAATAAGGTAAAGTCCAAATGATGGGTTAATACGTCAAGATCCATAATGCAAATGTAGTTAGTAGTAGTGTCAAATCATCAAAGAAAAATAAGTTAGCACTAGTGTCCATACTCTTTTAACTCCATCCGTCGGCTCCAATGATTACAAAGTTAATGATAAGCTTCACTTTGATTTAAAACTAGATTGGATCATTGGAGCAGTAACTAATAATTTCCCGATTATGTAGTTTCCTCTGCAGGCAAAATCTAGGACAAGGGAGTTCGCAAAGTAAATTGAATAAAATTTTGAGTTCCTAAACTAAATCTACGAAGCACCTTTCATAAACTTTGCCACGGAAATGAGAGCAACGTTGGTGATTACAAACGTTTTGTTTGTTTTAGCATTAGTGTTTTCTGGAAAATGCTTCATTTTCCAAAGAGCATTTTCTAGAAAACTGTCTTATTTTCCAATGTTTGGTAACGACCTTAAAAATGAGCTTGAGAATGTTTTCTAATGTTTGGTATGCAATTTTTTTAAAAATATTTCTTGTATAATTTAAAACATATGTATTATGTAAATCAACTAATGTAATTGTAGGGGCAAGATTTTGAGCCCAAGCCCAAATGTCTGGAATCCTGGTCTAATAAGCCCAATACAATAAATTTTGTAGAGTATGGGTCAAAGAACTAGGTCTAGATGAGTTAAGCAACGGCTAGCATGGAGTTAAAGATCAATCAAACATCAATAAAAGTCATTATTGTAAAGAAAAAACATTTGGTCCGAGGAGACTAGAATTTCCCATATATAGATCACAATATTATGGTTGTTTAGTATGCTACAGTATTCTCTCTCGCTCCTTTTTTCTGCCTCTTCTTCATGGGGGCTTTTCCACATTATATATGTTCTTCCTGATCATCTAGACCTTACACTTGTTGATCACCTGGATCCCCACTTGAGTACCCATCCCATCATACACCCCTTTCAGTTCTCTGTGAGTTGCGGCAGTCAAGGCAGCATTGTTCAGGGGTCTTCTCCACATTAATACGGCCAGAAAAGTAGCTACAGTGCATTTAATGTGGTGGTGGCAGCTTTTCCTTAGATATTTTGAGTTTTCTTCCCTCTCACGTGTTCAGGGGGCGTACTTTAACTGCTTGAGTGTACACTTGGTCTGCGTTTGCCATGTCCGAGGAGGAGTTCCTCCTCGAACATTCTTCCCTTTGTCTCCCATTGATGAGGCTTGTAACGTAGATCATTGAAGTCGTGTTTCTCTCCTCGGACTTGTTAGTGTCCTCGGACAAGGCCCAAGGCCCAATACATTATTTTGGACCCTAGCCCCCACAGTAATCATTATAAATAAAAAATCAAGAATGAATTTGGTTTTCATACTAAAATTTTGACAATAGATACAGTCAAAATTAATTAGTTGTCAAATTTTCATGATCTCTATCACTCATCTTACTCATATATGTGGACAATAATGTACGTACGTATGTACATACACACACATATATCAACCATTTGTCTATATATATAAATATATATATATATAAAAATTTGATAGGGAATATATTTTCAATAAGAATAAATAAAAATAACTTATAGTTGTCTACTCTTTTTGTTGGTATACTAATTGTCTACTATAGTCAACCACAAGTCTTCAATATTACTCAAAATTATGTATT
This sequence comes from Quercus tomentella, assembly GCA_028535165.1. NCBI lineage: Eukaryota > Viridiplantae > Streptophyta > Magnoliopsida > Fagales > Fagaceae > Quercus > Quercus tomentella. The sequence continues at coordinate 12,221,225 of JAPQVY010000155.1, forward strand.
TACATAATGTATCTTCATAATATATCATCACTACATAGTATCAGCATAAAATATCTGCCAACAAAAAAAGTATCTGCCAACAAATGCAATTCTCCTAAACAATTATCATTCATTATATAACAATATTGTTAGTGTCCTCAGACAAGGCCCAAGGCCCAATACATTATTTTGGACCCTAGCCCCCACAGTAATCATTATAAATAAAAAATCAAGAATGAATTTGGTTTTCATACTAAAATTTTGACAATAGATACAGTCAAAATTAATTAGTTGTCAAATTTTCATGATCTCTATCACTCATCTTACTCATATATGTGGACAGTAATGTACGTACGTATGTACATACACACACATATATCAACCATTTGTCTATATATATATATATATATATATAAATTTGATAGGGAATATATTTTCAATAAGAATAAATAAAAATAACTTATAGTTGTCTACTCTTTTTGTTGGTATACTAATTGTCTACTATAGTCAACCACAAGTCTTCAATATTACTCAAAATTATGTATTTACATAATGTATCTTCATAATATATCATCACTACATAGTATCAGCATAAAATATCTGCCAACAAAAAAAGTATCTGCCAACAAATGCAATTCCCCTAAACAATTATCATTCATTATATAACAATATTATTAGTCCATGGTAAAAATTGTCCCATGTAAAAGCAATTTAGAGCAATATAGGTACTATGTTTAAAATTTTCATCTTTTACTTCATTCATTCTTTCTTATTCTTCTTTTTTTATTTTTTATTTTTTTGCACTTTATATACGAAAAGAAGTAACTTCTGCCTGGAATCTATCAAACCGAAATTTTCTTAGAGAAAAAAGAAAATCAAGTTTGAAATTCAAAGCAAAGAATTGAGATTTTGGTAGAGAGGAATGAAATAATTACCACTACAAATTTGTTCTCTTTTGCAAGTCGGAGCTATTGACTGATCAATGAAGGAAAAAAAAATCTAATCAAAGAATTGTGTTACAGAGGGGAAGAGAAACATGGAGAAAAAAGAGAGAAGAGAGACAGTTAGAGAGAGAGATCTATGGGAAGAGGGAATACCAGAGTTAGTGATAGTGAGGGTGTGAGGAGAGAAAAAGTAAAGGAAAGAGAGAAAAAGTGAGAAAACTTACCATGAGAGAGAGAAAGTACCAAAAAATTATGTTTCCCACGGCTATAGACGAAGATAATATTTATAGGAAATGCAACGCGTGTGAGAGAGATCGTTTTCCAAAAAAAAATTTTGGAAAACAACCTATAGAAAATAAGCCTTATTTTTATTAGGGTTTTCCGTTGACCAAAGATAATTTTCCATTGACTAGTTTCTTTTTTTTTTTTGTGCTATCAAACACTGGAAAATGTGAAAAACTATCTTTACAGAAAGTTTTCCAGCAAAACAAACAGAGCGAAAAGAGATAAGTATTTCCTTTGCAAAGTTTTTACACATTTTATATGTAATCTTCTATGAAAAATATTTGGGGTATTAAGTTTTATTACAAAAGAGATTCAAGCTAATATGGCAATTGAATCGTTAAATTATGTACGTATCACATAGACCCCACTCGATGAAAATGGAAGTACGTAACGATGTCATTTCAATTTCATTATAACGAAATGGTAACTAAACTTGTAGGTACTTAGGACCACGCCACTCTTTATTTCATTTCTAGTTCTCAACATTGTTAAAAAGATCCAAAAGCAAAGCGACGTAGCCACGTTTACCAAGTCATAGAAATCGGCCATGGACAATTGCATATCATAGCTTTTTGGGGAGAGAGATCTGACTTGCCAACCAAAAGAGAGCCCCATGACGCGGATTATGATACGAAAAGGTCATACAAATTGCCAAAAATAACTTTGTCATTCCCAATAACAATTTAGGTTCTCATTCATTGAATAATACTCTTTCTTTTCTTTATTTATTTATAGTAGGGCGTTAGGTTATTTCTTCTTGCACCTTCCAAATTAGAATCAAACCCATGTGTTCTCTAAATTAACCACATTATCATCATACATATTACGCATTATCTTATATCATGGATCATAGATAGGGTATTTAAATATAGAAAGCATTTACTAGGCAGAAGACTCAAAACCCATTTTTCAGGGAATTAAAAAAAACAAATACTCTGTTTGGGAGATCATCAAACCAACCCCATCAAAATCAGTCAATATTTCGTTCAAAAAATGTGTATAGAGACATGTTAGACGTTGAAATTTATGGTCATGTGCATGGAGTTTAAGCCGGAGAAGGCAAATAAGTGAAAGGGAAACAATAATATAAAGAGTTGTAAACTTGTAATGAAGAAGAAAACAATTGTGTAAGCTTAAGGTCTCCCCTAAGAATAGGAAATAAAAAATACGTAAAATTAGTAAGACCTGCGACGAAAAACGAGGCAACTACGTACCAACCATAGTAGATAAGTTTTGGGAAAGGTTTTGATTGGATACGGGACTTTGAATTGTAAGGATCATGGTAATTTTTGGAAAAAAAATATATATATATTAAAAAGAAGAAAACCTACGAAGGAGATGATAAACAATTCTATGCTCGTTGATGGATCACGGAACCGATAATCTAGTAGATACCATTGCACACGTACGTACCCTTTTGGAGTGGAATTCCATATGGATATGGATGTATTTGACTCCAGTAATCATGAGCCAAATGGGCCCTTAAAAGTTTGATTTTGCTTGTAGCTTACACTTGTTGTTTTAACAAATCATATATGAGTCATATCAGCTTTATATGGATTGGAAACTCTAACTCGCCTTTCTTTGCTTTATTGTCGTTTCTTTGACTAACCTCAAATTCATTCTCTCTCTCTCTCTCAAATAAACAAAGAATGATAAATGGCTATTTAAATAAAATAAAATGTAAAATAGATAATCTGATGTGGGTGTTTTTAAAAAATAGTTGTGTAAAATAAAAAAATAAAAAAATTTTATGCTAAAATAAATATAAATTTTTGCACAAATTTATGTGAATGCTCATATCTACTGGTTATGCATTGTGTTTGTCAAAGGACAAAACAAACTTGGATTCAGTGTTCCAGTGCACTGAACTTGTTACAATATTGACACTTGCTCACTTTTTGCTTTTGTAGTAAAACATGTAATATTCCAAGTACTTTTTATATTTTAAAATTTCATTTTTTTGAATTTTATTTTCCTAAGATGATAAAAATACTCTTAATTCTACAAATCTTGTAACAACAGCCGAATCTCCTCTTTTAATTCTACTCTTAATCCAGACCTCCCACTTTTATTAGGGTAAAAATGCCACTAACCTGTAAGGCTGTAAGATTATTAGTAATATTTCAATACTTCATGATGTCTTTGCTCAGGTTTGCCGAGCTAAGCAGAATCCAGTTTCAAGGGATACAAAAATGACTATCAAAATACTTAGGCCAATGTGAGCTTGGGAAGCAATAATTGTGCTCCTATGATTTTCGTCTAAAGTCGAGCTGTTACAGTGTTACTTCAACTCCATAATTACCATGGTGTGTAAAAATCGGGTAACGATTTCTAATAATGTGCTATCAGAATTCAATATAAACCAAACTCCATACCATAACAAAAGTAACACTGAATTCTTAACTCTCTGAATTTCTTTCCTTAGAAAGAACACTTTTTTTACTTTGATTTAAGTATTAGACATACCCAACTGGTATTTCTCTCTCTCTTTTTTTCACGCTAAGTGTGTTTATTGTCCATATCTGCTATACAATTAAACTGTTTCATAGGTCATGCTTAGCTTTTATTGGAATATTCTTGAAATTTTCCTTCACAATTCCATCTAGATAATACTTTCCACAATTCACAGTGCATTAGCTTATTCTTTATGGAAGTATGCAAAGGGGAGTCCGGTTTCTAACTTCTTCATGGAATCCCAATCAGCTTTGTTTTGATAGTTAGAAGAACTAGTTAAGGAAGAGAAATGTATGATTGAGTACATGAAAATTGAAACTATGGAATTTTTTTTTTTTTTTTTTTGGGCTAAAGTACATGAATTTGATTGTTGGCTCTTGGCAGACATGTACAATAATAATTGACTGGGTTATGGTACATAATTTCTTGGATCAAGATAAGATTCTATTCAAGAGTGAATGTACCATTTGAAAAAAAGTAAAAAACACCACCACAAGAGAAGTTATGGTACTTTATTTCACTTGGTGGATATTTTAATGCTTAAATGTATGGACCTCAATCCCTCCAATTTTGATACCTTTTTTTTAGTACTTTCATAAACACATGACCTAAGATTTTTCTTGTTTTTATTAATCATGCCCTATAAGCTTTAGGATTGATTTTTTTAAGAAGGTTTAAGGAATTTCAATAATACATTTTTCACCTATAAGCTATTAGCAAATTACTAACTAATGTTGTCATGTGATATTCACTTTACTTATAAATTGCTAAGAGCATTATAATCCATTCGACACATCCTGGTGTTTCTGATAGAGACATTTAGAATTTAAATCTCTCTTTTCTGACTATCAAATTATATATATAAACTTATAAATTAATGAAGAATGAACGCATGTCCCATATATTTATATTCATTTGTTTATAGTAGAGTTTTTTTTCCCGTATATTTATATTCATTTGTTTATAAGTCAAGATGAATATCATTTGACATAATTTTCTTTGTAATTTTTTTTTAGGCAAATTACATATACCCCACCTCTATGATATACCCACAAAGCATGGAACTACTACATGGCTTATTTAGTGACACTTATCTTAGGTTTATGTAAGGACCAGATAAACAATTAGCCCAGACCCACTTAGAACAGTGGGTAGTACAATTCAACCTTAGCCCAAAATAATAAATTTGTAAGAGAGGGAATTAAACAACAAGAGGGGGCTTGCCCGAGAGTGAAAATCAGGAAGAAAAAGGCTGATGTTATTGAATAGATAAGTTAATATCTCAATACAAGCTAGCCCGAGGAGGCCAAAGTCAATACAAAGATGGTACTGTTCACTCTCTCTTCTCAGTGCTCTTCTTTTCTTTCTTTTTTTCTTTTTTTTTCCATCTCCTCCTCCCTTTCTTTCTCTAAAAACCCTATCTTTCTTATATACTCCTTCTTCCTTCACATCCTAGCCTTCCATCTTTACCTAACAAATCTCCCTTCATGACACTTATCTCTTTTTACATCTGAAGAAGGTGGTAGAAGGAGTTTGCTTAGCTTTGATTTACACTGTTCAGGTCACTTCCTCATCAATGCAGTTGATAAAGTTGTTGCTCGCCATTTAATGTGGAGGCAACAGGCTACCCCAAACTGGAAACTTCCCCTACGATCGCTGATTCTCTCTCTTCAGACCCTCCTTCCCACCTGGAACGCCTCAGAGTCCTTTGTCTCATCCCTTTCTCTCCTCAGGCCTGTGATATCCTCACATCAGTACTGCAACTCTTCAACTTCATCCTCGGTCCTCAGGCACCCACAGTTTACTTTATAAGGCATGCCATTCTTGTGGTTTGCTTAGAGCATTCACAGTAAAACATCTAAAAAATTTATCTTTTAGCAACTCAAAACATTACTTTATTTATTTTAACAACTCACTTTATAATACACCCTACAGCAAAGGTTTTATATTAACATTCAACACGTTAAAATAATATAAATAATACAATAAAATAATATATCTAACACAATAAATAACAACCACAACACTGTTGCTGCTGCCGCCACCACCACCACCATGGCAATCACAATCCACTGCAAAACAAAAAACTCAAAACAAAACCACCACCACAACCACAACCACAACAACAACCACCGTCATCAACAACTCACCACAAAACCCATTAAAAACAGAGCAACACAGCCAAGAAATCCAAACAAAAAAAAAAAACCCAGCAACTCCACCAAGAAATCCACCATTACAGTCACTGCCGCCAAGAAAAACCCAGCACCAAACTAAGAAACCCACTAGCACCAAACCGAGAAAAACACACTTAACCAAATCCAAAAAACACAACAACTCAGACCCAGAAAACACAACCAAAACACTAGCAACCCAAACCCTCGAATCTACTAGCACCACTAACCAAAACCCACTAGCACCGCCAACCCAAAGCCACGAATCCAATTGCACCAGCAACCAAAACCCACTAGCACCGACAACCCATGATTCCAATCTCACCTCAAAGTCGATGCCCATGAATCTAATCTCACCTCAACACCGATGCCCACAATTCGATTTCACATGGGCTGAGGTCAGAGTCGAGAGGAGAAAGTAGAGAGTAGAGGAGAAGTGAGAGAAAGAGAAAAGAAAAGAAAGAAAACAAACATTTTATGTGTGTGAAGTGATTTGTGAGCGTGTGGGGAATAAAAAATGGGTTTTTAGGTTTTTTCTAGCTACAGTGGGTTGCTAGAGATAGCAGCCCACTGTAGCAATCAGTTAAAATTTTTTCGGTTTACCTCTTTTGCTGTGGTGTGTATTTTTAGTGTTTTGGTTCATTTTAGCAACCTTATTGTGAGTGCTCTTATGAAGCATTTTTCTAATTGTGATGAAATTTGATGATGTTGAGAATGATCAAAGAATTGAAAGAAAATAATTGTTCAACCATCACATTTTTGGTTCTCTTTTTAACTTCCTCCTTCAATCCTCATTTGGGTTTGTATATATTTACAAGACATAACCTTTAAGGTAAAACAATCTTCTTCTTCTTTTTCTTTAATTTTTTCCCAGTGGGTGTTGTTGGCATTGACTACATCATTGAATTCCACTAAAAGTAGCCAAAATGCCCTATAAAGCAAACCACAAATATGATAAGTGTTACAAAATAAAACACATAATAACTCCATATTTTAAAGGTATATCAACTAGTATATCACATGTTCAATAAAAAAAAAACTAATATATCACATGGGTGATGGGTGGTCTACAATTTGCCCCCTTCTTTTTTTGGATGGTTTTGATACTTTTTTAAATAATTATTAACAGTACAATGGATGAAAAATGGTCTAATCAAACAAATCCTAACGTATAATTATAGGCTATTTGTACCAATGTGGCAGAAGGGTGTACTTAACCGAATATAGATCAAATTGTAATTAAAAGACTTGTTATTTAACAGTATAATGGATGCTCTAAAGAAGAAGAAGACTTGTTATTTAAAATTATAAACTGAAAGTGTAATGTATATATATAGGTATTTAATTTTTGCCAACTCGGTTTTCTGTGGATTTCAAGACTCAATTGGCAGACTGAACCATCTACCTGTGTTTGTGGCATTATTATTTGTACTAGCTATAGGTAAATAATTAAACAAGTTGGTTTTTTCAGATAATATCAAAGTCATTTCCATTGTCATTGAGAATCTTCCAGGCATGGTCCTCGTGATTACCATATATACTATAGTACTACTACATATATAGTAGTTGGATGAGTGATCTGTTCAAATGTCTTTAGTCTTTATGGTTTAACAATTGCTAGCTAAAAAGTTCATTTTTGTAATCTGAAAGTACAATTTGTTATTATACAAGTTCATTTCTGATCAATGCTAAACTATTGGACTTGTTTACCATGAGATGCCTAATTTATTATTATTATATATATATTTTAAAAAAAAAACTACAAAGTAAACCATTTTGGTCACAAACTCGTATTCCAAGCAAGCAATGCAGAAAGCAGAGAGGGTCTATTCTAATTTCTGAAGGTGTAGCCAAGGTTGGGGATTGAGCTTTGGAGTCATTATAATTTATACAATAAAAGTTGTTTGGAAAAGAGTCACAGTCACTGAGCATTTGCATCAGACCAAAAAAAAAAAAACTCAATTTTACACATTTAAACTCCAAAATTAACTATGTAAATTTACAAAATTACTACAGTAACCATGTAAATTTACACTGATATTACTCATTTGAATTTAATTTTTTATTTTTTCTTTACATGTCTTGAAAATGAAGAAATAGAGTAAATGGTGATTGTTGTGTATAAGGAAAGAAAAAAAATTAAAAAAAATAAAGAAAAATAAATATTTTAATGAACTATAGTTTAAAATAGATAATCTGAAGTGGTTATTTTTTATAAATGGTTATTTAAAAAAATAAGTAGATTCTTATATTAAAATAAACAGAAATTTTTGCAGGAGCAGATGCGAATGCTTTAAACAAATCCATTCACTCGTCCAAAATTATGGCCAATGGCCCTTAATTTAACCAAAAAATTAGTGCAATAACATATAATTGACCAAATGTTGCAATAGACAGTCATTATTCAAGTTAAAAATGGCAGAAGGACAGTCTTTGGACACTAGCATACGTGCAACTACCATTACAGCTGTTATACACCTTCAATCAGTATGTCCATAAAGAATTTAGTCCATCTTAGTCCTTTCAATTTCTTTAATATCTTCATATTTACATATATTCTAAGAAACTTCGTTTTTTTTTTTTTAATATTAATAATAATTTCTTGTTTTTATTTATGGTTGATCATAGTTTGCAATAAGTGGGACAGATTACGATTCATAATTTCACGTGCCAATCACGAGTTCTTGCATGTAAGTTGTAAGTACCGGGTCCTCTCATACAGTAGGGGTCCGCTTAAATTGTATGGACCATAAGTTAGGAATAAATGTACCCAAAAAAAAAAAAAAAAACCAATTACTGCAATGGCCAAATGCTTCCTACGACAAATGCAGACTTATGTTTAACGTACAAAGAAAATAGTACATAATAATTATTAACCTCCTTTTGTACTATGTACCAACTATCATGTAGTCTCAACTTTTTAAAAATTTAAATGATTGATATAAGTGAGCCTAGTTAGTTCAACTAATAAAATTTTTTATAGTTGAATAAGAAGTTTAAAGTTTAATTTTTGCTTACATTAAAAACTAATTGGTGTCGTAATCTAATGATAAAGAACACAATCATTATAAAATTCTTTGTAAATTTTATAAAACATTATATCAAAAATCACTTGATCAACCCAAAATTTTGGGAGTTGGCATGCTATGATTTGTGCTAATAAAAGTAATGTTACTAGTAAGCCAATGTAAAATTAATACTGCTTTAATCATAATTTATTACCTCAATAATTATGAAAATTTTAGTGTCTTAGCATTGCTTAAAAAAATTTATCGTTTCACCATTTTTGAGGCCTGTTTGTTTTAAAGGTTCTTCAAAATGTTTTAGGACATCCCAATGTTTTTTAACCTATTTGGCTGATAAGGTAAAAAACATGATTGATAGATGGTTGACATGTTCAATTGCTTCTCAGGCTTTGGTGTTCGCCCAAATTTGGTAGTAATTGATTGAAAGGAAAAAAATGCCATTTTAGTCAAAGTGCTCTTTTACTTTTACTTTTTGAAATTATTATTTGCCCCTTATGTACGTACCATCACAAATTATTTATAAACCGTTCATTTTTTTTTGTTTAAAAAGAAAAGAAAAAAATCTCAAATTTATCAGATTCTTGATATTACCATTTTCCTATAGCTTGATTATTGCAAACAGTATTGTTATGGACACATTAAATTATCACAATATTATCACAATAGTTGTGGTGTCAACCCTCATAGATCAAAAGGAAACTAAATAAAATAGTAAAATATTAGTTAGGACTAATGACAACTAAAATAAGAGTGTTGTAAAAATGTGCAAACACTTTATTTTGTCCTTAGACTTTCTCTTGCACAAAATAAAAATTAGAAAGAAAAACTATTTAAATATATAATTCTATATATTCTTTCTTTAAAAAAAAAAAAGTGTTTTTATTTTATTTCTTTCTTTTCCTTCCCTTCATCTGCACATAATTATAGAATACTTTTTTCCTCTTCCTCTCTCTTCCTACCTACACGTGCAACTAAACACAATGTTAGAACATTAACACCAGATGATAATCGTGATGCTATATGTGTATTTCATTGATGATTATTGTGCTCGGTTTTTGGTAATTTTTGTTTGCTCATCTCCGACTTAACCCTTAGCATCGTCATCGGTGATAATCAGGAGCCAAGATCAAAGAGCAAAGAAGGATGGATTTGAGTTGATCAGCCAATTTTGGGATTGTAATTGGGGGGAAATGGTTGATCAAATTCATCTCAGGTTTTTTTTTTTTTGTGGTGGTTTTGGGTTGATTTGGTAGTTTTGGGTTTGTGTTGATTTTGGTGGTTTTTGGTAGTTTTGGATGGTGGTTGATGGTGGTGGGTATGCGGTAGTGGTGGTGGTGGTGGTGGTAGGCTATAAACACCAATTTTAAAATAAATAAAAAATTACTGTAGGAGTTTTTTTTTAAGATTATTCTAATGTGTTAAATTTTAAATTAATAAATGTGATGTAGGGTATACTATTAAGTGATGTGTTAAAATAAAAATAATAATTTTTTGAGGGTATGCGGTAGCGGTGGTGGTGGTGGTAGGCTGTAAACAACAATTTTTTTAAAAAAAAAAAAATTATTACTGTAGGAGTTTTTTTTAAAAGGTTATTCTAATGTGTTAAATCTTAAAATATTAAATGTGATGTAGGGTGTACTATTAAGTGATGTGTTAAAACAAAAAAAAATAAAAAATTTTGATGTTTCAAAATAGCATTATTTTTAAAATATCTTATGCCAATGCTCTTACTGTTGGGGGGCGATAGGAATGATTTTCAAAATGAATGACTTTAACAATATATTTGTTTTTGTGCTGGTGTTACAAATTTTCCAATTTGGAAAAGAAAAAGAAATGGACAAAAACTTTTTTTTTTGGGATCAAAAGTGGCCATAATCATATATATTTTACTCAGAATTCAGAAAAGTGACCATAATCATGTACCTTAGATGATTATACGGCCCGAAATGATTAAATGAAGCCAAGTTTCAATTAATCTTAAAATTTCAAAGATGGACAAAAGATCAATAATTTCTAATGATGATCTGGGACTAATATGGATAAAAACGAAAGGAAAACTTGATTGACAACGAAATGAAAGGGTTGTCTAAACCGCTAAAGCCCCCGTATTAAGGGAATCCAAGTCATTATTTTGAAACCAAAGAATAGAGACCAAATAAAAGGGAACCTTCTTCCATGTCAATTTCAACGTGAATTTCATTGTGGAAACTATCACGAGACGATAAATTGGTGGATGAGAAATTGTCATGAGTATGTGGGGCAGTGACATTAAAGTTTAATATATGTATATATAAAGGGACCAATAGCACCATTTGTCACCCTTGCTTTTGGCTTTCAACATTGAAGCTCTTTGCTGACTGCTCAAAGTTTTAACAAATACACGTTTTCTCTCTCTCTCTCTCTCTCTCTCTCTCACACACACACACGCATACAGAGAGACACCAAAAACAAAAAACCCAATTGAAATAAATCACTCTTTTGGTTCTATATCCTTTTCTTACAGTTATGGAAAATCAACAGCCTTCCATGAATTCAAGATTCAGACGTGTCTGTGTTTTCTGTGGGAGCAGCCCTGGAAAGAACCCTAGCTACCAGCTTGCTGCTATTCAACTTGGAAAACATCTGGTACTGTTTATAACTTTTAACAGTTAAACACCTCTCTTTGTTTTTTGCTGTGAAAGTGAAACCTTTTTGGTCTTTGAAATAAGTGAAAATATGAGGAACTATATATTCTAGCTCCTAAGTTTGATCTGTGATCTTACATATTTTTTCTAGAAGTGATTACAAAATTCCAGTAGTAACTGTTTGATAAGAGAAATCACTCAAATCAGTAGTATATGTTCGAAACAGAGTACTCTGTAGCTGAGTAAAACAGAGGTCAGATACAGAGTCCTCTGTTTTTTGTAACAAGATGTTACTAACATCTTCTTGCTTGGATTGGATCCATTGGTGATGAATATTGGAAAAAAAAATTAAAAAGATAATTTTCCTCATTCAATCAAATACCATAAATTTTTTTTTTAATATATAGTAATTTTAATATATTTTTTTTGTGGACAAAATGTAAGGGTTTTTGTTTGAAATAAACATGTGAGTTTGATAAGATAAGAACATTGCAGGTGGAAAGGAACATTGACTTGGTATATGGAGGAGGAAGTATTGGCTTGATGGGTCTGGTGTCACAAGCTGTCTATGATGGCGGTCGACACGTTCTGGGGTAAGTTGTAGCACGGGCACATGTTATCTATATTGTGTGTGAGTGAACCAATCAAAAATATATTTTCTATTTTTTTTTTCTAAACGTCTGTGCCTAGAACTCTTAAGAATACTTGACCAATCAAAATGTGTTATGTCTTCCATCAAAAAAAAAAAAAAAGTATTATGTCAATAATCAACATTTTTTTTTTTCCCATTTGCAGTGTAATTCCCACGACTCTCATGCCAAGAGAGGTAATTGAATTTCTTACCTTTTTTGTAAATATATTTTAAAAAATGTAACATATTTCTTGTAATTGGTAGAATGAATTCAATTTTTATTTTGTTAAAGAATTCTTAATTTTTTTCAATTATTAATCCAATTTTTAAAACTGTATTATATGACCTACTCTACAAAAGTACGAAACTGTCTGCTTGTGACAAGAATCCATAAAGTATATTCAAGAAAAAATGGTATCCATAAATAAAATATAAATTAAAAAGAAATTCAAGATGCTACCAGCTTTAAATTAAACACTTATTAATTTCTTGTTCCAATAAATTATGTTTCAAACTTACACCAATCACATGTTCAAGCTCAATGAATTTGTAACTAATTTTAAAATGTTTTTTTTTTTTTTTTTAATTTGTGTATAATTTCAGATCACTGGAGAAACTGTCGGAGAAGTAAGAGCTGTATCAGGCATGCATCAACGCAAAGCCGAAATGGCCCGACAAGCTGATGCATTTATTGCCTTGCCAGGTCTATATTTTTTCTGTAAATAAAATACTAATCAACATTTTTTATTATGTATACCAATCATTTTCAATGTACAATTATCTCTTTCCTTTCTTTTATATGTACCATAATCTTTCAAAGATCATGAAATATCTTTTTAAAAATAAAAAAATAAAATCAAGATATATCTTAAAGTTAGCTCTTCCCAAGATAACTGTAAGCATAACGATCAACCATCCGTCGTATTATTAAATTCAATCAAAATTAAAATTGCTTGCAGGTGGCTATGGCACCTTGGAAGAACTTTTGGAAGTGATCACTTGGGCTCAATTGGGAATCCATGAAAAACCGGTAACAGTTCAATTCTCTCTCATTACTTGACTATTTTGAGTCTATTGCTAAATTAGATCTAGGACTACAAATTTTTTTGGTCACAATTTTAATATAGTCTATCACTTTCACATGTACATACTATTTTTTTTTTCTCACCGCATATAATTATAGCAAAGTTGTGGTCTTAGATTTTCTCTTAACAAAAAATAGTGATAAACAAAGTGATTAAAGTAAAAATTTTATTTTTTCCCTTTACTTTTATGGAGGCCCACACTCCATAGAAACTATCTATCTTTTAGTACATCCACCGAATTATTATTATTATTATTTTTTTTTTTTGAGGAAAAAGCAACTCAACATCCACCGAATAATTTAAATGTGATAATTTTTCCACTAAAAAGGAAAACATTAAATGATAAGTAAAAAAACAAGGGGTCAGGCTTAGGTCTAGTGTCCAATACTTCTGGACCCGTTGAGATGATGACATGTGTCCTCTTTTAGATACATGTCACCATTTGATCGGGTCCAGTGCACTAAATGCACTGGACTTAAACCAATACCAAAAACAAGTACGAAAAACACATAGTTCCACACTTCCACTTACCAAAAAAAGAGTTTGCTTTGGGCATTAATTTGATTAATCAATAGCACTAAATACAAAATGAAAAAAATTAATGAATGTCTTAAAGACATTGATTTAGAAACTTTTTATGGAGAAAGAAAAAATAATATTTTTTTTAATATTTTTTATGAAAATTATATTAAAATATTTCTAGAAATTGTCTATTAATAAATACTTTGAGAACACCCCATTAACAATACCATACAAAATTTCATATCCATAATCCACAACCTGAGGTGGCACCCCAAAAAAAGTGCTATGAATAAACTTTTAAATACAAAAAAAAAAAAAAAAAAAAAAAAAAAAAAAAAATTAATGTTTTTTTTCTTCTTGCAGGTGGGCTTGTTGAACGTTGATGGTTACTACAACTCACTCCTATCATTCATAGACAACGCTGTAGATGAAGGTTTCATAACACCAGCTGCCCGTAACATTATCGTGTCTGCCCCCACTGCCCATGAACTCATGTGCAAGCTCGAGGTACCATTTTTTTAAAAAAAACATTATTCCCTCAATCATATCTGTAATAATACGTGGCTGGCTCACGTGCAATGCTACAGTGGGCTCCATTGTTTTTTTAGTCAAAATGCAAATCAGATCATCTAAGCCGTCCCATTTTTTTTTTTAATCAAACCAGGATTATGAGCCCAAGCATTCTGGGGTGGGCCCAAAGCTAAGTTGGGAGATGGAGCAACAATTGGGTTATGCAACAAAGTCGGATATTTCTCGTTGACCTAATCATCATTTACGTTCAAAAATATGTTGTAAAATAGTACAATATGATCAATGATTAATATTGGCCCTAGGTTTTTAGTTGATTTCTCTACTATACACATAACCATATAGATGGGAGTTCCACTCGAAAAAAAAAATTTTAAGTAGTCTCAAAGCAGTGTTTCATGCTCTCACAAATAGGGTCGACTCCATATGGGAGTAAATTGTCATCACAGTTCTTTTAATTACCTGTGAATCACGCTTTGATTTTTTTTTTTTTTTTGAGAGACAATTTTACTTATTTATTTTTTCAGTTAGAATCTGACCTCAAATCAAATGTCAAGGCCTGTGATTTTAAATTTTTAATACTACTATTACCATGTCGGTGTATATTACTTCTTTATCTATATTCTTCTTTCATGAATTGATGGGTTGTTAAAAGTTCGCTTTCATGAAAAAGATATTGGTGAGGACTGAAAGAGATGTGCCATTAGACCTACATTGAATCCAGCTGGAATGGAATAAGTATATGAAGAAACTTCGAAAGAAACATTGATCCTGAAAGTTTGCATGATAGGCAGGAGTACTTGATTTCACTTCATGTTTCTTGATTTCAAACATAAAGCATCATAAAGTCTCAAATTGCTCGTGAATTAAGGAATAATTAAAAATTATGAAAGTACTAAAATACTATTTTCCTGACAAGAAGAATTTTTGTGTGTACGGAGAACCCATAACAAATAGTTGCTTAATAAAGTGTATATAAATATGTATACGTGCGGAATCGATGGGTCAATCTGATAACTTTTATAGGGTGGAGAGACTTCTAGCAATATCTCAGATATTTATAATACTCTAACAAGAGACTAATTTTAAATAGTTTTGTTGATAGAAAATAGAAAAGAGTAATGCAAAAAAGAGTAATATTATCTACACAAATTATTTTATAATATTTTTATAAACTATTGATGTGATAAATTTTTATTAGTTTTTATCTAAACTTACTACTAACATCACATTTTTATTTACCGATAATCATTCATCATATCAACAGTTTATTAAAAAAATTGTAAAATAATTTGAAATTTTGGCATTTTCCAAATAGAAAATATAACACTTAATGGTGTGAATTGCGTAGGTGATAATGAAGACCTTCGATAATTTTATAGAATAGAAGATATAACGGTCTTTTAAAAAAAAAAAATTGCTATAATTACACTAAGTATAAAAACATAAAAGAAATATTGGATTATTAGAGACATCTATAAAAAGATCCATGATTTTCTATTCAAGAAAGAATGAAATTGATAACAAGATAAGCAACACTTGTTTTGAATATGAAGATCTTTTAATGAACTTTTACTATGAAACAATTATATTTGCTTCAAATGATCAAGTTAATCAATCTTAAAATTCATCACATACAGCCAGTGTAGCATAATAATAGACACACAACACTTTTTTTTTTTTAATAATTGCCAACATGATACATTGTGATTAAAGTAATACAACTTTCGTTTAAATTTGCTATTTTTTTAATACATTTTCAGTGGGAGATGATAGATTCGAATCATGAACATCTTCGTTAGAAATACCAAGAGATCAGGGACAGAGTCAGAAATTTTTGCTTGGAGGGCCAAGTTGCGGCACTAATATATTTATCAAAACAACATCCCATACACACACGCGCGCTTCTTTATTATATATACACACTTTTTTATTTGATAAGTTATATATATACACACCCAAAAAAAAAAATTTATTATTTTCAATCAAAATTATGTTTGATGGTGATCTTTCATAAAATAAAATTCATTTTTACCATAGTCATAGTGAAATTCTTAAAATTTTTCATTTTCAATACAAATTATCAAATTTTATACTAAAGTAAGAAAAAAAAATCTTTCAATTGAACTAATGAAATTTTCAAAAACTTTCCAAAACTTGGAGGAATAAGTTAAGCTCCTAACATATTTGAAGCTATCTTACTCTAACCCATTATGTGGCAACTAAAGAGACACTTCATGTGTAATTTTAGTAAAAATATTTTTTTTAATGAGTCAGTAACTTATTAATAGCCACATAAGAGCATTCTCATCAGGTGTGTCAAATGCCAAATATTTGGCATTTGACACACCAGACACCAAAAACCAACCTTCATCAGATATCTCAAATCTCAAAATTTTTGAGACACGGCTACAGTACCGTCTCAAATATGAGACGATACGGACAAATGTGCCAAAAATTTTATTATTATTTTATATACTTTTTCTCTCTCCTCCCAACACATATCTCTCTCTCCGTCTGGTTCTCTTTCTCAACTCTCATCTCTGTCGTATTTCTCTTTCCTCAGTCATTCTCAAACGCAAATGAAAACTCAAGGTCTCCCTCAAAAACAAAACCCAAAAACTCTCTAAAGATCACTCAAAAACAAAACCGCCGATCAATTTTCTTTGTTGATTTTCCTAATTCCCCATCTCTCTTCGGCACTCCCTCTCAACCTTCGATCTCTCTAACTCTGACCCAAACTCTCATCTCTGTCTAGCCCTCTCTGTTGCTCTTTCACAGCCACGCCGATCTCACCACAATGACCACCACACCACGCCGTCGAGCTTCGTGCCATCCACCACGTCATGCCACGCCGCGCCGTCGAGCTTGCCGTACCATCCGCCACGTCGTCGAGTTTGTGGTGGTGGTTTTTTTTTTTGTTGCCGGTAGATTGAAGGTTGGGTGGTGGTGGCGGGCTGTGCTGTGTATGGTGGGGTTTTGTTGAAGGTTTTGAGGTTTTTTTTTTTTTTT
Source organism: Quercus tomentella (assembly GCA_028535165.1). Lineage (NCBI taxonomy): Eukaryota > Viridiplantae > Streptophyta > Magnoliopsida > Fagales > Fagaceae > Quercus > Quercus tomentella. The sequence goes on from JAPQVY010000155.1 coordinate 12,238,492, forward strand.
TTTTTTTTTTTTCTCTCTTTTGTTGAGGTTTCTGGATTTGGAATTTGTTGGAGGACCGGTGATTATGGTTGTAGTTTGTGGCGGTGGTTGTTGTGGCAGTGGTTTTTGGTTGGTGGTGACTGCCGAGGCTGTGTGTTTGTATATTGTTGGGTTTTGAGTAAATATATTATTTTAATGTGTTATATATATTATTTTAATGTTTAGAATGAAAGAATAGAACATCTGATAAATGGTGTATTGTAAAATGATGTGATAAAATAGTAAAGTAGGTTTTTAGTGTGTCAAAATGGCATTTTTTATGAGAAAGCTGATAAGAATGCTCTAACGGGCTAAAAAAGATATTCAAACATGTTTGGTTTGCCAACTTTATCAAATATTTAACAAATATAAGAATACATTTTACAATAAAAAATAGAATTGCGAAAAATAAAATTATATTTTTATAATTATTAGACCAATTTTTTTTTTAAGAGTATCATTAGATTTGTAAGGGCGGTTTTCGGGGCCCAGGCCCAGCAAGCCAGCGATCTTGGCCCAAAAGACCCTCGACAATGAATTTGTAGAGAGTGGGACTCAGAGCTAGGTCTTGACAGAGTGGACGTGATTAATGGTGAACCATGCAACAAATAGGACGTGAGATTGTTTTGTTCAATTTTCTCAGATGACTATCCCTGAGGCTGCTTTAGTGTTCCCTTTCCTCCCTTCTCCCCCAAAAAATCCCCCTCTTTGTGGAGACTTTCTGCTCTTATATATCCTCCTTTAATTGATAATGACCTTACACTTGTTCACCATCTAGGCCTCTACTCGAGTGCCTGTCCCAAAGGACATCCTCCTCCTTTTTCTGTGAGTTGCAATGGCCGAGATAATACTATTTTTCTGTCCAATCCACATTAATGCGGCTGGAAAAGTGGTTTCCCTGCATTTAATGCGGCAGTAGTGGTTGTTCCCTGCCCGTTTAGCATTTCCTTCATTTAGAAGGGTTCCTCACTGTGGACAGGGTACGTGTTTGACGTCCACTAAGTGCGTCCGAGGAGGCACTACTCCTCGGACGCTCACTAAATAAAAACCGGCCTGGCCCAATAGGATTGGGCTAAATGTCTCCCGACCCTGTTTTCGCTTCCCGCCATGGCCGGGCTTCATCCTGGTCCTTAGGCCCACTGTTGACTGACAAAGCTTGCCCCCCACAAGATTAATTCAAATATTTGAAAGGGCTAACTCTTATTTTTGTAAACTAAATTTTAAAAAAATTGAAAAAATTATATATATTAAAAAAAATTTCAAAATTTTGGGGGCCACGGCCCCCGGCCCCCAACCCCCCCCCGCTTCTATTACATAGCCCCACCCTATAGCTTGGTTTAGCTTTATGTTTTTGGGCTTTGAAAACTTGTTTTTAAAGTGCGCTTTGCAATCGCAGTTGAAAGGATGCAACCCAAAAACACATAAAACCATAATAGTGGGGCCATTATGTGCTATTTTGAAATCTTACCGAAATATGTGCTTTCAAATCGCTGTCTTGTTTTTTCTTCCAAAAAAACGAAACCAAATGGACACTTCAATGTCATTGATGCTTGAATTTATCACTTATTATGACACCTTTATTATTGTGCATCAATTACATCAATAGTTATGAAAATAATTCTGCAAAAAATATAGTGTTTTGTTATTAGTTCATTTGAATCAATCAACTGGTATCAAAAAAAATACATCAAATAAAAGAAGCATATAATAGTTGACTGAAATTAGCTTTATCCAAGTAATTCTTTTGAGAAGAAGAAGAAAGCAAGCAGATATGGGTGAAGATAAAAGTTAGGACTCGTTTGATAATATTATTCTAGTAATGTTGTTTATATTTTTTAAAAATATATAAGAGTGAAAAAATATATAAAAATACGTGTAATTATTATTTAAAATACACCACCAAACAACCTTTTAATATAAGTGAAGATAAGGAGAAGGCAGTAGGAAGTCACAAGACAATGTTGGTGCTTAGTCAGAATCATGGATGGCCAGAAGGACAACTGTCCTTGATCGTACCTGGAGGACCATCAAGGAAGTGACTAGCGTGTAAAAGGCAGGAGGAAAACTGATGGTGGAGAGCAAGTAGTGCAACTTGCTAGCTTTCAGCAAAAAAAAAAAGTGCAACTTGCTAGCAATAGCTAAGATAGGGCCTGAGACATTGTACCGGTTGGTTCTCACGTGGGCTAATGCCTTTTCCTAAGATACTTTGACTCCCTTCTGGAATGGATCCAAAACACAAAACCAGGCACCTTTTTTCAATTTCCTTTTGAGTAAGGTATTAATCAGTGACTGACTCATGAGTGCTGCATTGCATAGCGTCTTTTTTGTCATGTTATTTCTATCTTGTACGGAAGGGAAGCATGAACTTGATAATGGGCATCCATGACAACAGCAGAATTGACGGTGGAATGTAGTGTAACGCAAGTGGTCTAGGGTGCTAATCGTACATTCTGATACATATCACTACCACAGCCAGCCTTGATTATTATGTCTTAGCAAGAAGTTAGAAAGTGGTGAATATCTCACCAAAACTTTAAGACAGGCTCATGAGTTCCTATTGTCTAAGGTTCCAATATTGTGAGTCAATAGACAATAATTGATTTCATTGCAAGAGAAAACATCATAGGTGGATTGTGGGCTCTCTTCCCCACTTCCAAAAAGATCCCAAAAAGTATGGGTTTATGTAAATTAACCTAATTTATAAGCTTTGAGCCATTTTACACCCCCCCCCCCCCCCCCAAAAAAAAAAAAAAAAAGAATGTCGAATTATCGTTAATGATTAATTTTCCTTATGGTTTGAGGATTTTATTTATTTTTTTGGTAAATCAATCTTCCATGCAATAGATTACTAACATTAGTCACTCAATCTCTCATGGCCACAAACTAAACACTCTCTCTATCTCTCTCTCAACACTAAAATAAAAAATGAAGTTAGATTTTACCTTTCTTTCACCATATATTGTTTTATTCAAGGTAAAGTAAAACTTTTTTTCTTTCAAGAAGAAAAATATTCATCTTGCTTTGTTATATTATTCACATAAACCATGATATCTATATAAACTTAATCTCGATTTGGTTAATATTAATTCATTAAGTTATGTGTTTAATTTGTTTGTACTTGGACAGATTGAGAGTATTGGTTGATTTTATAGTTACGTGAAGTTGTAATAGCGCCTTTAGTAAATTACATTGTTTTATTCGCTTAGAATTTTTTTAAATCTTGTCATATTATTATGGAATTTTTAGGGTTCACCTTGCAACCCTTTCCTCCAATCAAGTTGCAATTGGCCTTCCAGCTCAACCTGGGAAGTGCAATGATCAAGCTAGAAACCTCACTATCAACTACATGTTTGAGACACTTTTTCTCCTTGACAAATCTTCTCATTTATGATTAACATCTTCTGGAAGGCCAAGGGTAGGAAAGCAAGGCAAGTTTGAAGTTAAGGCTAGTTTGGCAACTGATGGCTATCCATACAGGTGACACCGAAGGTCTACCTTCTTTCTTGCTTGGAGATTAAGGTTTCAAATTCTATTCATTGTGTTAAGTGGAAGTGCAATGATGCCTGTTTTCTATTTTAGTTGGGAAAGAAAGGCAAAGTCCATCTGAACTGTCCCATGAAGTAACATAAGGACCAAATGTACAGTAATCTCAAACTCGGCAAGCTCACATACAGGATCTAGGCCATGCATTGAAATAGGATGGCCTAGATAATATTTCTTTTTATTTGTAATTTTTTTAATTATAAATGTCTACTATAAAACATCAATATATATATATATATATATATATATATATATATATATGGAAAACTGTGAGAGAGAGAGATTATCCGTATAATGAAATTTTGTTATGTGACTCATTAATTACCGAGATAATTTACTTTGAATGAAACTCGGGTGACTATTGGATACTCTCATAGTACCATAAATGTATACTCCCCCTTTCACATAATTGTGGGTCCCACTAATTAAATTCATGTGAGAATGGAGAGTACGCATTTATTGTACTCTTGGAGTATTCAATAATTCTCCATGAAACTCTATTGTCGTATCAAGTGGCTAGTCGATCAATTGCTAAGATGGTTTAATTTAAGTAGAGCACTATTACCTAAATTTCAATAAATTTAAAATGGTACTCCAGCTAAAATTCTATTACAAAAAGTTATTGTAAATGTAAAATAAAAAAGATAATTTATTTTAATTATTTTGATCATTTATATAAAATATTTACTTTAATATAATAAAATTTATATCTTACACCAATTAACTCAACAAATATGCTACAATTTTAAAATTAATGTGCTTTCATGATAGAAGTTGTAGGGGAAAAGGCCCAAAATCATACAATGGACCTTGGGCCCCATACGGGAAGATCAACCACGTCCGAGGAGAAGATGTATGTGCCAAAAGGGCTCCTAGCCCAACTCTCGTGGGCCTGAAGACATTCAAAAGGCGGTCCGAGGAGGAACGTCTCCTCGGACGTGACAAGTATGGCTCAAGCATGCACTCTACCTAATAAAAGACCCACCCCAATAGACCCTGGTAACAAGGACAAATCCCACAAGCCCATAGCAAAGAAGGAAACGTGAGATGTCCAAGGAGAGGTTGTAACTGCCACATTAAATGCATTGCAGCTACCTTTCTGGCCGCATTAATGTGGAGAGGACCTGTGAACAGTGCTGCCTTGGCTACCGCTACTCACAGAAGGCAGGAAAGGGGTGTCCGATGGGACAAGCACTCAAATGGGGGTCCAGGTGATCAACAAGTGTAAGGCCACGATGAACCCGAGAAGACTATATAAGAAAGGATGTCCCCAAGGGGGAAAGGGGACGAAAAAAGCATCAGTATTCTTCAAGTGTTGACTAGCATTTGCTCATCTCATCTCCTCGGACTAAGAGAATATGGATATTAGCAGGCTTCGTTTGTGTCCTATTGTCATTTAGCCCAATATTGACCACTGTCCACTTTGCTAAGACCTAGTTCTATAGTCCACTCTCTATAAATTCATTGTTTCTGGGTTCATTGGACCAAGACCCCACACCTGTTAGGTCTGGGCCCCAAATTACGACCCTACAATTGGCGTCTGTGGGGAGAACTTGTGCCTCAGCAAGTGCAACGATTAAGTATGGTAGGATCAGGCCCGCACCAAACAGAGCTTGCGGACTCCCAACGCCAAGACAACTTCCTTAACCTCGAACGAGAAAGAGACCAGGATAAGCGATGAGAGAATAGTGTACATACCTCCCATACGAGCAGAAGCCGTTCAAAGGGGAAAGGTCATGTATCCCAAAAGCAAGACAATAACAGGGCCTTACAACAAGAAATCGACGACCTGAAGAGGAAGTTGCGTCGAGCATAGCGAAGGCATCCCTCCTCCAATCCGGACACCAACGATGAAGAGGACAACGAATACAGGCGACGGTGGAGAACCCCACCAAGTGAAACCTTCTCCTATAAGGAGGAGCAACCTCACAAACGCAGTCACAAAAGTCCGTCCTATCAGGGCTTAGCGAACGACGCTATAAGCAAAGCCCTGAACCGAATCTCCCAGTCACCCTTCACACGCAACATAGAAAGGGCTAAACTACCTCGGCGGTTCCACCAACCCACTTTCACCATATATAACGGTCGGACAGACCCTGTAGAGCACGTAAGTCAGTTCAACCAAAGGATGGTCATCCATTCCAAAGACGAGGTTTTGATGTGCAAAGTATTTCCATCCAGTTTGGGACCCATGGCAATGAGGTGGTTTGACGGCCTCAAGCCGAACTCCATAAATTCCTTTAAGCAGCTAACACAGGCCTTCGGCTCTCGCTTCATCACTAGCAGTAGGGTCCCTTGACCTTTGGATTCTCTCCTATTCTTGTCCATGCGAGAGGGGGAGACCCTAAAGGCCTACTCGAATAGGTACTGGGAAATGTATAATGAGATAAAGGGAAATTATGATGACGTCACCATCAGCACCTTCAAGAGAGGCCTGCCGACCAAGCACGGTTTAAGGAAATCCCTAACCGGGAAACCGGTCACTGGTTTGCACCAGCTCATGGACCGAATCGACAAGTACAAGAGAGTCGAAGAGGACCAGCAGGGTGGTAAGGGTAAGGCGAAGGTCGTCCCTCAGGAAAGGAGGGACTTCAGGTCGGAACGATTCAACAACAACCGGCCGAAAAGAGATTACACGGAGCAACTTGGACCCACCAGTGCGCAGGCAATCCACGCCGTGTTCCGCGATCCATTACGTCAGGTTTTGGAGAAGATCAGGAACGAACCATTTTTCCAACGGCCAACTAGGATGGCAGGCGACCCCACAAAACGCAACCAGAACCTGTATTGTGAGTACCACCAAGAACCGGGGCACACCACCGATAACTGCAAAAACCTGAAAAACCACTTGGACCAGCTGGTCTGAGAAGGAAAGCTAAGTCATCTCCTGCATCATTCCAATAGCCAACCGGAACAAACGAACATTGAGGCAAGGCAAAGCACCTTGAGACCGCCCCTTGGCACGATAAATGTCATTCTGGCCGCCCCAGGAAGAACCAGTTCTCATCCGACCAGGATAATGTCAGTGGCCCGATTTCCTGCTAGGATTGACGACCAGGAGTCTAAGAAGGCTAAGAGGATGGCCTCGCCCATGCTGGGTTTCTCAGATGAGGATAAGGTCAGAACTATCCAACCCCACAATGATGCTCTAGTCATCACACTCAGGATCGGGGGATATGACATGAAGAGAGTGTTAGTCAATCAAGGCAACGCTGTGGAAATAATGTACCCTGACCTATACAAGGGGCTGAATCTGAGACCCGAAGACTTGACGGCATACGATTCCCCTTTGGTAAGCTTTGATGGGAAAACCGTCACCCCAAAAGGCCAGATTAGACTGCCCATACAAACAGACTCGGACGTAGTGGAGGTGAACTTCATAGTGGTGGACGCATACTCTCCCTACACAGCCTTCGTGACTCGACCTTGGCTTCATGCCCTGGGGGCGCTCTCCTCTACCCTGCACCAGAAGGTGAAGTATTCGTCAGAGGGTCAGGTCAAAGAAATTATAGGAGATCAGGCCATGGCTCGGCAATGCATAGTGTCTGCCATCTCACGGATGCCAAGCGACGCTCCCTCAACCTCCGCCGAGAACGGTTTATAGCAATTAACAACCCTGGCCATGACTGATGGGGGGTTAGCTGAGGAGGCAAATTGTGAAGATTTGGAAAAAGTTCCTGTCGGCCTTGACCCAGAAAGATTTTTTCAAGTCGGCTCGGAACTACCCCCCCAAGAAAAGGAACTGCTAATTGACTTTCTTAGAAAAAACGAAGACGTATTCGCATGGGACGCTTACGAGGCCCCAGGGGTCGATACGGACTTCATATGCCACCGCCTTAACGTTAACCCATCCGCCACACCCAAGAAGCAGCCTACTCGGCGTCCATCAAAAGAACATGCAGATGCGGTCAAAGAGGAAGTGATGAAGCTTAAGAAAGCAGGGGCTATCAAAGAAATTTTCTACCCCTAGTGGCTGGCCAACACCTTAGTGGTGAAGAAGAAGAGCGGAAAATGGCGAGTCTGTGTAGACTTCACGGACCTAAATAAGGCCTGCCCAAAGGACCCTTTCCCTATGCCTTGGATAGATCGATTGGTAGACACAACCGCAGGACATCCTCGAATGAGTTTCCTAGATGCCTTTTAGGGGTACCATCAAATACCCCTGGCGGTAGGCGACCAAGAAAAGACAGCTTTTGTCACCCCCGTCGGAAACTACCACTATAAGGTGATGCCTTTTGACTTGAAGAACGCCGGTTCCACCTACCAGAAAATGATGACCAGGATGTTTGAGCTGTAGATGGGTAAGAAAATCGAAGTCTACATAGATGACATGGTGGTTAAAAGCAGGTTGGTGTCCGAGCATGTGAGTGACCTCGGTGACATCTTTGAAATCCTGAGAAGACACAAGCTGCGTCTTAACGCGTCTAAGTGTTCATTCGGGGTGGGATCAGGAAAGTTCTTAGGCTATATGGTCACCCACAGAGGTATCGAAGTCAGCCCCAACCAAATTAGAGCCATCCACAACATGCAGCCCCCTCGTAATCCCAAGAAGGTCCAAAAGCTTACCGGCATGATTGCCGCTTTGAACCATTTTATTTCTCGTTCGACGGATAGGTGCAGACCTTTCTTCCTCCTGCTAAATAAATGGAAAGGGTTTGAATGGACCGAAGAATGCGCTTTAGCCTTCCAACAGCTCAAAGAGTATCTGTCTCGGCCACCAATCATGCCTAGACCCGAAGCCGATGAAGTTTTGTTCGCTTACATTGCTGTGGCCCACCATGCAGTAAGCTTAATGCTAATACGAGTGGATAACGGTGTACAACGACCGGTCTATTATGTGAGTAAGTTCCTTCATGAGGCTGAGATTCGCTACCTTCCACTAGAAAAAGCCATCCTGGCAGTCGTTCAGGCTACACGAAAGCTCCCCCATTATTTTCAAGCACACACAGTTATTGTCCTAACCCAACTCCCACTCAGGTCCATACTTCGGAACGCTGATTACACAAGGAGAATTGCTAAGTGGGGCATAATTCTGGGCACTTTTGACATTAAGTATATGCCTCGCACCGCCGTGAAAGGCCAAATTCTCGTGGATCTGGTGGCCGAATTTGCTGAACCCTCACTAGGAGAAGGGGAGGAAATGCAAAGCATGGACAAAAAACTGGTTGGTGCCATCTCCCTGCAAGGGCCCGGCTGCTGGAAAGTATATGTCGACGGCGTCGCAAATCAAAGGGGTTCTGGGGTGGGACTAGTCCTAGTCTCCCCCGAAGGGATTACTGTTGAAAAATCACTAAGACTAAGCTTCTCGACCACGAATAACGAAGCGGAGTATGAGGCCCTACTGGAAGGAATGTCCATGGTTGAGAAATTGGGTGCGAACTCCGTAAGCATGTTTTCGGACTCAAGGCTTATTGTGGGTCAAATGAATGGGGAATTAGAGGCAAGAGATAAAAGAATGCAAGGGTATTTAAATCAAGCTAACGCCTGCGGTCGCATTTCGATTCTTTTAGCCTGCTGCACGTATTCAGAAGTGGAAACACCCACGCTGATTCTCTAGCCACGCTGGCCACCTCCTCAGCTCAATGTTTACCTCGGGTCATACTGGTGGAAGATTTACACAGGCCCTCTGTGATGAAGACGGGAGTGATCCATGTCCACAACGTCAGACTGGGGCCGAGCTGGATGGACCCCTTGATACTGTTCCTAAAAGAGGACACCTTACCCGATGAAAAGAACAAAGCCGACAAGATCAGAAGAAAAGCACCTCGGTTCTGGCTATCCGAGGATTTGAAACTTTATAAACGCTCATTTTCAAGACCATACTTGCTCTGTGTGCACCCCGACGCCACGGAATTCATCCTGAAGGAATTGCATGAGGGAATTTGCGGGAGTCATACAGGAGGCAAGTCCTTGTCCCATAAAGCCATAACCCAAGGTTACTGGTGGCCAAACATGCAGAGGGAGGCACACGAGTACGTAAAGAAGTGCGACCAGTGCCAGAGGTTCGCCCCAAGTATACATCAACCATGCGGGACCCTCAACCCACTGTCCAGCCCTTGGCCATTTGCTCAGTGGGGCTTGGATATCGTAGACCCATTTCCCAAAACAGCGGGAAATAAGAGATATTTGCTCGTCGGCACTGATTATTTCACTAAATGGGTCGAAACCGAACCACTGGCAAATATCAGAGACATTGATGCCAAGAAATTCGTCTAGAGAAACATCGTCACCAGGTTCGGAGTCCTTCACACCCTGATCTCGGACAACGATCTTCAGTTCGATAGTAAGGCTTTCAGAAGGTACTGTAGCGAGTTGGGAATTGTGAATAGGTACTCCACACCGACCTACCCCCAGGGAAATGGACAGGCCGAGGCTGTCAACAAGGTCATAGTCAATGGGCTCAAGAAGAGACTGGATGACGCCAAGGGAAGATGGGTAGAAGAGCTGCCACACGTCCTATGGACTTACCGAACTACACCACGGCGGTCGACAGGGGAGACACCTTTTGCCATGACCTATGGGGCAGAGGCCGTCATCCCTTTAGAGTTAAACTTCCCGACGTTGAGGACGAGCTCCTTCACTCTAAGCAGTAATGATGAGCTACTGGGGAAGAGCCTGGATTTGATCGACGAACGCAGAGAAAAGGCAGTGATCCAGTTGGCCTATTACCACCAGAAGCTCAAGCAGGGGTATGATGTCAATGTGAAGCTAAGACTGCAAGCACCGGGAGACTTAGTGTTGAGGAAAGTTGTGGGTGCTACTAAGAACCCGTCTTGGAGAAAGTTGGGACCCAATTGGGAAGGACCGTACCGGATTACTTCAATAGCAGGAATAGGTGCATACTACTTGGAAGACTTAGATGGAAAAGCTGTACCTCGCCCATGGAATGTAAATAACCTTAGAAGATATTATTATTAATAAAAGCATTTCTCTAATTCAAGTTATGAGTCTATTATGGTTTTACGTCTTATATTGTGACAATCATTTAAGTACTAGAAAGAACCAAGGTCTTGCATGGTCCTCGAACTCAAACCTATGGGGAAACTCGTTACTTCAATAAAATCCAAGTGTTAAACAGAACCCAGGTCCTGCATGGCTCCTCAGACCACAGGCTTGAGGTGAAATTAACCACTACGCATTTTATCTAAGGGTTAAACAGAACCCAGGTCCTGCATGGCTCCTCGGACCACAGGCTTGAGGTGAAATTAACCACTACGCATTTTATCCAAGGGTTAAACAGAACCCAGGTCCTGCATGGCTCCCGGACCACAGGCTTGAGGTGAAATTAACCACTACACATTTTATCCAAGGGTTAAACAGAACCCAGGTCCTGCATGGCTCCCGGACCACAGGCTTGAGGTGAAATTAACCACTACGCATTTTATCCAAGTGTTAAATAGAACCCAGGTCCTGCATGGCTCCTCGGACCACAGGCTTGAGGGGAAATTAACCACTACGCGTTTTATTCAAGTGTTAAACAGAACCCAGGTCCTGCATAGCTCCTCGGACCACAGGCTTGAGGTGAAATTAACCACTACGCATTTTATCCAAGTGTTAAACAGAACTTAGGTCCTGCATGACTCCTCGGACCACAGGCTTGATGGGAAATTAACCACTACGCATTTTATCCAAGTGTTAAACAAAATCCAGGTCCTGCATGGTTCCTAGGGCAACAGCCGTGGGGAAGATGGGTCGCTCAAAAAGGGTGTAAAGTCATGGGGGAAGGGTCCTATTCTCTTATCCATACTTGGCCGTGTTACTTGAACTGCGAGTAATGGATTATCTTCGGAAATCTAGTAACCCGACCGAAATTCATTCACAATGAAAATAAAAGCTAAAGCAGTAAAAATAAAGTTCATGGAAGAAATCATATCATTCATTAAGCTCCAAAATGAGTCTTCTTACAAACATTAACAAAAGTCAAGGAAATGGAAAGCGGAACAAAACAACTACAAGAGAAACCCTACGCTAATGCCCTAGACTTCATCTTGGGTTGAGCTCTTTACAGGACCCTCAGCCTCAAGATGACCATCTTTTGCTTTAGGCTTGGGCACAACATCCTTGGCTTGCGCGACGACGTCTCTTATGGTGAGGGCATCCTCAGGTGACTTGTCTTTGGCTAGAGGCTGTGCCTCCTCGTCTCCCCCTTTCCCTTCAGGCATAATGGAATCGAGAGCAGTGGTCAGGGCGGAAAGGGACTCCTCAGGAGGATCCAAGCTAGGAATCTCACGAATATCCTTAGGGAAGAAGATATTATCGATCCTCCTAAGGTCGAAGTCTGCGGGAACTGCCGCCCGGTCCATGGCTACTCCCCAGGACTCGGTGACGTAATCCCTGCAAACCACGGCCACCTCCTCGGTCAGCCTAGCTTCAGTGTCCTTCACCTCGCGCTCATAAGAGGCTGCCACTGCAGCCTCAGCCGCCTCCTTGGCCAAACGAACCGCCTTCTTCGCCTGCAGCAGCTGGGCCTTAAGGTCCGAGACCATTTGCTTCTCAGTCGCAAGGTTTATTTCTGATAAATGAAGCTGCTGGCGCATGTCCTCGGTCTGCTTCGTTGTGGTCTTAAGGCTCGCTGCAGCGCTGTCCCGAGCCTTAATAGCCTCTTTAATCTTTTCACTTAGGCTCTCTTTTTCCTGCCCGAGGACAGCAACAGCTTTCTCCATAGCGATGCGGGACTAAACCTCAACATTCACCTCGTTCCGGGAATTTTTCACCCACTCCTCGGCCACGAAGACTTGTTGGGTGACCTGCATAGAAGTGATGAAAGAATCATTCAAACGTAAATAGCAACTAGATGAGCATAGAATGAGGAGTCCGAGCAAGGGAGGATCTTTGTTTTACCATAGCAAGATCCCTCTTCAGTGACATAAAGAGGTCTGGTTGCCTCGTAGTTCTGAGCCCTTCCATGTCGCGAGGCAGGAGCAGAGGCTGTTGCAGGGCCTCGGCGAGATACGACGTCTGTCCCCGTTGGGACTCCCAAAGGGTCGCGTCCCAAGGGATGGGAGCGCCGTCCAATTCTAGCCGCGGGGACCAAGTGCGTTGCCCCCTTCTCAACACAGCCTCATCTCAGCTGTCAATGGACTTCGTCCTCTTATCTTTAGGCTCTTTACCTTTTTTCTGCTGTTGAGCCTTTTGGGGGTCAACCTCACCCTCCTCCAGATCTTCGACTGTCCTCTTTCGCCTCAAGTTTGGAATGGGCTGCAGTGCGGGGTCAGTAAAAGGGGAAGGAGGAGGAGGAGGAAGCCTGGCTGGAACCTGCTCCTTAGGGGCACCCTTGGAGGATTGCCCCTTGTTTCTATTAAACATAAGCCCCCTCAGACCGGATCTCGGCTTTAAGTCCATGCCTTCCTCTTCAATGTCTTGGCTCGTGTCAATCCGAGCGACCACTAGTCCAAGGGAGTGAGCTGCCGAGAAGCGATCAAGGTCCGAGTTGGAATCTGAAAGCTCTACGGGCCTTGTTGATACCTTGCCCTCCTCGTTGAAGCGGAAACGATCGATTTCAACTTCAAGGGACGAGCGCGAGGAGTCAATTCCCTCCCCTGGAACGGCAACCTCTTGGAGCACGCGTTGGACGGGCGGTTGAACTGGCGGTAGGTCTCTCCGAGCAAGGAAACCCGGCTTAGAAACGTCAATACGGGCTAATCAAGTACTCCCAGCCCTTATCGCCTGACCCACGTCCACGAAGGCACGAGAAAGAGGCTCGTAATCCAAGATGAGGTGGGCGGCACGCAATTGCCTGTCCTCGCTCACAAAGATCTCGGACCTTAGGAGGTAGTTGAGGGCTTGGACGTTGACCAGACTGATCTTCGGAGTAGTACGTGCTTTGTCTACAAAATATCCAAAAGGGGGGGTTACATCAGTCCGAGAAGGCAAATAATCAAAACCGAGACCAAAACCAATAAAAGAAAACTCGAAACTAAGATCCCCGCCGAGGGACTTGATCCTAGAATGCCCCACCTGGTGCCCCTGCCCTAAATGGGTAGCGAAGACCGTCATGCCATGGTCCGGAGACAATCAAATATTCGTCCTTCAAGCCTTTGTTGGACTTGGAAAGGCAAGATATCAGCCTCACCTTGTCGGACCTGGATTTCAGGTAATATGACTCATTGAGGCAATGGCACTCGTACAAGTGAACTACATCATGCCATGAGAGGCCGAGATTCATCTGTTTGTTTAGAGCGTCTACGCACCCTAAGATACGGAACATGTTAGCAGCGCACTAGTGGGGGGTTAACCTATGGCCGCGCAAGTCATCCCTAGTTATCTTCCCCATGGGAATCGTCATTCCTCCTTCTATGAAAGCGATCATAGGGATGACGACCTGCCCTGTTTCTCTCTTGGTTAGGATTTGGTCCGTGGAGCAATATTCTAGACCCACTCCTTGTGGGATGCAGTATTTGGCCTTAAAACCTTCCATGCCGACCGGAGAATCTACTAGATTCTGAAACCTACCCATCCTATTAACCCTAGATGGCACGGGAAAAGATTTGCTAATGAAAGGAGGCTGAGGAGAACAACAAAGGAAGAGAGTTAAGGAATATGGAGAAATGAACACTTACGAGAAGCGCAAGTCCTAAATCTCACGAGCTTTCAAGGGATACGCCGGGTATCCTTATAGAAATGGCTATGGACTTTTGAGTGTTTGGCGAGAGAGAGTGCTGAAGTGTTCTAGAATGCTTAAGTTTCTTTTCTGAAAAAGGGAAAGTAACCTCCCTCGGAACCCTTATATAGCAAGGAAAGAAAATGAATGGGATTACTCCCGCCCAAAGAATTGGATGAAACGCCAGCAACAATAATGAGGCACATGAGACTATACTCCCACACGCGTGAATCAAGAAATTAGGATAATTTATCCAATAAAGGTCAAAATCCCACCTTTTCTCCTCGGATAAAAGGGAAAAATCGGGATTTTGAGGGGCTATTGTAGGGAAAAAGACCCAAAATCATACAATGGGCCTTGGGCCCCATACGGGAAGATCAACCACGTCCGAGGAGAAGATGTAGGTGCCAAAAGGGCTCCCAGCCCAACTCTCGTGGGCCTGAAGACATTCAAAGGGCGGTCCGAGGAGGAACGTCTCCTCGGACGTGACGAGTATGGCTCAAGCATGCACTCTACCTAATAAAAGACCCACCCCAACAGACCCTGGTAATAAGGACAAATCCCACAAGCCCATAGCAAAGAAGGAAACGTGAGATGTCCAAGGAGAGGTTGTAACTACCACATTAAATGCGTTGCAGCTACTTTTCTGGTCGCATTAATGTGGAGAGGACCTGTGAATAGTGCTGCCTTGGCTACCGCCATTCACAGAAGGCAGGAAAGGGGTGTCCGATGGGACAAGCACTCAAGTGGGGGTCCAGGTGATCAACAAGTGTAAGGCCACGATGAACCCGAGAAGACTATATAAGAAAGGATGTCCCCAAGGGGGAAAGGGGACGGAAAAAGCATCAGTATTCTTCAAGTGTTGACTAGCATCTGCTCATCTCATCTCCTCGGACTAAGAGAATATGGATATTAGCAGGCTTCGTTTGTGTCCTATTGTCATTTAGCCCAATATTGACCAACGTCCACTTTGCTAAGATCTAGTTCTATAGTCCACTCTCTACAAATTCATTGTTTCTGGGCTCATTGGACCAAGACCCCACACTTGTTGGGTCTGGGCCCCAAATTACGACCCTACAGAAGTCATTAATTATTAAGATAAACAATTTATTATAGGTGAAAGTGAAATTGTATCAAAGTTTCATGTGACTCACTAATTATTAAGATAATTTTGATGATATTAATAAAACATTTTATTTACCTTACACATTTTTTAAATAATTTGTGCATCACACAAAAAATTTATAATATAAAGCTAAATAAGTATTGTATAGTTGATATTTAAATACTAAAAAATTGCCATCACTTAAAGTTGTATTAAACCTTAAAGTTAAACTGTATCAAATCAGTCCTTGTAATTGTTATCTAATATCTATGCTCACCTTTCCTCCTCATAATAGTTTAAGGATTATTTTCCAAGGATGTGTTGTAGGCTTGTAGCATATTGTTTGTATTTTTCTATCATTAAAATAAAAAAATAAAAAAAAATAAAAACACTCTAACAAGTCACACCAAAGGAGGAAATATGCACTCATATATGGTTTTGTAAAGTTTGAACGAATTTTATAATAAACATTCACTTTTTTACTATTTTAGCCACTCATTTTTACAATACACCCTATATTTTACCGTTCGTTTTATAATACATCTTATTAAATTTTCTAGGTAACTCTTGTGTAGAGAGAGAGAGAGATTTATTTTAGTTTCTAATCCAAATGAGGGAGAAAAAAGGAATAGAAAAGTTTTACAAAAAGTTGCAGTCTTAATCAGCATTGAATAACATTGTAGCATTTTGCAAAATATTGACAATGATAAAAGAGCTGGATGCGGGATATTAAGTATAATTTTGTGTACAACTCTCTTTATTTTTGCTTTTGAATAGCCAAATGTGAATGGTGGACATGCATATGTTCCTTATATAATTTATATACGTGGACCTTGAAAAGGAACTTTGACTCATCATGGTTCAAATTCTATCCTTTGTACTTTTGCTTCAACTCCTCATCAAACGTACCAAAATCAAGACTCGAGTAATAATTAAAGTATAAATAAGGGGGCAGTAATATGGAGTATATGCTAATACTCTTGTTCTTTCCATTACGTTTCTTAAAGATAGAATAAAAAAAGAAAAAGAAAAAACAATAGAGGCAATAACGAATTGTTAAGTAATCACTGCAACTCTGCAAGAAAGAACTACACCTCACATTTACTACAACAAATTGAGCAGGAAAGCTCAGAACAATCGAGCCAAAAATCACATATTTGCAGAGAACCAGGTAATGCAAACGGCTAGATATAATACAAACATCTTGTGTAATTATGTACCAAAGCAGCTTTAATAGAAGGATTGAACTGCTGAAGACGTGGTGACCAAACTCGATAGGAGGCCAACTATGAGAGCACCGTTATATGTGGTTGGCTCCCCTTGCATGGAGTTGTTCCGGGAGTCGATGTAAGTTTCATTTTTGAAGGGCCCGCCAACAAGTCCTCCAATTGCTACATTTGGATTGGGATCAGTCGAATTAAGCCACTTGAAGCCATCAGTGCAGCCAGTCTTTGCATTAGCCGGGATTGAAGCTCCCCTATGGTGCACATTTTGTGGGTATTTATCACCATACCCCACAAGGAAACTCATTTCCAAAGGATTGCTACCCAAGACATAATCAGCCTGATAAAAAATGGACAACAAACTAGCGTGTAAGCACCTCCTGAAGTGTCATTATCATTAATCACTAAGTTGTGTATTGGTATTTTCTCTAGGTGACCTTTAATTCTCATGGAAAATGCACAACATACCTGAGATTGGGAAAATTTCCGAAGATCTGCTGGGGAGAAGGAATTTGAACCGCATGAGAGATGTGCAGTCCGGCTTGTAAGCATGTAATCACTGTAAAGGGCAGCTAAGAATGCAGAAGCCACAGGATGCTGCAGAGAGTTCCACTCACTGACCCATATAAGACCATCTGTGTTACAGAAAACATGATGGTAAGCATAGGCTCTGAAGAATGCAGCTGGGAGGTTCAATGCATGAGGTGATAAAAACACTGCTAGGAAAATTTACTGTTCCACTCTGAAAATGTATTTGGTATAGCTGTTTGGTATCTTGGCTGTTTAAAGCTCTCCTGTATTTCTAATTTTCCAAGCTACAAGATAGCGCATTCCTTAAATATCATTACTTATGACTTTAATGATCCATACTTATGTTTACAAGGAACAGAAAACTCATTAATAACTCCACTCATTTAGCAACCGTTGGTGCCAATTAGTTGTTTTACCATTCTCTAGAACCAAAGCCACCAATTACTCATCCATTTATTTATTTGATAAGTCAATTACTCATCTAGTCTTCTATTAATCTTTCCCTAGTATGGATTCTACCATTTGACAATTAACAAAATCAGGAGTGTCCCTCATTAGGGACAAGATGAAACAACATGGGAGGAACCAGTAAAACCGTAGCCTCTCTAAGTCCATACATGCATGTCATACACAGTCAGCACAACGGTTTATTAATACATATGAATTTATAACAAATTTGAGTTTTGCATGATAGGCATTCTAATCATTGGTGAGTACAGCTGTTAAATAGGATTCTTGGTTGAATACATCTATTTACTGGCTCCCAATTTTTACCATATGGATATAAATGTTGAATCAACCAACTAACAAGAAGATAAGTTATATAATCAACGTAACTAGCACAAAATCATTAATTTTAGAAGTCAACAAAAAGAAACAAGAGGGGGAAGGGGAAGATTCGAGAAAAAAATTGAAATGATTATCCAAGTCTTATAGAATATGTGGTGAGGATTACCATCGGTTCTGCTGGTTGTGGCTGTTGGAGAATCTGGTAGGAGACCGCACATGACATCCTCAGCTGTCCTTCTGTACATTTGAATACCAGATTGGCTAGAGTCTGAGAGGCCTTTGGTGTCAAAGAAGATTATTCTGGACAGCAAAACCTGCATCAAAATAGTAGACTTGTTAACAAAGTTGAGAAGCAGAATATGCTTTTAATGGCTTTGCATAACATCTCCTAAATCTAAGTTAACTCTGTTGATATAGTTATGAGGGTTATCAAGGAAGATAAAGTCACTGGATTTCTCAACTCCTTCCCTGAACTAGTTAAGAAGAAGGAAAGCCAAGCCAATTAATATATTTTTGCAAAAATTAAAGGTTTTTACGTAGGTTGCAAAACCGCTCCTGAAAGTACAGTTTCAAAAACAACATATCGCACTGTCCACAAGTCATGGTCTTCAGTCATAAGAAAAAATTTATACAGACAACAGAAAAGTGGTTCCAAATATATGGCTTGCAAAGTCTCTAATGTCAATTTGGTGAATTTTTTCATGTGCTTAACAATGATGAGTTGAAGCTGCTTTGGCATATTATTAAAAGCTTTAAATCTGTCATCACTGACACAATTTATACGTTCAAGCTTCAATTCCTATAAAGTTTATATATAAGGCTCATTGGTCAGGAGTTTCTCTTAATCATAGAGCATGGGAGATTTCACCCTTTTCTTATACATGTATTCAGTAATAGGAAAAGAATGCCTTTGCTAACAAACGAACCTTCCATAGACAAGTATGATTCAAAAGTTCATAATCCATCTACAGAGCTCACCTCTAGTGCTATTATATTTACAAGAAAATGCTCATACATAATATTAGCTTTCTACTAGATAAGGGATATTGAGTGGAAATAATGTGAACAATATTCTTCTGAATTCTGTTCATGCTTCATAAAAATTCACAACACAAATAGAACAAAAACAAAAAGATTACACTATTGGCATCAAGTTATGACATTTGAAGCATAATATGCACACTACATAAGTAAATATGAAACCAGAATAGATTTGCTACAAAACTCAAACTCCAAGAAAAAAAAAAAATATCTATATATACCTGTGTTCCTGCAAGTTTGTTATCCCAACTAAACCACGTTGGACTTCGCCATTTAGCATAGGATTTTCCATTTTGTTCAGTCACATACTGAAGGTATATTTGATCCTTTGTAGCATGATAGAGCCAACTAGCTGCCCATAAGAGCTCATCTCCATATCCTGTTGAATTGTAGTAGGTTTGGACATCTGGGATGCTCTCACTATAAGAACCTCTATATTTGTCAGCAAAAGTAAACAATTGTTTAGCATGTGTAAGGAGTGTGCTTGAATATTTGGAGTCAATTTTCTTAAACACCAGAGATGCTGAAGCCATAGCTGCTGCAGTTTCAGCTGCAACATCAGTTCCCGGAGAAGATGTGTTGACCTGGGTGAGTGGCCTCTTCTCAGTCATTACTTCAGGCCTCTCCCAACATTTATGATCCGATTCAGGATCACCCACCTGTCCAAAAGAAATTTGTGAAAAGAGAAACACATTTAAGAAACTTGATTTGCCATGACAAATGGAGCAACATTCAGCCGCCGCTTTAGGTTCCAATGGGAATCTGAACATGCTTCCCTAATTCAAATCCAAACTATACCTGCTTTTACGGTTATGTTTCTGAAGACACTGAACAAATTAAATATGAATTTTTGAACAAAATGGCTTGATCTAAAGCCAAGCACTGACAAGACTTACCAAAAATGCCAAGCTTTTAGGAAAATAAACTACAAAAAATATTACAGCTATGACAATTCCTAATTAAATTTGTGAAATTATAGTTGAATTACGTGCAAGCTTGTTTTCCAAAATAATCAGGAAGTCTTCAAACATTGGTAATAAAATTGATGCAAAGAAATGGATAGACACACCTGCACACGCACATAAACTCACACAATGCTGAACAATAGATGAACTCAAGTTGAAGGCTAGAGTAACCTGAACGTAGAGAACATTTGCCGAAGGATGAGCATTGATTAGGTAGTCGGTGATCCACTTGAGTGAGTCTTTAGCTGGTTCCAGCTGCTTCACTGTATCCATCTGATCTCCATACTCAAGTATGGCCCAAGACAACATGGTGGCAGTGTAGGCCAACGGAAAACCAAACTTCATGTGATCCCCAGCATCATACATTCCTTTTGACAGATCTAAATTTTCTTCGCTTCCATCTTTTAGAGCCGAATCCCCTCTCCAAGTTATCTTGTTATCTACCAACTCACCGGCTACAATAACAAATAGCATACTCACCTTAATCAGTATTAGGATCCTCTCCATTTGAAATTGATCCATTTCATGGTTGAGATTAAATATCGCAAATCTAAAGGTATATCTAGTGTGACACGCTCTACACTATCAGATCTAGGAAATAAAATCTTAAACGTGAAATAGACTCTCTCCGTTCGCGTTCCTCTCAATTAACACAAAACGAATCAAACAGTATAATAATTGGCACCATATGTCTATATCCTAGTAGTCACAACTCACAATTCACATTGTCAATCCAAACAAAATTGCAAATGTTAAAAAGTCTTTAAAAAAACATGAAGAAATTGGGCAGAATACAACATTGTGAACTTTTTTAGTTAGGTTTTCACGTACCAGACAACATAAACGCAAAGAACAGTAACTGAATCATAATAAAGCTCATGTAACTTTTCAGATCCCTCATAATTGTCACACAAATGACCAAATTAGTTACGTCAAGAAGCTTCATTAGAACACAAAATGGCAAGCATCGAAGTGAAAAATACTACACTGCAACAAAACAAAAAAAGAGAAAAAAAGATATTAAGAGAAGCCTACATTTTTGAACGTCGAAGAATTGCATAGCGATTTTTAGAGCATCGCCGTATTTCTTAACAGGAGCTCCGGGAGGACCAGGCACCGGAGCAGCCTCATTGGAGTGATTCGATTTCTTCTTTATTGTGAGCACAACCGCAGCAACAACCACAGCCAGTACTATCAGAACAATGATCCAACCACACCATCCTCTAGACCTCGATTTCTCTCCCATTTTTTTTTTCTCTCTTTGATTTCACACAATGCAGCACAAACAGTAATCACTGTAAGATTGGCTTGATCTGAATCAAACCAAATTACACATTGTATTTCAAAAAATTTTAAGTGGAACTTCAAGTGCCGCAATGCGAAGAACAAAAAGAGAGAGAGAGAGAGAGAGAGGGATTTGAGTTTTGTTGAGAAGCAATTTTAGAAACAGAATAACATTAAAATAAGCAAAATGTGGTTAAGAAACAGAGCAGAGGCTGAGGTTGAGAACCAATGAAACAAAAGCCTAATTAAGGAGTGAGTGTTGGATCTGGGCCAAACCGTAAATTAAGATTTTCTTTTTTTGCTTTTTGTTTTTTGCCAATAAGGTTTTCTTTGACAGAACACCGACAGAGGCAGGGGGTTATTTATGACGGAAATTTTATGTTCTGGTTTTTTTTTTTTGTCTTTGAGGTTATTTATGACGGAAATGCCCCTTGGTGTAGATTGTGAAGGTCAGCGAGGGTTGGTGGCATTTTGGGAATTTCAGTGGGTTTTGCGCCGGAGATAGAGGTTTTGAAAGTTGGTAAATTGGGAGGAGTGGAGGACTGTTGTGCGCCGTTGATATTTGATGGGGGTCCTTGTGATTTGGACTGTTGACTAGCCACCGACAATGTGGTGAATGACTCAGACCGTTGATCTTTATTCTCTCTGGCTGACTGTCAGTACCTAGTGGAGATAGAAACAAGTGATTTTATTATTTTACGCCAAAGAATAATAAAGTATGAAAGGGAAAAGGAATCCAACCCACTCCTATTCTTTCTTGGCTTCTTGCTTGCTGATTAGTCTGCAGCAAATAGATTATTATAATGATTAGAATGTAACAAACTAACAACAAAAGTTTATCAAAGAGAAAAAGAAAAAAGACCATAATAAAAAAAAAGTATTACTAATAAATTCATACATAAGCAGTATTATCAATTATGTCTAGGTTGTTTATATATATATATATATATATATAATTTTAACTATTGACGTCCGCTTCTGATAATTGTTCATTATAATCAAACAAAGACACCAAAAATGTCTTATTCAACTACAAAAAACTTACTATTAAAGCTAATTAGAACTAATATATTTAAGTTGTTTTAATGAGTGTTGAAGTACATTCAGTTAATTCAGCCAAAAAAAAAAAGAAAAAAAGAAAGAAGTACATTCAGTTAAAGAGATAATTATTTATTTTTGTTACTCTCAATGCCGTGGGATACAATCAATTTTGAAAGTACAATCAAGAAACTGTTAATATATTATTAGTTTTTTTTAGGTAGTTGGACAACATTCGATTTCAAAGGAGTTTATTTATTTGTTTTTGTAAGACTCACTCAATTCCTTCTTACAAGTACGAGTAATTCTTAGGTATTATTGAAGTATGAAGAATGATGCTCCCTCCTTTCACATTTATGGTGTGGTCCACCATAAGTGTAAGAGGAGCGAGCACAATTTCTCCATACTCCGAGAGTACCTAAGAATTTTCCTACAAGTACAATTAAACAACCATTGAAATATTCCTTGTATCTATTACTATAGAAGATTTCCTACTGAAGAAAAAAAAAATTGATAAAGCTATTTCCATGATTTTTTTTTTCCTACATGCATTTCCTAAAGATTGATCTACACCTTTCAAATTAATCAAGTATAAACAAAGTTAGCTCCAAACCAATTTGGAACTATCTCTTTTAATCCGCCATGTGAGGATTATAAACAAAGTTAGCTCCAAACCAATTTGGAACTATCTCTTTTGATCCGCCATGTGACGATTTATAAAATTAATTATGTGTATTATAAACACGTGAATGATGCAATAACACTACAAATGAACGGTCTCTTCAATTGACACATAATAAGTTGGAAAAAGATGCTTCTAAATCGATTTAGAGCTAAACTCTTTCTATTATGTATTGGCAATAGTTTGACTTGACACAATTAAGGAGACAAGTTAACGGAGAATAGACAAAGTTCATCAAAATATCCCAACTAATGTAGCAAAATAATTACTACTTTTAGGGATTTGAAGTTATTTTCAATCTTATCATATGCCATTAATATAAGTACAAGAGTAATGCTAAGGACGCAACAAAAGGCCACTAAAATTTTACAACATTCCCAAATTAGTATGTCTATCATTTAAATTGGTGGTTGTGGTAGGCTCATGTGTTAATTGGCATATTAATTTAGAAATGTTGTGAAAATTGTTGTGACCTTTTAGGTGTACCTAATATTTCTCCTAGCATAAACAAAGAACCTCCTTCCTATTCTCCATTTGTTATTTTTATTCTTCTCAAACATAGAATGAAATTTGACGTGGAGGTAAATTCAATTACCTGAAAATAATTAAAAGGGAAAAAACAATTATACTTGTTTGTTTCAGCAATCATGTTTTATAGAAAATGAGTCATTTTCTAAAATATATTTTCCATAAAACTATATCATTTTTCTATGTTTGGTAGCAACCTTAAATGAGTTGAAAAACAAACTCATAACTTCTTTTATTTAGCTTGCTGTGAGATAGAGTTGTTTTCCAAAAAAAAAATTAGTGAAAAACAATATCTTAAAATAAGTCATACTTATTATATTGACTAAAGATAGTTTTCATTTGATTCATTTATTCTAATGTTACTAAACACTGGAAAATATGGAAAACTATCTTTACACAAGCTTACAAATAGACAAACTCTCAAATGAAGATTGTAGGGAAAAAAAAATTAGAGAGATGATTGAAAATGAGAGGGTGGAACGATGTTTTTATTTAATTATTTTATAGTATATGATGTTGGCACTCATCAAATCATAGAATCTCATTATAGTTAATAGAAATATAAATACATCACTAGCTAACCACAAAATTAAGCACATAGGTGAGATATGTCTTCTCAAATCTAAATTATGAACCATTAAATACCCCAGAGCTACATAAAAATAAATTGTTCCAATGACACTAATTTGAGACATTTTATAACCGCATTGACGGTATTCAAGTGATAGTCCAGTAGTAATGACATATTTTGTAGTGTTTTATATTTGTAATTTGAATCTCACCTTCTCTCACCTACTATCTACCTATCATTAAAAAAAAAAAAAAAAAACCATATTAATAACAACTATGAAGGTTTTTTTTTTTTTTTTTTTTTTTTGGAGGAAATAACAACTATGAATAGAAGGTTTAAATTACACTATTGATGTGGGAGGGAACAAAACCATAAATTTAAAAGTACAACAGGACCTAAAGGTATTTTAGCCTTAATCAAACCTTAATAAAATTTTAAAGAGATTTTTTTTTTCCTCCTCTAAAAATGGCTGAAATCTGGCATCTGGGCTAAACCCAACTAGCCAAACAAGGAGGAATGGACCCAAGAAAAGATCCAAGTAAAAGAAAAAGATTTTGAGCCCAAAGAGTTCTGTTAGCTTTTAAGCCCACAATTCCAAGACCCAAAAGAGTGAAAAAAGAGAGAATAGGAGTGGGAATCGGGATTGGAATGGAACCAATCAAGTGAAAGATTTTCACAAATGGTGACTGAACACGCGCCACTTTGGAACACCGGGGAACTGCACCAATCTCCTCTTGACATGTTATTATATACCCATTTCAGTTTCAGCCTATCCCATTAATCTACACCATCATTCACCAATTAAGCTCAAATATTTAGAACCCAAAACAAAAAAAAAAAAAATCACTCTTATTCTGTTTTGGGTCTTTTTGTTTTTGTTTCGTTTGTGTTCAGTATTCTTTATAGGCTCTCTCTCGTTTTTGCAACCTTCCCATCCCTGTTTCCGATCAGGTGCTTCTCATTATCATTCTTCATTGCAATCTTCATTGTTATTATTATCTTTCTCTTATTTGTAATTTCTTTTTCGCACGATTTCATTCATTTGTTTTGATTATATATCCCTCTGTTTGGATTGTATTCGTATTAGTAAGTTGTAAATACATTGATTCCGTCGTGAAATCATATTGTTGTATCATAAAAGTGCTTTCTTTCTCGAGGTATTTGTGATAAAGTTTCGAGCTTTGTTGAGTTAGTGTCTCTTTTAGGGTTTGGAATGGGCTTGGAGGGCGTTTTGATTTTACTTAAGGCTCTGTTTGGTCCTTAAAATAATAATGAGTAATTTGCTTATGAAAGGTGTTTCCTTTTTGTCAAAATTTCCTGAGAACCAAACAGAGGGTTTTGTGAACTGTATAATTAGGCTGCAATCTAGAGGGCTATATGCTTAGTCAAGTTTTGATCATTTTTTTTTTTGATGGGTTAGTTACACACACATCTAATAGGTGACCCCCCGACCTCACCCTCGATCCTGTAGGTCCTGGACGTGAGTGTCAACTGCTTATAGCCCGTCAGGGAGTGAATGCCCCTGGATTACTTGGCAATTGGTTTTGGTGGGTGGGGTCAGTTGCCTGTAGGTTATATTGGCTATATTCTAGAGGCAAGTCCAAAGAGCTCCTTCTTTAGAGAGGTTCCCTATGTTATCAAAAAAAAAAAGAAAAAAAGGAGAGGAGGTGCCATTTGAGCTAGAGATCATTGGCAAGTTTTGAACATCTTTCCAAACAGATGGCAATTTAATGTTTGATTGTATATAATGAACAGCTATTTGCTTGAAATTTTAGTTGTCTTGTTGCGTTCTTTTTGGGTTTTCATTATTTTGTATGTTTGTGTAAAGAAATTACCGTAGTCTGAGAAGGGAGATTTGAGGAGTCATGGGTTAGTATGAAGTTGTCAAAAGCAGAGGGAAGTAATATTGACAAGAGTAAAATGCAGTTGGTTTATTTCAGGATTGAATTTAAGTACTTTTATCATTCTTGGAACACACGTGTATATATAAATTATATATGCATATCTAAATATAAGCTTGTTGTGTATGATAAGGGAAGTAAAAGAAGGTTGGAATAGTTAGTTTAGAGCTGAGAGTTATGCGATATTTTGCATTGGAAAGTGATTTTTGAATGATTATGCAATATTATGTAATAGATTGGAGCTGAGGGATGCTTACAAATGATTATGGATTTCTATTCTTCTTCAAAATTTGTTTGATGAATAAGTTAGGCCTGTGCCAAGTGATTTTTGAATCTTCAACCTCATCCTCCACCTTGTGCTTACAAAGGGAAGAGGTGCCATTTGAGCTAGAGCTCATTGGCTTTTCTTCAAATTTTTAATTTTATGATTGTTTCTATGAGTCCTAAGATTTCTTGCGCTAGCTCAAGTGATTTATATATGAAGTCTGAATTGAATTTGCAAGAATTCCCAAAATTGCTATCACACTTCTATCTCTTTGATATTTATGAGAATAGCTGGTTGTTAGAGAGAGAGAGAGAGAGAGTCTTTATATATAGAACAGTTCATACTGTACAAAAACATAGTGGACAATTTTTGAAATTGATTAAAGATGGTTTAGAATAAACTAAATATATTTGATTTATAAAAAATAAAAAAGAGAAAGAAATAAGAATAAACTAAATATATTTGTCACATGCATAATTCTTTCTTATATGGGTTTATGAATCTCAAGTTATCATTTCATGTTATGCCGTAAATAGATTAAGAAATGTCAATTTTTGTAAGACTAATTTTTGAACGGTAATCTTTGGTATTCTGACACCTGATCTTCTGTAACTGTCTCTATGTGTTGATAGGTACTTTTTGGTAAAGAAAAATATATGTGTTGACTATCACTATTTGTTACTTTTGCACCTTTTGGTGTCATCTCTAAAGTTTGAATATTATGAGGATGATTTTAAACTATGCTTTTTTGCAGGATCACTGACTAGCAATCATCTGTTATAATCTTGTCCTTTTTTCTCTGATTTTATACTATTATGTATGATTTTGACATTTTCAAGACTTCTGATGCAAAAGTTGAGCATGCAAATTTTTAGAAAATCTTATGGATATTTTAGTTTTATAAAAATGGGTTTAACATTGCTACTCGAAAATAACATATCATTTGTGTGATACCATCTAACAGAGGATCATGACCTGTTGTCCTACGCATTCAACAAGGAGAATCATTTGGGTCAAAAAGTAACTCAAGGTAAATGATTAACAATTATTAGGATATTTATTTATTTATTAATTTTTTGCCATTGAGCTCTCGCTCAAATGGCACCTCCTTCCCTTGTAAGAACAAGGTGGAGAGTGGGATTAGAGGTGATGCCGTGATGGGTTCAAGACCCACTGGGTGCATGTTTAACTTAAATTGCTGCATGCTGTTCTGTCTGGGGTTACAAGAAATCATTTGATGAGATTATTTATAGGTCAAATTTATTATGCTCATGCCTCTATTATTAAAGAAAAATCCGCTGAGAAATGTTTTGCTATGAGTTGCACATCCATAAATAAGGAAACAAAACTCAGCAACTACACCTGAAATCTAAAAATTCTTAAGTTCTTGGTTTATTTCCTTTAACCAGTATGTGGTGAATGTGAGGCCCAATTTAATAAGTGTTATTTTCCAAATACTTTTAACTATGAATTTGATTATTACATTGTCTAGCCATACCTTAATTGATATAATTTATTTTGGAGTTGTAAATCTTGGCTTCTTAGCAAGAAGTTTTTGAACTGTTATGTTAATTGGCATATTATTGATTTCTAATGCACTTTCTGCACTTGTAGATGGACAGTGAAGTGAGTCATCAGCCAAAGCTGGAACGTTCAAGGACAAGGTGGACACCATCCCTCGACAAGATATTTGCGGACTTGGTTGTTAAGCATATACAACTGGGGAACAGACCAAACAATGTTTTTGACAAGAAAACATGGAATCTCATTCGCGAAGAATTTAATAACCAAACTGATCTCAACTTCAATAACAATCAATTGAGGAAACACCTGGATGTTCTGAGGACACGCTTCTATAATCTGAAATCAGCTCTTGATCAAAATAATGACTTTGCTTTGGATGATTCGTGTTGCATTGGGTTTGACCTGTGGGAAGATATTGGGGTACATTTCTTTCCTTCTAGATCTTCCATTTTTGAATTTCTTATTTTGAGTTTCTGATAGATTTCACATATAGGCACAGCCTAGGCCTGAAATGGTAAAAGTCAAGGACTGCCCAATATATGAGCAGCTATGTGTAATATTCACAGATTCAGCAGCTGAAGGGAAATATGCACAATCCAGTCACTATGAAGAGTTGGACAAGTCTGTTGGAATAGATACTGCAGGATTGAATTCATGTCAGGATGGTGGAACCCCACTTTCTGCAAACCCATCATCATCATTGAAACCTGTGCAAGGAATCATGTCATCAGCAGAAAGGACAATGAAGAATAATGTGGAGAAAAAAAGGAAACGTCCATCTGAGACACACTCTTCTTCAGGTCAAAGCCGAAAGGATCAAGAAATACATAATGCCATGGCAGAAGCCATGTTTGAAATGGTTGCTGCTTTGAAGTCTAGGGCAGTTGCAAAAGCACCTAGTGATGAGAGATTTACCATCACTAATTGCATTAGAGCACTGGACGAGATACAGGGCATTGATGAAACTCTCTATTTTGCTGCATTGGACCTCTTTGAGGACCCCAATTTAAGGGAAACATTCATCTCTCTGAAAGGCAACAACATCCGTTTGACATGGTTGCAAGGGAAGTGTGGTAAAACAACCTGCAGTTAGTTTTGGGGACTGCACGACTTTTTGGCTAATTTGGGAAATGTAAATGTCAGTTTTAGTATTATAATTTTGCTCTAGTGAACTAGATTGTTCATAATATGTTTTCTTTTTTGTGAGGAAATAGTTTGTTTATAAATGCTGCTAATCATATTTTCTGTTATAGTTTGGTTCATAATTAGTTTCATGATTCATTGATTGGACTAAATCTGTGCAAGCCCTGTGCAACCTGTGGGCTGTAGATTTTGGAATTGAACTAATGCAACAATAGGTGTTGTGGCATTAAGATGGAATTCGTATACTTCTCACACAAATAGAAACTGACTAGTTTCTGGTTTGAATTGACATACGCTCTTAGCCCTTTATAATGAGTGCAGAAGCAAGTGCCATGGCTACTTTTTTTAGCCTCTGCCTCCACAAAATGCGTTAACGCAACATAATGTGCAGGAATATGCTGCAATGGTTTGAGTGCAGCCTCCGCCAATATATTCACTTCCAATTGTAGCTTGTTTTAGTCTTTCCAAATATAAGTATAATGCTCGTATTATTGAAACCTGAATTTTAAGGTAATCTTTTGAATATTTATCATTTTTACTGCATTTTAAGAGCCCCTATCTCTAATTTTTAATGGCTATTTTTTTTTTATTATTCAGCCCAAAATTAAAGAATTTGGACTAAATAAAATAAAACCCATACTTTTCAACCCTAAAATTAAGAAAAACAAACAATTTCTAAGCTCAAACTGAAAAAGGATTTCAAGGCCCAATTGGTTCAAAATGGGCTGAAGTGGGCCAAAATGAACTAAATGGACCGAATTAGATTGAATGGACCAAAATGCTATGTTGGTAAACATAGCAATAATAAAAGCTACCTTTTAGCTTTTAGGGTTTGGCTTACCTCAAGTATTTTTTTAACTGGAAATGTCCTTCTGTTTTAAATATACAATGGAAAATGATAGTGAGTTTCAATTTTCACCTTTTATTTAGTTAGTGGATGATATGACAATTTCTCATTAAAACAAAAGGAGATTCCAGTTAAAAAACTACTGGAGTTAAGTCAAATCTTAACTTTTAAATATTATAATGTCTTTCTCTTTAATTAAACCCTTATTTTCTTGTTTTTTTTCCTAAATTGTTTTCCTTTTATAAGTTTTGCACCTTTAAAAAATTGATAAATAGGAATTTTTTTTTTAATGAATTTCAACTTATAAAGAAGACAGTAATTCACTAACCATATTATAAAAAACATTCCAAAGAAAAAGAGAGGAAAAAAAATTAGATTATAATTGCAAGGGTAAGATAAAATTATAAAGTGGTTTAGATTGTTTTTGACAGGACGGGAAATTGCCCTCTTCGACCCTCTTGATTATAAATATAAGATTGTAGATTGGATGGTAGGTGAGGTCTTAGATTTTGATAGAAACAATATAATTTTAACTTATGACATTCGTTCTATGATAATTGTTTTTTATCCTCAACTCAAGACACCAATTGATTTTTTATGTAGGCGGGGTTTGAATTCCAATGATGATAAAAAAATTACCAATTAAATTAACTTGAACCAACAAGTTCTTAGATTTAAGACTCACCACACCATATGCATATATAACTTGCCATTCAAAAAATTATTGGCAAGATTAAATGCATTTTAAAAAATAATAATAATTGGTAACAGAGGTTATGATGACAGATGACCCTTATCTGTGTTTTCCGAAAATGCAAATTGTAGTTCTATCAAATTTATTGCCACCTGATTCTTGATGTGATCAAATGGTTTTGTTTGGTATGTGTGAGATAGAATCATAGAGCTTTTGTTTGGCGTGCGTGAGCCTGAGATAGAATTTTAATTTTTAAGGATTACAAATGGAATAAAGATGGAAACCACATTAAATTTTTTTCCATTTTCAAGGCTATCTAATGAATTGCACCTAACACGTATTCTTGCGTCTCCAAAATTGCAATAAGCGCTTTTACTTGTGCCATCGTGCCTGTGTGTGTGTGTTTTTTTTAACAAAAAATATCTTTGTGCCAGGCCTTTGGCATAAATACCCCATACTAATGGTGATTCTTCTCATCTCATATTTTCACACAATGCTTCTTGTAATTGTACATATAGGCACAGCAACCCGTCTCCCCAAACCCACTATGGAGAATAAGGTCCTCGAAGACCAATTCTTCAAAGCAGAATTCAACAACGATGTCCAACAATATTGGATCAATGATTTACCAGAATATATTCTTGCTTCCAGAATTATTAAATCTATATTTGAATGGCAAGTTCACAACCCCCTCTCTCTCCCCTTTTTTGTTTTTTGTGTTCTCTTTGTTTTTGTGATTCAGTGATTAAAGTTTTATAATTCATTTTTCTTCTTTCATTTCTGGTAAAACCTTCTTGAAGTATTAACTAATGTTAGAGGTAGAGGAAAGTGAGAGTAGAAACCCGCTCTTTGGTCTCTCTCTTTCTCTCTCAAATAGTAAATTTCTATATCTTAATATAGATAGAAGAAAAAAAAAAAAAAAAAAAAAAAAAACTTACAATATAATGATGTATAACACATAGTTTCTCCGCCAATTCCTTTTAGTCTGTCCTCTCGGGGATAATATTTGCATTTTTTCTTATAGATGCAAAGAATGAATCAATGAAGGATGGAAAAACAAAATGTTTAGCTTTAAAAAAAAAAAAAAAAAAAGTCGAAAAGATGAATTATTATACTCAACCAAACCATAGATGTATTAGGATGATTGGAAGAAATTTTTTTTGCCTTCCTAGGCCCAAAACCAATTGAAGTTTAGATTTCCCACTTACCCTTTCCAAATACTTCATATAGGAATTCTATTGAGATAGTTTTAAACCTCTTTTTTCTTAGTTTAAAAAAAAAAAAAAACTTCTTTTTTCTTAGTTTTTGGTAATTTCAGTTGCATGGTACCAGTCCAAAATTTCCACATCCTAACTATATTATGAGACTAGCATAAGCTTGAGGATCTGTTTGGATTACATCCTCCAAGAATTTGTAGTACCTTTTTTTTTTTTTTTTTTACTAAGGGGTCAAAATTACAAATTGAATTCTGGTTTTTATCCTAGTTCAAACAATCAATTACCCATCATTT
Organism: Quercus tomentella; assembly: GCA_028535165.1. Lineage (NCBI taxonomy): Eukaryota > Viridiplantae > Streptophyta > Magnoliopsida > Fagales > Fagaceae > Quercus > Quercus tomentella. The sequence goes on from JAPQVY010000155.1 coordinate 12,270,294, forward strand.
TATGTTGCTAACTAACTGTTTGATGTTTAATAATCATTTTTCAGCACTCAGGCAAAAAATAGCAGACACCAAAGGAAATCCACATACTTGGTTCCTCTACCACTGTGGATTATGGAGATTCTCCCCTGCTAGGGTTGGTATGTCCTAAAACTCTTAACCAAGTCCTATTGTTTGTAATTTGCTATGTTATTCCATTTCTTGCTTATCATGTCTTTGACATAGACTACGTACACTACAGGCTAGTATTTTTATTTTGAAGTATTTTATAATTTTTATTGTTTTTACATGTCTAACATTCATAATTTGCATTGATCAACAGAAAATAAATTTTCCATTCCTTGCTACTCTTAATAGAGCTTTGAGTCTTGCTTTACTTGTCTTGTCTCGGTCCAGGACCTTCAGTTTGTTTGCAGAAAAGCCGAACAAGTCTGGTGAAAATTTGTTCAGACATTAGCATTTTTTTTTTTTTTTGTGTATTGCCAAAATTATATAGCTATCTTTTTTTGGTTATTTTCATTTTTTAAGGCTGCAATCAGTATGATATTATTATTAAAAAAAAAGAAAAAAAAAATCAGTATAATACTGCCATATAAATTGAAGTAAAAAGAGGACTTAGAAAACCTAATCACATGAAGTCCCCAAAGTACCTGAAGATCACAAAAAATAAACTAAAATAATATTCAATGAAAAGCATCCTCAGTCTGCTTGGTGCTCAAAAGACACTCAACCTTGTTACCATAAACGTATGTATATTTCTTCAATTCAGTGTTTATTATTAAATCATTTGCCTTTGAATTATGACATTATATATGCTAAGTGCTTAGAATTTGCCTCACCTTTCTCTTGAAAAAAATGCAGAATGCACGATCTACATTCTGTGTGCTATAATCCATATAGTGTCTTCTTGAGTTAGACCAATATATTAATTTTGTTTCTATTTTTTTATTTTCAGAATTGAAGATTATCGTACTTTTGCTCAAGAGTGTAGATGGCATTCAATAATGTTCTTTAAATCAAAGGGCTTACCAAATCTTTGAAGGCGCAATAAGCCCGGAAATTCTGGAAGAATGTAGATGGCATTCAATAATGTTCTTTAAATCTAAGGGCTTGTCAAATCTTTGAAGGTGCAATAAGCCCGGAAATTCTGGACGGAAGGTCAAATTGAACAAATGAGGGAGCATGTCAAACTCACACACCAAATGACCATCAATCTTACATCCATGAAACAAAAAAGTTATACTCACTTATATACCACAAAAGTTTTGAAAATTGTCGTAAAATTTTATGTATTATTAGTCTTATTACAAAAGATCACGTATTTGTACCGTTGTACCAAGTTTTTGTATGTAAAAATCATGTTGAATGTAAGTAATATATGATGTAAAGCATGTTACTAGAATTAATCCAAGTTGAATGCATTTGGTCTTACAATCTTGTGTTCGGTTCAGTCTTCTTCTTAGCAGAGTATGAAATAACATGAGATAAATGTTTTTTTCATAAGTATAATATGAGATAAATGTTTTTTTTAATAAGTATAACATATGATAAATGTTGAGGCCAAAGTTTGTGAAATTAAAGACGAAGTGAATGTTAGATCGATACTCAAGCAACAAATGTGTGGAAAACACTTTCTTTTCCTTGCATTATTTCCATTGCAAACTGCCTCTAGGATACAGTGAAATCTACTTTGACAAAGTTCCACAATTATCAATTTCCAAAATCCTATTCACGAAACTACAGTAATTCTTGCCCTAAAGTGAGAAGCGGGTTCATTCTAATATTGTGTGATAAATAAGCCACACTCTCATCGTACTTAGAAGTTTGAACAGTTTTCTGTAACTATTTCATTATTAATGTGGAGGAGATAGTCATGAACTACTTCAAATATATTTTTAATGATACCACCAGAACTTAGAACATAAACCATATTATTGGTGAGGTTGACAGGGATGTTATTGGAGGCAAAACTGGGCCAAAAAGCTTCATACGCTTCAATTAGTATCATTAAAGCTAAAAACGTGATTCATTGGGGCAACCATTGGAGAATTGGAAATAGAAAGTCAGTGAGAATATGGCATGATAGGTGGCTACTAACACCATCTATGTACCAAGTTGTATCCCCAAGGAAAATTTTACAGGAAGATGTGAAGGTGAGGGAATTAATCAAAAAGGTTCAAAGTGATGGAATGAGGACTTGATAGGTATGGTGCTTATGTGTCATGAAGCTGAATAAATAAAAATAGATTCGTCGTAGCAGCTCACTCCTGAAGGACAAGCTTATTTGGATTGGTAATTAACAAACACTTTTTCATGGTCAAAAGTACATATAGGGAGGGGTGTGCAAAAAACGAAGAACTGACAAAACCGCTTCAAACCGACCGAACCGATGCAAAAATTTCGGTTCGGTTTCGGTTCAGTTCGGTTTCAGTTTTATTATATAAAAAATCGAAAATTTCAGTTCGGTTTTTTATGGCAAATTTTAATACACCGAACCAAACGGAAATATATTATTATATTATATTTTATATTAAATATATAATATTTTGTAAATATTTGACTTTGATTCTCTAAGATACGCTTTGGCTATTCTAAAAAAAAAAAGATACGCTTTGGCAGCTTTGCGTTGGGCAGTGGGCCTCCATCACTTCATTTTAAAACAATTCAGTGACTAAGTAAACTAAGTTATCAAATGATTCAAAATAAGTTATCAAACTAAGTTATCAAGTGACTAAGTAAATTAAGTTTTTTTTTTTGTTGAATGACTTAGTAAACTAAGTTGCGGTGGGCCTTTTTTTGTTCAGTCATCAAATGATTCAAAATTTCAAAATTCAAATGATCCGGCCTAGCTTATCTTTTTAAACATAGCATTTTAAAACCCATTAGACCTATAATTAAACTAAGTAAATATCTAATTAAACTAATTAACTAAAACTAATTAGACTATAAAATCAAAAGTTGGAAAACCCTACCCTACATACCCCACACTTTTCACTCTCAAAATTTCCACTCTCTCTCACGTTCAGACTTCAGACGGCCTCCACTCCACAGTCCCTACCTCTCACGTTGAATCTCCCTCTGCCGCCACCTCCACACACCACCCTCCCCACGCCGGCTTGATCATCGACTTCTCATCTTACAATGAGTCTTTGTTTTGAAAATCTTGATACCCTCTGACCCTTTCTCTGTTTTGTGTTTCTCTCTGTTTTGTGTTTTAGGTTTTGAAAATAGTGAATCTCTGTTTTGTAGTAACAACATAAGATCAAGATGTTTATTTTTTCAAGTTTTAATGTTTTACATGCAAATAAAGTTAGGATTTTGAAAAAATCGATAACCCATGTGCTTGGCTGCTTGTGCTAGTTGGTTTCTTTATTAAAGTTAGCTCTAGGAATGGCAACGGGTCGGGTTCAGGCCAGGTTTTTTCATACCTAGACCCGACCCGCGGGCCAAGACTCGCGGCCCGGACCCGGCCCGTTTACTAAACGGATTTTTTTTCTGGGACCCGGACTCGACCCCACGGGCCCCGCGGGCCCCGTCCCTCATGACCAGTCCAGCCCAAAATCAAAAACAAAAATTTTTTTTTAAGAGAAAATCAAAAACAAAAATTTTGATTTATGATTTTTCAGCCCAAAATCACAAACACAAACACAAATCCAAACACAATCACAAACATAAACACAAAAATCACAATCACAGATTTCAGATCTACGATTTTCCCTTTCAAAATCACAAACCAAACACAAATTTCAGATCTATGATTTTCATTTTTCCCTTTCAGAAATCATAAACACAAACACAAACACAAACACAAACTCACATGATTGAGGCGAACTAAACCCAGAAAAAAAAAAAGAAAAAAAAAATGGAGAATGAGGCGGAGTGAGGCCGTGTCACGCTTGTGGCCATGGGCGAGGAAGATGAGAGGGGTAGAGGACTACGCCGTCTGTGCAACAGTGCGAGATCGGCGACGGCGAGGACGAAACGGAGTTGAGAGAGTAGAGAGCCTGTGCGGCGGCGGCGTGGGTAAAGCCTGTGCAGCGGCGACGTGAGGAAGATGAGAGGGGCAAAGGATTCAGTCTGCTTGTGGCCGTGTGTGTTGTGGGCTTGTGGCCGTCCGTGTGAGAGAGCTGAGAGATGAAGAGGGAGAGGTGGAGGTGTGACTGTGTGAGATGAAAGCTTGAAATGAGGAGAGGAGTGGAAAAGTTAGGGTTTTTAACTATATATATGTGAGGGTAATTTAGTAATTATATATATATATATATATAACCGGTCTTATCCGGGTCGGGTTTAGGATTTTTTTTATAAAACCCGGACCCGCTTCGGGTTTTTTTTTTAAAACCCATATCCGACCCTATTCTTTATCGAACCGGGTAAAATCCGGCCCATTAGGGTCGGGCCAGGCCGGGTATCCGCGGGTCGGATCTAAATTGCCATCCCTAGTTAGCTCAGCTGATTGCCTTTGTCTCATGTGGTCGTTGAAAATCTCGATAACCCTCTCTCTATTTTGTATTTTGGGTTTTGTTTAATACTAAATCAATAAAGTTAGGGTTTTTAAAATACTGAATCTCTGTTTTGTAGTAACAACATAAGATCAAGATGTTTATTTTTTCAAGTTTTATATGCGAATAAAGTTAGGGTTTTGAAAAAATAGATAACCCATGTGCTTGGCTGCTTGTGCTAGTTGGTTTCTTTATTAAAGTTAGCTGATTGCCTTTGAGTTATGATTGCCATCCCTAGTTAGCTCAGCTGATTGCCTTTGTCTCATGTGGTCGTTGAAAATCTCGATAACCCTCTCTCTATTTTGTATTTTGGGTTTTGTTTAATACTGAATCAATAAAGTTAGGGTTTTTAAAATACTGAATCTCTGTTTTGTAGTAACAACATAAGATCAAGATGTTTATTTTTTCAAGTTTTATATGCGAATAAAGTTAGGGTTTTGAAAAAATAGATAACCCATGTGCTTGGCTGCTTGTGCTAGTTGGTTTCTTTATTAAAGTTAGCTGATTGCCTTTGAGTTCTGATATATAAAGTTAGCTGCTTTTTATTTATTTATTGTTGATATATTTTTGTTTATTGTTGTTGACATGCTGTGAATCTGTGACTGTGATGTTGAGTTGTTATTTTCTTATTGATGTTACAAATTTGAAAATCAATAACCCCATGTGTTTAACTGTGATGTTGGGGTATTTGTTTATTATTGCCTTAATGTTGATGTGTTTATTATTATCTTATTGACGTGTTTATTATCGGCTTGTTGCTGTATACTAGAGTCCTTCTCATTCCTTTTTTTTTTTTTTTTTTTTTTTTTTTTTGTTGCTGACTTTTAATGTGTTATTGTTACTGTATTTTTTTTATTGTAGACTAGACTCATTTTGGCGTTAAATTTTATTTTTTATTTTTTACTTTTTATAGTTGCTGACTTATTGTGTTTTATTTTATATTGTAGATGAATGAGACGAGAAATCCCAGAGGGTCGACACAATGAAGCGGGTCAAGGGGAAACCAATGTGCATGAAGACAAAGGCAAACCCCCACTCCCACCAAGTGCAGGTAATATTGGTAAAAAAAGATCTTTTGTTTGGGGTCATTTCACTATTATTGAAGGGGGGGAAAAACCTAGGGCAGCTTGTAACTACTGTGGCACAACCTATGCTTGTGACACTAAGTTAAATGGCACTAGCCATGAGAACTCACATACAATCACAATGCTTGAAATATCCTTATAGGGAAGACAAAAAAAACCAATCAACCCTAGCATTCAAACCTAAAGAAGAAGGAGAAAGTAGAGGTAAACTTGTGCCTTAGGTGTTTAATTTTGAGGAATGTAAGAAAACATTGGCAGAGATGATTATTCTAGATGAGCTGTCTTTTAGGTTTGTGGAGGGTTTTGGTTTTAGGAAGTTTATGTCTGTTACCCAACCTAGGTTCAATCCAATCCCTTGCCGCACAACAATTGCCAAAACTTGCTTTAGGGTGTTTTTAGATGAGAAACAAAAGTTGAAAGAAGCCCTAAGAGAGCAGCGGGTCTGCCTTACCACAGATACATGGACATCCGTTCAAAATTTGAACTACATGCGTCTCACTGCCCATTTTATAAATAGTGATTGGAAAATACACAAGTGGATTCTTAGTTTTTGTTTAGTGGAAAATCACAAGGGTGAAACACTTGGGAAGGCGGTTGAGATGTGTTTACTTGATTGGGGGATAAACAAGATTCTAACTATTACAGTTGATAATGCTGCCTCCAATAGTGGGCTGATTTCTTTTATTCAAAAAAAGACTAAGCATAGGAAGGCAACAATTTTAGGGCATAAATACTTGCATGTGAGGTGTAGTGCTCATATCTTGAACTTGATTGTTCGTGAAAGGTTAGTTGAAATAGATGAGACAATAGTGAAGGTGAGGAAATCTGTGAGATATGTGAGATCATCTCCACAAAAACAAAGCACATTTAAGTTATGTGCGGAAAAGGAGAAAGTTGACTTTAAAAATCAGTTGTGCTTAGATGTGCCCACTAGGTGGAACTACACCTATATTATGTTGGAGAAGACCGAGAAGTATCAAAAGGCTTTTGAGTGATTGGAGGAAGATGATCCAAATTTTCTTATGACAATTAGAGAGGAGGCAAAGGAAGAAGGAAATGATAGACATGAGGTTGCTTGGGAAATGGATGATGTGGATTGGGAAAAGATTAGGATCTTTTCTAAATTTCTTAAAATTTTCTATGATACAACCTTGTGGTTTTCGGGTGCTAATTATGTCACTAGCAATTCTTTCTTTTTGGAGCTCATGTCAATTCATGACACAATTGAGTTGGAGCATGAAAAAGAGAGTTATTTATTGAGAAAAATGGCTGATTACATGAAAAAAAAATTTGAAAAGTATTGGGGGAACTTTGATAATATGAATCACTTGTTGTATGTAGGGTTAGTTCTTGATCCTTGATACAAGTTGAGGTATCTTGAGTATTGTTTTGGTACTTTGTATGAGAGGCAAAAGGTTATTGATATGGCAGGAAGAGTAAAGGTTGTTTTGGAGGATTTGTATAAATCTTATACTCAAAATCAAGTGGGGAGTAGTAGTGCTAGTGCTGTTGCACAAGCCCAAGGCCAAAATCCAAGTGGATCAATGGAGGGAGATGATTCTAGTGTGGTTGGCAATGAGGATGATGGGATTTAAGAAGCACTTAAAGGGTATTGATTCTTCAAATACCAAATCAGAGGTTGATAAACACTTGTTAGAGAGTTGTGAAGATGTCTTTGATGATAATTTTGATATTTTGGCTTGATGGAAGGTTAATTCCCCACGATACCGTGTGCTTTCAAGAGTTGTACGACATGTTCTTGCAATTCCAGTATCCACTGTGGCCTCAGAATCTGCCTTTAGTACGACTGGTCGTGTCCTTGATCCCTTCCGGAGTTCATTGTCTTCACTTATGGTGGAAGCCCTCATTTGTGGTCAAAACTAGCTCCGTCCTTCATCGGCTCCAATCTGCCTTCGTGCTGCTGTGGGTGATGTTGAGGAGTTTGAAAAGCTTGATGGAAGTATGACTATTATTTGTTATATTAAAAAAATGACTTTCTATTTCTTTATTTATTAAAAAAAATTCTGCATGTCTATTATTATTAAAAAAAAAACTGAATGTTTTGGATTCTTGGCATATTTATTGTTTTATCGTACATTCTGCATGTCTACTTCTTTCTTTATTAAAAAAAAAAACTAGATGTCTTAGATTCTTGGCATATTTATTGTTTTTATGTACAAGTGACTTTTATGTTTTTTTCATTTTTTGTTTGTAGAACTCGTGAGTGATGCTGCATTAACATCGGAATTAGGCATGTCCACACCAACACCTATTGAAGTTGATGGTTGAAGATTGCTCTTTGCTCTTTGGACGGGTGGTATTAATGATGACATAGGGTTTTGTTAATTTCTATTTTGACAGCAACTTGACATATTGATATGTACACTTTTTGCTATTAGACACTAGTAAACAATGGCTTACGTATAGATATGGGCTTTTATTTTGAGCTTTGACAATGACCTATACATAATACATAGACAATATATGATATTAGGCAATAGGCAATGATATATGACCAATTTATTTTGAGTCTTTGGCTATAATGCTATTATGTAGGTACTGACATATGGACAATATGTGGACATTAACATATTACTAATGAAGTAATGAAATCTGCACTAGTTATTTTTTTTTTGACTTGTACAATTTATTTTTTTAATCTTGTTTGTATTTGATGGATGCTTGTAACAAGTTATAGATTAGTTTGAGGCTTTGAGCACTAGAGCAATTTTTTGCTCTAGATTATTTCTGGATTTATGAATCTGTGTTGACAAGTTGTGCTTGTGCAAATGTATTGTTGACAGGTTATATCATGTTGACAGGTTATTTTTGAATTTATGAATATGTGATATATATTTTAATGAGTATAATAGAAGCTCTAAAGCAGGTTATGAATTTATGACAGGTTGTGATTTATGAATTTGCTATATGTGTTGTATTTTTGGATTTATGAATATGTAACAGGTTGTGATTTTTTTTTTATGAATCTACTATAATGTGTATTTTTGGATTTATGTTAAGTAAAAGCAAGTTATGAAAAATGTAAAATGCAAAGCAGGTTGTGATTTTTTCTTGTTTGTAAAATGCTTTATGGATGTGTAAAAAGGCCCAAAAATGGCCAAAATAGGAAAGGCTCGAATAGGGGTGTGCATGGGTCGAATTAAGGGGATTTTTTGACCCAACCCACCATGGTGGGTCAAAAAAAATTCAACCCAACCCAACCCAACCCAACCTAACCCACATGGGTCAGGTTGAACCCATGGGTTTGACAAATTTTTTTATTATTATTATTAAATTGAGTAGAAAAAAATATAAATATTAATATATTAAAAAAACCTAAAGATTAGTATCAATGTAACTCCTTAAAGGCACAACACTAATGACTAAACAACAATAATAATTTATTAGGATTTGTGTGAACTAATTGACTTTTATATAGGATAGGAAGAACTGGTTATTTAAAAAAATTTATTAATTATATATATATATATATATATTAAATTAGTATTAGTAGGAGTAATTGAGGAAATACTGCTCTATAGCTAGTTTTTTTTTTTTTTTTAAATTATTAAATATAAAATATATTTTAAATATATATTAAATATGGATGGGTCGGGTCGGGTCGGGTTTGGCAGGTTTGTAATTTTATGACCCAAACCCAACCCGACCCGCTATAAATTTTTTTTTTTGTAACCCAACCCAACCCACCAAGCCTTAAAAACCGACCCAACCCGGCGGGTCGGGTTGGGTTTGGCGGGTCGGTGGGTTTTTTGCACACCCCTAGGCCCGAATCTGGGCCACAACTGGTTCCTAACAAAGGCCCAAAACAAGTTTCTAAAAAAGGTTTCTAAAAAAGACTTAATTAGAGCATAAAAAGGCCATAAAACAAGAGGCTTGAATACTGCATTTTTTTTTTTAAAAAAAATGCCCAAACAGAAAATTTTTGGAAAAAAAACCGAAGGCCCAACTGGCCCAAACTCCAGGCCCAAAAACAGAAATCAACCGAAAAATCGACCGAAACCGAAACAAACCGAAACTGACGATTTTTCAACTATTTCGGTTGGTTTCGGTTGAGACTTTTACAAACCGAAAATTTCGATTTCGATTGGCCGGATAAAAAAAACCAACCAAACCGAACCGGTTATAGCCCTACATATAGGGTTGGTTTGAGCATGAAATCTGCAAGCAATAGAGGAGAAAGCTCAAATGGTGAAAGAATGTGACCCTTTTGAAGAAAACCATGGAAGATGAAGTCAAGAGTCCTATAGCTCAGTGGCATTGCCTGGTTTCTGATACAAGGAGAACAAGGGTTCAAATTCCAACCCCACCCCCTTGTAAAAATTGCATATTAAAACAACTGTGGAAGATGAATGTGGCAAATAAAATCTAGATGTTTGCCTAGTGAAGTCAGGTGTGATGCATGCCAATGAGATAAGGAATCCACTTCTCATGCACTGTGAGGTTATGAGAACGTTAGAGAGGTGTCGGTAGTTTTTTTGATGGGATACAACAGAGGCTCACGCAACAGGTGAACTTTGTGAATGTGTTTTGGGAGGTGGTTGATAACATGCTGAATAGGGGCCGGAGCTGACGTTTACCATTGCATAGAGAATGTGGGACCAGTGAAACAAGATCCAGCATTGGAAAAAACTAATGATGCAACACATAACTCAGCAAGTGCTACATAATATTTGACAGAATTCCAACAAGCCAAAACCATGAAAAAAGGCCAAAGAAATAGCGAGATAGATCCCTCCATGGCAGCTTGCACAAGATTTTCAAGGCTCAATGGCAGCTTGCACAAGTAAAAGGATAAGAATGGTTCATGACGCCATTTTTCAAGCTTTGCATTTCAACAGATTATCATGGAAAGTGATATTCTGTCAACCACCCAAGCATTGAAGCAGAAAGAACTGAAGAAGGCTTTCAAAGATTTTACAGGGTGCAAGATATCCTATATAGGCAAATATGGGGAACAAAGTGGCCCATACTTTGACCAGACATGCCTCGAGGATTTAGTGCTTGGATAGAGGTGCTTTTGGAGAAATATTTAACCCCAAAACTCCAAATTTCTCATGAATAAAACTATATCTTCTTTATATTAAAAAAAGGGACTAGAAAACTAATCATTGTACTAATAGAAATTTATTAACCAAAAAAAGGCAAATCTTCTAAACTATGTTCAGTTCGTGCAAAGCAGTGAAACATCTCAATGAAAAAAACATTTACCTCAATCCACAAAAGTTCATAAAATTTTTAAAAGATATGCAAAATTTGTTTATGGTGGCTGGGTGAAACAAAACTGCTGTGCTGAGGTTCATGTGGAACCTCTTTGCAAGTGTTGGTTCTATTTGGATGGCATGGGTTAAGGCAGATATAAATAAAAAATAGAAAGGTATACCAAACTAACCAACTTGAATAAGGAGGCAGTATATATTTATCCCTTCTAGAGAAAAAATCATATGTTCCCATCATCAATCCGTTCCAAACTCTCTCCTCTGAGTTTGTAAAAGTCCAACATTTCTTCTTCCACTGGATGGGTCTTGCCTACTATGACAAGGCAATGCAGAGGTGTTCCAAAATCAATCGTCTGTAGTTGCCTCATTGTACCTGCAACTATCATCTGATCCTCACTTCCCAGCCGAGCAAACCCAACACAATCGGTGTCTTCGTTGTAGGCTGCAGGACAATGCAAAAATCACCAGTCCTTAAATATCACATTATTTTGCAAAACTTAATACATCATATTTAGAACAATTTGAGAATTGATTGCGGCAAAATTTGGGGTATCAGCTCATGGAAGAAGGCAGGTAGCCACCTAGGCAATTGCCATCAGTTTTATACAAGCAGTTTGCATAAATTTTAAATCAAACTCAAGTAGTAAATTTGGTGAACCAAACAAGTGAAGGCCTGGATGGAGGAAAAATGATCCTTACCAGATCCTCCTTGTGTTTGCTCAACCTCCAGGAGCTGCTCAATGGCAGTGTTTATTGTCATGTATCTAGGTGGTTCATACTGCTTTCTTCCTCTGTAAGAATTCAAGGGGCAAAGCAGTGAAATCATAATCAGTATAAGCATTGGTAGAAGTGAAGTAACAGTATAGAACATAAGAATCACAGAAAAATTGAGAAGGCAATCATTCAGTTTAAGTACAGGCCTGCACAAAGATTCCAGTGAGGGTTCCTTCACCCGTATATCTGCAGGAACAAAAGAATTTGCAATGACATTTTTTAGTATAGACATCAAGATATGGCACAAATAGCAAACTAGCCAGAATTCAAAGAACTTTTTTTTTCTTTTTACTAGATAAGTGACTGGCACATGTTGGTCCATAAAGAAGGAAAGGATTATAGATTCTCAGAAAATCCGAAGGCTACCAGGACTAGAATATAGAGTCATTCACTCTAGATGCTATGTTGCTTTTTAAGACACCTAAAGCTATGAGGTCTAGCCTCTATGTTTCTAAACCAGGATGACTGACTGTCCAAGATTTTGATAAACAGAAAAGACTTTCAAAAGCTGCCTATTCATAATTGAGGGATAGGTGAGAAACACACAATAATACTATGATGCTATCATACATGAGTAAAGTAACCGGCCATAGTCTTCCATAAAGATGGACTTTGATACCTAAGCTAGGTTTATAATTTAAAATGCACAGAAATACATGTAGATTGAACATTGTTGTGAATGCAAAAGTCAGTGCTCCTTTGTTCTAAATTACTTGAAGTGTGTGTGCGTGTGTGTCTATAACATAAAAATTTGGTAAACGTATTTGGGTAATTCCAAGAGATTGCTACTGACATACCAAGCTATGTCTTTTTTATTTGAAGAGATAAAAGTTGGGAGTGCCTCACCTAGTAAGCAGAGTGTATGCAATCTGAGCAAGCGATTTTGTTTAATCTTCTCGTAAAAGCTATCGGGCCTCCATGTTTCGGTAAAGAATGGTATTGAAATGGTCTCTCCATAGCGGTAGAGTTGTAGCCCACATACACCAATTGCATTCATCACTGATGCATTGTGCACCACCTTGACTTCAACTCCCATTTTCTTTGCTCGCACAACAAGATCACTGTGTGTAGTTGCCCTGTGTTTGAAACTAAAGCATTAAACAGAAGAAGAATACATCCAGTAGAGCAAATCCAATAAATAACTATATTACTCCTATTGAAATATGTACTCTTTTTTTTTTTGCGGAATTTGAACCCTGGATGTCATGAACACACTAGGAGATGCCAACCAATTTAGCTACAAGCCTATTGGCAAAATTTTGGATCATTCCTCGATTTATACATGTACATTAACTGAAATTTGCGGTATTTGATAACCGATGCAGAGTTTAAGCTCCATGCAAGATTTTACTCCAACTACTGAACATTAACTGATTTTTTTTTTTTCTTTTCTTTTTCCCCCCTATTTGATAAATTACTAATGCCCACTAGTGCAAAACTAATGTTTCTTCACTTGCAATACTTAAAAAAAAAACACACACACACACACACACACCCAATAATTCAATAGACCCCAAGTATGATCCTACTAGAGCAATCCACAAAAGCAAAAACAAACAAGAAAAGTACATACCCAAAAGGATCCCCAACAACAAGGAAAGCCACGTCAGAATCACGAGCCTCAGATAGAATACCATCTGCTTTTTCCTCTACAATTTCCCTATCTGCAAGCGTAATAGACTTCCCATACAATTTTTCCTGCCCCAATTTAAAAAATAAAAAATAAATACTCAAAATCTGAAAAGAAAGAAAAGCAAATATTGAGAGAGGAAAGAGGTTAGAATACATACGAGTGTGGAAAGGCCATCGGAAGAGAGACCGAAAGAGAGGAGAGAAGTGTAGGCCTCAATGTACACCTTTTCGCACTTCTTCACAGCTTCTAATCCTCTCAGAGTTATGTCCTTCTCATCACCCAGTCCTAGGCCTACTATGAATAACATCTCTATCTCTCTCTCTCTCTCTCTAGCTCGTAAACCCCAAACTGACTGAAAACTAGAAGAGCTGTGGCTGGCGGCGGCTGAACCTGGCAATCGGAACGGGTAGAGCGGGGGCGATTCGGGTATGAGTGCTATTACCTGATTGGATGCGGGTTAAAGTGTGAAGACAAGTCGGACTGACAGACTAAACCAGTTTTTTTTTAGGATGCCAAAAATGCCCCCCCGCTGCCCGGTCTGTTAATTTTCTCCGACCCCCCTACAATTTCACATCATGCTACTATTTTTTTAACTTTTTATAATTGAAGGCAGAAGCAATTTCATTTTTAATTACATGGTTCAATTACTAACATTTAACTTATTATTATGTGTAGTTAAAAAAAAAAAAAAAAAAAAAAACTTATTATTATGCACTAATCTTGACAAGATAGTTGATTGAAAAATTGGATATAAAATTAAGTGTCTTAAGAGGCTAAGACTTTTTTTGGATTTTCTCTAGCCCAAAGTCTAACAAAAGATAATATGGGTCCGTTTGGTAATGTTGTTTTAATAACGTTGTTCAAGTATTGTAGATATTCGTGTGGGTGAAAATACGTATTGTGTTGTTTAAACAACAAAAACTGTTATTTAAACAACACTAACAAACAGACCCTATAAGTCTCACACACACATTTATATATATATATATATATATATATATATATATATATATATATATATAATATTATTTAAATCTTTTATATAATATATATTATTTATAGTTTAATTTTTTTATATATTAATATTCTATTACCCTTCCAAACACTTGCTTATGTACTTTTGTTGTTACCATCTCGTTTGAGTTGCCCCACTCTTTTCCATATCAGTTTTCCCTATCCTCAAGTAGGGGTTGAGACGCTCATAGTCTAATCCCATCCTATCCAATGATTCGTCCTTCTATTCTCTATCCATACCCAATCTTTGATGGATTAGGTTAACATATTATGAATCATATTAAACTTTGTAATAGAGAGCAAGCAAACAAGTTGAGATGGATCAGCTTGGGAATGACCTATTCAATAACAGATCAAATTATAATAAGTTACCACTCATATTACTCATACCCCTTTTTTATAGGTGCTATTGGGTGTGATCTAATTTTATCAAATCTAGTCGTAGTTCTCATCTTATTGTTCTTTGTAAGTAGTTGTTGTGATGACCTTAGAACTACTTATTGTTATTTGTAAGTAGTTGTTGTGGTGACCTATAAGGTTGTTGCAACCATCTTGCCATTCAACACAATTTTTAGTAATGATGAGAATTCGTGTTGTTTTAAGAACATAAAAATAGGGATGACAATAGAGCGAGATTGAGTTGGATCATGGATGCCTTGCCCCCATCCCATCCCCTCTTACAGAATAAAAAAAATCTACATAAAATTGGGGCACGATAAGTTGGGTAAAGACTTGATTGTCCATTCTTATTAACATTTTGTTGTCGTTGAAGGGAAAGCAAAGGGGTAAGGGCGATAGTAAGACTATTGAAAGAGAGATAAGTGTATTGAAAATAGAAATAAAATATATATATATATATAATAGAATAAACTATATATATAACTAATTTAAATATATGTGTGAAAATTATATATATATATATATATATATACACACACACATACAACCAAGTCAAGGTGGGGCTAGCAAAATCCGTTCCTACCCCATCTCTTCTTTTGGGTAGGGAAAACCCTTCTAGGAGAGGATGAGGTTAGTTGGATCAGAGCAGGAGGGGGGCATTCACCATCCCCAAATAAATTTGCCACCATAAGCCTAAATAGTATTCTCAAACTTGCACATTTTCAAGTATAGAAACCCTTGCATTTATCAAATAGCAGTTGGGGTGTTAAAAACAAGATTGGAGAGTGCCCACATTCTTGGAGTTGGATAGTTGTTTATCCAAAAAAATACATGATATTAGATGTTGAGGGGAAAATTTTGATGTTCCCAAATAGAATATGGGGTAGCCAAGCCGAAACTCAACGATGGGCCCTTGAAATAAAGCCCAAAGGTTTCGGTGTCGTGTAAGCCCGCCCAAGCAAGAGATAGAGGCTGCACCCTAACAAGAAAACAACAATAAAGCCCAATAAACATGTTAGTGTTGTTAGTATGTTATATTATTAGTCTTTTTATAGCATCATAGTTCAAATCAGTCCTCCAGCGGTAAGGGTAAAATTACACTTAGTCCAGAAAAAACAGATTTAAATAGTCCAATGGTCAATGATTAAATAAGTTTAGGAATGTGTTAACTCCTGGGGGTCCTTGCATGTCTCGGTTAGGGGAGTTCATTGTACTTTCAATCATCATTACATCAATGTGAGGGAAAAGTTTAATTGTTACATATACATTATATCCTTCAACCGTAAAATAAAAAGTAAAAATTAAAGGTTCCATGGAAAGCAGGGACGGAACTAGGATCAAAATTTAGGGGGGGCCAAAACCTCAATAAAAAAAAAAATCTTTAAAATACAAATTAGCATATATTTAATGTTAAGAAAATATCAACAAAAGAGATGAGAAACAAAATAACCGTTTATTAATACATTTTAAATTAATAATTTAAAAATAGAATTCAACATTCTTTTAAATAACAAAAATCATCTATAGTTGATTTTGTACTAAACTTTGCAACAATCTCCCTTCCAATCCTAATTTCTTTTGATTAATGATACATGAATTTATAAAATTTATATAATAAAATTTGTAATACTAATGACTGTACACTAAACATTAGCACCAATTTATTAACGCAACTATTCAATTCTATAATACCCCACATAAAATTAAACTAATTTACTAATAAATAACCAACTAGTAAGTAGTAAGTTTAAAAATAAAATAAAATAAATATTTTAAGTTAAAAATTAATAGCCAAACACACCTACCATCCCACCCCACACATTGATTAATGGCCACCCACGCACCCCACTCTCACTCACTACAAGTACATTAACTTGGTTTGTAATTTGTATTCATCTATCTCTCTTCTTTTTTTCTTTGTGCATTTTTTTTTTTCTTTTCAGCAAAAATAGTCATATCTTTTTCACAAAAATTCAAATAGTCAATCTTAACACTCATAAAAAAAAATAACTTGGATCTAAGAAGAAAGAGTAAGAAACAGCCAACACAGTAACACAGATGTTGTAGTATAGTTGTTTGCCAGTTGGGTTTTATCATTTTCATGGGCCAATTTGTAACTTATTGGGAGGAGGGGGGCCAAAAATAATTATTTTGGGCTCAATTGTTAAACTATTCATTAAATGTGTATACTATTACTATTTAAAAATAAAATAAAAAAATTTTGGGGATGGGGGGGGGGGGGGGGGGGGCGAGGGGCAATGGCCCCCCTCTGCCCCTTACTAGTTCCGTCTCTGATGGAAAGAGATAATTTCCAAAACATTATGGCCTTCATCATAATAATACTAAACAAAGATTAAATGCTTCATTGTTACAAATAAAAGAGGAAAAATAGGATGGAATGAAGGGAGAGAGGGATCCCAGCTCAGTGCAGCAAATATTAAACTAAGATTTTGGTGAGTGTGTGTTCATAAGGCATGAATGAGACAATATGGTTTGTTTTGAGTAAGTGGGATGAGATTAACTCTGAGGTTAAGGCTTTTTGTGAGTAGTGGGCTGTAGGGGATGAGTAGTGAGCTTAAAGAAAGCTAAACCACCAGTAAAATGGCAACTAGATCAGGAATTTCAGAGGGAGTCCGTCCCCCCTTGTGAGCTAAGATGCTTTTGCTTTTATAATGGAGTTTTAGAGAAGCATTAATTAACAAGAATCCAAAAAAAAACATAGGCCTAATTCAGGGGAGCCAGACAACTGCATTAATAACCTGGATTTGGCCTAAAAATGGGAGATTTGCTTTTGGGGCTGCCTTGCTTCTTTGGGTAATGGTGGGATTTGGAGTAATCTTGCATTAAATGCTAAGATTGCTGAGATTGTGTTCAACCAATGGGATTAAGGCAAGTATTAAGGAAGAACCCTAGTGCTGTAACTGAGATTCGAACCCTAGGAAGTAGGATTCAACACCCCAAGCCAGGTGTCAAAGTTTAAGCCCACTTCAGAGGGTTCTGTTGGAGATCCCTTTAAGCCCTCCAAACCACATGTTCTCAACTTTTCCCCTTTAGGATTCATGGGCTTGGCACATGAATTACGTCTTGAATGTTTTTAACATTTATAACATCAATTTGTTGAAAGGTTGGATAATTTGGTTTCAGCTCCCCTTCCGCTGGAGGTGTAGTCTTGAGGAAGATGATGGAGTCCCTTCATCTTTTTGACTTCAGCTGATATGACAGTCCTTAGGCACTATTCACGTTAGGTAGAGGGTGGCAGAAAACTGATAGGATAGCCCCTAGTTCATCCTCAAAGGCTTGGTCCTCTTGTAGGGGGCTCTAGTTGTTTCTTTAGTTAGGGATGAACAAAGGCTGGTTGCCCACTTTCAAGCCTCTTGCTGGGACCTTTTTGGGCTAGAACTTTGCTTCATTTCAGCACCTTTAGTTGGACCACGTGGCCCTTTCTTTGCTTGGGTTTTTATAAGATGATCGTTATGGGTTTTGAGAGTAGATAATTCATAAATTCCATAAGCTTGTAATATTATAGTAATAGGTTTAAGAATCTAAAGTATTGTTCATTATTGGACTTCTAGGTGAAATAATTATAATATAGTATTTTGCCAAGTATTGATAACCTTGGGTTTCCGATAAATAATGCTAACGTAAGTTGGGCTTTTGATATTGCCAATGAGAATTGGGTTTTTGATGTTGCCAATGAGAATTGGGCTTTGTCGCCAATGAGAATTGGGTTTTAATATTGTCAATGAGAATTGGGTTTTGATGTTGCCAATGTGAATTTAGCTTTGGATAAATAAATCGCCATGGTTTCAAACCATGGGTTTTGATTATAGATTTGAATTCCATTGATAAAGTTGTTTTGCCATAAATTTGAGTTATGGGCTTTTCAAATATTGCCAAGCATAAGTATTTTTGGGCTTAACTAAATAATGATAATAAAATTAGATAAAATATAAGTTTTTTGGGCATTTGTGATAGTTTATATCATGACATCATGACCCAATTTAGATAATGAGATATGAAATATTTGTGATTAACATAATAATAAAACAAAAAATATTTGGGAAAACCCAATAACTTATTAGTGGTATGAATAGGTGGTACTCAAATAAAATTAGGTGTAAAAAAAAAAAAGTACCCTAACACTAGGTTTCAATTTTCAACCTGGTATCAGCCAAAGAAACAGTGCGCCGATTATTCTTTCAGCCTTGTTTGGTATATCATAACAAAAATTAGTAAAAGAATGAAGGTGGATGGTTATATCAATAATCGAATTGTACAACAGGAAGGCATGAAAAACACTTTGACAGAATATAAAATAGGTGTATAGAAACACATGTAGGAAATGCGGATCTCTTCCTGTTTCTCCAGTAATGAGTTAATTATCCAATGTATTGAAATCAAAATCACTGCTACTTCTTCTTGGGTTCAGTCATCATCCTTGAATTCTCTGTTCAAAGCAAATACGCACTCCGTCAACAAAAAATTCAAGCTTTCTCATATTTTTTAGTAGGCAAGTATTTCATGTTGGTTATACACATGACTAGAAGTCCCACAAAGAAAAAATTTAAGAACTTAAGAAATCAATATAACATAATTAGGTTCAAACTCATAAGTTTAATCTTTTGGGTTAAGTGGTGTCATTATATATTATACTAATTTCTCAATTGGAAAATCTTACCTAATAAGTTATTAGTAATAACCAGCTGATCTATTGGCTAACTCATCAGTAGGATTCGCATAATTGGAACTAAATAGTCTACTGTATAAACATATAATTGTCTTTCTCAGTATATTCCCAATACAGAAATCTGAACTTTAAAACTATTTGGTTTATTAAATCAGCAACATCTAAATATTGCTGTGATACCTTATTAGGCTAAACACAAGTAATAAACTGGTCCAGTTTGATTTCTTGTTAATGTTATTATCTCAATTGGCATAGTGGTTTTTCATTTATAACTGAGCTGTTGTAGTCAAAATTATTATCTTACTTCGTTTATTTTCTCTTCTGCTCCATTTTTTGGTAGCACAAGCAAAAAAAACCAAGTTATATTAAAGAAATCCATACCTGCGATCAAGGTATCGAGGTTGTATCCCACTGCCTTGACATGTGGTGCATGTTAATGAACCGGCACCTTCACAATTGATGCATCGAGAGACGTCCTTCTCATCCCCACCAAGCTCTACTGTCACTGAACCAGTTCCTAGGCAAAATCTGCATTTCTCTGGGGAAGAGTTATCCACTTTCATGAGAGTAAAGATTTGAAACAGCTATCAAGCTGGTTCTTGCCAAAAAATTTTGAGTTCCATATGGAATTGCAGTTGAGTAACTGCCCTTCTTTTTTTTTAACTATATGGTATCCAGATTGTGAGTTTGCAAAAATGAGCCCCCTTGGTGATAAACTTAAAACTAAAATCTAGGATCAAAGAGTAATATACCATGTATAATATGCTTGCACTAGTGAAGATTAATTAATTGATCAAAGAGTACTAAGGCATATACAGTTTATTTGATCACCCTGGTTGCCAACTTTCTATATAAAATCTAAGCCTACATTTGCAATTTGCTTTAATAAAAAGTCAATAAGTTTCTGAACATAAGTTAGTCTATAAGTTATGACTAGTTCCGCAGTGTGATGGGCAATGTAAGATCCTAATTCTGGCCTGTTAACTGCTGTGAATGTAAATGGGACAGAGTTTACTTCCAACCTGGTTTGGAAGAAAATTCCTCCAACCCACTACGTGGCGATGCAAATGGCCATCCACATGTACCTTTTGTCACATTACCTATTTAATAGATCACGTGACTTGTTTAAATAATTTAATGAGTAGTGATTTAATACACGTGGATAGTTGTACGAATTGCCATAAAATGGATTGAAGGAGATTCTCTCAAAACCTTTTCTTGATTGATTTACATTGAATCCATGTAAATGTGTAAATCAATCAAGAAAAGGTTCTTTATGCCATAATAACAAACAATTTTACCAAAATCACCACACCTTGTGGTAGCACTAGAGATAAGAAGTTGAGTCTACTTCTCAAAAACCACAAAGAAATGGAGCGAATCTATAACCCATCGACTAGTCCAAAAATTAATAGTTGACATTGGGGAATATCCATTTAATGAATTCTCATAATATGGTTCAGAGCAATCCTAAGGACACAATTTTTTTAACAACATTTTTCACAACTTGCTAAGGTCACAGGTTGTGATTAGAGCAACATCACTTTCACATGACTCCATCACTGACATCACTTTTATTATGAACCAATCACAATAGGCCACATGAGCAGTTGTGAAAATTTTTGTATCCCTGTAATTATTGAATTGTTGAGGTGCAAAATTTTATAATAAGAACTTAATCGTGTGAAAATTATGGACATTATCCAGAACCATCTTAGTTGTATTAAACTGAAAGATTAGAATTCAGCATCTTGACCCATTGAACAAATAAAACAAAGCATCAACTTCTTATATTACACACCATTTGGTACATACCATTCAATCTTCATTCCTTCTTTATTAAACATAAAATTTCTATAGTTTTCTATATTTTCACTCAATTAGCTTCAAGGCAAACATGAAAATTTCACAATTCAGAGCAATTTAATATTATTACTTACGTGCACCGGTGCCATTGCAAGGGAAGCATGGTTGAGTGTTATCTCGCTTTGACTGCAGCAACATAAACAAAAAGCCTCAATTTTAGTAAGTAAAACAAAATAGAATTTACCAAATCTAACATTACAAAATTAGAAATTTACAAGAAAGTGGAAAAAGCACTTACAGCATTATCAATTTGGGTTTCATAGAAGACAGGAATGCCTATCCCAATTGCAACACTAGCAACCCCAACAGTTATCGCCACCACCTGAAAATGTTATTTCCAAATCACTCATAGAGAAACAAGGAATATGTTATTATAAAAACAAGAACAAAAACAAAAGGGAATGGAGAAAGAACCGTGTTTTGATCAAGATCAAGAGCTCGAATGCATGGATAAGACACTGGTGACCGTTGATTTCTTGAGGATTTGTAAGAGAAAAAAGAAGTGGTAGGAGAAGAGAGCTTGAGAGGGCAACAAAGAAATGGAGAGTGCAAGCGAGGTAGTGAAGGTGCTAGTGACATTTTTTAGTGTAGTCCAATTTTTGTTGAGGTCTCTATCTCTAACACACACGGTGTGAAAGACTTTGTTTCTCACCCATTAGAAGCAGTGTGGAACTGAAGCAGCTAGAATTGAAGTCCATCACTAGTGGATTTGGATATGTGGGGTAGGTACAAATATTAACCACGAGACACTTGGAGACTTTCATGTATCACAATTCACAAATGGCAAATGTTCCTCCACGAGGATTCTCTGCTGTGAACTGTATATATATGTGCATTTTGTGAAATTTGGGCTTAAATTTTTTGAACAGCCCAAGCCCTCAACTATAACAAGTCCATTTCGTTCTCTGGCAGGACCAATGGGAGTTTGTGACTCTAAATCTGAATGGCCCAAGTTTCAAAGCATGCCCAAGGCTCGTGTGTGTGCTAAGAGCTTAACGATAGGAAGGTATTTGGGGTATCCCCATATGCATCATCCTTTTTTCTTTTCTTTTTTTATATTTAAAAATAGGATTTTTTTTGAGAAACCAAAAATAGGATATAATTAATTTCAACTTTTAGGCTTATAGTGTGAGCTCCATGATGATTATTCATTATCATCATGACATCATGTTAAGAATAATCATTATGGTGTTGATAACAAGAAATTTTACAAATTGAGTTAATTAAAACTCACATGCATTATCTTTCTTAGTGTGTGTTTGGTTCCGCGTTGCGTTTGCTGAAGCTGCGTTTCTGTTTTTTTTTTTTTTTTTTTTTTTTTTTTTTTTTCACGCGTTTTGTTTTGGAGTAATGCGGTTACTGTTCATTGAACAGTAACGAACAGTGTATATATGTACTGTTTATGGACCCACAAATTACACTTTTTATCAACTTTTTCATTAAAAATGGGTCCCACGATACTATTCACACATTTAAAAATTATTTTGCTACAGTGTTTTCAGTTTTCAGTTTTCAGTCTCAGCAAAATAAGTTCTATCCAAACACACCCTTAGTCATGACAAAATTAAGATTTTAATTTTGGAGGGACCAAAGTGGGAACCAAAAAAAACAAAGTTATATTTCAGTAGAGGAAAATATACTTAAATTTAAGAATAGATATACTATACAAAATCAAACTATTCAAGCAATAAATAAATAAATCTAGTATCTGTCTTAAAAAATCAAATTAATCATTTATCATAAATGAATTTAATGTTCTTTTGAATCTTGAAAATAATCAATAAATAAATAAATCTAGTATCTATCTTACAAAATCAAATTAATCATTTATTAGTGTTGAGGGCCATTTGTGAGAATCCAGGTGGAAAAGAAAGAAAGTCCAATAACAAGGGCAACAAAGAATTGACAAAGCAGACAGCAAGACCATTAGGCCCAAGCGGCAGGAATAATGGATCACAGGCCCAAGAAATAAACAAATGGGTTTTGAAGAGGCAAGTGGGCTCAAAGAAGCCCGGAAAGAGAGAAATAGCATCCCATGGGCAGTATATGAGATAGAAAAGCGAGAAAGGGCCGCCGCAGACCCAAAGTAATGCAAACTAAGAAAGTAAGGTGTTTATGGCAGGCCCATAAACCCTAAGGATGAGAATAAGGTTATTAGGCCAGGGAAGCCCAATGAAGTTAGTAAAAAGCCCATGGGAATGTAGAATTAGCAAAAGGGCCGAGGAAGCCCAAAGAAAGCAAACGGGCTGAGGATGCCCAAGGGAAAGCCAAAAGGGACATAGGAGCCCATAAAAGCAAACCAATGGCCATGCTAAGCCACTGAGAGAAGGAATAAATGGCTGGCCTAAAAAAGGCCCAGCAAGATTAAGTTATTGCAGCAGGAATAACAAAATGACATTGCAAGAAATAAGGGAAACTAAGAAATGGGCCAAAGAAATGTAAGACCCATCATCAAATAAAGCCCAGCTCTTGAGAGGAGCGGGAAAACAAAAGGCAGCCCACATAAGAGGTCAAGAAACACGACAGATGAATAGGCAGCAGGCAAGTTTTGGACACATATGGAATGAAGGCATGCGCAAGGCCCAAGCACCACCAGCCTGTACCCAGCCAATACAGAGCATGGTGAGATCGGGGGGTCAGAGGATCAGAGGGCATGGTTTGGTGGTGGGGAGAGGGGAAAATCTATTTTTATGATTTCGGCTTAGGCTCTTTCGGGGAGGTGTTCTGTTGGGATGGCTTACTACCCAAAAGAGGCAAGTTGAGTTGGAACCATTAGGTGCATGCCATGAGGGATAGGGAGAGAGAAATAACCCAAACCGTGGCAGGGAAGGGTGCCACGGTAGACTGGCAAACAAAATACTCTTCCTTGTCTGGCGATGGGAGGGCGTCACACAGAATGGAACAGTGATGGTCGGCCAATACACCCAAACCAGACAAAGGGAGTAAAGGGCTAAAACAGTAATATCGGGTCACGGCAGACACTATAAAAGGAGGGTCTTGCCGTGAATAGGGGAGAAGAGGAAGAGGGGAAACAATGGGAATTTTGACTAAGAAATAGAAAACTTAAAAGAAATAACAAAGAAAACGAAGTGAGAAGAAAAGAAAGAAATAGTGAGAATTAGAAAGGTGGGCATGCACCGGTAGATTGGTCCCTTCTCTCCCTCATGAAATCCGGCCCTCTGTAAGAAAACTCGAGAGTACCTACGCAGAAAACCACTCAGACCCGTTTCCCTCAGGGCGGTTAACCTCTATGGCAGGACTCTTTCCTGAGAGATTGACTGCTTTGAGGAGGAACGTTCTCCCCTTTGTGGTTCTGCTCCTGCGGATTGGATTTCTGGTTGATTTCCTCTAACATTCCGACTAACCCATGCTTATTAACATTTGATGTCCTCTGTTATGCCTTTTTCTTCTTTTTTTCTCTTCCGTAAAAAAAGAAAACAAATAGTATTGTTGTTGTAATTGGTTTTAAGGGCTATTCGGTCAATTCCCCATTAAAGTGGCTAGTTATTTTCTGTTTATTTTATTATTATCATGTCTACCTGCCATGATTTATCTGAAATAGTTTCGCCTGCCGTGGACACGTCCCTGGCAGATTTGGCCTAATTTGCGCACAAGCCGGACCAACTTAAACTGAAGCTGGGTCGGTCCCGACTCTTTTATCTAGAAAACTTGGGCTTAGTGCAGCAGGAGGCAGCCCAACACCATTAGCACGGCCCACCCCCTTTACAATTGGCGACTTCACTAGGGAGTTGGGAAGCAGATAGGGGCAAAAGAAAAAGAAAAAAAAAAAAAACAGAGCCCCTTGCAAACAATGCCACCAAAGTCCAAGACGACACGGAATATGAGTGCCGTACCTTCGCAAGAAGAATCCAGGCCAACAACGCCCCACCAACAGCAACTTAACCAAACGGAAGGTGCTAACAGAACGGGGGCTGATCCTCAGCCACAGACAAGGGTCCCCGCGGACAATGTCAACACCTTTATTGAAGTATTGCAATCATTGCAGCACTCGCAGCAACAAATGATGGAAGAGATCCGTCAACTGAAGGCAAACAAAACAAAGGAGAAAGGCAGCCAGCATGACCCAGAGCATGCGGTAGACAGAGAGGAGACACTGGCAGGAGGTGTCCTACGGAATGCAGAACAACGCTTCATTACTATGGCTGAAGTAGCGGCTCTCCTGGAGCAAGAGAGAGCCAAAACACCAAAGGAGAGGTTTTACGCACGAAAACCTCCTTACCTTCTAAAGGTACTCAGCAAACCATACCCCGAGAGGTATGAGCCAAGGGCCTTTGCACAATACGATGGCAGGAAGGGAAGTGCAGTTGAACACGTGAGCAAATTTATTGATACCCTTGGCCCTTACGCAGCAGACGAAGACTTATGTCTGCGGGAATTTTCAAAGTCATTGTGTGACCGGGCATACACCTGGTACATCGGCTTAAAACCAGGATTGATCCCAACATGGGATGACATGGTGGATGTATTTTGCACTAAGTACTTCCACGGAGAGGAAACAGTAACACTCGTAACCCTGTAAGCGACCAAGCAAAGGAATGGCGAGGATTTGATGGAATACATCAAGCGGTTCAGGGACATAGCACTTGACTGCTACGACCACTGTGAAGAAAGAACCTTAGTAGAAATGTGCATGACCAACATGATCCGGGAATTTAGAGCTGTCCTGAAAGATCTAGAAATTTCCCAATTCGCACAGCTATTGCAAAAAGCTAGGAAGACGGCTCAGTCTGGAAAACCCAGTTCAGACAAAAGAAACGCCCCGCAGGCTATGGCAGTGTCCACTGGAGAGCAGAGAAGGAAAACAGAGGGGAGGGAGTATGATACACCCCACCCTTACCATGTACTCTTAAGGAGCTGGATGTGCTGCTAGACAAATGGATAGCGGATGGGATCTTTAAACCCAACTAGGTTTCCAGAGAGCCCACGGAGGAAGAAATGAGAGATCCTCACTTTTGCCGCCTGCACAACTATATACAACATCCCACCGCAGAATGCTGGGCGCTTCGCAGGTTGGTGCACCGCAGGATTAAAGAAGGTACATTGGAGCTAACCTAGTAGGAAGTCCAAAGAAACCCACTCCCAAACCATAAGGGAAAGGGTATAGCAACAGTGGTATATACGCAGACCCAGGAGAGGACGAGGAAGAAAACTTGGTCCTGCCTGCCGCGACGATTACCACTCTACAGTAAAGTGCCAAGTTCAAAAATCTATTTGACCAGTTGGGACTTAGAGTAAAGGAAAGGAAAATAGCCACGGAGGCTTTGGTGAGTATTGCCTCCGGGGCAAGGGTGGAGTGCCTGTCAGCAGAAATGCCAGAAGACAGAGCCCTCCTACAGGAATCAACAGAAATCACGTTCAGCAGTGAGGATATGGAGGTGGGACACTCGGATCACAGAAGGCCTCTCTATTTAGCAGCATCCATAAATCAAATCCCCATCAAGAGGGCCTTGGTGGATACAGGTGCTTCCATAAACCTCATTCCATTGAGCACCTTGCAAGCAGCAGGAATTTCAGAAAGAAAGATCCAAGGATGCCTAATGGAAGTTGTAGAGAGGGAAAATTCCCGACCTATCACAAGCTGACACGTCACATTACCAAGTCCACAAAATATAGCCAATTACAAAGCGCCACGTATTGCTGCTAGGTTTTGCTATCACTACTCAGAAACCAACAGAAATTTGCCAAGTGTTATGCAAAAACCAATCACGCATCAGCGCATGTGTAAGCAATGACACAAGTAGCTTCGCACGTGTAAGCGATGACACAAGTAGCTTCGCACGTGTAAGCGATGACACAAGCAGCCTAGCACGTGTAAGCGATGACTTAAGCAGTCCAGCACGTGTAAGCGATGACGCAAGTGGACCAATCAGACTGTGACATGTGTCACCAATCAGACTCCGCCACATGTCGCTCACCCACCTCTAAACTCCTATAAATAAAAGCCTTCCTAAGGCATTTGAGGAGACCAAGCCATCTGAAGCACAAGCAGCATCAGAGAAGATTCAGAAGCACTCAGAAGTACAAAAGCTCTGCAGGAATCAAGTCTCAAAGCCTTCAAGAACTTCAACCCCAAAATCGGAGAACATTCGAAGCAGAATCATCCAAACCGTCTGCCTAGATCCTAAAGTTTGTGGGAATCAAGCTCAAAGGTCTGAAAACATCAACAAATCACAAATCAGTGAAGCTCTACGGATTCAAGCCTCCAAAGCCCCAAAGAACTTCCACCACAAACCTTCAAATACAAAGAACATTTGAAGAGGAATCATCCAAATCATCTTCTTAGATCTCAAAGTTCACTGGAATCAAGCTCAAAAGCCTCCAGAAACCTCAAGAAATCACAAATCAGTGAAGCTCAACGGATTCAAGCCTCTAAAGCCCCGAAGAACTTCCACCACAAACCTTCAAAAACGAAGAACACGAAGAACGTGAAGAACAAAGGATTTCCAACAAGCTCATAGCCAGAGATTCATTGTAATTCTGTTCCAAAGATCTTCGATCCATTCTTCAGCCAAATTGAAGTACATTGGGTGTTCAAATCAAAATCACATTACTACAAATCCAATCAACAAGTCTTTTAAGGAGATCGAATCAGAGGATAACTCTTTTGTAATTACAGAGAATTGTACCACACAATCATCAATACAAATTCGCATTTACGACACTATTTCACTCGCTTGACTTATTTCGAACCAAGAAATTTAGTCGCTTACAAATTCTGGCACGCCCGGTGGGACATCTCTGCCTCTCATCTCATTCTCCTTCAAAGAAAGAAATCTTCATCACCTTGCTACCAACTTCAATGGCCTCTAACAAGAACATTCAAGCTTTAACAATAGCTACTTCAACTAAACTTGGTATGGCTACCACCAACAACTGCTTTGGTGCAATCAATTGTAGCCAACCCAAAGCAAACAATCAACTTCAATTTCAATCAACCAAGGAAGCCAAGGTCCAGACAATTATCTCCTTAGACCCTCTCACAAGAAACAAGGTCATCATCAAGAACATCTCCACCTTGGAACACCTCAAGTATGGGGGCAAATCCCCTTCTTCCTTCACAAGAAGTTGGTCGCATGATTTCTCTCCCATCAAAGGGAACCCAAAAGATGAGATTTCACGTGTCAACTTCAATTTACTTCCTTCTCCATCATCTTGGGAAGTTGTGTCAGTCATGATGACTAATACCTCTACCATGGAAGAAAAGATGGCTGAAATGGAACAAAGAGTTGTCCTTCTCACAAAAACACTTGAAGATAAGGACCTCCAAATTGCAACTTTAATGAACAAACTCGAAGTACAAGATCTTGGTGAATCAAGCCATGGTCATAAATTCACATCTACGAAGGATGACGAAGGGAGAGAAATTGAAAACACTCCCCGACGAGAACAATCTACTTCGGTTGCTTCGTTATCAGTTCAACAATTGCAAGACATGATAACAAATACCATCCGTGCACAATATGGAGGTTCTTCTACAAGTTCTCTCATATATTCAAAACCCTACACAAAGCGCATCAACAACATGAGAATGCTAAATGGGTATCAACCTCCTAAGTTCTTGCAATTTGATGGCAAAGGAAATCCTAAGCAACACATTGCTCACTTTGTAGAAACTTGTAAGAACGCAGGGACTCAAGGAGGCCTCCTTGTAAGGCAATTTGTTCGTTCACTGAAGGGAAATGCCTTTGATTGGTATACAGACTTAGTACCTGAGTCAATCGACAATTGGGAGTAACTTGAAAGAGAATTTCTAGACCGATTCTACAGCACGCGTCGCACGGTAAGCATGATGGAGTTTACTAATACCAAGCAATGGGAAAATGAGCCGGTGGTCGATTATATCAATCGATGGCGTTCTTTGAGTCTAGATTGCAAGGATAGACTTTCTGAAATATCTGCTGTAGAAATGTGCATCCAAAGGCATGCATTGGGGACTTCTTTACATCCTTCAAGGGATAAAGCCTCGAACATTTGAAGAGTTAGCAACTCATGCGCATGACATGGAGCTGAGCATTGCTAGCCGTGGAAGTACAAAGCCTCCCATACCTGAGGAAAGCAGGAGGGAAGTAAAGAGGAATGATACAAAAGTCAGCCTCAAAGACCCAATGGTTGTTAACACTGCCGAAGTCAAGGTTCCAAGAAGAGGAGCAAATGCAAATGAAAAACGACTTGAAGGATGGCAAAAGAACGAGGTGCGTCGCCTAACTTTTAAAGAACGTGAGCAAAAAGTATATCCGTTCCCCGATGAAGATGTGCCAAACATCTTAGAACAACTATTGCAATTGAAGCTGATTGAATTGCCAGAAAGTAAGCGGCCAGAAGACATGGGAAAAGTTGATGACCCTAACTACTGCAAATATCATCGCATCATTGGCCACCCAATCCAAAAATGCTTTGTCTTCAAAGAACAAATCATGAGGCTTGCCAAAGAAAACAAAATTGATCTAGACTTTGATGAAGTTGTCGGGTCAAACCATGTCACCATTGCTTGTGATGTACTTCCAACTCTCAAGCAGGGGGCAAACACTAACCAAGCTCACAAGTTGATCAACAATGATGATGGAAGGATCGGCCCCATCAATGGGAAGTTCCTTAAACACTTCTACACTTGAAAATCGAGGATTGCTCCTTGGTAAGAGTTTAAACTGCCCACTGTAGCGCTGCAAGAGTACATGATGTCTTCCTGTTACCCTTGAAAGCATACCAATAAGGAGAAATTAATCCCACTCCATGCCACCAATTGCGAGTGTAGCGTAGTGGTTGGATGCCGATGTCACTCTTGAGGCTGAGGTCTCGGGTTCGATCAGTGGTGATACCCACTATTATACACTGCGCTCCCCTTTTTGCAAAAACACATAAGAAAAAAAAAATTATAAAGAAAAAACAAAACAAAACAAAAAAATCTTTTGAACTACGTGATGACTTGATCCCTCTCGAGGGTACGTAGGCAACTTAGTATCTTTTGCTGAGTTCAATCACGCACAAAAAAAAAATTATTAAACAAAAAAAACCAAAAAAAAAAAAAAACCTGTTGAACTACGTGATGACTTGATCCCTCTCTGAGGTACGTAGGCAACTTGGTATCATATACTAAGTTTAGTCACATGAAAAGAAGAAGAATTGCTTGTCTAGCTTGAAGAGTTTCTCCATAGGCCATCAACGTGCTTTCAAGAACCCTTTGATTGGCAAGGCGTTACTTAAGATCAGTCAATTACTCACTATATGATGCTCAATGATTTATGGTAGAAAATGACAGCTGCAAAGAATTAGTGTTACTCAACTTTCCTTGAACTAATGATAAATATAAGTTGGTTCTTGGTTGTGGAGTAAAATAAAATCTCCAACTTCTTCTGCAAGAAATGAAGTCTTCATGGCATCGTCCATCTTCTATGGACATTCTCCCACGTTTCTAAAGTATGCTTCGCATCATTTATCTCCTGGGGGCATTCTCTTGTACCTTGCAAGTCTAAACTACATCGTCTCTTTTCTGAAGTTATGCCACTTCATAACTCTGAAATTTGGACCACATCATCTCCCTTCTGAGTGGTGTCGTTTCACATCATGTCTCTGAAATCTGGATGACGTCAACTTCTTCCGGAATGATGATAGATTATATATCCGAAGTCGGTGTTGCATCATCTCTCCTCTATGGGCATGTTCGTGCAATGTCAAAATTCTTGGTAGCATGTTTCAACATCTTCAAAGTCTCGATAAGGACTACTTGCATCTTCAAGATTTTATTGGCAACTCCTTGCATCTTCAACGTCTTGTTGGCATCGCCAAAATCTTGATGACTGGCTACAGTGCTATGCAACCCTCGATGTTTGAGCTATGTTGCCTTGGAAAATTGGTGTTGTTGAAGCTTTATTATAAAGGTTAACATTGGTGCAACGTTAATGTAAGTGCAAATATGGCTTCATGGCAAAGATGAAGTATTGACGTGGCTTCATGGTAAAGATGAAGTATTGACGTGGCTTCATGGCAAAAATGAGCGTTGGCACGGCTTCAATGCAAATGATGGTGCAACTTCAATGCGAGTGCAAGTGCTGATGTGGAGTGTTGTTGTGGCTTCATGACAAAGATGAATGTTGGCATGGCTTCGGTGCAAATATTGCTTCATGACAAAGATGAATGTTGGCATGGTTTCAATACAAGGACAAATGCTGGCACGACCTCCTTGCAAAAACTCTTGATGCAACTTTGTTGCAAAGACTCTTGACGTGGCTGTGTTGCAAAGATTCTTGAGATGGCTATGTTGAAAAGACAAGTGTTGGTGCAGTTTAATTGCCAAGAAAAGCATGCTGCATAACAAAAACAAACAACAATAAAGAATTTGTCAAAAGAAAATCTCATGGCACGTCTCAAAAACAAAAAAGAAAAAAAAATCAAAGAGAGAGCTTCAATTCTAATCTCTAGCCTGTGGAAAAAAAAAAAAAAAGAAAAAAAAAAAGAAAAGAAAAAAGAAAGGCATAATTTCTCTACACTTAAGAGTATTATGCTACCCACTGAAGGCTGTTTGTACAACTCAATGCATGCCCCGGATGGCCTTATATAGAGATTTGTAGAACTCAAAGTCAGATTTTGCAAACACTCAAGGTCAAGGAAGTCTGCACCAAACCTTGAAAAGAAAAGGGTGCTCATAAATGTGTCATGCTATCAGAAAGAAAATATTACACTAGACCTCAGAAAAAATGGCTTATAGGCTGCAAAAGTACACATGTCATCTAAAAAACTGCCGCACTAGGCCTGGGATGGAGCTCTAGCACAAACATTGTTCAAAGCTACTTATGCTGCCGATCTTGAAAGTAAAGACATTGCTGCTTTACCAATGTCAAACACTGTCAGAGCCACCGAAGACATTAATCCACTATCAGAGCCGCCCACACAAAAAAAAAAAAAAAAAGTCATCATAGACAAATTGTCACCCACGGCCTTCTCTTTCCAAATCTGCGCAAATCCGGCCTTCATTTCACAAAACTAATACCACAAGGCTGTTAAATGGACTTCGATCTACAAAACCCAGAAAGGTCGTCAACAACGGAGGCACCACGCGCCGCCACAAACTTGCGATGACCAACGGTTTAGTCCTTCAAATCTGTGCAAATCGGGCCACTAATTCAGAAAACACAAACCACCACAAGACCCATCGACCTCCGATCTACAAAACCCAGGAAAATCAACCCCAAAAGTCCTGCCACGCGCCCTCAAGCAAAGCACCCGCGGCCTACTCCTTCAAATCTGTGCAAATCTGCCCATGATTTCACAAAACTGACAAAACCATGGTCTTCTACGGCCTTAGATCGACAAAACCCAGAAATTTCGGGACCAAAAGAGCTGTCACGCGCCGCCAGAAGATCCGCCGTTCACAGCCTCAGTCTCACGCTCCACCTCACCCAGCCACGCGCTCGCACGTGCCACACGTGCCTCCAGCGCTATAACGTCATGGATGACGTCATCCTCCACTACCGGTCCGACCCGTTTGTCCAGTCGACCCGTTTTGACCCAGACCGACCTGCAAATCTGACCCGGTCCGAACAGCCTAAAAAAAAAAAAAAAAGAGAGAGAAAATACTTTGACCAAATGGACCTTTGACCTTGACCAAAAAGTCAAAATTTTCAAAAGGGGCCTATCCCACTCAGTTTTTCGCGTACATTCCAATTTTGGAATCTGTTTCTTTGTTCAAGACTCGAAAATTGTGCAAACTGTCCAAATTTCAGAAAGTTGACTTTTGCACAAATCCTGACCGAAAGTCAAAATTTTCAAGAAGGACCTGTCTTGTCTAATTTTTCACGTAGATTTCGATTTTGGGGTTTATTTCTTCATTTGAGAGTCCGAAATTGCTCAAATGGTGTGATTCTACAGCGGTTGGCTTTAATGTGAACTTTAACCAAGAATCAAGATGTCTGAGCAAAGCTTGTCCTAAACGGATTTTCACATAGGTTCTAATTGTAAAATCCGCTTATTTGATTTGGACTTGGAAACCACCTATGTGGCACACTTCTCCGAAGTACTAGCAGTGTCCAAGACTTAAGCTCCTGAGATCAAAATTTGAGATTCATCCATTTAATTGGGATCCCCTCAGGGTTATTCTCCAGACTTCATCAAGACTTCCCTCTCAAAATACAAATGAACTCTCACAAGTGTGTCTCGAACTTGAAATTACACTGGGTCATTAGTTCAACCTACCATTCTCGTTCGGTGCCTACCAGTCTCCAACTTACCATTCCCGTTCGGTGCCTACCGTTCCCATCTACTGTTCTCACCAAAAATTCTCAACTACCATTCTCAACTACCTATCTACCATTCTTCGTCTCTCCACTATAAATAGAAGGGCCGGATTCATCAAGAACTCATTAAAAAAAAAAAAAAAAAAAACACTGAGTCATGAAATGAAGATTTGCTTCTTTCAAATTTTCAAGTCCTTCTCACAACCATTTCTCACTATAGCCTTATCATTCTCAACACCTAGCAACCGATATTGCTTAATGATCCGTTTGAAATCAACCCTCTCATGATTCAGTAGAAACCCTCTTCACAACATCATTGTAGTTTTGAGATCCAAACAAACTTTGTTTCTCCACTTAACGACTACATTTGTCCATAAAATTTCTCATAGCATAGCTTGTATCATTGTTCCTTGTAGTCTCAGATCTACATAATCAGGAGATCTAAAGCCAACTGAATCTCTCGTACCCTAGCTCAAGGAGCTTCCTAATTGCTTTGGGCACTCCATAGTCCTTCTCAAGTTGTTTGGTCTTACAGCAAAGGTAGAGGTTCGGAACAAACAGCAACTTGTTTGGTTTCAAAGACCAGAATCACAAGTTAGCTCCATCTTTCATTTTTTTGTGCTTTTCCAACAAGTGGCAGTAGGTGAAGATGGTAAAAAGTGTTGGGGTATCCTTCAAATTGTCTTCCATCCAACACTTGAAACAACCTCCAAGGCATCAGCTCATCAGAATTCAGCCTTTGGTGCCGGTAAATGGTCACCAAAGCCTTATTCCATGTCCCCACCACTATGGGACCCAAAGGTCATCGTTGCTGGTACCTCAAAACTCACTTTCTGGAATTACTCCAACTTAAAATCAGCTTGAAGAATTTCAGAAGGTATTCTTTTGAAATTACTTCAACTTAACATCCGTCGGCATGGTCCCATCATGCATGCACATTCTATGACTTACCGACGGACCTCATTCAGCATGCAGTCAGTCCCATATCCAAAGGTGTACTTCCCAGAGACATCTACACCAGAGGGTCCCCAACATACAGGGCCAGCGCCATGGTGGGTATGTTTCATCCATTCACTTTGCTTCATCTCCATCTTCTTCACACCACCACCAGCATACCCAAAATCCATAGACTTCTGAAATTACCTCAACTTAACCTGAGTGAAACAATTACACATGCGCATTCAACCACTTTCCCACATGTCCTCGCCGTAATCCAAGGTATATTCTTCGGAAATTACTTCGCCTGGACTTCTTAAAAACACAAGGTTAGCCCCATGACTCTGCATGCTGTACCCAGCCACCATTCTCTCATCTTCCCCATCTTCAACATCTTGTGATCGCCGCCAACGATCCAAAATACTCTTCTGAAATTACCTCAACTTAACCTCTGTTGAAATGAGTCAATTTTGCAAGTACATCCAACTTCTTGCAAATAACTTTCCCCCTCACCAACCCACTTCAAATACCATAGAACACTCTTTTGAAATTACTTCAACTTAAACTATGCTGAGAAGGCTCGGTCATGCAAGTACATTCAAATACTCACAGACCCCTTTTCGGTCTCATCAAAGTCTTTCATATGGGTGGGTCTACTCTTTGGAAATTATCTCATCCTGCTGAAAGCTCCACCACCTTCAACTACTTCACTTAAAAAATCAAGTGTAAAAACCAGTTTTCGAAACTCATCCCCACACCACACTCCAAAACTGTATGCGTGAACGAGTCTCAAGGGGGCATTTGTAGAGAGGGAAAATTCCCGACCTATCACAAGCTGACACGTCACATTACCAAGTCCACAAAATACAGCCAATTACAAAGCGCCACGTATTGCTGCTAGGTTTTGCTATCACTACTCAGAAACCAACAGAAATTTGCCAAGTGTTATGCAAAAAACAATCACGCATCAGCGCACGTGTAAGTAATGACACAAGCAACTTCGCATGTGTAAGCGATGACACAAGCAGCCTCGCACGTGTAAGCGATGACTTAAGCAGTCCAGCACGTGTAAGCGATGACGCAAGCGGACCAATCAGACTGTGACATGTGTCACCAATCAGACTCCGCCACGTGTCGCTCACCCACCTCCAAACTCCTATAAATAGAAGCCTTCCTAAGGCATTTGAGGAGACCAAGCCATCTGAAGCACAAGCAGCATTAGAGAAGATTCAAAAGTACAAAAGCTCTGCAGGAATCAAGCCTCAAAGCCTTCAAGAACTTCAACCCTAAAATCGGAGAACATTCGAAGCAGAATCATCCAAACCATCTGCCTAGATCCTAAAGTTTGCGGGAATCAAGCTCAAAGATCCGAAAACATCAACAAATCACAAATCAGTGAAGCTCTACGGATTCAAGCCTCCAAAACCCCGAAGAACTTCCACCACAAACCTTCAAATACAAAGAACATTTGAAGAGGAATCATCCAAATCATCTTCTTAGATCTCAAAGTTCACTGGAATCAAGCTCAAAAGCCTCCAAAAACCTCAAGAAATCACAAATCAGTGAAGCTCAACGGATTCAAGTCTCTAAAGCCCCGAAGAACTTCCACCACAAACCTTCGAAGACGAAGAACACACGAAGAACGTAAAGAACAAAGGATTTCCAACAAGCTCATAGACAGAGATTCATTGTAATTCTGTTCCAAAGAACTTTGATCCATTCTTCAGCCAAATTGAAGTACATTGGGTGTTCAAATCAAAATCACATTACTACAAATCCAATCAACAAGTCTTTTAAGAAGATCAAATCAGAGGATAACTCTTTTGTAATTACAGAGAATTGTACCACACAATCATCAATACAAATTCACATTTGTGAAACTATTTTACTTGTTTGATTCATTTCGAACGAGAAATTTAGTCATTTACAAAAGTAACGGGGTTCGGCGGAAGAGGTGAGTACACCGCAGGCCACGTTCAGTTATGGTTGAAAGTAGGCCCTATAGCTTCTTTAGCTCGTTTCCATGTGGTCAGAACGGAAGTATCCTATCATGTGCTCTTGGGGAGGCCCTGGTTACACAAACACCGACTGGTCCCATCCACCTACCACCAATGTGTGAAAGGAAGATTGAATGGTAGGATGATACGCATAGCTGTAAACCCCTCGCCATTCGAGCAAGTAGAAGCCTATTTGGTGGAAACCATGTTTTATGACCAATGGGCTCCGTCCGGGGAAAACTCGGTTTCAAAGCCGCAAGAACCTTCATGCCTAGGTGGGAAGATGTCCGAGGTGACCCAAAACCCAATCTAAGAGAGTTACTAGCGCGAAAGAAGAAAAGAAAAGAAGCGTCTGCCGCAGAGCCAGATGAAACACCTCAGTGCATCAGGGTTCGAGACCTTGATGGCAGGGTTGTGTATAAGTTATGAAGGTGCGTGGGGCCCACGAGTGAGATGCAAGTGGGTCCCACCCAAGCGCAACACAAGAGTTTGGCGTGTTACGTCGCTAAAGAAAGTTTGGGAAAAGAAGAAGAGAAGGATGAGGAAGTTACGGCAGAAAAGGACACACAGGTTGTGGCAGAGGAAGAGTTGGAAGAAGTTGACCAAGGGTCTGATTCACGAGAACCAAGGCCTATCTCAATTAGTGCAAGCCTGACAGAAAATGAGAAGTCAGAGCTGATACTGTTGTTGAAAGAATTCAAAGACGTTTTTGCTTGGGACTACAATGAAATGCCAGGACTGGATCCCGGGCTAGTTGTGCATACATTAAATGTAGACCCAGAGGCTAGGCCGATGGCCCAGCCTGCCAGGATATTTCACATAGAAATAGAGGGGCAGATAGTCAAAGAGGTGCAGAAGTTGCTGGCCGCAGGATTCATCAAGCCTATTCAGCATCCTCGCTGGCTATCCAACATAGTACCAGTAAAAAAGAAGAACATCCAGATAAGATGCTGTGTAGATTTCAAAAATATCAACAAAGTCTATCCAAAGGACGAGTTCCCATTGCCAAACATGGATTTACTAATAGATTCCGCAGCAGGAAGCGCCATGTTTTCGTTCATGGACAATTTCAGTGGATACAATCAGATCAGGATGGCACCAAAGGATGCAGAGAAAACTGCTTTCAGAACACCCATGGGTAATTTCTACTATACTGTGATGCCCTTCGGGTTAAAAAATGCGGGTGCAACTTATCAACGAGCAATGACGGTCATATTTCATGATATGATGCACCAGGAACTAGAAAACTATGTGGATGACATAGTGGTTAAATCAAGAAGGAGAGAAGAACACTTTTGCATGTTATAAAGGGTATTCGAAAGATGCAGAGCTTTTAAGTTAAGGATGAATCCCCTCAAGTGCGCATTCGGAGTGTCCTCTAGGAAATTCTTGGGTTTCCTGGTTCACAACAGGGGCATAGACGTGGACCCGGCCAAAGCCACGACCATAGCAACTATGAGACCTCCAGCCACAGTAAAAGAGTTGAAGAGCTTCTTAGGAAAAGTCTCATATATCCGGAGATTCATCCCTGGATTGGCATCAATCACCTCTGCCTTCACCAAGTTACTCAAAAAGAGGCAAAGCTTTGAGTGGGGGGAAGTGCAGCAAACGGCCTTCAAAAGGCTACAACAGATAATGATGAACCTCCCCACTGTGCAGGCTCCTATCCATAAAAGACCACTGCTACTTTATTTGGCAACCAACTCTTATGCCATCGGTGCACTAATCGCTCAGGAAGATAGAAGTGGTGCCGAGCAGCCAATATACTACATCAACCGCGCCTTAAAAGATGCAGAAACTCGTTATCCAAGGGCAGAGAGAGCATGCCTGGCCATTGTATACGCTTCACAGAGGTTGCGTCACTATTTCTTGGCCTACGAAGTATGGTTGATGACTAAGTCCCATGCCATTAAAGCTCTGTTACAACAGCCGATCCTCTCTGGCAGAATATCCCAATGGTTGCTACAGTTATCACAATACGATTTGAGAATGGGGACACCTAGGGCAGTGAAAAGTCAGGCTATAGTAGATTTATTGGCACAGTTTCCAGGAGAGGAAGAATTCCCGCTAGACGATGAAGTCCCAAGGGAAGTAGCCATGGCAGAAGAGGTCAGGGAACAATAGGTGATGAAATTTGATGGGTCTTCTACTACCCATTTCGGAGGGGTGGGAGTAGTTTTGTATCATGAAGAAGACAAGGCAGTGGCGTTGTCATTTAAGCTGGAATTCCCCTGTTCAAACAACACGGCCGAGTACGAAGCCTACCTAACCGGGCTTGCCACGGCTCTCGAAATGGGAGTCAAACATTTAAGGGTATTGGGAGATTCGAACTTGGTTGTCTGCCAGGCCAAGGGAAGCTTTTCCTTAAAGGAGCCTAGCCTAGCCCCATACAGAGCGATGGCCCAGAGAATGGAAGAAAAATTTTCAACCTTCGAAATAGAGAATGCTCCGAGAAACGAAAACCGGTTTACGGACGCATTAGCCGCACTGGGTTCGCAAATAATCTTCAAAGGGAGTAGCACCAGGATAGAAGTCAGCAAGAGGGAAGAATCCATCATTAAGGTGTTAAAGGAAAAGTTCCGGGAGGAGCAGGGCGAAGGGGATTGACGGATCCCCATAAAGGAAATCTTGATAAAGGGAGACGATGCAGTAGGATTAAAGACACTAAAAGACTACGCCTTGGTAAAAGAAGAGTTGTACCGCAGGATGCCAGGCGGGGTCTTATCCAGATACGTGGGGCAGGAAGAAGCCCAGAGAAAATTGAAAGAAATACACAACAAGACTTGCAGGTCCTGCGGAGAAGTCAGTATTTACCGCAGACTTCAGAGAGCAGGCTTCTATTGGCCAAGTATGGGTAAAGATGCAGATCAAGTCCAAACCTAGTGTGGGACTTGCCAGTTTGCGGCAGATAGGGAGGAGAGTTACGCTGTATTTGTCAGCGAGGATTGGAGAAGCCTTTTCACGCAGTACCTAACAGAGGGCATCCTGCCATAAAAGCACAATGAAAGATACAAGCTTAAGAGGTTGGCAACACGTTACTTCTTGCATAACATGGTCCTTTTCAAAAAAGGATATGATAGGGACCCTTTGAGGTGTTTGGGCCCTGAAGAAGCAAAAGAAATGATAAAAGAAGTACATTCAGGAGAATGTGGTGAACACCAGGGGAAGAAAAAGCTTTACAGATGCCTGCTGCAGATGGGCTACTACTGGCCAACCATGAAAAGAGATGCGGCAGAATTTGTAAAAAGGTGTCACAGTTGTCAAGTACAAGCCAACTTGATTCATACCCATTCATAAGGCTTGCATAGCATGGTCACCCCATGGCCTTTCCACACTTGGGGGCTAGATTTAGTAGGGCCAGTTAACCCACCATCACGTGGATACATATGGATATTAGTGGCCACAGAGTATTTTACTAAGTGGGCAGAAGTAGTGCCACTCCGTAAGGCCACAGGGGGAGCAGTGGCAAACTTCATCAAAGAAAATATAATTGTAAGGTTTGGGGTGCCTCACAGGATCATCAGTGACAACGATACACCATTTGTCAACAGTGATGTAAGGAGGATGCTAGAGTTCTACCAAGTCAAGCACCACAGGTCATCACCTTATTACCCTCAAGGGAATGGGCAGGTAGAGGCAACAAACAAAACTCTCATAAAGATCATCAGTAAAATGAGCCAAGAGTATACGAGAGGATGGGCGACGCACCTACCAGATGCTCTCTGGGCTTATAGAAAATCACTAAAGTCAGCCACAGGCTTTTCACCCTTTTCCTTAGTCTACAGAACTGAGGTAGTGAGCCCGGCAGAAATAATGACATCGTCCCTGAGGGTCATGCAGACGCGAGAAAAAGAAAAGGAGGGAGAAGTCATCGCGGCAGAAAGGTGCGAGGACTTAGAAGGGCTTGATGAAAAGAGAAAAGAAGCCCAGGAACGCAGCCGAAGATACAGACAAAAGATGACTGAAGCCTACGGTAAGATGATCAAGGAAAGAGTGTTTGCAGAAGGACAACTTGTGTTAAAGGTGGTAGACTATGTCAGGCGAGGCCTGGCAGGACCATCTAAGTTTGCACCAAAGTGGGAGGGACCCCTTGTGATAAGGGAAGTGCATCAAAGTGGGTATTATCGCCTAACTCAAATGGATGGCAGGGACTTAATGGATCCCATCAATGGGAAATGGCTGAAGCATTATTATGCTTAGGGAAAAAGAGTTATGTGGTTGTCCCTTTCTTTTGTTAAGAAAACTTTTATGTTTCCTTCACTTTTTTTTATTCCTCCAAGTGATTATGTCACAGAAGAAAAAGTTGTAACGTGCTTTCATGAGTATGTAATGAAAAAGTACGAAGTATTAGCACCATGTCATAGCGATAGTAAAAGAAGTAGCAAAATGTAGCATCATGATTACAAACTCAAACTGTGACAAACACACGCCAAATAACTACTGTAGGAAACATATAAGTGTTCTGTGCGACATAACAAAAACAGAAAAGCAAAGAAAAGGGAAGGGAACTGCGCCATCATCAATGGAGTCCGGAAATGAGACTCTGGTCTCCAAAATGACTGGGCCCACCAACGCCGGAAAGAAGACGCTCACGACGACCCTCCAAATCCACCACCTCTTTCTTCAGAAGCTCGATACGGGCATCTATAGCATCAACGGCTGGCTGAACTCTCCTCATAAAAAGGGCTTGGGCAACTTCACGAAGATGATTGAGAACAAACTCCACAGCAAAGCCCACGCTGATAAGCTCCTGAATCACGGCCTTCCATTGCAGGATTCTCTCGGCAGAAACAGAGTCAATAAAGTTGTGCTCGATGTCGTTCAGCACACATCCCAACATCTTCAAGAAATGCTCCCTAGCAGAACGGCCAAGACAGAACTCTTGCATAAAATTACCACGGCTGCTGTAGATCATCACCAAGTGAGAAACGCAATCCTCGGGAACTCGGAAGCCATAAAAATCCACATAAGGAGGACCGGAAGCCCAAAAGTTTGCCGGGCCAAGGTCGTTAACCTCCGGCTGGTCAAAGTGGGCAAGGAAGGTTACAGCATCATCCGGGACGGCGGCAGAACTGCTACCCACCTCAAACTGAGAAGGGACAGTAGGAAGTGGACCTATATATAAAAAAAAAAAAATGCAAGGCAAAATAAGAAGCCGTGGTCTAGGAAGAGAAAATTTACAAAAAAGGATGATATAATGAAAGGGAAAGAAAACTTGCCGGAGCTACCAGGAATGGGGGCTGTGGGTGTAGCGGAAACAAGTACTGTAGGTACAGCTGAAGCAAGAGCAGTAGGTACGGCTAAAAAAGGTGCTGAAGGTGCAACAGGAATGGGCGCTACGGGTGTGGCAGAAGCAGGCATTCCCACGCCTGTTGCAATTCCTGGCCCCTCAAAAGTCTCTACAAGCAAGAAGATAGGCGTGCAAATGAAACGCAAGTACAAAAAAAAAAGAAAAGGAAAGAGCAGGGGAGGAAAGATACATACCTATGAAGTCAGGCTCGGGCGAAGCACTCTCCTCTTCATCGGAATCAGAAATCCTCTTCTGCAGGATGGGCGCATCCTCGGGGTCCTCAAGAATGTCATCAGACCCCTCAGAGGATAAGTCCGTATCGGGACCACGGGTAGCGGAACCAGGAATGAAGGAAGGAGTAACAACAAGGGAAGCACCGCCCTTTGCAGCCTAGGAGATAGCTGCAAAAGGGTCACTGGTCGAAATAACAAGCTGCAGAACTGAAGAAGCTGTCTTGGTTTGAACGGCGGTAGGAGAAATGGCTCTCTCTGGAGGAGCGGGTGTCTCGGCGAACAAAGGTGTAGTCTCACCAACCCCTTCGATATGAGTACACTCTTCTTTGGGTACCGGCTCGACGGAAGGGGTGGAAGCTTTGGCAGGAGCCTTATGTGCAGCAATAGAGGGAACGGGTGTTGCGAATACCACATCGGCCCCATCAAAAAAGCCTTCCATGGGTACACCCATGGAGGTGGAAATCTCCTCGACAGTAGGGCGATATATGGATAGAGGTTCAGGCTCCTCCTAAAAAAAAAGGGGAAGAAGTTGAATACAAATACCGACTTGAAGACCAAAGGAATTATTAAGCAAAATAAAAGCCACATAGCAGAGAGAACACGTGTGAAAAGAAAAAAAAAAAAAGACTTACCTCAGATTCGGGCTCATCAAGCAAGATAGGGCGGGTAACTGACGAGTCCTCCTTATGCTTAGACTAAAAGGAAGAAGGAAGAGGAAATTAGCAAGGTTAGCCGCAAGAAAGTTAAAAGGTATTTTTGTCAAAAAAAAAAAGGGAGAGATAACTTACCCTCCGCTCAGCAGTAGACATAGGATGAGGGGTTGTCTTCCTTTTGCTACCTCGAGTTTTGCTAGCCGGGGAAGCACTTGTAGGTGGTAGTGGGGTGGCAGGCTTGGCTTTGCCAGCAGATTTAAGCTTGGCAGGAGCTTTCTTACTCGGTACAGAGGTGTTTATTACTTTGACCTTTTTCTCCCAACCGGGAGGATAATTGCCAGCATGCCAATACCATCCTTTTTTCTCTGCATCCCATTCAAAAAATGGCTGACCGGTTCTGTCTCCTAACATACGCCAAAACAGACTTGGAAGGAAGAAGCAAGCGAGGGTTAGCCGAGATGACCATACCTAGCCCATCAGGGGGAATAAGAGAGAAGCCACGGCAACCCACTAGCTCATCCACAAATGTAGTCATCACCGCGTGCCAATAACCGTGCATGGGAGGAGTACAGAGGCCTTCCCTTAGTGAACCGGGAATTGTAATGGCATTGAAGCGCTGCCTCCAAAATTCAAAGGCAGTATGCCACAGGAAAGGGCAGACTGAAGTAGGAGATTCCATGAGGAAGGAAATGTCATCGGGGATATCCTGATCTAATC
The DNA here is from genome assembly GCA_028535165.1 of Quercus tomentella. Classification (NCBI taxonomy): domain Eukaryota; kingdom Viridiplantae; phylum Streptophyta; class Magnoliopsida; order Fagales; family Fagaceae; genus Quercus; species Quercus tomentella. The sequence continues at coordinate 12,313,559 of JAPQVY010000155.1, forward strand.
CAAACTGCCTTCTCACCCGGTTAGCAGAATAATGAACAAACCTAATGCCTTTGTCGGCTAGGTAAGGCAGCCATCCGGCATTAGTGACCTCCAGATAAGTAATCCCTATTTCATCAAAACTAACCAGGGGGGTATTAGTCCCAATGGTGTTAACAAACGAACCCATGGCAGAATCCATACATGTATAATTTGCACCCAAGTTTCTATAGGCCCTCCAAGAAAAACCAAAGCCCTCATCAAAAGACTCAACCACAGAATAGCTAATGGGCTTCAAGCCAGACAAGCAGAAAGCAAGCGGAAAATCAGACTTAAACCTACCGCAAAAGTCAGTAATTACCTTCGGACATGTCTGGTACTTATCTCTAGCAAAGCGAGCAGGTCTGCACTTTGCCAAGTATTGAGCACAACGCTCAAATAATAACTGCTACAGTATGGTACAATGGACGGAAGAGGTAACTATATGGCAGGACCTAGCCTGACTCTCATCACTACGAAGAATGTCTAATTGGACATACAGATGCCCCAGGAACATGGGGGCCAACGGTAGGCTCACCCCAGCAGATATTTTGATGGCTAAACGAAAGTACAAAGGCTTTATGGCGTAGTGGGAGTGGGACCCAAAAAACAAATTTACAAAGCCAAAACGCAAAAAAGTCGCGCGGCGAGCAGCTACAGAAAACTTAGAAGAAGAACTAACCCAGTATGACAGCTTGGCATTTTCGGCCATCCTTTTCCTCAGTTCGGCCTCGATAGCCTCTTCTTCTGGAGAAAACTCTAGAGTGGCAGGATCGGCATCACCAAAAATAGGCAGGAGTAACTGATTGGCCACATCTTCAAGGGTAACGGTGAGTTCGTCGTACGAGAAAAAGAAGGTGTGGGTGGTGGTACACCACCGTCGGACCAAATGTCGGAGGTTGTAGAGGTCCCGGAAGTTTGACAGACAGCGAGATGAGACAATAGCTTTCAAGACGCCGGCTCGATGCAACAACCCCATGAAGCCCGTGTTAGATAGCTCACTGTCGACCCATTCTCTCCAACCCAAGGCAATGCCAGACCCAAATTCGAAATGAATGGGTACGGGAAGTGAGATGCCTTGGCGAATGGCTAGATCGGGGATTGAAGATACTAACGGAGCCCAAGAGACGTAAGGGTTTCGCCGGCCAAGGGCAAGCCATACGTGACCCGGCGGCGGTGGCGCATAGTCACCAGAAACTTTTGGAAAGTGAGGGTGGGCTTCATACCACGGATTGATCAAAGGGGCGCATTCACTATTGGGGTCGCGCCGTGTCTCTTCCCCAGCAGACTGCTCCGAATCGAAGTTTTCCATCTCCTCGCCTATGTCAGGAACGGCGGGAGAGTCGGAAGCGATCGCCTTCCCTTTACGGCGGGAAGAGCCTTGGCTTTTCACCGACGACATGGTGAGAAGACTTAGTCGGAGAAAATAGGTACGGGTGTTTGAAAAGGAAAAGATAGTGAAGAGTAAGAGACGGAGAATATGTGTTCTTGGAAAAGAAGGAGTTTGTGTTTAAAGTGCAGAAGGATTCCTCTTTAAATACCCAGGTCATTAATAACGGCACGAAGGAAGGCGACGGGTCAGCCATCAGAATGGGATGAAATTAATGAAACGGCGGCTATGCTTAGAAAATAACTGCCAAACTGGGAAATTCTAAGAGACAACCCTGTTCACAGTAGGAAAGAAAATATATATATATATATATATATATATATATATATATATATATAAGAAGGGGTCCATAGCTTAAAAAGACCTGCGAAGAAAGAAGAAAAAAAGATGAGAAGAGGGAAGGGAAGGGCAGGAACGTCTTTTCGTTCACATATGAACCGCAAGAACGTTTCATATGTTCAGGGAGCTAAATGTTGAGGGCCATTTGTGAGAATCCAGGTGGAAAAGAAAGAAAGCCCAATAACAAGGGCAACAAAGAATTGACAAAGCAGACAGCAAAACCATTAGGCCCAAGCGGCAGGAATAATGGATCACAGGCCCAAGAAATAAACAAATGGGTCTTGAAGAGGCAAGTGGGCTCAAAGAAACCCGAAAAGAGAGAAATAGCATCCCATGGGCAGTGTATGAGATAGAAAAGCAAGAAAGGGCCGCCGCAGGCCCAAAGTAATGCAAACTAAGAAAGTACGGGGTTTATGGCAGGCCCATAAACTCCAAGGATGAGAATAAGGTTATTGGGCCAGGGAAGTCCAATGAAGTTAGTAAAAAGCCTATGGGAATGTAGAATTAGCAAAAGGGCCGAGGAAGCCCAAAGAAAGCAAACGGGCCGAGGATGCCCAAGGGAAAGCCAAAAGGGACATAAGAGCCCATAAAAGCAAACCAGTGGCCATGCTAAACCATTGAGAGAAGGAATAAACGGCTGGCCTAAAAAAGGCCCAGCAGGATTAAGTTATTGCAGTAGGAATAGCAGAATGACATTGCAAGAAATAAGGGAAACTAAGGAATGGGCCAAAGAAATGTAAGACCCATCATCAAATAAAGCCCAGCTCTTGAGAGGAGTAGGAAAACAAAAGGCAGCCCACATTAGAGGTCAAGAAACATGACAGACAAATAGGCAGCAAGCAAGTTTTGGACACATATGGAATGAAGGCACGCGCAAGGCCTAGGCACCACTAGCCTATACCCAGCCAATACAGAGCATGGTGAGGTCGGGGGGTCAGAGGATCAGAGGGCATGGTTTGGTGGTGGGGAGAGGGGAAAAATCTATTTTTATGATTCCGGCTCAGGCTCTTTCGGGGAGGTGTCCTGCTGGGATGGCTTACTACCCAAAAGAGGCAAGCTGAGTTAGAACCATTAGGTGCATGCCATGAGGGATAGGGAGAGAGAAATAACCCAGATCGTGGCAGGGAAGGGTGCCACGACAGACTGGCAAACAAAATACTCTTCCTTGTCTGGCAATGGGAGGGCGTCACACAAAACGGAACAATGATGGTCGGCCAGTACACCCAGACCAGACAAAGGGAGTTAAGGGCTAAAACAGTAAAATCGGGTCACGGCAGGCACTATAAAAGGAGGGTCTTGCCGTGAACAGGGGAGAAGAGGAAGAGGGGAAACAACGGGAATTTTGTCTAAGAAATAGAAAACTTAAAAGAAATAGCAAAGAAAACGAAGTGAGAAGAAAAGAAAGAAATAGTGAGAATTAGAAAGGTGGGCATGCACCGGTAGATTGGTCCCTTCTCTCCCTCATGAAATCCGGCCCTCTGTAAGAAAACTCGAGAGTACCTACGCAGAAAACCACTCAGACCAGTTTCCCTTAGGGCGGTTAACCTCTACGGCAGGACTCTTTCCTGAGAGATTGACTGCTTTGAGGAGGAACGTTCTCCCCTTTGTGGTTCTGCTCCTGCGGATTGGATTTCCGGTCGATTTCCTCTAACATTTCAACTAACCCATGCTTATTAACATTTGATGTCCTCTGTTATGCCTTTTTCTTCTTTTTTTCTCTTCCGTAAAAAAAGAAAACAAATAGTATTGTTGTTGTAATTGGTTTTAAGGGCTATTCGGTCAATTCCCCATTAAAGTGGCTAGATATTTTCTGTTTATTTTATTATTATCATGTCTGCCTGCCACGATTTATTTGAAACAATTTCGCCTACCGTGGACACGTCCCTGGCAGATTTGGCCTAGTTTGCGCACAAGCCGGACCAACTTAAGCTGAAGTTGGGCCAGTCCCGACTCTCTTATCCAGAAAACTTGGGCTTAGTGCAGCAGGAGGCAGCCCAACACCACTAGCACGGCCCACCCCCTTTACAATTAGAAATGAATTTAATGTTCTTTTGAATCTTGAAAATAATTTATGATTAATTCTGCACTAAATTTGTATTAATTTCATTTTCAGTATATGAAGTCACGTAGTCTTTAAGAAAACCACCTCCCTTTTTGTTGTGAAATCTAATTTTGATTGAAAATGTTCGTCTTGTACTTGTATGAGAAACAAAAAGAGTAAATACAAATACAATCATTCTATAAATAAGTAGGCAAATCGTTGATCTTTTAATCCTTACCAACCATTTGTCACACAATATAGGAAGAAATGATGGTGAATAAAAAACATTTGTGTGCTTCGTATTTACCATCATTCCCATCCAAATTTTGAATTAAAAAAAACTAGTATGAAATATATTGATTAAAGAACACACATGTGCACCGCGCATACACATAAGAACAATAAATTAGCTTAGAATAGAAATAAAAGAACAATCATGCTTGAATACACTTAGTCTCTTATTTATTGGTTTGCCCTAAATTTTATACTAATTAAAAAAAAAAGATTTTTTTTTGTGCATTTACTAAATTATTTAGTGGCATAAAACACCAAATCATAGTGAACAATTTCCTTTTAAAATGTTTTTATGTTAAAAAGTTGTTCATTTTAGAGGATGGCCACAACTTATAAGCTAATTGACTTTTTTTTTTTCCTTTTTTTTTTTTTAAAAAAATTTTGAAACTTAATAAATTTTTAGACTGGTAAACTTAAAATATTTATTCCATAACAAATTTTGAATTTGAGAAAAAAAAAAAAAAAACATGGAGGAAGCCTTAGGGCTAGGATAGCCATAGCCCCTTGGGTCCCGACGTGAGAATGCCCCTGCTCCTAACACGTAAGTCTCATTACAACATAACAACACATTTTGTGAGAGAGGTTACACACACACAATTATATTGAATGCACGAGTTAATTATTACTAAACGACAACCCAAGTACTTATAGATTTTCAAACATGGTGTATTAGACCAATGCCAGCTCTCTTAATCATGTATCAGATACATACATCATTCCTCTCACAATATATGGATCTCACAGTTGTATGGGACTCGCATGTTGTGAGTTAGAAGATACATATATCTAATGTATGAGGTACTTTCTCCCATTTATCGGTCTAACATTATTTTGGATTTTTTAATTTATTATGAATGGTAAAAGTTTGGAGTGTAAAAACTAGAGCAATTTTTTTTTTAATTGAGGAGAAGACTGTCCAATTATTTGGCTTAACTTTGCTAGTTGGAAATAATTTAATTTAAGAGAAAAGAAAAACAATTTAATGCATGTTAATGACCAGAGAGCTGCCTTAAGATTTACATATTGAGGGAATTACAATTTATCAACTTTACATTACCCTTTCAATTAGCAGTAAGAGGTTACACTACTCGATGCAAGTAAGTAACACTATATATATATATATATATATGATTGATAGATCTAAAAGAGTGTAATTGGTCACATCTCTTAATTAGCATAGAATTTTTTTTTTAACGGGAATTAGCATAGGAATTTGCTAAAAAATCAACTTCACTGAAAGGTTGCAGACATGCAGTTAACCCATATGATTTATTTATTTCAAAGAATAAATCATATGGTCAATTACACTCTTTTACAGGGACGTAGTGAACTAGGGGGCAATGGCCCCCCTAAATTTTTATAAAAAAATATTATTATTATTATTATATATATATGTGTACTAATTTTAGCAATTTTGTTCTATAAAATTACATTTTTTTCCCCTTAAACAATATCATTGATTCTTTTAAGAGTAATGCTATACTCACAAACTTTTTTACAATATTTTTACAAACTGTTTTGGTAGCAAATTCTTATTAGTTCGCACATGGACCCAGCACTTACATAATTTTTTTCTTACTAGTAACCACTTATTACATCAATAATTTATAAAAAAGTTTGTAACGCTAGTATTTTCCTCATTTTAGTGACTATAAAAAAATTTATAGATCTAAAATCTAAAACAAAATATACAAGCCCCCAAAAAATAGTTCAACAACAAAAATTACCAATAATAAAACTTATAAAAATAAAACTCAATTAACCAATTTTATTTAAAATAAACAACCTTGTCATTTAAAAAATTCTAAACAAAAATAATTTTGTTCTTACTGAAACACAAAAAAAAAAAAAAAATCACAGCAGCTAAGTAGTAGTAGAGTCAAAGGTTGAAATCGCTGCACACAACTAACAGTAAAACCGCCCCCTTAACTCAAAGGTCTGATTTCGTTCCTGCTCTTTTAGATCTATCAATCAATCATATATATATATATATATATATATATAATTGATTGATAGATCTAAAAGAGTGTAATTGGCCACGTCTCTTAATTAGCATAGAAATTTGCTTAAAACTTAACTTCATTGGAAGGTTGCAGACATGCAGTTAGCTCATATGATTTGTTTATTTATTTCAGAGAATCAGGATCAAAACCTGTCTTTTTCTGATTGAGAATGCATGAGTCATGACAAAATGCATTGAAACTATGAAATTTCCTGCAATTGGAAAACTGATTCATTGTTTTACTTGTTGTTTTGGTCAGGTAACTAACTAAAATATTCCATCCTTGTAGGATATCCTGGATGAAACAGTGCCTTAAAGGAATAGAGTATGGTATATTGGTATCAGTGCGAGACACATTGAGAGAGAGATAGAGTAGGTAAAGGGAATTGACCAAATTGGCATGTACTATGACAGGATTCGTCCTCAAACAGTTGGTTTTCTTGGTTAGTTTTTAATGCAATTCTCTTATTTACTTAAAAAAAAAAAAGAAAAAAAAAAAAGAGAGAGAGAATTGATAGGGTAAGGAGACATGAGAGGGACATCCCACCAAACTTTATAATTAGGAGCACATGAAAGTATGACAATGATGTTGAAACTAAGTGGTATATAATGCTATATATTCGATGCATGTTTCATAAAATGGGGCGAACTATAGCTTATAGTGCTTGATAAACGTAGAATCCGAGGCTTTGGCTTTTGGGACCTCCTTCCACATGCTTCGCCTTTTATTTGGGCTTCCCTTTTCTATGTCATCCATAGCCATTGGGGTCCTTGCTCGTGTTCGGATAAGAATTTTCACTGGTTATTTTTTAATGGCTCTCTGCCTTTTTTCAATTTTTTCTTACTTTTATTTCCATTGTCCATTTGTGCTTTTTGGCTTTCTTATATTTGACTCCACACACAAAGGACCATGTCCTGAGAGCTGAGAGAGTGACTGAGAGATGGATATGATCTTTTTCTCTCTCTCTCTTCGAAGTTGATTCCAAGGAAGTACTTAAATAGCATGCCTATGCTATTCTTTTTTTGTTAACATGTTTATGCTAATCTTAGAACTTAAGGCTGCAACCCTGTGGGCTCACAGTGAAGCTAATAAATAATAATAGATGGTTGATTCCTAAGACTTTAATTAATGATATTACTAAGTAAAGGATTGCATTACTTCAAAGCATTTTATTGGATACCTATTCATCTAGAACATGACGTTGATGATGCACCATAATTTTTTGCTTCATGTCTGCCTTGTGTAGTAGTTATTTTCATGAAACAACATTCATATAAGTCTTGATTGAATATAATGACCAACAAAAAAAGAGACTTGAATATAGATTAGGTAGGAATGACTATGAAAGGTACAATACAATACGAGAGTTTCCTTTAATCAAATCAATGGAGAAGGTGGCAACTCTTAAAGGAGGAATATGCTCTTGTTTTAGCTTTAACTTTTCCTAGAGAAAATTAAGATTTTAAACAAATTATTGTTGAGTCATAGAACGATTCCTATAGAACTAAAGTTGTAATAACTAGTTAACGTTAAGATTCACATTAGAGTTGCATCACCAAGAGCTTTCGGCTGCAATTATTTGATAGAACTTGTGGGTCAATGGCATGTACTATTTTAAGTTTGATTAATTGCATCGTAATTAATAGAAGATATAATTGAACACTATTCTTATATTTACACGTAAATTTAATTGATTTTTTGGCCCTCTCAATCTAATCATGTTCATGATTAAAAAAAAAAAAAAAGAAAAAAAGAAAAAAAGAAGAAGCTCTCTCATGCTTTCAATCCTGATCCAAAGGCTACATTGTGGGTGGCATAGCAATCCATTTCTAGTCTACTTTAACATGCAAACAAAGAATAAAGGTCATTATTAGGGCTTTAAGATTATGTAAATGACAAAGATGATCCAGCATCAAATCACATAAAGACATAGATTCTTTTATAGGACGTCATGGTGTTTTTCTCATGGGAGAGTAAAGAGTAGTGAAAGTTGGGGAGTGAAGAGTGACGGTAAAGCAAAGAGAAAGTGTAACTAGTAATGCTGTAGGAGAATTCAGCAAAAAGTTTAGAGCTGTGCAGAAGAGTGTGTTGGCCAAATAAACCAACAAAAATAATAAAGTGAAGCAGTGGGGACTCCGACCAAAAAGTAATGCAAAAGAAGGGTTATAAAATAGGACTAGACAGTACCAAGGCTCCAAATCAATAAAAAGAAGGCTAATCGCTAATGTTGATTTGAAAAACTTAGAGAAGACAAAGCTTAATTATGAAAACTCCACTTTTATTCTATAGTTTCCTAAGGATTTTATGTTGGAGCTGGATGGATATGCATATAGTAATATACATGCATGTTCAATAATTTTTTTATGGGACTCAAAATATTTTTTAAGGCTAAAATTCAAAAGCAACCCTTAGGGTTTGGGTTAGTTGTAAAAACATCCCAGGAGTTTGGAATTCTGTTTTGTAACTCTTTGAGGTTTTATATCCACAAAATTGATCTCTTGGATTAACTTTTGTTAGCTTTTATAGATGGAAAAATCATGTGACTATCACTTGATCACATTAAAAAGACTCACCAACTTATTCGCTTCATTGATCATTGGATGGTCATGTGATTTTTTAGTCCATAAAAGCTAAAAAAAGCTAGTCTCAGAAATCAATTTGGTGGATATAAAATCCTCCAAGAGTTATAAGGAAGAAACCCCATAGAATATTTTTTACTTTTTACAGCTGACCCAAGTGTTCTAGCATTTAGCCCTTCTCCTTTATTTTTTAATTACTTTTTTTTAATGATAAGTAAAACTTGAGGGGATTCGAATTTATACTTTACTGGTAGAATTGGCAAGTTACAACACTATATGGAAAAATGCTTAACAATATAGAAAACACACACACCTTTTATTAGAAATTTGTAAAGATAATATGATGCAATTGACAAAATAAAAGTGAATTTAATTAATAGTAACATCATGCCAATAACGTTTACAGTGTGTTTGGAAATTTGGAGGAAGAGAAGGAGGGGGGTAAGGGTCCTAGGGAAGAAGTAGAGGAGATGGGATGGGAATGACCATCCCTTCATTTTGAATGGATGCTTTAAAATTTAAGGGGATAGCAATAAATATCCTTCTTGATTGTTTGGATGATTTAAAAATTAAAATGGGAGGAGGAGAAATGATAAAATATCATATAAATTGACAAATTTATATAAATATATATATATATATATAAACATAGAAATTGAGAATTATACTCTTCTTTTATTCAAGTTTTCTTTAAAAAATAAATATAAATACACACCATTAAGACAAAATTGACAATTTAAAAAATATATATAAGTTGAACCTTTACCCTCAAATCTCTTTCCTCCCTCCCTCATATAAATATAAGGGCATGTTTGGTAGACTGTAATAGACGTTGTAATGTAATAGTTATTCCTATGGTTTAGTTATTCTTTAGTTTGGTTATGTTTTTATTACAAAGAATAATCATTCCTTATGAATAGCTATTCTTCAAAATAGGGAATAACTATTCCTCTTTAAAAGGTTGTATTAGCTATTCCTTAGTAAATGTAATAATTTCAAAACTTAATATATTTCCAAGTAAACAAACTTTCCATATACATCTAATAATTATAAAAATAAAAAATCATAAAAAAATAACACATATCTCTCTTAAATTTAAAAATAACAATTTTTAAGGAAATATAATTGTATGAGTAAGAAATTTCCTAAAATAAATATTAAGTTTCATTCTAATGTTATAACTTACAACCAAACTAATAAATAGGTTTAGTTATTACATTACAACACATTTTATTCCTAGTAATAAAGATTACAATTCCTGTCATAATTCTCATTCAGTGTACCAAACGTACCCTAAATATTGTGGATGTAGCACTTCTCATAATGAGAAATGTTATGTCCATAACATTTTCACAACAAATTTTAGGTAGCAGATTGTTACTTGTTATTATTGATTAGACATTTTTCACAACATTTTCCCAAATTTTCTCTTTTAGACATTTTTCCCCTTATTTTTTGGCTATAATTTAGGGTTTAATTTATTCATTTTACAAAATTAACCTTGTTTTATTTTAATTAAAGAACTTACCTAATTGGGTAAAATCTGGAGGCCTTCCATATTTTGGGGGCTTTTGCGGTTGCCTAACTTGTCTAGGCAAGAGCCGGCAATGCCCTCTTCCAAGCCTCACAAACTGAAGGAGGAAGAGTCTAGTTATTACCGCAAATGGGGGATTTTGAGACAACAACAAACTTAGCCAAGGCATGAGCAACCATGTTTGCTTTCCTTCTCACCCAGCAAAATCAATAAGAATGAAAATCTAAGTACTCTAGAGTCATAACAATATTTGCAAGCATAACTCCCCTCTCTACTTAAAATTGTGTCAATCACCACTTACACTCACAACAAGTTGTTAAAAAAAAATGATATCCCTCACAGTGCGGATGGCCTAATATTATTGATGTTGCTCCTTATCTACAGCGATTTGATTCTTTACTCAATAATGGGTCACCCCACGCCTGCAATGACCATTTTTTTAAAAAAAAAAAATTAGATTTAAAGTCTGTTTGGATACCGCTTATTACTAAAAACACTATAGCAAAATAGTTTTTAAATGTGTGAATAGTGCCGTGGGACCCGATTTTAAAGTTGATTTTACAAAATTTCGTACTTGTGAGTCCCGTGAACAATGTATGAGACCCACAGAAAATGCAAACGCAAATTATTTCAATTATATCCAAACTCTCTCTTAATAGAATTTCACATCTCCACTACATGATGATTGCGCTTTATCATCATGCAATATGACATAAGTAGAATTCAAATCACAAATATTTTATTCCACCACAAAAAATTTCACTAATTTAGCTAACTGAAACTCGTTACAATGACCTCCATTGATTGGCCAACTCATGAGTTCACATTAGAGTCTTTCTAGTGCCACAACTCGCCCATGTGGTAAGTTATGGTTGGTTGTGGGCAAGTTGTGGCTTTTTTTTTTTTTTTTTGGTGGCACAAGACTTTTCCTTCACATTAATACCACTACAAACTTCCGGTCAATCAAGGGTGAAAACGTAAATTGGGAGTTGAAACTTGAAAAAGAACCATTATCCACAGAAATCACTTTCACAAGTTATAAAATAACTCAAAAAAGTTTGAATACTCGCACTTAATAGAGCACAAATCACCTACAACCAAACCTATCCAAATTCGTAAAACCTATCAAAACTCCTAAGTCTTACCACACCCCCAAGCCATTAATCAAAGTTTTAACGATGATTAGACCCTAACATCCACGCTATCTTCATACATCCTAACAAAGACAACGCTTTCCTCCTTATAATATTTTGGGCTAAAAGCAATGCTAAATTTATAACATTTTCCTAACAAAACTTAAATTACATGTTGTTATGGTTTTAAATTTGAATTTATTATTTAAATTATTTTTTTACCCACAAAAAACAACTAATTACATGTGAAATTTGTCGTAAAATTGTTATAGACACGTAATTTCTCTCGACTAAACTCACATAAACAAATTACAAATCCGTATCAAAGGTTGCTAAAAGCCAAAATAGAGACCATAAAATTTAAACGGCACAAAACACTGTTGTTTTCTCTATCATCATCTCTCTCTCTCTCTCTCTCTCTATAACTCTTTGTGAAAAATTAGGCTCCCTCTCTTACTCACTCTCTCTCAATCTCTCAATCTCTCTCTCTCTCTCTCTCTCTCTAAATCACCGCCGACATCGTAACGGCTCGCCGTGGATTTCGGCGGTGCCGATTTGTTCCGAACACTCCGGCGATCTTCTGAAACCGCCTCGGCCCCCTCTCTCTCTCTCTCTTAACTGCCTCGGATTGACGACTCTCATTTCGTTTATTATACGGTTGCTTTGATTTCTTCATTTTCATTGAAAATAACCACATAGGTACTGATCGAGTTCTCATTCATGTAAAAAGTTTTCGTCTATTTGATTTTCTTGTTTGTGTTTGTGTTTGAGTTTTTTTGACTTTTTGAATAATGTATTGGACTAGATAGTTCCCTGGGATTTTCTTTATTTTGAAAATTAAATTTAAAATTTCTTCTTGGTAATTGTGCATTCTTTTTATTTCTTTTCATGTTTTCAATTTCATAATGCTTCAATTCTTTTAATTTTTCATTTATTTTTTGTGTGCATTTGTTTGGATATGGTTTTTCTTGGTTTGTTAGGTAGTGTTCTTTACGATTATTTCTGACAATGATTTTGCCCTAGTTTTGGGGAATCATAGGAATGGTTTGGTACTTTGGTTTGGTTTTGTTTTTTTTGGCTTTGAAATAACTTTTTTCTTTTAAAATAAATTTGAAATTTTGGTTTTGTGATTATACAGTAATCCTTTGTTTGGATGCTGAGAAAATGGGATTTTCAAGGGGTTTTATGTGGTGGATTTAAAAATGCAGTACATAATAGTGTAAGGTTTTTAATTTAAAGCAAACTCCGTTTTGATTTAGCTTGATTTAACCATTTAGCTTAGTAGAATCCCATTTTCCATTAATTTGTGTGGAGAAAGAAATTTTTTTTGATCAGTACTAATATATATATTTTTTTTTTAAATTGATGTTTTGTTGTTGTAAAAATTAAAACATTATAGGTTAATGTGGGATTTTCGACTGGTTCTTTGTGATTTACTGTACTGTTCTGTTTTTTGTAATTTCTATTAGTCGTGTCTCGAAGATTTTGTATTTGTATTAACTGTTTAGTTTCTTTTATGTGTGCTAGGTATACAAAATGATAGGATCCTTTCTCACCCGGGGACTTGTGTATGTCACTCTGCAACTCAATTCTTGTTTCTTGTTTGACTTTGTAGGTTTATTGTTGTTGTTAGTTGTCGAAATTCAATTGCTTTGTACTGTGTTGGCAGAATGGTTTTTGGCTATGCTTATCCAGCTTACGAGTGCTACAAAACCGTTGAAAAGAATAGGCCCGAGATTGAGCATCTTCGCTTTTGGTGCCAGTACTGGTATGTTGTAGGTTGCCATTTCTGTCAACAGTTGTTCTGCAAATAATTTCTAGTGGTAAAAGTGCAGCCCTTTCCCTTTTGCATTGCAGGATTTTGGTGGCTGTTTTGACAGTTTGTGAGAGAGCTGGGGATGCTTTTATTTCATGGTACGGGTTCTGATGTGAATTAGGAGTCAATTTTAATGCTTTGATAAATCTCTTTCTGTATTTTTAATTTTAATTTTTTAAAATTTTCTTGAAGGGTTCCAATGTATAGTGAAGCTAAGCTGGCATTCTTTATATACTTGTGGTATCCTAAAACAAAGGTATTATGGGATTCTTTTTTGGTGTTGGAGAATGAACTTATGTGTCTATATAACCATTTGTTTGATTTTCTTCCCTGTTTCTTTTACTTAATATTCGTGTAACTGTGCCAGGGGACGACATATGTGTACGATTCCTTCTTTAGGCCATACGTCTCAAAGCATGAGAACGAGATAGATCGGAACTTGTTGGAACTGAGGACCAGGGCTGGAGATATGGCAATTTTGTATTGGCAAAGAGCTGCAAGTTATGGTCAGACAAGAATGTATGAGATTTTGCAGTTTGTTGCTGCACAATCAACACCACGGACTCGCCCTCCCCAGGTAGTTTATAAAGATATGATTTTGGATTTATTTTGCTTCCTGTTTGTGTTTTCTAAGCCCTTGTTTGATAACTTTATTTGGTGACTTGTGCTGGGAACCAACACACTTGGAACAATGTTGAACCTCTCTCTCTTTTCATGAAAGGAAATTGTCAGGGCAAAGTTGACCTTCATTTTTTTTTTTTTCCCATCTCATCTATTTTTGTGATGCTCTTTTGTATGTTGAGTTTTTCTGTTCTGCAATTTGCAGAATATAAGTCTCACATTTTGCAAGTGATATATTATTGGAGTTGTGTGCTTATCTGTTACACCTGGATTGTTTTTCTGATGAGCTGTAATGATTTTACTTCAGAAATTCAATAGGCCAATGTTGCCTTTTGTTCTCTCATTTGGCTTAGAGGTGAATGTGGATTACCAATTACCATTGCCATTATACTAGCTAGGGTTTTTTAGAGATGTTTCAAGCCTGTCTTCCAAATCATTATAAATGGAGCTTTCTTGACTATAGTTTTAGATCAGTCTATGAATGTTTGGGTTTTCTGTTAGCCCGTATCCATGGTAACAAGTACAAAGTGAAAAAAATAAGGGTAATGTCCTAAATAAAAATAAAAATAAGTTTTTTAGGGTTAAAAATTAAAATCCTACATCCTAGTTGAATTGATACTGGAATATGTTTTTAATATTTGATATACTGTAAATAATATGTTACTATTCTGTCTTTTGGTTTTTTTCTCAGTCGCAGCCTCAACAACAACAACAACCAAATGGTAGGGTTCGTCCACCTCCTAAGCGCCAACCAGCTAAAGCACAGCCGGAAACTGAAGAACCACCATCTCCCACTTCTAGTACATCTTCTAGTCAACACCAAAAGGAGGTAGCGGAAGAGGTTGGTCCTTCACAAGTGCCTAAAGCAGCTCCCCCTGCAGCAGACCCCCCTGTAGCAGCTGCAAATACTCAAAAAGCAACTGCTCCATCTGAAACAACCAGCCAGACCACACCAACTGAAGCTCAACCAATGCAAATTGAAGCAACACCACCTTCTTCAGCTGAGGAGAACACAAATCCTCCTCCACCAGGGCCAGTAGTGGAAGAATCTATTCGGGTCACACGTGCCAAATTGAGGAAAACCCGTTCTGCAGGAACTCGTTAGGGAATGGAAGATGGCTGTTTTCCAATTTAAAATCTTGCAAAACTAGCATTTCATCTTGGCGAACAACGGTGTTATTGAATGGTGATCTAGACATTGATGTAAATTTGTTGTTTTCTAGCTTCTATTCCATTTGTTGCTTTATTTTTTAAAACATTTGTAGTTAGATGGGGGTCTTGAGTTGGTTGGTTGGGGGGGGGGGCGCTCTTTGATGCAACTCTGGAATGATTAGGAATGAAGATAAAAGTAAAATTGTTTATGTTTAAGATTGACTTCCAGGGTTTAACCTACTCTCTTGTGCTGATATATGTAAATCTGGTCTTGCAAAGTAGGTTAATGTCTTATCAAAAGGAGGGGTAAGTAGGTTAAACGTTAAAGTATACATAATATCCAAAGTTTTTCTTATTTTATTAGTACGATTGTTTGTTGGAAGACAGAAATCTAACGGTTTAATTTTTTTAAATTCCTAAGGTCACATGAAATTTTTCCAGGACAAGAGGGTTAGGAATTTAGTATAGCAATAACTATAGCTTGGGGCTTTCACCGACAAAAAAATAAGTGTTGGTTAGTAGTTATACGTTGACATCATAGTTCACCGACCATCACATCAATGCTTAGAAAGTTTTGTGACACTTTAAATTAAGGTGTTAGAAAAATTATATAATTTCTCTATAATTTATGGTGATTTTAAATTTAATCCTAAATTTAAAAAAAAAAAGAAAAAGAAAAAAAAGACAATTAAAAGTGACATTTTCAATTGTTTCAATTCAAACACAGATATGAATCATTTCAAAGGATACTGTTACCATTAGATTATCACTCATTCACTTGAACTTCTTAGAGTTCTTTAATTTAAATAAATATAACATCATATATTAACATAAGTTGTGGATAAAACTTATCTAAACAAAACTATTTCATGTGAAACTATAAGAAGTCTCAGATACTAAATGACAATTATGAAATTATATAATAATTAGTTATTTAATTAGTCCAAAAAAATTAATAAAGATATAAGTTATATAAGTTTATGCTCACATCATATCATATCATATCATGATACTAGTTCAACTCTTCTAAAAAAAATTGATAGTAGTTCAACTATCGTATATTAATATTATGGGTTAAAAAGTTGTATAATATTCAGCCAAAAAAAAAAAAAAAAGAGAAAAAGTTGTACATATATTGAGGTCTCGTCAGGTGGATGTGGATGTCATCTTTCTATTTCTTTTCTTTTTTTAACACTTTTTTCTTTTCATTTTTTCTCCTTTGCCATGTGGCACCCATTAAAAATTTTCAAGTTTACTCTATTATCAAATTTTGAAGCTGTTTGCTCCAAATACAATGCTATCATCATAAGTTTCTAGATATATAAATGAACTTTTTTTCTTTTTTTTTTTGGAGAGGAATAAATGAACTTCTATTAATTTAATCATCTATCAATTTTTTTAATAATAATATTTGGTAATATATGTCATACTTGCATTATATGGCTCATGCTTTTCCCATGCGATGCATTATAATTACATTATTATTGTGGGTGTCAAAAACAAACTATCCTTGCTAGGAATACAGGTAATATTACCAAAATGGTGTTTAATTGACAGTCACAATTTATTTATCTAAAAAGGTTGGGAAAAACACTCCACAATGAGAAACTCAAACAATTGATCTAATAAACTTCGCTTGTATTTCAAGTGAAATTAGCACATTACAATAGGAAAAATTCTATTTCCCGTGGTGTTGCACTATAACAGATTAGTAGTTTTCTCTCTATTTCTCTCTCTTCTCTTTTTTCAACCCCTTTCTATTTGCCTGTCCCCCCTTTATATAGGCACATTTCTTGCTCTTATCCCTCCAACTGTCATGTCTCCAGCTGGATTCTCAGGGAAATTTTCATCTTCTTTATCAGTTTCTTCCCCTTCCTTATCCTAGAACATGACATTTGGGGGTGTTTGTATTGTTCAGGTTGTCTCATATGCATTCAATGTGGCAGAGGTTAGGTGGAAGTCCCCTCATTAATGCAGAGGTAAAAATCTCTGTCATTCTTATGTGTTCTGGAAGATTTCTTGTGGTTCTAAGTGCCAGCTGTAGGTACGCCTAATCCGTGTACATTTCCTCGAATAAGACTTTGCTCCATGTATTTTATTGCCAACTTTGCGGGAAAAGTCTATGAGGATTCCTTTTGCCTCCTGGATGCTCGGGTTGGCCTTATTACACTTCACAGGATCTTGTAAGCTATTGGATCTTATCTTAAGCGTGTGGGTTTGGCCCATTCCACTCCACGGGGTCCAATAGGTATTTGGGCCTTAGGCTTGGGTGAGGATTTTTCCACTCCCCATAATTATTATTAAAATAATTAATTCTAAATGAAATTTTAATACAAAGGTTCATGAACATTAAAAAAATTTAAAAATTCAATAACCAAAGGGTTTTTAAAAATTTAAATAAGTTTCATTATTTATTTTTAAAATTTTAAAATTTATTATATTTTTTGGTTTCGACAAAAACTCTCTATTTTCACAATGTTTGGTCATTCATCTTTATTATCTAATATTTTTATTTAATTGAAAAGCTTTCAAGTTTCAACCCTACTTATTCACAAAAAAGGTTGAAATTCTCTTTATCAACATTCAACCCATACCACACTAGCTATTTATTAAGGTGTTCCTAAGTTGTGTCAACCTATTTAATAAATAAGTCTTGTTCAGATCAAAGGATTCTGACATGTGCCCTAGTTGGGTTGGCGTGCCTATCAAGTCATATAGTCAAGCTCCTTTCCCTTAACACGACACAAACACGACTGGCCAACAAAAAGAGCCATCATAAGCAATCCGTTCTGAATCCCATAGGCAGCGGCATCTATAAAGAACGTTTGCTTTGAGGTAGATTTTATGTAGTTTGTCTAAATCATAACAAATATCAAAATCTGCTGTTGATGATCCGGTATGTAGCTTATACCAGACTAATGATACTGCAGCGTTGATTTATAATGGAAAACCCATACCATTTCATAGAGGGGGACAAAAAAGATCTTATGCAGAATTCAAGGTATGACCTATGTGCCAGTACTTAGATTTTCCACTTTCCAGTAATATGGCAAACAAATCAGGTAGTCCATGCGAGAAATTTAAGCATGAGAGATTGAAAAACATTCCGGCCATTGAACATAGACTTCATCAGTTCAATAATAACAAAGAGGAAGCAGAGTTCTCAATCATTCACCATATAAAAGAGAACTAACATGAACTCGTAAGTTCTGCAACATCTTTGAGTTAATGTCTCCCCAGATAGTTGAGCAAGAAAATAGTTTTCCTAAAGGCCAGGCATGCCCATCCCTGTTTTAGGATCGTAAGTCCTCTCCAGCACGAGATCCATTGGCGTGTCCTTGGGACCAGCTGCAGAAACGAAATAACAATGTGACCAAAGTGCATAAAATATTAAGCAGAATTATAACAAGCAATAAAATCTCCAACTGGTTCTTAGAAGGAGAGGATATGCCATTTGAGCTAAAACTCATTGGCAAGTTCAAAAGAAACTTCACAAAACAAAAAGAATTCATACAGAATCCTTGTATACGTTTCTCATTCTCTTCTATATCTCTTTTTTTTTTTTTTTTTTATTGGTAATAATACTTTTATTGAAAAAATTGAACATCATGTTCAAGATGTATTCTCTTCTATATCTCTTTATTTCTTTTTTCTTCCCAATTTTCTCAAGGTTTGATTCTGACTTGTACATCTATTTCAAAAGGGAAACTCCATATTTTGGCAACCATATCTTCTGATGGATGCCAGCTTAAAAGCCCTGTTGGTACCTATTGACAAACTCAATTTGAATCATACTGGCTACTGTTGAGCAATGGGTGTTTCAAAAGACATGCTCCTGTTTTTTTATGGGTAAGTTACATACGGTAGATCTTCTCCATCCCATTATTATGAGACGAGGAAGTGTCAATTGAGCAATAGCTCAATTGGCAAAATGCTCACTCATGTGTTTGGATGCACTTATTTTCATAAGACACAATAGACATAAAACATAGATGTTAAATATACATATGACATGATTCTCAAAAAACATATATACATATGACATTGCAAGGCACACAACACCAGCCATTCATGTTCCCATCCAGTCTGCCATATGGATGTAACATACCCTCAATTCAACTAAGCCTTAATCTCGATTAAATTGATGTTGACTTCATAAATCTTCATCAAATAATTAGAGTCAACTACAACATGTTCCTATATTGTCCACCATATGGATGTAGCATATTCTCAACTCAACTAAGCTTTAAACCCAATTAAATAGGAGTTGACTTCACAAATCCACATCAAATATTTAGAGTTGATTTCGAACCTAATACTTCGCTCTTCAGCTTATTCTAACAGGGGAAAAAGATGCCATTTAAGCTAAACCACTAGAGCTCATTGGCGAATCTACTACATTTATTCTTTCCTACCATTATCCTATTTAAAAGCCTCTATCTTGCTGCTCTAGTCAACAAAACCTTCCTCATGACTTCTACCCATATCGTTTTAGGCCTCCCTCTATGATGCAAAACAAGTTTGCAAGAGTGAGAAATAAAAGGGGGAAAAAACAAACAAAACAAAATACTCTAGGCTTCACCACCCAAGGGTGCTTGGAATCACCACCAAACTGTAAAGAAACATCTCTAATTAGCAATCTTATTCAAAATGCATTGTCTTAAAACTATTCCTGGAGCCTCTTTTTAAGAAGTTTCAAAGATTACATTAAGCTACAATTACATCCCACAAATTGAAATCCACAGCCCTGATAAAGGACAAATTCATAATTCAAAAATAAAAACCTAATATCTGAAAATAAAAATATGAAACAAGAAACTCTGAAATCCTTTTGGATGTGCTCCCTGCATCACTCTTCCTATTTTCACTCCACTCAGTTGAATCACTTTTTCACCAACACATGAATTGGTCTCTGTTGCAGAAGACTATCTCTAGTGGTTCTCCCCCATCACTTCTTCAATATGAGCTACACCTACCTTTGAGGCTAACTACATTCCATATCTTATCTTTCCTATCATTACCCAGTATCCATTTGGACATTCTCATTTAAGCTATGTTCATTTCATAAACATGATACTTCTAAACAACAACAATAAAGCCTTTTTCCCAAAACAGTCTTATATAGCTTTTATTATTGGCAAGTTACACATTCACCATGGTTTTTGAAATGACAACATCACCCTCCACCTTGCTTTTAAAGCCTTTGTGCCAAAACAGCCCCATTCTCTCTAACATAAAGCACAACTAATCATATATAGTTTTTTTAGTGGTAAGTTGCACAAGCACCCGATGGTTTTTGAAACAACAATATCACCCTCCACCTTGTTCTTATATAAGCCCTACAGAATGAGTGTATATACATGTGTGCTGTGTAACTAATCGGGTGTTTGCATATTTAAACTTTCAATACATTTTCTTAACTTTATTTCACAATAAGAATATTGAATAATTGGCTTCATGAGTATCAATCAAAATTCATAATATTAATTCTTTCTTTCTTTCTTTCTTTTTTTGATAAGTATAATTCACAATATTAATAATAAAATTCCACTATTCAAATCTTTCCTTACAACAGCTGCATATTCTTCTTTTAGGTATATGCTGTGTGGGGTTCTTAATCTAAAAAGTAAGGCAGTGACTTTAAGCCTCACATCACATGGCTTATGTCTAATGTGTCGAGTGTTGTCATGTATTCTCCCTATAATTGCAAATTGAAGCATAATGCGTAAAATATGCAACCTAGAATTGTCTATTATGACACGGTTGTAAATAAAAATAAATATGCTGAAGAAAAACATCCACTGAGTCAACCAATAGAACATAAAAATGAAAATAAACCCTGTGGGAGGGAGGGGGGGAGATTAAGCTTGGGAAAATTACCAACTGTAGGCCTCGGCGTTGTCCTTATCTTCAAGATCTCTGGACGAGGTATTATGGAACCAGATGCTCCCAAACCTCTAGACACTCTTACTTTACTGCCATCTTCAAGATACCTAGTTCCTACCTTACAAGGCTTCCTGCATAAGTAAACATTACACACCACCCCTGTGAAATCAAGAATAGAATATTGATAATTGTTAAATCAGAAGCCTAGAGTAATTCCATACCCAGTCACTGGATCAACAACTTGAACATTTGATGCATGCAGTGGTGCTTCAACTGTAAAGATCCCACCTTCATGACCTTGCCCTTGTTTGATATGTTTCTTTACCTGCAAAAGAGCAAAGAGACAATGATGACAACCTCATATTAGACACATGGTCTTTTTCAGTACTATGTGCATCTTGTTTGAAAGCTGTGAATTCCCTTTAATCTCTCTAAGTCATTTGAGGCGATAATATATGATTCAAGTAAAGAGAATGGCACAAAGTCACACAATAAAAAGTCACTGAACCCACAATTTGTTTGACTTCTTTTAATCTAAAAAGCGTTGCAGATTTCAATAAATTGTGCCTTCTAAATAGTTTCAGAATGTTTATTTACTAGGAGTGGAATTTGGATCATTAACACCGGTACCTTATGTTATAGGAGCAAGTCTGTTAGTAGAAGTACCTAAAAAAGAATAGTCAGATAAACTGTGTGGAGGAGGATTGAGCAGTTTTAAGTTTCAAAGACAGTGGGGGATTAAAATATCATGAAAGAAGCTAACTTGTCTCTTTTAGATATGGAAAGATATATCTATTAGGAAATTTTAATTGAGGACCTATCCAAAATCCCTGTTAAACGTTAACGATACAATAACCATTTGCAGGTTGAACAGAAGAACAGCTTAAAAGGAAAATTATAGATACATATTACTGTATTCAATCAGCATATATTATGCTAACTGCATATAATATTGTTGCAAAGCATATGATCACTTTAGCATTTTTTCTTGCTTTTTTTCTAAAGCATAAAGCATTTTGAAATAATCAGCGCATGCATTCACTACACATGCACTACATTATCATACACTGGAAGTGGGTTATTGCCAACCATCATAGCAACACATTTGGTCATAAATAACCAAACCATTTAGATTGTTCATCCTATGAAACTGCCAAGTTTGACTTGCTGTCGCTAAAACCAAATTATAACAATCACAACAAATTAAACAACCGAAAATGATATGCACCTTAACATGTTATTCTCACATTGTAAACCTTATAATAATCAGTTTAAAAACCACCCAATTATCCAAATAAAATGAAAAAGTTCCTCACCAAATTCTTGCCCTCAACAATAACCCGATTCTGAGAGCGAATTACACGCTTAATAAGACCCGTCTCACCTTTGTCTTTGCCCCTTATAATCATAACCTGCAACAACAAAGCCAAGCAAGTGCCCAAAAAAAAAAATCATATTATGTTAAAGAAAAAGCAAATAGTTGAAAATGAATTAAAAGTTTTGTTTTTCCCTTACATTATCTCCTCTGACAATCTTCCAATGCCTAATGAGTTTCTGAGCCGCTTTCCAACCCATTTCGAACTAAACACAAAAAGGAAAGCAAAAAAAGAAAAAGAAAAAATCATTTTCAAATGGAATAAAATAAATAAAATGTGTTTAGGGTTTTTCTGGGGTTTCTCTGTATAGGGTTTTTGTCTTAAACCCTAAAACCAGGGCCGGCCCTTCCCTTAGGCGAGTTAGGCAATTGCCTAAGGCCCCCAAGTGGAAGGGGGCCCCAAAATTTTAGAAAAGAACCGGGTAGTTTCAAATGAATTACAAAAATAATCTTTTAAACCAAAAAAACAAAAATTTTGGTAAATCCTATTAAACATTGGTTCTAAACAAAATCATTGACCAAAAATCAACCAGATAAACTACAAATCCGATCTAAGAGATTAACCACAAAACAATCACAAATCAAAACCCTAAAAATTTTACCTTTCTCTCTAGTCTCTGCTCTCCGCGTCTCTCTAGTCTCCAGTCTCCACTGTTCAGTCTGTTCTCATCTCAGCCTCTCTGATTCTCTGCTCTCCGCCTCTCTCAAGTCTCAACTGCTCACCTCACCGTATCAGGTTCTGAGGTTCAGGAATCAGGTATAAAATTATAAATATATTTGGGCCATTTTATTTGTTAAGAACTTTGTTTATTTGGGCCCTCCCTGTCCCTGGCTGGTTTTGCAACTTTGTTTATCACTTATCAGTTTATCATTATGGCTGCCTGGACCCTCCCTGGACTGGGCGTTAAGTTTGGGCCTTCAAGTTTTTTTTTTTTTTTTTTTAAACAAAAGCCTGCATTTGTTATAGATAGGATTTGTTTTGTGTTTTTTTTTTTTTTGGTGGGTGGGTCTTATTAATAAGTCTTGTAGAGTAGTCTCTCAATCAGTTCTTACGTATGTTAATTTTCCTTTTTGAAAAAGTGTATTTCCAAAATTCTGTAGAGAAAAACTGTTTTCTCTTCCTTTTAATCATACTACGTTTTAACTGCCTTGACAATTACTTTATTTAATAACTCTTCTTAAATAAATAACTGATTATCTAATTGGGTTAGCCTTTTGGGCCTACCCAAGTGGGTTTAAGTGTGTGGCTTGAGATTGGATCAAAGGGACTAATAAGGCTCTAGCTTCAATGGGCCTCAGACTTATCTGTCAACTCTTGACAAACCTAAAATTACCATTAATTATATAACAAGTACCACTATAGAAATATAATTGCACTCTAGGTCTTATTAATAAACTATATCTCAAGACTCTACTGTGATATCATTTGACCCCTCCATGAAATATCCATAGTGAACAAAGTCATAATAAATTGTCACTTTGTAAACAATTATTTTATTCCTTGAGTACCCAGTTTAATCTTTTAGTTATTCATATTTATGAAATCTAATTTCATAAATATAAATTTTAGTAACTCTTTACTAAAGTAGCTAGCCCTGAATAACCAATTCTCATTAAATTTATCTCAAGAGGATAATTTGTGTCTCTATAAAAAGATATTATCGATTTTATCTTGAGAATATGTGTTCCCTCAACACTACATGTAATTATCCAAAATACTAAGGTTTTGACTGTTAATCTAAATCTCACTCCTAATATATCAAAGTAACCTATATTTCATGATCGGGTTCACTATCCTCTCAGGATTGAAAGTCTATGAAATTAGAAGTCGTGAGATTAATTATTCAAGTGACAGTTGTTAATTGAATAATTAATCTCATAGCAGTCTAGTTCAATATGTCTTACACACTTAAGACATTTCAACACATCAATTAGAAGTCTCCACTTCCATGATCAAGACAAACCATCTTAGTTAATGAGTTATAGTCTTCACAGATGGAACACCCAATTTTATCACCGACTACGAACTATATTTTAAGTTTACAAGAAACTTGTGATTTATATTTTCTGTAACTAAATCACATACAATGCATCTCAACGACTATGATAATGTCTCATTAGTTCATTTATAAACAGTCTCATATAATTAAACAATTTAATTATTTATAACATGCCAATAAATTGGATTTTAAGGCACAAACCCTAATGAGACATTATCAACACATCAACACATCAATTAGAAGTCTCCACTTCCATGATCAAGACAAACCATCTTAGTTAATGAGTTATAGTCTTCACAGATGGAACACCCAATTTTATCACCGACTACGAACTATATTTTGAGTTTACAAGAAACTTGTGATTTATATTTTCTGTAACTAAATCACATACAATGCATCTCAACGACCATGATAATGTCTCATTAGTTCATTTATAAACAGTCTCATATAATTAAACAATTTAATTATTTATAACATGCCAATAAATTGGATTTTAAGGCACAAACCCTAATAGTTTTCTCTCTCAAAAACTACATCAAACCCTAATAGTTTTCTCTCTCAAAAACTACATCAAACCCTAATCTTTCTATCTTGCACACAAGATTCACAATGGACTATTAAACGAGCCAAAAAAATTCCCATAACCATGGACTAAATCTCAGAAAATCTCTCATTAAAAACCGTAACAATATTATTTCGGGTCGAGTCATAATCCCAATAAAACACAACTAGACTTCACAAAACCCAACAAAACCATCACGTAAGAGTTCATAACAAAAACTAAGGCTAGTAGCCATGTAATATATACATGTTTTTAACAAAAAAAATTACAGTTGCAAAAATTTTTTTTTTTAAAAAAGGAAAAAATAGTTTTTTTTTTTTTTTTGCATTATAATTAGTTGGAAGTTGATTCAAGTTATATGTTTGGAATTGATTTGTTTCAATTTGCAGGATGGCAAAGAAAAAACGATATACGTTTGCCTTATACTTCTCTCTTATAAATTTAGAGCCCGATTGGGACTAGGAAGTAGAATTTTAGAGATAAAAGAGCTTTTTAACTATAAATTTGTTAGTATTTGTCAATTATAGTTATAAAATGCTTTGAAATTGTAGAACCCATTTGATAACCAAGCTAATTAAAAGCTTTTAGGTTTACTATAAAATAATAAAAGAGGATTCAATACAAAATATTCAAGTAATTCAATTAATGGATATTCTTAAATATATATATATATAATAATTATGTCATTTTTTTTCTTGCATTTTTAGGTATCTCATAATAGAGTCTCATGAAATCATCCTCTTACAACATATAAGATATATTGATGTTGTAAAAAAGAGAGGAGAAGGGAGGTCTAATTTGACTTTTACCGTAAGATAATTTTCCCCTTAAATGAGACATCAATTATTATTCTATTAACATGTAAGATCCATAGATTCTATGAGAGAGAGAGAGGTTTTATTTGATTTTTCCATAAGATAATTTTTCCTTTAGATGAGACCTCAATTGTCATTCTATTAATAAGAAATCAAACTATTGTCATTGAGCCATTAACTTAAGTGGTACCTCTATCATCTCCCAATTGAGGAGGCTTAAGACAACAAATTGTTATCAATTATAGTGATGACTGATGACCATGTACACAACATGGATTCTCGAGTGAGGCCTCATAGTTCATCCATATTTGCCAGTATAATGGAAATGTATTGATAAAAGGGCCTGGGTAATACATCATTTAAAGTCCATGGGCTTCAATTCCTTTTTTTTTTTTCTTTTTTTTTTTTTTTGAGAAACTCTTCAATTCCTAATTGACATAACAAAAGTCTTGAGACTTTTTTTTTTTCTCTTTTTCTTTTTTTTTTTTTCTTTTTTTCATTCAAATTTTAATTTAGACATTACAAAAAATGTCTGAAGACTTTTTCTTCTTCTTCTTTTTTTCTTCAGAGTTTAAAGAACATAAATAAGGTATGACAAATATCAAATTTTTTTTATGGATGAAATTTGTAAATAAATTCAAAAATATGTCACATTATTTCAAAATTATGACACATATTTTTGTTTGAGCAACTATCATGTATGTTTAAATAAATATAAAGCAATTTATAATAACAATTGTTCTTTAAATTCTTTAATCTTAAATCTTCAAATCCAAATGCGTCCTAAGTATAGTTGTCAAAATCTCAATCTGGATCCTACGATTTTACGATTTCACCTGTCCAAAATCTCAATCTGGATCTTACGATTTTATGATTTCACCTGCGCAAAACGATCCAGATCTTTCAAGGATTTTTGTAATCGTTCAAGATCGTACGATTCTAACGATTCTTAACGATCCTAGTTTCTTGTAACCTTCTTTAACTTGACAAAAAGTTCAGTTGGATCCAAATGAAAAATAACATCCCAATAGACCAAGTTTTTCTATTCACATGTAGAGATATAGTGTCAGTTGGACTGAAATAAAAAATAACATCCCAATATGCAATACAGTGTCACGTTTTGAGGTTTTTGACCTCTTTAAGTGATTCTTACAAATGGATGTAATGATGTATGATAATTATATTAAATTGATGCAAATTTTTGGTTTTTTATGAATAACTGTATAATTTATGTGATTATTTTACATACCAATGTGTATTTTTTTGTTTTTTTCTCAAATAATGTAGGATCTTACAATCCACGATCCGATTCTACGATCTACAATCCAACCTATCTCCTACAATCTTATGTAAGATCCCGATTTTGACAACCTTGATCCTAGGAGTATTTAAAAGATTTCCATGCAAACAAAATGGATTTTCTAATAAGAAAAATTCCGTCTGGATCCTATTTGACTATAGGAAACTCTTTAATTTTTCTTTTTCTTTTTTAATGGAAAATAGAGTAACTTTATTGAGAATAAGATAAATACAATGCATCTTACCAACTCAATCAAAATTGGATTTTCCTCTGTCCAAGTTAGAAAGATATGAAGACACTTGGCATGTTGTGCTAAGATATGTGCTAGTTTGTTTCCTCACCGTCTAACGTGAGACGGTTGAACTGATCTGAAGTCTTTCTGCTAGTGGCAAATTGCTGTGATGATGTTGGCAATGGCAACGGGTTGCAGAAGAGCCACAGTTAGGGAGTCATGACAAGCTTCGACTAGGTTGGAGCAGCAGTGAGATTACACGTTATCAAGTATGCTGATAAAGCATGTACTTATAAAAGAAAATTCCTTAAAATGATACAAAAGCTTTCAGATTGACAAAAATGACGAAGTGAGATTAATGAGGTTACAAACAAATCAAAAGCAGA
The DNA here is from genome assembly GCA_028535165.1 of Quercus tomentella. NCBI lineage: Eukaryota > Viridiplantae > Streptophyta > Magnoliopsida > Fagales > Fagaceae > Quercus > Quercus tomentella. The sequence continues at coordinate 12,341,032 of JAPQVY010000155.1, forward strand.
CTTAAAATGAAACAAAAGCTTTAAGATTGACAAAAAAGGACGAAGTGAGATTAATAAGGTCAGAAACAAATCAAAAGCAGACTTAAAAAACTAAAAAAATTCTACGCAACAAGTTTGGCAAACAAATACATAAGAACAGATTGCCTTGCACAATCCCATGAAAACGAGAGAACATCTTGTGTATTGTAGAACCAACAATCTTTAAGACTATTCTCTAATTCTATGCTTCTTTGATTTCTTGATTTGATGGTCATTGTTCAAAGAATATGTTTCCCCGCCTACCAATTCTCCCTCACTTTCACTCCTTTTCCTTGTACTCCTGCAAAATTTTTACGTTACTGACTTATACAACAGATATAAAGTTCTCAAAATTTTCTTAAACTCAAAACTCAGTTGAAAACCTGTCAGATACTGAAAAATCTTCCGAATGTCTAGCCAACCAGCGAATGCTTCCTGTGTTAGCTGGAAGTAGAGATCCAGAAATGTGCAGTCTTTCCTCATCAAAACTGCAAATATGAAGGTATAAAGTTCAACACACAATTATGATATAAAGTTCAACACAATGTTTTGCAATTAAACAAGTGTAATTTTTTCCAATTTTCCAGAACTTTGACTTAAAGCACAAAATATCTAAACTTGTATATAATTACACTAAGTTCAATAAATTCAAGCTGCCGGGGTTCAAGTGAGAGCCCAACAGTAATGACATCCTTTGTGGTGTCACATATTTGTGGTTAACACCACCTGCCCTGCCCCCACTATCTACCTATCAAAACAAATTTCAAGCTGCCAACAAAGCTATTATGTAATTGATGGACTTGCTGCAACCAGCATGTAAAAGTTTTTAGATTGATACACCAGCATTAAGAGATGAGATGATTTCTAAACTATAGCTAAATATGTCAACTTGGAGCAGTAAAACAATTTTTTAAGTAAATTGCAATTGATCAATCAATATAAAAGAAAATCTTGAACAGGAACAAACAATTAAAAAAAAATTTGTATCTGCCTTATTTCTTATTAATAGTTGAATAATCAGAAAAGAGAGAGAAAAAAAAAAAAAAAGGAATGGATAAATAAGATCTATTCCTTTATGAACCTTCATGGTCATCATATCTATACACAACAATAGTTGTTACCAACTACATGGGGTTGTATAAGTTAGGTAGAATCCCAATATTTTTAGCTCCTCAGGTAGTGAATCCCACTAGATGATCAGCATGCCCATATTCTTAATTTCTTAAGTGCTGCAATTGATTGTGTAGGTTTCTCTATTAAATGCCATTCACAAACGACTTAGAAGTAACACAAGGCAAAAAAATTACCTTTTTTTTTTTTTAATAAGTAATAGAATTTTATTGAATATGAAAAGGACTGCTCTATGTTCACAATGATGAACATAAAGCACCTTCAAAATAAAAAATAAAAAAGCAAGTCAATTAGAAGATCTAAGAGAAAGTTGGAAATCAAAAATTGAAGTACAGTTGGTAAAATCCCGTGTTTGAAAGTACGGAGCAACAAAGACTTAAATTGATCAATAGGTCTCAAAATCTCCTCAAATGTTAATCACATTTACCTAAATGAGTAGATTAATTGTTCTTTTAATTTGAACCAGTAGTCAAAAATAAAGGAATTTCATCAAAATTTGTTTCCTTCATCATAAAAGCTTCCTCTCTTTATGTTTACGGTATTAAGAATTTGAGACACACATATATAAATAGACTTCACAACCATCCATTGAAAATCGTTTCAATATCAATCTTTATATTCTTTATGAAACCAAGAGACCAATATTACCTAAATATATATATATATATATATATAGAGAGAGAGAGAGAGAGAGAGAGAGAGAGAGAGGAGGAGAAACAGACCATACTTAAGTTATTAAATGAGTGAAATACACACACATACACACATGTAAAGAACATGCCAGTCTAAATAAGTTGATGTAATAAAAATGTCACCTTTTGACTAAAAAGCGAATCATGGTTCCAACCTTTATCACATGTCGCTTTTGAGATCTGCTAGCAAATAGTTCATCACCATGTTTCTAAGACAAAATATGCAAATCATATACTTCAATTAGCATTCAAGTCCTCATACATACGAGATTAGAGGAAAAGGATGTGGACTTTGAAAAAGATGATGAACTACTTACAATTTTATGATTGAAATCTTCTCGAATGTCTTCACCTGTTATGATAGCAGATGAAAAACCAAGAACAATGACATGAATCGATCTTTCCGTAAGTTTCACCACCTTTCCCTCTTTAAGTGACATTATGAGAAAACAATCAGCAAGGTCAACATAAAGGCATATGAAGAAAATACATCATATGTTCATGAATGCTTCAATGAAGTTCACATTTGGTCCTTATCTAACAAACTCTTATAATAATTTTTCTGTTCTTATTTTTTTTGGGGGGGGGGGGGGGGGGGGGGTTGGGGTGATTTAAGAAAGGAAAAGAAAACAAAGCACACCAGTCCTAAAATAGTTAGACGGGGCATCACAAAACTACCTAAAAGCATATTTGGCTTTGGAGCAAAAAGTAACAACTTTGCTTTTAGCTTCACACCAAAATAAGGGTGAAATCCTGGAAGAATCTTTGCAATTTTGTCTTGAATTTGGACGTCATAAGCTAAAACCACACCGTCAAAACTTTCATTGAACCTGTAATCAAAACCACAATATCCACATACGCACATTAACAAATGCAGATCTACTAAATATTAATGAATTCAGAGAATAATAGATCCTGCATTTTTTATTTCTACAAAACAATCTATAAAAATGCAGAAAGCGCGCCTTTAAACTATGCAAAATAACACAATAAATAGTTCTCCACGATAAGAAAACTTATGCCACATCATCTCAGCACTATGATAGTAAGAAAGCAACATCATGGTCAACAGCAACATTTATCAAAAGGATAGGGGTTGCTATCTATGCAAAAGAGTTCCATATCATAAATTTGGTAGAGTGGTATTGAAACACAGTGAGTAATCAAGGCATCACAGATGATAAAGATTTTCTTAGAGATTCCGATAAGAAGTCTTCCAAATCACATGAACAACAATAACAACATACAAATTTAACATCATCAATTGCTAAAAAAAGGGGGATATAAATGTTCACATTCGTGGGGGTGAAGGACAATACCTGAAAAGCAGAGAACTAAGCTCACGGAGAACCGCTTGTGGAACCTTGTTACTCTTTGATGGGTGCACGTAAACTACCAAATTGGCATCTGAAACCTTCAATCCTTCCATTGCGGGCTCCAATTAGAACTAGTGCTTCATTTAGCAGAAACTAAGGGCGCATTCAGGATTGCTGTAACAAGTAGAGCTTTCGTCAGTGGACCTTTACTACTGAAAAAGCTATTTAGCATTTGGTAACTACAGTTCTGAAATGCTTTGAAGCTGTTACACCTGTTTGATAAACAAACTGAGAAAGTAACTTATAAATAAAAGATCACAAAAGAGGACAATCATAGAAGTGATTTGTTTTTAGAAATATATGGCATCAAAAACGGTAGTAGGGTTTTTTTTTCATATATTACTTATATATAATTTTTTACTGTTCATACTTGAATCAAATAATTCATTTAATGGTCAATTTTCAAAAACAAATTAAACAATATAATTAGTTTTTTTTTTTAATGAATTTTTTTACAATTTATTTTGTATATTGTTCATATGTAGTACAAAATAAATATACATCCAATATATATCATGCAAAGATGTCATTAATTGGACCAAGATAAGACAGAGGCTACAATGTGGTGCTTTCCCATATATATATATATATATGAAACTTCACTTAGATTAGTTCCACGTCGTAGAGTATATTGTACAACAATCCTAACCGTTAATCAAACTGTAATTGACCCCACCCGCCAGAACCAGTTACTGGGTAATCTAGGTGCCTTCCCATATTGTTCATATGTCAGCACTATATACAGGACAAAAACCTCAAATAAATTCAATCGAACCAAGCTCACCAAAAGCATAAACTAAACTCAACTCAACCAAGGTATATAGTTTAAAAAAATAAAAAATAAATTAGTTTCAAATGAATTACAAAAATAATCTGGCACATCCTTTAAACCAAAAAAACAAAAAATTTGGTAAATCCTATTAAACATTGGTTCTAAACAAAATCATTGACCAAAAATCAACCAGATAAACTACAAATCCGATCTAAGAGATTAACCACAAAACAATCACAAATCAAAACCCTAAAAATTTTACCTTTCTCTCTAGTCTCTGCTCTCCGCCTCTCTCTAGTCTCCAGTCTCCACTGTTCAGTCTGTTCTCATCTCAGCCTCTCTCTGATTCTCTGCTCTCCGCCTCTCTCAAGTCTCAACAGCTCACCTCACCGTATCAGGTTCTGAGGTTCAGGAATCAGGTATAAAATTATAAATATATTTGGGCCATTTTATTTGTTAAGAACTTTGTTTATTTGGGCCCTCCCTGTCCCTGGCTGGTTTTGTAACTTTGTTTATCACTTATCAGTTTATCATTATGGCTGCCTGGACCCTCCCTGGACTGGGCGTTAAGTTTGGGCCATCAAGTTTTTTTTTTTTTTTTTTTAAACAAAAGCCTGCATTTTTGTTTTTTTGGTTATAGATAGGATTTGTTTTGTGTTTTTTTTTTTTTTTTTTTTGGTGGATGGGTCTTATTAATAAGTCTTGGGCCTTCAAGTTTTTTTTTTTTTTTAAACAAAAGCCTGCATTTTTGTTTTTTTGGTTATAGATAGGATTTGTTTTGTGTTTTTTTTTTTTTTTTTGTGGATGGGTCTTATTAATAAGTCTTGTGTCAATGTTATGGCTGTGCTTAAATTTTTGTTATGGCTGTGCTTAAATTTTTGTTATGCTTGTGCTTAATTTTTTTTTTTAATTTATGCAAGTGGAGATTGCTAAAAACTTGTTATTGTTCAGTGAAATTACAACAATATTTTTTATATAAATCAGGTTCTATTTCTCATTTGCTCTACACTTGAAAGTTATTTTTTATTTTAGTCTTTATAAATATATTGTTTGATTAAAAATGTCTACTAGAAAATATGCATCTGGATATGAAAAACTTAAAAAAAGAAAAAAAGAATAAAAATTAATTGAGTCTAAAAAATGATCAATGGATAAATTTGTAATTAGTAATAAACAAAATATAACACAAAATTTAGATGAAAATATCACAAATGAGCATGAAATTCACCAAAATAATTTAGAAGAAAATGATGTTCAATTTTGCAATACTACATGTAGGGACACGATTTTAGTTAACCCGGTCCTGAACTGTCAGGCCCTGGCCTAAGGAGTTCCACACAATGAATTTTGTAGAGTATGGGCTGAAGAACTCGGTCTCGGTTGGCTCAGACGGTTCGTTGCATGTCCTTAGTGGATATAGAAACGTGAATCAAGAAAATGGATGTGGAACTGGAAGTTTTATTCATGGCTATGCATTCATACAATGAATCCTTGCTTTTTTCTCTCTTCCCTTCTCTTTTTTCCGTCCCCTCTTTTGTGGGACTTCTACATATTATATAGGCTTTCTTTTATCATCTGGGCCTTACACTTGTTGATCATCCAAACCACCACTTGAGCACCTGTCCCATTAGACACCCTTACCAGTTCCTTGTGAGTTGCAGTGACCAAGGTGGCACTGTTCAGGGGTCTTCTCTCCATTAATGCGGCCAGGAGAGTAGCTGTGGTGCATTTAATGTGGTGGTGACAGCCTTTGCTGGGATATTTCGAATCTTCTTTCTTTTTACGTGCTTGGAGTGAGGGTTACAGTAACCGAGATGCATCATTGACCTGGACTTTGGAATGTCCGAGGAGGAATTACCCCTCGGACGTGTTTTCTTTGCCCCAGTTGGCTTGGGCAAGGATTCTGGGCCGCGACGTCTCCTCGGAAGGAATGGTCCTCGGACGGGCCCAAGGCCCAGCCCACTTGTTATTTTGGGTCGGTCCCCACACTACAAATCTTGATAATGAACTTCAAAATAATTTAGAAGAAAATGAAAATAATGATGAAAAATATAATATAAAAATATTAAATAAACATTAATTAAATTAATATATAAGTATAAAAAATGCCCCATTTTTAGTTCTCGCCTTAGACCCTAAAATGTCTAGGGTCATCCCTGTTTCCCTCTCATCCTCTCTCTGCCTCAACCCACATCACACTGTGCTCCATGGCTGACCACCAAGCTCTCCTTCTAAACTTCCATGGCCGGAGCTTTTCAAGCTCATCACCTCCAACCACGCACCACTGCCGAAACCCAACCAAAATCAAATCACGACCACCACCACGGCCAAAACTCAGCCAAAATCAAATCGCAACAAAAACCCAGAAGCCCACCAAATCACAAATCAAATCATACCCACCGAAATCAAAGCACAAAACCCACAAAACAACCAAAATCACAAAATGAAAACACTGAAAGTGATCCTACCGTTAAAAAAACATATATTGGTTTTGTTATTATATTTTAGAAGAATAATCATCTTGTTGAATTAATTTTAGATCCAAATTAATCAAACACATACCACAAGCAAGAATGATAGACTGAAAGCAAAGCAAAAAAAATGGTATTTCCCAGAAAAATGTTTTAAGAAAATAGAAAGGGTAAGCAAAATATAAAAACTATTTGCTTTATAATCTCAAATAAATAAATAACCAAAAATCACACACCATAATCCGGTGAAGTCTCGTGAGCCACAATTTCACCTAAGAGGATCGTCTGAGTTGAGAGGAAGAGATTTTCATAGTCTTTGGCTCGACGGCACAATCTTCGATTTCCTTTCTTGACGTGGCTTTCGCTCGCTCCTCTCCTGTCAGCCTAGGCGACGTATAAAGAGAAATATAAGGAAGAAAAACAAAGCACTGCGTAAAAAAGAAGAAAAGAAAAATGGTGAGAAAATAAAGACGGACTGAGATCAGGTGCACTGTCGTAGGTATTTTTTTTACATTTTTTACTCTTTTTTTTAACTTTTTAACTCTCCTTTAATATATTTTATTCAATGGTTGTGATTGAAAGTTGTTTTTTCAACTTTTAATCTCAGCCATTAATTACAATTGCATCAGAATATTGCACCTGAATCTGAAAAAGACAAAGAGACCTACACATACACATACACATACACATACACATACATAAGCACACATACATACACGTACATAAACATACACATACACATACAAACATACACATACACACACACATACACATACAAATACACATAAACATACACATAAATATATATATATACATAAACATAAACATAAACACACATACACATAAATACGTATAAACTCATATAAACGTAAACATACACACACATAAACTTAAATATAAATATAAACACACATAAATGCTCGATTTAGCACACCAAAGTAACTAACGAAATTGTTTGAGGATTGGTGTTAGTTTGCAATTTTTTCCAATCTATATGAGGGTTTAATTTTTCTCAGTCTATACGTGTGTTTATGTTTATGTATGTTTATGTTTATGTGTGTGTGTTTATGTATATGTGTGTTTAAGTTTGTTTGTTTTTGTTTATGTTTGCTTGTGTTTGTGTTTGTGTTCATGTATGTTTATGTGTATGTGTGTTTATGTTTATAAATATAAACATATATAAACATACACACATACATAAACATGCATAAATATAAATGAACATAAACATAAATACACATGCACATACACATAAACATAAACATACACATACACACACATAAACATACACACATATACATGCATAAACATACACACATACACATACACATGCATAAACATACACACATACATAAACATAAATGAATATAAATATAAACACACATACACATACAAATAAACATAAACATACACATACACACATATAAACATACACATACACATACATACTCATACACATACACATACATAAACACACATACACATACACATACATTTTTAGTTCTCGCCTTAGGCCCCAAAATGTTTAGGGCCGCCCCTGCATGGAGAAGACAAAAATTAAGAATACGAAAAAACACTAATATCACACAAAAGCATATACTCTAACGTAGTTCTGGTTGGACTTACGACGAATAACAAATTAATAAAAAGTTACCTCCAATGATTTTTTAGGGTTTCCTGGCGAACAAGCAAGCAATACAAAATTTCAAAAACATAGAAAAGAGAGAGAGAGAGAGAGAGAGCGAGAGAGAATAAAAAAAGTGATAATTCTAAGCTGTTATTCAGTTCTCCCTCTCAGTGAATTGGGGGGCTTTCTGCTTTAGGGCAACAACAATACTTTGATAACTTTTTCTTCTAAAAACGACGCCGTTTTGGCATGAGTGTAAAATTTCTTTTTTATTTTATTATTTATTTCTTAATTTTAAAAATCGTTAATTAAAAAAAAAAACTAAATTAAACTAAACGATGTCGTCCCTAACCGAACCTAAAGAAGAATCCCAAAAGAACACACAACCTGAAATTGAAAACCCGAAGTATACTGAAAGACAACTTTGTCCTTAAACATACAAACACCGTTAGTTAGTGATTCTCTCTTCTCTCTGTCAGTCTCAGACCTCTCTCTTCACTCTGGGCTTCAGATATTTGCAGATGACAAAAACAAAGTGAAATCCATTTTAAACAAGGTGATCAAGTTCATGGGCTTCACCGTGGCTGAGGTTCGGTTAAAGAGAGAGTTCTGAGAGGGAGAACTCAGTGAAGATAAAGGGAGAAGAGGAAAATAAAAAAGTTACGGCATTTGTTTTCAGTTTAGGGACAAAATTGTCTTTTTATATGTTTTAATATGTTTTCGACCTAGTTCGACCTTTTTTTTTTTTTTTTTTTTTGTTGGTATTCTTCAGATTTGGGTTTCGGCCTTTGGGCTAACTATAAAAAAAATAAAGGGATTGGAGTACTAACATTTTGGGGCTCCAAATTGAAGGCCCAATAAAAATAAAAAATAAAAAGATCATATTATTTAGTGAAAGTGTGTATGTGTGTGTGTGTGTTTTTTTTAAGCTACTTAGCAAACTGTGGAATGCATCCAACAGTTTAAGATAATATGGTTTTTTTTTTTTATTTATTTTTTTTTATCTCTTTTATTTTCTTGCTAAATATAAAATTTGAGAATTATGACAGTTATTTTTCTTATCAGATTGTTAAATTATATGTTGTGTTTGTATATAGAACTATATCATAAGCCACAATTTCACTTAAGAGGATCGTCTGAGTTGAGAGGAAGAGATTTTCATAGTCTTTGGCTCGGCAGCACAATCTTCGATTTCCTTTCTTGACGTTACTTTCGCTCGCTCCTCTCCTGTCAACCTAAGCGACGTATAAAGAGAAATAAAAGGAAGAAGAACAAAGTACCGCGTAAAAAAGAAAAAAAGAAAAATGGTGAGAAAAGAAAGACGGACTGAGATCAGGTGCACTGTCATAGGTATTTTTTTTACATTTTTTACTTTTTTTTTTTAACTTTTTAACTCTCCTTTAATATATTTTATTTAATGGTTGAGATTGAAAGTTGTTTTTCAACTTTTAATCTCAGCCATTGATTACAATTGCATCAGGGTATTGCACCTAAATCTGAAAAAGACAAAGAGACTTACACATACACATACACATATACATACAAATACACATAAGCACACATACACATACACATACACATACATAAGCACGCATAAACACATACACACACATACATAAACATACACATACACATACACATACACACATATACATACACATACAAACACACATAAACATACATACATATAAACATAAGGCGAAAAACACATTTTGGTCCCTATATTTTGGGTCGATTTCCGTTTTAGTCCCTAAGTTTTTTTTTTACCGCTTTTAGTCCCTCTCCTGAAAAACGGTTCCATTTTAGTCCCTACCGTTACATCATAAACGGATATTGCTGATGTGGCAAACGACATGCACTGTTGGCCTGACGTGGTCATTAAAATAATAATAAAAAATGCCACGTCAGCATTTAAATTAAAAAAATTAATTTATTAATTTTAACTAAATAAAAAAAATTAAAAACAGAATTAAAAACTAAAAATCATATGAACTAAGATCTAAGTGTGTCTTGAACAAGAACACCAAGAACACAAACTCAAATCCAAGAACACAAACCCAGAAATTAAAAAAAAAAAAAATTATCATGCTTTGATGTTTTATGCGTTTTATAAAACGCAGCTCTGGGTTTGTTATTAAAAAAAAAAAAGCCCTCAATAGGACACAACAACGGAAAAAACTCTCAGCTCACTCAGCCCCATCCCTTCCTTTCTCCCATGCCTGAGACTGAACCCAACCTTGAAACTTTTTGACCAGCGAGGGCATCAGCTTGGGCATTAGAGTTGAGGTGATATCAGTGTGGAGATCGGCGTGGGTCATTAGCATGGAGATCTGTACTCCAGTTGTGCTTCGATTCGTGCGACCGTGCTCCGATCTGTGCTTCGATTCGTGGGATCATGGGTGTCGCCGTCGGTCTGGCCGTGGGTCGTGGTTGTGGTGCTTGTTTTGCTGTGGTGCTGGGTTTCTATTTTTGTCATGGGTTGCTGTGGGTTTCTATTTGGTTTCTATTTTTGTCTTTTGGGTTGCTGAATTTTTGATTTGTAAGGTGCTCGATTGTGGGTATTGGTTGTGGCGGTATAGGTGCTTGATTCGTGGGTTTGGGTTGCCGGTGTTAGTGGGTTTTGGTTGTGTTTTCTGGGTAAGTGTTGCTGTGTTTTTTGGGTTTGGGTCTGGGTTTGCTGTGTTTTTCTTAGTTTAGTGCTAGTGTATCAGAGATGGAGAAATGAATTGTTCTGGGTTTGGGTCTTGCTTGCTCTGTTTCAGAGATGAGAGAACGAAGAGGAAGAGAGGGACAACAGAACCTAACATTTCAGATCAAATACTTTTAATTCTACTTAAATGTACAGAACTTAATTTGTGAGGAAATTCAAGGCTATGTTTGTTCTTTTAGCACAGATCACATTATCATGCTTTGATGGTTTTTTTTTTTTTTTTTTTTTTAATTTCTGGGTTTGTGTTCTTGAATTTGAGTTTGTGTTCTTGGTGTTCTTGTTCAAGACACACTTAGATCTTAGTTCATATGATTTTTAGTTTTTAATTCTGTTTTTAATTTTTTTTTATTTAGTTAAAATTAATAAATTAATTTTTTTAATTTAAATGCTGACGTGGCATTTTTTATTATTATTTTAATGACCACGTCAGGCCAACAGTGCATGTCGTTTGCCACATCAGCAATATCCGTTTATGATGTAACGGTAGGGACTAAAATGGAACCGTTTTTCAGGAGAGGGACTAAAAGCGGTAAAAAAAAAACTTAGGGACTAAAACGGAAATCGACCCAAAATATAGGGACCAAAATGTGTTTTTCGCCTAAACATAAATATACATATACATAAACATAAATACACATACACATAAACACGTATAAACTCACATAAACGTAAACATACACACACATAAACTTAAACATAAATATAAATACACATAAAGACTCGATTTAGCACACCAAAGTAACTAACGAAATTGTTTGAGAATTGGTGTTAGTTTGCAATTTTTTCCAGTCTATATGAGAGTTTAATTTTTCTCAGACTGTATGTATGTTTATGTCTATGTATGTTTATGTTTATGTGTATGTATATTTATGTTTGTTTGTTTTTGTTTATATTTGTTTATGCGTGTTTATGTGTATGTGTGTTTATGTTTGTTTGTTTTTGTGTATGTTTGTGTTTGTGTTCATGTATGTTTATATGTATATGTGTTTATGTTTATATTTATATTTATAAATATAAATATACATAAACATACACACATACATAAACATGCATAAACATAAATGAACATAAACATAAACACACATGCACATACACATACACACTTATACACATACACATGCATAAACATACACACATACATAAACATAAATGAACATAAACATAAACACACATGCATATACATATAAACATAAACATAAACACACATGCACATACATATAAACATAAACATAAACATACACATACATACACACACACACATACACATACACACTCATACACATACACATACATAAACACACATACACATACACATACATTTTTAGTTCTCGCCTTAGGCTCCAAAATGTCTAGGGCCGCCCCTGTCTAAAACCCACAACTTTTTTTCAGACCCAATTTTTTTTTTTTAATGTGAATGTTCCATCTTTTCCAATTACTATAATTAAACCTTTGTAACACGAAGACAGATACGCTATAGTTTGAAATTTAAGGTTTGGTTATAAACATTTAGTAGTGCCATGAAAAACACTAAATGAAATTATTCTTGAAGCTTAAAACTAGTTATCAAAGTAAAGATTATAGTTCAATATAATAAAGAGAGAGAGAGATTGGGTCACCTCAAATTGTAGCAATGCGTGGGTGTGTGCCTGAGTGAGCGATTTTTGGTAGAGGGCAGGGTCGGCTAAGCTATGGATGGTAGTGACTGTGAGTTGGGTTTCAACCCGACTCAGTGAGAATTTGATGGTTTTTTTTTTAATTTTATTTAATTTTTTATTTTATGGTTGCTGTGGTGGAAATTTACACTAATCACAGTAGATATAATTATAAATGATAGTAACTAGTTTATCAACCAACCAAAAAAAAAAAATGCCCATCCAAAAAAAAAAAAAAAATGATTGTAACTATTAAGTATTAATCAAAGTTTTGCAAGATGACCTCTTTGAGAATTTAAAATGAGATTTTATTAAAATTTGTCACAAAAAATTGAATTATTTATAATGGGGTGAAGCTTTTGTCTAATACACCTATGCACTAGATACGACATGATGCGAATACATGTCCAATTTTGGATACATGTTTATATCGTATCATATTCAGTACACAAATGCACTGGACAGAAACCATATCCTTTATAAAACAAAAAAAAGAATTATTTATAATAAAATAGTCGCTTGCGATTTTATTAATAAAGTGCATATGACCACTTTCCATCCATTATAATTGACGGAAATGAGATTGAAAGATTAATTTTAACAATTTTGATCGCTTAACAATTAATAACACAAAAATTAAAAATACACGAAACATGTTGTAATCGACTCAAACACTAAGGGTCTTTTTGCAATTTGAAACTAAGGTCTACCATGAATCACTTTGAAACACCATCCTTGATCCCACCAAGTAATACAACCATGGTTTTGAAACCTAGATCGTTCGAAGAATCGAAAAATGGAGAAGGTTTTTAAGATTGAACCAAGGTTGAACTATGATGCATCATTTAATTGGAACAATGCCCATAAATTAGAACAATGACCAAAATAGAACAAAATCAACTGATTATTGAGGTATCAAAACTTTTTTTAAGAAAATTTTCATTGAAAAAAAAAAATTGATTTTTTTGATTATTTTTTTATTTTTTATTTTTTTTCATAAAACTAGTATCAAAACATTTCTAAAATGGTTCATTAAAAAATTTTTGGTTGATTTGAGACCCTTTTATTCTCATTTCTCTTCTTTTAATCCCATTTGGCTAGATCTGAGAAGTCCAATAACAATACCACGTTGGACTAAGTCACAATAATGGCAGTGAATTCAATAATCAGTTGCTCAACTTCCCCCCTTCCAGCAGACCATTTACCATAGCCTGATCTGGATTCCACCCGATGAATGTATTAATAGAACTAGAGAAGTGTTACTTGCAGGGTTGTCAAAATCGGGATTCTACGTAGGATCGTGGGAGGTAGTTAGGATCGTTGATCGTAGGATCGGATCGTAAATTGTAAGATCCTACCTATTTTCAGATTTTAAGCAAAAAACCTATTGATAGTGACTTTGTATGTTATATAATCACTTAAAATATGAATCCATCCATTAAAAAAAAATTGCATCATAAAATGTAATTTGTACGCACTACATCGTTCTTATGTCATTCTAATGAAACAAAATATATTTAACTTTTGACATAATGTATCTAAAAAGTTCAGTACATGTTTAATTAGTAACTAAGTACTAAAATATTATCTACACATATGGAAAATGTTTTCCAAATTCTAAGTTCCAAATCCAAAATAAGTTAGGCTAGTTAGCATATAAAAACTAGCTAACTACAAATTTATAATATGTAATCCAAAAGAGAATTCTCAATCTAAGGTAAATTAGCTAATTACAAATATGAAATCCAAAAGAGAATTCTCATTCTAAGGTTCTTCTAACCTAATCACTGTCATTGTTATATCCCATTTTGTCATCTATATCCTTCCTAGTATCAACATCCAAAACGTTAAACTTAAGTACTATAGGTTTTTTTGAGATTTTATGTTAACATAGGGGTAAATTTGGGACTTCAATTCATTATTGGGCTTCTGATAACCCATTGGACTTGTGAGTTTAGGTAAATTATCTTACCCAAATGAATCCCACTTTAAAAAAAAAAAAAAAAAAAAAAAAAATCAAGCTAAATGGTAGGATCGGTAGGATCCCATACGATCCTATATACGATCCTACCATTTTTGCAATCCTGCTACGATTTTAAACTTTATAGTGAGATGGGATCGTAAAATCATGCGATTTTATGATCCAGATCGCGATTTTAACAACCATGGTTACTTGTTCATCTAGAATAGATTTGAAGACTATCAAGTAACAATCACATCGTATCAACGTTAGAGTTGAGTTGAGCAATCAGGCCATTCATGATTCAACCATAGCCAATCTACTTGCATGCGACTTTCCTATAGACCATACTTACCAAAGATACGATGTGATTGCTACTTGTGTGTGTGTATATACATATGTATATTTTCTTTCTTTTTTTTCTTTTTTTTTTCCTTTTTTCAATGATAGATAATAGTGGGTTTTTTTTTGGGGGGGGGGGGGGGGGAGGGGGGAATAAGAGGTGTGATGCGAACTACAAACATGGGGCAAGATGCCATTACCATTAAGCTATTGCTTGAACCTTGGGGAAGAGGGGGAGGAGGTATTTGGACCCAAGTTCTCCCCATAAAAAAGACTGGATCACCAGACAGTGTCACAGAATCACAAGGCTCTTGCAACAAAATTTACTTAGGGTGCGTTTGTTTTGGGTGAAAATGGTTTCAAGAAATCATTTTCCCCCTGACCCGCGTGTTTGGCAGCTACGGAAAATTCTATTTTCCAAAAAATCATTTCCTTTGACCAGAAATTTATTCCTTTGACCCGGAAATGATTTTACACTTTCATTTTCACTTCAAAGTATTTCCGGAAAGAGAGAGAGAGAGAGAGAGCCCAGATCGCAAAGAGAGAGGAAGAAGAGACTTCGCCAGCGACCATAGATTGAGCTCCAGTCCAACGATCGCACCGCGCTGATCGTCGATCGCAGCACCGCGCTGCTCGATCTTGCCGTCGCTCTATCTCGTCGTCGCTCTATCTCGCCTCCACCGCACCGCTCGATCTCGCCTTCGACCTCGCCTCCGCTTGATCTCGCCTCCACCGCGCGATCTCACCTTCTCCTTCGCCGCGCGATCTCAATTTGACCGGATTTGATGAATTTTTTTGATGGGTTTTGTTTCTTTTGTGAATGAGTGTGAAATTGATTCATTATCCACATGTTTACAGCCGAGGAAGTGTATGGAAAATTGGGTGGCTTGGCTATGTAAAGCATTTTCTGTAAAAATGTTTGAACGAACCAAACATCGGAATTGATTTTCTGTAAAACGAATTTTGTGGCAGCCAAACAGCTTGAATACATTTTTCTTTCCTGAAAATAGCATTTCTAGAAAATAAATATTTTCCGGAAAATATTTTACGGGAACCAAACACAACCTTAGTTGAACCTGCAACATTTACTAAGAATTTTACAATCTCATTGCACCTTTACTGCATTACAAGCCCAAAATAAAGCCACTTATTATATTCTTACATCATCAGGACTCTATCAAACCTATACCAATTATCCTATATAGTATATACATCAGCGGGTTCCACAGAAGACTCGCATCTTTGTCAGACATTTCATAATCTTTGTGATTAGCTATCTTTGCCAGAAAACTGAAAATCTAGCTACAAAATCTACACTTCAAAATGTGAAGGGGAGTTAGCAAACCCTGAATCAGCATGTCATCTGGAACAACTAAGTACCTGCTTCTTATTTACATAGACATCCTGGTGTGATACTTGTGGCTGAGCCAATACAGCACTCCCCTCTGAAGAATCCTCTTGAAGGATGTCACCTATTTGGACCCAGTCCTAATTATGCTGTCACAAAATGTAAAATGGTAAGCAAGCTATACAGGTGTCCTTAAAGTGAAAGATCTTCAAATTGATCCAGTTGCATAATCACATCTAGAAATTCCAGGCATTGAAACTTGTTGAATATGGAACAGCTAAATAATGTGCTCACCCCACAAATCTGTAGTACTGACTTTAGGATCTGTTCGGAACCAGTAATCATTGTCAATCTGCAAATAAGCTGGTTAGGTTTCCTTCAGCATGACCCAAAATAGGAAAAAAGAAAAAACCTATAAGGTATGTTTGGGATGGAGAGAACTCATTTTTAGTGTATTTTTGCAAATCTTCCCCTCTTCTATCCCTCATCTCCCTCCAAAACATAGGGTTACAAATCCACTTTGAAACTTAAAAAATCTGTTTTTTTTTTTTTTAAAAGAACACTTCTAAACATACTTACACCAGAGTCCGAAGGAATAATCTTCTGAATCCCAGACACCTCTGAAGCTGGAGAGCTGAAAGCTTCAGAAGAATTGTTTTGATTAACCTGGGGTGGCTGCACTGCATCTTCCTCTTTGCAGTGATCACTATTCCCAGCTGATGAATCTGGTGATTTAGCCTGCTTAACACTCGTACTTTCATGTTGGCTGTCAAATTTGCTACAAGCATCAACAACATGGCCGTTAGAGAGAAGACACTACCTTCTCATGTAAAACATATAATGCAAGAAATATATATATATACATAAATATATATACATATATATATAGAGAGAGAGAGAGAGAGGCAGGGGGTTGTGAAGAAATACAGCTGCACGTGCTCATAAAAGAATACCTCAAGAGGTACAAATCAATTGGTCCAGTGGTGCTTCTAATAGTCATATTACACTGCCTCTGGTGGAAACCAATATCCTGCTGATCAAGCAGCCAACCAATCACATATATGCTAATACAATGCACAAATTTTCAAACCACATCATCCACACTACCCACCTCGTCGGGATCAGGAACTTCAATATTACTAGCCTGTGGAGCTTTTATTGCAATAAGTGTTTGATTCTGTGACAATGATAACAACCAGAAAGTAAGCTTGAGAAATCAACAGATAAGGAACAAATTTCAGGGAGAGGGAGAGAGAGATACCTGGAAGCACGGAAGACTCATAATATCTTCTCCTGTTAAAAAAAGGTACCTGACAGTCCAAAGAGGCAAACTATTAACTGAAAGAACCAATATCATACACATCAGATACAATGAGAATGTGGAGGAATTCGGAGTATACTTTTGATAATTTTCACCTTCCTTCAGGGCATTCAGAAGCTCTAGTTTTTGCCTGAGGAAAGAAAATCATGACAGCTCAAAATTCAAAACACTAAAAAGATAAATCATAGAAAAACATCTTTCTCAATTAGTGAACCAACCTTATAAATTCATCAAGACTGCATTCTTCAAGATATAAACTCGCATTTTCAGCCTGTAATGAAACAATGGAGAGAGTTCAAGTAATTGTAATATGTCAATAGGAAAGGTTAGAAAACTTGAATTTCAATTTCATTTTAAAAAATATGCCAGTTACAATCAGCTTTGAACTCTCCAAACCTAGGTTGATGTCATGATATTAAGTCGTCTTATCCAACCAAACAATTAATGCATCTACAATACCGTAAATTTCTGAGTCCAGCTAAAGAAAATGATCACTCATCAGCAATCTGCTTCATATGAGATCTATTTGTCTTAATCTTGGATTACTGATACAAGACTTCATTTAATGTCAGCTATCCATTGGAACTTTTATGAAGACGGATATGCTAACAATATGTTGTGAAACTGGACTAAAGCCAAATGGAAGTTTGCAAACTAGTTCACACAGCTCAACCAAACTATTCTGCATACAAATTGAGAGAGCATCAAAGATCATGCATGTTAACTTTCCATTTTTTAGTACATTTACAGAGCAAGGCTTAAGTACTTCCAGCTGAGTATTTTTTCTGTATAGAAATCTGCTTCTGTAATGACGAGTCAATCTATGAAGTTCCTGTCATGTTTCTTACTGTATGTATGCCAACACGGAATTTCAAAAGATTTACACTCAATTTATACCATGCAAGAAGCAATAACTTGAGATGCTTATCATGCAATAATATAATCAGTTTGTAATTCTGTAAATTCAGCAATTACAAAATCAACATAAAGCACATGAAAGAAATTGAAATGACTGAAATTTTATATGCACCTTTAGTGCAGCAACTTGATCGTCCAGCTCCTGCTGGCCCACATCGCCATATCCCCTGTTTAATGCTAGCATGTCATTATCAATTAATAATAAATAAGAAAGTACTAAAGAATAAATTGTATTTTCTTTTTCTTTTTCTTTTTTGAATAAATGAAAAGATCAATATCATTACTTCCAACGTATATGGTTCTTTGAAGTTTTCTCTATCAATCCTATTCCTTCAAGGACATTTGTAATATCATATATCCTCCGCTTTTGAACCTGTCAAAAACAATATGATGCAAATACCCAGAGAGTATAAAGTAATCAGCACTAAACAATACCAGCAAGTTAAATTTCTGGCACAAGAATGAATCATGCTTAACATACCTGTTGAAAAAGGATTAAATTCATATTCACCACAGAAATTCTTGTCATAGGAAAACATCTTCAAAATTACAACAGAAGCAGATCCTTTTTTAACTTCCACCGATCGAATAACAATTTTACATAGAAATTATGACAATATTTAATACCTGTAGTATCTCTGCAGTATGGTTCAGATCAAGGGTGCCATCTTTAGCTTCCTGGATCAAACTGATAAATTTCTTGGTTAACAAGCCTGCAAAGAACATATCAAAACCATTTACCATAACCTCAGTAGCCACATCAAACAGAAAACCAACCATTCAACAAATAAATGCAAACTGTGTGTGTCTGTGTGATGTATAGAATCATACATGAAGAGCAGTAATTGAATAGAACCTTACTAAAAACTTACCTAAAGAACTGTCATAGCGACAATTAGCTGCATTCAGACCATTAGGACACTCCGTCAGCAAAAAATAATAAATTAGAAATCAATATGCCCATTACATGGGGCCAAGATATTAATATATGCACTAATTAATAGATGTAATAAAGGGATGTTACCAATATCTGTTTTCTGAGTCCCAGATTTGGTTTGTTTTGGAGCCTTTGATTGAGTCTGATGCTTTCCACCAGTGCGTGACTCTCGTTTAAGTGGAAGATCATTTGCTAATTCAGTCTGTCCGGGGATGGTGTCCTGTCCACTTGTCTGGGCCTCACACTCATCTAATTCATTCATTTGCCTCAACTGCAGTGATTATAGTATTTTATAAAATTACATAAAGAGGTACAAAGAATACACATCAAACACCTGCTGGACATATAACTTCTGTTGCAACAGAAGTGGAATTAACTCATACAATTTAACTTCTGTTCATGCAAGATTTTATATTAACCAGATAAGAGATAACAAGATGTATGAGTATATGGTTGAAACCTCTTAATTAAGAAAAGGCAAACTCACTATTCACAACCATCCCAGCCACTCCCCAACAATAATTCTTGTTTGTGTTCTCACTGCATTTATATCAATTCATGATGTACAAAAGAAAATTCACATAAATGTAAGGCCATCATAAGCTAACTGTATGACAATCGTGGATAAAGAATCCACATCTCCAATATTTAAGTCATTATTTTTGTACCAAAAGAGAAATACATAAGTAAATGTATGTGAACAAATCAAGCAAAATTTTAAGTGCCATAACAATATACTTTTAAAAAGTTCTCAACATGCATCCAGCCTCCCATACCATAAAAACCAAGTATGAAGCGTACAAAGTGCTCAAGACCCACTTAGCTTTTAATTAAACACTAATAAGTATGGAGTTGCATATGCATTTTCAGTTGAACATACAAGTGATTACATTTATAAAGCTTTATCAGCCCAGCAGGTAAGATATTGTTTGTCTACCCCTTACATTGTCACAGGTAACTTTTAAAGGGGATGTCAGCTGGGCTCATCAAAGGAAAACTTGGTTCATTAGATGCCCCAGTCAGATTCAGCAAATAACAGAACAAAGATCTGAAAATATCTGGGGCATTGTGAAATACTTTTCAAGCCAATGAGCTCTAGCTCAAACGACACTTTCTCCTCCCATTATAATGTGATGGAGGGTGAGGTCTTGGGTTCAAGACCTAGGTGCATGTGAACAAATTAAATAAATAAAAGGATAAGAAAATGAAATACTTTGCAAGTCATTTACATATTTACCAAATTACAACGAAATTTACTGCTTACATCTTTAAAATTATTTCTTCTTACTCACACAGTATCCCTAATCATGGGTTTTGAATAAATATAGATTAAGAATACTTTCTATATTCTTTCTGATGATTCAATAGCCAAGACATTCCATCTACATTGTTTAATTATTGATGTTCACATGGAATGTCTGATTTTAGACAGTTCCTTTGTGCCCTTAGTTGAAAATTAAACCTTCTTCTTACAAAAAATGCTATTTCCACTGACCATAATTGTAGGTTGCGGATACGGACAAAAATATAACATAAAGAATCACATTAAGACATAATACCACACGATTTGCCAAGATAGCAATCTAAAAGACATGCTTGAGATATATAAGGTTTGTTTTAGAAATACAAGGAAACAGCATTCCAAATTAAAAGCATGCAATATTTGCATTGAACTTGCACTTAATGTGGCTCACTGCATAAGTAACAAAATCACAAAACTTGCCTGCAGTACAAATTCATTTAACTAAGAAACAATAACTAAAAATCTTAGTAAAGACTTAAAATGCCCAACTGAAACTCTAAATGTTCTCTTGTTTTTTAATTTGTGCCCCCATAGTACATCCCCAATGTACTCGGTTTGGCAATTTTATTATTAATAATATTCTTACGTTATTTATCAAAAAAAAAACTGAAACTCTAAATGGAGAAAAGAATAAATTCTTTTACAAGAATCATCTTGACAACTTAATTTATTTATTTTTGGATGACGTAGGAGTACTTCACTCAGATTAGTTGCACGTCACTGTTAATCAAACTCCTACTCCACTCGCCAAAACCAGTTACTGGGTAATCCATGAGGCTTTTCACCCTTAGTTTCCCCAAACCACAACACAATGCCAAACAGAGTTATAAATATTGAACCATATCAGCTTGTTCGGCTAGAATTTATCACACT
Organism: Quercus tomentella; assembly: GCA_028535165.1. Lineage (NCBI taxonomy): Eukaryota > Viridiplantae > Streptophyta > Magnoliopsida > Fagales > Fagaceae > Quercus > Quercus tomentella. Next base: position 12,362,483 of record JAPQVY010000155.1, read on the forward strand.
GGCCAGTACCACCAATCCAGTACACTTACCCTTTTGAAATATGCCATCCTACTATACCAGGTTGTTTCAATACCGGCTATTTCGGCTCATACAAAATCATTCAATTTTTTTTTTTTTCTTAGTATGTAGTATGTAATGAATAAATGAAATAATATCTTAATGTGTTGAATAGAGATCATAAGAATGAATTCTGTTTCTTTGGTTCAGATAATGCAAATGGTTATATGAAGTTATTTTGAGTTCATGAATATATATAAATGGATCACAAAAATGATACACTGTGATCAAACCGAAAAGGCTCTGATTCCATTCCAAAAAAAATTGAAAACCTAACAAAATCTACAAAATTATTGTTTGTGGCAAAAACAAAAATATATATAAGGCGTAAATGTAATGTGAAACGAAACGAAGAAGCTCACCGCGAGTTGGGCAAAGGTGGCGGAATGAGCAACGGAGGCGGCCGCGTGAGAGTAGGAGGGAAAGGGATTAGTAGCGAAGAAGGAGAAAGGTTGAATTCCCTGGAAAGCTGCTGCTGCTGCTGCTGCGTAGGGATTGTGATTGTGAGTGTGGAATTGCGAGCCAGGTTGTTGATTTGGAGGGTTTGGATCGTTCGCCATTGAAGCGTGCTCGCTCGCTCGAGAGAGATAGAGAGATTAAAGAAAGAGAGAGAGAGATTGATATGTTGGAGTGTTTGGAGGGAAAAGATGAGAATGAGAGTGAGAGTGAGAGTTTGTGTTTGCGTTTGTTTGGGTGTTTTAGAGAGAGGGAGAGTTCAGGTTTGAAAAGGAGTGAAAGAAAAGAGTAATAAGGACTAAGGAAACGGAAGAAGAGGAGAGAGATTCGATTCTTTCGAATCGCAAGCCTTCCCCGCCACTCCCTCTTGCCTAAGTTTCCTCTTTTTTACTCTCTTGTTCTTTTCTTTTTTTTCCGCTCCGTCCTTCATTCTACTTTTTTTTTTTGAGTTCTTCTTCATTTGGGCTTTTTTTAGTTTTTCCTTTTTGGGTAATGACTTCGAGCCCATTTGTTTTTTTTTTTTTTTTTGGGCTAAATAAAAAGGGGTCTTGGGTCTCAATGTGGACTAATTGACTATACGCGACGTGACAGTAAGAATAATACAACGTATACCATCAGAGATTTTATAGGGCTATTATTGTTGTATCTATTGTTTCATTTTGACTTATCAGGCCCTAACGGATGTGAGTTCCAGTAAGTTCAATTGGTAAAGTCTCTGATGATTGAATAAGAGATTTGGGGTTCAATCCCCGCCTACATTAAAAACCAATTGATGTTTTGGTCTGATAATAAAGAGATATCATCAGGAGCGGACGTCATAGGTTAAAACACTCTTAAAAAAAAAAAAAAAAGAGGCCTCAACGAATAATTACTAAACTATATTATTAAATATGGTTTACAAAATCTATTTTACACTTTAATAACTAGCAAAGATTTGCTTACAATTATTATAAACTACTGAGATAAGTGCTTTTGTTAGCAAATAAAACTAGCCGAATGTAGTGGGCCTTTTGTGATTAAAGTGGGCTGGGCTGCCTCCTGCGGTATTGGGCCCAAGTATTTTGAGTAAGGGAGTTGAGACCGGTCCAACTGCAACTCAATTTTGTTCGACTTGTGCGCAAACTATGCCTCGTCTGCCAGGAGCACGTTTAAGAACTGTTTTAGATGGATTGCGGCAGGCAAATATGATAATAACAAGATAAAATAAAGTACTTTGACATTTTTATTAAGGTAAACAGATAATTCCTACTTAAGAAAAAGATGATCACAGTTTAACCACAATTATTTTATAAGAAAAGTAAGGGAAATAGGGAGGTAGTATATGAGTTGATTGAGAGAGGAAATAAATCAGATCAAGTCTGATCCGCAGGACCAAAACCAAAGAGGGAAGAACGCCTCTTCTCAAAGTGAATAATCTCTTAGAGAGATCCTGCCATGGAAATTAATCACTTTGAGGTAAGCGGACCTGAATGGTTGGTACACAAGAACACTCTTTGTTTCCGACAGAGAGAGCAAGATTTTGAGAGGGAGAGAAGGAATCAACCTAATGGTGCATGCCTGCCGTTTTAACTCTCTATCTTTGCTTTCCTTCTTTTCTCATATTCCCCTTTCTTATCTTTTTCTTTCTACTTCTTTTTCTTAATCCTTGTTTTTCTATTTCCTGGTTTTCAAGTTTCCAATACTGTGGTGCTTCCGTCCCTCCTTCCTGTACATGGCAAAGGTCTCTTTATAGTGCCTGCCGTGACCGGATTTTACTATTTTAGCCCTTAACCACCTTGTCTAGTATGGGTGTACCTGCCGACCACCACTAGTCCGTTTGTGTGCCACTCCCCATCGCCAGAAAAAGGAAGCTATTTTGTTTGTTTGTCGGTCGTGGCACCCTTTCTTGCTACGGTGTGGGTGCCTTCTCTTTCCCTATCCCTCATGGTATGCACCTAGTGGTTCCAGCTCAGTTTTGCCCCTATGGGTGGTATGTCATCCCAACAGGACGCTTCCCCCAAAAGAGCCCTAGCAAGAACCTCAAAATAGGTTTTCCCCTCTCCCCACTGCCAAACCATGCCCTCTTACCTCTGACCCATGACATCACTGTGTCCTGTATTGGTTGGGTACAAGCTGGTGAGGTCTGGGCCTTGTGCGTGCCTCTCTTCCATGTATGTCCAAAATCTGTCTGCTGCCCATGTGTCTGCCATGGTTGACCTGCACAGTCTGCCGTCCGTTCTTGACTATTTTTTGGTTTCCCTTTCCTTTTATGGCTTGCCCTATTCGAGACTGGGTCTTGCTTGACGGTGGGCTTTGCTCTTTCTTCAACCCACCCTTTTTCCTGCTACCATCTCCTACCATACCACTCTATCATTCCTACTGCGAAGTTATTTTGCCTCAATTTGGTTGGGCCTCTTTAGGCTTGCCATTTATTTTTCTCCTAATGGCCCAACAAGGCCATTGGTTCTTTTGTTACATCACTGGCGGGCTCTTGTGTCCCATTTGTTTTCCCTTGGGTGTCTCGGGCCCGTTTGCTTCCATTGGGCTTCCTCGGCCCTTTTCTTAACTTTGCATTACCATGGGCTTTTACTGAATTCTTTGGGCTTCCCCGACCCAATTACATCATTCCTCATCCTTGGAGTTCATGGGCTTGCCATCAACCCCTTACTTTCTTTGCTTTCATTACTTTGGGCCTGTCGTGGCCCATTCTCACTTTTCCACATCATATACTGCCCATGGTTTACTTTTTCTCTCTTTCCGGGCTCCTTTAAGCCCATTTACCTCCTCAAGGCCCATTTGTTTATCTCATGGGCCTGTGATCCATTATTCCTGCTGCTTGGGCTTAATGGGTTTTCTATCCATTTGCCAACTTTTTTCTGTCCGTGTTGTTAGGCCTCTCCCTTCAACTTGGGCTTCCGAAATGGCCATCAACATCGAACAAGTAATGTTTTTTAGAGTCTGAATTTGGTAAAGATGGAATATAAAACTCATGTTTTACACCATCTAATAATAGATTGTTACATCAACATTTTACTTAAAATTCAATACATCTTACCACATCTAATAACATCTCAATAAACTCTCAATTTTGTTAGATTTATATATGAGTATTAGAATTGATTTGGTGTAGTTGTACTTATTCTTAAATATATGATAAGATGATGTGGCATGTTGGGATTGGAAGGGTAAAAATATGAGTTTTATACCACATTCTTACATAATTTAATCTCATTTTTTTATGGTATGTTTGGTTAGGATGGAAAGGGAGGGGATAGAAATTGGGGAAGAAAAATGGAATGGAGTTTTCTATTTGGACCCACTATTTCTTTCCCTCCAAATAGGGAAGAAAATGGCTTTGAGAAAGAAGTACAAAATTACCCTCATTTTTTAATTAATTATCTCTACCAAACACACCTGACGGAACATACAATTTTTTTTTCCTTCTATTTTTCCAACCTCCCAACCAAAGAAAGCCTCAACTTTCATAAGAGACTAAAATTCTTAAAACTTTTATTTATCACCAAGTGAGAAAAACGTTACTCCTAAATAAAATACCAGCAACTAAAATTCTTAAAACTTTATTTATCATACCCATGTGTGAAAAAAATGTTACTCCTAAATAAAATACTGCATGCTAATACCCCTCCCATTGAATCCTTCAATTACCTTCCATTTTAGCTTGGATGTGATACAGATAGTATTTATTTGATTTTTAAGTGCCACTTGTTTTACATCTAAATAAAAATGGAAGGAAATGGGAGGGGGATTTAATGGAAGGAAATCTTATCCTTACAGGTAAGGCATCATTAGGGATGACAATTGTTACCCGACCCGATAAACTGTAGGGTAAGGTCTGGATTTTTAAAATAAAACCTGAAGCAGGTTCGGGTTTTTGCAATACCCTCCCGAACTCAAACTCGGACCCGCCTCGCTTAGTTTAGCTAAAATTACAAAAATACCTGTAGGTGGGCCTTTTTGTGGTTAAAGTGGGCTGCCTCCTGCGGTACTATTATTGTACTGGGTTGGGCTGCCTCCTGCGGTACTAGGCCCAAATATTCTGAGTAAGGGAGTTGAGACCGGTCCAACTGCAACTCAATTTGGTCCGGCTTGTGCGCAAACTATGTCTTGTCTACCAGGGGCACGCTTACGGCAGGCAGAACGTGGTGCCTATCCTCTGTTTCTGCCGCAGAAGGAACTTTCCTCCAGTTTCTGCCGCAGACTGAATTTTCTCCAATTTCTGCCGCAAGACTGTCTTTTTTCCAGTTTTTGCTGTAGAGGGAACTTTTTTCCAGTTTCTGCCGCAGGACTGACTTTTCTCTAGTTTCTGCCGCAGAAGGAACTTTTCTCCAGTTTCTGCCGCAGGATTGACTTTTCTGCTGTGCAATAAAGCTTCCTACTGTGCAGTAAAGCTTTCTGCTGTGTATTGAAGCTGCCTGCTGTGCTTTAAAGCTGTCTGCCGTGCAGTAAAGCCTTTTGCAATGTGAATGGCTACTTTTCGTTTTTACTTCAGAAACACTTTTCTATTTCCTGCACATAAACAAATCTAAAACCCAAAGAAAATACCCATCAAACAAATGTTAGTTTAAATGGGTTAGCATATTCTCAAATATATACATACATATATGAGTATATATACTTATACGTATCACATATACATATATAAAATATATTTTTTGCAGAACATGAGAGACAAGATATATGTATATATATATACTTACGGCAGGATAATGATTAATTTGTGCCAAAAGTAAATCACGTAATAACACGGTAAACATAATGAAAAGGTGCTACAGCAGAATAAGTAATACAGCAGATAAAGATACCACAGCAGGATAACTGATGCAGCAGACGTGATAAAAAACGTGTTACGGCAGGATGACTAAATACAGCAGATATAATTTATAACGAGAGAAATCAAATATATTTGCAATCAAAATTAAGTATTGAATTTGCCCATAGAATAAGTAAACCAAGAAGGAACCTAAACTCCAACTTGAACAACCTTGTCATAGGCTCCTGCCATAAAAGTTGTTCATTTTGGAGAATAGGCCTAAATGGCTACTAGCTATTACTTTTGGAGACTTCAAAGAGTGGGTTTGTTAAGAGGGAGGGAAAAGATGGTCTATTGATGCATGCCCCTATTCTTGCCACGTTTTCTCTCTTCTTTTTCTTTCTCTGTGTTCCTTTTTTTTTTACTCTTAGTTTCTTATTACTATCTTGCCGTGGGTTGTTCCCCCTTTTTGGTCTTTCCTTTTCTTGGGTACCTCTCTCTAGGTGCTTACTACTCTCTTACTATGAGTTTTTCCCCTTAGGTGCCTCTGCCCCATTGGGTCCCCTTCTTTCGGTGTTTTCTTTCTTCCCCTGTTTTTTTACTCTTCCCCTGTTTTTTCCTCTTCCATTCGGTCTCCCTTTTTTCTGCCGTGGTTACCTTCCTTTTATAGTGAACTCATTTAATGGGATTTCTCCCTTTTACCCCTAGGGCTTCACCAACTGTTTTTAGTTTGTTGTGGGCATCCTTTCAAGATTACCCACTCACCTATTAGTTGCCCAGACCATTACCATTGTTCAGTTCATGTCTGTTGCAACGCTACTCACGACAAAATTCTCTTTTGTTTGTTCCTGCTGTATACCTCTACCTCACTACCTAGTTCTATGGCATGCATCAGATGGTCTCAACCATTTATTACTTCTTTTGGGTAAGATGCCATCCCAGCAAGATATCTTTCCCAAAAGAAGTTACGGCAGGAAACCAAATATAGACCTCCTTTTCCCCCCACCACCAAACCACGCCCTCTGAATCCCCTTAACCGTGGGCCCACCTCCCTTGTATTGGCTGGGTACAGGTTGGTGGTGCCCTAGCCCTTCTGTGCTTGCTCTACTATCTTCTGTGTTTTGTCTGCCACGCCGTTCCTGCCGTAGCAAATTAGCTTTGTTTTGGTCTGCTGCGTATTTTGTCTTATTTCTTCACGCGTTTCCTGCTACGTTTGTTATTTTCCTTTGGTTTGGCTTTTCTTTCCTTCACGTGTTTCCTGCTGCTGACACTTCCTGCTGCTCCTTGTTTCTTTTCACCGTGCTTCTTCATTTTAGCTTTCACACCTATCTTTTATAAAAAAGGATTTGGGCCTTTATGGGCCAAATAATGTTGACTGGATCAAAAGGGTCTTGGGCCCAATTTGTCTTTGTCTGCCGAAATCATTCTGCCAAAGAACTGTATTCTGCGGCAGATTTGTATTCTGCGGCAGATTTGTATTTTGCTGCAGATCCATTTCCCTTGCACTTCTTTCTTTGGACCTTTCTTGCTCTTCGGTCTTCTTGGCAGGCCTTTGGGCCTTACTTTTCATTGGGCTTTCCTCCGTATGGGACTTTGGGCAAGGATTTGCAAAAATGGGCATCAACAATACCTAACTATATATATACCCTTATACCTAACCATAACTCACTCTCATTCTAACTCTCACTCTCTTCAGCAGCCGCCCCTCACGCCTCACCCTTACTCAGTATCCACTCTCACTCTCAAGTCTCAAGCCCTCCCTCAAGCGATCAAGCACCATGCAACTCACCCAAACCACCACAGCCACAACCAAGATCCAAGAAAAAAAAATTCTTCACCGACGGTTCATCCCAAATCCTCGTCAACAAGTCGAAACTCTCATCAATCATGAAAATCTCCACAACCACCATGAACCACCCCTTACCCGTTACAGACCCATAACTGGTTGGGTTTGGGTTTTTTTTGTGTTCTTATGAGCCAAATTTGGGTTTGGTTTTTTTTTTTTGGTGAGCCAAATTTGTTGGGTTTTTTTTTTTTTTTTTTGGTGGGATTTTCAGATTTGCTAATTTTCCTTCTGGGTTTGCAAAATTTTTGGGATTTGTTGGATTTTTGGTATGGATTGGTTTGTTAGATCGTGGCATCTGTTTGGATTTTTGGGATTTGTTGGGTTCGGTTTATTCTTTTTTTTTTTGCTTTTAATTTCATAGATCGGAATTCAAAACACATTTTCTGATTTGGAATATTTGGTAGTCTTAATTTCAATGGATGGTATTTTTTTTTTAAGACATGGCTGGATGGGTTGGGCCACAGATTAGGCCCAAATCTGGCATGGCTGGACTAGGCCCGCGGGCCTCGCAAAGGCGGGTTTGGGGGTTAAAAAACCCGTTTAATAAACAGGCAGGTTCAAATAACCGGGGTGGGCATGCAGGTCAGGTTCGGACATAAAGAAACCCGCCCTGAACCCGATTCGCCATTCCTAGGCATCATAGTATTATACCGTACAGACCACTAAAGAAACACGACTAGCTGACTACTGAATCTGATACCTGAAACTCATCTTATGCGAAATTGCAAACACCACATTGGCTTATGATTGATTCAAGAACTAAATTAATTAGTGAACTGAAAACTAGAGATTTCAACCCATACACACTCCCCACAACAAACCAAAGACCAAAAAAACTAGAGCAGAAGCCCAGATCATCATCATAAACTCATAATGGGAAACTAATAAAAGTGCCGTAACTAGCAAATGGAAAAATCAAAATGTACAACAGATTGCAACCACGCAAGAAAAAACTGCAGCAGTTGCAGGTTTACAGATAATATAAAAACTAAAAGCTAGTGTACATTCGGGAGACATCTGTTTTCCTTGCCAACAAATAAGCAATGCAGGCAAATGGGAGCAACCTTATTCCATTGTAGGCGGGATTAGCTGCTGCTACATATTTTAATCCCACTAAGAATATACCCACCAAATGCACTCATTTGCATGCATGGATGGGTCCGTGAAGGAAGCACCTGCACAAAATTATCAAAAATCAAGAGGAAAGGTCAAGTATATCATTTGAAGGACAACGCCCTATCTATCCCCTTGCATAGATATATTTCAGACATCAATCAATGGGATTAAAAATAGAAGGAAGATGTCAGTGTTTCAAATTCAGCACTATAATGGGAACAGTTATTAGCATTGCCTATAGCACCCCCCCCCCCCCCCCCCCCAAAAAAAAAAAAAAGGAAAAGAAGAAGATTAACGATGGATCTTTACTTTAAAGCACTGTAGAATTCTAAAGAATGACTCCTTAACCTTTTTTTTTGATAAGTAAAGAATGACTCCTTAACTGGCTTCAACACAATTTAAAATTCAAGAAATTTGCTGTACCAGTATGTTATTTGACAAGTGCACTAAGAACATCAGTAATAGGAGACAATCAACAATTTCACAAGCAGCAGCATCCCAATCAAAGGAAGGGAACAATCAACAAGAGAAGTTACAGCATTTATCATACTTCTGCATCGTTGGCCATTTAGGTCATGGCCTCATCCTAAGCCCTACCCAGACAGGTCCGCTTTTGCTCTAGAGGTTGTCTTAGCCTCTTAGGTATGGATAATTAAAAAGTCCACTCTGGTGAGTTCGTTTCTCACAAAGAGTGCATTCAAGTGATATGTATGACTCTCTCTCAAGCATATGCACACCACACAAAATTTATGTATTGAGCAAGGAATATTAGAATATTAAAATGGATGTTGACACAGAAAATTCCACACATTCTTTTTTTTCAATAACATTTTAACAATGAATATTTAACTGCGAAACATCTGTTACTGTTGGCAAAAAATATAAGATTACAAATGTAGAAGAACTTCCACACCATAGAGTGCATAAAAGGCAAGCAAAAAACCAAACCTGGTATTCACGCAACCAAGGTTCTGAAATTTGCAAGCCAATTGCCATCTTCCCAAGCTGCAGATTATGCATGCAAGTTGCAAGAGGCTGCATTCAACAGAAAAAGTAGTTTGGGTTTTTGTTATATCAATAAGTGAATGCTTATCTACTTATCCAAAAAAAAAAAAAAAAGGAAGAAGAAGTGAATGCCTCTCCATGAATGAAACTGCTTTTTCATGATAATTAACATGAAAATTTTATTAAGAGGAGGAGAAACCTTATTTACACAGGTTGTATTAAAAAGGTTTGCCTAAGAATCTACAAATCGAATTCCATCTATAAATTATGAAAAACATTCATATAGAGGGAACAGTAGCAACAATCCATTAACCTGAATCATTACCATTACCAAACCAATTCAGGAGTTGCAGACTTGTCTTAAAACAAACTATGACCATATCAACATGATCACATATAATAGTTGCAAATCAACTGTTGGGAACTGAGCTGAAACTTTCAGATTTAAAAATAAAAAAATAAAAAATCCCTTAGATTGCTTTATCACAATTATCAATCTAGCATTAGATCACCTACTTTTGAATTTTTGAACTACTCCAAACACAAAACTTAAAAGAAATTGGACTGAAACCAAGTGGAAGATTCGATAATGGAGCAAAAAGCGTTCCAAACTCACCCTTTCAGAAAAAGTGACAAAAAAGACACATTAAAAAGTCAAAATTTTCTTGATACCAAGAATTTGAAAGAAATGACCTGAAGATACTGGTGATAAATTGCAAAAGGAGCTGAATTTGCTAGGAGTGGCAAAAGATCTTTAAGCAGACTCCAAAGATCCAGCTCTGGTGCGGCAATTATTAGGCTGCATAAAATATTTAAAAGAATTGTCAACTAATGCTTCTTCTGATTAGTATACCAAACATTCACTGACTGTAGCTCCCACTAAAATTTTCTCCTGATTTGTTAACCAAAAACACAATAATTACCTAGAAAAACCATTTTCCTTCCACAAGTCAATGGCTTGTTTTGAAGCCTTATTTCCAGCCTTTGTGGACTTGCCCGTTTTGTTTACAGGAGAAACAGTGGTCTCAGAGATAAGATCTGATTTCTCATTTTCAGTAGGAGTAATCTCTTCCATGCCAACTGATGAAGACATTTGATTCTGCACAAATCAATCTTATGACAAAATTAGGGGACCTAAAATGAAATATCTGCCAAAAATAAGGCAAAGTTACTCACTTACATTTGACAGACATTCCATGTTAATGTCGTCTCCCTGCTGGTGAATTTGTTCAGAAGTTCCATTTTGGGATAAAGAGAGGTCAGTGAGAGGAGACCGCACAATCCTGAACCAAAATTAATTTAATAATAAGCAAAAAAAAAATATACCCCACAACAAGAGAAAAAAGGGGGGGATAATCAGAATATAAACCAACATAACCATCAAAAGGACATGGTAGAAAATAACAAGGCTATAAAGCCCACAAAATTCAGGATACACAAGGACTAAGAAAAACTTGTGGCAAATCCTACATTTACTTAATGTCCCATCACTACCCAAGAAAGGCACCGGCCACCTCAATAATTCTAGGCAGCTTCTATCATAAGAAATCAACCATAACATCAAGCCAGCAACTTGGACTAGTTGATCCCTGGGCCAACTAAATCATCAGGCAAGACAACTACATTTTTAATATTTCTTGTGAATTAGTAACCTAAATCCAATCCATGTTTATGCACAAAATATTGTTCAACTACCAACGGTTGCTAGTTAACAAAATGGGAGCAGGGGAATAGCATCACACCTTAAAAAACTTAACAGCCAAAAGACCTAGCAAGCAAAATGAGAGTGGGAGCAGACCAAAGCTACTAACACCTTCATAAACCTAATAGGCAGGAGAGTCCAGAAGTCCCAAGCCACACAAGTACAGGAAAAAGAAGGAATTGAAGTCACCCTCTTTCCCTTTCTTGCTCTCCTGCTGGCCACCTTTAACCATCATGGGGAATAATATGAACTAGCCCATAATATCCCACCCAATGCATGTTCGATCGAAGCCCAAGTTTTGAGCTCAGATTGGAAAGATTTGGTTGGAAGTCAGAGTGTGCTGGGAAGGCCAAATAATCCTTATTCAAATCTCAACATAATGCTAACTTGTTTGCACAAAGGGGGCTCATTAACATTAATAAAGAACTTCAAGTAACTGCAATTCTGAAAAAATGGGAGAACTCAAAGCCAGATTTACCTCTTACAAATTTCATTACTTAAGTTGAATATTCTGACTATATCAATAGAATACGGAGTGCTTCCAAGATATGTACTGCAAACATAACCAGTACCTGCCACATAAAGAAAATCATAAAAACAACCAAGACAGTACATGCAACAATTGCTCTCAATTACATGAGTCAACCATAACAACAAAATTTCCTCCAGCCAACAAAACTATACCAATCCAACCCCGAAATGAAGTGCAAGAAGAAGTTCTGGGAGACCACATTATCCATGCTAGTCAAAATTAAACATTTTGAAGTTTACCGTAAGGAGAAGGTAGACCAAAAAAAAAAAGTTAATGCACTTATTGAATGTATCAAATGGAACTCCTCTCATAAATACTCGACTTAATACAACCAATGGATATTTGGCTCAATGATCTTCTCAACCAATACAAGTTGGCAACATGTATATTTTTTCTCTACTTTGTGCACTTCATTTTGGGGATAAGTAAATTCAAAAGCGTTACTGATCAATTTGAATGGATGTTGTCAGGGGTATATGGTCTGAATCTAGACTCTGATTGATTCCAGCTATGGGAAGTGTTGGTCAGCGTCTTCAGTTGGTGGGAACTTCCATGGTGATAAGTATTCCAAAAAAAAAGAGAGAAATTCACAATTTGAAGGGAATGAACATAGAACAAACCTCCTAATCGTTCTGCCACAGCACCAGTTAGAAGGCCACCAACCATATCCACTACGAGAACATCAGAATTTGCAGTAACATTAGCCATTGAAAGAAGAAGAGATAATGCATCCACTCGCAAGAATCTGAATCACAGGCAAACAAAAATAAATTAATTAAATTATGAGTACATAGAAAAGTTAAATCTAAAAAATATCCATGTCAAGATATCAACAACTAGATCTACTTATAATCACAATTCCATTAAAGAAAGAAGAAAAGAACAAGAAAGACGGGTTTAACTTGTCATTCATGAACCCAAGGTTCTTCATATATGCAAGCGTTGTAACCATTATTCGAGATTCTCAAAAGGCGCTACTTCAACTCAAAAACACCATTACATTATTTGGGTACAGCACAAGATGAATGTATAAAGTTACTTTCAGTAGCCTATAGCATTGCTTCATAGACTGAGCAAAATGGAAAACGTTGACGGTGAACAAATAAAATTCCTAGACATAACTGCATCTATAGCCAAGTAACACGATTGGAACAGTTGAGCACATCTGGTAGGCATGGCAATATAATAGGCATTCCATAACTTTTCGGCATTCTGATTAAATACATAATATAAATAGATACATTGGAACATACGTTTACTGTAAATTAATTTCATAAACTCAATGAGTAAAAAAAAAAACATAAATGAGAACAGAAATATGTATGTTAGCCTGTTAAGTTACTTACAGAAACTGGACAATAAACTGGCAAAAGACCAGTGGCTTCTATAAAGATACATAAGGGTCCGAAAAGCATAGCCTTTTTATTAGATTCGACAGACCATGTCCGTTTTCTGTTTATAATAAAAAAATTATCCAAAAAAGACCAAGCAAGGGTATTTCTTGCCTAGTATCTCACTGCTCCCAAGATTGTACTTCAACTTCTACTTTTGCTAGATAAAAGTAATATATCTTAGTTAGTCCTATGAATATATACAATACATATACATGCATATGTATATACTCACATACATAATGTTATTTAAACTTCCCAAAATAATCGCACATCCAGACAATAAATAAGAGGAACCAAAACGAACATAGATAGACATACATAAGACAGTTAACAAAATTGTCATAAGTTCATGAGAAGATGTATCATTACCCAATTCTTGCTGGATATTTCTTGAAGTATGCCTCACATATACTGGGGGGAAAAAGGTAAATACAAATTAGCTATTATCATTTGAATATACTAGGCAGGTTCCAAAGAAATGACAGTAAAAGGGAACACTTTTCACCCCCGCTAAAAGTACTCACAGAATGCTCTCCTATGCACATGATATAATTCTGGATAGTTCACACACATCAGTAACTTCCATTGAAGATGGACCGAGTATGCTTTAGCTTTCTTCTATGTTGGATGACTTTATCCATACCAATCTTCCCAATCATATATGTTAAAGCACCCAACATCTTAAAAAAACTAAATTTGCAACATGTTTCTTTTATTTTCTTAAACGCTATATGATAATTGTCTGCCTTAAATATCTTAAGCTTCCATTAATGGAAAAGGCTCTGCTAAACCCACAAACTGGGCCAATTGAAATTAGTCAAATTAGAAAATCATCCACTAAGTACTATCTATGTAAGCACATATAAAAGATAACCACTAATTGATCCTAATAGACCAACAAACTAACTAATCTTGGTTTCTTCCAAGTACGACAGACACCATGGAATAAGCATTGGTGTCATCCTCATTTTTTTCTACTCTTGCCATAGGCTATTTAAAAGGCAGTCAAGTGCTTCCTCTCAAGATTGATATGGCTATGCCAATTATGAGCCAAGCTGCTCTGCCCTTGTTTTGAACCTCATTTTTTAAATGTGACGAGCTTGAAGCCTTGATAAAAAGCTAAGTTCGTCTCATGAAGCTAGCAAGCTGCTCAAGCTCAAAAGCTCAGCTTCACTCAAGCACAAGCCAAGCTTAAGCACTATGGTTTTTATCAAGTGGAGCTTGAACAATTGTAGATCCCTTGTGCTTCCCTCAATTCCAACTCTATTTCATGCTCAAAAGAAACTGATGTAAATTATTTACAGAGCCTCGTGATAAGGGTTTTATTTTTATTTTTAATGTCATTCAACAGTTGGGAGGAATTAATTAATGCTAAGTATTCATCTTTTTCCATAAATGAATGCTGAGTCACAAAGAAAAAATCTAGAGAAGGTTTCAGGGGTTGGCAGAAAGTAAAGAATTACGAACTAATCAAGCTAATTCAAATTAATGTTAGCCCGAAATTGATGCGTCAGCAAATAAAATCATTCAAGCAAGGCTAACTTACCTTCGAGCAAAAGGGCGCCTCAAAAGTACTTTGGGTGCATATTTCTTCTGCTTCTTAAGCCTATATTTCTCCTGCAAACGTACTAAAATAAGCTTCCTTCAAAATAAAAACTTTTGACAATTTCATTCTCTAACTTACCTGTGAGAACAATGTTTTCTTTTCAAATGTTGCACTATTAGCAATGAGAGCTTCAACTATTTCATCACCTGTTGCACCCTGACTGCAAAAAATAGTGAGCATTAGTCTAAATTTCTAGTGTGATTATCATAGATCTCTTTGTAGTTTGTTTATCGTTATCATTTGATCCTTATATAATGATATGTGATATACATGAATTCAATTTGGTAGAAGCCTAGATGTAATATACATAAATTAACTTTGGAAGAAAACTTCCTGCTAACCAACACATGATGTTCTGACCTCCGCATTGCATTTATTTCTTCACCAGTTAGGCTTTGGGCTTTATTATTATCAACTAATGCTCGATTATCTTTGATTTCATCTTGTGATTCAAAGTCTCCTTTCTCCTGAATATTATTGCCTAAGAAGAAAAATTCAACAACAAAATGAATAAATAAAACAGAAAAGATAAGATGCTAAAGGAATGAACAAGGACCTTCAAATATATACATGTAAGATATATACACGCACAAAAAGAAATTATAAAGTGAAGTAACAAAGGGAGAAAACGTTAAACTTCACAACTACAACAAGCGGAGACAGACTTCTAGAGTACAGTGAGGAAAGGTACACACACACCTAATTAATAGTTAGCGGTTTGAAGGTACTTCATTTGTTTGGTTGAGATGAGAAAGTAAATGAAAGGAAGCTAACTAGATACTTTTATCAATTTCATCCATTGAAATCACATCATTCTTTTAATGTAACTTGACTAGCAGCACCTTCAACATGAACTACACACCCCACTAGAGCAATTATTTGTCATTAAAATAGCAAGTAAACAAGTAAAGCATGTGAATTAAGCAAAGGCAGATTGCAAAGGCAACTCCAAGTTATATTTTCCATTAGCATAATTGCCCCATAATTAAACAGACACTGTACTTCCTTGTCATGTAACATTTGTAAAACAAAACACAGTTTAGGCACTATAAACACAAACAAATTGAAAGAATGCCACCTAGTTTATCCAAACAATAAAAAAATGTCCCGGGTGCCATAGGGCATTCATTAACTTTGAATTTTACAAAGCAGTCAAGTCGAATCGGGCTACTCTCAGTTAAAGGGGTATTTGTTTAATAGCTTTAGCCACTTTCCAATGCAGGTGAGACCCGTTTGAAGCCTCCTTAACGAGTGCACAAGGGGCACCCATTATAAGATTAATGATAATAAATCAAAAGGCAGTGACTTAAGAACCAAACCTTCAACAGTTGGAACAAAGCGAGCCAAACAATGCCCTTGGTCTCCATTTTCGACTTGAAACAAAGAACCAAAAGGACAACCAATTAGGGGTTGCAGAGAGTAAGTCTTATTCCCAATTTTCAATGTCCTGCAAAACCCACCAGCCAAAAAAAACTCACCGAAACTTTCCATGACAATTTATATTAAATAAAATGCAAAAAAACCCTCAAAAAATAACAAAATTTTGAACGGAAAAAAAGAAAAAAAGAAAAAAAGAAAAAAGAGGACTTACGAGCCAGCAGAGAGGCGAGCGAAAACCAAACGATCGCCATCGTTGATGTCAAGCAAGACACTGCAACCTTCCCATGTAACTCTAGGGTTTTGAATTGAATCGGATTGGGAATCATTTTGGGACATTATTATGAGTCTTTATTGAAGAACAAGAAAAAATCAGTCTAATTGTGAAGAATATATGAATAATAATTAAAAGGAAAATTTTAAAATAGAAAGCTGAAAGAGAGTCACAGGCATTAAAACCCTGATTTTATAGTTTAGGGTTTAAAGGTTTTGAGAACGTTAACAATTTGTCGCAGGTCAGCAGTGTTCTTAGTCGGCGTTTCAACCCGGGACCATATAACCTGCAATATATAAGAGGTGGCCCAATAAATATAAGACACGTCAATTAAAATTGCCAAGTAGACAATTCAAAAGCCAGCTCAGCTTATATAACAGAAATTCTGGGGATATTTGCCATCTAGCATAATTTTCAAAGACTATTTTGTTAGTAAGCACAAATTTGAAAGCATTTAGGAAACTAGCATCTCAAGTCCGTAAAGCTCGAGTTCAGTGACAAACTCAAGCCCAAAAGACTCCAATTCAGACTGTTGAAGTGGAACAATTAATCCACATGGAGCTCGAGTTTCTTCGACTTAAGTTCCATAAAACCAGAATCAAGAAGAACAGAGGAAAATGACGATCTGCAGATCTGAAGAAGAACAGAGGAAGAGGAAAACAATCTGGAGCTCCAAAGAAGAACAAAGGAAGATGATCTGGTTGGAGAAGTACAGATGCTAGGTGGACGATCTGGTCTTCAGATCTGCAGCTCCGAAGAAGAACAAAGCAAGATGATCTGGTTGGAGAAGAACAGACACCGGGTGGACGATTTGGCTGGAGAAGAACAGACTCTGGGTGGAGAAAAGGAAGAAGAAGAAGAACGAACGGTGGGAAATATAATGGTGGAACTTAAATCTTAAAAGCTCGAGTTCCACATAGATTTTTTTCCACATCAGATGCCACCGCTTGCAAATCAAGACTTCGAAACTCAAGTTCTATCTTGGAACTCGAGTTTTAGACACTCGAAATGCTAGTTTGCTGAATGGTTTTGTAAGCTAAACAACTAACTAAAATATTATAAAAATAATGCTAAATGCAAAAAAAAATTCCAGAAATTCTTGTACAAGACATGAAGAAATTCTTCTACAAACTCCTTATATATCTCTATATTGAGTGTGAATTTTGAAAATCTAACCATTAGATTGCATGTTGTTATTATATTCTTCATGCATGTAAAATTTCAAGAAGATCAAAGATCAATTGCTATCTTATCAAACAAATGTTAAAATTTCAAATTTTTATGATCTAAAATTGTGTATAAAAAATAAGTTTATTGATCGAATAGTAAATAATATCTAATTTAAATGAAATTTGATATGCATGTTAAGAATATAAGGAACATAAAATTCAACTGTTAGATTTTCAAAATTCACACAAAAAAAGGAGATATATGAGAAGTTTGAAAAGTTTCTCTTCAAACTAGTTTGGAGAGAAACTTTGTTCATAAGACAGTCTCATGAAACCGTTTTATGAGATAATTTCTCAACCAAAGATAACATATCAATTTCTACTATGTATAATAGGTGATATACTCAACCTATCATATATTGCAGGAATTGCATATCACCTAATTGCAGGTGATATGCCCAACCTTAATCTCTATCCTTAATCCAGGAACGGAGCCAAAACTTGGAGTTAGAGGGGCGGTTTTATTGTTAACTATATGTAATGGCTTCGGCTTTCGGCTCTATTGCTTAGTCGGCAAAGGTTTTCTTTTATTATTATTATTTTTTTTTTTTTTTGTGTAGAGCGTGTCTTTTGTTGGTAAGAACAAAATTATTTTGTTTAAAGTTTTTTAAAGGGCTAAGTTGTTTGTTTTTGGTAAAATTGGTTGATTGGTCTCAAATTTTTTTTTAGCTTTGCTACTGCCTACTGGTAATTTTTGTTATTGGGCTAATATTTAGGGCTTGTATATATATATATATATATTTTTTTTTTTAGATTTTAGATCTATAATTTTTTGATGGACTTTAAAAGGAGGAAAATACTAGATCTGCAAATTTGTTTACAAATTTTTGTTGTGATTAGTAGTTATTCGTAAGTAAAAAAGTGATGTAAGTGGTGGACCCAGATGCAAACCAGTAAGAATTTGCTACCTCAATAGTCTGTAAAAATATTGTAAAAAAGTTTGTAGTTATAGCATTTCTCTTATAATGATCAATAAGGAGGACAAAATGTAATTTTATTGAATGAAGTTACTAAATTTAGTACCTAAATATATAGTTATATAATTATATTATTTTTTACAAAATTAGGGGGGGCCATTGCCCCCCCAGTCCATGAATGGCTCCGTCCATGCCTTAATCATTGTCATATAAAAGCCACTTTGTTTGGCATCTAATTATTTTGATTTTGCATGTTCGTTCAAGTGCATTGTCATTTTTTTTTTTTTTTTTGCATTTTAATAAGAACTAAAAGAAACCACTAATATTATCACGAGTTATACTAAACATGTTTATCAAAAAAAGAGGCCATGAGTCATATCTAAGTTTGAAAAAAAAATTTGTTTTAGATGAGTTAATGTTGTGCAAAAGACAAAAAAATCTAAGATAAATAAACCATAAAAAAACCCAATTTTTTTTTTTTTTAAAGAGTAAACTCATGTATATAAATATTAAAAAAAAAAAAAAAAAACTCATGTAAATATCTCTGACTTAAAAAATGTGTAATTCTTACGCTAGGTATAACTTAAATTCATATATATGAGTAATTGTGATTGTTTTTAATTTTATCTTGCATATACACGGGTTATATACTGGTATAAGTAGATAGGATGTTTCATCTACTTATAGTTTTTCAAATATAAGTTTATGAGTAAAACCGCAAATGCAAATATGACAAGACTTCAACTGGTGTGTAATTTCAACTTTGAAATTTGTGAGGACAAATTCATCTGTTTTTTTGGATGAGAATGCTAAGTTGGTAACATTATACTTTTGCTGACTATGCACCTATTATTGATAACTACAAGAACCTGCTGAACCGGCTACCACTCTGGAAAATCCAACACTACTATAGAGAGGCGAATGCTTGTGCTGATGCTCTGGCCAGGAAAGCTGTATCCCTTCAGCAAGATTTTTGTATCTTAGACTCTTCTCCTGTGAAGTTGTCTTATCTTTTAATTCATGACCTCTGCGGTCGGTAACAGAATATGTAATACCTTTCACCCTTTGGCTAACTTCTAGCTAGTTTCTAATATATATCCTTTTAAACCCCCCCAAAAAAAATACATATATATATATATATACTTTTTTGAACCACTGGGCTGGGCTCGAAACGTTGAACAAGTCCAGTGTGTTACAACCTAGTAGTCTACTTCATACATTAGTTTGAGGCCTAAGAAGTTCAAGACTAATGACAAGGTAAAGTGGGCACAGAGTGGTTTAGTTGCATCTTGCAAATCGAGATGGACTGGGCTTGAGATCTTATCATGGGACCAATGTTTAGTATCTGGAGAATGGTTCGGCTTACCTATTTCAAAAGCCATAATAATAATAATTATTATTATTATTATTAAAAAAAACCCTTAACTTTTTTTGAGAAAGAAAAACCCTAATTTTGTTATAAAATAAAAGGAAGTAGTAGATACAACAAATAAAACTAAGAGTAATTGTATATAGAACTTTTATAAGTGGTTATTCACTTTCTTTTGTTATCGTAGAAAGTTATAATAATTAGTTTTGCTATTAAAAAGTTATATCTATTTCTTTAGATCAAGACTTTTATATATGTAGTCTTTTAGTATTTCAATTTCAATTGGTTTTAAGATATGTGCTGAAGCAAATTGAATGCCATCGGAGAATTGATATGAGATTAAGGGCTGAAATTTACTGCTGAAGGTTACACAACTGAAGGCTGGGAAATATATTAAAGTAAAATCTAGGTAACACTTCAGATGTATTACAGTAAAATCCAAATAGTGTTTCAAACTTATCTCAATTTCCAACAAACTTATTGAATTATGTTTTTAAAAATAGTAGTAGTAACTAATATGAAAACATATTAGTAAGTTCCTAAAAAAAACATATTAGTCGGTCCGGAGAATGTGATATGTCTCGAGTCTCTTGGAATCTAATAGGATGCTTGGAAAAGCAATTATCGTATTATATACACACACTTGGGTTGTCTAAGAATCTGACAAAAATTTCAAGACTGAGCTCCTCATATTTTGTCTATTACGAAGTCTAAATAGTTTAGCAATCATGTTTGGTAAATTCAGAAAATATCAAAATTGAGTTAACTTGTCTTCAAAATTGATCAAAATATCGGTTTTCATAAGAGATCTCTATAAACAGGTGAACAAAGTAGAGGAATTTAAAAATATAAAGAAAAAATCAAGTAAAAAAACTACAACTACAATTGGAGCCAGATTGCTGTTCAAGCTGAAGAGCTAAACTCAGTACAGTTATTAAATAAATAATAAAAAATAAAAACTCTCTCTCTCTCTCTCATTGAATTGAACCCTTTCTGTCTCATTCTCTTTTTGAGAGAAGTCTTTTTCTTTTTTTTAAGGAAAATTCTTAGATACTCTATGGTACTCTTTTTTTGCACGTTTATGATAGACTTCACTATAAATATAAGAGTAAAAAACATTATTTTTCATATTCTAAGAATACTTAAAAATTACTCATTTTTTAGAAGGTTTGGACCGTAATTATCATCGAATTAAGGCATTTATTATAATCTTTCTTTCACTTGGCAAATGTCATAATCACGAGGGGTTGGTCAAATTAATTTTCCTTGGTTAAGGTTTACGAACTTGAGTGTTTATGAGCTTTCCAGTAAGAGTACAGCTGAGGTGGGTGAGAACCCTAAATATGAAATTAATTAGGTACTGCTTCAACTCTTAGGCCACATTGATGTTTTACCCTTGGTCATGACTAAAATAATATGTACCGAGACAGATTTGGGTAATTCAATAGCAGGTCACATCAAATAAATGGTAATTATATATTTCAGATTCTTCCTGTAATTGGTAAGATAATTTATTCTGTGATGAAAACTCTGTCAGTCATTTTTCATTGGATCGATTTAGTTAAATCCAACTATCCAAGTATCCAACCCCCATTCCAGCATTCCTTAAACTGGGAAAAAAACATAAAAGCAAGTACAAGGAAAGGGTTGAGATTAGTTAACTAGGGAGACTAAAGAAAAATATTAGGCACATGGCTCTACAAGAAAGCAGTGAAAATCGACAAAGTAGCTGACATCTAATATAGTTTTTGGGAATTAGCTAAACTATAGTAAAGTTTATTCTTATTGAATAAAAGATTGGGAATTTGATCCAATTTACACCAAAAATATCAATTGATATATTGGTTTGATAATTCATCAAAAGCAAATACCATAAATTGAAATTATCTCTTAAAAAAACTGATGATACATTTATGTACCTTTAAGTAGAGATACGTTCATTCTCAATAAAAAGTAGAGATATGTAAGTTCAAAAAATGTAAATGACTTTGGAATTATTTTTGCGTTTTCCCAATCTATATATTTATTTTTCTTGTGCAACATAATGACTTAAAACTTCATGGAAATTAATGGGTTTCTTCAGTGGTATGTTTAATGATGTAAGCCAAAAGATAATGACCACGGGTATTAGGGCATAGTGGTTGAACTGCAGAAACCTGATCCACCCAATACTTTGATTCCCTTTGTGTGTACTGGGATGATTGAGAGTTATATATTGTTGCTGAGTTTCAGTCACTCGACTCATTTGGGAAGTATTAAATAGCTTTATTCCCTAAAAATCATTACGTATTGTTTTGAAACTATAGGCAAGAAAAATAACAATATAATTTGGTATTGGCATTAAAAATAATGCAATAATTGTGACCGTACTTTCATGAATTTTATAATTTTTATGCTTTCTTAATTGTTTTATAGAGGGATTTTATTTTATTAATTGTAAAGTGATAGTTCCATAATAATGTATCAGAAGTCAGAAGCATCAGAGATATGGTGATCTGGTCCCGAGTCATGGAGGACAAGGGGACACCATTTTTTCTCTATTTTTCTTAAGTGAATGGTTGGCCAAATCCATGTCTGACCTCTAGCCTCTAACCACTCTCAAAAGATACTCTTTCTTGTTCATAAGTTTACTAATTGTTTTTAACCCAAAAAAAATGTTCATTAATTATTTTACATGTGCACACGCACACCATGGGAGACAAACTCAGCTAAAAACCATAATAATCCAGCTAGTTTATTATGCACCCCTCGGTCTCTTACATCTAAAAGAACTTTCTCTTTGGTTTTTTGTCTTTGTTTTTGGGAGAAATACATTTAGATTGGAATATCAAAACAGTGCTTTTCTCATGCCAACTCTCGACCTATCCGTACACCACTTCACTGTCTGTATTAGTATTAGTATTATTTTAGGAATTTAATGTACATTTAAGAACAAAGTTTCTTTTTGATTCTCAAAAAAAAAAAAAAAAAAAAAAGTTTCTTTTTGATGAGGATAATTTTCAATTAAAAAGACATGGGGTGCCAAACCTTCCTCACAACACCAAAGGGGGACGACTTACCTAGGAATGACAACGGGTCAGGTTCGGGCCGGGTTTTTCCATATCCAAACCCGACCCGCGGGTCTGCTCCCAAAATCCGAACCCGGCCCGTTTAATAAACGGGTTTTTTATACGAGGCCCAGACCCGTCCCGCCGGGTCCCACGGGCCCCGCCCAGCCCATGCCACTTCAGGGCCCAATCTGTGGCCCAATCAAAAAAAAAAAAAAAAATTGCCTGAAGCCCTAAACCTCCACAAACGGACAGAAACCCAAAAAATAAACCCCAAGATGCCAAGATCATGTTCATCAATCTAGATTAGAAACCCAAAAAATAAACCCCAAGATGCCAAGATCATGTTCATCAATCTAGATCAGAAACCCAAAAACAAAAACCCCAAAATCATGTTCATCAACCTAGATAAGAAACCCAAAAACAAAAACCCTAAGATCATGTTCTTCAATCTGACCAGAGTAGCCACCAAAACCCCAAACACAAACACAAAAATTTCAGATTTTTTATTTTCCCTTTCAAAATCACAAACACAAACTCAAACACAAAAATTTTAGATTTATACTTTCCCCTTTCAAAATCACAAACACAAACACAGAAATCACAAAAAAAAGAGTGAAGAACATATCATTGAGAAATAGGAATGGCAACGAACCCAAACCCTAACAGGAACCCAAACTAGATTCTAAAAAAAAAAAAAAAAAAAAAAGGAACCCAAACCCTAACGATCCCAAAGGTCCCAAATCCTAACGAAACCAAACAAGAATGGCAAAAAAAAAGAGAGAGAAGAACATATTAGGCGAAGGGAGGAGGGAGAATGGGAGCGATTAAGGGGGGCGGCGATGAGGCCGTGAGTGTGGCTGTGCCGGTCGGTGAGAGTGACGGCTTGAGGAGTTGAGGGCGGTGGCGGCGAGGCTGTGGCCGTGTGGCTGTGGCTGTGGACTCGCCTGGAGATTTGAGAGAGAGTGGGTTCACTGGGTGGCGGCTGTGTGATGAGAATGAGAGAATGAGATAGGGTTAGGGTATTGAATAAGTTTATTTATATATATATGAGGGTGTTTTAGTAATTGGGATATAATCGGGTTGGGTTGGGTCCGGATTCGAGCCGGGTTTTTACCAAAACCAGGACCCGACCCTATTCTTTATCGGACCGAGTAAAACCCGACCCATTAGGGTCGGATCGAGCTGGGTATCCGCGGGTCGGGCAAAAATTGCCATCCCTAGACTTACCCCAATGGGGGGACGACCAACCCATAGGCCGACGGGTCAGACGACCCGTCCCCCTAGGGTTGGCTTGCGTGGGACCCACTCATATATCCTAACATGGGAATTACTTGTACATCACGACCAAGACCCTACCATGCAATCAGATCTTCCATATATGGAAAGGTGATCTCGAGTATATTGGGACCCTTCTCTCTACAAGGAAATTTCCCCGTATCAACGGATTTGGGGCAGTTCTCTACTACTATATAAACCGTAAACCTTACCCTTCTTGAGGTACGCAAATTCTCTTTAGCTCTTACATTTTTGAGTTCTTTGAGATTCTTTTATCATTGACTTAACCTTCAGAGGGTCTTTGGCCGGTATCCTACCGGTCCCTTCTGATTGGTTCTCCTCTTTTGTTCTTAAGGTACACCCATTAGCACATGTGAGGACGATCAACTCACTGACAATCTTTATGCATCATCACTTTTCAAATTAATTTAGAAAGAAACACTTTAAATCCTTCTATATCTTCTTATTGAATGCAAATTTTAAGAATCCAACTTTTAAATTGCATGTTTTTTATGTTCTTAACACATAAAATAAATTTCGTTCAAATAAGATTATTTACTATTTAATCAATAAACTTATTTTTTATACATAATTTTTTATCAAAAAAAATTGAAATTTAAACATGTCATTGATGACATAGCTATTAATATTTGATTTTCTTAAAAATTTATAAGCATGAAAAATACAATAAAAATATGCAATCTAACTGGTAAAATTTTCAAAATTTACCTCCGATAAAAAAAAAAATATGAGTTTGAGCGAAACATTTTCCTACATTCAGCAACTGATGTCTCATGCAAAGTGTCAAATGGGTCAGCTGCATGTTCACTCTGCTTGGCTAGTGTTAAATAGTTGAGCAAGGAAGAAAAAGATAGGGGCGGATTATACTAGTGTTGTCCACCGAAATGGATAATAGTGGGAAACATTGGAAGAAGCAAATTGGCATAGGAGTCCTTTAATTATTTCTGCTTGTTTTACATGATGTCTCCTTGGCTCATCCACTTTTCCTTTTTCTTCCTTTTAGAATCTGGACCCCATCACACATGATTTTGATACATAAAAATAACGGAAATGCCTATCTCGAGCTCAGAAGGTGTAATTATTAGTAGAAAAAAGAAGATGTAATTATAAACTCATAGGGAAATTGGTAGGTCTCAAATAATATTATCACAAATATTAGCAATTTAAAATAGTAATTACACATAATAACACAAATATTTACATGAAAAATCCTTTTTTTTGAAGGGAAAAAATCACGGGACAAACTTCGAATAATTTCACTATTATCAAATCAATTATAATAATTCTTATGTATGTCTCACGGTTAAAGAAAAATCTCTCTTATTTTTCTTTACTCTCACATACACACTAATTATTTCTTTTAAAGGCGGCAACATTTTACTCTCTCCTTTTTATTTTCTTTTCCACGCACAGCTCTCTCTTGGTTGTCTTCTTTTTCTCTAAGCGGCTTCCTATTGGCTGCTCTCTCTTCTTTTACTTTCTTGTGCGGCTTCCTCTTTCTTTGCTCTTGCACATACTCTCTTTGTGTCTTCTCGAAGGTGGTAGTACCTTACTCTCTCCTTCCTCTTGCGTTTCTCCCAAGTGAAAATCTCTTTTCTCTCTCTTGGTTTCACACTCTATTTTCCCTCTTTCTCTCCATAGGGAGGACCCTTAGGCAAAAGCCAAAACCAAAGCCTAAGCCTACAAATTATTTGTAGCATTGTCTATTTATAAGACTCTTTTGCTATTACCTCTTGAAGAGGGAATACATTACTTCTTTAACAATGAATCTATTCCCTCTTGGATTAGGTATACATTACCTCTTTAACAATGAATCTATTCCCTCTTGGATTAGAAATACATTACTTTTTTAACAAGGAATAGATTTCCTTCACACCAAGGAATAGTCTTCCTTCTACAATAAGGAAACCCAAATTAATTTTTCATTCTTCAATTAGAAAACCTAATTAACTTTCCAAGTCACAATTAGAATTTGAGGCAATTTCCCAATAGAAACGGCCCAATAAACAGTATTTTACAAATTAGATACTTCAACGAAGTTACCAAGCTAGTAACTTCGTTGTGTAGTTATTTTAGCCCACATAATTATTGTTTGTCACTTTATCTACTAAAAGAACATAGAAAGCTGGGAATTTATAAGTTATAATTAACTAAAACCAGTCCTCCCCAAAAAAATTGATATTTCATATAATTAACTGGTCTCACAGCTCACACATAAGAGCAAGATTAATTTTCCACCCCATGAGCTGAGACTTGACAGAAAATTCGACTACTTGGTCAATTGGAGGGTCCTTTGAGTTTACTCATTAAGTCAAAAGGTGTTTTAAACTGCACTAGTCACTAGAAAAAGCTCTGTAACTGTAACGCATGACAAAATATCTATTAGATAAACGAAAAAGAAAAATATATACCTGAAAAGAGTTGTCCAAAGTCCAAACACATGATAATCATCTTATATTCCCTTTCACTACGAAAGCAGTGAGCCAACAACCCTGATGCTAGCTCCTGAACCACACGATAAACTTGTTAATAGACCAATTTCACACTTTTACAATATGTTAATATAATGTGAGTGGTTGATAAAAAGTGATAGCCTGACGAGTATATATAAATAAAAGTGAACAGAAAATGTCCATCATTCATAATCGACTGCATGAATATGTTGTGAAGTCGGGGTGTTTCCTTAGATTTAATTGGTTAATCGAATCCTTGAATTCTGGTCAACCATCAAAGATACAAATATTTATTTTGCCATTTATTAGTATATAGCAAAGGTGCACTTCTTAAAGTAAGACAAACGCAGAAGTTAATCCAGAAATGGAAGAAGAATAATAAACAAAGGGAAGACAGTCCCACCACTCCACCCACTTTGCCTCCTTTATTATACCTTCTCTCTCGGATCACTCCCTCCATAATACACACCACTGTATGAAAGAGAGAGCTCGTTCTCTCTACTTTACTTCTCTATTCTACTACTATTTTTCTTGCTTTGCTAGTAGCTCTTTATGGCTCTCTTAACTTTCTTACCAGAGCCCTCTTCATCATCACAGACCAAAAAACAACAATCCAAACACAAGAAAAAACAGCAAAAGAGTAATAAACCACAGCAACCACCATCTTCATGGGACCAAATCAAGAACCTGTTGACTTGCAAACAGATCGAAGGGTCAAAAGTGCACGACCCATCAAAAAACGGCACCGTTGGGACGTACTCGAAGCTAGGCTCTTCTTGCAGCTCCATATGTAACTTCAAAGACGTGGTTCATGGAAACACTAGGGTTGTTCACAGAGCTGATAACTCGCCCGAGAGTAGCACAGTGGGTCAGGAAACTGGGCTGCTGAGTCGGAAACCAGTCACATCCGGGTCGTCAACTCGGTCTGTATCTGGGTCATCAAGATCCAACGGTGGAGCAACGTACACGTCTTCTTCCAAAGGAATGCAATTTAGGAAGCTTTCTGGGTGTTATGAGTGTCACATGATCGTTGATCCAAGCAGGTAATGTTATCATTTTTTTCTTTCTTTTATTTTTTAAAGTTTTTTACACTTTTATTTTTGTCATAATTAATTTTGGGATTCATGGTGGAGAATAAAAGTTTACTTGACAAATCAGGTACCCAATGCCAAGGTCCACCATGTGTGCTTGTTCTCAGTGTGGGGAAGTGTTTCCGAAGATTGAAAGCTTGGAGCTTCACCAAGCAGTTCGCCATGCTGGTAAGATATTTTTATATTATTTTATTATATATGTTATGAATTTCTAGCTAGATGAAGTTTATACATGTATTTACACCATTAATTGCATGCATATATATATATGACAATTAATTATCATCTAAAAAAAAATATAGTAGAACTAATTCATGCTACCTACAAGTATTTTTTTGTCTCGCCAATTGAATTTTTATTTATCATTCGATTATTAGTTCTAGTAAAAATTTAGTCTTGAATTATGATTACTAAACTACTAAACATCAGAGTGGTATATTTGTTATAAAAAAAAAAAAAAAACTATAATTCACACGCGTTTCAATCAATTTCTCTATTTACCAAACCGAAAAAGGAACTTGTTCCTCTTTTCACTGTTGAGTAAAAACTAAAAACTATTAGTCTGCTTTAATTGAAATTTGAAACCTAAAATAATCTCAGCTTGAAAAAGCTAAAGAAAGACAAGCACACGAATTGATAAAACGGTAAAAGTAAGTAAAACGTCCTCATTTCTTGTCCCGTTTACATACTTGTTCACCACAAGTTTTGCATAAAGCAAAAATCAAGATCACTTCTCTTTACACACGTCCTATTACACACTTTTTAAACCGTGGAATGAATTAAAAACTTGATTTCAAAACATAATTTAAGTGTCGAATTGAATAATACTAGAAATACAAATTATTTTATCAAATTTTTTATAAACTACTGATGTAATGGGTGATTATTCGTAAATGAAAAAAATGATATTAATAATAGATCTAGATTAAAATCAATAAAAATTTGACCACATCAACATTTTATAAAAATATTATAAAATAATATATAACGGTAGTATTACACGTGTCGGATTTCGCTTCCAAAAATGTGTAAATTTTTATCAAATCAGTAAATCTTGCCTGACCCCACTTTATAAGCGTCTTCTTTAATCTCTATATTCCGATCTCACGCGGTCACGGCAGGCCACTTCAAGATTGTAGGACCAACGACAGCTGTTCCTGTATAAAACGAAATTGAATGGTCTGACACCGTGAGCTGGCGGATCCTCATTGGTGGACACGACACGACACCCTCCTCGCCCCGTAACGTTAACTATAAAATTTACCATACACAGTCGTCACTGACCCCACCGACAGTCAAAGTTTTCCCATCTAATATTAATGTCTTAGTGTCTTCAATTAATGACATTTCTTGTTTTGTTTTTTTTTTAAATTGGTACAGTATCGGAGCTGGGCCCAGAAGATTCGGGCCGAAACATAGTGGAAATAATCTTCAAATCAAGCTGGCTAAAAAAAGACAACCCCATCTGCAAAATCGAACGGATATTAAAAGTCCACAACACCCAAAAGACAATCCAACGGTTCGAGGACTGTAGAGACGCAGTGAAGAACCGTGCACTCACAAGCACCAGAAAGAACCCCAGGTGCGCAGCCGACGGTAACGAACTCTTACGGTTCCACTGTACGAGCCTGGGCTGCACCCTGGGCGCGCGTGGCTCGTCCAGCCTTTGCGGGTCCGTACCTGGGTGCGGAGTCTGCACCATAATCAGGCACGGGTTCCAAGGCAACAATAATGGTAATAAGGCTGGTGGGGCTTTGGAAAGTAAGGGGGTTCGGACCACTGCGAGTAGTGGTAGGGCCCACGACTCGTTGGTTCCGTGTACCGATGGGCGTAAAGCTATGTTGGTGTGTCGCGTGATTGCTGGGAAAGTGAGGCGCGTTGCGGATGATACGGCGGCGGCTGCGGCGGTGGAGGAGGAGAGTGTGTCAGCTGCTGCTGCTGCCTGTTACGACTCCGTAGCCGGCTCCGCTGGGGTCTACTCTAATCTCGAGGACCTTCTTGTTTTTAATCCTAGGGCTATTCTTCCTTGTTTTGTTGTTATTTACAAGGCTCTGGATTCTTAATTAATTATGGAAGATTATTTTATAAGACAGTATTGTGAGAAGAGTGGTGTGTTCATTTGAGGTACGACAGTATAATATTCATTTTCCTAACAAGAATGATGGATCTTATTGTAAATTTGGCTAGTTGGATCCACTATTCATACGAGGATAGAGAATGCTATTTCGAGAATATTAATTAATTACCTCTGATAGACCTAGTTTGGAATTAGAATTTAGAATCCTCTCTATTTTGTGAATGAAATACCCAGAGATCAATTCAGAGTTTATAAAAATTAAAAATTTCCACATGATGATCTTTGCCTATTTCATACGTAAATGGAGAAGATTTTTGAGGGTTTTTTTTTTTTTTTTTTAGTTTGTACTTTTGTAGTGTAATAATCAGAGACTAGCTAATCAACCGGTTAGCGAAACTTGCTGACCATGTCTTTGTGTTTGTTTTTTGTGTATATAATAAAATAATTTCTATATTGTTTCACATGGTAAGGGATTTTTTTTATTCTTTTTTAGTTTATTGGTTTTAGCCCAACTGCTCAACCGCATGCATGTGTATTTGTTAAAACTATTTTATTAATTAGACAGGTAAACGATTTATAAAATAGAATTACGTCCATAAACAATTTTGTTTCCCTCAATGAAATCGACACTGAAAAACATGGTTCATGTGATGAAGGGAGTATATTCCTATCTTTTTTTTTTTTTTGAGAAGAGAGTATATTCCTATCTTAGTTTCAAAGCAACTGAACTTTATTTTTATGTGGGAGGTTGCACAACGTTGTCATTGATTTGTAATCTTCAAATATCAATGGAGTTGTTGTCTAAATCACGCACCTAAAGCCTTCATTTGCTCGCGGGTCACCTCACTAGCTTACATAATCACACTCTCACAATTGGAAGCCACAACAAAAAAAGAAAAACTTCATAAATTGTTGAACTTGACCTCAAAAACCAAAGCATTCATTTAAAAAAAAAAAAAATTTAAAACATATTACATTCTTAAGTAATTATATTCTGGTTTTTGTTATGGTGGTATATTCATCCCAGGCCGACCCCAGACATTTTGAGGCGTAAGGCAAGAACAAAAAATGAGGCATTTTTTTATATTTATATATTAATTAAATTAATGTTTATTTAATATTTTTATATTATAATATATTTCATTTAAAATCTATTTTTCTTGTCTAGTGTCATCACCTCTAGGAAAATTATATCATTGTCTCTAATTGGACCTCTTTCTACTAATAAATCTCTCAATTTTGTGTCAATATTTTTCCAATTACCTGGATCATAAATATTTGAAGGAATATAATTCAACATGTCATTATTATTTTCATTTTCTTCTAGTTGAACATCATTATGGTGAACTTGTTCATTTGTGACATTTTCATCATTATTTTCATTTTCTTCTAAATTATTTTGAAGTTCATTATCAAGATTTGTTGCATTGCCAAATTGAACATCATTGTTATCTTGCAATTGTATCATTTCATTATCTTCTAACTCTTTTTGGTGAATTTCTTGCTCATTTGTGATATTTTCATTTAACTTTTGTGTTATATTTTGT
Organism: Quercus tomentella; assembly: GCA_028535165.1. Lineage (NCBI taxonomy): Eukaryota > Viridiplantae > Streptophyta > Magnoliopsida > Fagales > Fagaceae > Quercus > Quercus tomentella. The sequence goes on from JAPQVY010000155.1 coordinate 12,393,627, forward strand.
TTATTACTAATAACAAATTTATCCATTGATCTTTTTTGAGGCTCAATTAATTTTTCTTCTTTTTTTTCTTTTTTTAAGTTTTTCATATGTAGATGCATATTTTCTAGTAGACATTTCTAATCAAACAATATATTTATAAAGACTAAAATAAAAAATAACTTTCAAGTGTAGAGCAAATGAGAATTAGAACCTGATTTATATAAAAAGTATTGTTGTAGTTTCACCGAACAATAACAAGTTTTTAGCAATCTCAACCTGCATAAATAAAGACTTATTTAATATATTACCACTAACTAAAAAAAAAAAAAAAAAATATATATATATATAAATAAAAACACAAGAATAAAATTAAAAAAAAAAAAAGTTTAAGCACGGGCATAACAAAAATTTAAGAACAACCATAACACAAGGCTTATTAATAAGACCCACCCACAAAAAAACACAAAACAAATCCTATTACACCTATAACCCAAAAAAAAATAAAATGCAGGCTTTAAAAAAAAAAAAAAAAACTTGAAGGCCCAAACATAAAACGTCTAGGCAGCCATAACTCAATATAAATAAAACAGGCCCAATCTTATTATCTTAACAAATAAAATGAATAGAAAGGCAAGCGCCCAAGCCTTTATACTTGATACGGTGATACCTCAAAACTCAAAACCTATAGAATCAATCAAAATGCATCTGCATCGCAAAAAAAAAAAAAAAAAGGGTAGTCGACAACAGTGGAGAGAATCAGAGAAAGAATGAGAGAGGCGGAGAGCAGAGAGAAAGAAGCAGAGGGAACGGTGAAAATTTTAGGGATTTGAGGTTTTTATTTGTTTTGATTTGCGATTTTTTTGTGATTAATCTCTTAGACCGGATTTGTAGTTTATCTTGTTGATTTTTGGTTTGTCTAGAGGATAATAATGTTATTTTTGAGCAATTGATTTTGTTTAGAACCAATGTTTAATTGGATCTACCAAAATTTTTGTTTTTTGGTTAAAATGATGTGCCGGATATTTTTAATTCATCTGAAACTTCTTCTTTTTTGCCCTTACTACCCCTTCTTTTCCAAAATTTTGGGGCCCCCCTTCCACTTGGGGGCCTTAGGCAATTGCCTAATTGGCCTAGTGGAAGGGCGGGCCCTGATTCATCCTGCCACATTATTATTAAAATATCAGTAAGTCAGAGTACAACATTTTTTATAATAATTGACATGATCTATTATGAATGGTGTTGTAAGAGATATCAATGACCAATCCTAATCAATATCTATATTTGTTGTTCAATGGTACTTCAAGTGCAAGATAAAAATTATTCCTACTTGTATTACAAATATTGTAACTCTAGTTTAATGCATGGTTAGTTTAAGGTTTACTCCATTACAAAGATTCATTAATAGATTTATTATATACAAAAAACTTAATAGTAAACTATATATTAAGGGATTTTCAACATGAACATAAGCTGTCTTACCAAATCATGATGATTCAAAGGTACATAATAAAAATAATATTAGTGATGAGTACAAGTGGAAGTAATGTTACTCTTATCATCATAATAAGTGTGAAAAATATTATGTCTCTAATATTATTCTTAAAATTTTAAACAACCATTCAAAAAATATAATACATGAATGAGGATCTAGGTGGAATTTCCTACTAGTTTTATTATAAAGACTTCACAAATTGATACGGTACTTAATGAATGTTGTAGGGTCTCGATTTACAGTCCAAACCCAAAACGTATGGGATGTTGGCATAATGAGCCCAATACAATAAATTTGTAGAGAGTGGGTTGAAGAACTAGGCCCTAATGAATTGAACAACAGATAGATTTAATTTGAACGACTGTAAAACATAAACAAGAGATTTGATCTTAATATATTTTCAGTCCGAGGAGGTCCTCCTTCTATAACTTAATTACAATTGGATACAAAGATCATTTAGATTGCTACAACCTTTTTCTTTTCTCTTTTTTCGATCCCCCCTTCATGAAGAGTCTTCCACATTATATATCCTCCTTTGGACCATCTTCATCATACACTTGTTGATCATCCGAGCCCCTACTTGAGCACCTGTCCCATCAGACACCCTCTCTGGTTTTCTGTGAGTTGTGGTAGCCAAGGTAGCACTATTCAGAGGTTTTCTCCACATAAATGCGGCCAGAAAAGCAGTTGCAGTGCATTTAATGCGGTGGTGGTAGCTTTCCCTAAGATTTTTTTAGGTTTCCTTCATTCTCGTATATTCATGAGACATGTCCCTATCATTGGAGTTTCTTGGAAGATCATTCTAACTGCTGGAGTTCATACTTTGAACTATATTCATTAAGTCCGAGGAGGAGATCCTCCTCGAACATCCTTTCATTTGCTCCCAACTTATGGGACTTCAATGAGGAACATCTAATAATTATTTGCTTCTCCTCGGATCTATCTATGTCCTCGGATAAAGCCCGAGACCCGATATACGATCTTGGGCTCTTACCCCTACAAATGTTATTTAATTAATTTATTTACTATTTAAAAGTTGATGCAATAATAAAAGAAAAAGTGTAAGGCATGGAAGGCTATAGTGAAATAATCTTGGAACAGTTACAGGACAAGAATAAAGGAGGAAAATAGCTAGCTAGAATAGGTGAGATAATCTTTGGAATAACCATCACAACACAAGATGAAAGGAAGATAATTGAACAGGAGGAGGAGTTTGTTTGACTTTAACCAAACATCACTTGGTGAACACCAGGGAAAATTATTTAATATTGGAAGTAATGTTCCCTCTTTTCATGTTAATAATTAATGGTTCACATCACGAATCTAATTAAAGAACTCTATTTTTATGTGAGAAAAAACAGAATTACTTCTTCCAGGAGCATTGAAGTTTAAATATCTAGAGCTTAAATTCTCCACCTCAACTATTGAATTATGATCACTCTATAAGTATAAGTGCTTGTGGGTTGTGAGTGGCAATGGTCAGAGTTCAAGTTTTTAGGAAGAAATTTCATATGCATATACACTTAGATTATGTTAGAATATAATTTTTATCTTGTATAAAATATATATTAAATTATTAAAAAAGAAAAAGAAAATACTCTCAAGTTTCGAACACCTAATTTTGACTCCAAGACAAAACATTATGACGAGCAAATAGTTACATGGATGGATATAATTGCGGGCACATGCTTGAGCATATGCACATGTAGCATTTCTCATTATTTGAACTTTTAAGTGTTTCGAGTAAATTTTATATGTTTGGATCCAGCTAGAATCATTGATTGCATAAAGGAGGCTTCCTCGTATCTATATTAATACAATCACCCCTGAGATTACAGAAAATATTAATTGCACGTAAAACTATATAGATAGAAGTGGGAGTTCATAAGAAACTTGAAGTTTTTTTAATTTCTTCTAACAACTGAATTAAATTAGGGTGGCTGAACTAGTAACTCGCCAATCAAGGTGGCCTTGCAAGTTGCACATTATTGAGAACCCTAGCAATGTGGTTGAGACTTCATCAGTCTCAGTTATCAATTTACATTGCATCACGTGGGTAAACCTCATACAAGGCATCACGTGGGTAAGTCTATAGGGGCTAGAATGCATAGGAGCCATAGGCAGCCGATTTAAAAACTTTAGGGCATCTCCAGCATCTCCAAATTTTTGTACTGTTTGGAGAATGAACAGTGACATTTAACTTTTATCTACTCACTTTTTCAAATACACTTTCCAACAGATTCTCTATCTCATTCTCTATCTCATTTAAATATTATTTCTTCATTCATTGTTTATTCTTTTTTTAACAACTATATTTTTCAATTAGAAGTGTTATATTCACAACATTTTACGCAATACTTTTACAACAAAATTTATGTGGAAAGTTGTTACTAGTTCTAATTTGAATCCACCATTGAAATTATTTTTTTACTCGCCAATATTAACTAATAATAATTTGTTACTTAAAATTTATTGTGAAAATATTGTGGTAGTATTTTTCAATTATGATTTTTTATTTTTTATATTATTTTTCTTCCTTTCATTTCATTTTTATCCATTCATGTTTCATTTCTTTTTTTCTTTTTTCTTTTTTTTGCTTTTCTCCTCCACACAAGTGTCCAGCCCCCCTTCTTTTATTTTCTTTTTCACCTCAGGAACATTCCAACAACTCATTTGCTTCACATCAGAGAGAGAGAGAGAGAGAGAGAGAGAGAGAGAGAGAGAGAGAGAGAGAGAGAGAGAGAGAGAGAGAGAGAGAGAGAGAGAGAGAGAGAGAGAGAGAGAGAGAGAGAGAGAGAGAGAGCCGAAAGGACAAGCCGGTGGAGATCGGCGTTCACCACGCGGCACTACCACGTCCGCCGCCCCACTGCCGCTCGTCCTCCTCCCCACCACCTGGGTCAGATCGGCGTTCTTTTTCTTTTTTTTTCATATTTGCTTGTTCTGATTCAACTTTATTTTAAGAATTGGATTTTTTTTTTTTTGTGTTTTGTGTTTGGATTATGTGAGAAACGGGGTCAGATTGGCTTGTTCTTGTTTTTTTTTTTTTTTTTTTTTTTTCATATTTGCTTGTTCTGATTCAACTTTATTTTAAGAATTAAATTTTGTTTTGTGTTTGGATTATGTAAGAAACGGAGAGAATGAGAGAAAAAAAAGAAATCCGTAGGAGAGAGAAAGAATTGATATAATAGTAGCTGGGATAATTTTTTAAGCAAAAAAATTGATTTGAAGTTGCTACAGTATTCTCTAGATTTAGAGAAGTATTGTAGCAACTTCAAAATTTTTTTTGGAGAATCTGTGCGTTTAGAGAATCCGCTGGAGTATGAACAGTAACATTTGGTGTTCCAAAAATAGATATACAATGATTGTTGGAGATGCTCTTAACTTTAGAGTATGAAGCCATAAATTTGGCTATTTGGCACTACAAAAAATTACTTTATCTATTTTACCTTTTTCACTTTACAAAACACCTAATATCCATGGTTTTATTTTAGCTTTTAACACAATAAAATAATATAAACAACACAATAAAATAATTTATTCACTAAAATAAACAACCATCACAACCACTATTGTAGTGGGTTTGGCCTACTATTTTTCTCCCGATCTGAATACACAACTTTGCAAAAAAAAAGAAAAAATTCACAAAATTCACAAAATTGCAATTTACAAAATCCATAAACAACCCAATATACCAAATTTGAAAACTGAAGAGAGCTGAGAGTCATTAGTTGAAAAATAGCGTGCAAGGAAGAAAGAGGCAAAAAAAAAGGAAAAAAAAAAGAGCAAAGCTTGCAAGAGAGAAAGAGGAAAAGAGCATGCAAGGGAGAAAGAGAGTGTGGAAGTGTAATAAAATACAATTTTTTGCTATAGTGCACAGTTATAGATGGCTGTGCAATGTGGCAAGAAACTAAAAAAATTTAGCTATAGCACTATCATTGCAACATGCTTTTTAGTATTGGTGGTACTAAAAAGCCATATTGCTATTTTTAACACTACCAAATACCAATAGTAATGCTCTTACAAATTTCTTGGCTAGTTGAGCTGTCTTTAATTACAGGTCTTATAGCTATATAGGTTCTTTAATTACAGGTCTTTCCATGTGTTCAACCTCCTCTTTGGCATTAAAATCATCATCCTCCTAGTCTTCCACATAGCGCAGATTTGGATAGTGATTTTGAGGCTGACTGACCATGAGATGCTTTCACAGCATATTAAACCGCTCCTTCATTTATTGAAAGCACACCTCTAATTATGCATCGCATGAAACTTCATTGTAGTCACACGTCATCTAATTCTACAAGCTAGTAGGCAAGGGAAAAGAGGAAAATGCCAACTCTTTTACAAAAACATTGCTATGTCACTTAAAAAAATGTCATTTCATCACTCCAATATTAGTCATATGGGCATTAAGACTAATAACAATTAATAGAATGATCAAGTAATAATGCGACCAAAAATGTTGGCTTGGCAAACTTTCAGGACTAATGATGGTGTATTTTGGCTTAAAATTCTGAAGGTTATTAATGTGCTCTGAGATAATTTCTAAAGTAATTACTTCTTTTATTTTTATTTTTTAGAATAGTAATTCTTTAAGTGTTGAAGCCAATCTAAAAAAGTTTTAATCAAATTAAAGAAAGATTAAAATTTTAATATTTTATTGCTAAATATTGAAAAGTAACAAAAAATTGTGTTTGCTTTGGATCTTAATTTAGGATTAGGAATATGGAAAACGTTTCCTACATAACTATAGGAAGCCTAGATTGGCTGACATATTAGTAGTTGTTGATGTTCCAAAGGAGAATTTTAATAATTAAAACGGAAAGTAAACATAGATAAGAATTATTCTTGGCTTGAGGCAGAGATATGCTGCTGAATATATATATTATTTCTAAAACTTCGTTTAAAGCCATAATTTTGACCAAAAGGCAAATTCTATTAGCTGTGCTTCAAATCTTTCGGCACACATTCTTTCAATAAAGGAAAAAGCCAGAAGTTCACACCATTGAAGGTTATACGCATACGGTATATCTCGTTATCTTTGAGGATGATAAAAGAAAAAGAAATGGTTTTACCCTTGTACACATGGGTTGCGTTTGGCATTGGCCGAAAGAGCAAGACTTAGGTACAGTACTTAGGTGCTGTTCCTTAGGTTCATCTTTTAAAATTTTGCCATGTATTTTTTTTTCGCATTGATGGAAGTGTACATAAGTTTTGTCCTGACTGAAAAAAGCAGTTTTATTATTATTTTTATTTAGCTTATTTTTGCTATTATTCATGGGTCTCATTGTATTCTTTGGTATTATTAATGAGTTTCACTGTACTATTTTAGCTAGTTTTAAGTTTTATCTATAATACTTTCAGCAAAAAAAATTTAGTTAAATAAGTTATTTCCAAACAAACTAGATTGAATTGTTTCTCTTTTGGCAAGCTTTGGGCCTTAGCCTAGCTATCTTAGTCACCAAGGGCTAATGTTTATTGTATTTGTTTATTACAGTAGCAATGGTCTGACTAGTTTAAAGGTCGCTGGGCTCTATCTGGAGTCACTTCTTGGCCCAGTTAAATTCTGGAGCCAACGTTCTATTTTTTTGCCTCAGCTTATGTTTCTGTATAGCCATCTAAATTCTGAAGTGAAAAACTCAAAATGGTCCAGGTAAGGCCGAAGGGGTATTGGGCTACATAGTGTTTGTAACCGGAGTCCATCAGGCATTATCAACCCATTGAAGAAACACACAATGATATTTGTGCTATTGGATTGGCAAAACGAGTAAGGCTTGGCCCCATTGGGTCACAAGTCACAAGTCTCATTTTCTCTCCACAAACGAAAGGCCCCTTTTCTGGTTGATTATACATTAGGCTTTGAAACTCAAGCCACTTGGATCTCTTTATTCAACCATAGATGAGTTGAGGGGCCAAGAGACCATATTCAAGTAATTCAACTATAGACGAAACATACATAAGTTATATACCCATACGATCGAAAATTTGAATTTAGCTAGACCAAGATTATTTTTTCACTTATAATATCTTTCACAATCAATCTTGTATAAGAGTGTTATTTGGAGACCCTTTCCTATAACAAATTGGTATATGAGCTTCTGTTTTTACATCAAGCTAGATGGCAATTTATAATTTTTTTTTTTTTTTTTGAGAATGGGCAATTTATAATTATTAAGCATAAGTTTTTTTTTTTTTGAGAATTATTAAACATAAGTTATACTAATTAGAAAGTTGTCCATTTGTCTCCTAAACTAAACAATTTTATTTTTTATTTTTTACTAAACAAAAAAAGAGGCTTGCAAGTATGGTCACTGTCCCCACATCACTTAAATTCTCACATTGTGCTGTAGTGTGAGATCTCTTAGACACTAATAGACTACTTGAACCTACAATTCTTAGACTCAAAAGTGTGATTGGTTACAAGGTGTGAATGTGTGATAAGTCCTTTGATGGTAACAAAACAAAACAAATGACTTTATTCTTAAGAGAAATGTTAATAAGCACTGTAAGACGTTCGTTAAGAATGAGTTATTGTGAGGTTCAATTAATAATAAATGGGTTGTGTTAACAGGCACCGCATGGTGCCCGTTAAGCACAAAATTTTTTGCTTTTTTCTGACACAAGTTTTGTCTTTTTTTCAGTTTATGTCAAGTTTTCAGTTTTGTAGGTACTGTTTGAATTTTTTTTTGACTTTTTCGGACAAATTTTTTTTGTCTTTTCTGCCCTTAACCAGCACTAAGCGGTGTTGGTTAACATTCTCCATAATAAATTGGTATGAATTGATAAGGAGATTGCAAATATTATTGAAGTGATAAGTAAAACTAAAAAAATTAGCTCCATTAACTCTACGCCTTATAAAGTTAATAAAAAATTTGACATAAAGCAAAATAATTTGACATAAAATAATTTCTTAACTGGTACTTTACGGTTCGTTAACACTACTCTAATTCTAAAATGTGAATTAAAATTAGTGAGGCAGATGGCTGGTGGCTTAATCATTGTCCAACTTCTTTAGTCTAAGGAAGAAAGTACGAGACACAATTATAGTGTCTGACAAATCATTATTACCTCTAGCCCCCTTCATATTCTCTTAATAAAATCATCTGATACCACCTCATGATGGTTTACTACTTCCAAATCTTGTTTATTACCAAACGACTTTATATATGTTGTTATGTTTCTTATCCTTTGCTCCTCGGTTTTATCCGTATCAAATTTTTAGGCCATGCACTTGGCATGTATAAACGATGCAGCTTATAGACTTTATATAGGGTATGGACCACCCTCACATCACTATGATCTTCAAAGCTGCTGAATCACACATCCTTTGGGTTAAACCGACTAAAAAGACAAATTACAAGTTCAGCTTTTAATTTCAAAACCTAATTAGCAAAAGTTTGGATAGAGCTGAAAACAAATTTCAGTTGCCGTTGGTTGCTTCTCTGTGGGTCTCGTGTACTGTTTACAGGATCCGCAAGTATGAAATTTAACAAAAAAAAACTTTAAAATTAGGTCCCACACGACACTATTCATATTTAAAAATTATTTTGCTACAGTTTTTTCAATTTTCAGTTTTCAATAATAAGCGGTATTCAAATAAATCCTTAATAGATTATCAAATCTTCTTGTTAATTATATAGCTGTCATGTCATAATATATATGCGTGCATGGTAAATGTTTGGTATAACTAATACCTATAATCTCTCCCTCGAGTCAATGATCACTTTGGCTTTCTCATCAGTTTTATTACCCCCATTTGATAAAGGTCCAATAAGATCCTTTTGTCCTAACATTTCATTATTTTCTGCACCATATATGCCTTTACTCTCACTCATTGTATGTACCATTTACCAAACACCAAGACTTTGTACTACCTAAGTATTACCCTATTATGTGTTTAATAAGTCAGATAGGCTCCACATGTTCTTCAAATGCTTATCGTTGGCTATCCATCAAGTATTTTATTATGGGGCAAAAAGTGTTCATCAATGATCACTTTCACTTCCAAACCTTGATTAAAAAGTTTGATTCAGACATTAACAAACACCCAAATACTCTTTAAACTTTGTAGGTACGTTTCTTAAACCGATTTTGGTTGAAGATAATCAAAGGAATCCAATAAACAAGCTACCTTTTGAGGACAAGTGAAGCCCATACAAATGATTTGAGCACATGGGACTTGGCCAACATCTTAATTTTCACTACTGAAATATGCTGTTTCGTTTTGAGTCTCCCCACATAAGAATAAACTCATGCTTGGAAAACCTCACCCTCTTTTTATATATCCTCAATTCCTCAACAACCAAACGACACCCATCATAGCAGTTCACTTCCCGGAGGAGTCAAAGGGAGGGAAATACAATACAATGCTCAGGCCTCAAAGAGAGAGCTTTGTCATACAAGTAACAAGTAGTTGTGAAGCTCTTCATCATCAAAACCCTCAACAAGCCAGCAGTACTGTCTCTCCCAAGTTAAACTTTTCAGCAATGAAACTCTTTAATCGTTTCCGTAAGATTCTCATGCGACTGTTATTTTCACTTCCCTCTCGTGGGTCCCCAGCTTCATCAACAGGAATGGCTAATTCGGGGCCTAAAAATTGTGACAAATTTGAGCCTCCAAAGACCTCATGCAGCTCATATTACTCGTCTCACTCGCATTACAACGAGGCCATTGCTGACTGCATTGAGTTCTTCAACAAGTCATCCTCGCAGGAAGGGATTTTGGATGGTTGTAATTCCGATGTTATGGTTTGACTTGACATGCTTAATTTGATGAAATAATGTTTACCATGTTTCAGTTTTCTTTTTTGTCTTATTAATTGCTTTGGTTCTAAGAGCATATTCATACAGCGAATGGAAATTAATATGACTTCAGTGTTTTAATTTCCTCTTTTATCTGTTAACTATTCTCTTCTTTTCACCTAGATTAGATAAGAGAGGTTTCATGTTTGCTATGTTGTAAATTGATGATTGATAAAAGTAACCTTTTGAATACGAATATGTTTTTGCACGTACTCTTTGTTGATTTGACATCTGTACGGTTTTCATGTAGGCTTCAATTGAATCAGTTATCTGGATATGATAATTGGTTTCACAGGGCCGGTTCAAGACAAAGAGAGAAATAGACCATGAAGATGAAAATATTTATAGCAGCAATATTGATTTTAGGCTAAAACGTAAAACTGCTCTAATTTTCTTCAGATTTCATTTCAGTTCTCTAAATTTGATTTCGTTTATTTCAATACTCTAACTTTTAAATTTATTCAATTAAGGTTTTTTCATCAACTTTTGTTATATGTTGTGGTTAATTTTTCAATTTTTTTTAATTTTTTTTTCAAAATTTTTAAATTAAAAAAATTTAACTAATGATTAAAAAATATTTTCTAGATTTTTTTTTTTCAAAAATTTTTAATAAAAGTTGATGGAAAGACCTTAATTGAATAAATTTGAAACTTAGAGGATTAAAATAAATGAAAGCAAAGTTAGAGGACTAAAATGAAATTTGAAGAAATTTAGAGAATTAGTTTCGCATTTTAGCCTTAATTTTAATAGCAAAAATATGGAATTATTGTTCTAAAACAAAAGGAATTATAAAAATAAATTACTAAGGGTTCTTTTTTTTTTTTTTGAGAAAAGAAAATGGGGGTGTTTATGGTTATATTAAACCCCCGGGCAGAGCACACATGCTTAGGGATGTGATGCCCACCAACGGACTCCTGCTTGTAGCGGGAATCGAACCTGAGCGTGTTAGACAGAGCAAACGAACCATACCCAACTGAGCCAAGCCCCCGTTCGCATAAGGGTTCTAATATTGAAAAGGCAATTAAAATGTTGGGAGCAAGGCCATTTAATGGAGTTTAGCTAACAAAAAAAAAAGTCCATTTAATGGAAAAAATCGGCTCTGACTTTGATGCTTAAGTCTGTTAATCATTGGGCTGAGTGTCTGTCAATTTGGTGCTCAATCTGTTAGACATTTAGAACCTTTAGGTTAGCCCGTATCCAGCCCACTTTTTTTGGTCCCTTCATAATATGGCACTCGAGTGTCCTCTTATGCTAAGTATGCTAACCCAATTTTGGGCCCATTTTATCCGTCATCTTGAAGTCGAGAACCAAGCCAGTGACGGCCTGAGGGGTATTGGGCCACCCCTATAGCCTACACGGTCGAAAAGAACTAAAGCCTTCTTCTTCTTTTTATTTATTTTTATATATATATATATATATAGAGAGAGAGATAAATTCTTAATTGGAAAAGAAGAATGAAGAGGCTTCTAGAGGTGATAGCTGGTATATACATAAAGAGAGAGTTTCTTAATTGAAAAAGAAGAATGGAGAAGGTTCTAGAGGTGACGGCTGACATTATATATATATATATATATTTAAGTAGGGTTTATTACACACATCTTAATGCGCACACTTTTTAAAAATAGTGACTTTAAAGTTATAATTTTGGTTTTTTTTTAGTTGTGTAAAACAGTGTGTGCAAAAATATTTATCCTAATTTCCTAAACATTTTAGTTCTTACATCACTATTTTTAGCATTTCATATTTGATTTCGTTTTCATATTAACTTGATAATTTATTTTCTATTTTCATTAGTAATCCGATGACAATAATCATTAGAGCATTCTCATCCAGAATCTCAAAAAATTTAGCATTTAGCATCTTAAAAACCTACTTTATTTATTTTAACAATTTACTTTACAATACACCAAACATTAAAAATTTTATATTTTTTACCACTTCATTAAAATATTAATATTTTTATTATTTTATAATTATTTTTATTCTCAATCTCATCTTTTCTGCTACCCACAAATCCATAGCCATTGCCCACACCCATTGCTACCAGCCACCACCGCCCACACTCACACCCACCGCCACCACCACCCAACCCCCAACCACCAAAATCACAAACAAAAATAAACCCACAACAAACCCACAATCACCACCAGCCAGCCCAACTCACAACAAACCCAACCCAGCAAACTCATAGTCACCACCAGCCACCATCACCCACCCACCTACCACCACCGTAAACCCCAACCCAAAATCAAACCACCACTAGTCACCACCACTACAAACCGCACCCACCCACCATTAACCACCAAAACCCAAAACCCACTCACCCACCCACCTGCCACCACTGTAAACCCCAACCCAAAATCAACCCACCACTAGCCACCACCACCACAAACCATACCTACCCACAACTAAACAAAACAAAACCACAACCTAGCCACCACCTTCAACCTTCCTCCTCCAAACCACAAAACAACTACCATCACAAACACAAAAGCCAGCCATCACAAAATTTCAACCACCACCAAATCCGATCCACCACCAAAATGTGACCCATGACCCATCGTGACCAAGCGACCCACAGTGCTACCAGCGCACTGTGACTCACCCACGGGAAACTGGTGAGAGAGAGAGGGACGAGCAATAGAGGGCAAGGGTGAGAGGGCTGGAGAGAGGAAGAAATAGAGAGAACTAGTGAGAAAGAAAGAAAAAAGAGAGAGAAGAGGGAGACCGGTGAAAGAGGGAAGAAAAGAGAAAGAAGGTGAGAAGAAAAGATGAATAGTGAGAGAGAGAAAAGATATTTTAATTAAAGTAGTATTATAATATTATTATATTATTTATAAGATTTGAGCTATAATAGACGGTCATAGATAGCAGTCCACTATAGCTCAGATTAATAATTTTAAAAATAACATCTTTGTTGTAGTATGTTTTTTTGGAATAAGATGCTAAAAAATAGCATTTTTAGCTTTTGAGATACTTGATGAGAATGCTCTTATAACTTTAAAAATCGTGACTTTAAAGTTATAATTTTAGTCTTTTTTAGTTGTGTAAAAAAGTGTGTACAAAAATATTTATCCTAAACATTTTAGTTCTTACATCACCATTTTTAGCATTTTTATACTTGATTTCGTTTTCATATTAACTTGATGATTTATTTTCTATTTTAATTAGTAATCCGATGACAATAATCATTATAGGAGTGATATGGATGACGCTTTTCTGAAACTTTAAGTCATACTACTAATAAAAATTGACTTATATGTATTGGATCCGGATGTGTAATATATTGCACACTTACATACAGGAGAAAAAAGTTTTAAGTATAATGTTGTGTATATAAGGTAAGTTATTACATGTCTCTCTTATTGAAAATTCATACTCTGCTCCGAATTTCATTTCATTTCAGACCAACTTTACTGGCTAGAATTGCTTAGGATAGAAACAAAAGTCTTACCTAAACAAAAAAAAGTTTGCTATTATTCTTGGAAGCAAAATATTATATATGTTGAAAATTTTGAAATGCACTTAGGGAACTCTTGGTAATGCAACTTCTGTGCTGCCTTTTTTCCTGGAAAAAAGCCCTCCTATCAATGGGATCAAAGGCTTTTTCTTCTTCTTCCTGAGGGAAGGGTGTCTCTCAAGTTTTTCAACACCTTGTGGTATTACAAGGTGTGCTAAGGAAGGAGGATTTGCAAAAGTCACATATCTTTTCTTCTGAAATTCCATTCCTTCTTCATTTGAAGTTTGTGTTTTGACCTCAAATTTTGTCGAATCTTCGACAACCTTGACATCTTCAATCTCAGTCTCAGTCTCCACCGGTTTCTCAGATTCACGTTGTTTTAATTGTTGGAGCTCTCGCCGTGTCCGATCAAGCTCTTCCTTCATAGAAGAGAGGCAATTTGCCATTACCATGCTTTCTTCTTTCGCTTTCTCAAGACTTTGTTTTGTCTCCTCTAACTCAGATGTAATACCAAGCCTTAGATGGTCATACCCATTTTCACTTGCTCCATTCTGCATCTATATACTTAAGCAACTTAGTATGAAAATTGAACTTTTTAAAGATTCAAAAACTTGAATAAGAGTTTTGTAATGCAACTATTGAAACAATAATGTTTAATTAAGGATACAAATACTATTCAATTCACTATTTTCTACCAGCTTAATTTTTTGGAAACAAACTTTACTAGGCTTATAGAATATTTTTTTTCTTTGTTGGTTAAGACTGATTATTAAAATGAAACTGTAGGTTAGCTTGTGATCTCTTCCAAGTATTTAGTCACACAGTTTACGTGGGCAGAATGCGTGTAATGTGATTTGGTATCTATTTATTGCAAGAAAAAGAGATTGATTCCCTAATAAAGCTTAAGTAAGTCTTACAATTATATTACTAAAATTATAGTACATTACAATAATATATTTCTCTACCTTTATTCCCTCACATAATATAAGAAAGCCAAAAAAGCAGCTAAAACATAAGAAAAACTTCAATTGACCCTACGCACAAGCAAGCAGATAGAGCAGTATAAAGAATGGAGTTTATTGATGGATGCATTTAGCCTCATATAATAGAAAAAAAAGGAAAATAATTATCTCAATATGAAGTCCAAAAATTGTATAAATGCCTATCCTAAACTATAAATATTTTTATCAACACCTCTTTTTTTTTTTTTTTTGAGAAAGTTTAATCAACACCTTAATTTGAGATTAATTTGAAGACATCTATCCTATCATTCAAATTAGTATCAACATTTTATAAACTAGTGACTAGTGAGTACTAAATAGTGGAGTGTGTGCCTTCAAAATAAAAATTAGTGGAATGTGTATTATGTCAACATTAACAAATTAATTCTCATTAAATAAAAATATCCACACCAATCACAATACTATTTTGTTAATTGGTGAGGGCCGTTGCAAATTGATTTTGAATAAGAATGTTTAGTTCAAAATTTTATAATATATGATAAATATTACATGTAAATAACTCCAATAAACCTCCATAGGAAATGCCCATAGCCAAAATAATGAAATAATCGTTGACAGAACATTACATAGGACTATAAAACTTAAAAGTACCCGAATATATTACAAAATGCAAAATCAGCCTTTATGCCCTATGAGATGGTATTGAAGCTTAGATGGGCCAAAATTTGAAGAAGCGATCACGTATAAGACAAAATTTAATCGCTTTAAAAGTTTAAAAAAAAGAAAAAAGAAGGTAAGCTTAACATAGCAATCCAACACAGATTAACTACTTAAAAACTAATCTAACATATACCAAAAAGCAAAAACTTTATAGTCTAGTAATATTACTTACGAGAGGTTTTGAATCTCCCTCTTCCATTAATTAATTATCGAATTATACATATACATATATATTTAAAAGAAGAGTAATCCATCATATCAAACTAGAGGGTGAATATATAATGAAGGGTCACCTCTTTGAGCTTGCTGGAATATACCTCTCCAGCTAAAACTTTCTCACCAAACAACGTGACAGCCTCTTTGACCGAGCGAAAGGGTGCTCTTGTGTCAATCTCTGCCCTTTTGATCATCACAAGTCCTTCTTCCTTATCCATGTTCATTCAACCTAAAGATGTAGAATATTGAGTGAAATTTAAGGTGTAGAGACAAGAATGCTTTTTTGATTTTGGTTGTGTGTGTGTGTGTTTGAGAGAGAAAGAAAGAGAGAGAGAGGGATGAGTAGGAGTGATTTGGGTGTGCAAGGAAGGAGAGGAGAGAAGGGTGACAAATATCATGGGGACTTGGGGGGAGCTTCCTTTCTTCGCGTCCACTTCACTAGAATTCTGTTAGTACTTACTAACTTACGGTGCCTTTGAGTGGTTGTGGGTGCTCTTGGTTTTGTGGCCCATTTTGATAGGGACTCTGCACCTATACCCCAAGGTCCACTACTCTCACTTGGACTTTGCCATGTGTATTCCTCATTACATCTCAATTGCATTTAGCAAAAGCCTATATTGAAAAGGCTAATGATAACCCATTACGTAAATATGATAGAGGAGAGGTGGTACTCTTCATTTGAGGAATCATTTAAAATTTTAAATGATTGTACATCATTAATAGATAAAAATAAAATAAAATATTATCATATTACTTCCATTCCTTAGCCGGAAAGATATATGGCCATGAAATAAAAATTAAGCGAAACAAAATTGACTGGGTGGTAGAGTCGTGGAAACAAATAAAGTATATTATTTAAGTTTTTTTTTTTTAAATATTTTTTAAATATTTTATTTATGTTGGAGTTAGTAATTTACATTGTATATAACTGTGCATATTTGACGTGATGGTCACTTTACAAGTATAAAATTTTTGTGGAATTAGGGTAAATGCCAGAGTTCAAGTCTCTAAGAGTAAGTTACAGACACATATTTATTTAAATTAAGTTAAAGTAGAATTTATATCTTATATAAAAATAAAAAGTGTGATGTGCAACTCGTTTCAAAAAATAAATAATAAAAAACTGAATTGAGTCCAAGGTGTATAGCTCCTCATCATTAATTGTGGAATCTAAATAGAAGAATACTCCTTGAAAATGGTCCAAGTTGGGCAATGCGTCATGTCGGCCTGGTTCATTACAAATGTGACAAACTTGGGTGGAGAGCTGGAGATGGCATGAACGTGTGATATATACCCACATAGCCCTTCAATATTTCTGCGATCTCCAATTGTTCATGACTAAATCTATAATATCTGCTGAGCCTCTCCAAGTCAATACATATTGCACAAGTCTTTGGGGCATTTGAGAAACAAGGTAGTCCAAGAAGGAATTAAACCGACCGGAGGAGAGTTGGAATAGGGTTGTTCAAAGAAAATTCCATGAGATGAGCACTGGTCAGATTTGTCCAAGAATCATTGCAAACCACCTAACTCCCCAGTTTCAGTCACTCATTGGAGTAATCCAACAAGGGGAGAGAATAAAGATCAATTACCATGATTGCTAGAAATTGGAGAGAGAATTTGGTGCTTGCTTGTTCTATCAAAGTGAATACCAACGTCCCTATTCAAGTTGAGACACTTAGGTGGGTTGTCTCAATTACCATAAAACACAAGCTTATCAATGTAAGTTTTGAAAGTGATTACCAGGTTTGTATCCAAGGTCGACTTCCCCTAGCAATTCAATTCCTAGAAGAATCAAAAAGTTTTTGCTCGAAGCTAAGTATTTAGCTAATAAGGCTGCTCATGTTCTAATTGCTCTCTAATAGATATTTTTTTTGGCTTCTTTGATCCCACTTCAACTCCTTTTGTTTTGGAGGGAATAAGTCATTTTTTTTAGAGGGAAAAAAAAAAAAAAAGCACTAGTAATACTTGTGTATCAATTTCTAAAAATTTGACAAAATCGTTAAGCATAAACAAATAAGTAACAATATATCATCAATCATTATCATTGCTCGCAGTATTCTCTGTGTCATCCTTATAGATACGTTCTTCCAATCCAATTACCCTTTTGCTAGGGGTGTGCATGGGTCGGGTTGGGTCAAAAAATCTCCTCAACCCGACCCAACCCACCATGGTGGGTCAAAAAAAATTCAACCTAATCCAACCCATCACATAAGTCCAACCCAACCCACATGGGTCGGGTTGAACCCATGGGTTGGACAAATTATTATTATTATTATTATTATTATTATTATTAAATTGAGTAGAAAAAAATATAAATATTAATATATTAAAAAAACCCAAAGATTAGTATCAATGTAACTCCTTAAAGGCAAACAACAATAATGACTAAACAACAATAGTAATTTACTAGGGTTTGTGTGAACTAATTGACTTTTATATAGGATAGGAAGAGTTGGTTATTTTAAAATTTTTATTTATTATATAATATATATATATTGTAGGGGCATTGAGCCCCGGGGCCCATTATTTATGTATATAATGGACCTAAGGCCCAAGCCAAGGATTGAAGACATCTGAGGAGGGTAAACGTTGTCAAAAGAGCCCATGTTAGCAAACAGAGAAGTCAGTTTTGATCATAATGGTCTAGGGGTTTTGCCGAGGTTTGTAGAGGTGGTTTGCCGTCCGAGAGAACGGCCCAGGAACACTCTGTTGATACGGATAAGTACTATAGGAACACAGGAAAGGGAAGTGTCCTAAAATATCTAAGGAAAAAGCTGCTACCACCGCATTGAATGCTCTGCAACTAACTTTCTAGCTGCATTAATGTGGAGAAGACCCCTGAACAGTGTTGCATTGACTACCCCAACGCACAGGGGGACTGAGAGGGTGTCCGATGGGACAAGCACTCAGGTGGTGGCTTGAATGATCAACAAGTGAAGGGCCAAGATTGTCTAAGGAGAACTATATAATAGAAGAGACCCTCCATGAAAGGGGGGATCGAGAAATCAAGAAGGAAACACTGTAGCAATTAGGAACCAACTCTGTGAACAAACTTGTAAGAAATATATAAGAATTGACTTCCTCGGACTTTACCGAGGACGATTATCTTTGGATCAATTCAATCTATTTTCCTGTTCTTGTCAATTGAGTTCACTTTATTTGTTGTTCAGCTCATTTGAACCTAGTTTTCCAACTCACTCTCTACAAATTTATTGTTTTGGGCTTTTTAGGCCTAGGTCTATCCATCGTTTGGACTAAGGACTCAAATCTGGTCCTTACATATATATATATATATATATATATATATTAAATATATGGGTGGGTCGGGTTGGGTTTGGCAGGTTTGAAATTTTATGACCCAAACCCAACCCGACCTGCTATCAAATTTTTTTTTGTAACCCAACATAACCCACCAAGGCCTAAAAACCGACTCAACCCGGCGGGTTGGGTTGGGTTGGGTTGGGTCGGGTCGGTTTTGGCAGGTTGGCTGCACACCCCTACCTTTTGCACTAACCATGATTTTTTTCCATCTTAATAGTCTTTTATTTATCATTGTTTGATGATACGAGGATATGACGACTACCAAGAGACCACATTCATATCCGTGTAGAGTATATATATAGTTTTTTTTTGGTTTCCCACAATGTATCTTCAAATCTTTCAACCAGAGACTAATCACTGTTCGCCACATTCATATCCGTGTAGAGTATATATATAGCTTTTTTTTTTTTGGAGAAAGAGTATATATATATATATATATATATATATAGTTTTAGAGTATATCTATATAGTTTTTTTTTTTTGTTTTCCACAATGTATTTTCAAATATTTCAACCAAAGACTAATCACTGTTCGCGATGGATGGACTCTAGTGGGATAAATCGTTGGTCCAAGGGGTTTTTTCAAAGTGCAGATACCTGGACTCGAACTGAAAAGCACACCCAGTCAAACTTGGGACAAGCACTTTGAAACCAAGTGCCCAACCATTTTTGGCGAAGATTCAAGCACTTTCTGTAAACACTGTTGGCGATTACAGACAGTGCGCGTATTATGCACGCAATCGCATGTGAGAATATCCGAAGATGAGTAAAATATATTAGGTTAAGAATTTGACCAGAACAAGAACAAAGCAGAGATGTTGCTGTGTTGTTCATAAAAAAAAATGTTTGTTGTGTCCACATCGGCTGGTCCGCCCAAACTGTAGCTTTGTTCCCCCAAAACAAAAAATAAAAATAAAAAACAACAACAACAATTTATAACTGGAAGGTAACGACCAGTTTAGGTCGTTAGCAAAACCAAAACCGGTAAGCATAAACCTTGTACAGTTCTACTAGCCTAGTATGTCTTTCTTTCTTAAATCTATGGTATTTCTTTTTATAATACAAATTTGAAACCTTATTAATAATATTATGTACTAGTACTACTCTACTTACTCTCCATCTCAACCTCGTTTTGACTCTCCGTATCTAATTTTCTTCATAGTACTCACCGTCGACAACAAGAACAACAAGAAGCAATGTCAACTGTCACTGTAGCCTCCCCAGCCGTCGGATCGTTTTGTATTCCGAGATCACGGGGGCGCATCAATATGCCTCGTTTCACCATGACCGTCCGATCTAGTAACGCTGTCTCTGCTGGCGTTGCCCCAATCTTGACCAAGTTAAAGCACGACTGTGCTACCCCTCTGCCCCTTTTGCGCCACGTGGCGGATGCAATGGCCGCAGATATGCGCGCTGGGCTTGCCGTTGATGGCGGGAGTGATCTCAAGATGATCCTCAGCTATGTTGATACTCTCCCAACTGGGTGTGTGTGGTTTTTTTGTTACTTTGATCCTCTCACTCTATGTATGAATATGTACTTGGTTTTGATTCCTAATAATATGTTGGAAAAAAGTTAGTAACTTTATGCTAGTAAAGATCAATAACCTTCTTTTTCTTTCTCTGAATTTTTATTTTTTATTTTATTTTATTTTTTTATAAAGTTGGTGCCAAAGTTGTTTTTGATTCTTGATTGTAAGTGGGTGCAATTTTGTGTACATGAATTTTAAATGTTATCTAAATTATGTGTTGTGTATTGTAAAAGGAATGAGAGAGGGTTGTTTTATGCTTTGGATCTTGGTGGCACAAACTTCCGGGTGCTAAGGGTGCAGTTAGGTGGGAAGGAAGAGCGTGTGATCGCTACCGAGTTTGATCAAGTGTCCATACCTCAAGAGCTCATGTTTGGTACCTCTGAGGTCTGTTTCCCCCATCATTTTGGTACAATGTTATGTTTTTTTTGTTGTTCTTGTTAATTAGTGTGTTTTGACCAAGAGTCATGTGGCTCCTTAGAATTGTCTGGTTCTTTCTGCGGAGAGAAACCTGGGTTCTAATCCCCAACCCCACCTGATCCCCTCTCAATTGGGGTTTTTCATTTTGGTATAATGTTTAGTATGTTATATGGCCACTTATTTATAAGCTAAGCTGTTGTTAATTCTTTTGAGTCCAAAACTGCAGGAGCTTTTTGATTTTATAGCTTCTGGGTTGGCAAAATTTGCAGAAAAGGAGGGTGGAAAGTTTCATCTGCCATCTGGAAGGAAAAGGGAGATTGGATTCACATTCTCTTTTCCTGTGAGGCAGACGTCTATAGACTCCGGCATACTAATCAAGTGGACAAAGGGTTTTGCCGTCTCTGGAACGGTTTGTATTTTACATTTTTATAATGGTATAAGTAGGAGATGCTATTGATGATTTTTGCCCTGTTTCTACTATTTATATTAGCAACAATATTCGTGATGAAAGTAGATTATAGTATTGAAATTTGTGCGACCAATTCAATTCCATTAGCAGTAATAGTGTAATACCTGAAAGGTGGCAGGGATATATATTGAAGCATGATAAAATAACTTTGTAAAAGGATTATGCTCAATGAGAAAAGTCTCAGCTGGGGAGGGGGACACTGTTATAATATGATTGCCTTAAAAAAAAGGGGAACAGTTTATGATATAAAATTTATGGAAAACGCGTACTCCCATAATTGTTTTAGCACTTCCCTTCCAGCTCCAGAAAAGGACTTTTTGTTAGTCAGTTTCTGTTTGGGAAGAAAGTATCTTGTGGCATTGGTTGATTCAGTTGGTTGGCTATATCCATATCGACCAGAGGAGCTTCTCAAAAATTTTCAAAGCTGTGATTTATATTGTACATGAGTTTGTTTGACAAGACTACAGAAAGAGAGCCAGTTTATGATGTGGTAGGAACTAATTGTAAGCGAAATAAAGCCTGATGGAATCTAGGTCAAATGATGGTTTTTAAAATAGTTTTGCAATTCCATTTCAATGAAAAGTAGACTATGAACAATCTTTTACTGTAGTGTCTTGTGCCTGATCTGACTTATAGTAACTTTTGTTTGCTGTCTTTGGTCAATTTTTAATAACCTTAATACTTTCTTTTGGTAAATTTCAGCCCTATTTCTTATAGTGGTGGCATAAACTTGTTAACTTTATACAAGCATAATGGAGAACTTCGAACTCCTTACAGGCAGGAAGAGACGTAGTGGCTTGTTTAAATGAGGCTATGGATAGGCAAGGACTGGATATGCGGGTGTCTGCCCTGGTATGTTGTTCTTATGTTAGCTTCTTTTTTGAAGAAATTTGTAGAACAATGAATTGATCAAGATTTTATAAATTAATGCAAAGTAGGTTAATGATACTGTTGGAACATTAGCTGGAGCAAGATACTGGGATGACGATGTCATGGTTGCTGTCATTTTGGGTACTGGAACCAATGCTTGCTATGTTGAACGGATGGATGCTATTCCTAAACTTCAGGGTCATGTGTCTCCTTCTGGAAGAACGGTGTATATGAGTTCCCCAACGCTTATCTCTCACTTTAAAGCTTTTACAATACCCATAGTTTAGATTATATCCTTAATTAAAAATATATAAAAAACAATTGCAGATTGTTAATACTGAGTGGGGAGCATTCTCGAATGGTCTTCCTTTAACTGTTTTTGATAAAGACATGGATGCTGCTAGTATTAATCCTGGTGAGCAGGTAAGCTCTAGTTTCTGTCATAAATGTTCATTTATTGTTTAAGTTATAATTGAATTATGGAATACAATGTCATCAATGGTGTTCATATTTTATGGACAGATCTTTGAGAAGACAATCTCTGGAATGTATCTCGGTGAAATTGTACGAAGAGTGCTACTAAAGATGGCTGCAGAAGGAGCCTTGTTTGGTGAATCTGTTCCAGAAAAACTATCCACTCCATTTGTACTCCGGTAACTAGAACTTTCACTCTTCTTCAGCAAAATCTAGTTTAAATTTCAAATTCACCTTAAGTCGTTCTTGTAGATCTAAATGAATTCTGTTGCTATTTGGTTGAGTTATATTTACTTTGCATTCTATTTGGGCTGTTGCTGTCTGTATCCCGTTATGGGACTTATTTTTTATTCACATTTTGGTTCTCATATCCTTGACAAAATGATTGTTGTGCTTTCAACAAATCTTCAGCATTGTTGTGCCCTTGCATTTTCATTTCAAATCAGAAATTACAAACTAATTACTCTTGCTTGAAAGCTAGGTATAACAAATCATGAAAAACTTGATTTTCACTTATTCATGAAATCTGCAGTGAGCTGACCTATCTTTAGGACTATTTCCCTTTTCTTCACAACTAATCTTTGGTCAATTATTAGAGTTCTCATTACAATTGTTTGTTCTGAACTAATGACAGGACTCCAGATCTTTCTGCCATGCAGCAGGACAACTCAGATGATCTTAATGTTGTCGGATCAATCCTCTATAACGTAGCTGGGGTAAACTCCTTGCATTGTCCCACCCTTTTGAAAATCAACCTCTATATTGTGATAGTGAATAAGAGGGTTGGGAAGCATGGACTGGGAATAAATTGCATATGTGAGAATAATTTTCAGAGGCCTCTTGATAATATTAAAATTTTGAATCAATGTGAGTGCAGGAATATAGTACAGTAGTTATCGAAAGCACTTATTTCTACACACGCAACACACATGAGTGGCATTCTGACTAAACTATGAGAACAAGTGGAGTTTTGCATTACTGGTTCATAATTATTTTTTTAAAGATAATAACAGTTTTGTTGACCTCCACGTATCTTGTAAAAAGGGGGGTGGGGGGAGTGTTGAAAGATTGCAAGTGAATAAAAGCTGGGGCAACTTTGTTTTGTTAAATAGAAAACGCATACCATTGACATATACTTGGAATATCTTTGACCTATTTGTAGGATGTTGACTACGATGAAAAATTTAGTGTTTCATTAAAGCATTCTATGAAATCTTTTATGCAATAGTCATTTTCTTTCTTTTTTTCTTCTGAATCTTGGGATCAGGTTGAGAGCAACTTAAGTGCAAGGAAGATTGTCCTAGAGGTTTGCGACACTATTGTGATGCGAGGTGGCCGTTTAGCTGGTGCAGGAATTGTGGGGATTCTGCAAAAGATGGAAGAGGATTCAACAGGTCTCATCTTTGGGAAGAGGACAGTGGTGGCTATGGATGGAGGCTTGTATGAGCATTACCCCCAGTACAAAAGATACTTAAAAGATGCTGTTAAAGAGGTTTTAGGGTTGGAAAAATCAAAGAATGTGGTTATAGAACACACAAAAGACGGGTCTGGTATAGGGGCTTCTCTCCTTGCTGCTTCAAACTCCAAATATGAGCACGACTTCTAGGGTGTGACAGCATCCTGATGACCGATTTATAGTATGGACATTTAATTTATCTCCAAGTCAGAAAAGTATCGAATTTAGTTTTGTATTGTAATATAATTTGTCATTGGGTTAATAATTAAGAGTGAAGAGAATAAGAGCAAAGAACACAATAAGAGTTTAGAAAATTGCTTCAAGGTTATAATGTAGCTGTCTTTTTAGAACTCATGCACCATTTTCCTATGGTGCAATTTTGTGTATGTTTTATGCAACAACCATTCCATTCTAGTTAACGATTGTATTCAATCACTGATTAAATTAGTTTAGTGTAATTCAATCCTGTCCTTGTAGCAGAACTCACATGGGATCCTTTTTTCACTTCTTGGTTCTCATCTTCTTTACAAAATGATTGTGATGCTTTCACCAAATCTTATGCATCAGTAATTAGAGAAATATTCTTTTGAAAAACAGTTTTTTTTTCCTGTTCTTTTCCACACTGCTCTTTTATACAATATCACAATGACACCAAAAGTTAGACTCTCAAAAAATACGTTATATTAGGAATGAATAGACCATGAAATAGAATTCTAGTGCTGATAAAATGAGTTTTAAGTATTAATTATTTTTCCCCCTCATAATTATTTTCAACATCTTCATGGAATATATATAAATTTACTTTCATGGAAAACAACTATTAATTTGACTCAAAGCATTATGATTCTCTACCATCGTAGAGTCTCGACTCAAGTCTTTATAGATCTTGTGCCCTCACTTTTTCATTTCAAATAACGAATTACTATCTAGTTACTCTTTGTTTGAAAGCTTGGTATAACAAATCTTTTAAGACTTGGTTTTCACTTTATTCAATTGACATCTACAATGGGTTGACCTATTTTCATGATTATCTCCCTTTCTCCAAAGCTAATCTTCGGACTTCGGTCAATTATAATTAGAGTTCTCATTAAACCCATTTATTCTAAAGCTAATTGCAGGATCCCATATCTTTGTGCTCTGCAGCAGGACAACTCAGATGATCTTAAAACTTTCGGACCAATCCTGTATGATATAGCTAATAGTTGCGGTATACTCTTAGCATTGCCTCACCTGTTGATATAGATTTAAAAAAGAAGTTTATAAGATATCTCTGTCAGCTTGAAAGAAAGATTTAAACTTGGAAACCAACATAGAGGGCGCTAACCATGAATCAATATAAGGTTGTAAATGATGGAGTGCTCATAAATAATTCGAGCTTGACTCGAGTAAAAACTTGTTCGTTTTTCTTTATTTAGCAAATGACTCACATGCATGTTTAAGTTTGGCTATTAAACGAGCAAAACTCAAACATAATAATGTATTCAGGATTAAGGTTGTGAATACGAGTATATATAAATATTATATGTTTATAACTTTATATATAAAAGTATAAAATATAATTATATAGATTTGATTTTGGATTGTGTAAATTTATAAGATAGTATCTCTTGTAACTCAATCGATATCTCTTGTTGTTTCTAACAAAGACATCTAGGATTTAAATTCTCCCTTTCCCATCAACTCCAATAATATTATATTTTTATAAATTCTTAAACGAAAGTATCATTTATGGTTTTAAAAATCGAAACGATCAAAGAACTAGAAAAAGGGATTGGTTTTTAATTTTTACCAGTTGGTTCAGTTTTTAAAACAGTGATGTCATTAACTCTAATAATAATATGATTAAATTATGAAAAAAATTACTTATTAAGAGCATTTGCATTGGATGTTCTAAAAACATTTCTATTCTAATACACAAAAAAGTTACTTTATATATTTTTACATGATATTTAACATTATACCTTACATCACATTTTATATTCTTCCATACTACACATTAAAATAATATATATATAATACATTAAAATAATTTTGACTCAAAACACATTCCAAAGCAAATGATAACTATTTTTTTTTTGACATTTTTTATATTTTCCATAAAAGGGGAATAAAATTTTTATTAAAATAATCCATTAACGGGACCCATGAATTAAAAAAAGGAGAGAGAAAATTGAAAGTTGAATTAAAAAGAATTTTTTAGTTAATGACATTGTGCTAAATGCTAATTTTTTAGCACAATGTTCTGTATAGGTTTATTATGAAGTA
The DNA here is from genome assembly GCA_028535165.1 of Quercus tomentella. Lineage (NCBI taxonomy): Eukaryota > Viridiplantae > Streptophyta > Magnoliopsida > Fagales > Fagaceae > Quercus > Quercus tomentella. Next base: position 12,420,057 of record JAPQVY010000155.1, read on the forward strand.
ATTATAGCGTCAATTCTTAATGATAACTCTCTGAAAGATAGATTAAGATCTTCTAGATTTTCTAGGTTACTCTATCAAATAGATTTCCTTCAATCTTGACCATTCTTTAATGATTTAATGGTTTAGATTTTGCCATATCAACATTCCACTAACAATAATCATAATTGTTTTGTTTACAACATTATTTTATACTAATTTTAAGAGTATTGTTAGTGGAATGCTGACATGGCAGAATCTAGACCCTTAAATTATAAAAGAGTGGTTAGGATTTAAAGAAATTTGTTAGTAGAGTACCCTAGAAAATCTAGAAGTTCTGAATTCCAGATGAAGACACCGATAGGTATTTTTGGTGTAAACAGAGATTGAACTCTCTTATTCGACTATCAGAAACTTTATTCAACCATTAGAGATTTTATAAAGTCTCTTATTCAACTATAGTGAGTTTATAATTTTTTTTTTGTTAGTCGAGAAAGAGAGATTCTAGAGTTGAGCTAACCGAACCCACCAAAATAAATAAAATTGGCACACCGTTGATTGGTCTGATTTTACATACGTTACAGTTTTTCACCCGTTGTCCCTTCTCGCAAGGACTTTGAACCTGCGACTGGTATTTGAGCTGTGCCCTAGATTTTCGCTCTCTCCAAAATCCAAATCCATTTCAATTTCTAGCTCCTCTCTTTGCTTAATTTCCTTCATTTTCATTCAAAAATGGTAATCCAATTATCACTTTTTTCATATTTATTTGTCTTTGATTTTTCATTGTTCAAAGAAAAACGAGTTTCAATGTTGTTGATCATTTCGTTAAAATCTTTGTGAATTTGGCAGATCCGGTTCATTCTATTACAGAACAGGCAAGGAAAGACTCGTCTTGCCAAGTACTACGTTCCTCTCGAGGATTCCGAGAAACACAAGGTCGAATACGAGGTATGATCTTCCTGTTTTGATTCTAAACTATAAATGTTTTTTTGGATTTTTCTACGGTTTTGAATTTGATGGGTTTTTTGTAGGTTCATCGATTGGTGGTAAACAGAGATCCCAAGTTCACGAATTTCGTCGAGGTGAAAATTCCCTATGCTTTGACTTAGCTACAGAGAAATTGTTGGGAAAATGAATGGGGTTTAGAACTTTGATTCTCACATTTCATATGTTTGTGACCCAAGAAATTAAAAACACTTCATTTATAGTTTGGCAACTAAGTTAAATCTGCTGACTGAAAATTGTTTACTCCATTGCTTCTGTTAATCTGCAATTCGTCGCGATGTTGTATGATGTTTGATGGAATTGTGAGTTTCTTTCATGATTGTTATCAATGTGTCAATTAGGCTATAGTTGGTTCAGGCAATGGCTGGGTTTTATGCTTTAATTTTCTTTATTGCGGCTTGTAGTTAATATGTCATGAAATTATTGCTAAGTGCTGATGATGTGATTATTATGCATTTTACAGTTCCGCACTCATAAGGTAATCTACAGGCGCTATGCTGGGTTATTTTTCTCGCTCTGCGTCGACATTACTGATAATGAGTTGGCTTATTTGGAGTGCATCCATTTATTCGTGGAGATACTGGATCATTTCTTCAGCAATGTGTGTGAGCTAGATTTGGTTTTTAACTTCCACAAGGTTTGTCGCTTATCATGATTTTTCTGTGCAATTATCTGCAAAGCCTACTTGATGCTCATCTGCTTCTTGTATATGTCTATCGATTCTAGTGTCTAGTACTTCATGCTGTTATAGGAGTATTTTCTGAAATAATATTTCCACCTAAAGAAGTATCTAGGAAAAAGATGGAAAGTCCTACACAAAGAAGCATGTTTATTGAATAACAGTATTGTGCATGTGAAAGTGTCATCTGAAATGGTGCTTTCTTTTTGGACCAAGAAAGAAAAAGAGCCCTTTCTATATCTAGAAATATAATTATTAAAAAGAATGCTTTCAATACTATGATCAAAGTTTTTTTAGTAAGTAATGTTTTTATTTTTTAGACTCAGGTACCCAAAAAATAGGAATGCTATTTCGATGACCATTTCTAATAAATGCAATAGAACTCCTGTTTGGAATAGTTCTTTTAGAAATAAATATATCATTGAATTGATATTTCAAGTGGTGCCTTTAAGAGCCATCTTTCATGTATATTAAGTGTGCTATGAGCATTAAGTTCATGTCTCGTTGTACTAGTGATGAGTGAGCTCACTAAATTGATTTAAGATAAAGCCCCTTATTGTATGTTTTCTGTAGATGATATAGTTGTTGTGACCCCTGTACATCTGAGAAGTCCACCCAACCCCCCCCCCCCCCCCCCCCCCCCCCCCCCAACCCAAATTCTTCCCCAAACTTCAACGCTATCATGCGTCTCCATAGCCTTGTCCCCTCCATCCCAAACTGCCATAACCATTTCCCCAACAAAGCTTTACTGAACGAAGTGATTTTCCATATTCCTAAACCACCATTGACCATAGGAGCACACACCTTATCCCAACCCACCAGATGCAGCTAGGGTGTATCACCCATCCCATCCCACAAGAAATCCCTTTGCAGTTTCTCAATCCTATTAGTCACTCTTGTAGGAATAGTGAACAAAGGAAAAATGAGGAAAATTTTTTAATGATAGGGTAACTTGGATTGATGAAAAAAATGAGGGAGAGTCATTTGAGATGGTTTGGACATGTGTAGAGGAGAGTGATTAATGTACAAGTGAGAGACAACGATTTGATTCAATGATTCAAGTCAAGAGAATGAAAGGGTAGAGGGAGACTTGAAATAAAATTAATAGATGTGAGAAAAAATGATATGTTAATAAGGAGGTAACAAAGATTATGACTTTGGATAGGATTGAATGAATAAAAAAAAAATACATGTAGCCAACCTTGACTAATCTATTGAGGATTTATAGCCGACCCCAAAATTTTGGGATTAAGGCTTTTTCATTATGTTGACAAAGAATTGTCAAAAGTTTATGCTATTTGAAGAGTCATCTTTGCTTATATCACAAAGGTGCTACTTGAAATAGTGCTTCTGTGAAATAAACCTTGCAAATTTCATATATCACGTAGCACTTATAATGTATCAGAATATGGCTATCAAGAAAGTTTGTTTTAAAACTGTGATGAAAGCATTATTTGAAATAATTTCTGAAGATAAGAAACAAATTCTGTATAATTTGTCATTTCTAAAGGTATTGTTTGAGTCTTAATTAGAATGGTAAAATAGTGCTTTAAAGACATAAAAAGTGCTATTTTCACTTGTTATAATACTTAATTAGATCTAAATGCTTTCAACATTGTGATAAAAGCATTACATTGACTAATCTTTGTCGACATAGAAATTCCAAAGTATATGAAGTATTGGTTCCAGATGCTAGATGGTCCGTGGAAATTTGCTAGATTTTATATCTTACCATGTGTGGAAATACTGACAATGAGTTAGCAAAGTTTACCCTGCTGATTAATTAGCATGTGTTGGTATCTAAGTCTCCATTGTTGAAAAATGATTCTTGGCAGTTTTGTGATGCCCTTACACTATACCATAAAATACAATCTCTAATTTCCTTCATGTTAGGTTAGTCATGCTGCACAATGCATGTTCATATCCAAAACATCATTTCTCTTGCAACCTGTGGGTCTTCGACTGTGTGGGGTCTACATGTTTGTGAGATAGATGATGTATATATCGGATGCACTAGATACCATTTCAAGTAGCCATAAAATATCTTTATGTTATATAAACTCCTGTTGGAAGTTACATGAGATCATGGAGGATATTGTTTGATCTGGAAAATATTACTTTATGTTCTACCCATACCCTCAGCTTGTCTGTTTTTGGGAGAAAAAAGGGGGGCAACAGATTGGGGTATAGTGTATATCTGTTCTTATCATTTCGTCGGCAATAATTATTATAGTGATCCTTCTTTTGTTTTTTCATGAAGGTTTATCTGATACTTGATGAATTCATTCTTGCTGGGGAGCTCCAAGAAACAAGCAAAAAGGTTTGCACATTCCTTCTCCCCCCCTCCCCCCCCCCCCCCCCCCCCCTTCTCTCTCTCTCTCTCTCTCTCTCTCTCTCTCTCTCTCTTTCTTGTTTTGGAGGCAACCACAAACATGTAGGGGTGGAAATATTTGACACAATACACTTTTTTGTGAGTTGAATTTTTGTCTTGATGTGCTTAACTTGCAATTTGCTCAAATGGGCCCAGTTCATTATTCGTGTCAACACAAGTTGACCTATTTTGACACCATCCTATTAACCCATATAGATAAATGTCATTTTATCAAACATAAATTTGAATTTTAAAAATATAGCTGAGTAATTAAAATAATTTTAATAGTTTTATGATAAATTCTTCATTGAAACTCCAAAAGTCCTTTTAACCCTTTTACCCAAAACAAAGAAAAAAAACTCTCAATTCATTTTATCTTTTTTAGATTGTGTATTTCTAAATTAGGATAAAACTTCATTGGGTTGAGACAAGATAAGAACTTTTATTCTACTTATCAAAAAAGAAAAAAGATGAGAACTTTTATTTTGTATGCTAAACTTAAATTAATGTTATTATGAATTAGAATTTGTTTAGATTTTTTTGTTTGTAATTATTATTATTATTTGTTGACTTACAAAACTTAAAAATATGTTAATTATTTTGGGTCATGTCCTTTAAATGTTCTTTAAATAGGTTGTATCCATGTCAATCGAAATACAACATGTTTATTAATGGGTTGGAATGGATCTTGTTTCTTGTTAACCTAGCATGAACTAAGTATCAAATGTGTTACGTGGGTTGTGTCGTGTCATCCCACTTAATAAATCAACCATGTTAGGGTTCAAGGATTTTGTTTCGATTCGATTATTAAATGAGTTGGGATAGGGTGAACCATATAATATAATACTCTTATTTTGACACGACACAACATGAACTGCCACCCTGTCAACCTTCCTTACAGAGTGGTTTTCTGATTCTCTCTTATAACTTAGATGCAATATCTGTGCATAATATGACTGAAGAATTTGGTCATATCGCTAATTGTTGCTTTGACTTGCAGGCGATTATTGAAAGAATGGGCGAACTGGAAAAGTTGGAGTGAGACCTTATTCTGAGGAGTGTGTTATAGGAATGTCATTTTTCTTTTTTCTTTTTCTTTCCCTTTTTTTTCCCCAGTTGGTTTCTATTTTGTTTACAAAATTCATACTGCGGCTTTCTTCTTGTAATATCAGAAAATTGTTCCATGTTCATTTCTCTAATGTGTTCCTTCTTCTTCACTTTTCCCCATGTTGCTGCTAGTAACATGGGTGGCTGTAAGTCATATTCAATCAACAAAGGCAATATACATAAACGTAGCAGCGCTGTGTGCACTATCCAAATTCGTGTGTGTGTGTATTTTTTTTCAAGAATGACATCATTTGAAATTGTATGGCCAGATAAAGCACCTTTGCAAAGTTGGTGCTATCCTGTGAAATTCTGCAGGTGAGAGTCGTTTTCCTGCTACATCACATTCACAGGTGTTGTCCTCATGATATGTCTTGATAAAATTTTAAAAGCAATGTCGATTTCACACTCATACATAGACATAGGGTCTGTTTGGATAGAACTTATTTTGCTGAAACTGAAAATTGAAAACTGAAAATACTGTAACAAAATAATTTTTAAATATGTGAATAGTACTGTGAGACCTATTTTTAATGAAAAAGTTGTAGAAAAGTGAAGTTTGTGGGTCCCGTGAACAGTGCACAGACCCATTGATGTGGTGAAAAGTCAAAAATTTTGGCTACTGTTTATGTACAGTAGCCGTTTCAGCTAAAAACACGTGGAAAAAAAAAAAAAACAAAAACAAAAGGAGCAAAATGCAACGCAAACGCAAATGCCATCTATCCAAACCGCACCATAATACACAATTTTAGCTCAAGAAACTAAAGTTCACACTCATACATATAGTACACAATTTTAGTTAAAATTTTAGCTCAAGAAAATTATTGAGCTTTTTTTTGGGAAGCAATGAAAATTATAAATTATTTCACCATTCAGCTTATTTTTGTTACTATTCATGGGTCTTATTGCACTTTTTGGTACTATTTATAGGTTTCACTATACTATTTCAACTAACTTTTACTTTTATCTATAATATTTTCAGCAATAAGTATTGAGTTTCAGCAAAATAAGCGGTATCTAAATAGACTCTAAAGCATTAAACTCAAAATCTTTTTTTTTTTTTTTTTTTGGTTTTGTTTTGTTTTTTTTTGAGATAATTGAATTAGAAGCAAATATTAAAAGCGACATGTAAAACCCAACACTCTACTCAAATGTATCATATTTTGAAGAGCTCTACCTATTGTCGATAGCCATTGGCATTCAAATTGGCTGTAAAAGTCGGCCTAGGTGGAAGGGGTGGGTCAGGTTTCATATGTGGTTGGAGGGTTCTATGTGTGATTGTGAGTGTTATATAGTATACACCGTGAAAGTTTGTCTCTAAATTTTTTTTTTCCTACTTAGAGGTTAGAGCAAATATAAACATTACACTAAACAGCTGTTTAGATATCGCTTATTTGCTGAAATTAAAAACTTATTGCTGAAAGTACTGTATATAAAGGTAAAATTTAATTGAAATAGTACAACGGTACCCTTAAATAGTACCAAAAAATGCAGTAAGGCCCATGAGTAGTAGCAAAAATAATCTGAATGGTAAAATAATTTTAATTTTTCATTGGTATCCAAACACACACTAAGGCCTAGTTTGGGAGGAGGGAATGGAATGGAAATGAATGAAAAAATTATTTTAGAATATTCTTCCCTTCCCTTCCCTTGTTTGGGAGTTTTAATGAAGGAAATGAAAAGTTCATTCCCTTGTTTAGGAGTTTAAGTGGGAGGGAATGAAATGAGTAGGAGGGAACACTCATTCCTCTCTATTTCCTTAAAATCTCAAATTTTCATTCCCCCCGAAATTGGGAGGAATGGGAGGGAATGAAATTTGATTTAATGATTTTTGTACTAAAACTCCCAAAATACCTCTATATATTCAACTATTTATTTTAAAATAAGGGTCTAATAGTAATATTGTTATAAAATGATTCTATTCCATTCCCTCCATGTTGCTTCCAAACAAGATTACTTACCTTCCATTCATTTTCATTTATTTCCATTCTTTTATTTTAAAACATCTAATCAAGGTTACTAAATTCCATTCCATTCCATGCTTTTCCATTCCTTTCCCTTACTTAAATACATTCTATTCCATTTCATTCCTTTCTCTTGCTTAAATACATTCTATTCTATTCCATTCCTTTCCATTCCCTTACGATCATTTCATTCCATTCCATTCCCTTATGAACTCCTAAACGGAGCCTAAAAGTTCGTTTGGGAACAACTTATTTAGCTGAAACTGAAAACTTTTTGCTGAAAGTACTATAGATAAAATAGTACAATAGGACCCATGAATAGTATCAAAAAATACAATGGAATCCATAAATAATAGTAAAAATAAACTGAATAATAGCAAAAATAAACTTAGTAAAAAAAGTTGGCTTTTTAAGTCAATGTCAAATTTAACCTAAATTAGATAATGAAAAAGAGTAAGATACTTCATTTATAAGAAATAAAAAAATAGAAAATAAAAAAAGTAACTTTGAAAAAGAAAATTCAATAGTTAGAAGATGATAGATTTAAATCTTGATTGTTTCTTTTGAAAATATCAAAAAAGTACTCATTGAACAAAAAGATTCTAGTCACTTATAAGGAGATGACATTGAATTCCAAAGATTAGCAAAAAAGCATTCCCTGGTTGAGGTTTGTGATAAAATATATAAAAATAATAATTGATGAAATTCCTATTGTACCTTCCCTATTTTGACGGACTTAATTGACCTTGAAAAGCTGTGTGGATCCTGACCACAACCTTACAAATTCTATCTTTGATGTTTGAAGTACCAACTGAGTTCACCGTTGAACTCATTACTCATTACTTTTTTTTTTTTTTTGGCCTAACTCATTACTCATTACTAATAAGCTTGAATTTGGCACTTTCAATGTGTTCTAGTCCAATGAGTTGTTAGCTTGTTTAACCAGTTGGGCTCCAGTTTGCGTCAAAACTCAAAAGTCCAACGGACCAACCCATGACCATGATCAAGTTAATTAAAAACAGATTTTTTTTTCTTCTTTTAATTTTTATGAATGAAAAATGACTCATATAGTGCGATATCATTATCCTGACCCACTCTAAATTTTATGTTGTGGGACTACCGAAACTACTTGGGGCTATCCAAATTAAAAACACATTCTTGGCCTTGAAGTTTGGATTGTTTTTATTTTCACTATTTCCATTTCAAATTTTTTTTATTTTGATGCTTCATGTTTAATTCCAGTTTCATATTGATCATGATATTAATTTTTGTTAGTAAACTAACAGTTAAGTATTCTTCATGTTTAACAATTTCATTAGATACTAATTCTAAAATACTGTGAAATATATGATTTTTTATTTGTTGTAGAGTGGCTGGCAATTGGCAAACACAGTTTGGCAGCATATGTAAGAATTGAATGGCAAACGCCCCAGGACCCACACTATGCAAAGGTGCTCAAAAAATTTAATGCTACAAGGCAAAAGTGGCTTGAAAAATTTGTGACCGCTCCTTATCAGTTTGAGACTTTTATAGCAAGAAATAAAGATCATATGCCTAATTCCTTTCAACAAGATGTTGGGAGGAGATTTCTCAGTCAGTACAGGCCTAATTCCTCTATGAAACGACAAATTTCTATTGTTATATGGGATGGTACATCATCAATAATTGTTACATTGTTCTACCATGTGTGATGGGAGTAATTCATATTTCATAGACTAAAATGACAGCATCCGAAAATTGTGTTCCTTTATGACATTCCCTAACAGGACCCGTCTTGTGATGGACTAAACTTCGATTCTTTTTATTAGTATTTAATTTTATTATTATTATTATTATTATTTTTTAAACTTTCCTGGCCTTCTGTTTATTTCTTTAAGGAGCTAGCATTAAACTGAAGCCGTGTAGCAGTGAAGGTTAAAACAATACGGGAAGCACCAATTGAACATAATCTTAATAATTCTATTTAGTATCATTGTTTGTAAAAGGACATGAATGTGGTAATGCTCATAAAAGGATTATTCTACAAAACTTAATCATCATCCTAGCAGCTGATAGGTCCAGGTTTTCACTCCGCCTAGAGGTCACAGCAAGTTTCCTCTGCTTGCCCGGAGTGCTCTTCTTTTCTGATCATTTGATATTCGGAAATTGTTATCAGTCAAACCTTGCATGTATCATCACTTATTCGATCATGCCAAAGTTGAGGCACCAAGTCCCAAGTATGAACAGAAAGAATTGACGAAATAATGTGTTACCCATCCTTATGTCCCATCAAAGAGCTGTCAATGCAACTCACATCAAAGGCGCTCATTGCAGAGTAATTGCAATGGCAATGCACTACTGGCATGGAAGCCACCTCCAGTCTCTTCGTAGACAGAGGGGAGAAGGTGGTCTTGCCTTATTACCCGGGCATGGGGCAATGATGAAGTAATGTCCATGAGGTACTGCTGCTGTTGAGAGAATGGCGTGTATTTAGGGCCAAGTACTTCTAGTGGTGAAGGGGGTGGAGGGATATGGGCGTTGGAACATGGGATCCGCATCTGAGTGTCTTGCCTTCCCTGTTGCCAGCTCTGAACTTGGGTCATGGATGTTGAAGTTCCCACAGGCCTGTATTGAGCTGCCAGCTGGGCAGGCCAAAAGCGTTGATGCTGCTGTTGTTTTGTCAAGGCTGCAGGACTTGCATTAGAATTACATAATGGACTGCCAAGATATAGAGGTAGCTGCAGCTGGACCTACAATCAAGCATTACAACATAGTTTTAGAAATTTTATTAGCTAACATGGTGAGAGCTGCAACAGTTAGCAACAAAATCATAAATCATATGATAGAATGTAAGTTTCTGCTATTTGCAAGTTGGAGAATTTAGATGGGTTCATGTTACATAATTGGGCAATCCTATATTAACTGTCTTATTAGTTGGTCCCTCTATGTAGAGCTTACATTTGATTCTCTCATTAAGTGGGTGAAAAAGTTAGTAATTCCATAAAGTGAGATCCATCGAGCTACTCAAAACCTTGTAACAAGTGCAGGAAAAGGACATAATATTGGGAGAGTTGCAAAACAATGTTTAACTTGCTCTATTGAAATCTCCTACTACAAAAGAAAGAATAAAACCTGATGTGCTGCTGCTGGTGCTACTGAAAGCTGATCAGAGTAAGCAGAGGAGGTATAGCGACTTTGGGGCATAGAGAAAGGCATGAGAGTCTGCTTTTGTGCCAGAGATTGAAGATAAGGAACTTGGAATTGTGACGAAGAATCTAATCCATTTCCAGCTCTACTAACACTATTCTTAGCTTCCACCCCACCACCTCCAGTCGACAGTGACAAGAAATCAAAACCCTGCCAGCAACCAGAGAATAAAAAAAAAAAAAATTGTAATGGAACTACGGAAGAAACCATTGGCAATTGTAATATAAGTTTACCTGCTGCTGTGAATTGTATGCCCCAGATGCCAGAGCAGCCTGGGGCTGATCTTGATGGAGCCGCTGGTGCTGAAGGCTACCAGTTTTAGCTTCAGAAATATTTCTTTCAGTGGTTGAATTGCATACATTGCTAGGAGAAGCAATCGCATTTAATCTGTTATCTACACCTTGAAAGTTGTTAATTGCCATAAGAACTCCTAGACTCGATCCTTCCTGTGGTCTCAATTGATTAGGTTGCAGTGGCAACCTCTCTTGGTTCTCTTGAACATTTAAAATCTGAATGAGATGACTTATGTGAAAATGAGTGGCACACCTCTTCCATGGCTTTTTGTTGACAACAACTTTTGAAACCTGCATAGTTAACCATAAACTAATCAGATGCTTAATATGGAAAGAAACGGATAGCTTTTCAAAGTTGTGAACAACAGCTAAGAAGCATACAAGATTCATTAATTAAGTCACATTCACCTTTCCATTTAAAGAACCGTTTTCAAAAGACCTGTCTCTGGGGGCAAACGTAGCAGTGTCAAGCCAACCCGGATTTTTAGCATCAGAAGACCTGAGACAGATAAATGCATTAGGAGATGAGAACCAAAAATAAAAAAAGGTTACATGAATGGGTCAAAATCAAAGAGAATGTAAGAAAATTACTGCAAAAGACCATGGCTCCCAACACCATGTGACGCCTCAGAAGACAAGCCTGGCCACAATGCTGGACCTTTTGATAGAAGAAAAAGTATGATAGTGTCACAATACAACTCCAGAATGCCACTTTTGCAACTGAAGCAAAAATCCAAAAAATATGATAATGAGACCACCCAAGCAAGCTAATACTGTACCATTTTTCTTGGACTCCTTGATCACATTTTGTTGTTCTGGTTGACTTCCAATGGCTATGACCTATAAAGCAACACAAAGCCACCTTTAACTTAAGATCTAGCTGACTAAAAGAACATTTAGTTAGACTAGGAAATTACGCTTACTGGCCCCAGTGCAATCTCTGGTTTCACATCAATTATTGGGGTCCCCGGTTGTGCGGGTGGCTTTAATCTGCAGAAGCATAAAACACATGGAAAGAATTATATCCAAGGAGTGTCATAAATAAGAAAAGATAAGAGAGCGCTAATACTAAATAATCTTTAAAAACTACCCACCTAGTATCCAAGCTTAGATCAGAATAGCGCAATGGATTTTCATTGCTACTTTCACTATTAGCCAAGAATGACATGCTGTGTAGATTCAATTGATGACCAGAACAATCTGATTCCATACTAATTTTCCTGCTTTCGGGCAAAACAGGTTTTTCTTGAACACTGAGTTCCTCCAAAGAATCTACTTTTGCAGTTTCTTCAGGTGAACTTTCAAAATTATACGACGGATTGGCAGCCTCGGCAGTTATCAAGGGGGTGGAGCTCAAGTTGTCATTTGTAACTGCAGAATCTGATAAAATACACAATTTAACAGACCACAACAAAGAGAAAACCAAGACTTAAGATTGTAGAAAGAACTTAATGAAGGAACCTTCCAATGTAGGCATTGGGCTCTCCTTTGACGCTGGCATTGCTGAAGGTTTTGCTTCCATAGATTCACTGTCTAATTTACTCTTCTCACTTGCATCATTGTTTGGGAACATTCCAGCCAATGCATACAAGGTCTCCACAACTTCTTCCTCATCCTTCGTTATTGGCCCAGTGACGGTCTTTCTTGGGAACTTGTCTGAGCCACATTGTTTCTACAAAAAAAAAAAAAAAAAAAAAAAAATCCAAGTATATTAAAATTCAAATTCTAAATCAAAAAAGCAAAAAGAAAGGAATTTTTCAATAGTGCCAAGATAGAGAGGACTAACCATGCTCAGCTTGGATTTCTTTGCTCCATTCTTTATGAATGATTCCACTCCACTGATTTTATGGTTCAGCTTCTTTGAATCTGGTAAAGGTTGAGAAATAGATTCGCGATTGCGCTTCTTTGTTGCTGTAAATTCAAAAAAGAAAATTCCCAAACATTAATCCCCCCAAAAAAATACCCAGCAGTATATATATATATATATATTTTAATAAAAATTAATTTATAAAAACTTTTGATTCATTAAAAAGCTAAAGTATCTCTTTTAGAACAGAATGAAGCAAAATCTAAAACACCATTATACTAATTAATTTTAAAAGAATAACGTACCATAAAAGTTTCAGCATCAACATACTATTAAATAAGAATTAAATGAGAACATACAGAATCTTGTGTCTAGAAAAAGATAGAAAAAGCAAAAAGCTTCAGTTTTGCTTCAGTCCTAATCCACATACCAAAACAAAACAAGAAACTTCCCAGAATACCCACCAAACCAAAAAAAAAAAAAAAAAAACACTCTAAAATTTAAACTTGAGGCTCTAAGAGATTCACCAAAATAAACAAAAACCCACTTCAAAAATAGGATTACAGAGACTCAGACCCCAATTATACCCAAAATAAATAAATAAAACAAAAAAAAAAGGCTAAAATCTTCCATTTACTAATTCATGATCCACATACCTGACCGTAGTTTTCTTGGAACAGAGGCATGACCAACGCCATCGCAGTCATCAAAAAACTGTAACAAAAAATTAAAAAAAAAAAAATTGTTAAACATTAAAAAATAGGAGCAACAAGCTAGGACTAAACTTAACACAGTCATTAAAAATAATCGACCTTTTTGGGAACCTTAAATCTCTTGCTAGAACCAATTATACTCAAAGAAGATTCTTCTTCTTCTAAGTGAAGCTCATCTTCATTATCAGACACGTGATCACAACCCATTTCGCAGTCTTGGTAATCGAAGCTCGAGCTTGTTGTTATAGTACCAGTAACAACACTCAATTCTCTTAGCCTCTCTTTCTTCGATCTTTCCGAATGTACAACTACAAAGTCCCCACCAACACAATCTTACGACCCTTCAAAATCACACAAAACTTTTTAAGAGAAACGATAACAATAATAGCTAAGGGACAGACACGCATAACTTGCGAAGCCTTATCACAAAGCCAAAGCAAAACAAAGCAAAAAAACAACGAATACGTAGACAACGACAAGTAAAACAAAAAAAAAAACAAATGGGTTTATTTATTTATTTTTGCTTTATTTGTATCTTCTCGTGGTTTCAAGTAATTTACCAGAGAAGTGCTTGTTGTTGTTGTTGTGGGACCTGGTGAGAGAGAACCGACTAGCTCCACGCCTCACTTGGCGAGCTTTGTCCGTTTCTTCTTCTTAGCTATTAACAACAACAACATCATCTGGGTTTGTTTTGAAAACTGCTTTTATGGCTCACAATACCACAACAAAAAAACGCTCAAACCCAGATCTAACTATTCTTCAATATCACAAAGTTGAGAGTAAATTATATAGTTTCCCTTTGAAAATGTGAATGATGAGAAAGAACGTAAAGAGAGAGAGAGAGAGAAAATGTATGAAGATAGAAGAAGTCTCTCTCTCTTTTTTTGTGTATGTGTGTGGGTTTGTTTGGGTTTTGAGTATTTAGCGAAAAGCTAGGCGGAAAGAGAAGCGAAAAAGTGGCGTTTGGGTTTTCCAAAGAAAGAGAAAAATCAATATACTTAGTTAGTTGCCAGATATCTCTCCGTTTCTATCTCAGACTCTTGTTTTTCTGTCTCTCTCTCTCTTTGCGTTTGGTTTAGATATATAGATATAGATATAGAGCTAGAGCTAGAGCTCGTCGGTGAAAAACAACAACAGTGATGGATTAAAGACAAAAAGCTAACGAAGAGACTCTCTGTACAAAAGAGAAAGAAGGAAAGAAAGAAAGTGCAATTCGTTCCCTCGTGTTCAGAGAATCAGGTTCTTTGTAAATTAAAGCAGACCTACAGAGCCAGACACACAGACTGAGATAGAGAGAAAAAAGGGTCAGATGTAGAAAGAGAAAGTTAAATTTAGCAGACCCCCCCCCCAAAAAAAAAAAAAAAAAAAAAAAGCTGGGTTTGAATAATGAAATCACATTCAATAAAATTAAATAATCCCCATTTATGGTGGTATCTCCTAGAACCAAACCCATATCACTGAATCCCATTAATTCTAATATCAAATATTCCCAACTAACACAGTCTTTCGCCGTAATTACACTGAGAGACTCTCTTACTTTCCTACGAAAAAAAAGCAAAATTCAGAACCACCCTAGATGTTAAATCCAACTCTGTATTGTTAAGTAAAATATACGATATTGACATAAGTACGACACTTTAAATGAAATTTCCGTGTTTCTAAAGAATAGGACAAGAAAATTGCAAAGAAAAAATTGTGAAATTTGAAGTTAAATTCCCAAAAGTTATGAAAGCTCTCTCATTCTCTCACAAAAGACGGAAAAACCAAAGCTTTTTGTCTAAATTTCTGAATTCTTTTTCGAGTAATGCTACAGACACAAACTATTTTACAACATTTTTACAAACTGTTGATGTGGTTTTAATATTTTTCAAATAGTTATTGAAGTAAAAATGTGATGTTAGTGATGAGCCCATATTAGAACTAAAAAAATTTACCACATCAACGATTTGTAAAAATATTATAAAATAGTTTGTATATATAGTATTACTCTTCTTTTTCTTGTTCTATAACTACAAAATCGCGCTTAAACAAAAAAGAAAAAAACCGTCTCTCTCGGTCTGACGTCATTCCGTGATCAACGGTGGAGATCGAGTGGTCCCTCACAGCCGTTAGATCGCCACTGAGACAAATGGGGATTCCGACGTGTCATCCACGTCGGACAAAGCCTAATCCATTTCAGCTCTCTCGGTCCACGTTGGAGTAAAGTAAAGTAATGCAAAGCAAAAGAATCAACGGTCCTGATTCATTTTTGTAAACCGCGGATTGATTTGAACCGTCTGATTGGTTTCCTTTAATGGGATTGAGACAAGTCTTTTCATGCTTTTAATATCTCAGACCAGTAACTGAAAACCTAATCCATTCATCAACGGCTACTATCGCAAATCCTCTGGATCTTCGCCACGTGGCATAGCTAACTATCTCCACGTACCCAAAAAATAAAAAATGTTGTTCTCTTCTCAAATCTCACTCCTCCTCTGCAAGAAAAATATTCTGTACTTTTTTTGATTTCCATACAATTTTTTTGCCTCTGATTTTTTGCTTTTGTAAAATTTTTTGGGTCAAGAGGTTACATACTCAGAGCTCAATAATCGCTGTGAGAAACACGTACCAATATCAGGTGCTATAACAATGCGCGAGTATGCAGATTCAGTCAGTTTAGTTTTTTTTTTTTTTGAGAATCCGGTCAGTTTAGTTTAGTTAGTAAAATTTGTTGTCGTTAACTAAAAATTTTTTGCTCGATTCTGCTTATATCAAAAAATTAATTGCTATCAGAGTAGATGTCAAACTATTTGTCTAAAAAAAAAGGTGCGAGTTGATTCCACGCTCCAATTGAAGAGTGAGCTTGAATGATACGAAAATGTTTGTGATTAATTTATGATATTTCACTTATTAGACACTGAAATCTGCGACGTGACTTGTCGAAAAAGTTGTTAGCGACTCACGAGGAGAGGACAGGGCAGTCATAGCACTCGGCGATTAATAAGTAATGTTAGGGATACGTTAATATATAATTTTGTCCCACAATTCGTTACAGCACAATTTTGTGAGCGGTAGAAGTGCCGAGTGCGTCTCTACAAGCTATTATCTTATTATATTTATTAATCACACCTTACTGACATGTTAGAGAGAGTTTTTTTTTTATTTTTTTTAGAAGGAAAGTAAACAGACAACAACAAACACAAGAAATAAAGGCAAATGTATAATATCACACAACTTACCATTTACAAAAACCAATAACTAACCGGTAACTCTTACGGTACTTTCAGTAAAAAAAACTTTCAATTTCAACAAAATAAGATGACTCAAAATACCCTTAACGTGTCCATGGGATGTTATGATTTTGACTCTTTGGGTTTCTGCATTAAGTGTGGCAGTGAGGGAGTCATGTTTGCTGCGTGACTCGTAGCTCATTTTCTGGTACGTAAACTTGAAATTACCAAAACAACCTTCATTTTTACTCAATGAGGCAATTATACCCATGTTAAGTTTTCTTTTTCTTTTTCTTTTTTTTGGTTGGATGAATGAAGCAAGTATAAGCTTGATTTAGCAACAATTTACAATTTTCCATTGTGCTTATCTTAATTCAAATGTCTTGTAGCTTTGGTCTTTTGCTGAATTTCGTTATAATAACTTTTTAAAGAACCTCAACTTTGCATAAAAATAAAGTTTGGTACAACACTCCATATTTCAATTATTTGAATAATGTTACTCCATCAACACAACTATAAAGTTGTAAGTTTTAAAGCAATTGGTCCCATTATAAAGGAGGTCATCAATAAGCTATAGCCTATAGGTCAAGTGCTAGGTTTTGCATTTTTTTGATTGATCCGGGAGATATATTTTTTGTATGAATATTGTGACATGGGCATTGTGATTTTTGTAAGCTGTCGGTAAGTGTGGTCTTCCTAGGGCAGAGACAGGAGAGTTTCTCCTTACAACAAATTCAATACCTTTCCTTCCCTTTTCTCACTCCCATGAGTGCCTACTCTGTTAAATGCCTTGACTTTCCATTCCACCTTGATTGGGAAATTTGATGTTTTCTTCTTGATTGTCATTGTCAAATTGATGTGGTTAAGGTGGTCAGATCCTACTACAAGAGTTAGAGGGCATTTCTAGATATGGGACTATTGGCACTTGTTAGATTATGGTTTTTTAGGCCCACGTCCAGTTGAGCCCATTAAACTGAATGTCTAATTCCATTTTAGTGTTTCGTTTTTCATTTAAGTATTTTGTATGATATTTCTGATCTATCTATCAATTCTCATTTCCGTTCCCATTCTCTTTTTAATTATTTTAATTTAAGTTAAAATTCTTATTTTAATTCAAGCCTCGAGCTTCAGGCCCTAGTTCCAACTTTCACTGAAGTTGAATTCACTTTTATTATTTCTCTTTTCAAATTTATTCGAATTTTAAAAATTGTTTTATTGTACTATTAGTTACAGACTTCGGCCATATAGGTGGGCTTTATTTGAACATTTATGTTGTGATTTAGTAACATACATTCAAACTTGACAAACAGGTAAGGTCAATTGGGTTTGTGTCATATCAAATTACTAGCAATATTCATGAGTCAATTCAACCTGATATGAACTTACATAAGTAAGGGTTCCGATTAACCTGTTTTCATGGGTCCAAAAACCCCTAGCTATACCCATATTTTTTCTTCGAGTTCGAGCAAGTTACAGAACTCTACTTGTACATAGCTTGGTCGGTGTCAAAGGAAGCGAGAGAGCTAAGAAGGAGGGAGTGTATTGAGAGTTGATAGTGAGTTCTGTAATACTTTGTGCTTTACAAGTTGGCCTTGCTTGAGTCTTGCTCAACTTTGGACTTTAGAGCACAAAACATTTGGCAAGGGTTTTAATTCTATTATTATATAAAATTAGAATAAAAAAATAACTCAAAAAATAATGTCCAGGTATGGTAAAGCCTGAAAAGTTTATGTAACCAAATATTAAGAATTGAATCAAAACTATATATAAAATAGGATTTTTTGTCCCCTTGCTTTTGGTCGGGCTTCTTTCTTCTTCCCAAGGCATATCATTTTCTTTTATAATTTTATTTATTTATTGGTTCTTGCTCTTTAGGCTTCTCATTGTGTGTTGGACAATGGAAGAGAGCGTAGCTGAATCCATATTTCTGTCATAATATGGACTAAAAGAAAAATGTCTATTCCCATTAAAAAAAAAAAAAAAAAATGTCTATTGGGCTGGCTATCAAATGGGCCCAATTATAGTCTGGATTAGTCTCTCCCAATTCGGATTTCAATACTACTAAAACTAGGCTAGACCCTTACCCTTGTGGATTATCACGATATTCAGTTCCTCTTCCACTAATATAAAGTTTTTTTTCCCTAATAAAAAAGTTTCCTTGAGGCAGCCCAAGTTCCTCAGAATTCGGGAAAATTATTGTGTACTCTAGAGTACTATAATTGCGTACTTCCTCCTCTTACATAAATGATAGATTTCACAAATTAAATTTATGGTGAGACCCACCATTCATGTGAGAGTTAGAAATTATTAGGTCCACCAGGAGGACTTCTAACGTGGTCCTCCCTGACCTCCCAACCAATAAAATGCTATTATTTATGCAAATGTAACATCATCTGGTAATTTTTATTTTTTATTCCTTGTGATGATTAGGAAGCTCAAACATACATTTGCATAGATGGTATCATCTCATTGGTCAGGGAGGACCACATCAACAGTCATCCCAGTGTAAATAATAATTTCTTTGTGAGAGAGGGGAATACACATTTATGGTACTCTACTCTAGAAGTATCTAATAATTTTTCCGAAATTCGAAAGCCACAAAGTTTCCTTGAAGCAACAAAGTATTTTCTATCCAAGTGACTTGAATAGACAGCATACAAATCGAATGAACCATGTGTTGCTTCAGGCTTGTCTAGCACCCTAAACTTAAAAAAAGTAATTTTCTGTAAAACTCAATTAATGAATCTGGAAACTCATTGAAATTTCTCACCCATAATTCCAGTAAAATTAAATCCCCCCACCCCAAAGATAAAAAAGCTTAACAAAAGCCATAAATAAATAAGAAAGAGGTGCCAAATGCTTGGGAAGTATCATGTTTGTTATATGGATGTGGAATTGTGGATTATACTTGTGAAACCCATAAATGAGTCCCACATCGAGAAATAATTCTTATAATATATTCAACTTTCACAATTACAACTATACAATTTATTTATTACTCTTTTTTAATCTTAAGCTTAAAGCAACAAGTATCTTTGGTAATCATAAATAATAATTAATAATAACCGCATGGTACTTTTTATTCTATTCTCTTAATTTGTAAGACATTTGATGCTTATATATATCATCCAAGATATGAGAGAAGCAGCACAGTAACACTAAGCAAAGAAGTTTATAACTTTAAGGGCATTTGTGTCTGCCACCATGTGTAGTCATATTGGCATAGCAGGGACACACATCATAGTTTCCAGAAGTGCCTGGAGGAACACAATCACAACGAGCACAACAAGTTCCACATGCCCTCTTGCATAGGTTTGGCCTCGAAGACAATTGGCACCTCGCATCACAAGCATCATCACAATCTGTGACCAAAGAGTAATGAAAATGTTTAATCAATTAATTATGTACTAGTTGTTTATTTCAATTATTTATAGTAATGGGTGCTGACTGCTGAGCATATATATATATATATATATATATATGTGACTGAATGGATATTCCGTACCTATCTTTTGTGGAGGGGAAGGACTTGGGCTTGGGCTCTCGACCATGGTTGTGATCACCTAAAAAACATGTTATGCAAGAAATTCTTTGAATTAGTAAGAACGCCTGATGAACAGTGGTAAATTAAGGAACCGGAAATGAAAATTTTTACCTTTTGATAAGATTCAGCTAGGTGAAGAAGGAGAAGAGAAATGAGAATTGGAGCAACTAGTGTTTTAGAGATGGCCATGGCTTGAAGACTTGGAAGATTGTTACTAAGGTTTTCTTTTGAAAAAAAACGAATATTCTAAAACTTAAAAGATTGGTAGTAAACTGATAATAAGTATGAAGGTGCATGAAAATGGGGGTTGTATTTATAGGGAAAGCATGTTAGAAACTGGGGTAATAAAGAAAGTCGGTGCGCTCTTACCAATGAAAGAAAGAGAGAGTAGGTGAATGAGAGGAACATTTTCATGTTTTGCTGTGTACGAGAAAGAATTCTTGGAGGGCTCGCAACCATTCATTGTCATTGTGGTTTTCAGCAATTAAAAAGATAATGCAAGTAACGGAAATCTAAAAGTTAACCTTTTCTCATTTGTAGTCATATTTATTATCGAATCTAATCTAATATATTTTTTTTGAGAAGAAAATCTACTCTAATATTTTAAAATCCCTATTGAAATTATGCCATTTGTGTATTATAAAAAAAAATTGGGAATTATAAATAATAATAAAAAAGTCCTTTGTGATGTTTAGAGTTTTCCGTGATTGACATGTGGCAATTTTTAAGCCTACTTAGAATTATACGTCAATATTTGTTACACATCAAGTTTTTTTCTACAAATCATGTTCAATATGTATTCTATACTCCTAAAAAATAGTAGACGAAAACACCATTTAAATCTTTACATTTTAAGGTCACAGTTAATTTAGTCCCTACATTTTGGTAACAGTCAATTTAGTTCTTACATTTTGGTAACAGTTAATTTGATCTTTGTTATTTTTAAATTACAGTCAATTTGGTTCCTACCGTTAACTCATTAATAGAAATTGTTTACGTGACAGACGGAGTGTATAGTTAGCGCACTTGAATCTTACATGGCCAATAAAATAATTTTTTTAAAATTTTATTAACATTAAAAAAGGTCCACATGAGCATTTGAATTACTGAAAGTCCACGTTAGAAAACAAAAACTTAAAATAAAAAATTCATATCAAACTCATCAAAAAGAATAAAATACTTCATAAACAAAAATTAATTTAATCTTCATGAACACAAAAATAAATAAATAAATAAATAGGAAAAACACAATTTGTAATCTTGAACAGTTGAACTCATTTAATCAAAATTCGTTATCTTAATACAAAATTTATGTACAGATTATTTAAAAAAACAATCAACTACATCAATTCAACCAAAAATATCTTTAAACATGTAATTCAACTAATGTACATATTTCAAACAATGTACAACCAAAACCCAGATTTGCAATAACCCACGTCTGGATATGACAACCTAGATTCCCTAAACATTATCTTGATTTTCATTTTGAGAATATTTGGAAAAATCACAACATCAACATGCACCTAAATTTCAACAGCTTCGTGCAATATTTGGAACAAGTGAAAGGGAAATGAAAACCCAAATCTGGGCATCTGTTCTTCTTTTCCTAACCAACTTGTGACTCGGCCAAGAGAGAGACTTGCTTATCAATTCCCCAAAATCAAATCGCACAAATCAACAGAAATTTAATCTTTTCTAACCTTCAATCTTCAAACCAAACCACAAAAATCCCTCATTTCATTTTTTTTTCTTTTCTCCTATTTTTTGGTTTCTCTCATCTGTGCAAATCTCGCGACGGAGCGAGCACTGCACCACCACAATTAGATCCAAACCCACAAATGTTGTGATAGCATGAAGACCAGGTCTAGGTTGCAACTGGACTGGGTTTGCCATATGGGTAGCTGGGTTAGTTTTAATTGCGGCAGATCTAATTTGTATGAAAAAATTTCGGGTTTGTTGGTGAGAACTCATTGAATAGAGAAGATATGAGTTTTGATTTTGATGCATATGGGATAATCTATTTTTAATGTTAATTCAATTTTTTTTTAAATTATTTTATTGGTCATGTAAGATTCAAGTGTGCCTACTATGCACTCTGTCTGCCATGTAGACATTTTTCGTTAGTGAGTTAACGGTAGGGAGCCAATTAACTGTAAGTTAAAAACAATAAGGACCAAATTGACTACTACCAAAATGTAGGAACTAAATTAACTGTGACCCCAAAATGTAAGGACTAAAATGGTGTTTTCGCCAAAATAGTATATACATGTAATATTCTTTACATGTTTAGTGCATGCCAAGTGTGGACGCTTAACTGTCTAAAGACTATGGTTGATCTTAAGTATCAATCTCAACTATTGCTCTCAATGACTAAATCTCAAGTACCGGTCTCAATAACTTGTTCTATCTTTCTACATCTTGGAGCTACTATCTTAACCTGCATCCCTTAATCCAACTTAAGGGGACAACTAGTTGGCACTTTTTTTTTTTTTTTTGAGAATCAAAAAGGGTGAAAGGAATAAGCTTTTTATACAATAGTTCTTTCATTTCTCATCTTCTCCACTAGTTTTCTAACTTAACCATTTCAGCCTCCTTGGCTAACCCCCATTGGTCTTGGTTGATCTGAGGTTTTGTTCTTTAGCAGGTCATGACCGACGCCATTAAGAGTTTCAACACATGTAGTTCTCAAAGTAAAATTTTTTAATGCGGTTCCATTATGTCTCTCAAATTCCACCCACCTACAGTATCTTTGTGAATGATACAAAGATATGCAAATCCCTTGCAATAGGGCTAGTGTCATTGATGGGTTATGAAATCTTTAAAATGCATTATTATCAAAATGAAGTTACGCAATTACAAGTATAGGGGTAATAGCTAGGATTTAGCCACCAAAAAGAAAAAAAAAAACAATAATTAACCAGAGGAGTGATCGAAAAGTATTTGGAATTATATAGAAAAGCATTTGGAATTATACGGATCAGTAGGCAATTTTTAAAGGATGCTTGGTAGAACTAGAAAGTTTTTCCTGGTGACCTAAGCCACAGATTGCTTTTAGCTTTTTTTTTTTTTTTTTTTTTTTTTTTTTTCACCGTCCAGAAACGTTACGTGAAAGTGGAGGACGTAAGGCGTGTCTCATTCAATTGATTGAGGTGAACGAAAAACATTGGAATTAGGTGGATTTAACTCTGATAGTTACATTCTCACTGTGTTAATCAAATGGCATAATAATTACTCCCTCCGTCCCACTTTGTTTGTCCTCTATTCCATTTTAGGATGTCCCAAAATATTGTCCTATTTCTAAAAATAAAAATTATTAGTTTACCAATGTTCCTATTATACCCCTAAACCTCATTAAGAATAACTATTTTTTTAAAAACTGATAAATTTATTTAAGGATAGTTTTGTAAACTTATACATTTTTATAAGGCAGACAAGACAATAAATGATGTTCCCTTAAAATGTTTGACTTTTCAAACAGGACAAACAAAGTGGGACGGAGGGAGTAAGAATATCATCATGTCCATATTGTTCAGTTTTACAGCTGCTTAATTAAAGGATTTGAGATTGACGAATCACCAAGTCTCGCAAAAGCAATAGTCCAAGACTAAACTGTGCTAGCTAAAACTGTTGCATCATAAATTTTACCTTGGATAATCATTCTTATAATCTTCTTAAAGCAAGTTAGGATAAGGACCAATTGGCTGGCTCTCCTCCATTCTAACAAGCTATATAATATTTTTGAATAATGCTAGAGATATAAATTATTTTACAAATTTTTTTACAAACTGCTGATGTGGGTGAGTGATTATTCGTAAATGAAAAAGTGATATTAATGGTGGGTCTAGATGAAAACTAATAAGAGGTTGGCCACATCAACATTTTGTAAAATTGTTATAAAATAGTTTTTGGCTATAGCATTATGAACTTAATCTCTTATGTAATAAAGTTGGTTGGAGAAAGGTATTAGAGTCAAGAAATGTATAGCTCGGCATTTGTGGTAATATTTTGTAGATAAGGGAGACACTATCCGCTTATAACATGGTAATTGGCAGCAAGATAGTGTTCTTTACACTAAATATGGGCAACAGGTGGTTTAAGAAGCTACGAGTAACATTGATTCTTAGGTATATATCTAGTGTACATTGAGGCAAGGTAGGTGGATTTGAGGTCAGAGACTATATCTGATAATCTGATTTAATATTCAAAACGGCATTTTTCAAGTGGAATTGGTACATCCAAAATGGTATCCATACTTTAGTATGGTTCTCATCCATGCCTATTTTGTAATCAAATTTTTTTTATTGCTCTTTTACAACGCAAATCCAGAAGAAAATGTTTTCCCACTGCTTGATGCAAAATCAGAAGGGAATATGTGTTTGCTGTGGGGGATTCAACAGCTGTAGAAGAAGTATTTCAAATCAACCATATGTAAAAAGTGGCTTGGTCTAAAGCAATATATATCATATGGATACACAGAAATGCCGGGGTACGTGGGGGAATGAACTAGAACAAATGTTTGGGTCTATTTGAGGTTAAGCTTTTCTGATCTGTATGGTGAACTGGTGATGGACTAGAACAATGTTTTGTGGACAATATTTCAGCTCTCAGCAGAACAAATTGGGCTAAGATGTTATGGGCTTTGGATTCTGCAGGCTTCATTGGTGGAGAAGAATTTATCCGCTGATCGAGTTGACTTGAGAACAGTACCTTCAATATCTATATCTGTTTAAGATAGTAGTTCATAGCTTGAGAAAATAATACAGCTAAAATATAGCCAAAAAATAGTGAATTTAATCTTCTAGCTATTATTCTAAGAGAGATGCTACGTCCACAATATTTTTACAATAAATCACAGGTGGTTTGTTGTTATTGGTTCAAATTTGAACCTAACACTAAGATTACTTTTTTGCTCCAACAATAACAACCAGTAACAACCTGCCCTTAAGATTTGTTGTAAAAATATTGTAAAAATATTGTGGACATATCATTTCTCTTATTCTCACGTGTGTGTTTAAACTCCCCTTAATAAGTGGAGTCTAACATGAGATTTTTAACTTTTTAAATAGGAATAAGTAAAATAGAGATAAGATAAAAATTCATGATTACCTACTCTAATACTATTATAAATTAAAAATTGTTCCAAAAATTTAAAACTAATACGAAAATAATGAATTCAATCATTTAACAATTATTTTAACACACACTCATGTGATGACCTAAATTTTCTATTAGTAAATAGCACAAAACAAGTGAGATTTTTTACTTTTGATGAGAGGTAGATAGAAGATAGGATTCAAACTCACGACCACCTACTTTAATACCATTTTTATCAATTCTCTTAAAATTAATTACCAAATTATAGGTTTTGAGTGGAGTTGTGGTGTGCTTTTGTGTTAGAATCACTTTCCCTCTCTCCTCTGTGTGTGTGTTTGTTTCTCAAAAAAAAAGAATGAATAATTGTCCCACATTACTTAAGAGAGTGTGTTGCGTGTAGTATAACTTGCCTCACCCTCTCTTAAAAATTACCATGACTTTTGAGTGGAGTTGTGGTGTGCCTTTGTGTTAGAATCTTTTTATCTCTCCCCTGTGTGTGTTTGTTTCTCAAAAAAAAAAAGAAGAAGATAAAGCAGGTGGCATTAAAAATATGTTGTATTCTCATAAACGTAGACGCGTTGCCAAATCAAGTAAAAATTTTCTATATTGATTTCTCTCTATTTTTAACTAAACTAGTCGCTAACCCGCGCTATGCGTGGGAAAGTTTTATATAAATGTGATATGTAGGGGCAGAGGCCCAAGGTCATACAATGGGCCTTGGGCCCAGTATGGGAAGATTTACGAGTTCGAGAAGAAGGTGTAGGTACGCTAAAGGCTCCAGACCCAATTTTTGTGGGCCCAGTCATTTAAGGGGCGATTCGAGGAGGAAGGTCTCCTCGGACGTGTCAAATGTGGCTCGAACATGTCTTCTGCCAGCTATGAGAACTCACTCCAGCGAATGTTGGAAACAGGGATGAGTCCCCCAAGCTCGTAAGAGGAGTGACAGTGTATGAGGTCAAGTGAGAGGCTACAGGCAGCTGCATTAAATGCATGATAGTTACTTTTCCGGCCGCATTAATGGGGAGGGGACTTGTGAACAGTGTTATCTTGGCTACCGTAACTCACAGAAAGGCGGGGAAGATGTCCGATGAGACGGGCACGCTGGAGAAGGCTCAGATGATCAACAAGTGTAGGGTCCTAGTGACTTAAAAGGGGCTATATAAGAGGGAAGACTCCCCATGGAGAAGAAAGGAGAAAAAAGAAAGGGAGAGAGAAAAAGAAAGGCAAAACCAGAATCATGAAGAAAGACTGAGATATATCTCCCACGTCTCCTCGGATCATACAGAAAACGGACATAGAAAATGTTTTCCTGTTTATAAGTGTTGCGTGGCCCAACATTCATTAGCATGCACTTAGTCAAGGCCTAGTTCTGTAACTCACTTCTCTAAAAATTCATTGTTTTGGATTCCTTGGGCCAGAGTCACCTGCCTGTTGGGCCTGGACCCCAAATCGGGACCCTACATGATACATATATAACATATGCAAAATTAACTTGATTTCTTTTTCTTCTTTTGTTAATTAAATGAAATTTCAATTGTCCTTTAAGATGTTACTATAAGTTGAAAACTATTCCAATAAAAAAATGGTGCCTTATGCTAATCCAAAATAAAATTAATTTTGCAAAATTCAACATTAACATCTATTTGTCAAATCCCAATACCTGAGCAAAAGAATATTGCCAAAATCCTATTCGTTAATTCCTTAACCTTCTTGAACTTCCACACTAACCAACCAAAGGAAAAAAAAAAAAAAAACACCTAAAATTTAGGAGTATGGACCATCTAGCTAAATTAAGTGCAAATTTAAAAAATAATTAACGTAAATTTTGAATAACATTAAAATCCCAAAAGTAGCAAAAATAATAATAAAACTTTAAAATACGACCTTAGACACCTATGCATTCACTTACAACAAATGTAGCAAAAGTTACTTCCCATATCAAAAATCACTTTGCACATCCCCATCATATTTTTTGCAAGCCCATACACAACTTCCTTTCACTCTTTAGAGCATAAGGAACGTATCATCAAACTACATAAACTAATTAGGATGATAGTTAGATATCTACCGTAACAATGTGCAACTTAAGGCTCTACTTTCTACACCACTTTTGCACCTTCTAAAACACCAAAAATATCCAACTTCTTAAAATGAGGTTGTTTAGTGTAATCTCTTTTAAACTAAATCATTAAAATAATTTTATCAAAAAATTTTTAAATAATAACAAATAATTAGAAGGATAACAACTGTGTGAAAAAAATTAAAACATTTTAAAACTCAAACTCAAACTTTTGCACTCACCAAGGAAAGTAAAATATTGTTAATGCTTTTTCACTAAGCACTATCTTTGTGAAAATCTCAAACCATGAATCCGAGGTTGAGGCCGATTCTATAATAGCCTAAATAACCACTGTGTACCTGAAAATACCAAACAAACAAACTCAATCAACCAAATTAACTCTTTTAAATCTTTAGCTTTGTATCATTCTTATGGTCAAAATTAATGCCTCTAAATTATGTTACTGGTTGGTGTCACATTATGTACATAAATATACTCTATTCTATAGGATGGAAAGCTAATGCAATTAAATAATAAATTTTATTATTTAAAGGTTGTTAACTCTATACCTGAAAGTTATAGTGATGAAATTTGAGACCCTAACATCAAAGATAGCAAAAGAGATTCAATTGTGTTCAGGTTGATTGGTGAGAAAACTATGAGGGAAAAAACTAAATTAAACATTCCCAAGAAATAAACAAAGGCTTACACAAAACATAACCTACTTACAAAGAAACAAAACAAAGGCTCACACAATCACATCTTGAATTGTGAACAAAAAAAACTATAACTGAATGCAAGAACTTAAAGGACTTATTAACACATAGTACCGATGATATGGAGATGTTGGAGTCGGGCTACACATTCTTGGGGACTTAAGAACTGCACTGCCACCGCCTTCTGATGAGGGAAAAAAAAAGAAAGAGAAGAACAAAACACAATAAAAACAAATACAATTTGTCTAAATAGATAAGGATTAGCATTGCAAAACCTTCAAACCCACATTATAATATAGATGCTAAATTTACCGTGAACTTGTCATTGTTCTCAATATATCACATGGCTGCAATAAAGCACTATGAATGGTCTCAAATTTCATCACAGTATTTTTATTATTCTGCAGTTTGCCATGTGATTCATTGCTTCTTCAAATGGCAAACTTTCATTGGAGACAAATTGTATCAATATTGCGTTTACTTTGAGCCACTCGTAGTGTGGTTCAGGTAGGGTTTGAGAAGGGTAGAGGTGCATGTTTAGGGTTTTCTTTTGTTTTATTTATTGAGGAGGGAAGAGAGACTCCTAACAGGAGTCTTTCTCTCTTTTTATTAAATAATAATTTTATTTAAATATTGTCTATTTAAATATTGTACTGACGTGGAAAATTGTGAGAGTTTCAAAAGTTTCGGTTTTACATATATATATATATATATATAGATTTGCATGAACAAAAATTATCCACAATTTCCTTATCTGCTATGCTTTTCCCCAATGAGGGGGAGTTGAGTCCTATAAGTTCTAACTTCTTTAAAGGGCCGTGGACCTATGGTCAACTCTATTGACAGACAAAAATCTAAGGGTGAGTTTGGTTCAGCTTTTTGAAGTTAGGCTTTTTGAAAAAGTTGAGTTTTCAAAAAGTGCATAATGAAAAAGTGTTTTTTCAAAAAACTGAGTGTTTAGTAAAAACTATTAAAAAGTGCTTTTTGAAAAAGCTGAGTGTTTGGCTAGCACTTATAAAAGTGGAGGTTTGAGTTATAAATTACCAAAAATGACAAGATATATATATATATATATATATATATATATATATATATATATATATATATAAAAGAGAATTCTTTGTTTTAATTATCTCTCTTAATGCAAGTTATGGACACAACATTTTTACAAAAATTTCATAATAAAGTCTATATGACAAGTTGTTAATGATAGATAAAAAAATAATAATGTGATTAGTAGGTCCAAATGAGAATCAATAACAACTTACTGTGTAAAATTTATTATGAGAAGTGTTACGTTCACAACATTTTTCGCAATATTTTCACAACAAAATTTATGTGGAAAGTTGTTACTAGTTCTAATTTGAACCCACCACTGAAATTATTTTTTTACTAACCAATATTAACTAATAACAATCTGTTACTTAAAATTTATTGTGAAAATATTGTGAAAATATTACGATAACATTTCTCAATTAGGATTTTTTATTTTTTATATTATTTTTCCTTTCTTCAGCCATACGTTTCATTTTTTTTTTTCTTGTTTTTCTCCTCCACACACGTGTCCACTATCTCTACCCCCTTCTTTTATTTTCCTTTTCTCCCTCATTCAGAACATTCCAGGGAGCTCCATTCTCTCTTTCTGTCTCCAGCTCTCTCTCTCTCTCTCTCTCTCTCTCTCTCTCTGTTTTTTTTTTTTTTACTTGATTCCAAAACTCTCTCTGCGATAAGAAAATTTTCCTTTTCTCCCTCATTCAAGAACATTCCAGGGAGCTCTCATCTTCATGTTGTTGCTCATCTTCGTCCCCAACCCAGTCTAGATGGGTCAGATGGCTTCTGTCTTCTGTCTTTTTTTTTTTTTTTTTTTTTTTGCTTTTATTGTTATGATTTGATTAATTTTAAAATTGTGTTTTTGAGTTTGTATTCTGATAATCTGATTATGCTTGAGTTTAGAGATGTTTGAGAGAAAGATTGTTGTGTTTGTAGTGTTTGTTCTGTAGCAGAGCAGCACGGAGAGGACCTTTGTAGCAGCACAGTGAGCAATTTGGTAATTTAACACTGCCTCAACGGTAATATTGATGAGACGCGCACGAACTTTCTCCAAAATGGACCTTTGAGCTCCTTTTTGCAAATGCACGTTTTCTTCACAAATTCAAAACGCAACTTTTAACAAAAAGTTGCTTTCTAAACCTAACCAAACGGGCTTTTTGGGCTGGGGGTTTCAAAACGTGCGTTTCAGCTTCTAAAAGCTGAAACAAACGGGCACTAAACACCCACCAAATAACACGGCAAAATTAGTATTAAAAAATCTATTGGTGTCAAGCTCAGGACAACTGGATGACCCATTTGACCTTTCATTATTTTTTTTAAATATATCCTTTTTTTTCTTTTCTTTTTTTAAGTTAGAGAAAACACAACATCAACAATAAAAATAAATAATAATAAAAAAAAAAGGGCAGCAGAGCTGCAAATTAACAAAAAGAGAACAACCAAAGTTCAGCAACAAGCCAGCTAGCACCACTAACCTCTCTCAAAAATAGAAAAAAGAAATTCTCTTCCATAAGCCACACAAAATTCTATTTTGAACTGTATTTTCTACATTCTCAAGCAAGAATAGTCTAAAATCTAATATCCTGGCTATATAGCTCACAGCTTGACCAATATCACGGCCTCAGCTCTGGCCTTTCCAGTATTTTGAATCGATTTTATTTTTATCATGGACTAATTGTTTATTCATTCATTCAGGCTTCTAGAACTGTTTCCCCAAAACCAAAGTTTCCGCGAGAGAGAGAGTTTTTTTTAAATTTTTTTTTTTTTTATGTGCTGGTTGAAAAGGAAATATCATAGAACAAAAAAGAAGAGTGTGTTTGAGTTCAAAGTTCAAAGTTCAAACATCATTATTCATTTAACGTAAAGGTAAAAATAAAATAACACCCATTCTAATAATAAAATAATAACAACTATGATTGTTATTCTCAACTCAATTACAAGTTACAACCATTCTTTTTTCATAAATAAATAAAAATAAAAATTCAACCATTCTTTTAATAGCTTGTTTACAACCAATTAGCAAGGCTGATGTGATATATAATTTTTCAAGGGCACTTGAGTTGGCCACCGCGGGTGGTCATGGTGGCGTAGCAGGGGCATACATCACGGTTGCCGGAAGTGCCTGGAGGAACACAGCTGCAGCGAGCACAGCAAGTCCCACAAGCCCT
Source organism: Quercus tomentella (assembly GCA_028535165.1). NCBI lineage: Eukaryota > Viridiplantae > Streptophyta > Magnoliopsida > Fagales > Fagaceae > Quercus > Quercus tomentella. The sequence continues at coordinate 12,450,998 of JAPQVY010000155.1, forward strand.
CTTGCACAGGTTTGGCCTAGACGATAACTGACACCTTGCACTACATGCTGCTCCACAATCTGTGAAAGTATAACATATAATTCAATTAATCAAAAAAAAAAAAAAAAACATATAATTTAAAACTTTAATTAGCCAACTATGATTATTCAATCAAACAGTATCATATATGTAACATAAATAGTAATGGAAGAAGATAAAACTCACCTATTTTTTTACTGGGAGAACCCTTTGTTGTATCTGCTGTGTTCACCTGCATAACTCAACAATATATTATCGTGTTAGAAATTAAGTGATAGGCTTCATATGCTCGTTTATTTTAGAAAACAATTGGACGTTAGAGGAAAGAGACTATATGAGGTCTTAGATGATTGATAAAAATTTACCAATTGATCAGCTTCAACGAGATGGAAAACGAGAATGGAAATGAGAATAGAAGCAAATAAAGCCTTTGAGATGGCCACGGCGGATGACTTGAAGCTAGAGCTTGCTACTTTCGTTAAATTGGAAAGTTGAAAACCTGAAGATTTAGTGCATAGAAGTGAGCTAAGGATGCTCCTATTTATAGCAAGAGTATGTGAGCTAGACAGCAAGAATTAATAAATAAAAATGCAGCTGCAAGCAAGCTAGGACAGGACATTCTTAATTATAACATATACGTAGTTTGTACGCGGAAGAGAAATTAAAAAGCAAAGTGAATATTGAGGGAGTACTATCTGGTAACGAAGAGCAATTGGAATCATCTAGAGTAGGCACTTGTTGTGTTACTTCCTGGTTGGTGTTTTCAATTCCAAGTGGCTCAAGGTAGCTAGCGCACAGTTTTAACGTATCCAACTATCCAAGATAAACACTTCTACGCGGAAACTGTTTTACAGCCATAAAATATCAGAATCTTGAAGAGAAAACAATGTATGATTAGAAAGGCAGAGTGTCGGAGTAAATTTGACTCTATCCCATCGGGAAAAGCTATACTATTACGGACAAAGTTTTTTTCTCTGGCCATTAAAAAACAGAGTTTGATCACGTTGAAACAATGTGGTATATGTATGGGAATGTAACTTAGACTGCTCAATTAATTAATAAAGTCAACAAATCCTGTACTTAAAAAAATAATACCAAAAAAATAAAACCGAGAAAAGTTCAGAGATAATTTAAACTTTAAAGCACTTGTTCAACACTTGAACCTTAGAAATGAATAGATAACATTTAAAGAATTTTAAAATAGAATTATGTTAATCTTATTCTTAAATTCATATTTCCACTGACACATGCACATTAGCGCACACATGCTCCCTTTTTTTTTTTCTTTACGATCTAAGTAGTAGTACATAACCAAAATGGATATCACAGTGCCATGAAGTCAAGATTCTGTATTAAGAAACTGATTTTTTTTTTTTTTTTAAATTAAAAGAAATTGATTATTATGTTGATAGAAAAGTATTCAGTGGATGCAGAAGAAAAAAATTTCCAACTCTAACATTAACACCACTCATATTTAGAAAGGGTAATTGACAATTGTAGGGTTAAGGGCCCAAATTGTATATTGAGTCTTGGGCCTTGGTCGAGAGCATAGTAATCTGAAAACAAACGAATGGTGTTGGATGGGTCAAGCTTAGAATCTAATGAGTGAGATACAAATGGGAGGGCGGTCTGAGAACGAATAACTCCTCGGATGTGCTAGGTATAGCTCAAATGTATGTCCCGATAGTTAGGGGGACCTTCCAAGAAGCTCCAGTGATAAGGGTATGCATCATGAACATACGAGAAGAAGGGGAACCCAAAAATATCTAAGGGAAAATTGCTACCACCGCATTAAATGCACTGTAGCTACTTTTCTGGCCACATTTTTGTGGAGAAGACTCCTGAACAGTACTGCCTTGACTATCACAACTCATAGAAAGCCAAAGAGGGTGTCTGATGGGACATGTACTCAAGTAAGGGCTCAAATGACCAACAAGTGTAGGAGCGAGATGATCTAAAGGGAGCTATATAATGTAAGAGACCCTCCATGAGGAGGGGATCGGAAAAATAGAAAGAGAACACTGTAGCCATCAAAATTATACTTGTATTTAGTCTAGTTGATTTATATAAAGACTTACCTCCTCGGACAATGAATTGATTCAGATCAGTGCTTCTTGTTCTTATTTGATCATCATTTAAATCCATACTAGCCGTTGTCCAATTCATTAGGGCCTAGTTCTTCGACTCACTCTTTACAAATTTATTGTACTAGGCTCACTAGGCCAAGATCCCATACATCTTGAACTTGGGCTGCAAAACGTGACCTTATAATAATAATAATCTTAAAACTTTGAGATAAATCATGAGTTATAATATTCGATTGTGAAGAATCACCACCTCAATAATTTATTGTGGAAGCCCTTTCTAATAATAATAGGGTTTTACTAATGTATGCCTTTAGGGCATATATTAGTAAACCATTTTAGAAAATTTTTTATAAAAAAATGAAAAAGTTACTAACTTTTTTATTTATTTATTTTTATAGTATTTTCAATTCTCCATAAAATATTTTCAAAAATAAAATGATTAAAGTATGTTCTACCATTAATCGGACCCATAATAATAAACAAATGTGACTCGAAATGGGTGTTGGTAACTTGGTTCTAAAACTTTTACTTACTATATTTGGATATAGGCTTGTGAGGTCAATTTTACCCATGTCCCTAAATTTTGTAGGCATGATTTTTTTTTTTTGTCATACTAACGAGTGTCCTTAGGGAATTGGTTAACAATCTAGTTAAAAAAAATTTGATGGAAAAAAAAAAAAGTAATTAATGTTTTGACAGCTTTTTTCATTTTCCATAAAAGTGATGTCAAAACTTTCTTAAAATGAATTATTAACCAATAATCCTAAGGGCATTGGTTAGTATTTATTTTTTATTTTTTAATGGAATTGTAGGCTGAACTTCGATAAGCCTATTACCAAATTCCGTCCTTCTGTGTGACAACCCTTTTTTTTTTTTTTTTTTTTTTTTTTTGTGACAACCTGATGTCACCTAAGACTATATGAGAAGATGTCTCCTGCCCAACTCTTTGGACCACCAAACGAAGTCCAATCAGTGAATGGTTTAGGACTGCATTATTGGTACTATGGGACGAAAACCATACATATTTCCAACTTATCAAGTACGTCTATCATTCGCCACCCTACAGTTGGAGGTTCAGAATTTGCAATTAGTTTGCATTATGAAATCTCGAAAGTCTTGTAATTCAACTAGATTATCCTATAGAATTTTCAATAAAAATATATTGAGTTCAAATTCTCATAATATCTCCCATTATTGTTGTATCAAAAAAGGGAAAAATCGATAAATGTTATAAAAACATAAGAGGAGAATTTGTTACAAAATACACTTCAACCTCAATATGATGTTTATTTGGGGTTCTATGCATGGTTGTCAAAATTCCGATCTCGATCCTACGATCCTAAGATTTTACGATCTCACTTGCCAAAAACAATTTGGATCTTTCAAGGATTTTTGCGATCGTTCAAGATCAATAGAATTGTATGATTTTGACAATCCCAAATGATTTTGATTTCTTGTAATCTTCTTTAACTTGACAGAAGGCTCAGTTGGACCCAAATGAAAAATAATATCCCAATAAACCAAGTTTTGCTATTCTAATGTAGAGAAATAGTGTCAGTTGGACTTAAATAAAAAATAACATCCCAATAGAGTGTCACATTTTGAGGTTTTTGGCCTCTTTAAATGATGTTTATAAATAGATGTAGTGATGTATGGTAATTATATCAAATGGATGCAAATTATGAATGGATGTATAATTAATTTATGTGATTATTTAACATACCAAGGTTTTTTTTTTTTTTTTTTTTCCTCAAATAATGTAAGATCTTACGATCCACGATCCACGATCCGATCCCACTTACCTCCCACGATCTTACGTAAATCCCAATTTTGACAACTTTGGTTCTATGATTTTTTTTTTTTTTTTTTTTGCTAAAGAGATATATATATTTTATACAAGATAAAAATATATAAACAACGGGGGCATTCCATCCGGGCCGGGTGCTTTAAGCGGAGCCATCTGCTTCAAGGCTGTGGTAATTGAAGAAAAGCAAAGCTTTTGCAAGTGAATTACAAGAAAACTATTGAAGATTGCAGAACAAACACACAGAGAACAAAAGGAAAGAGTGAGTGAGAGAGAGAGAGACTTGTGAGGAAGAGGAAACTGCTATTTTCACTATATGAAAGATTTACACAATATACAAGTATATATAGTCAACTTGGATCCAGAAAACTTGGATCACTCATAAATATCTTCTAGAAAAATCATATAACAACCAAAACAGACTTTCCCGCTCAAACCCGTGCCATAACAGAATTCTGAAGACAGTAACTAACTGTTGCTTCGCTGGCATGAGATGAAACGCACCGTGTGACTAAATTAGTGTTGCTTCTGAAAAATGCACTGTTTCAATAAGTGAATACACGTGTGTCAATCAACATGCGTTACCTCTTTCACTCTTCTATGCATCTTCTTTAGCATTCTTCTGTGCATCCTCTTCAACAATAACTTCATACTCCATGAATTCTCTAGTTAACATTTGATTCATCTCCTCAATAATGACTTGGGAAACATGTTCCGATGTTGCATTATGATTGATTTAATTTTCCTTTACCAATATTACTTCATTGATTTGTATAATAGTTAATAACTTAAAAACATAAATGTGAGTTCTATTTAGCACAATTGGTAATCATTGTCAAGAGCTAAGAGCTTTATAGCTCAATGGCATAACCTCATTTTAAATAATAATTAAAAAAAAAAAAAAAACTAACTCATTTTTAAGTCTGTATGTATGCAATCTAAAAAATGAGCTAAAAATATTTTCCCATATTTAATATGCGAAATTAATAATGTTTCCTCTAATTTGAAATAATTATATGAATCACTTAAAACTTAAAAGCAATGAGAAAACAAAACATTATTATAATTATATCTATAATTAATTAATTATTATGAAATGTAATAATACCTCCTATTTCCTTCGGGCCATCCTACATTTATTCCTACCGACTACAACAATTTGGTTTAAAAAATATATCTTTCTATTAAAGGGAATCATTAGATGGGCCCATGGGAATCAAGCCAATCAAGCAGTAGGGTGGAATTTATTTTATTTTATTTTTTTAAGAGTAGGGTGGATGTTTTTAATACATGGAGGCCTTTCCACCAGCAAAATTAAAATATTGTACTAGACTACTAGGTTATATGTTTTTTTTCTTTTTCAAACTTATGGAAACCAGATCATGCCAGGTAGACTTGATTGATCATTATCCAAAACGGGTCAAACTTGGACTACCCATTGTAAAAAGCCTATATAAGTATATAAATATAATGAAATAATAAATGAGTCAACTTCATGAACAGGGTAGGTGACCCAAGCTCAAGTACGAACTTACCATTACTAAGTCACTAGATCACAATCAATCTTATCATAACTCAATTATATGATGTTTCAGGAATTGAGATCAAGGGCAATATCTCAGTATTATATTTGATGCAATTCATCCATTTTTTCTCACAAATTTTTTTACATTTTTTACTTTTTAACTACCTTTTACAGTAAAAAAAAAAAAAAAAACTTCAACATTTTAACTTTTTTCTAATATATTTTATTTAATGGTTGAAATTAAAAGTTATTTTTTCAACTTTCAATCTCAGTCATAGATTACAATTGCATCAGGTGTAATACTTAGGATATTGCACCTGATCTGAATCCATGTTTCAGAGCTACTAACTTGTCAAAGTTAATCGAATTAGTTTTCCCAGATTCGATTTTGAATTTATTAGCTTTGTCCATTCCTAACAACTTATTAATGTCTGTCTTCAAGGATAATGTTGTGAATATTATGAGAATTACAAGCATGTTTATTGTTCTGTCTAATTAACTCAGGATTCATGTAATTTTCATAGTGAATTATTCACGTTGTTGATTGGCTTTAACCCATCCCATAGGGTTTTTTGGGTCAAGATTTTGCCTATCGTCATCATAAATATCGTCGTATATGTGAAATTTACTTTTTACTTTTTTTTTTTTTTAAAGAGAGTTTCAACTTATGACATTTGTTCCTGATGATAGCTCTTTTTAAGTTATATGCTACATGTAACTTAATTTTAGCGATGTGATTGTGCTTTTCACAATCTTAATTGGATATTTGCATAATTAATCAACTCTCAAGGAATTAGTTAATTGAATCGTGGTCAAATATATAACCCAACAGTTATTGATAATTTCTTTCGGACAAAACTTAAATAAAGTACCTTAAATCCTGTTCCTTAGTTTTCCCTTTTAGATTTTAGCCACCTGTCTAATTTACTAACAGAGCTAACCACAGTTAACTTTTTTTTTTTTCCTTTCTTTTTTCCTTGGATGCATTAAAGTTTGAAAAAACCCATTTTAGAAGAAGACACCAATGAGAAACGTAAGGAACAAATAAATTGCTAAACCCTCCACTTCTCATCATCACAGGCTGGGCTCAATGATGATCTCTACAAGTGGTGGGGTTCCTAACACGCCGTCTCAAGTGAGCGCAAAGCCTCAGCAATTTACGGCGCCATTTTTAAGGTTTTCCTTTATGTACCCTTTGAGTTTGAAGTCTCTGTCTTTATGGCATAATAATAAAATTAAAGGTAGGGATGGTGGTGGCAGACACAATGGGTTGGCCTCATATAATTTTGGTTGAGAACAAATAAGAACAAAAATGTTGTTAACGATGACATAGTGGTAGAAGAAGAGAAGGATTTTGCAGATTTTGAAGAATGTGAGAATTGGGTTTTACACCTCATAACTCGTAAGGATGCCAAACCCATTTTGTGTACTTACGGTTTGTGTACCTGAGATTTGTTTAACTTAGGTAAGGATTTGGATACCTGAGATTTGTGTCTTCTTCTAAGCTAATGGTGGAACAAGATGGTTGGCAAGGATTTGGATACCGGGTCTATTTTTCTCCGAATGTTGCGCCTGATAAGAGAACTGAGTTGAGTGAGGCCCTGTGCTTCCGCTCCACTCCTAATATTGGGAAATACTTGAGCTTTCCCATTAAACATGCAGGCAGCCCTCAGGACTTTGGGCACATTTTGGACCGTATTAAGAGCAAGTTGGCTAGGTGGAAAGCAAACCTTCTATCTTTTGCTGGAAGAGTAGTCCTGACTAAATCAGTGACTTCGACAATCCCAAACTACACTATGCAATCAATGTGTGGCTCTCCCTCCCAAAATCCTTCAAGGCATTGATAGGCTTAGCCAAAACTTCTTATGGGGATCTTTGGAAAATAAGAAAAAGCTTCATCTAATAAGTTGGGAGAAGATTACGAAATCTAAGGAAGAAGGGGGTCTTGGAATTCAAGCAGCTAAACCGAAAAATTCTGCTATGCTAGCAAAGCTGAACTGGAGATTTAATGCTGAAAATTCTTCCCTTTGGGTCAGAGTGCTTTCCAAAAAATATCACAAGCAGAGGCGAATTTTTAGAACCCAAGCTAGGCCTTCCCCGTGTTCTCCAACCTGGACAGCTCTTAAAAAAGGGAAAGATATATTCATTAAGGGCACTAAGTGGATTCCTGGAAGGGAAAGTAGCTTATCTCTTTGGTTTGACAAATGGATGAACAAAGGTACTCTCCGAAGCCTTATCTCTGGTCCACTGAATAAGAATGAGGAGAATTTAAAACTTAAGGATGTGGTTGGGTATGTTGGCTGGAATTTGGAGAATGTATCCTTCTCTTTCCCGAAATCCATTCTTCTGGAGTCAAAGGCAACTCCCCTCTCATTCTCTCGCCAAGATGAGGATAGACTTACATGGCACTTTTCTTCAAATGGTGAGTTTGATCTGAAAGGAGCTTACCAGTTGGCAGTTAATAAGGATGAAAATTTGAGTAGAACTTTTTTTCTAGGTGCTTGGGTGTGGAAGATCTTATCCCTTTCAAAAATCCAGCACTTCTTATGGCAGTGCTGCCATTATAGCATTGCTGTGAAAGCAATCCTTAATGAGAGGGGGTTGGGAATCCCGCTGGTCTGCCTTGTTTGTAACTCCGAACCAGAGACCATTGTTCATGCCTTAAGAGATTGCCCCAAAGCCAAATGTTTTTGGAACTCTTTGCTTCCTCCCATGCCGCCGAATATCTTTTATGGAGTTCCTCTAGTTGTTTGGCTGAAAATCAATAGCAGAAGCACACGGATTAGTGCTATTTCCGAGATGAAGTGGGGCACTATTTTTCCTATGGTAGTGTGGATTCTTTGGCTTCACCATAATAGCATTGTGTTTGGTAAAGCAGGGCCACATCAAAGCCTTTTAGATGAAACTTTGGCTAGAGCAGCAGAGGTAGCCTATTTGGTGAGTAATGGGAATCAAAGCACAATCAGAAACCAAGTCCAGGTGAGGTGACTGAATCCTCCGTGTAATTGGTTCAAATTAAATTCGGATGGTTCGTCTAGGGGAAATCCGGGTTTGGCTGGCGGTGGAGGGCTTATCCGTAATGAAAAGGGTGAGTGGGTGAAAGGTTTTGCCTGAGCCATTGGTATCACGACCAGTGTTGCGGTGGAATTATGGGTTTTACGAGATGGCATTCGTCTTTGCATCGCGCTCAAGCTTCCAGCAGTGGAAATAGAGTTGGATGCCAAGGTGGTCATTGATTTGGTGAACAAAGATTCCAACAATCTTAACAGCTTAGATGCTCTAGTGGCTGATTGCAAGGAGGGTTTGAAGCTAATTCCTCATGTCAGACTTATGCACTGCTTCAGAGAAGCCAATAAGTGTGCAGATAACTTAGCTAGGCGAGGTGCTCTGTTGAATCAAGATTTTGTGGTTTTTATCCACCCTCCTTCAGAGGTGGAGTTGCTTATTAGATTAGATGCCGTTGAAACATTGTATGACAGATATGTAACCTCTTCTGCAGAGGCCTTTTAGTTTGTTTATGAAAGTTCCTTCTTACCAAAAAAGATAAAGTAGGCGACATTATAAATATATTGTGTTCTCGTAAATGTAGAGGCGTTGCCAAATCAAGTAAAAAATTTCTATATTGATTTTCTCTCTATTTTTAACTAAATTTGCCTGAACAAAAATTATCCACAATTTCCTTATCTCCATTGTCCAATGCTTTTCCCCCCTATAAAGGGAGAGTTGAGTCCGAAGTTCTAACTTCTTTAAAGGGCTGTGCGGACCTATGGTCAACTCTATTGACAGACAAAAATCTAAACACACGCCAAATAACACGGCAAAATTAGTATTAAAAAATATATTGGTGTCAAGCTTAGGACAATTGGATGACCCATTTGACCTTTCATTATTGTTTTCAAAATATATCCTTTTTTTTAATCTATTTTTTTTAAGATAGAGAAAACACAACATCAACAATATTATAAAAAAAAAAAGAAAAAGAAAAAAGAAAAAAGGCTGCAGAGCTGCAAATTAACAAAAAGAGAACAACCAAAGCTCAGCGACAGGAATAGAAAAAAGGGAATTCATATCTTTTTGTATCGATTTTATTTATCATGGACTGATTGCTTATTCATTCGTTCAGGCTTCTAGAACTGTTTCCCCAACACCACAGTTACCAAATGCAGAGTGCTTGTGTTCAAACATCATTATTCATATAACGTAAAGGTAAAATAAAAATAAAATAAAATAACACCCATTCTATTAATAATAAATAACAACTATGATTGTTATTCAACTAAATTACAACCATTCTTTTTTCATAAAAAAAAAAATAAAAATACAACCATTCTTTTAATAGCTTGTTTACAAAGTGATATGCATCTATTTAGTACACAACTTTATTTTCAAAGCCACCACTCATCCATTTTTCTCTTATAAGTCACAACCAAGCAACGCTGATGTGATATATATTTTCAAGGGCACTTGAGTTGGCCACCACGAGTGGTCATGGTAGCGTAGCAGGGGCATACATCACGGTTGCCGGAAGTGCCTGGAGGAACACAGCTGCAGCGAGCACAGCAAGTCCCACATGCCCTCTTGCACAGGTTTGGCCTAGACGATAACTGACACCTTGCACTACATGCTGCTCCACAATCTGTAAAAGTATAACATATAATTCAAAACTTTAATTAGCCAACTATGATTATTCAATCAAACAGTATCATATATGTAACATATATAGTGATGGAAGAAGATAAAACTCACCTATTTTTTTACTGGGAGAACCCTTTGTTGCATCTGTGTTCACCTGCATAACTCAACAATATATTATCGTGTTAGAAATTAAGTGATAGGCTTCATATGCATGTTTATTTTAGAAAACAATAGGAAGCTAGAGGAAAGAGACTATATGAGGTCTTAGATGATTGATAAAAATTTACCAATTGATCAGCTTCAACGAGATGGAAAACGAGAATGGAAATGAGAATAGAAGCAATTAAAGCCTTTGAGATGGCCATGGCTGATGACTTGAAGCTAGAGCTTGCTACTTTCGTTTCAAAGCTAGTTGAAAATGAGATATTGAAAACCTGAAGATTTAGTGAGTTGAAGTGAGCTAAGGATGCTTCTATTTATAGCAAGGGTATGTGATGAGCTATAATTAAGCAGCAAGAATTAATAAAATAAATAAATAAAATGTAGGTGCATGCAAGCTAGCTAGGACAGGACATTCTTAATTATAACATATATGTAGTTTGTACGCGGAAGAGAAATTAAAAAGCAAAGTGCGTAGTGAGGGAGTATCTGGTAAGGAAAAGCAACTGGAATCATCTAGAGTAGGCACTTTTGTTTTGTATTGCTTCCTGGATGGTGTTTTCAATTCCAAGTGGCTCAAGGTAGCTATAGGGCAGAGTTTTAACGTGCCCAAGATAAACTCTTCTACGCGGAATTGTTTTACAGCTATAAAAATATCGGAATCTTGAAGATAAAACAATGTATGATTAGAAAGGCAGAGTGTCGGAGTAAATTTAACTCCATCCCATTAGGAAAAGCTATACTATTAAGGGCAAATTAAGTTTTTCTTTCTGGCCATTAAAAAACAATGTGTAGAAAACAATATGGTATATGGGAATGTAACTTAGACTGCTCAATTAATTAATAAAGTCAACAAATCCAGTACTTTTAAAAATAATCCCAAAAAAAAAAAAAAATCAAGAAAAGTTCTGAGATAATTTAAAGGGGTTTGACTTACTTCCACTACTTTTTTAAAAGGATTCTTCTTTTATTTTAATGAGAGATTGCCACATCACCTATTAACTAAATAAAATGTGAGGATTAAAACTTACTACCATTTGTCATTGTATATTTAAAATAAAAGGATATATCCAATAAAAAAAGTATTGAAAATAAGTCAAACTCAATTTAAAGCATGTGTTCAATTTCAACACTTCAACCTTAAAAATTAATAGATTTTAAAAATTTTAAAATAGAATTATCTTAACCTTAATTTTTAAATTCATATTACCACTGACAAATACACAATAGGGCGCACATGCTCCATTTTTTTTTCCAGCTAAGTACATAACCAAAACGGATATCACAAGTGCCCATGAAGTCCATATTCATTATTAAGAAGTTATATTTTTTTAATAGAAGAAATTAAATATGTTTTTTATATATATTATAAATAAGGGTATTCAAACCTTCGAATATCTGACTATTGCTTCACGTGCATACAGTCTCTTCATTTTATACATACTAGGTTATTACAGAGAGAAATCTATTGAAGGTGGCCCCAAGATGTTGGTAAGAAATTTCGAACTCAAGATTTTATGAATATTAGGAGATCTTAAGAACTACTTAGCTAACTTCTTGAGATTATTATTATGTTAATACAGAAGTACTCAGTGGTGCGGAGGACAAAATTTCCAACTCTAATGTTGGAAAAGGTAATTAATACACAAAAATAAAAGTTTTAATCTTAAAAGATTTGATATGAACGATTTTGAAGAATTACCACCTCAATGATTCATTATGGAAGCCCTTTCTAATAATAAAAAACAAATGTGACGCGTAATGGGTGTTGGTATAACTTGGTTCTAAAACTTTTACTTACTATATTTGGGTATAGGCTTGTGACTTGTGAGGTCAATTTAACCCATGTCCCGAATTTTTGTAGGCTGGATTTTGATAAGCCTATTACCAAATTCTGTCTTTCTGTGTGTGACAACCTGATGTCACCTAATACTGTATGAGAAAACGTCTCCTGCCCAACTCTTAATTTGGACCACCAAGCGAAGTCCAATCAGTGAGTGGTTAGGACTGCATTATTGGTATTATGGGACGAAAACCATGCGTATTTCCAACCGATCAAGTACCTCAATCATCTTGCATTATAGGGCCGTGTTTGGTTTGTACCGAAAATATTTTCTTATTCTTTTTTTGGTTAAATAAAAATAGGAGTTAGCTAGGTTATGCCAGCCTCCGGGCAGGGCACTAAGGTTAAAGCCCATGGGCCAACCTGTGTGGATGCTCACTAACGGACTCCTGCTGGCAGTGGGACTTGAACCTAGGTGGGTTAGACGAAGTGTCCGAGCCTTATCAGTTGAGCCAAGCCCCCGTTGGCTGTGTCGAAAATATTTTCAATTGTTTGGTTGTGTTCTTGATAATGCTATGAAAAATATATTTTCTACTACTTTATCACGTTTTCTCACCTCCCAAGCACATATTAAATTGATAAATGTTGTTAAGAGTCTTGTAGCTAAGAGGAGCCTCTTACTATTTCCAACAGAAATATATAGGGTTCAAATTCTCATATCCTCAACTATCGTTGTAACAAAAGAGAAAAAAAAAATCGATAAATGTCGTAGTTATAACTTCATAGTGAAGGGAATATATATGAAATTCTTAGATCTGTGAGATGCAAAAGAATAGAGAAAAATATGCACCAAAGAAAATAATTACACAAGACAGTATTTACGTGGTTCAATAATTTGTCTACATCTACGGAGTTGCAGAGATTTCACTATTCTTAAAGAAAAGTACAAGATGTGGCAATAAAGTTTTCTCACAAAAAAAAAAAAAAAAAAAAAACCATAATCCTCAAAACAACAGTTTTTCTATCTTGCGTATAAGATTTACAATGGACTACAAAATGGGCCAAGCTTCCACTCCTCCATAGACTAAGCTTCAAAAAATATCCAATTAAAAAATCGTAGCAATATTATTTCGAGTCAGATCATAATTCTAACCAAACACAAATAAGCTCTATAAAGCACAACACATATATAGTTCATACAAATTAATTATAGTTGTGTATTAATTTCCAACAAATTCAACGTGAGTCTAATTCTCATCTTGTTTTGTCCCATACTCCCATACAAGATATATTTCATAAATAAATTTAAAATGTGGGTGATTTCTTTTTCGAGTACCAAGGGAACTAGTGGGATCTTTTCAGAAGGTGGTGAGTGGTGACTTGTGAGAGTTCCTTTGTCGTAAAAAGCGTTGGTGATGAGTTCTTTTTTTTTTTTTTTCGCTGAATTATGAGTTCGTGCCACTTGTGGTTGATAGTTGATATTTTATAGTGTTTTCAAAATATTCAATATTGAAATCTCATCATCTTTAACTATATAATTATAAAAAAAAAAAAAAAAAAACAAAAACAACTGTACAAAGCCGCACTACAGCTGTATTCATCTTGATTCATGGAGCGAATACCAAATTGCCAGCATGTTGAAATTAAATTAAATTTGGTCCCTGTTTAGGCCATGTCACAATAAAAAATCAAAAAGAAAAAGGACATCAATTATAGATGGTTGATGATGATGCAATGTAATACTAGTAACTATTATTAGGCATGCATTTGAGAAACAGTGAAAATTAAAATTATTTTACTATTCTGTTATTTTTGCCACTATTTATGGGTCTTATTGTACTTTTTGGTACTATTTATAGGTTTTACTGTACTATTTCAACTAATTTTTACATTTATTTACAGTACTTTTAGCAATAAGTTTTCAGTTTCAGTAAAATAAGCAGTATCCAAATAGACCCTAAGAATGATCACTTTAATTCAGCATTTTTTTTTTTAATAAAAACAATCTTTAATTCATGGTTCTTTTTTTTATTCCTAAGGCCTGGCTTTAGAATATAAAACATTTTGTTCTCTTTAATTGGAAAAGGGGCATTGTTTGAAACTCTAAAAAGACAAATTCTGTAATATGATTGATTTAATTTTTCTTTACCAACTCCATTGATTTGTATAATAGTTAATAACTTAAAAACAAAAGCGTGAGTTCTATTTAGCATAATTGATAATCATTGTCAAGAGCTAAGAGCTTTATAGTTCAATGCCTCAATGCCATAGCCTTATTTTAAATAAAAAAAAAAAAAAACTCATTTTTAACTGTGTAAGCAATCAGAAAAATGAACTAAAAAATGTTTTCCCATATTTAATATGGGAAATTAATAATGTTTCCTCTAATTTAAAATAATGATATGAATCACTTTAAAGCAATAAGAAAATAAAACATTATTATAATTATAATTATTATGAAATGTAATATTAATCGACTCCTATTTCCTATGGCCCATCCTACCGACTACTAAATGATTAGGTTTTAAAAATATATCTTTCTATTAAAGGGCAATCAGAATCATTAGATGGGCTCATAGGAATCAAGCCAATCAAGCAGTAGGGTGGAGTTTATTTATTTATTTATTTTTTAAGAGTATGGTGGATGTTTTTAATTCATGGAAGCTGTTCCACCTGAAAAATTAAAATATTGTACTAGGTTATATGTTTTTTTTCTTTTTCATACTTATGGAAACCAGATCATGCCAGGTAGACATGACTGATCATTAGCCAAAACGGGTCAAACTTGGACTACCCATTGTAAATAGCCTATATAAGTATATAAATATAATGAAATAATAAATGAGTCAACTTTGCGAACAGGGTAGGTGACCCAAGCTCAAGTACGAACTTACTATTACTAAGTCACTAGATCACAATCAATCTTATCATACTCAATTATATGATGTTTCAGAGCCACAAACTCGTCAAAGTTAATCGGATTAGTTTTTCCCAGATTCAATTTTGAATTTATTAGCTTTGTCCGTTCCTAACAACTTAAGTTCTATTTGGTATATCATTTTAAATACATGTTTTCAATTTTTAAACAACATTACACGTATTTTTAAAAAGATTAAAAACGGTTGTTTAAACACACATACCAAACGAGCCCTTAATGTCTGTCTTCAAGGATAATGTTGTGATTATTATGAAAATTACAAGCATGTTTATTGTAATGTCTAAAGTCAGGATTCATGTAATTTTTATAGTGAATTATGCAAGTTGGTGATTGGCTTTAAACCGACCGTTAGGGTTCTGCCTATCATCACCATATCGTCATGTACTTGAAATTTACTTTCTGATGCATGCATGTGATTAATTTTAGCAATGTGATTGTGCTTTTCACGAACTTAATTGGATATTTGCATGATTAATCAATTCTCGAATAATTAGTTAATTGAATCGTGGTCAAATTTATAACCCAACAGTTACTGATAATTTCCTTCTCTCTATTAATCAAACGGTTAAGAATTATCATCCTGCTTCTACTATTTTTATTATATTTTTGTTTATTTTGAGAATCAATTTTACCGCTACTTAAAAGGCCTGATATTGGAGCATCACCAAAAGTCTCGTAAAAGACTAAACGCAACACGAGTCCAAGATTTTAGAAAATGTGTGAAAACCGTTTCATCGTGAATTTTACATTGGATAATCTTTTTCTTTTTTTGGGTTGAAGAAATTGGGCTGAGATGTTATGGGCTTGTTTTCTGCAGCCTAATTGGTAGAGAATGCAACCCTTCATTATTTTTTTTTTTTCTAAATATATCCCTTTTTTTCGACAAAAATATATCCTTTTTTTTAAGAAAGAGAAAACACAATATCAACGGTACAAAAAGCAGCAGAGCTGCAAGCAAATAGAGAACAACCAAAGCTCAGCGACAAGCCAGCTTATTAGCTACCACCACTACCTTATCTCTCTCTCTCAAAAAAAAAAAAAAAAAAACAGAGGAATGTTCTTCCTTTAGCCACACAAAATTCTATTTTGAACTGTATTTTTTACGTTCTTACACAAGAATAGTCTTAATCTAATATCCTGTCTGGCTCACAGCTTAACAAATATCACAGTCACAGCCTCAGCTTTACCTTTCAGCATGAATTCATTTGTTTTTGTTGTCGATTTTATCATGGACTGATTGTTTATTTATTCGTTGAGGCTAGAGACAGAGAGAGAGAGAGAGTTGAAAATTCATTATTCATTTAACGTAAAGCTTAAAACAAAACAGTCATTTTATTAATAACAAACAAATAACAACTCTAATTGTTATTCAACTTACAATAACCCTTCTTTTTTCATATAAAAAAGAAAATAATAAAACCATTCTTTTAATAGCTTTGATACAAAGTTATATATGCATGCCCTCTTGCTTTACTATAATTGTTACACAACTTTATTTTCAAAGAGACCCCTCATCCATTCTTCTCTTACAATACCAACACATGCAGCCAATTAAGGCTGATGTGATATATATTTTCAAGGGCACTTGAGTTTGCCACCACGGGTGGTCATGGTGGCGTAGCAGGGGCATACATCACGGTTGCCGGAAGTGCCTGGAGGAACACAGCTGCAGCGAGAACAGCAAGTCCCACATGCCCTCTTGCACAGGTTCGGCCTAGACGATAACTGACACCTCGCACTACATGCTGCTCCACAATCTGTAAAAGTATAACATATATATATATAATTCAAAACGTTAATTAGCCAAATATATATATATATATATATATATGATTATTCGACCAAACAGTATCACATATGTAACATAGTGATGGAAGAAGATAAAAATCACCTATTTTTTTTTTTGCTGCATCTGTGTTCACCTGCATAACTCAACAACATATTATCGTGTTAGAAATTAAGAAAGTGATCGATAGGCTTCACGTTTATTTTTAAAAACAATAGGAAGAGGAAAGAGACAGTGTGAGGTCTTAGATGAACGCTAAATAAAATAAAGTTTACCATCTGATCAGCTTCAACGAGATGGATAACGAGAAGAGAAATGAGAACAGAAGCAATTAAAGCCTTTGAGATGGCCATGACTGATGACTTATAGCTAGAGCTACTTTCGTTTCCACGCTAGCTAGTTGAAATTGAAAAGTTGAAAACCTGAAGATTTAGTGCATAGAAGTGAGGTAAGGATGCTTCTATTTATAGCAAGCGTATATGGGCTAAGCGGCAAGAATTAATGAATAAACAAAAAATGTAGGTGCATACAAGCGGGATATTTTTAATTGTTACATGTCGGTTTTGAACCTATGTCAGCCAAATTCCAAATGAGTCACTATTTCCGTTAAGTAAACTAGTGTGATGATGTCTATCTAAGTCAAAAAAGTTCTAGTTCTACATCATGATATATCATGATATTATGTACTGTAGTCTTATATTTACTTTTGTTTTATGATAATGTGGGTCTATACTATATGTGAAGCTATTGGCCCGTTTGACAGCCGTGTTTAAGTATTGTGAAAATACATGTTTGAGTGTTATAGAAATATGTGTCAGAAGTATTATTGTTATTTAAACACTGAAAAATGTTGTTTAAAAACATGTATCAAACAACCCCATAATCTTCTGAATTCTGTTGTTGTTGATTATGTTAGTTAATACTATCCAGATTTAAAAGAAAAAAAAAAACATGTTGGTCGGAACAACTTATTTAATTTTTTGTGGAATTTTTTTTTTTTGCTGAAATTGTTTTAATATATACTCATACTTAAAAATAAAAATAAAAGGAGCTAAACGACAAAAAGCTAAGTTATAAGGAAAAGCATTTGGATTCATCTAGATCTAGGGACAGAGAGTCGGCACATATGTTGTATTACTTCTAGAATGGTGTTTTCAATTCCAGGTGGCTCGAGTAAGCTGGCGCATAGTTTTATCTTTTAAGTTTTTTTTTTTTTTTTTTTTTGGTTAAAAGGAAATTGCATTAAAGAAAGCTAAATGGCCATAGTGGCCAAAGTAGCGGTAGTAAGTCTACCATAGTACATGCCATTAGCATCTGTAGTTACATAGGATTCAACTTCTACAGAGGGAGAAAAATCAAAAATAACAAAATCTTCCTGGAGAGAGCATCCTCTTCTCGCCAAGGCATCCGCGCACCTATTCGCCTCCCTAAACGTGTGCCCCACTCTGACTTGGTGGAAGTTGCTTAGGAGTGATCTGCAATCATTAAGAAGGGGGAGGAAAGAGTTCTTAACTACAGAGTTAGACTGCACTAAAAATAATATTTGATTAGAAAGGCAGAGTCGGATAGTAATTTGACTCTGTCTCATTAGGAGAACTACTATTACGGAAAAAAGTTTTTCTTTTTCCATTTTAACTGATCACGTTTAAACAATATGGGAATGTAACTTAAACTGCGAGCTCAATTGAGATTAAAAAAAAAGACTGCTCAACTAATTAATAAAGTCAAAAATTTTAGTATTCCTAGAAAGAATTCAAAAAGAAGAAGAAGAGAAAGTTCAGATTTAAAGCATTGTCTGTATGACTGTATTCAACCTTTCAAATAAATTAATAGGATCTATAAACTCTCCTTAGAGTTAGTTATTTTCTTATACTTATAGGCAAGACAATGTTGTAACACATGCTTAGTTATGAGAGTATAGTTTTTTTTTTTTGTTTGGATGGAGTTTATTCCTCTTGACATTAATAATTTTGTAACTGTATGTTCAGTTGTTTTTTTGGACAATGTAAAACAGTTTTGTGTGCAACAAATATTTCCCTTATCTAACTGATCAAATATCTCCATCATCTACCACCCTACAGTTATTTATAGCTACAGTTTTTAATTCATTTTTCATTATAAATTGATAAATGTAATAAAAATATATATAGGAGTTTTTGTTGCAAAATTCACTCCAACCTAAATATCATGTTTATATTTGGGGCTCTACGATTTTTTTCTTTAAATTTATTTTGATAATTTTTGTATTTTATTAGGCTAAACAGGAAAAATTATACTAACTTCATACGAATCATTTTATACTTGTCTATTAATTTCCAAAAAATTCAACTTGAATCTCATTCTTATATATATTTTTAGTTCCATATACATCATAATAGAGAAAAAAAAAAAAGTTAACGTTGAACACACGTGCAGCTAATTAATGAAACAGAGAATCAGAAATTAACGTTTTGTACAAACAAGCTATGGTGATGTGTTCGTGACTTGTGAGTTGTGAGAGTTCTACTACCTTCGTAGAAAGCGATTGTGATGTGTTCGCGTAGAATAAAGCCTCACTCATATATAGCCACTCATATATAGCGATTGTGATGTGTTCGGGCAGACGATCTGGTTCTGTTTGCGAAGGCAAACCCCGAAAATTGTGTAACAATTAGAGAAGTATTGGATGATTTTTGTAGCCAATCAGGGCAGACCATCAGTGAGGCCAAATCCAGGGTCTTTTTCTCTCCTAATTTGGAAAAAGACCACAGAGATGCTTTATGTGATATTCTCGGATCTCAGTCAACACCCAACTTGGGTATGTACCTTGGTTTTCCCATGAAACACCGTGGAGCTTCCAACCAAGACTTTAATTTTGTGCTCGAAAAGGTCAAGAAGAAACTTGCTAGTTGGAAAGCAAATCTTCTTTCCATGGCTAGACAATCTGTTTTAATACAAGCTTCTACTTTAGCTATACCAGTGTATGTGATGCAAAATAACTTACTGCCAGGGAGGATTTTGGATGGCATTGATTGGGTAAATAGAAATTTTCTTTGGAATTCCACTAGTACCAAGCAGAGAATGCATTGGGTAGGGTGGAGAAAGGTCACTACCCCTAGGGATGTAGGGGGCTTAGGCTTACAAACTGCCAAGGGAAGGAACACGGCACTACTTGCTAAGTTGAACTGGAGATTCCATACGGAGGGTGAGTCTCAATGAGCTAAAGTTTTGAGATTGAAGTATTGCACACATCAGAGGTTAAATTCCAGAAATGAAGCCAACCTCCCTTGTTCTCGTACTTGGAAGAGCATGAAGAAAGGAGAAGAAATATTCAGGAAAGGAATTAAATGGATTCCTGGGTATGAAAACAGCCTTAGTTTTTGGCATGATAGTTGGTCAAACCTGGGTATTCTAAGAAACATCATCCAAGGCCCTCTTACTGATGAATCCTCCAATCTTAGAATTAAGGATGTTGCAGAATTGAGAGGTTGGAACTGGGATTTGAGCCATATAGAACTCCTTGAGTAAGTCAGAAAGGAATTACAAGCCACCCCCATATCATATGTTATGAGGAACGAAGACAAATTGGCTTGGAAGCCTTCCTCGAGAGGCTCCTTTGATCTCAAGAGTGCGTACCTCCTTGCATTGATCCTCTGCCTGACCCAGGATTCCAAGGAAGGTGGATATGGAAGTTAGACACTTTGCCCAGGATTCAAATATTCTTATGAAAATGCATGCATCAGAGCATAGGTGTCAAGGAGTGCTTACAAGCGAGGGGGATGTTAGTAGATACTGCTTGCCCTCACTGCCTCAACAGACCTGAATCCATAATGCATGCACTTCGGGACTGCCATGTGGTTAAGAAAATCTGGCATCAATTGGGTGTGCATCATCCAGATAATACTTTTTTCTCTTCCAACCTTCAGGAATGGCTGTCTGCTAACTGCTCCTCTAAGAACAAACGTGTTGCAGGCCAAGCCCCGTGGAATCAAGTATTTATGTTTGCAGTATGGTTGATTTGGAAAGGTAGAAATCAATTAGTATTTGAGAACAAGAGGTTGAATCCAAAAATTGATATTGACATTGCCTATAAAGCAGTGGAGTACACTCACTGTGTTGGCAGGCCGTTGATGTCCAAACACAGGATCACGAAGCAAATCAGGTGGGAAAAACTAAGCAATGGCTGGATGAAATTAAATGTAGATGGAGCGTCCATGGGGAACCCAAGTCAGGCTGGAGGTGGCGGTCTCTTAAGAGATGAGAATGGGAATTGGATTGGGGGATTCGCTAGAAGAATAGGCACAGCCAATAGCTTTACCGCTGAACTATAGGCTCTCCGAGATGGGCTTCTGTTGTGCTAGCAGCTTAATGTTCAGGCAGTCATTATAAAACTAGACGCAAAAGCTATTGTTGATGCCTTTAATCTACCAGCCAACTCTAATACTGTTGTGTCTTCTATTATGGATGATTGCAGACACTTGGTTACCCATATTCCCCAAACGAGCATTAGACATGTCTTCAGGGAAGCTAACAGGAGTACAGACTGGCTAGCCAACTTAGGTCTTAATTTAGATTATGATTTTATGTTGTTTTCCAGTCCGCCTGTGGACTTAATTTCTTGTATAGAGGCAGATTGCCGTGGATTGTTTTGTAACAGGCCTTGCTTTGAACCTGTTTTTGCTTTTTAGTTCTTAATGAAATTCCCTTTTTTACCAATATATATATAGCCACTTATAGAAACAGCTGTACAAAGTGGCACCACAACTGTATTCATCTTCATTCATGAAAGCCAATACCAAATTGCCAAAATGTTCAAATTAAATAAAATAAAATTTGGTCCCTGTTTAGGCCATGTCACAATTTTAAAAAAATTAAATTAAAAAAAAAAGAAAAAGAAAAAAAGGACATCAATTATAGATGTTGATAATAATGCTATGTATTAGTATTAGTTATTAATAAGAATAATCACTTTGGTCACCCCTTGTGGAAAAGGGCTTTGTTCTAAACCCCAAAAAAAAAAACCTTTATATATATATGATACCAATTGATAAGATCCAAGATCTTATATGGGTTTAGCTGAGTTCAAGGACAGCTAGCCTCCAAGAAAAGAGAAATGTAGGAAGAAGAGAGAGAGAGATCAGGGGAATGAGAGAAAGAAGAAGAATCAAGTAGTTTGTGTGTTATTTCCTTTTGGCCCTTATGAGTATACTTAGGCTATTTGTACAACAGAATGCTCAATTAACTAACCAATCCCCCTAATCAATGATTACAACTCACTAATCAATGCATTATCAGTACAGTAACTAAATAGCTACTCAATGACTAACAACCATGCTAACCGCCAACTGCCTTAACTAACTAACTACTCAGCTCCCTTGGCACAACACAGCAACACCCTCAGTGCACACAGCTGCTTCAGTGAACTGGCCTTATATCAATACTCCCCTCCTCAAAGCACCTTGCCCACAAGGTGAGGAAACTGCTGTTGGAGCTGACTTAAATCCTCCCAGGTAGCAAGACCTCTATTTATAAGGCTGCAACCTCAAATACACCCAATCTCCCCACTGTAAAGCACCTCTTAGACCTGTGCTTATCTGCCTGAGACTTCATTTTATCTTATGCCTGTAGCAAATTTTGCTTAAGCAAGGACAGAACTTGTTGCCTAGATTTCAAATGTTCATCAACAGCTCCCACCATAGTTGTGCCAGGGATATAGTCCAACAACCTAGGAGGTGGGTAACCATATAAAGTTTCAAAGGGAGTCAACTTGGTAGAAGAGTGAAAATTGGTATTAAACCAAAATTTAGCTAAAGGCAACCACTCCACCCAAGCAGAGGGTTTAGCTACTACAAAAGCCCTTAAGTACTGTTCTAAACTTCTATTTACCACCTCAGTTTGACCATCTGTTTGAGGATGGTAAGTTGAAAACATGGCTAGTTCCACTCCTTGAAGTTTCATCAAATATATATATATATATATATATATATATATATCCTTTATAAAATATCCATCAAATGATTTGTAGCTCAATGACATAACCTCTTTTACTTTATTAGAAGAGTTAGTGTTAATTTGAATCACCTCTCCTCCTATCGTTGTTGTACTTTTCAAATTATGAAATAAATGAGTCATATTCATCACTAAGCAAAGATCATAGACGTAAATCTATCTATTATTACATTCTATTTTTATAGAAAATATTTGTTGGAAATGGATTATTCTAAAAAAAAAAAAAAAAACTAAATCATTTTCTCATCCGTTTGCAACCTTAAATGAAAACATTTTGTCATTTTCCACTATTTGGTATGCATATACATATCACTTATCTTAAAATCAATATGAAAATAAAATTTTATTATTATTATGAAATGTAATATTAATCGATTCCTGTGGCTTATCTTACGAGAAATTATAAGGTCCTCATGGTAGACAAGTGACGTAGTCCATCGTTCCACTAAAAGACTCTCACCTGTTTAAAATTACTGAGTTAGAAGTTTTTTTTTAAATATAAACTGATTACTGACTTAGTAATTTAAACAAATGTGAGTCTTTTAGTGAAATAGTGAACAAGTAACGTAGTCCACCAGAGGACTGTATAATTTCTCCTATCCTACCGACTACTAAACGATTAAGTTTTAGAAATTCCACTCTAACTTAGTTTAAGTGTATATGTGTGTGAAACTCCTTTCTAGAGTCTTGAACCTCATTTCTTGCCTTCCCCACATAAGAACTTTATACTTGTAGAATAACTATTACGTTAATGATGCACAGTGGTAGACTACCCATTTTAAATTTCTAATAAGTATGACAATAATGAGTCAACTTTGTAAGTAGCGGTGAGCTAAGCTCAAGCAAGTAATCACTAGGTTACAATCAATTATATGAGTAGAAGCATAGTTTGCCTAGATTCAATATTTATATTATTTATATATAAAAAAAAAAGATTCAATAATTATAAATTTTACTTAAATAAAAAAAAGAAGATGATACTTAAATTCGATTCATAATGTATAAATCATATAATCTAGTCTAGATTTAACACTAAACGGAACACCTTATCTCAAATTCAATAACTCAATTTTCATGTTTAGTTCTCCTATTTATCGTTCGACGCATCACTTTTACTTTCTTTAAGAGATAGAAAGTGGAGGAGGGGAGGAAGTGGAGTTCAAACCTGAGACATCAAACACTAAAATACGACTTTTACTAGATTATCACTTAAACCTGAATCTTCATTTTTAATTAATATATATAACTCAGGCAAAGGTGCACTTATAAAATTGCGTTAGTTTTACATTAATGGAAAAATTAATTAAAATAGTGCTTAGGTACTGATGAAGCGTGAGTTCGTCAGTCGAAATGGGCAAATGGAACTCCCCGTCAGCACCAATGTATCCTTTGAGAGGGTCATCGGTGTGGTGCTTGCCACAATGCCTCCGATGCCAAAGTTAGAACAAAAAGCAATTCGCGAAATGGAAATGAATGACCAAGAATAATAATGGGTACTTTCTTAGAGTGTCAGTATCAGTACCTTCTTCCAACAATGTGAGGGCTTTATATATGTGGTTTTGGCTGCTATTCGTTGGAGCATTAATGCCTTTCTTAGTAACGCCTCCTGCCCAATAATGGGGCTTTTAATAGGCTCCCAACGGTCTGTTTTGCTGGTTTCGTAATTGCTCAGGTTACTGGCTGGCTTCATTGAATGATTTTCCTGCCTTCGTCAGTGGTGAATGATTTTCTCGTCACTAGGGATGACCTCGTCATTAGTGTTGACTTCGTCAAGGTAATGCATTCTCGTCACTCCCATCAGTTGCCCCCCAGGTTTTGTGGTCGTCTGTGACGTGTCATGAGGGCCATAGAAGGTGAAAATTTTTTCCTGAGTTGTCTGTGACGCTTGGGGTTCTGCTCCGAATTTAATGCATGATGGCGGCGTAGTACGTAATGTGGCCACGTGGTGCGTGCTGATTGAGGGCGTTGATGGCATGACCCTTGGGTTTCCTGCTATTTTTCAGTTTCCTTGGATTTTTGGCTTCAAAACTTTTCTTTTCCTTTACTTTAATTTTTGCTCTGAGTGTTATCTTTCTCATTTATTTTTGCGATCACTCCGACTTTGCTCCGGCGACTCCGACCCTGCTCCGGCGACGCTTCTTTCCGAATTTTTCTGGCTTCGACCGTTTTGCTCTTCAAGGTACGTTACTCTTTTATTCCCTTTCTGTTCCCTTTCCTTAATAATCTTCTTATGAGTTCCTGATTTTTCCTATGCCCTTTGCTTTTGTTGTTTTTGTGTTTGATTTTTGGGTTTTTAGGATTGTGTGCCCTTTTCATGGTCAGTTCTTCTGAGGTTAGGGTAGCTTGCCCCTCTGTCTCTTTCTTTTTTGCTCGCTTAGGGGCGGCTTTGGGTGTTTCCGGTGACTTTTTTCCTTTGGTTGGGGATTATATTTTTGAAGGTTGTGGGTTGAGTGTAGTTTTAGGGGAACTATCTCCAATATTAGGCCAGTCACTTGCTTGGTTTGAGGGAGAAACGAAGAGGATGTCGGAGGTGAGATCTAGTGAACTAGAAACTGGGTTGTCGTCCAGCGAAGGCCCGGTTGAGGGTCATACGGCCGTCTCCGTCCCTCGTCGGGTTAGGGCTTTTTATAACCTTGGGGAGGAGTGTGGGCTGGACGCTGACACCGTGGCTAGGTTCAAGGATAGATTTCAATTTCCTGCGCGGGTCCGTGTTCGTCGGCCTAGTCCTGAGGATCAGGCCTGCCACTTCTTCCCTGGTGAAGTATGCTTCTACGAGGCTGCTTTCACTTGTGGGCTTAGGCTACCCGTCCATCCGTTGGTGATGGAGCTTTTGGGTTATCTTGGTATTGCTCTCGGGCAACTTATGCCCAATTCATGGAGGATAGTGATC
Source organism: Quercus tomentella (assembly GCA_028535165.1). NCBI lineage: Eukaryota > Viridiplantae > Streptophyta > Magnoliopsida > Fagales > Fagaceae > Quercus > Quercus tomentella. Next base: position 12,476,611 of record JAPQVY010000155.1, read on the forward strand.
AACTGTATGGAGATATGGTTGACTGCTAACGAGGACATGATCAAGGTGAATGAGCTCGTCTACCTTTATCGTCTAAAGGAGTCAAAAGAGTATGGGTATTATGAGCTAGTCCCTTGGACGAGGAGGACTAGGATCGTCAAGGGTTTAGCCTTGTCATTCAGGTACTGGAAGTCCCGTTTCTTTTTCGAGTCCGGGGACGATTTTGAGACCCCTTCTAGCTAGGCTTGGGGTGATATCCCAAGGTTACTCCGTCGGTGGGGAACCCCAAACTTAGGTGCGTCAATGTTTCTTCTCGACTGTTAACCTTCATCTTGCATATATGGTCGTCCTTAACCCCTTTGGTCATTTTTCTTGGCAGTTAAAAAACGCCCCAAGCTAAAGAGCAAGTACCAGGGTCGTATTGAGAAAGCGATAGAACACACCAGATCGATTGAGAGTTGGGACGACCTCCTGGATCCGCGGACACTTGCATTCTACTGCTTAGGCCTGGATCCATTTGCCTACGTCTTGCGCAGCATTAATATTGAGGAGAAGAAGAGTAAGTATTTACCTCGTCAGTATTGATCTTCACGTGTGTACTTTGGATTTCTTAGTTTTTATTTTTTTATTTTTTTATTTTATTTTTTTTAGAGATGACGACCAGGTTCAACAAGGACATATACGCTAAGATGAGGTCCAAGAAGGACGAACCTTTGGCGAATATTGGCAAGAAGGTGGTCCACATCACGGGTAAGGGTCCGTCAGTTCTCCCATCTGCAGACGCCACTCCCATCGTCTCTGGAGTTGAGAGCGTGTGGGTGGCTTCTCCAGCTACTTCGGTTGAGGAAATCCCCACCCCTTCCTCCAAAAGGCAGCGAGTGTCGGCTAAGGAGAAGGAGAAAGTGGGTTCGTCCGTCTGGGATGGCGAGGGTGTGGCCGTGGAGCGGGCACACGATGTTGTAAAGGCTGAGGACCTCAAGGTCTTTTCTGGAGTGCCTCTCAACGTAGATGTGAGTCAGCATGTACACAGGATCGTCCAGGTAAAACCACTTCTGCATTCTCCTTGTTCTCCTTATATATAAATTTTTTTTTTTTATTGACGGACTTAATTTCCTTTGTCAGGTGTTAGGGGAGAGCCTTCACCTTGCTTCTGAGTGTCTTACTCAAGAGGCTAAGGTGGCGTCTTTGGCATCCAGGATGGAGGCCTTGGAGAAGGAGAACTCCACGTTGAAGAAGAATCTTATAGAGTCAATGGACGAAGCTGCTGCTTTGAAGGAAAATGTCAAGGCCTTGAATGCCGATCTTAGGGTTGAACGTCAGCTAATCCTGGAGAAGGACGACCAGCTTCAGGTGGCCAAAGAAAAGCTTAAAACGATCACTGCTAGGTCCGTCGAAGCCTTCCAGCAAACTGAGGAGTACTCCACAGTACTTTTTAGTTGGTACTTCAAAGGCTTCGAGCTCCTACGTAGGTATCTCGTCAAGCATCCTACCGAGGTTGACCTGCCGAGCCTGGATCTGGAAGTAGTAGATCAAGAGATGGCTGTGGATGAGGCTGCCCAGTCTTCGGTCCCTGAAGGCGACACCTCTGGTGATTCCCTCCCATCTGGTGACGCTCCTGCCGCTGACGCTCCTACTGACGCCCGGACCTGATACTTGTGTAATTTTATTTTGTTGTGTATGCCCTTTTATGTTTTGGGCTTCTTGATCGCATTTTTTTTTTTTTTTTTTATCTATTTTGAGAACAATATTTCTTGGCCCAGTGTTTTATGGGTCTTTAGGAAGAAGAAAGATAATTGCCCGCTGTTTTTGGGCTTTAATTGGGTTTATGATTTTGCATGTACCTGTTTGTATGACTATGCTTTTGTTGGTACCTGACATGCCTGTGATGTTTTGAGTTCGTCCATACCTTGTACTTAGCATAAATTTCTTAGCTGTGATTTCTCCATTCGTCAATGATTTGTTTATCACTCTCGATCCTTTAGAAGGGCTTGGATACAGCCTGAGTTTTGTTTTGATTTGTTGCAAGGTTCTTGTCCCTTTTATTTTTCTCCCTCTCTTCTCTTCTTTTATTTTTTGTGGATTCGTCAGTAGCCTGAATCCGTCAAGCGGGATCTTGTCATTTGCACTTGCGAAAGGATTGTGCCTGCGTCAGTGGCTTGTTCTCGTCGAGGCGGGGCCTTCTTACTTGGCTTATACTTATTCAAGGGATATTTGTTGCTTTTATGGCTCCGTTGGTGATTTACATCCGTCAAAGCGGAATCTTATCACTTAGCCATTTTTTGGTGACTTACATCCATTTAAGGAATCTTGTCACTTAGGCTTCGTTAGTGATTTACATCCATCGTGGCGGAATTTTATCACTTAGCTTTTATATGCTTTATACCCGTTGGAGGGATCGTCAGTAACTTACATCTATCAAGGCGGAATCTTGTTACTTAACTTTTTTATGCCTTAACCCGTTGGAGGGATCGTCAGTAACTTACATCCGTTAAGGCGGAATCTTGTTACTTAACTTTTTCATGCCGTACGATTGACTAGACCTGCTTACACAATGACATTAGAGGAATAATTCTTTTATTAACTTCAAAAATGAACATGTCCATTTGTTACATCTACTTGTGGTACTTTTTTAAATGCTCAATGTTCCTTGGTCGGGGGAGTCTTTGTCCGTCCATGGTTTCCAGGTGGTAACTACCTTGTCTTGAGTAGTGAGTAACTCGGTAAGGCCCTTCTCATGTGGGACCCAGCTTTCCTTGGGTAGGGTCTTTAGTTGCTGTGGTGGTTTTGCGCAGGACGAGGTCCCCTATGTCCAGTCGTCTAAGTTTAACCCTCTTATTGTAGTATTCGGCCATCTTCAGCTGGTACTTCGTCATCTTGCTGGATGCGTTGTCTCTTACTTAGTCCAGACAGTCCAAGTTGAGTCGCAGTTCATTGTCATTGCACCCCAAGTTGAATGTCCCTCGTCTGACGCTTGTAACCCCCACCTCGACTGGGATTACTGCTTCCATGCCATAGGTAAGCCTGAAGGGGGTCTCTCCTGTTGGGGTTCTCGCTGTGGTTCTGTAAGCCCACAGGACATTAGGTAATTCTTCTGGCTAGGCACCTTTCGCGTCGTCTAGCTTGGTTTTGATAATCTTGAGCAACGTTCGATTCGTCACTTCCGTCTGTCCGTTTGCCTGGGGATGCCCCGGGGACGAGAACTGATTCTTGATCCTAAGGTTTGAACAGAAGTCTCCGAAGCCTTAGCTGTTGAACTGCCTCCCATTATCTGATATGATCGTCAAGGGAATCCCGAACCTGCAGATTATATTCTTCCACACAAAGCTCCGTATTCTTGCCTCTGTGATCGTTGCTAGAGCCTCTACTTCAACCCATTTTGTGAAGTAATCAATAGCAACAAGTAGGAATTTTACCTGACATTTACCTTGGGGTAGTGGGCCGACGATGTCGATCCCCCATTGTGCAAATGGCCACGGGGAGGATATGGTCGTCAGTCTCTCTGCTGGAAGCCGTTGCACATTCCCGTATCGTTGCCACTTGTCGCACCTCTTGACGATCTCAACAGCGTCCACCTGCATAGTTGGCCAGAAATATCCTGTCCGTACTACCTTGTTCACCAGGGATCTGGGGCCAGCGTGGTCGCCGCAAACTCCTCCATGGATTTCTTCCAGTATGTATCTAGCTTCTTCTTCGTTGACACACTTCAAGTAAGGCATGGAGAAGCCTCTCTTGTATAAGGCGTCATTAAGGATCGTGAACCTGGCCGCCCTCTTCTTGACCTTTTTGGCTTCTTCTGTGTTCTGAGGGAGGTGCCCATCTTGGAGGAAGGATATTATAAGTGTCATCCAGCTGTTTGCGCTCTGGATGGTAAATGTTGAGACCTCTTCAATGCTAGGGTGTTTCTGGATCTCCATCGCCAAGTCCATGCTAATCTCCCCTCTTTCTGACGACGCTAGCTTCAAGATTTCGTCTGCCCCCATATTCTGACTCCTTGGGATCTGCACGAACTCCACTGTATCGAACTCCCGAGTTAGATGTTTCGTCAGCCTGAGGTACTTCTGCATCCTTTCTTCCTTCGCTTCGTACTCCCCTCTAATATGCCCGATCACTAGCTTTGAATCATTTTGGATTAACAAGTTCTTAGCTCCAAGTGCCTTTCCAAGCCTCAATCCCGTCAGTATCCCCTCGTATTCAGCTTCATTGTTGGTAGCCGGAAATTTTAGTTAGACCCCATATTTCAGCACCTCTTCGTCGGGGGCAGTTATGACAACCCCTACTCCCCCCTTCCTCTAGGCTGACGAACCATCAGTTTGTATCGTCCATCTATCAACTCCATCGGTAATGCTATCTTCGTCTGGAAGGGTGAACTTTGCAATGAAGTCCGCCAGAGCTTGCGCCTTGATCGCCGTTCTGGGATGGTACTCGATGTCAAATTAACTAAGTTCAATCGCCCATTGGACCATTCTTCCAGCTGCCTCAGGCTTGTTCATTGATTTCTTGATTGGTTGATCCGTCATTACGAGGATGGGATTTGCCTGAAAGTATTGCCTTAGCTTGCGCGAGGCTACTATTAACGCAAACGCGATCTTTTCAATCCTTGGGTACCTGGACTCAGCCCCTTGGAAGGCTTGGCTGACATAGTAAACTGGGAGCTGCTTCACGCCCTCTTCTCTAATCAGGGCTGCACTTACTGCCGAGGCTGACACTGCCAAGTATAAGTATAGGTCTTCCCCTTCTTTGGACGGGCTTAAAAGGGGTGGACTGCTCAGATAACGCTTTAGTTCCTGGAACGCTGCTTCGCATTCATCGGTCTAGGCGAAAGCCTGCTTCAAGGTCTTGAAAAAGGGCAGGCATTTGTCTGTAGCCCTAGAGACGAACCTGTTTAAAGCTGCTATCCTTCTTGTGAGTTTTTGAACTTCCTTGACGGTTCTGGGTGACGTCATGTCAATGATGGCTCGTACTTTCTCTGGGTTTGCTTCTATTCCTCTTTGGGACACCATGAATCCCAGGAATTTTCCCGAAGCTACCCCAAAGACACACTTACTTGGATTCAATCTCATCTGGTATTTTTTGAGGGTTGCAAGCGTCTCCTTCAGGTCGTCCAGATGTGTGAGCTCTTCCTTGCTCTTGACGAGCATATCGTCCACGTACACTTCCATGTTCCTGCCAATATGTTGACTGAACATTTTGTTCACTAACCTCTGATACGTAGCCCCAGCATTCTTCAATCCAAAAGGCATTACCTTGTAACAGTAGAGTCCTTGACTCGTGATGAAAGTGGTCTTCTCCTAGTCTTCCTCAGCCATCCTTATCTGGTTATATCCCGAGAAGGCGTCCATGAACGTCAGTAACTTGTGCCCGGCTATAGAGTCCACGAGCTGGTCTATTCTCGGTAGAGGGAAGCTGTCCTTTGGGCATGCCTTGTTCAGGTCAGTGAAGTCTACACACATCCTCCATTTTCCATTTGCTTTCTTTACTAGAATGACGTTCGCGAGCCATTCAGGATAGTACACTTCCCGGATGAACCCTGCCGTCAAGAGTTTGGTAACTTCCTTTGCAACTGCTTGATCTCGTTCTGGGGCGAAGGTTCTTCCTCTTTGCTGGACGGGTTTCCGTTCCGGGTTCACATTCAACTTATGCTGGATGACTTCTAGAGCTATGCCTGGCATGTCCTCGTGGCTCCATGCGAAGACATCTAGATTCTCTTTAAGGAACCTTATGAGTCTTGTTCTCATCTCGGGGCTTAATGTCGTTCCTATCTTGGTCGTCTTGTTCACTTCTCCTTCTACCAATTCCACTGTTTCCAGGGCCTCCATTCTGTCTTCTTCCTTTTCTTCAATCATCCACGTGTGGTTCTCCTTTGCAGCCAGGACGGCTTGATAGCATTCTCTTGCCAAGACTTGATCTCCTTTCACTTCACCGACGCCATTATCTGTTAGGAATTTTACCTTCAAACAATAGGTGGACGTCGCCGCTTTCCACTTGTTGAGCGTGGGCCTCCCAATGATGACGTTGTAGGATGAGGGGCAGTCCACCACTAAGAAGTCTATCTGACGGGTCAACTGCACCGGGTAGGCCCCCGCCGTCACTGTCAATGTCACTATGCCCTTGGGGTATACCCTGTCTCCGCTGAAGCTGAAGAGTGGAGAGTCAAAAGGGCGCAGTCTCCTCAGATCTAGTCTCAGCTGCTGGAAGGCTGGGAGGTAGATGATGTCTGCAGAGCTGCCATTGTCGATGAGGATCCTCTTGGTATTGAATCCTTCTATATTCAGCATTATGACCAAGGGATCGTTGTGGGGCTGCTTCACTCCCATGGTGTCTCCTTCATTGAAGGACATGTCCTGGTATGTTCGTCTATGCTTAGACGGAGGTATGGTGTGGACACTATTTACCTGCCTCTGGTATGCCTTCTTGAGTGATTTAAATGATCCTCCTGAAAATGGCCCTCCTGTAATCGTCTTTATCTCCCCAATCACCTTGTGTGGAGGTTGGGACGGACGGTCGTCATCCCGGGAAAAGGACTCATGTTGGCTTTTACTATCGTCCCTGAATTTACAATATTCTCCCTTCTTCACATATTTCTATAATTTCCCTTTCCGTATCAACTCCTCTATCTGCTCCTTTAGGTCTCTGCAATCTTCCGTGTTGTGGCCGTGATCTTTGTGGAATCGACAGTACTTGTTCTTGTCACGGACATTGGGGGATGAGTGTAGTGGTCTGGGCCATTTGAGATAATGCTCGTCCATGATCTGCGTGAAAATTTTGTCAACAGGCATAACCAAAGGAGTAAATATTACCGTCCGAGGACTTTTATCATCTTTCCTCCTGTTCTCGTCATTGTTCCGACGGTCCGGTCGCTCTCTCTTTTGCCCCCTACGGTGGTCTTCTTTCTTTGCCTTGTCTCCTGGCTTCTCTGCATCCTTTATGGCTGCTAAAGCATCTTCAGCGTTCATGTACTTCTATGCTTTCAGGAGCATTTCCGCCATCATCTTTGGTGGATTCTTTGCGAGGGAGGCCACGAGATCTCTGGACCTCAGTCCCGCTTTGAAGGTCGTTAGTTGCACCTTGTCATCGGCTTCGTCCACCTCCAGAGTCTCCCGGGTGAAGCATTTGACATATGACCTCAGAGTTTCCTTCTCTCCCTGTCTAATGGTGAGTAAATAGTCTGCTGGCCTCTTTGGACGTTGCCCCCCTATGAAATGGCGCAAGAAGGCATTACTCAATTGCTCGAAGTTGTCTACGGACGAGGTAGGCAACTTCGTGAACCATTCTCTTGCAGCTCCTTTGAGAGTGGTGGGAAAGGAACGACACAGTATCTCGTCAGGTGGTTGTTGAAGACCTAGAGTCGTCTTGAAGGTATTAAGATGATCTTGAGGGTCCCTGAGTCCGTCGAACGGCTCAAGTTGAGGTAGGCGAAACTTTGACGGTACAAGGCACTCAAGTACCGCCGTGGTGAAAGGCGAATCCGTAGCCCTTACCATTCTGTCTACGCTTCGATCCGTCTTCTCCTTAATGGCGCTCCTCAGTTCGTCCATCTCCTTCCTCATCTCTCGAAGGAGATCTGAATTCTGCTCGTCTGGAGTAGTTGGCCTCTGAGGGGTACCCCTCTTGTGGCTATCCCTTTCTCTTTCTCCTTCCAGGTTACCCTTGGACCGGTTCTATTGCTATTGAGCCTGTTGGACCTGCTGGAGTCGTAGCTTCATTTCCTGGTTTTGCTTGGTGAGTTCTTCAATGGTGGCTACAAGGGCTTGAACTTGCTGGGCCAAGGCTGCTGAATCTGGATTGGGTTCCATCTGAGTGTAGAGGGTTGATGGAAACTATGTTTTCAAATATGAATTTGAAAATGTCGTTTCCCACAGACGGCGCCAAACTGATGAAGCGTGAGTTTGTCAGTCGAAATAGGCAGATGAAACTCCCCGTCAGCACCAATGTATCCTTTGAAAGGGTCACCGGTGTGGTGCCTGCCACAACGCCTCCGATGCCAAAGTTAGAACAAAAAGCAATTCGCGAAATGGAAATGAATGAACAAGAATAATAATGGGTACTTTCTTAGAGTGTCAGTATCAGTACCTTTTTCCAACAATGTAAGGGCTTTATATATGTGGTTTTGGCTGCTAGCAGTTGGAGCGTTAATGCCTTTCTTAGTAACGCCTCCTGCCCAATAATTGGGCTTTTAATAGGCTCCCAACGGTCTGTTTTGCTGGTTTCGTAACTGCTCAGGTTACTGGCTGGCTTCATTGAATGATTTTCCTGCCTTCGTCAGTGGTGAATGATTTTCTCGTCACTAGGGATGACCTCGTCATTAGTGTTGACTTCGTCAAGGTAATGCATTCTCGTCACTCCCATCAGGTACTACATTTTTAATATAAATATTTTAAAAGTTGTTATAGCTAATATCATATTTTGAGATATTATTCACTCTTACCTCCTCTCATAGGGGGTATGGGCTCCCTACCCTAGGTTGTACAATGTACATAGGGGTCCACACCCTTTGTGAAAAAAGAGAGAAGGTAGGACTCACACTCTCTGTGAAAGGAAGGGAGAGTCCTTCAATAAGAGCATCCACAGTAGATGTTGCAAAAAAAATGTCATTTTGCCACACCAAAGACCTACTTTATTATTTTACCACATCATTTTACAACATCCCATTTATCAAATGTTTTATCATTCAATTCTATACATTAAAATAATATTTACTACATATTAAAATAATATAAACAACACAATAAAATAATATATCTAACACAATAAATAACAACCACAACACTGCTGCCACCGCCGCCACCACCGCCACCGTGGCAGCCACAATCCATTGCAAAACAAAAAACTAAAAACAAAACTGCCACCACAACCACCGTCATCAACAACCCACCACAAAACCCGTTAAAAACAGAGCAACACCCACTAGCACAACAACTCAAACCCAGAAAACACAGCAACTCAAACCTAGAAAACATGACCAAAACCCACTAGCACTGGTAACCCAAACCCACGAAACTACTAGCACCGCCAACCCAAAGCCACGAATCCATTTGCACTGGCAACCAAAACCCACTAGCACCGACAACCCACAATCAAGATCTCACCTCAACTCAACGTCGATGCCCACAATTGTGACGAACACTCCGATCTCACCTCAACGTCGATGCCTACGTCGATTCCGATCGGCGATAACGATGACGATGCTCGGAGAAATCAGCGATGACGATGCAAAATGCAACCGGTGAGAGATCAGCGATGATGGATCGGCGATGACGGATCAAGATCAACAATTTATAAGAGAGAGGGAATCGGTGAGAGGGAACTGGTGAGAGAGAACAAAGGTGAGAGAGAAGAGAAAAGAATAAACTGAAGAGAAAGGAGAGAGAAAAGAGAATAAAAAAATATTAATCAATTATACCATTTCCGTCCGTACAGTGGCAAATATGCAACGGCACTGTTCATATGTGGCAAAAATTATGACATTTGGAACATCTCATAAAAGGGGGTTTTTGGTGTTTGGTGTGGCAAATGTGCCAAATATTTGGCATTTGGCACATTTACCACATCTAGTGTGGATGCTCAAGAATGAATAATTTTTCGTTATGCAAATTGTTAAAAGAAAAAAAAAAAAAAATTCTCATTTAATGATAAAATGGATTGTAGGGTTGACTCAAAGAGTTTGGAAACGACATGAAAACCGTTTCATCATGAAATTTACATTGGATAATCTTTTTTTTATTTTATATTTTTTTATATTTTTTTTTTATATTTAAGAAGTTTACGAACGATAATCTAGGAGAATCATTCCTACATGATACATAAGCTCTTAGCAGAACAAATTGGGCTGAGATGTTATGGGCTTGGGAATTTTTTTTTGGTTGAAAGGAAAGCTTCATTAAAACTAAACAGCAGGGCAAAGCCTGGTAGTACACAAACCGTGGCTATCAGTCTCAAAAACACTTAGAACGTCCACAGGCGGACTAGAATACAAAATAAAATCCATAGATTGCGAGTAACGAAGGCTAGCTAGGCGATCCGCACACCCATTCGCTTCACGGAAGATATGCTTAACTTGACAGTGGGGGATTTGGGAGACCAAAAATCTGCAGTCTTCAAAGAGGGAGGAGATAACAGAGTTAGAGTAATTAGGACTGTTAATGGCATCTACAAGAGCTTTAGCATCCATTTCCACAATAATCTTGGAGGAGTTTAATTGCTGACATAATAGGAGCTCGTCCCTAAGGGCCTAAAGTTCGGCTAGAAAGCTGCTGGCACTCCCTAATTTCCTAGAAAATCCGACAATTTAGTTGCCATAAATGCGTACTCTCTCCTCTCACATAAATGGTGGGTTCTATCATGAATTTAATTAGTGAGACCCACCATTCATGTGAGAGGAGGGAGTACGCATCTATGGTATTCCGAGAGTACACAATAATTTCTCATGGGGGCTTGTATTCTGCCAGCCTAATTGGTGGAGAATTATTTACCCACGTCCATATATATATGGAATATACTTATACACCTAGTGATTTAAAAAAAATATTTTTAATAGATTTAATTAGAGTAAAAGTCAGCCAAGACACTAAAAGCATTATATTTGTTGTTTTTTATGATGTGTGTAAATCTGTGTAAAACATTAAGTGTATAATAAACAGTACTCTTTTCCAAATAACACGGTAAAATTGGCATTAAAATATAGCTAAAATGCAAATTGCACCCTTTAAGTTTAGTTAAAATTCATTTCAGTTTTCTAATTTTATTTTTGTTCAATTGAGTCCTCCAAATTTTAAATTTATTCAATTCGGACTTTCGGTACAATTTTGTTAAAAAAAATTGCCCCTAAAAATATCTATTGGTGTCATGCTTTAGAGCATTGGCATCCGGGGGTGTAAAACACCCCTAGTTGCTATTTTAGCCACTGAGAAGCTAAAAACATGCTCTATCCCAGTATGCAAATTCTAAAAATTTTACAACTTGTGAACAGTAGTTACTTATATTTAGAACCTACTGTTCACGAGTTTGTAAACTGAAATATATTATTTTATTCATTTATTTATTGTTCTCTCTCTCTCTCTCTCTCTCTCTCTCTCTCTCTCTTAACTAGACATGGCAAAACGGGTGGGTCAGGTCGGGTCAATCGGGTTACGGGTCGGGTTGACCCGTATTTTTCACATGAATTTTTTTTTTTAATATAAAGAAAACAATATGTATTTGCCATTTGGAAAGTTATGCAACATATTACTTGATGTAAAATGCATTATTTTGAATTCACCACTTATATCAAGAATAAACTCAGTTAAACTTATTAATACTTATTCAATAATTTTAAAATTTTAAAAATCCTAACATTGCTATCTAAAACAAAACAACACAAAGATAAGTAAAACAAATATACAAGTTTTATTTTTACACAATATCAGCATTCCGAAAAAAAAAAAAAAAAAAAAATTACAAATGACTTATTGGATAACTCATTTGATAAAGAATAAAAACATATAAGAAAGTTACAATTTTGAAAATTAATTTTCTAATCTATTATCAATTGTGGTTGACACTCTATTTCAATTTGAGATATACATTAAAGTTTGATTGCTTACTTATTTATACCTAGTCTCTTTTATGAAGATTATATCATTGTTAAGCAGCACACACTTTAGGAAATATCATAATTTATTTTGAAAAGCCGTTTATTTTGAACATAAATTGTTAAAAAATAGATCTATGCATTCATAATTTATGCTAATTTGATACTTTGGCTTTACTATTTTCACACTTGTGAATGTGTTTCACACATATCTACAATTTTAAATATGTTTTTAACTCTACTGTAATCAGATTATCTTGGCATGTACTTTGCTATTTTATATCTAAAAATCTTTACTCATTATAGAATGCTCAACCATTTATTTTTCAATTAATTTGCATGCAATTATGTAAATGTATCAATTGTTTCCTTAAAACTCACAATAAACAATTAAATCAATATTGTCTTAATTTCACTATTTTTTTTTACCAAAAATTTTTTTTTAAACAAATGGTTCGGGTTCGAGTCGGGTCGTGGGTCGGGTCGGGTTGACCCGCAAAAAACACAAGTCGGGTCGAGTCGAGTCAGGTTAGAAAATTCTGACCCGTTTTGCCATCTCTACTCTCAACTCTCTGAAACTCTCTTCTCTCTGAAACTCTCCTCTCTTAACTCTTTACTTGCTCGGTGCTTGTGGGTTTTGTGTGGATTTTCCTTTGATTTTTTTTGTGGGTTTCTGTGCATATGGTGTTGCCATGGTGGTGGGGTGTTGATGTGGTGGTGAGGTTGTTGCCGTGGTTGTGGGGTGTTGTTGTGGTGGTGAGGTGGAGGGCATGGGTTTGTGGATCGGCGTGGTGGAGGGTGTGGGTCGGCTTGGTGGAGGTCTGACCTTGCTTTGTGTTGATCGGCAGCTGAGTATGCTTTGGGTAGATCGGTGATCATGGGTTTTTGTGTGTTAGAGGTGGTGGTGTGTATCGGTGGTGGGGATTGGGGTTGCTGGGTTTTTTTTTTTTTTTTTGTGGTGGTTGCAGGGGGTTGTGCATGGTGGTGGGTGGGTGTTAGAGGTGGTGGTGGTGGGGACGGGTTGCTGGTTTTTTTTTTTTTGGTGGTTGCTGGGGGGTGTGTATGGTGGTGGGGTGGTGGATTGGTGGGTGGTTGAGCTAATCTTTCTGGTGGTTGCTGGAGAGAGGAAAGAATGAGATGGGAGAAGAGAGAAAAATTAGTTTTTTTTTTTTTTATATATTATTTTATTAAGTTGTATGTAAAAATAAAAACTAAGATGTAGGGTGAATTGTAAAATGAGTTGGGAATTGTAAAATGAGTTGGTAAAATAGATAAAGTAGATTTTTAATGTGTAAAATTGAACTTTTTTTGGCCACCCAGTTGCTAATGCTCTTAGGAGGATTCCTATTTTTAAAGAAAGAGAAAACACAATATCAACGGTACAAAAAGCAGCAAAGCTGCAAACAAATAGTGAAAATCCAAAGCTCAGCAACAAGCCAGCTTAGCTAGGGCCACCATGCACCCAAACTCTCAAAAACAGAAAAAAGGAATTCTCTTCCTTTAGCCACACAAAACTCTATTTTGAACTATATTTTTCACATGAGACGGCTTGTGTCTAGTTTACTAATATATTGGATATGTTAAAATTATGCAGACACTTGTTTAGTTTTAGACATATGTTCGTATCCTAACGTGTACAGTGCACAATCCCAACCATTTTTTACATTCTTAAACAAGGATAGTCTCATTTAATATTTTGGCTGGCTCATAGTTTAACCAATATGACAATATCACAGCCTCGATCAGCTCCAGTGGCGACGCCACGTTGGACTTAGGGTGTTCCCAAGAACACCTTGACTTGAAAAAAAAAATTTATATATAATAATTAAAAATTTTTTATTTGTCTACCCTTAAAAAAAATTGAGGAACACCCTCAAGCAAAATTAGGAACACTCTCAAATTAAAAAAAAAAAAAAATTATTTGTTCTACTTTCAAGCAAAAAATAAAAAATAAAAAAAAAAAAAATTGTAACAGAGCAAGCCCACAAAAAAGCCCAACATCAATCCTAAACGTAAAGCAAACCCAATCTAAACAAAAAAAAAACAACCCAACAGATGGTAAACAGGTAAAGCAAACCTACGGATTCTAAAAAAAAAAAAAAAACCAAAACCCAATATACGCTGCAAATCACTAAATCAGAAACCTCAAATCACTAAATCAGATATCACTAAAGCAAACCTAAAGACAAAAACGTCAACAGAGCAACGCAGCCAACGCTACAACACAAGCCAACAAATAGATCGGGCATCGCCGCATCGGAGATCGGTCAGCCAACACAACTCGAGTTCCAGTCCAGTGCACATCGCATCGGGATTTGGGCATCGGAGATTGCCGATCAGTCACGACACCCGCTCCGTCGCTCGTCGCTTGGCTTGCTCTGGTGCTCCCTCAACCTCAACCTCAAGGTATTTCATAACTTCTCTCTCTTTTTCTCTCTGACTCTCTCAGTCTCTCTCTCTCTTTATCTGAAAAATGAAAATGAAAAAGAAAGTGAAATATGAAATTAAACTGAAATGAAATGAATGACTCTCTCTCTCTCTCTCTCTCTCTCTCTCTCTCTCTCTCTCTCTCTCTCTCTCTCTATATATATATATATATATATATATATATATATATATTCTTTTAAGACTTTAACAGTTTAACTTTAATAATTTATCTGATTCTTTTGAATAACTGTGATTGGCTCAGCTTAGCTTTAACTTTATTAATATTTTGGCCCTGTTCTTGACTTTTTCTTTTTGGCTTTAACCGTTGGTGTTGGTGAGACTTGGTGAGATACAATTAATTGTTTTATTGTGATTTGTGATTGTGAAATTTTCTGATTAACAGCTGGCTCTTGTGATTGGGGGACTTGTCTCATTTTCTGTTGAGTGGGGTGGGGGGTGGATGGGCACATGGCACATGGGGCCGGGTGAGGAATTTGAATTGGGGGAAGTAAATGCATATGGAATGTGTGTTAGTGCAACTAATAAATAATAATTTAATTAATCAATAATTAATTAAGGGAAGCAACTAATAAAAAATAATTAATAATTTAATTAACCAATATATTATAAAAGATAAACAAATTAAATTATGTTAGGCTAAATAACAATTAATAATTTTATAATTAATGAAACAACAATATAACAAATTATAGTTTATAAAAGACGAACAAATTAAAGAAACAACTAAATAAAAATAATTAATAATTTTATTAATATTTCAAATGAACTTATAGTTTATTGTTTATTCTTTTGCTAGAATTATGGACAAATATTTGATAAAAAAAGCACGTACTCAAAATTCATCTCCTGTGCAAGATTTATCTTCATCTTCTTGATGATGGCTTTGGATCTTTCAACTAAAAAAAAAAAATTTAAGAACACCCTGAGAAAAATTCATGGAGTCGCCACTAATCAGCTCTGAATCTTCCAGCGTGAATTTTTTGTTTTTGTTATCGATTTTTTCATGGACTGATTATTTATTCATTCCTGGAGGCTTCTTGAACTATTTCCCTAACACCAAACCAAAGTTACCAAACGAGAGAGAGAGTTGAAAATTCATTATTCATTTAAAGTAAAAGGATAACAAAAAATACTGTAATTTTATTAATAACAAATAACAACTATGATTGTTATTCAACTCAATTACAAGTTACAACAACTCTTTTTCCATAAAAGAAAAATTAATAAAATCATTCTTTTAATAGCTTTTATACAAAGTGATATGCATCTATTTAGTACGCAAATTTATTTTTAAAGACACTTCTCATCCATTCTTCTCTTATAAGACTAACGCAACCAAGTCTGAGATATATTTTCAAGGGCACTTGAGTTGGCCACCACGGGTGATCATGGTAGCGTAGCAGGGGCATACATCACGGTTGCCGGAAGTGCCCGGAGGAACGCAGCTGCATCGAGCACAGCAAGTCCCACATGCCCTCTTGCACAGGTTTGGCCTAGACGATAACTGACACCTTGCACTACATGCTGCTCCACAATCTGAAAAGTTTAACATATAATTCAAAACCTTAATTAGCCAACTATGATTATTCGATCAAACAGTATCATATATGTAACATATATAGTGATGGAAAAAGATAAAACTCGCCTATTTTTTTACTGGGAGAACCCTTTGTTGCATCTGCGTTCACCTGCATAACTCAACAACACATTATCGTGTTAGAAAGAAAGTGCTAGCTAGGCTTCATGCATGTTTATTTTTGAAAATAATAGGAAGAGGAAAGATTGCTAAAATTAAGTTTACCATCTGATCAGCTTCAACAAGATGGATGACGAGAATAGAAATGAGAATGGAAGCAATTAAAGCCTTTGAGATGGTCATGGCTGATGGCTTGAAGCAAGAGCGGTACTTTCGTTTCAAAGCTAGTTGAAAATGAAATATTGAAAACCTGAAGATTTAGTGAGTAAAAGTGAGCTAAGGATGCTCCTATATATAGCAAGCGTATATGTGAACTAGGCAGCAAACATTAATAAATATAAAAAAATAATAATAATTAAAAAAAAAGAAAGTAGGTGCATGCAAGCTAGGTCGGGACATTCTCAATTATGACATATAGTTTGAACGCCGAAGAGGAAAAAAAAAAGCATAGTGACTAGGGAGTAGGGAGGGAATATCTGGTAACGAAAAGCAATTGGAATCATCTAGAGTAGGCACTTCTGTTGTGTTACTTCTACGCGGAACTGTTTGACAACCATAAAATATTATAGAAATCTTGAACATAAAACAATGTCTGAGTAGAAAGGCACAGTCGGAGTAATATGACTCTATCCCATATTAGGAAAGCTATTCTATCACGGAAAAAGTTTTTCTCTTTGACCATTTAAAAAACAATAAGGGTTCAACTGGTCACGTATAAACGATATAATGTAACTTTGGCTGCTCAATTAATTAATAAAGTCAACAAATTCAATACTACTCTAGAAAAGAATTCAAAGTAAGATCGAGAAAGTTCAGATTTAAAGCATTATGCGTGTATTCAACGTTCCAAATAAATGAATAAGATTTTAAAAAAACAGAGCATGTACATGCAGACATGCTCTTTTTTTTTTTCTTTTTCTTTTTTCGAGCTAATTACAGGACCAAAATTTATATCACCAAGCTCATGAGACATATACACATTTGTAGCAAAATACACTTCGACTTAAAAATCGTGTTTTCATTGGGCTCTAAGATTATTATTATTTTTTTATAAATCATTTATACGTACCTGTCTATTGATTCTAATATATATACTATACTTGTCCATTAATTAATTTAATTTCAGACAAATTCAACGTGTGTCTAATTCCTTTTTCTTTTCTTTTTTTCAGTTCCATATATATATATATATACCATTTTTTTTAATTAAAAAAAGGGTGATTCTTTCTTTCAAGTACCGAGGGAAGTAGGTAGGCGACAAGTTACAACCCCAATATTGTCCACACGTGCAGCTAATGAAACAAAATACCTTCTCTTTTTGAGAGGTCGTGACTTGTGAGAGTTTTTCTACTTCCTTCGTAGAAAGCGATTGTGAATGGTGATGTGTTCGTGTAGAATAAACCTCACTCATATATAGCCACTTATATAAACAGCTGTGTACAAAGTCGCACTACAGCTGTATTCATCTTCATTCATGGAAACCATTACCAAATTGCCAACATGTTTAAATTAAATTAAGTTTGGTCCCCCTTTATGCCATGTCACAATAAAAATAAATTAAAAAACGAAAGAAGGACATCAATTATAGATGTTTCATAATGATGCCATGTATTACTATTAATTATTATAAATTATCACTTTATTAGTGGAAAAGGGCATTGTACTAAACACTTAAAAAAAACCTTATATATATAAAAGACGGACTCAATTTTCCTTTATAAAATATCCATTAAATGATTTTTTATAATAGTTAATAACGTAGCAACATAACTCTGCCCCTTTTTTTAATTAAAATAATAAAAATTAAATAAATAAATAAAAACCTTAGCAAAATAACTTAATCATCCTTGTGGCTCAAAGACATAATCTCATTTCTTTTATTAGGAGAGTTAGTGTTAATTTTTGTTTTGTTTTGAGGGGAGTATTAATTTAAATCATCTCAGATTCTTCTATTATTGTACTTATTGAATTATGAAACAAAAAAAAAATTGATAAGGGTAAGTCTAAAAAGTTTGATAAACTTGTTCACATAAGGCAAAGCCGACGGTCCTAATGAACTCGTCGGCCTGACTTGTGTATTCATAAACATAAACGACGATTCCACCTCAAAGCCGACGGCTGTGCCTTGAGATCAACGATACCTGAATGAGACGACCAAAATGCATAGACGGGATAAGAAGCTGAAGGAAGGAAGCTTAAAGAGATAAGTAAACCTTTGACGGTCTGACATGGCCTTGCTTAGCCTCCACGCATGAGTATATAAGAAAACATCTTGTGTCTTACGATTAACCCTAATTAAGGGGATTCCTACAAGGAAAGGATCCCACAAGATACCCGTATTAATGAAGATTTTCCCTACAAGGAAAGGCTCTCTATGCCAAGGAACGGATGTCAACCCAATGCTACTACCCTCACACACTAAGGTACACATAATTTCCTCCAGCTCTGGCACTCTAGAGTTGTGAAAGTTTTCTAACTTGACCTTCGGAGGGTATTTGGCCGGTACCACACCGGTACTCTCTACAAAGTCTTCTTTGTTTCTGTTTCGCAGGTGTTGTCTCAAGCACGTGAGGACTGTGTGACTTACTGACGATTTTTGGCATCATAAAAAATGATAGTATTTATCATTAAACATACATCATAGATGTAAATCTAACTATTTAATACTTTATTTTTATGAAGAAAAAAAATATTTTTTTTTGAAAAATAATTCGTTAAAAAAAACCATTTTTACAAAAAGTAAATAAATCATTTTTCAATGGAAATCAGTCACGTTTCTTCTAATTCCAAATATTTATATTTATGTACATATCACTTATTTTAAACAGCAATAAGGAAAACAAATGTACAAAACTTTAACACTTTTATTATTATTATTATTATTATTATTATTAGAAATTTCAAATCCTATGGACGATGGCCCATCCTGCCGACTACTAAACGATTAGGTTTTAAAATTATTTACTTCTATTAAAGTGAAATTAGATGGTCTTATAGGAATCAATCCAATCAAGCAGTAGGGTAGATGTTTTGTTTTGATTCATGGAGGACGTTCCATCAGAAAAATTAAAATACTTAATGAACTTTGGACCCACATTTAGAATGTGATATATTGAATTAGGATTTCTTTTATTATTATTTTTTAAAGAGTTTCAACCTATGATGTCCACTCCTAATGATAACTCTTTATTCTTCAAAAAAAAATGATAGCTCTTTATTATCAGACCGAGACTACAATCGATTTATTATCATTATTATTATTTATGAAACCAGATCATGCCAAGTAGACATCACCAATTATTATCCAAAGTGAATCAAACTTGGACTGCCCATCTTAATCATTATCCAAAGTGAGTCAAACTTGGACTGCCCATTGTAGGAACTAATAAAGGAATATAAGTACATAATATATGAAATAATAATAAATTTTTACTAGCGTATGCTTTAAGGGCATATGTTAGTAAACCATTTAAAAAAAAATTTATGAAAAATTGAATAAGTAACTAATTGATTTGACAGTTTTTTCAATTTTTTATAAAAAGTTTTTAAAAATAGACGGCATACATTAATCGGACTCATAATTATAAACGAGTCAACCATATAAACAACGTAGAGCCAAGCTCAAGCAAGTAATCACTAGAAAACAATCAACTTCATCATACTTAATTATACGAGTAGAAGCATAGTTTGCCCAAATTCAATATTTATAAGTATTATTTATTTATGAATAATAAAAGAGTCCAAATTTGATAAGAATTGGTGTAAAATTCATATTTTACACAATCTAATAAGATATTGTCAAATCAGTTTTTTACTTAAAACTCAATACATCCTCTCATACATAATAACATCTAAATAAACTCACAATTAATTAAGTTGGATTTTCAAATGGAGATTAGAATTGATTGAGTGGAGTTGTGCCTATTCTATAATATGTAATATAATAATGTGGCATGTTGAGATTAAAGGTGTAAAACTTGAGTTTTACTGTCTTTATAGAATTTAATCTAAAAAAAAAAAAAAAAATTCAGTAATAATAATTTTTTTTTACTTAAATCAATTAAAGATGAATCATACAGATCATATAATCTAGATTTAACAATAAAAGGAAGACTTTGTCTCAAATTTTAACAACTCAATTTCATGTTTAATTATCCTGGCGGAGTGGGGGGAAGATGTGGGCTTTAAACCAGAGATATTATTAGACACCAGAATATTATTTTCAATAGATTATCACTTAAACCCTAATTTACTGTTTTAAACTTTAAATAATATATATAGATCGGCCAAAGGTGCACTTATAGAATTGCGTCCAATTTACATTAATGGAAAAATTACCACTTTGTTTGTTTGCATTGGAGTTAGCAAGTGTGAGATTAACAAAAATTAATTAAAATACTACTTGAGTATTACATTTTTCAACGTTTTAAGAATTGATATGGCTGCATAATATCATGTATAAGAAATTATTCACTTTTATAGGAGAAGTCATTTCCTCCTCTCATAAGGGGCATGAGCCTTATGTTGGGTTGCAGATCGAGGCTCATAATCCCTTGTGAGTGGAGAAAGGACTCTTCCTATATATAGGAGTGAATAAATTTATGAATGATAATCTAGGAGAATCATTCTTACATCAGCTCTCAGTAGAACAAATTAGGCTGAGATGTTATGGGCTTGTATTCTGCTAGCCTAATTGGTGGAGAATTATTTACCCACCGTCAATATACGGAATACACCTAGTGATTTTTTAAAATATTTTTAATAGATATAATTAGAGTTAAAGTTAGCTAAGAGGCTAAAAGCATTATATTTGTTGTTTTTTTATGACGTGTAAATCTGTGTAAAATAGTAAGTGTATAATAAACATTACTATTTTCCAAATAACACGGTAAAATTGGCATTAAAATATAGCTAAAATGTAAATTGCATCCTCTAAGTTTAGTTGAAATTCATTTTAGTTTTCTAACTTTACTTTTATTCAATTGAGATTTAAATTTTAAATTTATTCAATTTAGACTTTCTGTACAATTTTGTTAAAAAAATTGCCCCTAAAAATATCTATTGGTGTCATGCCCATTTGACCCTTCATTATTTTTTCTAAATATATCCTATCTTTAAAGAAAGAGAAAACACAATATCAACAATACAAAAAGCAGCAGAGCTGCAAACAAATAGTGAAAAACCAAAGCTCAGCAACAAGCCAGCTTTAGCTAGGACCACCACCTAAATTCTCTCAAAAACAGAAAAAAGGAATTCTCTTCCTTTAGCCATGCAAAACTCTATTTTGAAGTGTATTTTTCACAGGATACAGCTTGTCTTCAGTGTACTAATATATTGAATATGTTAGAATGCAGAGGATACGTGTCCAGTTTTGGACATATGTTTGCATCCTATGTGTCCAGTGCGCAATCCCAACCATTTTTTACATTCTTACACAATGATAGTTTAATCTAATATTTTGGCTGGCTCACAGTTTAACCAATATGACAATATCACGGCCTCGATCAGCTCTAAATCTTCCAGCATGAATTCATATGTTTTTCTTATCGATTTTATCATTGACTGGTAGTTTATTCATTCGTTGAGTCTTCTGGAACTATTTCCCTAACACCAAACCAAAGTTACCAAATGAGAGAGTTGAAAATTCATTATTCATTTAACGTAAAGGATAAAAAAAATACTAGCAGTCATTTTATAGACTTGAAGCTAGAGCTACTTTCGTTTCAAAGCTAGTTGAAAATGAAATATTGAAAACCTCAAACCGGATGATTTAAGTACAAGTGAGATAAGGATGCTCCTATATATAGCAAGCGTATATGTGAGCTAAGCAGCAAGAATTAATAAATAAACAAAAAAAAAAAAGTAGGTGCATGCAAGCTAGGACGGGACATTCTCAATTATGATCATATAGTTTGAACGCGGAAGACAAAAAAAAAAAAAAAAAGAAAGCATAGTGACTAGGGAGTAGGGAGGGAATATCTGGTAACGAAAAGCAATTGGAATCATCTAGAGTAGGCACTTTGGTTGTGTTACTTCTTGGATGGTTTTCAGTTTTCACGCACACGGCACACGTTTTGAGATAACACTTCTACGCGGAACTGTTTTACAAATCCATGAAATATAGAAATCTTGAAGATAAAACAATGTTTAATTAGAAAGGCAGAATCGGAGTAATGTGACTCTTTTCCATTAAGCAAAGCTATTCTATCACGGAAAAAGTTTTTCTCTCTGACCATTTTTTTTTTTTGAGAATCTTCTCTCTGACCATTTAAAAAACAATAAGGGCTCAACTGGTCACGTTTAAACAATATAATATAACTTTGACTGCTCAATTAATTAATAAAGTCAACGAATTCAGTGTTTCACTAGAAAAGAATTCAAAAAAAAAGATCGGGAAAGTTCAGATTTAAAGCGTACGTAATGCGTGTATTCAATGTTCCAAATAGATAATTATATCACAAAGCTCATGAGACATATACACATTTGTTGCAAAGTACACTTGGACCTAAAAATCGTGTTTACATCGGGCTCTAAGATTATTATTTTTTTTATAATTACACTATTTATTATTTTGTACAACTATTCAAACCAAAAATTGGAATCTTAAATTTTGGCTTGACAGCAATCAAAGCTATTCCAAAGCTGGTATAAAATTTTGATGTCCTTTTTATCCCCTGTTTTCGGTTTGTTGAAACAGGGTATATATTCCCTTGTACTTACAGTTTTACTAAATAAAAGTTTCTACCTATTTTACCTCAAAAAGCTGGTATAAAATTGGATAATATCTCTAGACCATATATATTTATCACCATGAATTCACGGTCTTCTAACTATATTATGGCATTTTCCATCAATGCTTAGCATAGAACCTGGGAATTATAATATTGTCTAATGTTTTGCATTCTAGGATGGAAAAGTATCATAGTTATTAATTCCTTCACCCTCATGTGTCTTTTGAGAATAGTGTAGCGTGAAAGAAGATTAAATATTATTTGCAAATACTTGGGGAGTAGAAAAGGGGAAAATGCGTAAATCTGACCTTTAGATTTTAGACCATAGTTTGTTCTTTGAACTGGGCCATATCCTTAAGGTCTGTCGAGATCGCTTGAATTTTGTGGTCATCCAGTGTTCAGTCCATGCCTTATAATGGACAAACCATCCATTTGATCTCCTTTACACCATAAGACCCGAATGTGTGCTTTGTTTCTCTGCTTCAGGGGTGTGGACCCTCAAGGAGTCAAGGTAGAGGCCGTAGGGTTTAAGACCTCTTTGTCTCCTCCATCTCAACCAAATCGTATATTGCGAAAGTGGTCGAAGAAATGAGAATATGCAAATTGTAGAGATGATCAAAGGGTATCATCCTATGAGATACTCTTAGTCCGATTTCTTCTTGTTCATAACCCTTGATTGAGTTAAGTGACCCTTTGTTGTAGGAAGAGGTTAGTGGCTAATCTCATCTCCACAGACAGTGCCAAACTGATGATGCCAAAATCGTCAGTTGGGTCACTCGTCGAATCCGGAGTATTAGACGATCTTGTAGGACCTGCAAAATAAAGGAAGGACTAATCGAAGAGACCACCGGGTTGTGCCCAGTGAGGGAGTCTCCGATGCTTAAGTTAGTACCAACCCATATATTGTGTATATGGACAGTGTTTTGTAATAGTTTTTTTGACATACCTTAGCAAATGGACAAATTGTCCCTTTTATAGGTGACTTAGGTAGCTGTTGGACATAAATGAGGGTGATTATTACCCTAATTGTAACATTCTTTGTCTTGATGAGAGAGTTTAAGGCCTGTGATGGTCGTTATTGAATGTATTGGGCGGCGGTTACTCATCTATCTTTGATGGTCTACTAATAATGCAATGACCGTCCATTAAGATGGACGACCTTAACGGTTTTTATGGACTCATCATAGTTCTCAAAACCGGACTGAATCGAGAGGTTGGACCGTGAAAACCGAGAACTGAGATGAAAATCGATTTTTTAAGCATAAAGAACGGGGCATATGTGGCAATTCCGTGAACTCCTAAAACCGAGGTTGGACCGCACGAACCGGTGGCAAGAACCGTGCGGTCTAACCCCTTAGCAATTTTTTTTTTTTTTTATAAAAACAACTTAACACAATTTTATTCTACTTAATTAAATTATCCATCTCTTACAATGAATAAAAAAAATTATAATTAAAATCCTTCAAAGATATTCAACTTTACTTCAAAAATTAATCATAAATTTTAATGTTTTCATGGTTATTATTTTATTTTATTAACTTTCTTATTTAATTATTAAATATATGCTTGAAAATTATTAAATTTCCCTCACATATATAGATATATTAGTCAATTTTGCTAGTTTTATAAATTTAATATCTATATTTAGGCTTTAATTAATTATTAAATTAATTATGACGTCATCACGGTTCGACTTCGGTTCAACCTCAAAAATCTTGAACCTCTTCCTTTTACGGTTCAATAATCGATCCGGATCTGAAAACCTTGCTCATCATGTCTAATTCTTATCTTTTTTTTCAGTTCCTCGTGTATATATATATATATATATATATACCGTTTTTTTTAATAAAAAAAAGGGGTGATTCTTTCTTTCCAGTACCGAGGGAGTAGGTAGGCGACAAGTTACAACCCCAATATTGTCCACACGTGCAGCTAATGAAACAAATAGCTTCTCTTTTTCTTTTCAAAAAAAAAAAGTAGCTTCTCTTTTTGAGAGGTCGTGAGTCTCGTGACTTGTGAGAGTTTTTCTACTTCCTTCGTAGAAGGCGATGGTGATGTGTTCGTATAGAATAAACCTCACTCATATATAGCCACTTAATAAACAGCTGTACAAAGTCGCACCACAGCTGTATTCATCTTCATTCATGAAGGCCATTACCAAATTGCCAACATGTTTAAATTAAATTAAATTTGGTCCCCGTTTATGCCATGTCACAATAAAAATAAATTTAAAAAAGAAAAGGAAAAAAAGGACATCAATTATAGATGTTTGATAATGATGGCATGTATTACTATTAATTATAAGGACAAAACTTAGATACAGTACCTTAGGTGCTATTATTTAGGTTTCCCTTTTAAGATTCAGTCATGTGGCAATTTAATTAAAAAATACACTTTCATCTTATAAGAAAAAATTCACATGACAAGATCTTAACGAAGGAACATAAGGAACAGTATTTAAGTATTGTATCTAAATCTTGCCTTAATTATAATTATCACTTTAGTGGAAAATGGCACTGTACTAAACCCTAAAAAAAAAAAAAAAACTTATATATATATATATATATCTGTGGGGGGTGTAAAACCGAGAAGCCCATGACACTGTCCACTTTGGGCCAAGGCCCTATCCGAGGAAGGATCCTCCTCGGCCAAAAGAAAGGCACTCCTCGGTCAAAATCATAGCCGAGGACAAAGGGAGCAACTCGATCCTGATGACGACACCCTAGGTCATTCCAACGAACAGGAAAAATACTAGAACGACAAAGAACCAAGGAAAGGCTGTCATTACTGCAATTAAGTACTCTGCACCTGTCAGAGCCATGCTTTTCAGCCTTTACAACCACTCCCAACCACTTTGGGTATGGGCTGATGGGACAAATATCCACCTTATGAACCTCAACCTACGGATGGACATTGAGAGGAGAGGGGAAGCTAGTATAAAAGGAGGGAGAGGCAGCCCAGAAAAGGGGGACTCCCCCCGGAGCCCAAGAGTAGGAGTCACTCAAACTGTGCAAAGGAGAAAATCTCCTAGGCTAAACTCAGTTCATCTCTGTGATCGTCATAAACACCATGACTAACAATAATTCATCCATCAAGGCCTAGCTTTTCAGTCCACTCTCTACAAATTCATTGTAAGGGGCCCGCTAGCCCAAGTTCTCGCACACCGTACGAGAATGGGAGCTGAGAAACGAGACCCTACAATATCCATATTAAATGATTTTTATAATAATTTTTTTTAGAGTGATTTTTAGTGTTATTATTATTATTATTATTATTTTTTAGGGGAGTGTTAATTTAAATCATCTAAGATTCTTCTATTGTTGTACTTATTGAATTATGAAACAAATAAATGATATTTATCATTAATCATATACATCATAGATGAAAATCTAACTATTTAATACTTTATTTTTATGAAAAAATATTTGTTTGGAAAATAATTCGTTAAAAAAACCATTTTTACAAAAAAAAAAAATTAAATCATTTTTCGATGGAAATCAGTCACGTTTCTACTAATTCCAAATATTTATATTTATACATATCACTTATTTTAAAAAGCAATAAGGAAAACAAATGTACAAAACTTTAATACTTTATTATTATTATTATTATTATTCGAATCCTACGGGCGAGATGGCCCATCCTGCCGACTACTAAACAATTAGGTTTTAAAATTATTTATTTCTATTAAAGGGAAATTAGATGGTCTTATAGGAATCAAAGCAGTAGGGTGGATGTTTTGTTTTGATTCATGGAGGACGTTCCACCAGAAAAATTAAAATAGTTAATGAACTTTGGACCCTCATTTAGAATGTGATATATAATATTGTACTAGGATTTCTTTTATTATTATTATTAGGCTATTATATATTATTTTTATGAAACCAGATCATGCCAGGCAGACATCACTAATCATTATCCAAAGTGAATCAAACTTGGACTGCCCATCGTAATAACTAATAAAGTAATAAGCACATAATGAAATAATAATAAACTAGTCAACTTTGTAAAAAGCGGTGAGCCAAGCAAGTAATCACTAGAATTTCTCAATAAATAAATAAATAAGTAATCACTTTCAAAAAAAAAGAAAAAAAGTAATCACTGGAAGACAATCAACTTCATCATACTCTATTATGCGAGTAGAAGCATACTTTGGCCAGATTCAATATTTATAAGTATTATTTATTTATAAATAATATAAAGAGTTCGAATTTAGTAAGAATGGGTATAGACACCTTATTTTGTACTTGATTAATAAACTTTAATCCTCTGGTCCTAATAATGAGCTTGATATGTTTACAAAAAGTAATTAAAGTTATTTTGATAGTTTGGAAGTAATCACAACTCAAAAGTACTCAAATCTCTTTGAAAATGATGCTGAAAAATGACCTTTACTCACTGTTTTGGCCATAACTTTCGATCCACAAAGAATTTTTAGTAAGGTTTATCTCATTGGAAAGTAGACATCCTGGGCTTCAATTTGAACACAAATTTTGCCTAATTTGAGCTTAAATTGAGTGAGTTATGGCTATTTTAAAATTGGACCAACCAAGCAGTCTGATTTTCTAGATTTTAAAACTTCATTTTAAGGGCCCAAAACATAATGTTTTCATGTGGGCCGGCCCATGGACCCTTGAGAACGTCCAAAGATCACTAAAAAATAGGCGTAAATGCACTTTTAGTCCCTACATTTTGACTTTTTTTCATTTTAGTCCCTATATTTTATTTTTACCATTTTTAGTCCCTAAACCAATTAACGCGGGACATTTAAGTTCTTGAAACACTATTCCGTCACCAAATTAACGGAGAAACTGGATGTGGCTGATGTGGAACTAAAATATTATTAAAAAAATTATTTGACATTTTCTAAATGCCAAAATTAAAAAAATTAATTAATTACTCAATTTTCTTTTCATTATTTGTGTTCTTCCTTGTAATCAATCTCCAGCAAAATACAAACCCTAAACCCAGATCCTAACCAAAACCCAAACCCATATCCCCAGTAAAGCAAACCTTAGCCTTCAAACCCATAAACTTTCTTGGCAAACAAACACAAAAAAATCCACTAGGAAAAAAACCCCAAATCACCACCACCGAATCAAAGAACATGAAGATCAAACCCAAGCAAAAAATAGAAACCCAGCAACCAGCAAAGCACCACCACCGAATCAAATCATCCACTACCACATCAACGAAACCACTCCCAAACCAAACCATCCAAAGAATAGAAACCCAGCAAAGCACCTAACTCATCCACTCCCAAACCAAACCATAATCAAAGAGGCTGAGATTGGGTTTCGGGCGCAAGAAACCTGCTGTGGCAGTCACCTACTGCAAGCGCGGCCGCGACCTCATCAAGATCAACGGCTGCCCCTTCGAGCTCGTTGAGCCCGAGATCCTAAGGTTCAAGGCCTACGAGCCCATCCTCCTCCTGGGACGACACCGCTTCGCCAGAGTCGACATGCGGATTAGAGTCAAGGGCGGTGGCCACACCTTGCAGATCTATGCCATTCGTCAGAGCATAGCGAAGGCCTTGGTGGCTTTTTACCAGAAGTACGTGGACGAGCAGAGCAAGAAGGAAATCAAGGACATTCTCGTCAGGTATGATAGGACTTTGCTTGTTGCTGATCCTAGGCACTGTGAGCCCAAGAAGTTTGGTGGTCGTGGTGCCAGGGCTAGGTTCCAGAAGTCTTACCGTTGAAGACTGGGTTTTTTACGGTTTCACATTTTCGAATGCTCAAAAGTTATCTGCTTTTTTTACTATTTGTTGTTCTGAGGACATGGTTTTTTTGAGTATTTAAAGACTGTTATGTTAATGGGTTGTTTTAGTTTTTGAGTAATTTGAGAATTTTGGCATCTGGGTATTAGTATGCTTTCATTCAAATGAAACTTATGGTTATTTAGATTGATAAATATATGAGGTTGCTGGGTTTCTATTCTTTTGCTTGGGTTTGATCTTCATGTTCTTTGATTCGGTGGTGGTGATTTGGGGTTTTTTTTTTTTTTTTTCAGTGGATTTTTTTTGTATTTGTTTGCCAAGAAAATTTATGGGTTTGAAGGCTAAGGTTTGCTTTACTGGGATATGGGTTTGGGGTTTGGCTAGGATCTGGGTTTAGGGTTTGTTTTTTGCTGGAGATTGATTACAGGGAAGAACACGGGAAGAACACAAATAATGAAAAGAAAATTGAGTAATTAATTTATTTTTTTTTAATTTTGGCATTTAAAAAATGCCAAATAATTTTTTTAATAATATTTTAATGCCACGTCAACCACGTCCAGTTTCTCCGTTAGTTTGGTGACGGAATAGTGTTTCAAGGACTTAAATGTCCCGCGTTAATTGGTTTAGGGACTAAAAATGGTAAAAATAAAATGTAGGGACTAAAATGGAAAAAAGTCAAAATATAGGGACTAAAAGTGTATTTACGCCTAAAAAATATAAAAACCCTAACTTTAACTTATAAATACTCATCTTATGCCTCCAATCAAAACCCTAGCTAGAGAGAGCCATTTTTTAGCTTTCGTCTTCTCTAAAACCCTAATTCTCTTTTCTAAAACACACCACAACACCTTTGCACGTTTTTTACCCCCCCCCCCCCCCCCCCAAAAAAAAAAAAAAAACTTCTCTTTAGTTAGTTCTAAGGCAGAAACTATTTTCCCAATTTGATTTTTCAAAAACTTTTTCAAAACTAATCTTGTTTTTGAGTTATGATTACCTATAAACTATTGAAATCTTCTTTTACCTTAATATCTCATTGAATCTTGTTGTGTAAACATTGAGGGGCTGGTTAAATATCAATCAAGTTTGTATTCCATAGCAAGGTGAGTCCCTCTTCATGAATTTTCCTTGATTTGGTTCTTTTATAATTTGTGTTTTTGTTGTTCTTAGTTAATTTATATATTATTCATGCTTAGAAATATGATTTGTTTTGTTTGATTTTATTTTGTTTTGTCTCACCATGTTTTGATTGGAAAGTTGATATGATTTGGCATATTGATGAATATGTTTTGATGTGTTAAGTGTTGCTCTTGTTTGTTGTTAGATCCAATGCATGTTTAGGAATTGATTTTTTTTTTATTTATCTTTGTTGTTAGTTTAGGTTGTTTAGTTTTATATTAGAAGCATGTTAGGTATGGTTTGATTGTTATTTTGTTGCTTGCTTAAAAATTGCATTTTTAGGCATGTATGCGTGCGCATATTTATGTATACGTATGCATACTAGAGGCTTGCATATGCATACTCATGTATACGTACACATACTCGTACCTAGAAATGCAGATTTAGGGTTCTTGCAATTTTAATTGTTTTGCTTAGTTCTAAATCCTCTGTTTAAGTCTTGTTGAGTCTAATTTTCACATGTTCAGGCCTAGGGTTAATAGAATAACCTGTTTCACATACTTTAATTGTTGAATTGATAATTAGAGTTTATATCTACAACAAAATGTAACTATAGTGACAAATTTTAGTGACGAAAATTTTTTCGTCACAAAAAAGTACCATATAGTGACGAAATTTATTTTGCGTCACTATGTATATAAAAAAAAATAGAAACATTTAGCGACGAAACTTAGATTTCGTCGATATAAGGTGTGTTGAATTAAGGGCGCCAAACAAAAGTGTAAGCACGAAACCAAATTGATCTACAGCGACGAATTTTTTCGTCACCAAAAGTTTAAGTTTTTTGCGACAAACAGTTTCTTCACTAAAAGGTGCTGCTGATCATGTTTTTAGTGACGAAACCCGTTTCGTCGCTGAATGTGACATTTAGGGATGAAAATAAATCGTCACTGAAAGGAAAAAGGTGGCCATTAGTTTATTATTTGCGACGAATCTGACTTTGTCGCTAAAGGCATACAACAGTGACGAATTCAAATCGTCACTAAAGGTTATGTATATATATCACATTTCAGCTCTTTTTTTTTTCACATCAGACCATCAACT
Source organism: Quercus tomentella (assembly GCA_028535165.1). Taxonomy (NCBI): domain Eukaryota; kingdom Viridiplantae; phylum Streptophyta; class Magnoliopsida; order Fagales; family Fagaceae; genus Quercus; species Quercus tomentella. The sequence continues at coordinate 12,506,970 of JAPQVY010000155.1, forward strand.
CTCTTTTTTTCCCTTCACACCCGATACACATCTCAAGCTCTCCCTCACAGCCGATGCCGACGCTAACGGAGCTCGCTAGCGCCGTCCCAGGCTTCTACCGGCAACGCCAACCCAAAACCCTGCCGATGACGTCGCCAGCCCGCTGCTGCCTTTTCTCTCCTTCACCCTCCCTCTCATCTTCAATCTCCCTCTCTCCTTTCTTTCCCTCACCCTTTTCCTCCACTACCTCTCGTCTTCCTTCTCTTTGTCTCCCTCCTTCCCTTATCATCTCCTTCCACTGATTTCAACATTGTAAGTTTTTTTTTTTTTTTTGGTAATGTTTGGTTTGTATTTGATTGAATGATATGGGTTTTGAGTTTTTTCCTTGTAAGTGTAAGTATGAGTTAATGGGTTTTATGTTAGTTACTTGTAATGGGTTTTTGTGTTAGTTACTTGTAATTGGTTTTTGTTTTTGTGTGATTTTAGAGTGTTGAATTAATGGGTTTCCATTGATTTCAACATTGTAAGTTTTTTTTTTCTTTGGTAATATTTGGTTTGTATTTGATTAAATGATATGGGTTTTGAGTTTTTTCCTTGTAAGTGTAAGTATGAGTTAATGAGTTTAGTAAAATTGTTGAATCAAAGCTTGTTCTTATTAAAGTTTCAGCTTTAGTTGTGGGTAAGTATATATGTTTATTTTCTGTTATGAGTATTTTAATGGTGTAATAGTTTGCTTTAGTTTTAGTTCTATGTTCTCTAATCTGATTGTTAGAAGCTGAAATTTGTGGTTTTGTGTTAGCTATTTAAAAGATTGAATATATCATGGTCTTTTAGATGCCTATTCATGTAATCTAACATGTATAGTATAGGTATATAATACCCACATGAAGTGAAGGTCAATTGCTATTAGTTGATGATTTTGTAAGAAAACATATTAAAGCTGTCACTGTGACAAGTTTGGTGTTGATAACAAGAAAAATTTGGATTAAATCATATTCCATGAATTAAGATGCTAGGAGCAGTTTTTATGAATTTTAAGACACACATGGTTGTAATGAAAGCGGTCTCACAGTATTTGGATCAATATAAAAATAATGGTTTAATTTTTAAGTTGCATGAAATTCTATCTGGACAAATTTGAGCATGTTGTCTTATATGACTTTTAATTAATCATGGTTTTGTTCTTTGACTCTGAAATTGATATGGTATATTCTAGACATCCAAGGGAGTGGTTCTGTAAAATTTCATGACGTTTGGATGTGTATGGACAGCCCATCTGTATTTTACAAATGAGGCATATGCTGCTGAAATGAGCAGTGAACAGCATATGATACACCTGACTTTGAGGATTTAATTCTAAAGTTAGGGTGAATGTTTTGAGCTATAAATTAGTATGCTCATCCTTTGGTATGTTTGGATTATTGATAAATTTTATGCCTTGGTTTCTCCATGGTTTGGGTACGTAATGTGTTTGATGAATGTATCATGTGCTTTAGGGAACCTTGTGTGATGGGAATTAAGGATTTTCTTGAGTTTGAGAGTTAGGTTGTGATTGATGTGTAAATTTATATATTTAAGAAGAGTTGTTAGTAATAAGTTTTGGTATTTCATCCAGGTGACGAGAACGAGAACATGGACACTTGAGCTCCTCTTATACAAATCTCTCACGTCTTTTGTTTTCAGGTAAGGGATGTGTGACATGTGCGTTTGATAAGTATAAGGACTATTTAGAAAATTATTATACATCAAAACCTATTAGTTAGAGATATTACATATAAGCATGATTTAAGTAAAGATTTATGTTCGTGACTTATCAAATCCTATATATATATGATAATTTTAGCATATTGATGCTATTACTTATATCACGAACATAATATTTAAATAATGAAATGGATATGCTGCTGTGGGGCCAAAGAACTTGACAACCCCGGCCCACTTTATACCGAACCCAAGACCCACGCCGAGGAGGGAGAAATGGCCGAGGACGAACAAAGAAAGCCCAAATAAGCCTAGAGACGTTGCCGAGGACGATCCTGTCTTCGGCATCCCTGCTCCTAGAAGGAAAGAATGGTGCGCCACCCAAGGGCAGCCTCCCATAGTAACTCAAGGAAAAGGGGCAGATACAGCAAAGCATCCATGGGGGTATAGTGCAGGAACAATTCAATGAGAAACTGTCACCTCCGCATTGAATGCCCACAACTAACGTTTTGGCCGCATTAATGAAGAAATGACCCTTGAACAGTGTCTCCTTGGTTGCCGCGACTAACAGAAGGTTGTGGAAGGTGGCTGATGGGACAAACACTCGAGTAGGGACTTGCATGATCAACAGATGGAGGGCCAAGATCAACTGAAAGGGGCTATATAATGTAAGGAATCCTCCATGAAAAGGGGATCGGAAAAAAAGAGAGAGGAGTCAGTAGCAGTATGTATCATCTCTAGGACCCTTGTAACCTAGCATTAAAGAAATAATAAGAACACTAAACTCCTCGGACGAAAAGCCCGAGGACGGAGTTTCCAGCTTTAGCCCATATATCCGTTATTCAATCCATTCATAACCGTGTCCAGTCGTTGCAATCCTCACTAAAACCTAGTTCTTGAACCTACTCTCTACAAATTTATTATATTGGGCTAGTTGGGCTTGAATCCACTCATCTCACGATAGAAGTGCTCAAACCCAGTCCCTACAGCTACTGTTATGAAATATTTATGTAAAAGCATAGTGGCTTTTATGCAAGAAAATAAGAAGGAATACAAGAAACTATTCTTAATAAGCACCTTCAGTTTAGGTTGGTTCGTATTAGTATTGAGGTAAACTTGATATTAACATGCCGGTCCTGCTCTAAATTCTGAAGTACAGATTTGGGTCGTGACAATTATGCTATGATAGCTAGTAAGTGTATTGATAAAGTCTTTATAAATTAGACTTTTCTTTTGCAGGTTAAATATTCATTATTTGTGATAATTTTGGATTTTTTTTCTTAAAGGTGTAGCTTGGCTTGAGCATAGTAAGTAAATTTTGTTTAAATACTTAAAAAAATTTATACTTGTGATGTTGATGATTGGTTTTATGGTGGGTTGTTGTATTGGAGCAAGTGGGTGGCTTGTATGGTGTTATAAGGTGGTTTAAATTTATATTGGAAGTGTCTTATTTTTTGGAATTGTAAATGAATATTGTTGATTTATATGTGATGGATATTATGTAATTGTTTTTAATACTTGTAAGCATTATATATTGTGATGTTGGTTATTGTTTTTGTGGTGGGTTTTTGTGTTGGAGCAAGCGAGTGGCTTGCATGGAGTTATAAGATGGTTTTAATTTATATTGAGAGTGTCTTATTTTTTGAAATCGTGAATGAATATTGTTGCTTTATATGTGATGGATATTATGTAATTGTTTTTAATACTTGTAAGCATTATATATTATGATGTTGATTATCGTTTTTGTGGTGGGTTGTTGTGTTAGAGCAAGTGGGTGGCTTGCATGGAGTTATAAGATGGTTTAAATTTATATTGAGATTGTCTTATTTTTTGGAATCGTGAATGAATATTGTTGTTTTATATGTGATGGATACTATGTAATTGTTTTTAATACTTGTAATCATTATATATCGTGATGATGAATTTTGTTTTTGTGGTGGGTTGTTGTGTTGGAGCAAGCGAGTGGCTTGCATGGAGTTATAAGGTGGTTTAAATTCATATTATTGGGAGTGTTTTTATAGCTTTTTTTTTAATGTGAATTTTATAATGCTTTTTTTAATAGAAGTGTTCATTGCTCATAAATATAATCTCCATTTCATACATACTAAATTATTATAAGGATTATCTCAAAAACATAATTATAAGAATGAATTTCTTTTAAGTGATCCCAATGTATTTTGATTAAGAGACTTAAACTAACCTTTTTGATCACGAGTCTTGAAAACATGTCCACCAACCCTTTGGAGTTTTTCATAAGGCTAAATTGACTTTATATAGAAGTTTTAGAAAAAGAGTATGACTCATGACAATTTGCATCTTTTATTTTATTTTACTTTTTCTAATATGCTATATGATACATTGTACCTTGCCTATTTTTAGGTTTAAAAAGTGAATCTTTCAACTTTGTTAGGTAAAAAACAAATATATATGTCTTAAGAATTAAGGAATTGGTATTGTCCATACATCACATCTATTAAGTTCAAGCTAAGAATTCTAAGTAGTGTGCATTAGGTAGGTGTAGTGGACAAACCATTTGTGTAATAACACCAAAACTTCTATATATATATATATATATAAAATTGTTGACACCCCATTTTGCAACCCGCATTTAACCTCACATGGAGGGTAAAAGGGTAATTTTGCCTTGGAAATATGCATCTTGATTCTGGTCATTAGATCCTTAATCTCATTTCATCAAAATGATCTTGATGTTGTAACGATCAAATCGACTGGTCATAAGCCCTAATCGGACCACCAGATTGAAAGTTATCATCAAATCAAGTTTTAATAACTGAGATGCATTATCACAAATTGAGTCCGACTATATGTGATTATGAATAATTGATTTCAATTAATTATAAGTGTAATCAATTTGATATCAACGATGTGTCATAATTTGATTGATTATGACTACATTTTATGGTGAGGTTGCATACACCTAATTAATTAGATAGTTAAACATTAATTATTTAATGAGTAATTTGTGAAATTATCTTTTAATTAGAGTAAATTTGGAATCAATTAAGTCTTAAATGGGAGTGATTGAAGCCATTTAATGTTAATTGGGAGCTAATTTGGGACCTATTAATGTTAATTGTGCTGAAACCATTTTCTAACAAATGACCTCTGCTCACCATTTTATCGATATCTCTCAGAATATTTTTAATCTGTGAATGAGGTTAATTTTCCCAAAAACTAGACATCCGGGACTTCAATTTGAACACAAGAATGAGACAATTTCGATCAGAATTGAGTCAGATATGATTTTTCGAAGTTGGCTCTACAGGCTGTTACAGTAGTTACTGGAAAACCGAACTTTGCTTGCTCCTTACTCTCATCAATCTCCACATTTAATGCACCAGATTTCCCCAAAGGCTAAAATGAGGTCTAGGTTCATGATTCTTTGCCAACCCTCATTAAATGGCCTTCCATTCGTATTTCATCCACTACTACTATATAAACCCTCCATCTCCTTCATTCCAGGACAAGACAAAAAACCCCCCCCTCTTCTCTTCTCTTGAGTTCTAGTGAAGTTGAGTACTCTTGTCATATCTTGGTCTTCCTGAGACTCAAGGTATTGAGTGAGACTCACTCTCCCTTTCCTAACTCTTCTTTTCCTCCACCCTTAGGACTTCTATCAAGAGTCCCCTCCTCCACCATATGGATCTTACATAAAGGTATAATCCCCTTCCCTAACTGTTTGTTTATGTTGTCATGATAAGAATTTAAGATTAAAGTATGATAATTCCCTTGAATATGTTTGAATATTCTTAATTGTTCTTATGTGTTCTTCACATGTTTTTGGTTGTTCATCACATATTCATGCATATCACTAGATTTAATCTTAAATCCACATAAAAAATATGAAAAACATGTTTGTTTAATAATTCTTTCAAATCCTTGAATTTAGATTATCACCATCCACACACATTCACTAGAATTTATTTTTCCAATCCAAATGACATGCTTAATAAATTGAATTAGGGTTTATCACATGCACACATCTTAAATTCAACATGCAAATTGATTGATAACATATTGGATGATGTGATATGAATGTTGACCACCATAGTCTAGAAGACGGGTTTCACTGGGCAAGGTGGGTGCCTAACACCTTCTCACCTTGTAACATAGCCTCCGAGCTTAGATCAAGGGTTAGTAGATCAAATGTTTATCCATGTAGTTTTCGATTTTTAGATTGTAACTAGGAAACAAAGCCATGTACTTTATCTTAGATTGTATCTAGGACCAAAACCATGTAATTTTCCTATGATCAATGTAAATTCAATTACAAATTAATAAAATGAGGAATTTTTCAATTTTGGTTTTCTTATTTATTCCAATAATTAAATAAGTGGTGACTCCATTGTAAAACCCTTAATCTAAAGGGGGAAATATAACTAGTCGAACCTCCATTTTGAGAGGCAATAACATAACTCCACCCATTCACGTGGGTTTGGCCTAACATTCTATAAAAACGGGCCGGGGGTGCGGTCTCTCACAATAATCAAAAGAAAATACTAATTAGGAGTGTTTGATAGAACAAAAAGGCTGAAGCTTTATGATATACTTAATAATTCTAGCTTCTTAACCAAGTGTTAATTAAGCCATAATTGGATTGTGTTTTTTTATTTATGTATTGTAGAAGAAATTTAATGGTTTTTGGTTGAATGTGATGATAAGGTTCGTGATTGGTTTATGGTGGGTTGTTGTGTTGGAGCAAGCAGGTGGCTTGCATGGTGTTATAAAGTGGTTTAAATTCATATTGAGTTCCATCCCTATGGTTTTGTGGTGGAGCAAGCGGGTGGGTTCCATCCCTATCATGTTTGTTAACCTATAACATATGTAGCCGATAATTGAGCTTAAAGTGGCAAGAGCGAGGGATGAAGAGGAGCGAGCTAGGGAGCAAGAGGCACGAGCTAAACAAGAAGAGGTCCAAAATAATATTCTTAACTTTTTGAGGAGCAAGAGTTATGATGACGCTCTTACCTAGGGGGGTAGTTCATCTTCAAGTTAAAACACTTATTGGTTAGTACTTTATTCTAGCAATTAACCCACACTACATAGTGTGACTACTTTTTTTTATGCATTATTTGAAACTAATTGTATTATATTACACTTGAAAATCTATATTTGCTTTCTACAACTTATACATTAGGAGTTGTGATTTTAATTCATTGGTGTGGCTACTATTAATGCATTGTTAGAAATGTTTCTTATAACATAGTTAATGTTTTTACTTTACAATTTTAATGTAGTATTGTTTTTATATTTGTGCAAATTTCTTATTGGTCGCTTTTAGGGGATTTACTTTTGGCATTACTTGAAGACATATGAGAACATCCTCCGTTGGTTCTAATTATATTATGCTACACTTTTTATATTGTTATATAACATCTTGAGTTATTATATGTGTTGCAAACAATTATTGTATGGAAAGAGTTTGAATTGGATACTTGGGGTCCGTTTGGATACCGCTGAAAACTGAAAACTGAAACTGAAAACTGAAAAATACTGTAGCAAAATAATTTTTAAATGTGTGAATAGTACCGTGGGACCCATTTTTAATGAAAAAGTTGCTGAAAAGTGAAATTTGTGAGTCCGTGAATAGTACACAATGTGCACTGATTGGCTGAAAAAAGTTTGAAAAGTCAAAATTTGCGGTTACTGTTCATGTACTGTTCATTGAACAGTACATGAACAGTAACTGCAAATCTAAAAAACGCGTGAAAAAAAAAAAAAAAAAAAAAAAACTGAAAAACGCAAACGCGCTGGTTTTCAGCGCAATCCAAACGCAGGCTTGTTTTATTTTTTACTTGTGGAATGTATGGATCTTTTTTTATAAATGTGTTGTTGAAATAAATGTGTTATTCAAATGTGAGGTTTTAATAATGTAATGATAGGTTACAGGTTAATATCAAAGCCATGAAAAAATTAAAAACAGAAAATAAGTTTTAGAGACGAATTTTTTCGTCACAAATGTAGTAACAAAAAATTGTTTTAGTGACGACATATTTCTTCGTTAAATGTAGCTGAATTTTGTAAGAAATGGTTTTAATGACGAAAATTTTGTCACTATATGTGCCTAGATTTTCTTAAAAATAGTTTTAGTAACGAACTTTTTCGTCACTATATGTACCCGAAAATAGTTTTAGTGACGAAATTGTTCGTCACTAAATATTATTTAATAAACTAAAGTGTTTATAGTAACAAAATATTTTCGTCATTGAATAGTGTTTTTAGTAAGGAAAAGATTTAGCGACGAAACATTTTCGTCGCTAAAAGTTTTATTTTTTTTTTAAAAACAAATTGGACTTTTAGCAATGAAATTTTTTGTCGCCAGGACTTTTAGTGATGGGGTTTTAGCGACGAATTTCGTCGCTAATTAGTAGATTTCGTCGCTAAAGATCCTTGCGACGAAAAACTGGACTTTTAGGGACGAATTTTTTTGCCACTGAAAATACAATTTGTTGTAGTATCTTGGTTGAATCACATGAACATGCATTGATGCATAGGTGCTGTGGTGCTATGAGATTAGTGAGGTAAGTCATGCATAATTACATGAACATGCATTTGATTGGGATGATGAGCATTATATGGTTTATGAACATTATGAATATGCTTGGCTAATAACATGATGCTATGCTTGGATGTTTGGGATATGTTTGATGTTAATGCCTTGTTGATGCTATCATATCGTGTTATGCTTGCTGCCATGATAGATGAGTGATTAGGTTTTGGGATGATTGATGCCATGTTGATTGTTAGATGTATGCTAGCGTGTGTGAGTATAGATGCAATGTTGAATATTCCTTTAATAGGGTTAAGACATAAGACACAATGAGAGGAAGCCAACCATAGGGTTGGGCGATTTTGGGTGCTTAACACCTTCCCAAGACCGTACCATATCTCTGGTAGTTAGATCAATGGTCCTTCCTTGAGAGGAAGCTGTATATATGGTTCCTAAACCATTGCAAAAATTAGGTGGCGACTCCTCGTTGTGTCCACAATGAGTGTAAAATTCATGTTTTACACCATCTAATAAGAGATTGTCACATTAGTTTTTTACTTAAAACTCAATACATCCTATCACACATAATAACATCTAAATAAACTCATAATTAAATTGGATTTTCAAATGAATATTAACTTTCTTTCTTTCTTGAGAAACAAACACATACATACACAAGAGAAAGGGAAAGGGAAAGGGAATGGATATTAGAATTGATTTAGTGTAGTTGTGTCTATTCTATAATATGGAATATAATTATATAACATGTTGGAATTAAAGGAGTAAAACTTGGGTTTTACAGTCTTTATAGAATTTAATCTCATAAAAAAATATTCAATAATTATATCAACGTAAAAGAGTAACCGTATACAAATATACAAATATAAAGAAAAGAACAAACGCCTGGGCTTACTCTAGTGAGCCAACTCAAGAGACAAATAGGAAAAGATAAAGTGCAAGTCATATTATGTTCTTCAGATTTTTGGGTATGTTCTTCATGTTCAAGATTTGAGTGAGAGTGTTTTGATCTGTTTGGGCTTTTGTTTTTTACATATTTAGTGTTAGAGTAACGGTTGAGGGAGAGGTGGGTTACGGCACAGTAACGGTGGGAATCACAGGTGGGTAAAGTGTCAAAATTTAAACCACGGGTAGGCACATCAAATTAGAGGCAAACCACAAGTGGGTAAAGTGTAATTATCCCTAAATCAATTAAAGATGACGATACAAAAATACATACAATTCATAACGTGCAAATCATATAATCTAGATTTAACACTAAAAGGAAGACTTTATCTCAAATTTCAACAACTCTATTTCATGTTTAATTATCCTGGCGGAGTGGGGGGAGGATGTGGGCTTTAAACCAGAGATATTATTAAACACTAGAATACTATTTTCAATAGATTATCACTTAAACCCTAATTTACTGTTTTAAACTTTAATCAATATATATAGATCAGCCAAAGGTGCACTTATAGAATTGCATCCAATTTACATTAATGGAAAAATTACCATTTTGTTTGTATGCATTGGAGCTAGCAAGTGTGAGGTTAACAAAAATTAATTAAAATACTACTTGGGTATTACATTTTTCAACGTTTTAAGAATTGATATGACTGCATAATATTATGTATGAGAAATTATTCACTTTTATAGGAAAAGTCATTCCTCCTCTCATAAAGGGCATGGGCCTTATCCTAGGTTACACATCGAGGCTCATAACCCCGTGTGAGAGGAGGAAGGACTCTTCCTGTATATATAGGAGTGAATAAATTCTCGTCATGTAAATTGTCACCTCAACACACAACAAACAAACAAACAAACAAAAAATCCATTTAATGATAAAGTGGATTGCATGGTTGACCCAAAGATAGATTCTTAGAGAAAGGGTGAGTGAGTCAAAGTACGCTGATATGTTACTGAACACAAGTGCTCCAATTCTTAAATGAGATATTTTTTACTTTCTGCAAATGGTAAGGAATGTGTTTTTTCTAGATTAACTTGTACGTATTTGGTTCTTTGAGCCTCCTTCCCTTTTATAGTTGTATCTAACAATTATTATTATTTTATTATTTATTAATTACTGTATTTGATAGTTACAACAAAAGAACGGATAATTTGAACTATGGAGGCTTTTGTTGAGTGTTGATGCCCATTTTTTTGATAAAGAGTCCAACAGCAGGAGAAGCTTAACAATATAGGGAATGTGAGAAGGGGAAAATGGTAAAGGAATGAGGAAACAAGCCCAGCAGGCTAAAATGGCAGGATTGATGGCTAGCAGGTCAACAAGAATTTTAAAAAAAAATTTTAAAAAAAGGTAAAGAATAAGTAAATGGACCGAGGAAGCCCAAAGAACGAAGTAGTAAACTGATAACGCCTTAAAATGTATACTTGTTATATATTTATATGGGTGTTATCTCCTTATTACTATACTTAATTTGTATAATTAAGCCATGATTTGCATTAGACCCTATTATTTATTTTTACATAATTTCTTGAATAAGATGTCATTCATTGCGTGTAATTTTCCACTTTCAGGAAATCATGTGAAAAAGATGAGTTTACAGGAGTTTGTGAGAGAATGGAGGCCAAACTAGAATTAAAGTGGAGCTAAAGGACCATGCTTAAATGTCTAAGGAGGTGCAGCTGGAGTGCTTGGGTCGTCAACCATGTTTGGAAGCTTCAAATAAGGAAAGAAATCAAAGACGTAGAATCTAAAAAGGAAAAATAAGATTTGAGCACTGATAAGTATTTTGGGCATATCTCTCTCCTCAAAAATCCAATTGACACAAGGTTAGATGAGTTGGAACCATGACTTAAATATCTACAACTTTCCAGTTTTAAGTTTTCCAAAATTCATAATTTTTAAAGGTCGAAATTAACTCACAATTTACTGCTGTAAATCTGGACGAAAATTAAAATAGTAAAAGTTTTATTTTCTTTGGACACTTTGACGTTAGGGTTTTGAATGGAGGCTGAGTAGAACGAATTTTGGAGAGAAAACCTTGTATTTTCCTTTCTCTAATGGCAGCCTAAACTCTTTGCTAGGGCTAGGGGTTATGTTTCTTCCATACGATATGAATATTCAAAGTGATTCTTTCTAGAATTTTATCAACAACATATTTGATTGTTCAATTAGATTTCTTTTGATGTATTAGTTCTTCCATACTCTCAATAAGTTCAATCATGTTTTTCTTATTGTTTAGATGAATTTCTAATAGTTTCAAATAGAAATCAGGTTTTAAAGTGAATGGGTTTTTCTAAAAAAATTTCTTAAAGTGAATGGGCTACCACAGCAGGAATGTTGACCAACAAAACCCAAAAGAGGTAAAGATGTGAAAAGTGGGCCTAGGAACCCCTGAGCAAAAGATTGATGAAGAAGTGGGCTTGCACGACAAGATCATCAGCCTGCAAGTCCATGGGGTAACAAGAAGTAAAAAGAAAGGTAATGCTATAGCAAGCACGATGAAGTGGTATGGCAAAATCAATAGCCAAAAGGCCCATTGTCACAGAAAAGGAAAACATGAGCTCAGCAGGAAGATGAGGGCTTTTGCCCAAGCAACGCCCAATCCAAAAAAGGATAAAAGGCAGGGAATATGAGCCCAAAAGCTCACACATCCTTCACACCACAAAAGATAAACACCAACTAGCACATATAGCAGAATCAAACAAATACGGAGGCAGCACAAATGGTGTGAAGGCCAGAAAGAAACAAAGTTCAGACGGAGTGGAGCATTCATAAAGGGCCACGGCACTACCTACTTGTACCCAGCCAATACATGGCAGGTGGGCCATGGGTCAAGACTTTTGGAGGGTGTGGTCTGGCGGTGGGGAGAAAGAAGGGTCTATTTTGGGGTTCCCGCTCAAGCTCATTTGGGGGGAGATATCCTGCTAGATGGCATCTCACCCAAAAAAGGTAAGTATGGGCTGGGACCACTTGATACATGCCATAGAAGTAGGTAATGAAGAGGCTTAATCCTTATCCGAATGAAGAAAGTGAACCAAGAGAGGTAAGAAACAAGATAAGCAATTTTGTCTGGGAATGGAGAGTGGTGCAACCAACACATTCAGAGCAATGGTAGTAGCTGAGCAGCTGGCAAGCCAGTGGCCAGTCTTGGAAGGACACCCATAAGGAGCAAAAAGCAGTTGAGGGGTAAAAATGGTAAATCTCACCATAGCGAATAGTATTAAAAGGGGTAGCTGTGAACAGTGAAAAAGGTGAGAAACAAAAGGGAAGTGAGGTAGAAAGAAAAGAATAGAAAAACGGAGAAAGAAAAAGAATACATAGAAAAATAAATAAATAAATAAATAACTAGAGAGACAAGTGGTAGGAATAGAGGCATACATCAATAGACTACATTTTTCTCTCCCTCTTGACAGACTCACTCTTTGAGAGATTGAGGATTGAAGCTTAAACCATTTAGGCCATTTTTCCAAAGTGCGTAACTTCTATGGCAGAAGCCTTCCTTGAAGTTACTCACGTTGGGGATTGGTTCCCTTCTTAGACTCGCTTTTGCTGAGAAGCTAAGCCTACTTTTCTGGCAAACAAGTTTTCTTTTTGTTATTTATGCTTATTGGGTGATTAGTTTACCGTTCTATTATTAAACTGTCTACTGTAGCATTATTTCCATTTGTTGTGTTATTCTGCCATAACCTTATTAAGCTATCTTCCTTCTCGGCGTTAGTCTCATTTGTTTCATTTAGTATTACAGTTATTCTGCCATATTGTATTCTTGCTATAACATCTATAACAGTTGTTCCTGCTGTGGGCACGCCATACACTTAGCCTGCGATGCCTCTGCCAGAATGCGTCTATATTGGGATGGCTCGACTTGTGCACAAGCTGGCCTAAAGTGTAGCCCATTTAGGCCAATCCCAGCTCTCTTACCCTAGACCCACGAGCCGCAGTACAGTAAGAGGGATCGAAACCCAACAACACAAAAAGGCCCACCACATTGAGTTACAAGACTCATTACATTTCTAACGATTATTAATGTAGAGCCATATTTAAATTCTTTTTGTTGTGATAAATGGCATGCAATATATTGTAACTGCTGGCATTAATCTCAAAATGAAGTTACCAATTACAAGAAATATAGGACTAATCGAATTTAACCACCCAAAAAAAAAACCCTAGAGTACTGATAGAAAAGTTTTTGGAATCATATAGAGTAGGCAATTGTTTAAGATTTTTTTATTTTTTTTATTTTTTATTTTTTAGGGAAGTGGGGCAGAAAGAAACAGTAAGGGGGCTCGGGGTGTTTGATATTTGGGTCATTTTGAGGTTAATTTTTTGTGATCAGAATAGTAAGGGTCTGTTTGGATACCGCTTATTGCTGAAAACTAAAAATACTGTAGCAAAATAATTTTTAAATGTGTGAATAGTGCTGTGGGACCCAGTTTTGAATTTATTTTTCTAAATTAAAAAAAAAGTACTTGTGGGTCTGGTGAACAGTGCACGGGACCCACCATTGTTTTAGCTAAATGCTGGAACATATGTTTTTCGTGCGTTCCAAACGCACGCTAAGCCTCCATTTTGATACTAGTAAAAAATGAAAATTATTTCACTATTGAGCTTATTTTTACTACTATTCATGGACCTCACTGTACTTTTTGGTTCTATTTATGTGTCCCACTGTACTATTTCAGCTAACTTTTATCTTTATTTACAATACTTTTAGTAATAAGTTTTAAGTTTCAGTAAAATAGGTAGTATTCAAACAGACCCTAAATGTGGTGAACTGGTGATGGAGATGGACTAGAACAATGTTTTGTTGATGTTTCAGCTCTCAACAAAACAAATTATGTGAAATGTTATGGGCTTGAGATTCTGCCGGCCCCATTGGCAGGAAAAATTTTAATTTTCTGTTGACTCACGACTAGTCTCTCTTTGTACACAGTGTATTGTCAATATAAACAGTGATTGAATTGGAAAATAAAGTTGGAAAGGGATATGACTTTGTGAGGATGAAATTATGAAAATCTAGAGTTACCTTACATTTATTTGATGAAAATAAAATTATGAAAATCTAGAGTTGCTTTCCTCCTGTATAAAAGCCCAAACGCCTCTTCAACAAGTAGGGTCCAATTTTAAATTTTTAGGTGGGAGATAAAGTTGAGATATGTTTCGAATTGATGATCACTTGCAATGATACCATGACAAATAAAAGTTTAATAGTAATTATAAACGAGATGGGTTCAAGTTACACCTGGTGTAACTCTAAAGAGTTACACATTTTTTAAGCCATTAGATTTAAGTAGATCCAACGGTTAAAAAAACACCCTCATTATTACAAATATTTTTAATAAAATCTCATTAATTACCCTCATTTATTTCCTTCAAAACCTATCTCTAAACCCCAAGAAAAAAAAAACACGTCTGACTCTCTCTCTCTCTCTCTCTCTCTCTCTACGTTTGGTTTAAGCTGTTTGTCTCCGTTACTCTCTCTCTCTCTCTTTTCTAAACCTGCGTTTCTCTCTCTCTATCTCCTCCTCCATTGCTCCTCCACTTCCACCTCCACAGGTTGTCGGCAGAAAAAGAAGAAAGAAAATAAAAAAACCAAACCGAACACTGATGAGAGAAAATTCACAATTGTCTTCGATGGGTTGTGGGTCATTTTCCCCCAATGCCAAACAAGATGTTTTCCTGCTAAAGTTGGGTTATCATCTCCGACTTCCCACTCGGCAACAATGGAGACTTAGGCACTACCCACTCATCGTCGCACGAGGTGAGTCCAATTTCCCTTTCTTTTTGGCCAGATGAAATTCTAGGATTTTCATGCCCCATAAAATAAAATGTTCTGCCATAGGTGTTCTTGATTTTTTAATTATTTTCTTTTCTTTGATTCCCTTTGATAATCATGTTGATCTATTTGATAATTACAGTTAAGTCCTTGATAAAATGGTGTATCTTGAGTGATTTTTGTACTAGGTAATTAGGAATTCAGGCTCATTCCTTTTGTGCTCCAACTGTTTGATAAAATGCCCCAATGGAATTTTTTTTTTCCATTTTAAAAAATTTGGGTATGGTCTTTTCATGAAACTTGTCTATTTCCCTGAGAAAAGCTTACTTTAATCATCAAGACTCATTCTTGGACATGCGATTGTTATCATGTAAATTCTTAAGTATCAGGAACAAGGCATAAACATGTAACTTTGATTCGTAAGTCATTTTAGTTTCTAGATCATGCTAGAAGTTATATTTTTTGCTTAGATATGATCAAGATTAGTGGTATGATCATTTTGGCACCTGCGTATACATGCACTACAATGTGCAAAGTGAATCTGAGATATATGTGGTGAGGACAACATTTGGTTAGATGATTTTGTGTTTGTTTTTTAGGCTTATTTTGATGTTAAAGAGGTGGTAAATGTGTGATTGGTGGCTGTTTATTATTGTATTTCGAAGTGTTCTTTATATTTATGGATGTAGTATTTTCGCCCATCCACAATTATTGCTACTTGGATGTGAGGGCCACTTAGTTAACCTCTCTTATTTTGCTTGGAATTTGATTTTGCAGCAGTTAACCTCTCTTATGTCTTAGCTTCAATTTTACTACGTTTCTACTCAAATCACTTCTATGCCAACCTTACTATGGTTATATGCACAATTTTAATGATGATTACTAGTTAATAATACTCAAGTAAGTTGTTGGAAGTATGAACCTATTAGAATTTAGATAAAACTGATTTTTTATTTTTCCTTTAAGCTATTGGTTGGGTAGGATATGTGATGTTGTGGCTCTAATTAGCTTATTTTATACTTTATAGGAATTGGATTCAATAGTGTATTTTTGGTTTGTGCTCAACCATACATATTCAGCAATGGAGCAATGTAAAATGAAGAGCCCTGCCCACACTACAATCTTGGGTACATAGTTCTTGAATGGGTTGAGGAGAACTCAACTCTTTCTAGCATAAAAGAAATATATGGTTCTGGAACTAATCTTCCAATGACAATAATAGTCAATTCTGTGTAATGCTTCTATTGAATTCCTTATACTTTTCTAGACAGTATTTCATGGAGTTTTTTATTATATGTATTATGAAAATGATGGAGTTCCTTTGCCTCTTTTACAGGTGCGAATTGTGCAAGGTCTTGTACGGAAAGGCCTTCTGCTCCTAGTATTGGAGTGTATCAAGACAAAGACTCAAGTAGAGAGGCAAAATGCCATAACAGTGCATTGGAAGAGTTCAAGCCAAGACTACCTAAGCGACAGTGCAGACAGTGCAGTTAAAAGTGTAGTAAACAGAGTAGACAGTGCAGTAATTTAAAGTAGCTATACTACCTGTAGTTTAGGATTAGTTTTTAATTGTTAGTTGTGATTTATATACACGTGTAATGATCTGATTGTTTGTAAAGACTAGTTCCACATTAATTCACTTTTGAACTAGTCTACAGTCGTTCAAACATGGGTTTACAGCACTTCTTGAACTATCTGTAATTATATGTCTAAGTTTTGTATAAGCACACTTGTTTATAGTTAAATGCATCAAATTTACTGGTTTGGTTTGGTTTTATAGTCATCCCAATTGAATTCCCAGGATTGATGGAGACTAAATGACAGTCACAGTGCCATTGATATAGGTACAAACAGTGCAGTGTAGTAAACAAACAACTATGCTAATGCAGTGCAATAAAAAAAACCACTAATGCAGTAACTTATGCAGTGCAGTAAACAAACAGTGCAATGCAGTAAACAAACAACTATGCTAATGCAGTGCAGTAAGTGCAGTAAAGTGCAGTAAGTGCTGTAAACAATGCAGTAAAAGTGCAAAACTTATACAGTAACTTATGCAGTGCAGACTAAAAAAAACCAGTAATGCAGTAACTTATGCAGTGCAGTAAACAAACAGTGTAGTGCAGTAAACAAACAACTATGCTAATGCAGTGCAGTAAAAAAAACCACTAATGTAGTAACTTATGCAGTGCAGTAAATAAACAGTGCAGTGCAGTAAACGAACAACTATGCTAATGCAGTGCAGTAAGTGCAGTAAAGTGCAGTAAAAAAAACCACTAATGCAGTAACTTATGCAGTGCAATAAACAAACAGGGCAGTGCAGTAAACAAACAGGGCAATGCAGTAAACAAACAGTGCAGTGCAATAAACAAACAACTATGCTAATGCAATGCAGTAAGTGCAGTAAAATGCAGTAAGTGCTGTAAACAGTGCAGAACCACTAATGCAGTAACTTAAATCAGCTATACTACCTGTTATTTAGAACCACAAACAAAGATAGATCAATTCTAAGAAACTGTTATTAAAAAAGAAAACACAAAGCTGCAAGTACCCCCTCAAAACAAGAGGTGAGCAGTAGAAAATCTGAAAAAATGAGGCATATGTCCTTAAATAACAGTATTCCAACATAGGTCCTTAAAAACACACTGTTAATGACATTAAATTGAAGCAAAAACAGTATTCCAACATAGGTCCTTAAAAAAACAAAACAAAAAACCAAATAAAACTATTTCATCATGATTAACAACATAGTTCCTTAAACATAGTTCCTTCAGCTACTTAGACTCAATATATATATATAAATTCCACCAAGGAATGATCATTTTGTGATTCTCTTCAGCCACATGTACCTACAGTAGAACAAAAAATGGTATAAGTAAATTTGAAACATGAGATATATATTCTTACAATAAAAAATTCTTAAAAAAAAAAAAAGACTCGAAAAATGTAATGAAAGAACTCACTTTATGCTAAATCATCAATATCATTGTCATCAACCTCTGTAATGTTTTCTTCATCTTGGTAATCACTTCCTTCGCCATTAAATTGTTTACAAGTACGATGATTATAACCATAACCCCCACAAAGTTGACAAGATCGTCTTTTTGTCGTTGCCCGAGCTAAGGATATTTCAAGCCCACCCTTAATTCTCCCACCAGGACCTTGTTTCTCGATACTTTTCTTTCGACCTTTGGTTTGTGATACATGTGGATCTTTTATATTCAAAGGAACAATGACAGAGCAGTCTTCTACTTCAACAATGTCAGCTGATTCACCACTCTTGTGATGCATATCCATTTCATCATCTTCCTTATCTTCAAGCAGTTCATTTTCCATTCCAAAAGCTTTCTTAAGGGTATGGTCTAAGTCTGAGATTATCATTTTATATATATCTTCAGATTTTTCAGCAAGGTAAGACAATTGACTTACACATTGACAAACATGGATGCTTCGTAAGGCTCTTGACATATGATGCTCATCCTCAAAGCTTGATCTATATTCTACACTTTTGAGTTCTTTATTTGCTTCTTTTGTCCAACGTTGTAAGATGTAGTGGCTAGGAATCTGAAAAATATTTTTAACCTGGAAGATTAATAACATGTGCCTACAAACAATTCCCATAAACTCAAAAAGTTGGCAATCACATTCACAAACTTTTGATTCCAAGTTCAGCTTCACAATAAATGCATCATCTGGATCAAAGGAACTTGTTACTTTGTACCTATAAAAAGTTCCATTTTTCTCAACCTTTTCCTTTGTAAAGTGATTACTACTCACCAATTCTTTTTGGAACTTGTTAAATATGGTTCTCGTGTATATAGAAGCAGCTTGATGCTCTATTTTTGAGCCAATTACCAAAGAAGGTGTTTTATGTCTTGAATCAAAGTCTTCCTTCCTTTCTTTCTTATAACGACTGTCCACCGCCTTTGCAAATTTGACCACAAAATCCTTTAATGTAGTTCTTGAGTTAACAAAGGAGTCAAAGAACGCATTGATGCTTTCACTTCTCTAGGTAGTGTTCATTCCTGCAAAGAAAGTATTTCTATTGTAAACCGGTACCCATGACTCTCGAATATTATATAATCCTTCAAGCCATTCATTTCTCTCCAAGCCATAAGTCAATATTAGGCTCTTCCAAGCCTCCTCAAATTTTTCCACACTAGGTGACTCACGTATGCATCTCTTCAACTCACGTTTGAATATTGAATTCTTATGATATATATGGGAAAGTTTCTCAGGAAATTTCTTCTTAATATGCCAAAGACAAAGACGATGAGTTCTTGGGAATACCTTTGCAATAGCTGCACCCATGGCTAAATCTTGATCTGTAATAATAGATTTTGGTTCCTTCCCCCACATTGCTTAAAGCCAAGTTTCAAATAGCCACACAAAAGTTTGTTCTGTCTCATCTTGCAACAATGCACAACCAAATAAAATTGATTGACAATGATGGTTTAACCCCGTGAAAGGAGCAAATGGCATATCATACTTGTTTGTTTTGTAAGTTGTGTCAAATGTCACTACATCCCCAAAGTATTGATAAGCCATTCTTGATTGCACATCCACCCAAAAAAAATTAACCATATGGCCAACATCATCACATTGAATTGCATAAAAGAAATTGGAGTTTTGAGCTTGTTGTTTTTGGCAATAATTAAGGACAGCTGAGGCATCTCCAACATCTAGATTTTTTCCCCTAACATCTCTCAAGTGATTCCAACAATCTCTACTTGTAAATGTTTGGTCACCTACATTGAACATCATGGCAACTTTTCCTGTTGGAAGACCTTCTTCACCAAATTTTTCAACTAGACTCTTAGCAGTGGTAGACATTTTTTTGTGGCATCGGAGGTATGACACACTCTTTGGACTAATAATACCATGATTGTGGTTGTTGTCAAATCCCTTCACAACCCATTTCTGCAACTTCTTATTCTTCATGACCCTAAGCATTGCTTCACATCCAGTTCTAAGACTTGAGCAACTTCTACGGGCCTTGTTTTCATCATCTCTGCTCAAACCATTGTCTAATGCATTTTTTGTTTTGTGCTGCCCTTCACTACAACATACATAAATACGACTTGTTACATCATCACTTCTGGGTGCTTTTTTACTCATACGGATACAGATTCCAAAACCTTCTTTTTTGGCAAATTCTTTGTAAAAAGTTTCAACATCATCAAGGGAGTCAAATTGCATTCCGACATATGGCTTGGATTTCAACTCACAATCACCAAAATCTTCAACCGGTAACTCTTGTTCTGATGGTCTCGAATTGTCTGGGACATCATATAACTCTTCACGTTCCATTTGTGATTTAGTAACTATAAGAACCAATACAAATAATGAACACAAAAAAAAAAAAAAAAAAAAAAAGCAAACATTTTAAATAAAAATGTTTAAAATGACAAAGATATAAAAATGTACATAATCATAATCAAACACTCAAATTGACTTGAAATTGTAAATATGACAAAGATATAAAAATGTACATAATCATAACCAAACACTGAAGTTGACACTCAAATTCAATTTCGACTTTGAAAACATGAAATTTTTTAAATAAATAAAAATATATTCCATCAGTCTAATTACGGATTTGAAACATGAAAACTAGATATTTCTGCCAGATAGTGTTTTTTATTAAATTGCTCCAGAGCAGTTGCATTATCAAAATCATTAATTGGTTGGCAAATTGCTGTTTGTCCATTATTATATCATCATCGGCCACCTATATAAGTTCATGTCTCTTTCTCGCAAAAGAAAAAAAGAATTAATATGTTCATGTCTAGCTTTAGTGATGTCTTTTGTTTATCAATTTCTTCAACTATTCAATAGTGTCAGTCACAGTGTTAGTTTTTTTTAGAGCACTCACAACTTGGGGATGTAACTAGGGAACTACCAACGATGTAAGCCACAGTGTAAGTTTCTCTAAATTTACTACACATACAATGGTTTTATATTGAATATGTATTTTGAGTTCTAACAAATCTGTGTTGCCACATGATTCTTTGTGAACCATTTACTGTGTTCCAGAAAAGGGAAAAAAAAAAAAAAAAACAGAGCACTCACAACATAAAAGAAAGGAAAAATAGAAACAGAGTACTCACAATGGTGGAGGAGCAATGGTGGAGGTGGAACAATGGTGGAGCTTTAATGCGATTTGTACTCACAATAGAAACAGAGCACTCACAACACGTTAATGCGATCGGTTTTTTTTTTTTTTTTTTTTTTTTTTTTTTTTGTGGCGGCAACCTGTAACAATGGTGGAGGAGCAGCAAACGGAGACAAACAAAGAGACAAAGGCTTGAACACCAAACGTAGAGAGAGAGCACTCACAACATGTTAATGCGAAATTTTTTTTTTTTTTTTCTTTTGGCAACAACCTGGAACAATGGTGGAGGAGGAGCAGCAAACGGAGACAAACAGAGAGACAAAGGCTTGAACACCAAACGTAGAGAGAGAGAGAGAGTTAGATGTATTCTTTTGTTGGGTTTAGAGATACGTATTGAATGCAATAAACAAGGGATAATTAATGAGATACTTGTAAGAATGTTAGCATTAATGAGGGTCTTTTTTTGACCGTTGGATCTACTTAAATCCAATGGCTTAAAAAAGGTGTAACTCTAAAGAGTTACACCAGGTGTAACTTGAACCCATCTCATTATAAACATAATTATTTAAACATTATTCTAATACCCGTCATGTGTGAGCCTAGTCCCTTTAATAAGTGGAGTTAAATATGTGAAACTTCTAACTTTTGAAATGGGAGGAGTAAGGGAGATCAGGTTTGAACTCAAGATCACCTAAACTCAAAATCATGTACTCTAATACATACCAAGATTAATTACCAATTCTCTTATAATCAATTACCATATTTTTGTTTCTCCAAAAAAAAAAAAATTACCATATTTTTGATAATCATAGAGGGGGCCAGTATAAATATATTATGTTCTTGTGGACATAGATACATGGTAAAATCAAGTAAAGCTTTGAATTACCTTCTCACTTTTTCTCTCAATTTTTTTTACAAAAATTGCATGAACCAAATGCGTCAACAATTTCCTATATCTCCTATGTTTTTCCACGATGAGGGATAGTTGAGTCCTTAGTTCTAACTCCATTTAAAATAACTATGATCCTAGAGTAGTTATTGGGTATTTTTAAATTATGGTGATTTGGTGCTTTCTCTTCTCACATTTACGACAGATCCTACTAAAAGTTGTCCAAAGATCCGCTAGACCTGACCCACCCGCCGCCGCGGATCAAACCGACTACTCCGACGGTCGGCGACGGATTTCTTTCTCCAAAAACCGAGATCTATGGGTCGAATATCAGATCTCCTCCTCTCAAATCCGAGAAACCTGAACCAACCAACTCATCTGTTTTTTCGGCGAGATGTTGTAGATCCAGTGAACTTTGGGATATTTTTGAGAAGATCTAACCGAGATCTTGTCGAAAATGGCTAAGATCTCACCAAATTTCGGCTGTTTTTCATCTTTTCTTAGCTAGATTCTTGCCGTTTTCCAGATCTTCAACCTCGACTAATCCGCCCAACATTTGTTGAAGCTCCAACCCGCCCAATCCAATGATCCTCTCGGTCAGCAATGGGTTGATGGTGGCTCCACCCGATCAGTTCAGATCGGATGTGTGTTGAGCCCAAACCCGATTCGACCCGAACCATGAACATCCCTAATCCTACTAATTAAATTAATAGTAGAACCCATAATGAATATGTTATGTAATCCAGGAAAAACTAATAATCTTACTAATAAAATTCATAGTAATACTTACCATGAATGTATTACGTAATCCAAAATTACATAATAATTTTCGGTAAGCTTATGGCCCTCTCTAATGAGAGACAAAAATGCAAGTACCCCAAATAACACAGCAAATTTGGTATTAAAAAATTTGTTCTTTTCATGCTTAGGATGATTGGATGACCTCATTTGACCCTTTATTATTCTTCAAAATATATCATTTATGTTTCTTCTTTTTTTAAAGATAGAGAAAACACAATATAAACAGCACAAAAAGCAATGGATCGAGCTGCAAACAAGAAGGGAACCAAAGCTCGGGCTCGGCAACAGGCCAGTTAGCATCACGAACTATAACCTCTCAATAAAAAGAAAAAGGAATTCTCTTCCATAAGCCAAACAAAATTCTATATAGAACTGTATTTTTCACATTCTTACTATTACGCAAGAATATGCTAAATCTAATATTCGAGCTGGCTCACAGCTTGACCAATATCACGGCCTCAGCTCTAAATTTTCCGCCATAAATTCATATCTTTTTTTTCATTGATTTTATCATTGATAGTATGTCAAATTACCTATTAATCAAAAAATTTAAGCTTTGAGATATGATAAATTATTCTGATATCTTATTAAATTATCGATTCCCCTAAAACCTTAAACTAGTAAGATACGATAAATTTAATCATTTAACCACGTACTTTTAACAGTTATTCATTTATTGACATTTCTAGAACTGTTTTCCAAACACCAAACTAAGTTAGAGAGAGAGAGAGAGGACAATTCAGACATTAATTTATTAATAACAAATAAGTTAAATAACAACTATGATTGTTACTCGGCTCAATTACAAACTTTCTTTTACAGCTTTAACATATACAAAGTGATATATGCATCTATTTAGTACACACCTTTATTTTCAAAGACAAACATACTCATCCATATTCTTCTCTTATAATACCAACACAACCAAGCAAGGCTGATATATATCAATATATTATTTTCAAGGGCACTTGAGCCTGCCGCCATGGGTGGTCATGGTGGCGTAGCAGGGGCATACATCACGGTTCCCAGAAGTGCCTGGAGGAACACAGCTACAACGAGCACAGCAAGTCCCACATGCCCTCTTGCACATTTTCTGCCTAGACGCTAATTGACACCTCGCACTACATGCTGCTCCACAATCTGAATTTAAAATTAAAAAAAAAAACATATATAAGTGAAGAGAATTAGCTAACTTTGATTATTCGATCAAACAGTACCACACATATTAACATAGTTATGGAAGAAGATAAAAGTCACCTATTTTTTCACTGGGAGAACCTTTTGTTGCATCTGCGTTCACCTGCATCACTCAACAACATATTATGATGTTAGAAAGTGATATATATAGGCTTCGTGTTTTAATTTTTGAAAACAATAGGAAGAGGAAAGAGACTATGTGAGGTCTTAGAAGATTGCTAAAATAAAGTTTACCATCTGATCAGCTTCAACAAGATGGATAACGAGAAGAGAAATGAGAACAGAAGCAATTAAAGCCTTTGAGATGGCCATATATGGCTGATGATTTGAAGCTAGAGCCTAGAGCTAGTTGAAATTGGAAAGTTGAAAACCTCAATATTTTGAGTAGAAGTGAGCTAAGGGTGTTCCTATTTATAGCAAACGTATGTGACTATTATGTGAGCTAGGCAATGAAACCGAGAAAGAATTAATAATATATAAAAAATGTGGGTGCATATTTGGTAGCTAGGACGGGACATTCTTCATTATGACATGTAGTTTGTGCGTGGAATTTAAAAAGCATATATAGTGACTAGGCAGATAATATCTGGTAAAGACAAGCAATTTGGAAAATTGGAATCATCTAGAGTAGGCACTTTTGTTTTGTATTACTATTAGTTCTAGTATGGTGTACCTTTTCAATTCCAAGTGGTTCAAGGTAGCTTCACTAGCTCATAGTTTTAACGTACCCCTTTTGAGATGGCACTTCTTCGATAAACTGTTTTACTTTACAACCATAAAATATCGAAATCTTGAACATAAAACGATGTTTGATTAAATTTGACTCTATACCATTGGGAAAAGCTATACTATTGCGGAAAAAGTTTTTCTATCTGGCCATTAAAAAAACATTTAAGTGTTGAACTGATCGCGTTAAAACAATTTGAGAATGCAACTTAGGCACTGCTCAATTAATTAATAAAGTCAACAAATTCAGTACTTCTAAAAATAATAGTAATAATAAACAAAATAGAATTATTTTGAAAACTCTAATGAATCTTAATTCTTAAATTCATATTACCATGGATACATTATCAGTCAGTGGGAGTGGAAGAAAAAAATTTATAACTCTAATATTAACACTGATCAAAAAAAAAATTAACGGTTTGATATTTACAACATTAGGAAAAAAGAGATTTAAACCATAGTTCTCCAAGTAAATGAGAACAAACCATGAAATTGAGCTATAAGATTATTGATTAACACCGCTCATATTTAGAAAATTAAGGTAATTGATAGGCAAAAGTCTTATAACTTAACATGCAATTCTTAGTTTTTCTACTGAAAAATGTCCATAGTTCAAATCTTATTTCTCCTATATATTGTAACTATAAAATAAATAAAAAATGAAAATAAAAAAAATAAAGAAAAGAAAAAAGAAGATTGTGTTTGAAACAAACAAAAACCAAAAGAAGTTTTAGGGTATGTTTGGATACCGCTTATTTTGCTGAAAATTGAAAACTTATTGCTGAAAATAATAAAAAAATAATTTTTGAGTTATTGTTCACTTCCCAAACACTGTACATTTGCCTTAATACACTGTTCATATCCCATGAACAGTGTAAGAGGCGCTGGTCAAAAAAAGAAAAGAAAAAGAAAAACACAGAAACGTGAAATGCTGGATGCATCATCCATATCCAAACGTAGGCTTAGTCTCAAAACTTTAAGATCAATTATGAGTTTTAATATTCAATTTTGAAGAATCACCACTTCATTGATTCATTGTGAAAGCCCTTTCTAATAATATTAAGTGTGACACATAATGAGGATTGATTCTACAACTTTTGCTTATTTTATTTGGGATTGTGAAATAGCTAGGACTATTGTCCCATGCAATCTCACTCATAATATTTAAACTTCTTCAAAAATTTTAACTTTCTTAATTTAATGATTGATATTAAAAGCTAACTTTTTAACTATTGATCTAAACCATTGAAAATGTATTTCATTGCGCAATAACGCTCGCTAACGCATTTGGATCTCAATCCCTATATTTGGATATAGGGTTTTTTTTTTTTTGAGAAACGGATATAGGCTGAGTGACCATGCCAGAAGCCCATTAATAGGCTATACTTTGATAATCCTATAATGGACTCCCATATTTCTGAATGACAATTACCTAATCGGTAATTAATGTCACATAATATGATAAGACCTGAGCTCCTGCCCTACCCTTTCGACTGCCACACAGAGACCAATCAGTGAATGATGACTGAATGGTTTGGTTAGGACTGCATTATTGGTGATGTGATGTCTTTGACATGGGACGAAAACCATGCTTATTTTCCTACTTATCAATTTAAATTACCTCAATCATCCGCCACCCCCACCCTACAGGTATACCTACAGAAATCGCAATTCATTTTGCATTTATAAATTGAAAAATGTTATGCTCGCAAAAAAAAAAAAAAAAAAATTTGAAAAATGTTATTAGTATTAATAAAATTATAAAAGGAGTTTCTGTTGTAAAATATATTTGGGGCCCTACGAATACGATTATTTTATTTTAATAATATTTGTATTTTTTTTAAAAGGCTAAATGGGAAAAGTTATAACTTTTTAGGAATTATTTATATTTGTCTATTTATTAATAAACAATACTAAAATCATAATTATTTTCACAATTTTTACGGTACCTTACTACGTGATGAATGGTAAAAATATACATGAACCTATTTATAACTTGCTACGTGATAAGTTATGAAAATTGTGAACTCTACAGTGATCTTAGTATTTTCCTTTACTAATATTTCAACAAATTCAACGTCAGTCTATCAGTCTAATTCTTATCTTTGTTTTTTGGTTTATACCACTGAAAAAAAAAAAAAAAAAAAAAAAAAAATTTGATTCTTTCAAGTAACGAGGGAAGTAAGCTAGGTGACAGCCCCATTGTCCACACATGCAGTTAATAAAACATTGAAACAGTGTCGCTTTATGAGAATCAAAAACGTTTGTACAACAAGTGGGGGAGCCAATTCAGAGTCAGTGACCTGTGAGAGAGAGTACTACTTTCTTCGTAGAAAGCGATTGTGATGTGTTGGTGGAAAATTGGAAATAAAAAGCCTCACTCATATATAGCCACTTTTATCAAACAGCTGTACAAAGTTGCACCACAGCTGTATTCATTCATATTCAGCCTCTTTGTCATTCATGAAGCGAGTGCCAAATTGTCATCATCATGCTAAAATTAAATTTTAAAAAGAAAAAAAAAAAAAAAAGGACATCAATTATAGATGTTTTATAATGATGGGATGTATTACTATTAATTAAGAATGATAACTTTAATTAGTTCATGGTATTTATTCAAAAAATAAATAAAACTTTAGTTCATGGTTCTTTTTCTTTCCTAAGGTTATGACTATAGAATATTAAACATTTTTGTTCTCTTTAATTGGAAAAGGGCGTTATTTTAAACTTTTAAAAAACATATTCTGTCCTACCAAAAAAGAATTAAGAATTATATTCTGAAGTATGATAGATTCAATTTTCCTTTACCAATATCTATTGAATGATTTGTATAATAGTTAATAATTTTTTTTTTTTTTTTTGAGAAGGATAGTTTAATAACTTGAAAACATAACTATAACTTCTACTTATCTCAATTGCAAATAATCGTTAAAAGTTAAGAGTTTTATAACACAATAAATTGTTATAAAAAAAATATGGCACAATAAATAGCTTCGTTTAAAAAAATAAAAATAAATACATACTAAGTCATTTTTAAGTGTTTGTACACAATTGTAAAAAAGAGTTGGAATTTCCTCTAATTTCAAATAATTATATGAATAACCTTTTATTTTTTTTTTTTTTTTTTTGAGAAGGCTATATGAATAACTTAAAAGCAATAAGAAAACAAGACTTTATTATTACTATTATTATTTGATTTATTTCTACTAATTATTATGAAATGTAATATTAATCGATTCCTCTGGCCTACCCTACTGAGTACTGACTACTAATTACTAAACAATAAAGTTGTACAAAATTTCTTTATATTAAAGGGCAATTAGGTGGGCTTATAGGAATCAAGCTAATCAAGCTGTAGGGTGGATTTTTTGATTCAATGGAGGACGTTCCACCAGCAAAATTAAAATATTTAATGAACTTTGGTCCCACATTTGTAATGTAATATATTGTATTTGTACTAGGATATATGTTCTCTTTTTCTTTTTTTTCCCCTTACGTGAGAAACCAGTCATGCCAGGAAGACATGACTGATCATTACCCAAAGCTAGTCAAACTTTTTTTTTTGGACTAACCAATTGTAAATAAGTGCATAATGAAATGAAATAATAAATGAGTCAACCTTGTTAACTGGGTAGGTGAGCCATGCTCAAGTAGTACTTAGTAAGTTACTAGATGACAATTATCAACCTCATCATACTCAATTATATGAGTGGAAGCATATTGAGTATGAAGACACTTGCAGATGAAGAGGAATCCTTTGCAATTCATTAAAAAAAAATGAAAAAGAAAGAAAGAAAAGAGGAATCCTTTGCCCTTTTGTTCACCTTCTGCAAGATGCAAAACGGATGGCAGAAGCCTTAAAGAGGTTTAGATTTTCACATGTTAGGCGTTAAGGCAACATTGTACTTCATAACCATAAAATATACTAAAAATGTCTCGAGTTTTAGTATAGGTGGAAGATGTCCCACCATAATTCATAGATGCGATTTAGATTGATTTAGCCTATTCATTTCAATGAAAAATTTCAATTTTCCTTCTCAAAAACAAAAAAGAAGAAGAAGAAAAAGAAAAAAGAAAATAAAATAAAACGGATGGCAGGAGCCTTAAGGAGGTTTAGATTTTCACATGTTAGGCGCCAAGGCAACAATGTATTCCATAACCTTGCAAGACATGCTAAAAATGTCTCGAGTTTTAGTGTAGATGGAAGATGTCCCACCATAATTCATAGATGCAATTTAGATTGATTTAGCCTATTCATCTCAATGAAAATTTTCAATTTTCCTTCTCAAAAACAAAGAAGAAGTGGAAGCAATATTTGCCCATATTCAATAACTATATATATATATATATATATAAAATTCAATTGGCTTCAATAAATTAAAGATGATGATGGATATAAGATCAATCACAAAATTTGTGGATGATTCTACGTATGTATTTTATTCAGCTCAAGATTTATTATTATTGTTGTTATTGTAAAAAATACAACATAACAAACAAAAATGAAAAAAAAAAAAACAAACAAACAAAAAATAAACGTACATACGTACGAGTATATCACGAATTTGAACAAAAATTTAAGGACTAAAAATAAAGGTTATATATGTTAAATTATGATATATCACGAATTTGAATACAAATTTATGGACCAAAAATAAAGGTTATATATGTTAAATTATTTCTTTATAGTAGCATACTTACATTATCTTAATTGTGTTATAAAAATTCAACTAATTAAGAATTTATTAAATTTAGTATACATTTTTCTAAAAATTTAATTGTGCTTTTACGGAAAATATATAATAGGTGAATGAATCAGATAATGTTTAAGATATTCTTTGATGCATTTACTTAGCCCCTAAAAAAAAGGAATTTAGTACCCGTTTGGATACAGTTGAAACAGACCCAATATCTACGTTTTAGCTTTTTTTTTTTTTTTTTTTTGAGAACGTGCACTGTGAGTCCCGTGCAGGAAGAGAAGAGCATTTTTTTTGCTTTTTCAGTGGGTCCTGTACACTGTTCACTAGACCCACAAGTACTTTATTCAGAAGAAAAAAAAAAAACTTTAAAACTAGGTCCCACAATACTATTCACACATTTAAAAATTATTTTATTACAATGTTTTCCGTTTTCAGTAAAATAAGTAATATCCCAACAGACCCTTAATGTCTCATGTTATTGTAATTTCAAATAATTTTATTTTTTGTTAAATTTAAATCTAGTATATAGGTTATATATGACGATAAGATATAATCATTAAAATTATAGAAAAATCTGAAGGGATGAAAAAAAATTCAAGATTATAATATAAACATGAAATTTTAATATTTAATATAAATAATAAAACACGATGCTAAAATAATAAATTTTAATAATTTAATATTTATATATAATAATATGTCTTAACAAAATAAACAATTATACTCTCGATAAAAGTATTGAAGTTCAATTAAATTGAAGTATTTTTGTGCAAGTATAATACGAAAAAATTTAATAGGTTTCATTATATATAATAAAAGAGTGTACTTTTAGAATATATTACACGTAATATACATTATAGTATGCATACTTTATTAAAAGATACATACGCATATGTAATATATAGTATAGTACACGTACTTTACTAACCATGGTTTGCATTTGAATTTGAAGCTAGCAAGTGAGAGATTAAAAAAGGGGATGCAAAAAGATCTCTGAGGTTTGGGTCAGTTGCAAACTAATCCCCCATGCTATCGGTTTTATATTATTGGCCCCTGAAGTTTAAAAATGGTCCAAATTAGTACCGCCATCTCAGTTAACTGTAATTGACAGAATTAGTCATATAGTCATATAATCATAGAGAATTGACATTTTTATGTCAAGTTCATAATCAGAACAAATAACTGAACCAAAAAAAAAGTGAGGATAGCTCACGAAACTTGCATCATGTCAAGAAGAAACTATCTAAACCTCCTAACTGCTAAATACTATCAAAGACATTACATGGTCAACTTGCCAAGGTTGAATGATTCAACTGAACTACATATTTATATAAAAAAGATTGCAACATTTCAAGCTTACACCACTCCGGAGGGGAGGCGCAGAACAAGTTGTCCACCAACAAGGCTGCATCCAGAGGAAACCTTTACAGTGTGCTCATTATAAAAGTATAATGCAGGAATTTTGCAAAATAAAAGCATGTTACTTACCTTTTGACGTAGTAGTAACAAAAATCTGCAAGAATGAAAGTCTGGACAATTTCAGAGAGGAGAACCATAGAAGGCCACAAACCATAACCCAAAGTAGTCAGCAAGCGGCCATGAGTATCCAATACCTGCGCAGAAGAAGATGATCATTCCTACGAAATTTAAAAATGTATTCATAATAATTACCAATCATTGAAGCAAATATCATACGAGAACTTTTATACAAAAACTCCCCAACAGACAAACACTATGAGGGAAATTTGCATGAAGAACCATAGAGGACTTCTTTTCAAAAGTAGCCATTATAACAAGGATAAAACTTAGATATAGTTCCTTAGATGCAGTACATTAGATTCCCTAATTAAATTCAAGGATCTGGTTGCATTGACCAATAAAATACAATCAGTGTTATCTTTTCAAGGATAATTAAAATCAATCCGCCTAAGTTGAATTTAGTCAGGGAACCTAATGTACCTAACCTAAGTCTTAATCTTATGATGGTTAACACATTTTGAAAAATAAAACAAAAAAACAAAAACAAAATAAAACAAAAATCTTCAGTCATTCAGCCAATTAATTATATATGGTGGTTAACACAATTTGAAATAGACAGGTAAATTGTAGGCTAGCCCTCCAGTTCTTTACTATTTGAGCAGGCAAGTGTCAGACATAGTAACTCCCACAATGTGTAATATCAATAGCTTTCAGAAAAATTGAGCTACTACTTAATTACCAGAACATAAAGAATCAAATAATATCTTATATATGGAATCTATAGCAGTTTTTTCTTTACTATTTGAGCAGGCAAGTGTCAGACATAGTAACTCCCACAATGTGTAATATCAATAGCTTTCAGAAAAATTGAGCTACTACTTAATTACCAGAACACAAAGAATCAAATAATATCTTATATATGGAATCTATAGCAGTTTTAAGCTCCATTATCGAACCTGGAGAATCCAATGCGCACAACTAAAGAACCTTGCAACTCCCAGTGCAAATACATAATGTGCTGTGAATGGTTCGACAATCTGAGAATTGGAAAAAATGAAGATGAGAAGCAAAGTTATATAAAGATTATTACTTTTCAAAAAAATAAAGTTACTTCCTGTGTACTTGTTGATTCTTTTTTACTAAATATTATTATTTATCAAAAAACTAAGTTATAAAAAGATTTACGAAATTTATTGTTATTGACATTATTTTTTTCCCAAAACAAAGCTTAAAGTGCCATGGATGACGCACCATCAGAATGGAAAAACTAATAGTCTTGAATCTATCTAGTTACTTAAAAATAAATAAACACTAATAGGGCATGCGTGTGTTACTTTAAAACATACCTTTGTGTTCTGCATTACCCTTAGTTGGGGTAGCACTGAAACAGCTTCAAGATAAACACAGAATGCCCATAAAATCCTATTGAAGATATGATGCTGCGTTGTGGGATGAATTAATAATGATAGCACAGCACAAGGTAGCAACTGCATCAAGGAAAAACACAACATAGATCAAATTAAGAAAATACCAGAAGGGAAATATCAAATATAAGTTGAATAATCATAATAAATTAGTGCAGTGACCGTTACTATTTGGTAGCCAAAAAAAAAAAATCATTAAGTCATACAAGGAAAATTATTAAATACTCCAGGAGTACCATAAATGCGTACTCCCCCCTCTCACATGAATTGTGGGTCTCACCATAAATTTAATTAGTGAGACCCACAGTTATGTGAGAGGAGGGAGTACGCATTTATGGTATTCCGGAAGTACCCAATAATTACCCGCCATACAAGATATTCAACTTTAATGACCTCATCAATCAGCAAAATTTATTTATTTTTTGATAAGTTACCAATCCATAAAATTTATGGAGGAAATAATACTAAAGAAACATCAATAAAAAAGCATATAAAAAAATTGATCAGATTTTGAAGCTTTGAACTGTTTTCTCAATTTCTCACCCTAAACACTATACAATGAAAAATCTAACCATTTTGAATTATCAAGATAGAATAAAACAACATCTACACATAAAGGTCATACATAGGGTACAAGACTCTCCACTTACATGGGATCTGGGAGAGGTGATTAGTAGACTTACCCCCAAGTTTTGGAGAGGTTGAAAAGGAAAGCCAGACTTCTACATAGACTTGGCAATGGTCAAGTCAGGTCAAGTAAGGTCAGGTTTGGGTTTGACCTGCTTGTATTCAGGTTAAAATTACCTGGATTTAAATGGATCACTATTTTTTAGACCAGTGACTAGCCTACACAGGTTTGAGTTGATCTACGGGTCCTCTCTTTCTTTCTTTTTTCCCTAAATATTAAAAATCGATTATAATCAATTCGTGATTAATAACATGTAAATGACTAAACATCTAATATCCCAATTAGTAGGTTGTCTTTTACAAGATTAGTACAACTTAGGACAACTCAAATCAAATAATTTAAACAAAATACAACCAAAATGAGAAGAAGGTCTTGAATATTTACAAAAAATAGTTGTGAAATGTGAATAATATTGTAAATCGGTTTGTACCATATATTATATCGTACTGTGTATCATAAAATACATGAACACTATAAAATTTACAAATAAAAAATTATAAAATATATTAAGTATATTTGTTGCAAAATTAGGACATATTCAATTAATAATTTATGTTATCATCACTTATGTAATAATTTTTTTAACAAATTTAATAAATTAAAATGTCAATTAGAAATGTACTTATAATATCTACAATCAAATTGTCACACTAAACAATTATCTTTGGGTCAAATGATAAAAAACCCTGAAAATAAAAAGAAAAGGAGAGGAGATAATCAAATAAAAGGGATGAAAACAAAAACAAAAACAAAAAAACAAAAAGATCATTTATGATTCTCTTAAAAATAACAATTAAAAAGTTATATTTTCAGTTGTTGGGCTCAACAAGATCTAGCCCAATCTCATAAATTTTACATTGGCCCAAAATGAATTCACACGTCTATGAATCGAATGATACCCAAAGATTGGTTCAATACAATCCATATTACACATGTATCATACAATATATGAGCACCCCCAATACAATACACATCTTTTGCTCCCAATTCAATAGGTATTGTATGATACTAACAACCACGCACAAAATAAAATTTTCTTTATGGTCTATCACAAGATTGATACAATTTACAACCATTTAATTCGAATAAATTCAACAAATTACAACCAAAAATGTGAAAATGATCTTAAATATTCATACAGACACACAAAGAAGCTTTTGCCAAACGTTTTCTGATAAGTTTAGGACAAATTTGTGTTTTAACAAGTCAGGTCATTGGGTTAAACCCATACCCACCCCACTTCTTCAGGGGTAAAATAAAATAATTGTACCCATACCCTTTTTTTTTTCTCTTCAGGTTTGGAAGGGTTGACAGATTTGGGTCCAATTTTGGCAAGTCTACGTATCCTCAATCCCTCATAGGCCTCAACCTCTAATTTATTAAAGGTTTGAGGTGATTCTTAAAGAGCCAGTTAGGTTATAGAACTTAAAAAAGAAGTAAATTATTTAAAAAGCTAAAAAGAAAGTTTCTTGACGGCTCAACATGTCATAAATGAATAAGCAAGAGCATAATGAAATAGCAATGGAAGACGGCACTTCACAAACTAGAAAAATCAAGTTAAATTTGTTCATAAATGAAATAATTTACACCAGTTCTGGCAAAATTGTGTGTGTGTGTGTTTTTTTTTTTTAACAAACAAATGGACAATTGAAATGTGAGCATACAAAAAGACAGGCTATCTATGTGCTGTGAAATGATTGAGGACTCACCACGTAGTAAGATTTGAAGTTGTCTTTATCATCCATGTAACTAGACTTCAATGTAAAACGAATCATATAGATAACCCAGAGGGTTGTCACCAATGTTGCAGAATCAAGTAGTGTGTGTATATCAAATTCCATGACAAAACTGCAATAGAGTCTAACAGCCAGAAATATAGCTGTTAGTTCCTGTGATTTGAGTGAAAGCCCTGCAGAAAATTAACAATAATGAAGCCAAAAAGGCATTAAAACAATAGAAGGCATAATCTTAACAAGATATATCACAATTTCCAAGCTAGCAACTGATGTCAAAGCAAAATAGCAAAATAAAGAAGAAAAACTTTTAAAATATTTGTCATTGAAAAACCAAATTGTTACTTTTCACTTGAAATGGATCTTTTCAAAATAAAGGCCCACAAAGGACATGAAATTAGTACTAGTGATTACTATGCTCTGACTGACAAACAATTTCATTACCAATACCAAAAGAATTTCTATGTTAAAAGATAGAGAACTAAAAGCGGAAATCAATAGCGGCCATATAATTTTAGAATGCAGCTAAACCAATTGACATTACCAGTGACCAGTAACAAGTGGCTCAGTCGTGCAAGGAAGCACAAACACTTAAGATGGTAATATTACTCGTGTTACATTAATCCAGAGAGTGGCATCTTGAGCTTCTCTCAATCTCCCTAATGGTTGAACCAACCAGGGGCGCATATTTCAAGGCCTCTTTCTTTTTTTAATAAATTTTACAATTCAATAGTTACAACAATGGAGGAGGGGTATTTTATTATTTTCAACATTTTGAACATGGAAGTCTTCGTTGGAAATGCTAAGAGTTACGAATTGAGCTACAAGGATATTAAGTTATTAACCAAATTCACCTTTCTAAGCGTTTTATCAGATTCAAATATTTTCAGTAAGTCTCCAATCAAAATTAAAATCAAAGCTAGACTTCCTTCTAGTTAATGTATGATGGTTCTGAAATCCATAATTAAACCAAATTATAAACCATATTCTAATTTAGAGTATAATATTATATTCCCCTTTTGTTAGTGCCAAAGATATAATAGTACTAACTTTCAAAACCACATTTCATTACCTTGGCAATCACGAAAATTTAAACCAAACCATGAAATTCCGACAGAAAACTCAAGCGAATAAATCGATAAATTGCAAAAATTTAAAATAAAATAAAAAAGTCTAAAAAGAGATTTGAGGTTTTAGTTTTTGTTGTTGGTTACCAGCACATGTCTTCTCCTTGGTAAGCTTGAAAATGAGGACAGAGATTCCGAGAGCGTGAACAGCCTCGGCGGCAACAAAAAGGTTGTCGTGATCGTGAACGACCAGTCGCAGGAACACAAGCGCCGCAATGCCCGAAACCACAGCCAGAAACGCCTTCACCTTCGGCGGTTGCCTTCGTACCCACATCGCCACCGAGTGGATCGGCGTCTTCGCTCCCTTCATTGCCTCTCTCTCTCTCTCTCTCTCTCTCGCTCTGATGCGGTAGTTTGGTATTTGTTCTATTTTAGGAAACTCTGATTTCTCTCTCGCTCTCTCTGACTCCCTTCGTGTACACGTTGGTTTATTAGTTATTTGATGCGTGCAGGAACCGTGAACGAGTAGTGCGTTTGTTTTTTTGTTTTTAGTTTTTAGTTTTGGGTTCAAATCTGGGAGGATTTGTTGAGTTTGGGACACGTGTGGAGGAGCGGGATTTAGTTTTAGTTTTAGTTAGGGGTTGGGTATTGGGTGTTCAACCACTTCTAAGTTGTAGTGCCCAGCCCACTAAACGCATGTAGTCTGTTTCTTTAATGTATGAAAGCAGTTCATGGACACGCATCTAAAAGTGGACTTTACTGCTGCCGCAACAGGACAGATGAACCATCATTGGGATTTTTGGGATCAATATCGGAATGGAATATCCAATTCCAATGTTCATTTTTAACGATTTTGAATTTCAAAGGTACCAACAATGTCCCATCATTTAGCCCCGGTTATTTGGTCCAAGTGGGAGGAAAGGTTCTTCTCAAAAAAAAAACATAGGTAGTCTCGAACCATAATGCTCCGGATTTCTCACGACATGGGCCTTCTAATGGGATTCACGTATGGATCTAACCTATTTTGTAAGAACTAATGGTCTGTTTAGATGGAGGAGGGAAGAAGGGATAGTAGAGGGGAGTAGAGTAGAGTTGGCTAAAAATAAGCTAATTTTGTGCTAAATCTACTCTACTCTACTCTACTCTCCTTCCCTCCCCCTCAGTCCAAACGAACCATAAAAGCACTACTCTAAAACTACTTAAAAATTACCTAAATTTAAAGAGCAATAGAATCAGTTATAGTCAATATTTATAAAAAGTCACGTCCCATTTATAAATTGCAATATGGTGTCATTGAGGTTGTTAAGGTACATTTGTAAATTGGCGTTATTGTTGGTATTACAAGTCTTCAAAAAATGAACCCCTTAAAACGGCTCAACTTAAAATTTTTTTTAAAAAATGAAGTTCAAAAAAGCTAAACATTTAAAATAAAAATTAAATGCGGCTTCTAAATGAGATTTTAAATTTTCATTTAGGCTGTGTTTGTTTTGGGTGAAAATCACTTCTGGAAATGTTTTTCCGTAAAATAGGCTGTTTGGTTGGTCCGGAAAATTGGGTCAAACGGAAATTATTTTCCGTTGACCGTAAAATAAGCCCTCTATTCCGGAAAAGTATTTCCGTTTCTATTTTACCTTCAAATCACTTCCGGAACTAAGACGCGCAAAGGGAGAAAGAGAGAGAGAAAGAACGACTCAGTGGAACGGCAGAGAAAGAGAGAAAGAAGAGAGAGTAGGGAGAGTGAACCGGGTCTGATCGTCTCAGCACCGCGCCGATCGCAATCTCGCCTTCGCGCCGATCGCAATCGCAGCACCGCGCCGCGCCGTCGATCTCTCTCTTTCTCGATCTCCCTCTCCCTTTTGAATCGGGTCTGATCATCGCAGCACCGCGCCGATCGCGATCTCGCACCCAGATCGCACCCTTCGACTTCGCCGGCGAACCCAGAGCCCAGATCACGCATTCAACTTCGCCGAGATCGCACCCTAGGATTGCATCGAGACAGCACTGATCGCACCGATCGCACCGAGATCGCAAAGAAATGGTTAGGTTTTGATGAATTTTTTTTTGTTGGGTTTTGTTTCTGTGTTTATCTATTGAGAAATGGGATTATATATTTGTTTGGGAGCTGAGAAAATGTGAGAAAATGTGGGGAAGAAGAAGAAAATGTGTTTTCTATATTATTTTCAGCAACACAACCAAACACTAGAAAATATTTTCCAAAACATTTTTCCATAATGCAACCAAACACTTGAAAATATTTTCCTTTCCCGTAAATAGCATTTCCGGAAAATACTTATTTTCCGGAAAATATTTTACATAAACCAAACACAGCCTTAACAACCTATTATTGAAGGTGGAACCACTAAGTACGTTTGGTAACTCTTTTTTCCCCTTATTTTCTGTTTTCAAAAACAATTTTCTATTTTTGAGACTAACAACATATTTCAATATTTTCTTTTTTTTCTTCAAAATTTTATTTTTTTAATTTCAACTAACTAAACATATTTTTGATTTCAAAAATATTAGAAAATTGTTTTTTCTTTATATTCCCAAAAACAAGTTTTTAAAAATCGAAAACAAAAACTATTACCAAACATAAACCTAAGTTTTTAAGGTGCTATTACAAGTCTCTATAGAATTTTAGAACCCATGCCTTTATTTTCCATTTTAAGATTGATGTAAGAAGTAGGAATTTAAGTTGTTGTGTATTTGCCATGAGTTGGTTTAAGCTTCCAATATACTAATAAGTAGGAGATAGAAAAAAATAAATAATTATACCTTTATTTTCTAATTTATTATTCAGTGGGTGGAGTCAGGAGTGGTGGGTGTATTGGTGCGGCAACTATAAATGCCATTGTAGCCACCAAATAAATTTGTTGGATCAGTGACCAACTACTTGATTTTCGTTTCTAAATTGAAGCCAGGAGTTTGTTCCATGTATCACAATCTGTGCACCGTTATCATTAATTTCAAGGTAAAGAACCTATACCAATAGTGGTGCCATAAAAAAAAAAGATTACGAGTAATCCATAATAAAGTCAATAAATCCTTCTTCTCAAAAAAAAAAAAAAAAAAAAAAAAAGTCAATAAATCCTGATTAAGAATATCATTAGGCAGATGACAAACATGTTAAACAAAAATAAATTATTATTTTTTTATTAAGTACAAGATAATTTATTGAACAAAGAAAATGAGTGGAATAGGAGAACCTGCCCGTCATCATCTATAAAGGCCCAAAATGGGATAAAGTTGATGGGCTGAAGTCTCCAAATTATAAAAAAAAAAAGAGGCCCAACGAGCAATTTTATGGGCGAGGCCCGAGACCATTAAGAGACCCTGGGCGAAAAGAGAAAGATACATTTTAAAAAAAAAAAAAAAAAAAAACAAAACAAAACAAAAAAAAAAGCTCCAAGAGCATGAACTGGACGCTGCATTAAGAGTCTAAGACCCCAATGCAATCTGGTTTTATTGAATTACACATCTTCATATTTGTCCAGGTCAAGAATAAAGGAAAGAAGATGCAAAACAAGTAACAACACATCAACTTTCCTCTCGAACAGCAATATGAAAAAATAGCATAACATTCTACCGAGAGAACAAATATAACAATTTATCAACCTTCAAAGGTTATGAATTCAATTGCCCCATTTGACATATCTAAGGCATTGCTTAAACGTAGACAAGGAAGAATCAAGAGGACCATGAGGCAGATCTTTTTATAACTTGGTTCTTCTGATTGTCTTCCTCAAGTGATATCATTCCCAAATGAGAAGGATCTTCAAGCATCATCTTAGCCACCAAGTACCCTGCAATAGACCAAGTTTGGAACTTTCGAGACTGCTTTCCGACGTATCTCCCAAGCTTTCCATCATAATATTCCGGCCAGTGGTCTTTGGACAATCGGCTTTCTGCTAGTTCAATGGCACGTCTTGCAATTTGGGGACGTCCAGTCTTGATACAAGCAGCCGTGAGTAGCCATAAAAGTACTGCACCAAAAACATTTAACATAAATTATATCTCTTGGTAGATTCCACGTGAAAACAAAATTGCTCATGTATTGAAGACTATATGTAGAACACTAGTTGTTGGAATTCACATTAGCTTAAGCTGTATTTCAAAACATGTAAAAAGTCCAATAGCTATTTGGAAACTTTCTCAAGCACACATGAATGTGTAACGTTCTGTCTAGATGTTAAGAAAGCTCACCTGGCCAAGAGCCCCCATTGTGGTAACTCCACCTAGTGTTTTTTGGATCACAGCCAGTTACAATTCGCCAGTAATGGCTTTCCAAGGCAGGATAACAAATTTTCAGTGGCATTTCTCCCACCAACTCTTCCCAACGTGCTTCAATGAGATCCATTATAGCTGCAGATTGCTCAGGGGTCGCCAAAGATGATAAAATTGCCACACAATTACCCAAACAAAACCAACGGAAATCCATTCTTGCAGGACTCACACTACCAATAAAGTAACCCCCCCGAGTTGGCATGAAATCGAACACCCAATCTGGAAAAGAATCAGGCATAACATTGAACTTGTTAACTGCAGTGTGAGAGTACTCCTCAGTTTTATAACGATATATGTCATTGAGCTGCTTTAAGTCCAGCCAAAAGTAACTCCGCATGTGAAAGCTTAGAGCATGGAGGCGGTTAACTATTTGGTCCACAAGTTCCTTTCCATCATCATCTTGCTTAAGTAGAAGCAAAGCACACCTTAAAGCCATGAAGAACAGTGCTTGAATTTCAATAGGATACCCGTATACTCCCTGAATGATTAAAAAAAAAATTAACAATCAAACTATAACAAAGAATACAATCTTAGGAAAAGACAAATGTCGAAACACATACACCCCAATGGGAATTCTCCCTGTAATAACCTGGTACATGTGAGATGGGGGACTGCATACATCTGAAGGAATAATCAGATACTCGAAAGAGGTCTAAAAACCCATGTTTGTCAAAAAAAAAAAAAAAAAGTTGTCCTGCTGCAGTATTAGGCTATGACTAATGCAGATATTTTTGTCAAAGAGTCATAACGTAAAGTAGTCTTACAGACTTACAGTCAGTCCATGAGCACAGGTAGGTGAGACAACACATGGTTTAAGCAGAGAGTTGGCCACAACATGACTTGCTGATCTTTGAAAGTTTCTCAATCATGTGATTAATACCAAATGCAAGAAATAACAAAGTCAAGTTCAGAATATTAAGCACTGATCGAAGGCTGGAAAACTTCTGTAATATAATGCATACAAAACCTTGAGGAGATTTTTTTTTTTTTTTCTTCATTTTATGAATGAGAAAAAATTATTCAAAGGGAAACCTGTACAATTCAATACAAACAAACAAAGCAAAACCAAGCAACTATGCTACATACACCAAACATATTAGAGTAATTGCTAAATAATTAAATAAACTTTTTCTTAACAGCTTAAACTTTTGAGAGAATTGGTAATTTAGATTAAAGAGGTTGAAGCAGTTCATGTAAACTATATTCATTTGATAACCTGATAAAGGCTATTTTAAAGGTCAATTGTTGGCCATATCACAAATCAAGAGAAGACAACTAACCATTCGGCGGTCAATCATACTGCATCCATCAGCACACAGCAGGGTAGGGAATGTGTCAAAGCCTTCTGAGATACACAAACTCAAAATGAGTCTCATACCCTTTTGGCATTCAGGCAATTCTGCCAAGGAAGAGTCCCCTGTATGTTTTGTATATGCACGGAGTAGTATAATCCACCAAAATCCAGAATCTACGGGAGCTACTCTTCCTATTGCACTCTCACCGAAGTCTGCAACCAAAGTCTCATTGTTTCTTACAGGGTCATGGAGCACTTTAAAACTTGCAGGCATAACTCCTTCTCCTAGTTTGAACTTGTCTATCCTCTTCTCCCCTGATTGCAGGCGAAGAGTTTTCAAAAGAAAATTTTTGACAATTTCATGTTCCCCATTCATCAAAAAAGCCAGGGCACTTGGGACAAAATCTCTAACAAAGACCTGCCAAGTAGAGGAAGTTAAACTATTTTCAATGCTTAAAATGAAGGTAGTGCAAAGTACTTTTGCAAGGGAATTGTACAGTGTTAAAAAAAGAAATGGAAAATGAGCTAGAATTAGTAACTAGAACTGGTTTTTAATGGATCAAACAACTTCGCTTTCTAACAAATACCATAAGAAAGCTGGTGATGCATAAAGAAACCACTTTCTGCCTAATTGGTCATGTGATACTTCATAACTCGTTATATACACCAGCTGAACCAAATCATTACCCTATATAATGATTACAACGTTTCAAGTTTCAACACAATTTATTACATACTAAAATTGATAACACAGTAAAAACTTTTTCCTGTCACTTATGCTTATAAGAGTGTACAAGTGTGTGGATCAATTGAATTATTTATGTTTATATGAAGATTGATAATTGTTCAGGTAACTGGAATCACCAAACTTATGACTAGGAGGACACAAAAAGACTCGCACAAATAGTGAAGAGTTGTTCACCTGATCATAATTAACTTTTTCGGCAGAGTGGTCGACAGCAGCAATAGTCCCAACAGGCTGCCCACGGAAATGAACCATAGAACGCCTCAAAGCTTCCCATGCATCAGCTACCATGGCATGCGACTCAAAGTAACCATTTTCTCTCGGTGAGTTGAAAACAGACCTTCTAGACGGAGAATATATAGACTCAAGATGTTCCACATGAACTGAATACTCGGGATCTTTGAAAAATTGACGAGGCGATAGACAATTTGATAGTTCACTCATTGACCTTTCATCAAATGATCTATTCCTTTCTATATTAATCGTTCTTGGTCTGTCCAATGTCTTCAAAATATCTTCAATTTCAAATATAGAGCCTGAATTCTCAACACTTTTCTTACTTCCATTTTGGGACATATTTTCCGTGAAATTCACAGCCATTCTTGAAATCTCGACAACAACAATATAAGGGTCAGAAAGTCCGCTTTACAAGAAGTAAACAGTCACACTTCGAAGTAAACCTACAAGCAGTGAAAGATTGTTATATTATATGCAAGAACAAGCATATTGTAATTCACCAATAACTAATAAGCAACGAGATTAACATTGCCAAAGAAGGAAATTGTTAAGCTAGTTCATGCAATCAAATTCCTTAGACACACAACATTAATGATTAACAGGATAGAAGATATACAATATAAGCTTATATGTAATTCTTACTAGAACCAGACCAATATGAGGCTAAAATGCCAATGAAGAAAAACCCAAAACACGAAGAACAGAGACCTTGGAAGAGCCGACCATGAGCGGAAAGAATCACGTCTCTTGCAAGTGTGGCACTTTATATGTGATTAATATTAATACTATAATTAATATGTATATATTGCCAATTAGAAACAACCGGATTTTGCCGGTTAGAAAATGTGACCAAACTGATTAAAGCAGTAAAGTTGTAGTATCGTATGGGACTAGGTGACTGACAAGGTGGTCATCTTGATCTTGAATATCCGATGATGGTGTGAAAGTAGGCCAGTTCGGAATCTTACTACTATTTTTTTTTTTTTAAAGGCTCTCAAGCCCACCAACTCTTGTAATAAACCAGAACTTGTTTGGTGGCATGTACCATGTAGTACTAGT
Source organism: Quercus tomentella (assembly GCA_028535165.1). Lineage (NCBI taxonomy): Eukaryota > Viridiplantae > Streptophyta > Magnoliopsida > Fagales > Fagaceae > Quercus > Quercus tomentella. The sequence continues at coordinate 12,550,339 of JAPQVY010000155.1, forward strand.
TTAATTTGGAAAGCACTGTACAGTCTACCAGACCTCTAGATGACATGTGGCTATTTTCTGAGGAGTTTGTTCCCGTCAACTCTCTATTTCTAGATGAAAAATTATTAGATACTCCCGGAGTACCATAAATGCGTACTCCCTCCTCTCATATAAATAGTGGGTCCCACCATGAATTTAATTAGTGAGACCCACCATTCATATGAGAGGAGGGAATACGTATTTATGATATTCCGAGAGTACACAATAATTTTCCTTTTTAGATAGGGCTATTAATGAACTATATCGTTCATAAATAACTCGAGGTTGGCTCAATAAATGAATCATGTCATTCATAAACAACTAGTTAATGTTTGTTTGTTTATAAAGAAGTCAAGTTTGAAATTTAGTTTTAGATTTGTTTAATAAACAAACAAAACCCAAGCTAAAAATTTTGTTTCTATGAACAAGTTTGTGAGCTATAAAACTCGATACAAAACAAGCAGAGTATATACTCATTTATAGACTTGATATGTGTTTGCTAAATAAACTCATTACACATATCTTAATTTATTTTTTTTACTTTCCTTTAAATTGGCCAAGCACCACTTTGGACTTTAGTTGCATTCTTTTTTTATTTATAAGTGGGCCACGTATGGTCCTTCCCTATTCATCATCTAATGTAAAGTTATAAAACATGTTATTCATTTTTGAGTCACAATAGTTACAAACAAGTCTTTTTATAGTTCTTCACCATCTAATATGAATGTAAAAATTATATTTTAAACAATTTTTGAAGATATAGACAAGAAATGATGAATTGATGGATTTAATTATATAAAATTGTAATTTGAATAATGGCTAATCAGAGGTGAGACTAGAAGCATGATAAAATGAGTATATTATTTTTCTTATTTTTGTTTACTTGATTTTTGGAGATCTAAGCATTTGATAATATAATTTTGTTGGATCTCAAGCTCAAAAGCTTGATCTTCATATTAAGCTTGAAACTTTTTTCCTTTCCCATGAGCTCAAGCTCAAACATTATTTAGGCTTGTTTCAAACTCGAGCCAAGCTTGAGTTTTTAACTTTTACTGACAAGTCAAGCTTGAACATGCACAACTCTGCAAAGTTCGGCTCGTTTACAACCCTATTTCTAGAAGGAATAATATTAATAAGTCTAATTTATATTTTAATAATTACGATGGGAATGAGACATTTGAACTCAGGTGTTTTGGAAACACTAGGATATGCCAACCAGTGGTAGTTCTAGGATTTTTTTTCTAAGGGGGTCAATAAGAAGATACATCTTGGGTAAGAGATGAATCTTACGGTCTACATGGTTTCCTTATTGCAAATTTGTCTATAATACGTACTAGCAATAAAATATAAAACAAACTATAGGTTCATTTGACATATTTTTTCTTAATGCAATGAACATATTAAGTATTGTTGTTGTTAAGTGAATTTTAATTATTACTGATTAATACAATTAACATACTAATTATTAACATATCTATTAGTTTAGGACAGTTATATGTTTACATTATAGTATCAATGTAAGATTAATATTGTTGACAATTATACTATTCACCTTTGTCTAGAATCAATGTAAGATTTACATTATAGATAGTTATACTATACACATTTGCAAAAAAAATATACAATATTGTACACATTTGTTTAGAAAAAAAAATGTAAATCTTATATTGATAGTGCAATGTAAACTGTGAATTTTCCATTAGTTTATTTCAAATTTGTTAAGATATAAATGGGGTTTTTTTTTTTTTTTTGAGATTTATGATGAAAAAAAAATATTTTTGTTGTTGGACTTACTATTTCCCCCATATTTTAGATAAAATTGGTTTGTTGTTGGGCTTTTTTTGCGTTTAAAAAGACCAAAATATTGTTAAGAGGATCATATTTAAGCTTATTTCAAGTGGGTTTTAAAAAAAAAATAAGGTCAAAGTGGTCTAAATTTTATTTTAGAAGGGTCAAATAAAAAAATTATATATAAAAAAAATTGCCAGCTCAAGAGGTTCATTTGAACCCCTTGAACTGTACACGGTGCCGCCCATGGTGCCAACTAGTTAAACTACAATACTCACAGCATAAAATGAATGTTTTTTAACTCTCTTTTTTTGTGCTTTGTGATTAATTGGATAAGATTCATAATATATATATATATATATATATATATATATATATATGCATTTTTTTATACAAGATAGAAATTCTACTTTAACTTAATCTAAGTGCATATGTGTGTGAAGTTCCCACCTGGAAACTTGAACCTCGGTCCTTGCCTCCCACACCCCACAAGCACTTATGCATTTTAAATTTCACATATTTTCACATTATTATTATAAGTATATTTTTTTTTTAATTTTGATATTTAAAGTTACAAATAATGTTAAACTGTGTTAGTTTAAACTAGGCTACACTCTTTCTAAACAAATTCTAATTAAATTATCTTCTCAAAAAAATTATAATTAAATTAGATAATTCCTTTCTTTTAAAAATTCTTTTATTTCACTTTTTATTTATTAATTCTTATTAAGTAAACAAATATAATATTGTCAAATTTTCATGTGCATATTGCACTGGTTATACAAAAATTTCATAATTTTTTTTTCACAACTTTAAGGTAGTGTGCTATGATCAGGGTATAATAAAAGTATTATTATTAGTAGTAAATCCATGTAAATTGATGTTATTCTCAGTAGAAAAAAAAATGTAAAGTGATGTTACACTTATTACAATTTATCATTATAAAAAACTAGCTTGTAAGGTGTTTATACACACGAACATTAAACAATGGTGATAAAAATTAAACTATTGAAGTTGCAAAATTCCTAAATTTACACAACCCCATTTGTATTCCAAATAAGGGAATCAAAACTAAATGGGAAATTTGGTGAGAGGGAGAGAGAGAGATATGAACCTTAGTGAGAATGATAAAAAAAAAATTTTAAAAAAAAATGAAGGAAACAAACAACAAATCCAGAGACAATAATTGAACATAAAGAACTATTTACTTAGAGAAAGAGAGAGAGAGGGGGGATTACTTGCTTTGATTTTTTGCTCTAAAACTTTGTCAACAATTTCATGGTTTCCATTAGAGAGAGAGAGAATTCAAAGAGTTCAGCTTTTGTGACAATCTAGTTTCTCCATTGCAGCATTTATATAGTTTTTGACATAAACTTTTTTGGGTTTTGCATAGTATTAAGGGGCCGCGTTACTTAATGAACCCCCTAAATTGATTAAAAAAAAGTTTATACGCATAAAATATTATTTTATTAGTTTAATTTACTTTTAAATATATGTTTGCACACTCTAACATATATCAGTCCAACCCAAAAAAATTAAACAATAATACAAATCAGTCCATTCCAAAACCAACTAATGACATAAGTCACGTATCTCTCTCTCTTACGAATCTCTTTTCTCTATTTGACAATCAGTATCTCCGACTTTAAGAGTAAAGAGTAAGTGTTTGTGAGTATGTGTATCTCTTGTTATTATAAATTTATATATTATTTGTGTGAGTATGTGTGCCTAATACTGATTATGTGCATTATTTATTTATTTATTTTCACTAGAATGTAATTTGTGTGAATGTGTGTGTATAGTATAAATATAATATAACTTTATATGATTTAATAATTAAGAAACATAGAGGGTTTGTTACATATGTGTGTATTGTTATCATGTTATAATAACATTTTGTTATAAAGTTAGTGATTTAAAAAAATAGTAAAATTAGTGATTATTCAAGCATTTGATTGGTTAAGTAAATACATGATGTATTATTTATATATGTATGAATGGGTGTGGCTCTTTGGGTCAATAATTAATATAATGCATGTTGGGTTGAGTTTTGTCATTCAGATTAAAATATTTTTATAAAAACAACAATAAATAGATAATGAAAATTGCATAAAATAAAATGTTATAGTAACTTAACAAAATAAAATGGTTACACCTACCCACATTGACAATAGATAACGTAAACTCATAATGATTTCAAAATATGAAAACTTGTAGAAGGAAATAATAAAATGACATGTGCTTGGGTGTGATTTTTTTTTTTTTTTTTTTTTTTGTGTCAATAACTCAATATTCAAGTTTTCTTTTTATTAAATTTTGTTTGATTTAAATCTCTTAATGACCCCTAAAAAGAAATCCCGAAGCCGCCACTAATAGTATTTGTATAGTTTTTTTTATATAAACTCCTCGGGTTTTGCACTAATAACTTATTTGGTACAAAATTTTAAATGGGACACGTGGCACAAAATTGGAATCTAATTAAAATCTAATTGAATTTTCTTAGAGCTTTAACTTTAAATATAAACTAGTGTGTAACCCCGTGCTTATGCACGGGTACATTTAAAACCAATCACAATTATATATATATATATGATTTAGAATCTAATTGGATCTACACTCTTCCGTTTTTACACCCAATAATTCACTTATCACAAAAATTAAAAAATTAGATAGAACACATGGCACAAAATTGAATTTCAATTAAAATTCAATTTAGAATCTAATTAAATTTAAACTCTTTGATTTTTGCACCTAATAATTCACTTGACACACAAATTTAAAAATTAGATGAGACACATAGCACAAAATTAGACTCTAAATTAGAATTTAATTGAAATTTCTTTCAGCTTTGGCTATATATATATGATTTAGAATCTAATTGAATTTAGACTCACTGATTTTTGCATCTAATAATTCACTTGACACACAAATTTAAAAATTAGATGAGACACATGGCGCAAAATTAGACTTCAATTTAGAATTTAATTGGATTTTCTCTCAATTTTGGCTATTAATATGTGTGTGTATGTGTGTGTGTGCATAGATTTTGAATATATATATATATATATATATATATATATGAGAGTTATGTTCAAGTAACACCTAGTATAACTTTAAATAATATTACACCACTAATAAATTTTTATTAGATTATATGTTCTTTATGTTCTTAACACTTATGCCAAATATCATGTCAATTAAATGTTGTTTAATATTCGATCCATAAATCATTTTTCATGCATTTTTTTTACTATGATGCATTATTTTAAAATACAAAAAACTTGAAATTTAAATATTTGATAGATGACATGATTAACAACATTTTATTAACACAAAATTTGTTTTGTGTGTTAAGAACATAGTACCGTAACTCTCTCTCTCTCTCTCCCAATATATATATAAACTCGACCTCAGTAAATGAGTAATTAATTAATAATCCTAAAGAAAGTACATTAATATAATATTTCCCTCTCGCTCATGTATGAATAGTATGTCTCACTATAAATTTAATTAGTGAAACTTATAATAATTCATGTGGAAAGAACAAATATCGTGCACATCACTTAATTCTAAAAATACCAAATAATTTTTTCATCTGAATTGGGCCCATAACCTTCCTTGTGAATGTCGTGGGACATCCCATCCTTATTTTTTTAATTTGATTTTTGAATAATACATGTCTTAAATTTGAGGGAAGCGGAGAATCAATGGGAGGGCACTTAATCCTGTTTTTCATTGTTTGTTTATCGATGTACTGCAAAACTTCCTCAGAAAAGTTCTGTAATTTTTTCAGATGGAATTACCAATTAATATTTTTTTTTTCTTGAAACATTACCAACTAATATTGTTAATATAATATTATATTTTCGGCCGGCCAGGTCAAATCTATTATATTACCAATTAATATTGTTAATTGGTAACTTGAAAAGTTCTCTGTGCGCTAACAAGATTCTTTATCGTTCACAATATATATATATATATATTTTTTTTTTTTTTTTTTTGAAAATACCAGTCCATTGCCATATCACGCGATTGCATGATTCGTGTGTGGCTTGACTCACAACCCATGCATTTTTAATTTTTCAAATCTTTAGACAATTTTTTGTTAGAATCTATAAATATTAATTATCAAGAAATTTATGAATCTAACTGGTCAATAGAGAACCTTTTCTTTTGTATATGTATAGATATTATTATATTCCAATTTCTTCCCTATATCAAGGAAAATTTCGAATTAGATCCTAAATTGACGGATTAATGTGAATTTATTCATGCGATTATGCACTCTTCGAATAGGAATTCATTTTCTAAAAGATCCTGACTTTTCATCCTAATAAAGTCAGCTCTGTGCAGTTTTTTTTATACCACGTCAAGTTTAGCCCTTAACTCCTTAGGATATTTGTTAACATTTCCCTAATATATATATATATATATATATCCAAAATAATACGAATAAATTACTTATTTTCTTAAAAGTTCACCTTTGTTTATTTTCTTTATGCAAGTTTCATGAGTCATGAGTTAGAATCATAAATCATTTGCGCAAAATAATTATGATTATTAAAAAAAAAGGATTGATGAGAAAAACGGGTGAAATGTATTTTCAGAAAGGTCATATGGAAAACTACCAATTTAGGCTGTGTTAGGTTCAATGTAAAATGATTTCAGAATGTAAAATATTTTCAAGTGAAAATATTTTCAAGTGTTTGCTCGCATCACAAAAAATGCTTTGGAAAATATTTTAAGGTGTTTGGCTGTGTTCCTGAAAATCCTCTAGAAAACACATTCTCTCACTTTTTCTCAGCCTCCAAACAAATATTATAATAGGAAATCCAAATATATAAACCAAATCAACAAAAAACATAACAAAAAAAATTCAATCTTTCTAAAAAATAAGCACCGGGAGAGAGAGAGAGAGAGAGAGAGAGAGAGAGAGAGAGAGAGAGATTGAGAGAAAAAGAGAGGTAAAGGACCACAAATCCGTGGGTGGGTCTGATGGCAACAAGATCGGCGAGTAGGTTTGAAAGAGGCGACAACGATGAGATCGGTTTGTAGATCGGAGATCGAAGATCAGAGAGGAAGAGAGAAGAGAAAGAGCTTCCTTGAGTCTGAAAAATGACAGCGACGGCTTCGAGCTTGAGGCGGCAGCAATGGTGAGGGTTGGGTCGGGAGTCATGCTAGAGTTTAGGGGTTGATATTTTATGGTCAACGGAAATCATTTTCTATTTGACTGAATTTTTCGGCCAATCCAAACAATTCTCGTGGTGTAAAATATTTTCAGTATTCCTTTTACAGCTGAAACAAACATAGCCTTAAACTCAAGTGGCCATTCAAATTCTCGAGGATGGCATGTTAAAACTTAGAGGCCAACCCTTGGTCACTTCTTTGGGAAATGGACTTTATTGCTTTCCCTAAAAATTCCACTCAAATCGCACCTTTAGAAAAATATGAGTTTTTTTTTTTTAATTAAAAAAAAATGATAGTTACAATGGGAAATGGGATTTAAACCCTAAATGTATCAGTTCAAAATACCAGAAAGTACAAATCAGTTGAGTTACAAGGTTCTTGACAGAAATCAAAGAAATTTGAACTTTCTCCAAAATGTCAAATTGTCACATCCTTTACTATTCTCTCAAATATGATTCTTGCCTCTCAATAGTTCAATGCTAATTTTGTGTCATTGTACCTAAAATTTGCTGGTCAGACACAATAACCCCACAATAACATCTTTGACACTATTTGACTTATTTTTTATTAATGGGAGAAAACATTTTTAGTAGATTTGTGTTTTCTTTTTAAACAAATTAAATATAATATGTGGGTTCCAATTAACTCAACTAGTAAAGTCTTTGATGGTTAAATAAGAGATCTAAGATTTAATCCTCGCTTACACTAAAAATCGATTTGTGTCTTGATTCGATGATAAATAGCTATTATCAGAAGAGGACACCATAGATTAAAATTCTCTCAAAAAAAAATTTAAACATAATCCAAAAGACTAATTCACTGTTCTTAATAATAAGGATAAAGATTATGTAAAAAACTAGTCAAGTATGTGATCCTAATGACTCTATGGGTTTTTTTTTTGGTTAGGTATTTAAAAAAATTATGATCAATATCACATTCTATTTCATAACATGGTTTCGAGACCATGCTCAATTACTTTATTTTATTTTTAAATTATTTTTAGGCTAAAATACAAAACTAACCTTCTAAGTTTCTTCATATTTCATTTCAGTCCTCTAACTTTGTTTTTGTTCATTTTAATCCTCTAAGGGTCCGTTCGAATACCGCTTATTTTGCTGAAAACACTGTAGCAAAATAATTTTTAAATATGTGAATAGTGTCGTGAGACTCATTTTTAATGAAAGTTTTGTTGAAAAAAAAAATTTATGGATCTCGTGAACAGTGCACGGGACCCACTGGTTACTCAGAAACGTGCTTCTCAAAAAAAAAAAAAAAAAAAAAAACGCAGACACAGGGACGTGGACGCAATCTAATTGCATACTAAGTTTCAAATTTATTCAATTAAGGCATTTCTGTCAACTTTTGTTAAAATTTTTTGAAAACAAAAATCTAGAAAATGTTTTTCAATCATTAATTGAATTTTTTAATTTAAAAAATTTGAAGAAAAATTTTAAAAATTGAAAAAATAACTACAACATATAACAAAAATTGATGAAAAAAGCTTTAATTGAATAAACTTGAAAGTTAGAGAACTGAAATGAATGAAAGCAAAATTAAAGGATTAAAATAAAATCTGAAAAAACTTAGAGGATCAATTTAACATTTTAGCCTCTTTTTTTTTACTACAATGGAATGCACACAGTAAAACATGTCATCTAAAAAAAAAACGACACGATGAATTCATTTAAGGCATTTTTAATATTTTAAAGAATATTACGATCAATTTATTTTATTTTAAAGATTTACGATCAATATCCCTTTCAAAATTTATCATTTTAAAAAAAAATGTCACGATGAATGCAGTCATCATGATTTATTTACATGCTTAGTTGGTTAGATGGGAATGTTGTGATGAGAGATTAGAAAGATCTCATCACAACACACTGTTATGGAACAATAAAATGTATTCAATACATATATAGGGAAGTAAGTTTAGAATGAGTGTGGTTGGAGTTATTAGAAGGAAAAAGTTTTACTCCAAAATAGATTGTAGCCTAAGTGTACAACTTCGCTCATAAAAAAATTAACATTGCTACATAATTTGAAAATCTAACTATTAGATTGCGTGTTCTTTATACTCTTAACACACGTCATATTTTATGTCAATTAAACGTTATTTACTATATAATCCATAAACTTACTTTTTATGCATAATTTTAGACTACAAAGACTTGCAATTTAAACAGCTGATTGATAACATAGCTATTGATCTTTGATCTTCTAAAAATTTAGCAAGCATGGAGGATATAAGAAGAAAATGTAATCTAATGGTGGATTTGTCAAAATCCACATCCAATAAAAATACATTGAGTAAAGTTGTAGCCTTATGCTACAATCAACTTTGTAGCCAAACTTCGTCCTTATTAGAAACACCAGGTATTCATTCAATAAAATCATATAAAATAGAGAAAATAAATATGATTGAGGACAAAGTTTGGCTACTAACTTACTTGTAGTTTAAGGTGACAACTTTTACTAAAAAAATTAATATGACCACAAATTTTGAAAATCTAACCATTGAGAGCCTGTTTGGTACGTGTATTTAAACAACAATTTTCAGTTTTTTTGGAAATATGTGTAGGTAAAAAAATGTGTGAAAATACGTGTAATATTGTTTAAAAACTAAAAACAGTAGTTTAAACTTGTGTACCAAATAGGCCCTGAATTACATATTCTTTATGTTTTTAACACACATGTCAAATACGTACCAATTAGATGTTATTACTTATTACTATCTGATATGTAAACTTATTTTTTATGCATAATTTTAGACTACAAAAACTTGAATTTTAAACATTTGATTGATAATATAGCTATTAATTTTGTATCTTGGAAATTTTGCAAGCATAGAGGATATAAGAAGAAAATATAATCCAATAGTGGATTTATCAAAATTCATATCCAATAAATAGATATTAAGTGAAGTTGTAGTCTTAGGATACAATCAAGTTTGTTGTCAAACTTTGTCCCATGTCTAATTAACTAAACAAAACTTATTGATATTTTAATACTTAACTTTAACCTATCCAAAATAAAAAAGAAAAAACTTAAACTCTGTCTCACTTTCTGTATAAAGTTCAAGGAATATTCAGCCGTCATAATCTATAAAACAAAAACATACCCTATTAAACTTTTTGAGAAAGTATCCTTCAGGGACAGAGTCAGGACTTGAAGTTTGGGGGGGGCGGTTGTGACCGTTGGCTTTACTGCTTCTTAGCTACTAAGGTTTTTTTTTTTGAGTTTTTGATGCATGCGTCTTCTACTAGGTAAAAACACAATTATTTTTGTTTAAACTTTTTAAAGGGCTGGTTGTTTGTTTTAAGTAAAATTGATTAATTAGGCTTAATTATTTTTAACTTTACTATCGGTAATTTTTGTTATTGTGCTAATTTTTTGGGTTTATATATTTTGTTTTAAATTTTAGATCAATAAATTTTTTTAATGGCCTTTAAAATGAGAAAAATGCTAGAGCTACAAATTTTTTTACAAATTGCTAATATGGTGAGTGGTTATTGGTAAATAAAAAAATGATGTAAGTGGTGGGTCCAAATGCGAACCAATAAGAATTTGTATCTCAACGGTTTGTAAAAATATTGCAAATAAGTTTGTGCATGTAACATTACTCTAAAAAGAATCAATGATATTGTTAAGGGGGGAAAAAATGTAATTTTATTGAACAAAATTGCTAATATATATATATATATATATATATATATATATAATCGAAACCTCTAAAACTCTCACAATTTTCCACGTCAGCACAATATTTAAATAAAATTATTATTTTATTTAAATTTAATTTAATTTTTGTTTAGTTCAAACTTAACAATGAGTAAAACTCTATCTTTTTAACAAATCCAACTTAAACTCAAATTCATCATTATTAATTTTTGTTTAGTCATCATTATCATTTTTTTTAAACTACATAATGCACAATATTTAAATAAAATTATTATTTTATTTAAATTTAATTTAATTTTTGTTTAGTCCAAACTTAACAAAGAGTAAAATTCTATCTTTTTAACAAATCCAAATTAAACTCAAATTCATCATTATCAATTTTTGTTTAGTCATCATTATCATTTTTTTTTTAACTACATAATGCACGTTTGTGTACCAACACAAACATAAAGCCTTTTAGGTTTTCTTTCTTTCACAGAAAGTCATAAAAACCTCACTATACGGCACCAAGCCACCAACACATGTATTAAAACTCATTAGTATCTCTGCCTCTCTCTCCCCTCTCTTTTAGGTGAAGGTTGTTTTTCCACTCTCCCTCTTTGTTTTCTCTTGGTGTTTAAATTTTAGAAATTATTTGTTTAATATTTCTTGGAATTATTTATATATAGATTGCTTTGATTGCCCTCTTCACTAAATTTGATTCCCTTTCTCTCTCCTCCGCATCCTCCTTTTGTAAGTTTATCATATTTTTTAATGAATTGTTGGTTTAAATTTTTTTTTTTTAATTTAGGTTTTGAACGATGAAATAGACTTTGCAAAGTCTTACTACTTATTGTCCATAACCAACAAGAGATACAGTACATGAGCCGTGGGTCCACAGCCCTGAGATGTTCTTCTTTTCCACTATAGTCTCTTTTTTAGTTTTTATATTATTCATAGGTTTTTAGACATCTATATTAATTGAGATTTATTTGATTTTAGGTCTTATTCTTTTGTGGAATAATAGATCATGGATGGTTCATTTTATTTAAATAAAAGTATTTCAACTTAAACTCAAACTCATCATTATCATTATCATTTTTTTAAAATAAAATTATTTTTGTTTAATACAAATTTAACAAGGAGTGAAACTCTATCTCTCTGACAAGTCCAACTTAAACTCAAACTCAAACATTGATAATTTAATCATGAACACTATAAAAGTAAAGCAAATTCCAATTTTTTTTTTAAGCCGAGAAGACATATGAGCTCTTCTTATGTTATTTTTTGTAAGAGCAATGACTTATTCATCAAATTGTAATACAAATTGAAGTCATACAAGAGCAAATCATGCAATGATGTAGTTTCTTAAATTTTTTATAAAATTATTTTAGTCTACTTCACAAATAGGTAGGTTGCAAATCCCAATATATTTTTTTTAAAGCCGAAAAGACATATGAGCTCTTCCAACTATGGCGAATTTGAAGAAGAGAGGTATTGGAGAGAATGATTTTTGTCCTTGTTGTGGAAGAAAGGTGGAGTCAATTTTTCACTCTATCATTCATTGTGAAATGGCGAAGAGGGTTTGGGATTGTTGGCATATCCATTTTGATGAGATTGGGCAGGAGCTATATGATGTTTCTGATGTTGCGCTGCAAATCCTTGATAAAAGAACAGTCCGAGATCTTGAAATGTTTTTTGGCATTGCTTGGTCGATATGGTATAACAGGAATTCAGTTGTTTTTTAGTCAACTTGTAGATTGCCAAGCCATATTTGGGGTCTTGCCATTAGATATCTTCATGAGTATAGGACGGCAAGGGTGGCGTTGAATAAGAAACAAGATGCTGAAAATGGTGGGTGGACTCCTCCACCTCCTGGAGTGTTCAAGGTGAATGTTGATGGGGCGACATCAGTGGATGGGAGAAACTCTAGTGTTGGGGCTATCATTAGAGATTCTTGTGGGGCAGTTACAGTAGCTTGCTGTAAATATTTCCAAGGCCATTTTTCAGTAGCTGAAGTGGAAGCTCTTGCTATGGAGGTTGGGATTTTACTTGCTCGTAACATGAAGATATCTCAAGTTATAATTGAGTCAAATGCTGCATCTACTGTTAGTGATATTAATGCGAAGTTTGTGGATGGTAGTCTCGGCCATTTGTATCAAGGAATTCTTGCTTTGCTAAGTTCTTTCTCTAGTTGGAAGATCAAACATTTGAAAAGGGAGTACAACAGAGTTGCCCATGAGCTAGCTCATATAGCTAGAGGTAGTGAAGCTTCTCAGGTGTGGGTGGGGGTTTCTCCTCTTGTTTTGCTTGAGTTGATTCAGGCTGATTGTAATGGGTAGTTTCTTGCTTGTTGTTTCTGTCATCTTTGTTGTAATCCAATTTCGTTTGTTTGGTGAATACAAGTCAAAGCTTTGTATAAAATAAAAAAAGAGCAATGACTTATTCATCAAATTGTAACACAAATTGAAGTCATATAAGAGCAAATCATGCAATGATGTAGTTTTTTAAATTTTTTATAAAATTATTTTAGTTTACTTCACAAATAATTAGGTTCCTATGCATAGCATAGGTTAGCAACTAGTGTGTACATATATATATATATATATACACTATATTTTTTATTAAAAAATTTGGGGGGGCCAATATATGCCTTCGTCCCTTTTAAACTTGGAAAGCCAACTCAACGCATCAATTAAACAATATAACATATCTTTCATGTAAAAGAAAATTCTAACAATGAGCCTTTAATTACCATAAAATAATAACAATGAATAATTAATATATAAGAAGCTATCATACCAGCCACCAAATTCACTTTTCTTTAACTTATCTTAATTTGTTAATTGTTACTTTTTAAAAACCTTAAGATCTAATATTTTTTTTCTTTTTCTCTTGAAAACAAGAAAACGAAAACAGTTACTAAACCTGGCCTAATTTTTTTTTACTTTCAAAAATTCTAGAATTTAATTTAATTTTTTACACGGTAAAATATAATTGTTTTCAATTTCTAAAATAGGCCACTAGCCCACCACATATTTATCTTTAGAATCGTACCCGTGTCTCCCTCTTATCTCAAAAAAAAAAAAAAAAATCGTACCCGCGGGCCCACCTTTTGTTCCACAGTCGTATAGATTTCACAAAAATCATGGGCCCAAAAACAAAAGCCCACAAATCATATACGAGCGTTGGCTTTTTTTTCCTCTTAAGTACGCCCTAGTTGACCGTTGCAAACCCTTTTAGATTTCTTTTCAATTCAAATCACAACGGTCCTTTTATCAAAAAAAAAAATCATAACGGTCCTATTTTGCTTTCCGCTTCTGAATTCTGAAAGATCCAAACTTTCTTCTTCTCCTTCTTCTTCGTCTTCTTTATTATAGTTCTTATTCTGCGATTCGCAATGGTTACGAAAGAACTCTCTGAAATCTCATCCGATAGGCAAAAATGGGACAAGATTTTCAACGGTCTGGTGCGAATGTTGAAGACCCAACAAACACAGCTGGTGACCCTCGTCAACGATCGGAAAATCCTCGAAGATCGTATCAAAATGCAACACGAACGATGGGTATCCGATATTAGCCTCTACGAAGATCATATTTGTGAGGTAATTCCTTTCATTTCGTCCAAGATTTGATTTTTTTTTTTTTTTTTTTTTTTTGGGAAATTAGGGTTTTCGAGAAATTTGGGGTTTGGGGTTTTGGGAGACCAAAAATACAAAATTTGAGGTTTTTCTTGTAATTTCTTCTGTAGTTGAAGGGGGATTTGGTAATGCAAGAGAAAACACACTCGCTCGAGATTCTTAAATCAAATCTGGTTATGAGTTTGAAGCACAGAGAGGCTTTTCTTGAGAAATTGATATCAGGTTAGTAATTTTTTCTTCTTCTTATTATTATATGTTAATGGGGTTTTCTTGCTTTATTACACAAGCACAAATTTTCTGGCTTGTTGTGGCAGAAAAATAAAATTATAAAATTAGTGTTTGGAATGTACCAGTTCTATTGTCTCTTCCTGTGATTATTGAGAAATTAAATGCAACATTAATATATTTTAGTTAACTAATTTAGACTTGGAATGGAAAAATAATAACTATATACTCTTTGACAAACATAACTTTTTTGGCTTTTTGTCTTTCTGTGCCTACTTAAATTGACATGGGTTTTACTTGAATTGAATGGAACAGACACCCACACACACAAACAGAATGGTTCATTCTAAGTTATGATAGGCACAAGGCCTATTGTATTTAATTCAAGTTTGATAAAAACACTAAGTAAAGTTACTTTAAAAATTGAGTCATAGTTTAAACTGCTGTGTCCACCACATTCACATGTGTTATTCCATAGACTCTTGGATTTATCGCTCTCCTTATGTAATGATTTGCGAATCTTTTATTTTTTGGAGTGACTTTCTTCTTTAATTTACAGTGTGGTAGGTGGTGAATTGTGATAAATGTCAGGTCTTGTGCAGTATACCGTTTGTGGGTTTGAGATTTATGTCTATTGTCTTGAGTATGCTCCATGTGCATTTCCTTTTCTTTTATTGCAGAAGATGCAGATAGCGAGTTGGAAGATTTCAAAGCGTTGCTGGACTATGTTTCTCTTAAATCCCCAAAGGTATGTTCTGCCTTAATATTGTTGAAATATATTTTGTATTTTCTGTTTAATGTTGTTAAGGGGTTCCAATTTTCACAGGATCTTTCTCTGAGTAAAGGAAGTGATATGCCGGGAGGAGAGCGGCATTCTAAGAAATTGGAAGCTGAAGTAAGGAGGTTAAAGCATGAATATGAGAAGCTTGCCTCAGAGAAGAGTTCTGAGATATCTGCACTGTTGGCGGAGAAAAATTTTGTATGGAATCAGTATAAAATACTGGAAAATGATTACACCAGTAAATTAAAGAGTGAGCATTCTGAAGTTGAACAAGCAAATGAGAAGGTGAAGAAGCTTCTTGCCAGTATGGAGCAACTGCAGTCACTGAATGATGAAAAGGATGAAACAATTGCAAGATTAAAAGATAAAGTGAAGTTGATGGAGGCTGACTCAAGTAAGTTGAATGAAGAAAATTCGAGACTCTCCAAGGAGTTGGAGTTGTTAAAAAAGTCTAGAAGTGCTCCAGTCACACCCGTGTTAAATCGTTGTCCGGCAGGAGCAAGACCTTCTTGTTTGAGAGACAAGAACAACAGCAGGGATAGAAGTAATGTTATTGTCAAAAAGGAATCATCCGCTGTACAAGCCCCTGGTTCTGCAAAGGACACTGAAAAGGTACTCAAGAATTAGTTTTCCTTGCCACATTGTAGCTATAATTTGTATATCTTGCTGCAACTGCTGGATAATCCTTGGCCCAGTGAAATATGATGTTTTCATCTGCTTCATGTGACACAGAAACCTTTCACTGCAAATGTCATAGATAATCATGATTATAGCTGACTAAAAGCATTGTTTATTGATTGCTTGTGAAGATCTAGTTAAAATGTTTTGAGTTAAATAGCTCTCACTAGCAAGAAAAGGTTATGGTGCATGATACAAATTCCTACTTTGAATAAATTATATGTGAAGCAATTTGACAATACCTTGTAATATCCTGAATAAAAACTGCAATCTCTGAATTTAAATAATTTGTTTAGAAAGTTTAAAGGTTAAATAACCTGTTTAGAAAGTTATAAACTTTACAGTGCCCAGTCACTCATCTTTTTCTTAAAGTATGATGAGTACCTATCTTTTTCTCTAATTCATTGACATTTATGTTTGTGATTTGTCCATAGGATGAGGCTCAATATGTCATATGTACATGCATGCTGGCATACATAAAAAAATAATAGAAGATATTTCTATTCTTCCTATTTTTAAACAACATGAAAAGTTACCATACCCCAACCCCTCTTTCTTTTTTGTCCAGGGAAGCAGAGGTTTAAAGAGGAAAGGTGTTTATTCTGCTCCCATTTCAGAGCTCCCAAAATTGTTCTCATCCAACTTCAAGGTTCCCAAGCTGAAGACACGTGCTAATGAAAATATACCACTATTTCCCCAGCTTTAAACTGAAAAAGGTAGCTAGTCATACTTGTATGTGTTTGTTGAGGTTCACTAGTGGGGCTACTGTTGTAATTCTTATATTCTTTTGCTTTCTATGTAATTTAGCCTTTAGTCTAGGGAAAATTTTTTGTTCATATCTTCTAATGAACGTAATGTAGATTCATCTGTTAATATTCTTTCTTCTTTTTCTCTCTTTGATCTCTTTTGGTCATTCTTTCTACTTCCATAAGTAATTCCTGATTTTATAAATGTCGTTCAAGTGGCAACGCCCAGTTAGTTGCTATTACAAGAGTATTTTTCTGACATGTACATGTCCTGCTTCCCAATCTGGTACTAGAATTGGGTCTCCAAACGGAGTTTTCTTCTGCTATGGCTTAGGTCATGTTTCTAGACTCCTGATATGTTTGAAGTGGTGCCTTTTAGATTTGAGAGAGTCTAGGGCAACTTTTACAACAGTTGACTGTGAATGGTAGAGAAAAAGTGATGAATCGATGCGAGTGATTGTTTACTAATCACAGTTTAACAACTTTAGCAAATTATGATAAATTGTGCGGTCTTTTTTAAAAGAACGCTTAAGATTTTTGGGACTCATATTCTTTGGAGAAAGTTTCTTTTGAGACCGGCTTATGCAATGTCTTCTTGCATTTGGTGGGTCTCACACACTTGTGGGACCCATGTGTTGGAGATTGTCTCAAAAGTTAATTTTTCATATTCTTAACAATGTTAACATAGTGGACTATGGAGACCCAACTCAATCTCAATCTATACATTCACTCAGAGAAATGCATGTTTTACTTTTGATTAATCATTAGCAAATTAGCAACTCCATTTAACCTGCATGGGTTATGGCGCTGATTGTATCTAGGCTATGCTCCAAGACTTCGTCATTGCATCATAGTTTGTGATGAAGAAGCTACTGACTGGGACCCAAATTGAATCTTGACTCCATGCTCTAAAAGGGGTTTCATGGATAAACGATAGGAAAGTTTACTACTTTCTTTGCCCCCCAAATCAGACAGATATCTCAATGATTTATCTTTAAAGAAAACTAAATTATGTGATTTATCGTTTGTAATAAAGTCCTTCAATCACTATATATTCTCACCAATCATTACAAGGGACAGACCATTAACACTAACTAATCTTTTACTCGTCTAGAATATCAAGAACTAGTAACACCATAAAATTATAGGTTCTTACATCTTAATTAATTAATTAACACATTTTGACTTTCTAGGCCATTCAATGCACTCTTAGAACTAGTAGTATGACCCCCAAATTGGTGGCCACCACTTGGAATGAAAATAAGGCTGGTAAGAGACCATAACCAAAAGCAGAACCAGCAACAAAGCCAGGGGCCAAGGCAAGCTCTGAGCTTGATGAACAACAGGAGTCTTTGTAATTGGGGCAATAATTACAATCCTTCCATATTTGGTGACCGAGTGCATGACAAAGATTAGCAGCACAGGCAATACGAAGAGGAACATCTTAAAGTTGATGAGGTTTTTGTGCATCTGTGACTTGTAGCCTGTGTAAGAGGAGAGCACCATTAAAAGAACAATGATACCAGCAATAGCAAGTAGAGGCATAGGAGGTGCAGACACAGAGGCTAGTGTTTGCTCTGTCCACCCTTGCTTCCATCCCCTTCTTTCCCTAAAAAACCAGCCCATCTTTCTTTCTTTCACTCACTCAAAGCTTTTTCTCTAGCTTGTTGCTTCTCTTATTGTGAGAATGGGGTTTATTAATATAGTGGAAGTGATGCAAAGGTTGTTTCTTTGTTTGCTTTGGCATAAATTCTGGCGTTTAGATTCCATCCCCAACTGACCTTCTTTTTGGACATGCCCATCGCACTGAGTTGGAATTGATACCCAATATACAGCTTCATTGTCTTTTAATTTTTTTTTACTTAAAGACGAATATAGAATGAAGGAATATATTGTTACTTTTTTTTTCTTCTCTATTATTTCATTTTTTAAATTTATTTTCTTCAAATCTAAGCCTTGATTGGTGGAAGGTTTGGAACTTAAATGCTACTACTAAAATTTTTCAACCTCTTTATAAATCTATACTAATAATTAAATAAATCAGTATATAACTATATATTATGCTTGTTGACACCACCACCTAGTTCGAGTGATGGGCATTGTATACAAAGTGCAAAAGTTGGGTATGTTTAGTAACTGTTTTTTCCCCTTATTTTTTGTTTCTAAAAACAATTTCTTATTTTTGAAACTAAAAAACTTGTTTGGCAACCCAAAATGAACATAAAACAAAAATTGTTCGCAAAATTCAATTTGTGAAGGAAACTGAAAGCAGAAAAGGCTGTTTTCAGTTTCTAATTTTCAAAAGTCAATGAAAACACGCAGTTAATTTAATAAATTTGTCTTATTTAATGAGTTAGTATTAGAGTTCAAATCCTAGTAGCAACATATTTTAGTATTTTTTATTTTTTTCTTCAAAAAAACTGTCTTTTTATTTTCAACTAACCAAACATGTTTTTTATTTCAAAAATACACAAAAAAAAAATAAAATTGTTTTTTCTTTATATTCCCAAAAACAAGTTTTTGAAAATAGAAAACAAAAACTATTATCAAACATAACCTTAATTTCAATAATGTTTTCCATGCATCTTTTAAATTCAATCATACAATATGCCTTATACCTAAAGGATTTGGGTGTTGTCAACCAATTGAAGAAACTTCAATAACAGCATGGAATATTAATTACACCCACGTGGGCTAGGTGGATTGGTTGCCAGAGTACTAGGTGGTTCTGGTGGGGTTGTGAGTCTTGTGACTTGTGTGGCGATAGAGAGGAGGAGGAGGAGAAAAGAAAACATTAAAACAAATCAAATAGTTTTTAAGATAAACATTTAATATTTTTACTTTAAATAATTATTTTATTAAAATAAATCAGGTGTCCTAATTCTCAAAAAAAAAAAAAAAAAAAAAAATCATGTGATCCTCGTGAGATGCATTTTCCATCCACTCCTGTGAATAGAATAGTAACAAAATGACCAATTTAAACATTTCTCAAAATTTTAGATTTTTTTAATCTATAAATTTATTATTTGAAGTTAAAAGAACTAGTCACAAATCCACGCAATATGTGGAAAAATGTAATATAATTATTATATATAAAAGAATGTAATGTAAAATTTGTAGATTAAAAAGTACATGCATTATTTAAAAATATATTATTTGCATTTGTTATTTGTTATTTTTCTTGTTTCCAGAAACTCCGAAGAAATCATGGCAATATATTATGACATAATCAGAACTAGATATAGAGACCACTAGTTGGTAATGAAAATAGCTTTATTAACTGAGTTCACCAAAACAAGAACCTGTTGGGGAGATAAACACCTTGGTGAGCTTTTTTGAGTAATTAATATAACATATTGAGACACATTTTAACCCAAAAGGCCTAAGCCCAATGGATATGTGCTCAATTATGTTATACTAACCACTCATTCTTCTCATCTTTATTCAATGTGAAACTTCACTCACACGTGTAACCCAACAGAACCAATTGAAACTCAACCCTTTATGAGACAACAAAGTCATCTATCTCAGTGTTCCAAATAATACAATAGAAAAGTATAAGGTGTAAAACTTTGGTAAAAAAAAAGAAAGCAAGAAAAAATCAAGCCCTCAAAGTGACCAACTCTGATTTTGAGAAAGGTGAAATCTCAGTGTTCCTATAATAGAAGAGAAAGTATGAGGAATAAAATTTTGCTAAAACAATAGCCAGAAGAAAATCGGCCCTCAAAGTGACGAGCTCTGATTTGGAGAGAGGTGAAAACAACCTTGGTTGGATCCATACCCCTTCGACTCTTTGAGTTAACGGCTTTCAAATTCTTCAGCAGCCTCATCTTCCTCTTAATAATAATAATGTCGGTGCTATCATTTTGTACTACTGTTCCACAGATAGAAATTGAAACATCTTCATCCATCCCCGATTTCTTCTTCATGTTTCTTTTCACAAAATGACTATGGGAAATGCTTTATGGTGGTTGAAGCCTCATTCTTCACTAGAGTGTGCTTTACACAGGTTTTGTCCTTGACAGAGAAGGTACTTTGTTTATTTTATCAAAAAAAATTAGAAAAGAGAGAGCAAAGGCTCTTGCAGGTGCAGTTTCAGGGGAAGCTCTACTATATGAGGGGACGATCCTTGCAAATGCTTCTTCTGTTGGAATGGAACCAAATACTGATCAAACTCCTGTCTCAAAGGTTCTCTCTCTCACTCTTTCCGAGCAAATAGGTAATAACTCAGAAGAACACATTGAACAATGTATTGCCTCTAGTCATGCTTGTTTAGGAGGCCTTGTGAGCATATGAGCTGGTTTTTGATAAGGTTTATACACCTAGAAATACACAGCTCTTACAAGAGGTGCAGAGGTTGGGGCAATTGTGGTGAGTGGAGTGGACATGTTTATCAGACAGGCCCTAGGCCAATTCAGACTGTTCACTGGTGGCTTAGGTACCAGTCCTCCTCTTATGTCAAACCATTGATTTATTAATTTAACAAGAGGGGCTTTATTTCTTTTAGTAATTAAGGAACCAATTCATTTAAAATCAGATATCATTTCTTACTTGGTAGAATGAAAATTTTAAATGATAAAGTACCGTCACCATGTACACCATAACTGCATGTAAACTAAATCTTCATCATGAAATAGGTTGTCTCTTTAATGTCAAAGCAAATGGAGAGAATCATTCTCCATAGCTTTAACCATTTTATTCTTCAATATATTATTGTTGAATTTGTTCACATGCAATATTCAACTCTTTTGGTTAAATTCTAACAGCATGAGCATTAATCATTATATTGTTTGAACTGCTTTTCAGCTCCAGAAGATTTAATGCGTGAGCTTGTTCTAGAACAATTTTGATACTTATAACCGATCAAGCTAAGCAAAAATTTGTTAATATATAAAAATTACTTTGTCACTTCTTCTGCGGGATTGAAGTAATAAATCAGTGAAGATGCACGCTAGCTTAGCTCACATGGTCTGTCTGAGGTTTTCCTACTTGAGCTCAAACACCTTCACCAGCTTGTCAATCCAGAGCCCCTCCCCACCCACCCCCCCTCCCTCCCTACGAAATCGCATGCAAGGACAAGGCTCTTAAGATTATAGATAGGATAGGTTGCAGTCAAATAATAAAAGAAGGATTTTTTGGCCATGTGTTTGTTAGAAATTAGAATTACCAGCTGCTCCAAATTGTATCACTTTGGACATACTCACATACATTGCATAGATTTAAGGAATGGCAAGTACAACAGAGAAAATTGTAAAGAGAGTTGGGAGCTGTATTTCAAATACCATTGTATAGCTGTGAGTGATAACACACGGAAACATTTAACAGTGGTGATGTTTGATGTAGTCTTACTTAGGTAAATAAGGTTGTCATCTTAGCTTTCGTACTAAGTATTATGAATGAGTTACTTGACACCAAAATTAAGAAAATTAAAATGGACACTTAATGAAAAATTAGACTACAATTAGAACTAATTTGGATTATAATTGTGCTTTGACTTTGATATATTATATATGATTTCTTCCACAAAGAAGAAAATGATGATTACTATTACTAATGAGTTATAGCTCAACTAATTCTTCCTCCTCTTGTATTAATAGGATGGAGGGTGAGGTCATGAGTTCAAACTCATGGGATGTGTGTGTAACTTTCCAATAAAAAAAAAAAAAGATGATAAAGAAAAGCTAGGACTATAAGGATTCCTAAAATTAAGGGATATGTTTCCATAATAATAATAATAAGAATGAGACGTTTTTATAGCATCTTTTGAAAGTTTAAATGCAATGACACACATACACATCTACAACATAAATGAGCTAAGACATTTGTAAACAGTTTGGGTTTAACTCAATAAAAAGATCTTTTATGGTTATTTGTTTACAAAAATGTTATGCTTAAGATTTTAGATGTTACAAATTTGAGATTTGTATATTTTTTAATAAATTTGGATTTAGTTTAGGTTCTTTCAACTCAAACACGTCTTTTCCCATTATGTAAGTGTACAAAAATAGATCGAAGTGGACCAAAATGAACCAAAGTGATCCAAATGGATTGAATTGGACTAAATGGAACAAAGTGGACCAAATGGACAGAATAGAACCAAATAGGACGAAAGTGGACAGACTGGACCAAATAGGTCAGAAGTGGATAGAATGGACCGAATAGAACCAAAGTAGACAAAATGGACTGAATAAGACCAAGTTGGACAGAATAGACCGAATAAGACAGTAGACAGAATAGGACCATTGTGGACCGAATTAAACCAAAGTAGAGTGAATAAGATCGAATAGACCAAATTAGACCAAATAGAACTTCAGTGGACAGAATGTACTAAATAGGACCGAATAGGATGAAATTGGACCAAAGATGATAGAATGGACCGAATAGAATCAATGTGGATCGAATAAGACTTTTGAATTTTATAATTTTTATTGCATTTTTAGGGCTCATATTTCTAATTTCTAATATCTATTTTTGTATTTTCTTTGTATTTTTTTAACTCAAAACTAAAGAATTTAGCCTAAATATAATAAAATTTCATACTTTTCAACCCAAAAATTAAGAAAAAATGAAATTTTGAGCTAAAATTAAAAAGAAAATCTATATAAGAATTAATTTAGGGCCCAATTAGTTTAAAATGAACTGAAGGGGGACTGAAATTGACCAAGTGGACTAAATTGAAGCAAGTGGGCAAAATTGGACCGAATTAAACCTAATTGGACCAAATATAAATTGTTTCATTTTTATGGAGAACAAATTGTCTTCAAAAAAAATTAGAGAAAAAATTATACATTATATTACAAAACAAAATAATTATTTATTCCTACTCATCGCTTGGGTATGCAACTAATTTATTATATAATTACCAATACTTTTTATGCATATTACATAATTGCCATACATATTCAATGGGTCTTACTGAAATTTTCAACTTATTTGTAACTTCAGTTTATTCTTACTACTATTTATGAGTCTTATTGCATTTTTTGATACTATCCATAGATCCCATTATACTATTCAACTTTTTGCAACAAAAAAAAAAAAAAAAAAAAATTAAGCTTCAGCTATAATATATATATATATATATATATATATATAAATTTAAAAATAAAAGGTTAATTTTACTATTTTAGTATCCTGACGTTTTTTTTTTTTTTTAGAAGATATCCCGGAAGTTGTATTTTGAAAACTCACTGAACACTCAAAATTTGAGACCTCTAAAAAGAAAAACGAAAAAATAAAAAATTGTCCTTCGAAAACAAGCAGGGTTTTAACAAATTCAAAAACCCTAAACATAATCTGCATTTTCTTTTGTCTCTCACCAAAATTGTTTGATTGTGATTCTTTGACTCTCCGAAGAAGATGCCGTCGGAGGATTCGAAGCTCGTGAAGAAGGAAGAAGAAGAGGTCGAGGACGACGACGATGACAAGCCGATTTTCCATGGCCTCAAGAAGAAACTCTCAAATGCAAATGGCGCTCGTGGTTCAGCCAAATCTAAACCCAAACTCAAAAAGGAAGAGAGTGAAGACGAAGACGATGACGATGACGACAAGCCTATCGCCAAACGGAACTCTATTTCTAAGCCCGACAAGGTTTTCAAAGTCTTTACTTTTTCTTTCTTTTTTGGCCTTAAATTTTGAAAAAAAGGTATAGGCTTTCTGGTTATAAATAGGAAAGGAATAATTTTTGTTTAATGTAGTAAAAATGGGGTTTGATTAATATTTAATGTTGTGCTTGTTTAGTAACCAGAGGTTTTGTTTGGTATTTATTTTTGAGTAATGGGTCTGGTTTGGTTTGGTTTTGTTTTCTTTTGTGGAAGGAACCGAAGAAGAAGAAGAGAACAAAGGAGGTAGAGAAGAAGAGCAAGGAGGTAGAAAATGCACCAGAGAAAAAGAAGAGGGAGAAGAAAGTTTATGATTTTCCTGGTCAGAAGCGAGACCCTCCTGTGGAGGTACAAATACAATGTTGTTTTTGTTTCACTTGGTTTTAATTTTTAGCTTTCAAGATGTTTACTTTGAGGGTTTTTAAGTAATGGGATTGTTGCTTTGTGGAATTTCAGAGAGACCCACTGAGGATTTTTTATGAGACACTCTATAAGCACAGCCCGAACAGTGAAATGGCGCAGTTCTGGTGAGTCATTTTGCCCCAATTGGGAAAATCCTTTTTAGTAGTGTGACATGCAGTTTTGACGCTGAGTTTCATTTTGCTTCTATTATTTGCTTGGCTTTTAGAATGTAAAAAAAGAAGAGGAGTGATTGCCTAAAAGAAAAGAACATATGTGTCATGTTTTTCTTTCCTTTTTCACCTTCTCTCCTTAAATTAGTCAGAGCAATTGGGTGTTTAGTACTTGTGAAGAGGAAGGATAGCCTTCAATGTCTAACCGAGCTCAACAAATAGTAAAAAAATTGTGAAGTTGGGGTTAAGAATGAATGATAAACACCAATAGCATGAGGAGTGCAGTGAAACCATATGAGTTCACACTTTACATATTATGAGAATGAGGATGAGTAACCCAAACGAGTCACTTCCCTATAAATATGAAATGAAGAATAGGATACTTCTCTTGATGAGCTGTATCCAATGTATAAGGCTTTATCTGATAATTTGGATTGGTTAACCCTATTAGTGGGTGACATATGAGAGGATAGGTTCTGTATTATAGATAATTGCAGAAAGATTTTTCCTATTTATTCTTTTGTTTGTGTTGCACCCCCCCCCCCCCCCCCCTTTTTTACCAAAAGAACCAAAAAAAAAAAGTCTGTGTGTTTGTATGTATGTGTAGAATTAATAATCATATCATGCAACACATCACTCTGCATATCATTGAGTCTTTGTAAACTTGCCAATTGTATGTGTATATGTAGGTTTTGGACTTTGCTTTTGATTCAATCTTTTTGTCTTTAGTTTCATTGATGTTTGTTTTGGTGTATTCATTTTTGTTTGATTGTTTGTAGCTGTAATAAGATATATTTTGTAGTTCTTCTGAATTTTATTTTTATGGTACACCAAAAAATGAGTAATTGTTGGTGTTTGAGTGTCTGTTTGGAACAAGCTAAAAATTTCAGCTTATTTGCAATTTTAGCTTATTTTTGCTACTATTCATAGGTCCCACTGCACTTTTTAGTACTATTAATGGGTTCTACTGTACTATTTCAGCCAACTTTTACCTTTATCTACAGTACTTTCAGCAAAAAATTTTCAATTTCAGCTAAATAAACTATTCCTAAATGGACACTTTGGGATCTATTTATTTTGCTGAAACTAAAAACTTTTTGCTGAAAATACTGTAGATAAAGGTAAAAGTTAGCTGAAATAATACAGTACAACCTATGAATAGTACCAAAAAGTGCAGTGGGACTCATGAATAGTAGCAAAAATAAGCTGAATAGTAAAATAAGTTGGCAAAAATAATCCATGCCAAACACACGCTGAGTAAGAAACTTTCTTACAGGTTTTGATTCTCAAAGTAGCACAACTTTTCAGTGTATACGCTATCGATATGCTGCATGCCTATTAAGGGATGGATTGATTTTAATATTAGCATTTAGTATATCAAGCTGTAAGTAGTTTGGGCTGCTCTAGACATTTTAGTCACTTTCAAGACATTATATTTTGGGGTGGACTAAGTTTTGATTTGTTAACAAATACGATTTAATGATCAATTATCTTTTCACCACTTTGCCCTTTGTTATGGTGTCACTCTTTTTGCTCCAAGCAAGGGAGCATCTTTAATCATGGAACTGGCTGTATTTGGTGGGTGTACCTTTATCCCTCACTTCCTCTATAATTTCATGTTCGAGATTATGTCTAGCAAGCAGATTGCATGTTGAAAAATTTAAGCAGTAACTAAAACCTAAGCAAATATATAGCAGCCCTTGAACTTGAACAGTCAATGTTAATGCTAAAATCATGGCACGGGTAAGCATAACATTTCAATTACTTCAAGCCCTATACGGATGTCAAAAACTCTATATAGTGCCATTAATGCATTCAGGAACAAAAGGATTTACCTTATGACTAAATTCTTGAAAACCAAAAATTGTTGTCATTTAACAAACAAGTCCACATAAACTATTACAAAGGTTACATGGCAGGCAATCAGAATTCTCCATAATCTCTGCTCATGTTAAACTAAATATCTTGCTATAATGCTATATATATGCTTAGGTTTTAGTTAAGGCTTAAATTTTGCAATATGCAATCTGCTTGCTGGACTAGTTGGTTGAGCAGCTGTTGTTGCCTCAGGAGGTAATTTTGGCTATATGTGATTTCAAAATGTAATCATGTTAGTGTAGATGGATGATATGAATATCTTGCATTAGGAATGGGTGATTTATTTTTTCATCCTTGATGATTTTGATCCTTTTCTAAAATGTCATATTGGATCACTTTATATATAATCTGGACTTAAAAAGAAAAAAATGCTTCTGTTTTAAGTACTCTATCATAGTCACCATATCTTTCCTCAGTAAGAAAATAGTATCCACTTCTTTGGTCAGTAGATGCATATTGCAGATCACCTGGTTCAACCTCCATTCCACTCTCTGTGTGAGTTCTTTTACTATTAACTATAAAAGAAGACAGAGAGAGAGCACTAGTAAACTATGGACTTGCATAGTAGTTCCATGTATTGGAATGGATAAGTTTAGTTTCCTACATACATATCAGGCACAACCCCATCTTTTAGATCTTTGTGCGTTCTTTCCTTGCCCTTTTTTCAAATTTAGTGCTTCTTTTAATGCTCATTATAATGTGAGACATACTTTGACATGATTCAGTAATTCTGCTTATTAGAGATTAGTTTGCCATACCATGTGATTGGGTTGATTCTTCCTCTTGCATTGATATGTACTTGTTTGTATCTGCTATTTGCAATATAATTATAGTTTGGGTTGCATATTTAAAAGAAATGTATTCAATTTGGTTGCAGGATGATGGAATCTGGTTTGCTTTCCAAAGAAGTGGCAAAGAAAGTTTATGAGAAGAAGCAGAAGAAGAGTCTTCAGCAAAAGCTCAGTTCTCCAGCCAAAGTTGTAGCTACTTTACAGCAGAGTACTAAGTCTGTTAGTGTTAAGAGAAAATTACCATCCTCCCCAGCTTCTTCAAACAAAAAGAAGACAACAGACTCAAAAGTTGCATCAAAGCAGTCTAAGAAACAGAAGATTGAAGATGGAAGCTCTGAGGATGAATCTGATGATGACTTTGTTTTGGCTAACAAGAAGAAAAAACTATCCTCCCAAGTTTCTTCTAATAAAAAGAAGACGACCGTCTCCAAAGCTTTATCGAAGCAGTCTAAGCAAAAAAAGGTTGTTGATGAAAGTTCTGATGATGAATAGGATGATAGCTTTAAATTTGATGTGCCCAAACAAATGAGAAAGCAGCCTCAAGCAGCTGAATTATGTTTAACCTGAACTGATTATGACCTCTCACATTTATTTACTGTCACTAGTTAATATCTTTGCTGATTGAACTTCTGTAAACACTAATAGTGGCAATGCAATGCCCTCATTGAGATGATGGTTTTACGACCCGGGGCGGTGACTTAGTGGTAGGAAGCCCTTATGACCTATCATACCTGTGAGCTCGGGAGTTGTGGGTTTGTGACAAGGCCCATTAGTGCCCCAATTGGTACCACACCATAATGCAATGCCTAAGTAGTGTGGGGTAGTGACCACACCTGTGAGCTCTTTTTATTTTTGAATGTTGGGCAGGCCCTTTCCTAGGTTGTACTTCAAACCAAAATTGAATTGCATGAGAACACTCCTTTCCAAAGTCTATAGTGCCTCAATTATCTTTCATGCTATTTTCTACGAAGATATTTCTCTTCTTCTTTTTGGATTTACTGAAAATCAAAGCAGGTAGAAAAGAAAAGAAAATCAGTGCAGCTGGGAATAGGAAAATAATTCCTTAGGCTATTCACTAAAATAAAATTATAAAAAAGAGCTGTGGCTATAGCTTAAGTCATTTCTTTTGAGCCGGACTCCGATTCAAAATTAAATTTTTTACAATGGTAGAGGGTAATGAAGGCTAATGATCTCTCCAAAAAATAAAGAAGGTAAAAGTGCCAGAGTTGATGATTTCCTTAAACCATTTGTACAGTATGGGTTTGGTTGCCCTGCAAGCAGCCCTTTTTCTAAACCAGGAACTTCTGACCTTGCAATGAAAAAGGGAAGACTGGTTAACTAACTATATAGCCTTAAGCACCCGGGCCCGTGGAGAGACTCCTCTTCAATAAGAAAATGCCAATCAAGTTTGGCTGGGAGGGCAAGATTTCGAGGTCTCACAAACAGTTAAACCCCAGTCTCTTGGAAGGGTGGCTTTTTTGTTAAGATAATTTAACTTGGATTAAACTCTACTATCAAAATATTAAGTGACTTTTATTTTTGAGAAAAAAAATATATTTAGTGACTTTTTATTGTTAAGACAATTTACTTATAAAAAAAAGTCTATCACCTAAATTTCAAAAAATAAAAAATTCTATTTCAAACTAAAATTATAAAACCAAGAGTTAAAACTTAAAAGTATAAAATCTATTATTTATTTTGATTATATATCATAATTTTGTGTTCTATTTTAATAAAACTTATCTCTCTCTCTCTCTCAAGTGAGATACTAATTTTTAAGATAGTTTCAATGATATTACTAAAATATTTTCTTTACTTTAAATATAATTAATATTTTTTTAACCCAAAAACTACCATCCCCTCTCCCCCCCCCCCCCCCAAAAAAAAAGCAAATAGCTATCATTCTTGCACACTAATATGGTACCTTGGGTGAAAACCTTTTCCACCTAAAGTAGACGGGACCCTCGAAAGCGCAGCGAAGCTGCGTGACTGTTCATTTTTGTCTTTTTGTGTCGACTAGTACTGTTTTCGTTTTCTAGTGTCGGCTGGTACTGTTTATGAATAGTATCTTGTTTGCTGGAACTGTGCTGAGTAGTGACCGAATCAGGAGCTGTTTGGAGCTATTTTGAGTAGTGATTGGTGCTACTACAATAACCTAGGGACTATCCAAATTATGGCCCTTATAAGGATTTTGAGAATCCTGGAAGGGATCAAATGGATGGTGACTGGTAAATGCTTCAAAGGAGGTAGGAAAAGCCTTTTCTTCTTCTTCTAACTGAGAAGCCTGGAGGAGCAACTGATCGGCAAGATCTTTTAATTCTCTGCTAGATTTTCTGGCGACTGAGAAGGATTCTAGGCTAGATTGAGACCTTGTCTTATGGGTAATGGCATTGTAGATTGGAGGAGGGAAATCCTTATTTAACTGATTGATGATTGGATCAATTTTGAGGCTATCCCACCATTTTACTGAGAATTCTCTGTCTAATAAATTGTTGCTTATTGCATAGGACCACATACTGATCCAATGGATTTTATACGTGATGGTCATACACAAAATTGCTGGAAACTGAGAATTGTGATGGATATATATATAAATATATATATTAAAGAATCCTCAAAATTTATTTTTTAAAGTTTGACAGAATGGAACATTCAACACAAATTACTCAATGAGTACCAAAATTACCAATCTCATATATGATAAAATTTTAGTTTTAGAAACTTAAGTTTCAAGAAATTAAACTTGTATTCCAATTAAAACTCTATTTATATCTTATTAATAGGATAGTATAATTTATATGAATTATTTTATCTAAGTTTTTAAGAAATTTACAATTTTACTCTAACTAAAATTCTATTACCAAAAATTTCAAACATTTAAAATAAATGTAATATTTATTTTAATTATCTCTCGTAATTTTGTATTTTAATATGATAAAACTTGTACACTATATATGTACATATTACGATAGTTAATTTAGAATTATAAATAGCTCACTAATAATTTTTTTTTCTTTTACATAAAATTTTTAATTAATTCGCGCAATACACAGGCATACTACTAGCATGTATAGAACAATGTTTCATACTTTAAGGTTCTTATAGAACTTTTTTTAATTTTTTGTGCCAGAAGAATCACACAATCACATATTCACAGATTTTGTAATTTAATATAATAAAAAGGAAAAGAATTTAACTCTTTTTTTTAGGAAAAGAAAAGAATTTAAGTATAGATTTCCTAGTTAAACTAGACTAGTTCTTATATACAATTGTTTTCCTAGTTTTTCTCTTTTAATGCTAGTTCTCTTTTTTCTGATTTTTATTTTTTAGATTCCTGTTTTCCTAGTTATTCTCTTTTTCTTTTTTTTATCTGAATTTAATTAAGTATTTTCGCCGCCTGAGTTCTCTTAGAAAGGTTTGGTTTACCTCCAGTACTTTTTTAACTGGAGATATTGTTTTTGTTTTAAATACACAATAGCAAGAGATAGTGGCTTTAATCTCTACTTTTTATTTAGTTAGTGGATGATGTGGCAATTTCCCAGTTATTCTGTTTTTCTTTTCTTTTTTCAGAATTTAATTAGGTATTTCCGCTGTCTGAGTTCTCCTAAAAGGGTTGGCTTACCTTTCATACTTTTTTAATTGGAGGTGTTATTTTGTTTTAAATACACAATAGCAAGGGGTAGTGGGCTTTAATCTCCACCTTTTATTTAGTTAGTGGATGATGTGGCAATTTCCCAATTACGCCTGAGTTTTCCTAGAAGGGTTTGGCTTACTTCCAGTATTTTTTTAAGTGAAAGTCTCCTTTTATTTTAAATACACAATAATAAGGGATAGTGGACTTTAATCTCCACTTTTTATTTAGTTAATGGGTGATGTGGCAATTTTCCAGTTATTCTCTTTTCTTTTTCTTTTTTTTCTGAATTTAATTAAGTATTTCCACCACCCAAGTTCTCCTAAAAAGGTTTGGCTTACCTCCTGATACTTTTTTAACTAGGGAATCTCCTTTTGTTTTAAATATATAATTGTAAGGGGTAATGTGGGTTTTAATCTCTACCTTTTATTTAATCTTCACATTTTATTTAATTAGTGGGTGATATAAAAATTTCTCATTAAAATAAAAGAAAGGTTCAATTAAAAAAATACTTGAGGTAAGCTAAACCCCTCGTTAGAAAGCCCTTATTATTTTTCTGAACTCTTTCAAATATCACGGTGTTTTGAAACAGAAGCACAAACAATAATGGAGCAGAGGCACAGTCCATGTCGAGATACAAGTTCTTGGACTGATTCCAATGACTTTGATGAGCGAGAGAGAGAGGTTGCTGATATTTTGGTGGAGTTTTATCATCAACTTAACGAATATGCTCGTCCACAAGTTTCAGTATGGGGTGCTAAGAGAAAGAGGTCTGTACTCGATGAAACCTATTCTCCTACCCAAGCAGCTACTTTTCCAAATAATTCTGAGCCTCTGAGAGTTCAACCACTACGCAGTGTTCCATCAAACTCCTATACAAATACAACCATGAAAATCAGCGATGAGTGTCTCCGTGCTCAACCTCTACGCACTGTTATTCCTTCAAACGATGGGTTATTTAGTACTGGAGCAACTAATCTTGTTTGTCACAGAGAGCCCAATTCTTTGGTCTTGCACTTGAAGCCTATGAAAAAACCCAACAACAAAAAGGTATTTCATTTACTTTTTTTTTTACTGTTTTTATTTTTTTATTTTTTTTATTTTTTATTCTGATTTGTTGGACTTGGAGGGGGTTAATCTGATTCTTCGCCAAATTTTAAATTTGGTGTGGTTTGTATACTATCAATCCAGATAAAAGGTTAAACTGGTGCGGTAAAAAAATTGAACTGCTAGTAATCATCCAAAATCAATAGATCTAAAAGTTTTTTTTTTTTTTTTTAATAAAGAAAAAAACCCTAGTCGCCACCATCTTACATCATAACAGGTACGACATGATGCCTATGCTTCATGATCAGGGAACCCTAGCGGTCATGGAGGGCATACATGCATGGTGACCTATCCAACCCATAACACCTCTAGATTTAAACCACTATGATAGCTTCCGAATAAAGAACTGGAACTACACTTGCTATATATTTACAACCATAAAACTTAGGAAAAGTGTCTATGTTTAATATTGTCATATATATTTTATTCATAGTCAGTCCCAAACCTAAGAAAAGGAGGAGGGTTGCGGAACAATCAGACTACAATTTAGTCACTCTATTAAGAATAGATCTACTTCTATGTGGCCAGTCCTAGCTAATTTGTTTGAGGATTTATAGCTAGCCGACCCAAAAGTTTTATGACTAAGGCTTGTATAAAACTTAGGTACAATTTCTCATCTATTGTATTTTAAGTATAACAAGTAATGAATTACGCCTAAGTTTTGTCTACACTGCAATACTAAGTATAAAACTTTTTTAATAATTTGTTGAGGTGATTGTTATTATTGGCACAATATTACTTTTACATGAGTCATTGTTATCATTTTTCTTATGCAATCATCACAACATATCATTTTAATAGGTTATGAAAAAAAAAGGCCCATAGGTCCTCCTCCTTCTTGTTTGGATGAATTAGATTTCCGTTCAAACAAATGAAAGTGGAAGGAATATACACATTGTATAAGTATATCAATGACAAAAATTGCAAACAATAACAACCAAGCTTGTATCCCAAATTTTTGGGGTCGGTTATGAATCCTATTAGTCAAGGTCGACTATATATATCTTTTTCTATTATCTATTCTATCCAAAGTCATACTTTCGGTTACTTATTTAATTGTCACTTTTAGTTACTTCTACTAATATTATTGTGTCTTTGTCTACTTTTTTTTTTTTTTTGTTCCCTCAACTTGAATTAACTTTATATTTCTTATTGGTACATTAATCACTCTCCTTTGAACATAAACAAACCATCTCTTGCGACTCTCCATTGTATTTAATTTCATAATAGGGCCCCTATTTTTAAGTGAAATTTCCTCATTTCAAAGATTTTATTGCCGTGTATTTTCACTTATCTATTTTAACACTCTCATTTAACGTACACTCATTTTATGAATATGTTTTCTCTTAACAACCCAACATTCAGTTTCATAAAACATAGTTGGTCTTATGATAGTCTTATAAAAAAATTCCCTTTTAACTTAAGAAAACTCCTAATGAGTTTCTCCATTTCAGCAATCACTTTAATTGCTGATAACAGTTCCTCATTTCAGGGTATCACATACTCTATAGAAACCAAAATAGCATAAAACATGACATTCATAATTTCATTTTCTTTTCTTTTCTTTAGTTTGAGTTTTGTTGGCAATAATCAATTTTGTTTTGTCCTGTGCCATCTATTTCCTAGTTGAAGATGCGATTAGAAGAGGAAGTGGCTGATATGATGAAAACCAAAGATGATTTATCAGAGGTAAAATCTCCATTCAATTTGCATTTCTTTGTAACTGGTATTTCCTTGAACTTTACCCTTCTCTTTATTGGCGTTTCTTACTATAACTTTTTCGTTCTGTCATGCATGGCTCTACCAGTCAATAAACAAAGTAAAACTTCACTTAAAAGGCCTAAAAGAGTTGAATATGAAACTGAAAGCACGCAAACAAGAGGTAATTTTTCCTCTCTAATTCCTTAATTCATATTCTATTGTGTCCTTATATTTATTTTTGTAGTTAATTTCTTTTGCATTTTTTTTTAGCCTTTTCTGTACAAAGGAAACTCCAATTCAGGTGAACATCTGAGTCTCTCTCTTAAAATAATGGAACCTGCCGCCACTGAACCTCGAAAGCTCATCATCAAGGAAACCACAAATACAATAGCCCATCAAACAATCTCAGTTGTTAATCATAGCTGTACAAATCAGCAACACTTGGGAAATTGATTCGCACATAGCTGATTAAAGTGTAAAAATTGATTCGCCAGTATTTTTTCAGTCGATGAAACAGGTACATAGCTGGGCCTGAAAAGCAGATGTAGGTTTTGTTATGTTGGGTTGGCTGTTTGGAAATAGTTTATTTAGCTGAAATTGAAAACTTTTTGTTGAAAGTACTGTAGATAAAACTAAAAGGTA
This sequence comes from Quercus tomentella, assembly GCA_028535165.1. Taxonomy (NCBI): domain Eukaryota; kingdom Viridiplantae; phylum Streptophyta; class Magnoliopsida; order Fagales; family Fagaceae; genus Quercus; species Quercus tomentella. Next base: position 12,584,985 of record JAPQVY010000155.1, read on the forward strand.
GCTGAAATAGTATAATAAGACCCATGAATAGTAGCAAAAATAAATTGAATAGTTAAAAAAGCTGGTTTTTTAAGCAATTCCAAACGCACACTTAGTGTAAATAAAGAAAGTGACAAAATTTAATTACAAAATTAGTTGTACTCTTATGTTACAACTTTACTCAATATCTTTTTATTGAAGATGAATTTTGACAAATCCACCATGGATTACGTCTTCTTCTTATATTCTCTATACTTGCAAAATTTATAAAAAATTTAAAGACCAATAGCTATGTTATCAATAAATTAATTAAATTGTAAGTTTTTATAATTTAAAATTATGCATAAAATATAATATTGTAGATTATATAGTAAATAATATTCAATTGGCACAACATTTGACATGTGTATTAAGAGTGTAAAGAACATGCAATTCAACGGTTAGATTTTCAAAATATGTAATAAAATTTATTTTATTGAGTAAAGTTATAACTTTAAATTACAACCAATTTTGTAACTAAACTTTGTTTTTAAAAAAATTATCCCATGACAGTTGACATATATAATTGTGTTGACTCTTTCTTGATTTTTATTTTATTTTTTGCTAATTAATCTTATCAATTATGTTCTAATTTTACATTAACGGGCATAAACTATTTATTTTGGAGGAAGATCGACTTGATTTAAATCCTCAAATGTGATACATATGGCATTTAATATATAAAATAAAATGACCAATTGAACATTGGATTATTATTATTTTCATTTTTGTATTTTTTGAAAAATTGTGTTAGTTGAATATACATAATTGTGTATGTTCTTTGAAAAAATTGTGTACATTTTTTGAAAAAGTGTGTAAATTTAAATAAAAAAAATGTACATTTTTTAAAAAATTTCTATATTTATAAATTTGTGTACATTATTTGAAAAAAAATATTTACAATGAATGTCCAAAATTTTGTACATCTTTGAATTTTTGGATACATTAAATATACATAATTGGGTACATTCTTTGAAAATTTTGTATACATTGAATGTACATATTTGGTACAATTTTTAAAAATTTGTATATATTTAATGTACAAAATTGAAAATTTGTGTATGTTAAATGTACATAATTTGGTAAATTTTTTAAAAATTGTGTAAATTTGTCAACGTATATAATTGTGTAAATTATTTGAAAAATTATGTACCTTAAATATACACAATTATGTGTATATTTGAATTTCTTTATTAGCAAGCCATATGAATGCTTGACCTAATAATTAATGATCTTCAACCCTTCATATTGTTATTTTCTTCACCATGTTTACATGAAATTCAAGATTGATCAAAGAATGCAAAGATGACAAAAATGTTTTCTTTTGATTGCTTTTAATTTCTTCAATTACATATTAGGTCTTTGTTTTGCTATCACATATTAATTAACTTGGCTGCTTACATGCTGATTTTCTGACATAACAATTCTGTTCATTGCGTATCTAAGATGTAAATTAGCGGAGGGGTCTGACAGTTTTGGTTTATTGAAGGATTATTTCTATAATTCTATTTTATAATAGTTTGAAAGTTTTGGAAAATCGCTTATTTACAGTTTTTGAGGACCTAAAATAACTCGTCCAAGATGTGGGAATGGTTAGCCACGTATAGCTCATTGGCTTGTGTTTTCTGAAACTTACAGCCAGCAATGATGGGCCCAATCAATTTTTGATGGAATGGATATTAGAATTCACTTGTGGGTTATCTTAAATCTATTGTTAAATTAAAGTACATCATCTACAGTTGTAATTTCATTATATTAATAGCCCACTTAAAAATAGTGAATCCTCACTTAAAAAAAAACACACATTTCATTTAAAGTGGAGTGCCCACAAAACTTAGGGAAACAATGTAAATGCATAGGCAAGGCCCAACAATCAATCATTTATTTCAGAATACTTGGGCTTGGGTTAATAACCGTCATTGTAAAAAAAAAAAAAAAAAACTCAATCCAACCTCTTTCACATCTTTTTTTTTTTTTTATTAGGATTTATAATTTCCACCAACCAGGCAAAACAAAATTAACGTTATAATTTTATTTTATTTTAAAAATTAAAAATAAAACAAATAAAATCAACATTATTTTTTTAAAATTAAAAATCAAAATCAAACCTACTACAAGTATTTAAGAAAAATGTAAAGTAGGAATTGCCCGGCATATTCTGCTTCAATATATAAACCTTATATTTCTATCTTCTAACACGTGTTAACCTTCCATTAATCAAAGCCCCGTTTCAAGAAGAAGAAAAAAACACATTTAAAGATATTATGGCCTTGTTTGGATCCCTTTTTTTCACCATTCAATTTCCGTTACTCATTACTCATCACTCATCACTCATCACTTTAAAATACCTTACCCGTTTGGCACTATCACTCACTTGCCATCACTCAATATTTTTCACACTATTTGTGGGCCCCATACCTGTCACTTGATGCAGCTCTTTTTTTTTTTTTTTCAGTACCCAAACTCACCGAACCCAAAAAAAAAAAAAAAAAAAAAAAAAAAACACTAAACCTAGAAACTCGATGAAGAACAAAAGAAACCCAGCCAAAAAAAGAACCCAATGAAAGAACAAAAAAGAAACCCCAGAAACTCGAACCCAGTGAAAAAAGAAAAAAAGAACTAAACCCAGAAACCTAACGAAGAACAAAAGAAACCCAGCCAAAAAAAGGACCCAGTGAAAGAACAAAAAAAAAAAAAAAAAACCCAACCAACGGAGACCAGTGAAAGAAGAAGAAGAAAAAAGAAAAAGAAAAAGAAAGAAAGAACTCAGCCAACGGAGAACAGTTAAAGAAGAAAGAAAAACAAATGGTCAAAAGTTGCGGCTAACCTTGACAATGGGTCCCTCTATGTGTGTTTAATTACAAAAATGTCATTGAAAACAGAGTTATGGAAACTGAAAACAGCTAAGGGGCTGTTTGGCTTCACTTTTTTGATCACTCAATTTCCATTACTCATCACTCATCACTCAATTTTTCACACCCGTTTGGCATCATCACCCAATTTCCATCACTCAATATTTTTCACACTATTTGTAGGCCCATACCTGTCAGCCGGTGCAGCTTTTTTTTTTTTTTTTTTTTCAGTACCCAAACTCACCGAAGCTAAAAAAAAAAAAAAGTCAAAAGGTAGTCAAAAGTTGCGGCTGTGGGTCCCTCCATGTGTGTTTATTTACGGAAATATCATTGAGTTATGAGTTATGGAAACTGAAAATAGCCAAAATGTGTTTTCAGTTTCCATAACTCATAACTCAAAAATCAGAAAATTGAGTGATGGAAACAGAGTTATCGTTTGCCAAACAACCTTTTTGCTATGGGTCCCACCATTTTTGAGTTATGAGTTATGAAAATTGAGAATTGAGTTATCAAAATTTACAATCCAAACAGCCCCTAAGTTTCCATAACTCATAACTTAAAAATCAGAGAATTGAGTGATGGAAACAAAAAATTGGAAACAGAGTTATGTGATGCCAAACGGACTTCTCAGCTATGGGTCCCACCATTTTTGAGTTATGAGTTATGGAAACAGAGTTATGAGTTATGGAAATTGATAATCCAAACAGCCTCTACATGTCTTAATTCCTTAGCATATCCGTTTGAAGAAATTATGTGTTTTGGAATTTTGGACCTCAAGTATCCAAAAAAAGAGGAAAGTAGGAGACAACTACGGCCAAATAAACACATTTTGTAGACTAAGTCAGTAATTTAAAGTGAGCCATTTTATGAAAATTTATTAGTTTCTTCCAATATTCTAATGGTAATATTGTTGAACATTTATTTGCAAAAAGCTATCAATTTGATATATTTTTTTAACAACTTTAGCCACGATTGAATTGGTTTCCTTTGTACTAACACCATTATGATCATGCCAAAATCATTAAATATTAACAATGTTATTAGCATGTTAAATGTCTTTCATGCAAAATATGGTCACATTTTTATGAAAATTTTTCATGTGTATAGTATTTTAAATATATAATAACAAGTTTTTATAACCTGTAAATTTTTAACAATATCATTTCTATTGAATACATTAATTTAGTTTCAAACAAATTATTTTCAAACCTAGCTCAAATTAATAGTCTACAAAAATAGGGCCTAGTCTAGGGCCAGCTAAACACAAATGTAAAATATATTGTTACTTAATATTTTATAAGAGATACACATATTATAAAAAAGAATCCAACCTTCAAAAATGTTACACTCTTAAACTACCACAAACACAATGAAATGTGTTAATAAAATGTTGAATATTTGAAAGAGTATAATATTTTATAAATAATTTTTATTTATTAAATTTTTGGCTCTTAATTAAAAATAAACAAGACAAATAGATATAATATAATCTATTTTAGGAGGCCTTTGGCAATTACCTAAATGGCTTAATGGTTGAGCTGCCTCATGGAGACACCTAGCTTAGGGATGGCAATGGGATAGAGCCAAAGGATGGGGTTTTCACCTCTACTTCACATAGTTTTATCTTACCTCATTTCTACCCCTATCTCGCAAAACTTTACTTCATGTTAATCTATCACACCCTGCCTCACACCTATTAAATTTTTTATATTTAAAAATTAAATTTTTTTATATTTAAAACTTGTTTTATTAATATAAAACACGTGAAAGTACAACTAAATTTATTATATCAAATCAAACTAAATTTTAATAAGAACTAAATAATATTATTCAAACTGTTTAATAAGAAAATATCACAATAAAACAAAAAATCTTATTATTCATGCATTTAAATACTTAACAATACAAATGAAGTCTTTAATAATAATCAAATGGGGGTGGAGCGGGACTGAAAAGCCTAAATTCATCTCTGTCCCGCCTTAGAGCGTGGAAAAAAATCCTTATCCCATTCTAGCCACAAGGGCAAGGAAAACTTACCTGGGTTGGGATAGGTCAAGACCGGGAGACAAAATTAACATTACGGGTTGTAAATTGTAATTAAATAAACTTTGTATTGAGCCTCTTTGGGCAGTTTAGTTCTTTTAATAAAATCTATTGGTTTCCCCAAAAAAAAAAAAGAAAAAAAAAAAAAGAAAGAAAAAATTGGCATTACAAAAATAAAAAATGCAGAACAGACTAAAAGTGAGTGTGCACACGCGCTACTAAACCCTAGATTTTATGTGCGACACGTGTCAATTATCCCCGTCCCCAAGCAACAAAAACACACACACACGTTCTCTTTCTCTCTCTCAATTTCTAACCCAATCCCTTTTCTTTCTCTCTCTATTTTTCTCTACCGCTTTTCTCTGCAACTTGTCCTCTCTTTATATGGTGAATTTATTGAAACAGAGAAAGTGTTTTAGAGAGAAAGAGTAAAAGAAAGAAAGATAGAAAGAAAGAAACAATGGCAAAACAGAGCAAAAGCGCTTTACTCAGTGGCTTCACTGAGGAGGAGATTGAGACTGCTAATACCATGCTCGAGTTTCATCAACAATTCGTTGAATTCAAAACACACCCACAAATTCAGTCATGGGTCGGCCTTAAACGGAGATCTAAGAGACTTCCCAGACAATCATTGGGCTGTTTTCATTTCAGTTTGTCTTCTTCACCGGCGTTTACTCATGGCGGTGTTGAAGTGGGTCCTACTCCTAGTCCTACATGTAAGACTGAGGCTCCAACTGTGGCGGTCAAGCCCGGAACTTTGAGCCCTGTGACCCCTCTTTCATTCTCTCTCAGTAGTGAATCTGATGACAAGCCCAAGAACGCTCTGAAATTCAAAATCGTTAAAAGGGTATGTCTCAATTTTTCTTTGACTTTTGCTTACTGGGTTTTGTTGTGTTTCTCTCTCTGTTTCTTTTTCTCTTCCTAGTTTAAATTGCTATGAAGTTTATATTTGAGGGTTTATATATATATATATATATATAGTTTTGTCATTTATATGCTCTGTTTATTGATTTTTGTGTGCTTTGGTTGTTCTTGATGTTGTAGAAGAGAGAGGACTGGTTGGAGATTACGGAGGGGTTAACTCAGAGCAGGGATTTTCTAAAAAGGGTGAGTTTTTTTTTTTTTTTTTTTTTTTTTTTTATTCTTAGGTTTTTGTTTTCTTGTGGGTGTTAAATTGTCTTTTCCATGAATTTTTTTTTTTTTTTTTCAGTTTTTATTTCAACAAAATTTGATGCAATTGTTTCTCTAACATCCATTGTGAAATCCAAACAGGAGATAGGGAATGCAATGCGTTGTTACGATGGGCTGAAGGCTTTCAATTTGGAGTTGAAAGCAAGAAAACATGAGGTATTACTATTTCCTTTTTCTGATAATCTGATTGATAAGATGTACTTTTTTCTGTTCATTACTTTTTCTGGGTTGGGCTTGGGTCCCTTTTAGTGTAATCATGATTTATTAACTAATTTACTGTTTTGTACAGTTTTGTCATGGCCATATTAAGGAAAATCCATATTTGGAAGATGGCAAAAGGTTCAAGCTTGCAAAGGGTTTTGTTCAAGTGCAACCCACAGTCAACTCTCTCATCAATGCTCAAAATCAAGATCATAAACAGCAAATTCACAGTGTGGTTAAGCAGAAACTGTTCATTGTGAATCAGAGGGTTCAAAGATCAGAAATTGATGAGAAACTTCAACACCCAATTAACCAAATGCACTCCTCTCTGCCAACTAGTCCTGGATTTGGCTGCGTGGTCAAGAACGATGTGGACCCATCTATTCTTCCTGATCTTAACGTTTCTATAGAGGACACTGTTGGCGTGGGCTCTTCTGGACCTTTTGATCTCACAGTGGCCAACAGGATTTCATATAAGGCTATGGCAGCACAAGCTAGACAGAGAAGGATACAGATCTGTAGGGTCAAGAAACTCCATTGCCGCTAATATAAGACATTGTTTTTACTTTTCTTTATTCCTTTTTGATTTACCCTATTATATATATGGTTAATTGCGTATCTAAAATGTAAAAATTAGCTGAGATCTGGGAGTTTCCTTTCTATTGAAGGAATATTTCTATTCTATAAATATAATGGTATGAAAGTTTTGGAAAATCTCTTCTTGTCATTTTACTCATTTTGATGACCTAAAATATAACAAGTTCGAGAATTTTTTTTTTTTAAAGAAATAGTTTTAATTTATTGTGTCTACTCCTAATAATAGTAGAATGCTTTTAATGATAGTTCTATATCATTAACCAATACACCGATTGGTTATTTGGTATACTAGAGATCAAATTTTAAATCTCTTATTTGACGATAAAAAATTTTAGTAATTGAGCTAACTAGAATTCCTTAACACGTCCAAAATTGTATAAAGATTCTAATATGATTTCTTGGTGGTTGCTAGTTTTGGGAATGCTCTAACACGTGTGGGTTGTGTTTTCTGAGGGAACAATGACAATGAGGGGGCCTGTGGTTATATTTGGTGGAATGGATAGTAGAATGTGGTTGTGGGTTATTTCAATACCTGAGTAGGCTACTATAGTGTGTGGAAGCTCTATTAGTTTGGTCTATTAATTATGGTTTGACATCAAAAAAGGAAAGTAAAAAAAAAGAAATATATATAGTTATGACTTTTAAGCCTTAAATAAACAAATAAATTATTTATAGAAAAAAAATTGAAAAGGCACAATTACTTCTTTTTTCCCTGTTCGAATTTTTATCCTTTTTTGCTAGTTTCTACTAAATTATTGATGGAGGAAAAAAAATGAAAGAAGACGTACTCAACGGTTGCATAGTGCTACAGTACTGTTCTGTTTTAAAAATGTTGGCTGCGGAGTCTGTGGAAGCAGGTAGTTATAAATCTTAAATGAATCCAAGTTGACTTTTCTATTGGTTAGAGTTGTGCCGTGAACCCCAAGCAAATTGTAATTATTGTTAATTTTAGAACACTAGAGCAAACTGCAATTGTTAATTTAACACTTTGTTGAATTAACAGTTTCTGTGTAAGGAAATTGTTGTGTTTTAACTTTTAAGTGATTTTTTATGTCACAGAAGTCTAAAGAAAACACACGTGATGCTCTTTTTGATGGACGGAAACTAAACTGTTAGTTTCTAGGTAGTAAGGATTAGAGAGGTTTCTTAAATCCACAATGTGATAAATAAGAATCCACCTGAGAAAAAATTCGACAAAAATTCTATATTTTATTAATAATAATATGAAAACTGAATTGTATTTAGAGATTACAATACGTTTAAATAGTAAAAACAAAACCTAAGGCAACTAGAAACTCCAAGGCAGCTACGAAAGCATATAAAACCGTAATTTGACTAAACAACATTAAAATTTAAAAGCACCTAAAAAGAAAGAAATAAATAACCTAAACCTCTTTTTTTTTTTAGAGGGTTTCAACCTATGACATCTGCTCCTAATTATAGTTTTTTATCATCAAACAAAGATACCAATCAGTTTTTGGTGTCAGCGAGAATTGAACCCCAAATCTCTTATTCAACCATCAGAAATTTTACTAGTTTAGTTAACTGAAACCCACAAATAACCTAAACCTAACATACTAAAAATTAAATAAAAAATACTAAAATTAAATAATTACAAAAATTAAATATTAAACCGTGTCCTACATCATTTCCTTAGCTATCAAGAGATCATACCTATTGTTTTACACTATTGTCTTTATCTAGAGTTATAAACATAGATTTTAGTTTAGTTACAACATAATTTTGATTAACAATTTTTCTTTTGATATGATTAATGATTTGATTTCTAGCAATACTACTTACACTATCATTTTACAATTTTTTTTTGAAATTATCGAGTTTGTAAGTTGTTACTAATGCTCATATGATCCACCACTTTATTATCCTCCATCAGCAGTTTATTAGAAAAATTATTCAATACTCTTGATTTTGTAATACTCTTGATTTTGTATACAGTATGGTGGTACTCTATTCTCTCACATGATGATGGGTCTTATGTAATGAATAATTACTCAACAATTTAATATCTCAAAGCTGTGAAAATATTTGTGGAGAAAAATTATGTCTCTTAGACTCATGTTTTACTGTTTACTATTTAGCCTTTTCAACTAATGATGATGTGATCATGGAATGGATGAGATAGGATTATTAAATCTTAGGGTGGGTGGCCAAAAAACAAAAACCCCTCATTGGTTTAGGCATTTCTCTTGTAAAATCTTTCCTATTCTCACGATAAAATATAATGAATGAATGGACAAGGCCCGATTATCAATCAGTTATTTCAAAACCATACAAGGGTTTTCTTGGGCTGGGCTTCATAGACTCTAAATTTGCCGCTTGATAAAATTCCAAAAATCTCCCAAGAGAAAAAAAAAATTATAAATATCATATACTTACTATACTATGTAATAAAAATTAGGTTTAGAAGTCGTGGTTATGTTATGTAACTACACCAAATTACAGCAATTTTGTATAAAAATTAAAAAAAAAAAAATTACAACAATCTTGTAGAAGCTGTAGTTACATCAAGTAACTACACCAATTTATAGCAGTTTTTTATAGATAAAATCAAAAGCAAATTACGGCAGTTTTTAAGACAAAATCAACTGTTTATTTGTTCTTATCAAGTTTTCATTTTGGATAAAGTTTGAATGACAAAAAAACTTAATAATTTAATATCAACTTTTCTTCTTCTTAAATTTTTTTTTTTTTAATTTTTTGATTTCTACGGTATAAAATTTGACTTAAAGAGATAAATATGATTTTAACAAAGAGATAATATAAAATATATTTTTTATGAAAGCATAAATTAACTCAACCACCTGTCTTTACATCTAATGGATGTTGTATCTATTAAAGGCTCTCTCTTTTTTTTAGAGAATTTCAACATATGGTGTCCGCTTTTGATGATAGCTCTTTATCATCAAACCAAGACACCAATCGGTTTTTAGTGTAGGCGGGGATTGAATCCCAGATCTCTTATTCAACTATCAAAAACTTTACCAGTTGAGCTAACTAGAACCCACAAAAGATTTTCTCCCCTTCATAAAATCATTGTTGGGTGGCTCAAAGGTTTTCTTTGAAACCTTCTTTTCTATAAACTCTCTAAATTAAATAAGTAAAAGTTGAACCCAAAGCTTTGGATTTTTGAAAACAAGGTAATCTCTATCCTTTTTTTTCCCCTCATATATTTTGCATTTTTGTTTTTTATTATGTGAAAATCTAGCAAGATTTGTAGGAATTAAAATCTTGTGATTTTTAGTAAAATTGCAATTCCTATTTAGATTCTAATCTGTAATTTACAATATATATATAAGCCCATTATAATTTTAATCCTATAAATCAATTATCTCCAACTCCAAAGCAAGTTCATGGATCTCTGATTGATTGTTCGTGCTAAAAACTAAAATGGAAGATTAAAAGGTGAGAAAAAAAAAAAAAACAAAGCCAGGTATTTTTTTTGTTTTTGGTCATGCATTTTATGTCCTATTTAGAGTTTTATTTAAAATTTTCTAAAATTGTTAAGAGAATTGAAGAAAATAATGGAAATTATGCAGCTCTGTTTCTAGATCTGAAAATCATTCTTTCTACCACACTCTATGCGGTAGGTAAAATATATTATTTGATTTTGAATCCTTACTAAATTTCGACTTATTACAGGGTTTCTATGAACAAGTAGCATCTACATATAGTTCAGGATATATGTGAAGATTGAAGAGAACATAAGCATCTTTATAAGGTAAATTATTACATTTTTTTTTCTTTATTACAATATATGTTTATTAATTTGATATGATAAACAAGACAGGATGCTTATTTAAACATTTTGTTTTAAACGGAAGGTCAAGATTAATTCTCAATTTCAATTTTTTATTATTATAATAGATTAGAAATACTCTTCACTCTCAAGGACAACTATTCAATTCTTATGCAATTAAGTCTCTCCCTATAAAAAGTACTTCTAATTTGTTTTTTAATGTTTTCCCCCCAAAGTTGTTGTATATTGATTACCCATATGATTAGTTATTCCATTCTAACTCTTACTATTTCATTCCTAAAAAAATAAAAAATAAAAAACTCTTACTATTTCTTAAAATACTAATCCTTATCTCATAAAAAAAAAATACTAATTCTTATTCTCATTTGTATAATATAAAAATTGTAATTCTATAACTCTAGTGTATAATGAATGGATTAATAAAAAATAAAAGTTTAAAAACTGATAATCATAGTTGTTTTATAAGTAGATTATATATTACATTCAAACAACAAATTAAAGAAATTGGAGTTATAAATTTGGGTCCACTATGTGATTTGTAGGCCAATTCAACTCAAGCCGTCATTTTAACATATTATTTTTTTGAGAGCATTCTCATCAAGTGTGTCAAATGCCAAATATTTGGCATTTGACACACCAAACTCTAAAAAACCACCTCCATTAGTGTTTTAAATGCCATAATATTTGGCATTGATGAATAGTGCAATCTCATATTTGAGACCGCATTGTTCACCAATTGTAAAACTTATATTATTTTTTTATTCAGGTGGGGCCCACTTTCTTTTCTTCTTATTATTTCTTTCTCATTTCTGTTTCTTCCGTCTCTCATTCTTGCTCCCATTTCTCTACTCTCTCTCTCCCTCTGCTCGACGTCTCTTCCTCCCTCTTCGACGAAACCCAGGCCAGAGCATCAAGCCAAGCTGATCTCTATCGCAGTGGTTTTTTTGTTTTTCTTAAGTTTGTGATTTGATGTTAGATTCGGCAATGGTTGTGTGGGTTATGGATTTGGCGTTTTGGGTTGTGGTCTCATGTGCTTCGGCGATTTTGTGAGTTTGGGTTTGTGGGTCTGCATTCGTGGATCATCGACGTGACCGGCATGGATTGTCAACTTGATCGGTCTCATCGGTGTGGGTCATCGAGAGGGAGAGAGGGAGAGACAGTGAGACCGAGAGGGAGAGAGAGAGATAGTGAGACTAGAGAGAGAGGATGAAAAAAACAAAAAACAAAAAAGGAATAAAAAATTATAAAGAAATAATATTTAAATGAAGTTGTAAAAAAATAGAAGTTTTGATGTTTGGTATATTGTAAAATGAGGTGTTAAAATTGAAAAAAATAGTGTTTTGAGATTGTAAATGCTAAAATTTTTGCAATTGTTAATGATAATGCTCTGAGAAATGTCATTTTAACATATTAAATACGAACAAACATGTTTTCATGAGTTTAAAAATCTCTTAACTATACCCAATTTTACACCGAATCCAATTTTGTCATATTTATTTACAATTGTTATAATCATGTAACAATAAAACCTCATTCATCCGTCAAAAAAATCAAATTTAAAAAAAAAAATGTTTAATCATTTTAGATCACCAATTACCTCATGCACTCTGTTTTATCTTTAATGAAATTTTATTGCATTTCCTTTCAAAAAAAAAAATCAATTTTCGTTTTCGTTAAAATAGTGGACCAAAAATAACAATATCTTCCACTTTTACCTTTCTGCCCTCGGCGTCACGAGTCCGAACACCATTCAAGGAGCCAAAAAGTTGGCATAAATGCACACTCCCACAAATCATCGAAGGTGCGTACGTGTCACACCATGCCTTTAAGTTTAAGCCTAGAATTCTAGATGCTCTGATTGGCTCGTGTAATCCAACCACTTTGGTAGCACGTAAGCATCAAAATGACAAATCTCCAGATACATCAAACCTTGACCGAAGATCCAAATGAGTTCGTGATTTAGCCAAACCTAACCCCTTTGTTTGGTTAAAGTCAGTTCGAGATTTAACCCAACCCTTGAACTTTATGTTAACCATGGTACTAGGTAGTCCCAATTAAACACTCAAAACCCTAGTACGCTGTCCCTTTTGTTTTGTATATAAACTCATAGAAGCATAAGATACCATCGCTGCAGTCTCTGCAGCCTCCAGTTCCACCTAAGACATAAACACAATTCAACCCAGTTCCATGGTCAAATACTATTATATTAGGGTTTCACTCTCTCTGTGATTGTTACAATCAAGGGTTTGCAAAGGATGAGGAATTTATATGTTGGATTTCGAGAAGCTCTACATTTTTTTAATGTGAGCGATGTTCCAATCTTATACTTCCATGACTCTGATGCTGTCCCTTTGATTTATTTCCCATCTCATATTTATTTTTCTTTGATTTCTTCGTTCCCTTTAATTTTATTGAAAATAAATCAATTTTTGAAGAAATTGTAATTGTTCACCTTAATTTTGGGTTCGTAAATTTTTCTGATTTCTCTCACAAGTTGTGCAGCGTTTTAAACTTGAAGATGTTTTATAATGAACTAATCTTGGGCTTTTCATGATACTAAATCTCAAATTGCCGTTATATTATAGACTCTACTTTCTCTCCTCTCTTATGTTGTTGTTTTTGGTTACTTTCTAATTTTCATTGTTTAAATCATAGGCATCTGTAAACTCCTGATCATAATTGGCGTTTGGGTATGATTTCTTCTGGTTTGAATTAATGAAATTTATGTCTTATAAAAACGAAGAAAAAAAAATCGTTCTTGAAAAGTTAATGGATAATAGATCATTTTTAAAAAGTTAAAAAAAAATACTATTATTCTTTGAATAGTTTTAAGATTTTTGTTAACTTTTTTTTTCCAACGTTAATTATTTTATCTTTGATTGACTCACAAAAAAAAAAAAATCATCTCAATCGTAGAGATTACAATCCTGGATTTTAAAAAATGTTTCTGGAAAATTGGTTCTCAATCTACGGTCAACCTTAACACATGGGCCAATCTGGCCCATTTCACTCACGGGTATTCGGTAAAACCCAGTCGTTGTGTAATTATAACTTAAGTCTTATTAAATACAGCGTTTACAGAAACCTTGCCCACTACTAGATACGTTGGGCCAAGGTCTTATAATTGTAAAGTCTTAAAAGTCCTAAAGAACTTTAGTTTCAAATGATTACTACTAGTATTTTTTAAAGTCTTAAAACAAGTTTCCTAAGCCCATTTAAAGTAGCATCCAAACTCTTCGGCTTTTGGAATTTTTATTCTAAATAGCTAAAACATATATTCTGCCGTGAGTTCTGAAGCTAAATTCGCTGGACTATCTTTGGTTTTGATTGTCTATGGTACTTAGTTTGTTACATAGTGTTCACTGCTGACAAATCCAAATGCTTCCTTCCTTGGATGCCTGAGGTCTTCTTTCCGATTATAAATTATGAAAGTGTTTTTAATGGTTTTAAACTCCCTAGCCCCTAGTTCTATGCATAGTACATGATAGGAATAGGATAGATAATAAAGAAAGGAATAGTAAGAAAAGATAGAAAAAGAATAGAATTACAAGATAATAGTACTTCTACTGAAGTAATACGGAAGAAGTTAGACAGGATAAATATAGAAAGAGAAAAATGTATAATAATGAAAGAAATTGAAAAAGACAATCTAATAGACTTAGTCAATAAAAAATGGAGACATAATAGCCCAAAAGAAAATGATAGATAACGAAAGAATTGATAGAAATAGACCTAATTCTTGACCTCTATTTCATCTTCTACATCTGTCCTTTTAATAGATGAAATAAATCATGGTTTGCCTTCAAAAGTAACTTGAGTAAATAAAGTTACCTCAAGTTAATCTGTCGGTGGACATTTGTAGAATGTTGTGGAAATTACTATTGATGAATCAGTAAAAGTGGGAATCAGTTAGGATATTGTCTCGTAGTCTACCACAAGGAGTGACTTCTTGTCTAGATCTATCTGGAAGCTATTCACACGTGCTAGTGAACAGTGGTTTGTCATAATTGTCTTTGGAAGGTCTGTCTAGTGAACAGTGGTTTGTCATACTGTCTCGTAGTCTATCACATGGTTTTCTTTCTTCCCATCACACTACTAATAATTTGTCATTCAGACTTTTCTAATGCCAAACGTGCAACATGTAAATTCTTATGCTAATAATATACAAGAAAGCTATGATTTAGGTGTTAGAAATTTACTCAAAATTTAATCAAATACACTTTCTGAAATCACATGTAGGATGTTATTGTGAAGAAATCAGATTGATGATGTGCCCTCATAGAAATCTTAAAAAAGAACCCTTGATTTGTCAAACAATGGTGGCTGCGCAAGAGAAAAGTGCTCGCTTGTGTGAGAGGAGAACTACCATCTATCCTAAGTCCTAACACTCGAAGAAGAGAGATAGAGATATAACAATTCAACGGGCCAATTGCTATTTTATAAAGGGTGAAAGTAGAGGCTTCCTCTTGTTCATAATATTGGTCCATCCTATTATGGGCTAAAAAACAAAGAGAGACAATAGAAACCCACATTCTCATTTAAAACGACTGTTAGGCCACATAAAAATAAAGGATAAATACAACATTAGGTGCATTTGCAATATTGATGCTGATTATGACAAATCCAAAGGCTTGTTTGAGTGTCTCAAAACATTCGCAATGTCCATCTAAGAGCTTTCGCCTTTGCCTGGCTTGAGAGCTTGTGCTGCTCCATCCCTTCCTTGGATGTCTGAAACCCATTTTATAACTCATTTGCTTACCCTTTTTTTTCCTAGCAATTTTTAAGGTAGCTCCTGGTGTTGTTTATAGTTTCATTGATTTGCAATTGCTACATAGGCCATAGGTGCATCCATCGGCTCAAGCACTCAAAATGATACTAGTTTGTTTTTTCAGTCTTCTTTTTAGTTGCTTTGTCCATTTTCAGTTGTAAACCGAAATTGAGACCGTTCAACTCCAGATGTTTGTGGCCAAGAATTCAAATCCTTGCCAGGCTAAAATGTATATGGGCTTTGATGCTGTTCTGGGCCTTCCCTGGCAGTTTAGAGTCTAAGGATACGTTTGGATACAGCTGAAAATTGAAACTGAAAACTGAAAAACGCAAAATAATTTTTAAATGTGTGAATAGTACCGTGAGACCTATTTTTAATGAAAAAGTTGTTAAAAAGTGAAATTTATAGGTCCGTAAACAGTACATAATGTGCACTGATTGGCTAAAAAAATTTAAAAAGTCAAACTTTACAGCTACTGTTCATTAAACAGTGCATGAACAGTAACCACAAGTCTCAAAAACGCGTAAAAAAGATTAAAAAAAAAAATTGAAAAACGCAGATGCAGACAGAAATCAGCCCAATCCAAACTCACTCTTAAGATCAAAAGGGTTGGCTGTTTGGCGTGAAAATTCAAAAATCATCTTATGAAACAGGTTTATACAGCAACCCCTCAACAATATATCCTACAGGTGTGTGGTGTTACTGGTGTAGAAGGCTGC
This sequence comes from Quercus tomentella, assembly GCA_028535165.1. NCBI lineage: Eukaryota > Viridiplantae > Streptophyta > Magnoliopsida > Fagales > Fagaceae > Quercus > Quercus tomentella. The sequence goes on from JAPQVY010000155.1 coordinate 12,601,152, forward strand.
CTTGTTGTAGTCACTGACAATATTGTTGCCCAGCCTGATCAAATGTCCTTTTCTCTTGGAGTGGTTGCCCAGCCTGCCCAACATTGAGAACCGCTTTGATCTAATAACTGAATAGGAAGACTTTGATCTTGTTTAGCCCAAGTGTATAATACTCATAGTTTAACCCCACGTCATCCGTCTATACTCATGCACATATGGTCAAGCAATGACAGTTTATCATGTTGATTAAAGTAGACACTTCCTAGCATCCAGTATATCAAAAAACTTTTTTGAAATTCATAATTTTTCAATCTTATGTCTGGACAATGGCAAAGCTACAGGCACCTACTGAGTACTGACTACAAAATGTTTTTATGGACTATACTCCTTCCATTTTGTTTCTGGTTCACCTCAAACTGGACACAATGGAGTGCATTTCTAAGGATAAAAAAGAATCACGAACTGGCCACTATAAATGGAGTTTGGCAATATGACAATTTTTATTGATACACTTGAAAAAACCAACCAACGATATCAATATATCATCATACAATACGAAATCAAACAATTGAGTAATGACAAAGGGTGAACATGGATAGAGAAACAAAACAATTAACAAAGAGGAGAAACATTGATAGCCACACCAGTAGTAGATCAGCGGGTAAAGAGGGAGCTGATCACATCAAAACTCATTCTGCTTATAAGGTACTTGCCACAGTTGTTTCACTTTTTAATCCTCATAATTTTCTTCTAACCCTTCCTCCTCATACTCGCCCTCATCATCAGCTGTTGCATCCTGGTACTGCTGGTACTCAGCCACCAAATCATTCATGTTGCTCTCAGCCTCTGTGAACTCCATCTCGTCCATCCCTTCACCTGTATACCAATGCAAGAAAGCCTTGCGGCGGAACATAGCAGTGAATTGCTCACTCACCCTTCTGAACATCTCCTGGATTGATGTGGAGTTACCAATAAAAGTGGATGCCATTTTCAGACCCATTGGTGGAATATCACACACACTTGACTTCACGTTATTAGGAATCCACTCCACAAAGTATGATGAATTCTTGTTCTGCACATTGATCATCTGTTCATCGACCTCTTTGGTGCTCATCTTTCCCCTGAACATTGCTGAGGCAGTCAGGTAGCGGCCATGACGGGGGTCAGCAGCACACATCATGTTTTTGGAATCCCACATTTGTTGAGTCAGCTCTGGGACAGTGAGGGAGATGTACTGCTGGGACCCACGAGAGGTGAGTGGTGCAAAACCCACCATGAAAAAGTGAAGACGTGGGAAGGGGATCAGATTAACAGCAAGCTTCCGAAGGTCGGAGTTCAGCTGGCCAGGGAACCTCAGACAACATGTTACCCCACTCATAGTTGCAGAGATCAAATGGTTAAGGTCACCAACTACAAAACCAGAGGTACAAAAAGGAAAGCTTAAATACTGTGGTAGTGCTTAATATTGACACTGAATCCAAAAATCAATTTGATACTTACAGCTTGGAGTGCTGAGCTTTAGTGTCCTGAAGCAAATGTCATAAAGTGCTTCATTATCAAGAACCATGCACTCATCAGCGTTCTCCACCAACTGGTGAACTGAGAGGGTGGCATTGTATGGCTCCACAACAGTGTCAGAGACCTTTGGAGATGGGAAAACAGAAAATGTAAGCATCATCCTATCTGGGTACTCTTCTCTAATCTTTGATATCAGGAGGGTTCCCATGCCAGACCCTGTACCTCCTCCAAGTGAGTGACAAACCTGGAAACCTGGCCAAAATAAAAACAACAGTTAAGTTTAACCAGCAAATTTAGTATACAGCAACTAATATTAACACCATTTACCAGCCAATGAGCTTGTCTTTTTTCTTAAGCAGGGAAAGAGATTCAAACTAGTGACCTCTGCTTCATGAGTGTGATCACCAACCAAATGCTACCCCTTAAGGTTATGGATACAAGAAAAATAAAATGTATCCAAGGTTACAACTCAAATTTGCTACGATTACATCTTCGGGTCTAAAGCTTGAAGTTGTCATGCTTCGTAAATTTACAGAAAATATTATAGGTTGTTTGTATCGTCAGACATTATACTCAAAAGGTATAATGCACAGTGTCATCTTGATTGAAAGATGTTCACTACATATAAGGGTGTCTTGTAAAATACACAATTTTAAGAGGCTATTATTTGCCGACAAGAGACATAGTAGTCCCGTTTCCCCAATAGCATTATCACTAATTATGAATCGTTAATGTTCAAAACAGTAACAATCAAACACAATTATCACTTTTGTCATCTCAAAATCCTTTTTCTATGTACTAACTCAAATGTAGATCCAGATGCACTTTTAATTCATTTCATCAATAAAGGTGGGTGTATGACTGTATGTGCATCCCAGCAAATAAAGCAGATGTTATAATTTCACTTTATGTTCCTTTTACCATTGCTGATATCCCATAATCCTAATTATGCGATTCCTCCTTTTCATTGTAAACAAGGACCCACAAGGCTAATCGCCGTAAAATTTACTGCTTCTGTATTTTTTTTTTTTTTTTTTTTGTTGCTAATTAAGCAATGTCGGCCAGCATAAAAAATCTAATTAGGCCATCACAATCATTGAAAATAATCAAAACAAAAATACTAATAGATCTTCCTATTGGATTATACAAACCACCAAAAAGTAAAGTTCTCCACGCCAGACAAAAAAGCGGGCCACCTAACAACTAAGCCTCATCATCATCAATCATAAATTAGTACAAAACCAAACAAATCGAACAGTTACCACAATAATGCTAAACAATAAAGCATTGACTATCAGATCCACTGTGAGCCTTTTTTTTTTTTTTTTTCTTAATTTCAAGAATACACGCATATGTATATGAATTCATATAGCAAGCACATTGAAGCATAAAAACAGGTGAGAAAACAAAAAAGGACAAAGCAATATCACTCTCATCCTTCATTACCATTTCTAGTAATATCAGATTTGATGTAGTAATTACTTATTAGAGGATCTACAAATTTCTATGTATATATGTGAAAATTGAAGCGAAGCGAAGTGAGAGAGAGAGAGAATGAGAACCTTGCAAGCAATCACAGTTCTCGGCCTCTTTACGAACAACGTCAAGAACGGAGTCGATCAACTCAGCTCCCTCAGTGTAATGACCTTTGGCCCAGTTGTTTCCGGCGCCGGACTGTCCGAAAACGAAGTTATCGGGGCGGAAGATCTGTCCAAACGGGCCGGATCTGATGCTGTCCATGGTTCCGGGTTCGAGATCCATGAGAACCGCCCGGGGCACGTAGCGACCGCCGGAGGCCTCGTTGTAGTACACATTGATTCGCTCCAATTGAAGATCCGACGACCCGTCTCCCTTGTACCGACCCGTGGGATCGATGCCGTGCTCGTCGCAGATAACCTCCCAGAACTTGGAGCCGATTTGGTTGCCGCATTGGCCTCCTTGAATGTGAAGGATCTCTCTCATTGTTGGGAAAAAGAAATTGAGGAAGAAAATTTAGGGTTTGGTAGTTGAAAATTGAGTGGAGGATGAGGCTATAAGAGAAAGAGAGTGGGTGTGGTGTGTATTAATATTGAAGAAGAAAGAAAGAGACAGATATATTCGGAGGTTAGGATGGTAATAATTTGAGAGAGAGCGGGATATTTATATTTATTTAATTTTTTTGAAGTGGGTTAAAACTTCTCTGAAATTGGTTGTATGGGTTTTGTGTGTGGGTGTGTGACTGTGAGTGACAGCCACAGTGTACGAACTTCCCAACTAACTGTCTTTTTTTTTCTTTGCTTGTTTTGGGCCTCGCGCGCACGTTAAAAGACTGGGTCCCACCGTTTTTAACCTGTTCTTCCGTTGAAGTCGGTGCGTCACTTTTTGTTTACTGCTACTTAATCGGACATTGTTTGTCATATTTTCAGAACAAATTTTAAGTTGTGATTTGTTATTAATAATTTAGGATCTGTTAGTGAAAATATTGTAAAAATTTTGTGAATGTAATGCTTCTAGTTCGGTTATGTAGTTCTAGAATTACTCTTTATCACAATTAGTCTGAGAGTGGAAACAATTTGTGTAAACTGAATATGGTTAAAGGGTAATCACTCAAAAATCAAAATCACGATTCACCAAAAAATTAGACATTACCCAAAATGTCAATACTCAAGGGTAAACGTCTTATTTTTCTTATTGGTATGAAAATTGTGATGTATTCAAGGATAGAATTTCAAATCAGTCTGTACTTTCAATCCACCAAGTGATAACTTATTAAAATTAGTTTTCTTAGAGTTTACAAAATTAGCAATTTCATTCAATTAATTTTGTTTCACATGACATAGCTATCGCAACTAATAGTATTCAATAGCCGACTGAAACAGTTTGAAACCGGCAATGCGAATAGTATTGATCGAGATGGTTTGAGACTTTCGAGGTATTGAAACTATTGATTGTGATTTAAGACGTCACATAAGGGTTCTGTGTATTGTTCTTAAATTGGTATATATATGCGAGGTCCAACCATTTCAATCGAATACAAGAGCGTATTGACAACAATGTAAACACCTACCATTTGTTTTTTTTTTTTTTTACTGTTTTAAATTTATTTCTAAAGGTTGATTATTTTATCTACATATATTAATAAAGAAGGGAAAAATAAAAATAATAAAAACACTACATGTGGATCTCCTGCCTGTGTTTGTTTGTTTGTTTTAAATGTATTCTTGAACAATTGCTGGATCTCAATTATTGGCATTGCAAAACATGATTGCCCATTCCTTCGCGCAAGCTCGCAATTGCAAGTAGTGACTGCTAGAAAGACCAGCTTGCAGATAAGCTAGAATCCAGTTCAAATCCAAAATTTACTTATTGCAGATACAATCAGTACTGGGCAGTTCTGTTTTCAGTTAGCCTAAGCTTCACTGTTCTACGCAATGAATTTATGTTTCAAGAAATTATTAATCTCCATTTGCTGCTTAAAAACCCAATGCTTTGCAAGAACCCTGTGAGAATTAAGAACTCACTTATCAAGGAATCTCAACAACCTACTGCCAGAAGGGTTAATTATTTAGTTCCAGCCATGAAGATTGGGTTTTCTTTTATATCAGCATTTTCTATTGGTTCATAGCATCAGACAGATCAGAGTAATCACAAGAAAACTCTGAAATTTAGATTCTTATTCTAGATTCCATCACTGACATTAACTTTGATAGGCATTCCATTGTAAGCAAGGCACATTAAATTTGGTCCTCAACAAGCTAAAGAAACAATCAGGTCATCATGCACTGGAAGTAACTTATACATAAGCATCAACAACTTTAATATGCGATCATATTAAACAAGAATATCAACGGAGAAACTTTACACAAATAGAGTGATAGTGAGCTTTAAGAACAGTAACAACACACTAGTGTTGTAGTTGAGCCTCGTTGCAGTACCTCTTGAAGTTCACAGCCTCATCCACCAAAAACTCACTAAAAAAATTATTCATGTCAGCAAAATTATGCAAGGAAAAGCAAATGCTAGAACCAAAAGTAATTGAAATAACTCACAAGATTTTCTCAGCCATTACTGATGTTTCCCATCTTGGACTCCATGGATACTCAGTAATAAGAGGTGACTTGGCTGGTACACCGTGGGAGTTCATATGCTACAATTACATTGACATAAGCTAATCAGTGAGATGATTTGAAGACCATTAATTGGTCACCGATGAAAAGCCTTCTCTAACAATACAGATACACATTGGCCTAATACATTCTTTAAGCTTTAAAGGCCCAGTGGTTCCTTATAAAGTTTATCGATCTTTTGTTTTGGATAAACTCAATAGCTTATTGATATTATTTGCACAGTGATCTAAATGGAAAAACAACAGAATCAAAATGTGAAAGTGCATGATTTAAAAGTCAGACACTTCTCCCTGTATTAAATTTTACAACTGTGCCTTCTACGAAGGGGAGAGCGTGTCATTTGAGATAGAGCTCATTAGCAAATATGTTGCAAATAGGAATTACCTATTGCTATGAACAAAAAAGAAGCCGGTAGGGCTAATGAAGATACCACCAAACCATATACCATTCAAATGTTTATGAAATCATACAAGTGGCATAATTCAGCACTTGGGGTTTAACAATTCCATTAACAGGCAATGTAATTGGATAAGATGTATGGCTGTGCACATTCTTATAGCTACATTAAAATGTATGGCTGTATTAGGGGAAAAACTTATACCTGAGAACTTTGAAGCATCAAACCTGGTTGCTGCTTTGGAAACTGAGTTGAAATGCTGAAGTGAACCTACAGTAACAGGACTTTGAGGAGTTTGTTCACATACAAATAACAAAAGTTAATCTATAGAATCAATCATCACAGCAAATAAAACAAGTTTCATACCAAAACCCTTTGAAAATAAAAATACCCACAGTAGAAAATAAAGAATTGTATACCAATACAAGAGTTTGCAACCACTACATGACTAGATGTTTTCTGACACAATCCAATTTATGCTTAAATAAGATGATACCCTAGTCATAGAGGAATCTAAAATTACTATAATTCATTTAAGTGATATGAATCCTTTCACTGTGTTAGAAAATAGGTTTAACACCACTGAATTTGCAAAAAATATTTGTCTGCCTAGTGCCCTCATACAGATGATAGTGTCATAGTCCAACAATAGCCACATGCTTCTCACATATCTATGAAGAATGAGGACAGGAAAGACAGTTTAAATACAATTCATAAGCCATTAAAAAAATATTTCCAAAATGTCAACAATTGTTGAGTATACAACAGTACAGACTCAAAATCTCAAAAATATAAATGGATTGAAATTTACTGAAAGTCCATTGCAATAACTAAAGAAAATTAGGAAAACAACTAGTTGCTAAGTGCATATAGAGTACCTTTTTTTTTTTTGGTAAAACGGATGGCCAAAAAATGACTAGAAACAAGGCAGATACGACATGGGCAAATGGAGAACACCATCCAATAATTTTCTACAAGGTAATGCTATACATGTTCTGTAACTTAATCTTTGTCTTTCTGCATTTCCCCCTAGGCTAAATGTGTGGTCAATTTGCTTTGCAGAACTTGACCTTATTTCAACTGAAGATCTAGTGTATGAAACTACACACAACCTATTGCATTAGTCATCAAGTTTGCAATTATTATGGTAAAAAATTTGGATAATTCATTTATCAACTCCTTGCCACGCAGTGTGGCCTCAAGGCTCAATGGGATAATATAAGCATAAAATGAGGAAATCATATTATACCAGGAATGTAAATGCCCCAGAGCCAGCAAGAAATGTTGCCTTTCTGCAAAAGATCTGTCAAGAAAAGTAATGATAACCAACTAATAAGTCTTAATGGTTCAAGCAATTTTGCAAAACATTATAATGCCTGGTATGCATACCGGATCAGCTTCTAACGGCCTTCCGAACAGAGGGGCTAATGACTCAATAAAGCGCCTTCTAACATCAACAAGTGAAACTGCCTCCAAGATCTTCAATAAAAAAACAACTATATGATGAATTCATGCTTTAAGTGCAAACTATCTCACTAGATGAAGACTATGCAGCTGACCTGTTTCTCAAGAGATTCTTCCAGATGGGGAAGATATTCTGCCATGCACCTATGGAGGAGGAAAAAAAAACTATGAACATGATGATATGTTGACACACATCCTTGTATGAAGGCAGAATGATATGATAACATACATTCCATCCAACCATGGAGGAAGTTTGAAATCTTCAATAGAGAAGATAGACTTCAAGTCAGAGGTAGATAGTAATTTCAGACGAGGTGCTGAAGAAGCAGATACATATTTTCTCCCAACAGGGTAGATAACCTTCATCAATCAAAAAGAAGACAAAAGTTCAAGATGCTAAAGAAAAACATTAAGAGCCAAGAAAAAGATAAGGATAAAATGAAAGAAAAATAAAACCTGCAAGTATATCTTTGGTGAATGTCTCCAAGGGCACCCGTGCACCATCTTATCAATGTTCATTTCTGTAAGAGGCACCGCAAACTTCACCTCCTCTGGCTACGCTAAAAGTCAAAGGCATAAAAACCACAAATATAATAAAAAGCTATAAGAAGTATTTAAAATCACTATGGATCAGCTCATAGACTAAATTAGAAAAAAATGTGAACATGTTCTTTAAAACTGATACCTTTTCAGCACCAGAACTCAAATGCATTTCAATTCCCTGTAGGATAGTAAAGGGTGTTAAGGCAAAATTCCAAGGGCTGAATTTTCCATTCAAGACATAATCTATAGAACAATGGGGTTTAAACAGTAAAAATTGGTGACTAAATGAAGACAGCACATATAGAAGAACTTAACCGAGCCCATCAAACTTTTAAATTTTGTGCCATTGAAGTCAATAAAATGGAATGGGAACACACAAATGTAGAAATGCTAATCACGCAAACAAAAAATAATATCATTAGAAACCATAAAAATAAAACAAAAGAAATCAAATTATCGGGGATATTCAAAACTGTCCAAATTATTGTGAAATTAAACTTATGAATCTGTGACACCCCAAATTGATTGGATATTGAATGAGTGTGTGTTGTGTGGGTGTGTGTTGTGTCCCACATCGTGCATATCCTGGGTAGATCTGGGTTTTATTTACAATTATGAGGAGTCTCAATTGTGACTAGACAAGTTCTTTTGAGGTATAGCATAGATGTGGCTAGCTCTTTTTCTTGGGTCATTACATGGAACAACAATATCAGATACTAAATTTGGTTTTATGCAGGATAGTCTACCGTGGAAGCAATTTCTTACTTAGACATTTAATAGCAAAACATGGAAGAAGCCTATAAAGATTTCCTTATGGTTTTAATTGATATAAAAAAGAAAATCATATGCTAGAGTACCTAGGGAGGTTATGTAGTAGGTTTTAGAAAAAAAAGGAGTTCCTCTAAAATATATTAAGCTAAAGTATATCAAGTTGATTAATGATATGTATGAGAATACGTGTGGCATTAACAATAGGTTTGTGTTCAGCTTTAAAGTCTATATTGATTTGAATTGGTTCTGGATGAACTTACTAGATCGATTCAAGATAAAGTCCCACGGTGTTTTTTCTTTTTGTTGGCAACAGAGCTTTAGTGAATGAACTAGATATGAAGTCAATGCCAACTTGTAAATCTAGAGGGAAACTTTAGATTCTAAAAGTTTTGGGTTTAGTAAGTCTAAAACAAAGTACATGGAGTGTAATTTTATAGTTCCATCTTCATTTATCTTGTTACTAAAAACCCCTATGTACAGGGATACCAAAAAGTAAATACCTTTGATATTTTGGATTAACAATTCACAAGAATGTTGAGAGCTTGAGATTGAAGATAATGTAAACCATAGTATACAAGCATTGTGGATGAAATGGAGAAGGGCATCCTCAGTATTGTGTGATCATAGAATATTTATTAAGTTAAAGGAAAAGTTTTACAAGACTACTATAAGACAAGTCATACCATATGGTACCAAATGATGAGCTACTAAGAAACAACATTTTCAAAAAATGAGTGCAGCTAAAATGAAAATGCTAAAATGGACAAGTGGAAATACAAGGAAAGATACAAACGAATAACTTCAATTAAAGATGGGGTCACTCCCATTGATGAAAAGATAAGGGAGAATCACTTGAGATGGTTTGGTCAAGTGCAAAGGAGAGTGGTTAAAGTACCAATGAGGAAGAGTGATTTGATGTAAGTCTTGAGAATGAAAAGAGTTAGGGAAGAACTAAAAAACACTAGTAGAAGTAGTAGGAAAAAAAGGAGGTGTGAGAGGATGATTTTGGATAGGATAATTGATGGAAAAGAATACATGTGAATGGTTTAGACTAAGATAAATATAAGGGCAGCTAACATTGATGAAAAGAAAGAGAGTCACTTGATACAATTTGGTCATGTGCAAAAGAGATTGATTAATGTACTGGTGAGGAAGAATGATTTCATTCAAGTGGAAGAAATGAAAAGAGAGAGTATGCCTTTGAATAGGACAAAATGACAGAGAAGATAACATTTGAACAATCCCAATTAGTTTGTTGAGAATCCATAAGCCAATCACATAACATTTGGGACTAAGGCTTTGATGTTGTTGAAAATCAAATTATGGGGGAGAAAAAAAAAGAAGCAGAAATTTGATAATTACAAATTACTTTAACACAATTAACAAAGAGATTAATAAAGAACCCTCACATGGCTAAAAAATAGTTGCATCCACTGCCAGAATAGTAAGAAAGTATCTTATTAAAGAAAAAGAAATAAGTTCCAGACCACATGTTAAAAAAAATTATTCATAAGTTAACCTTTTATCAGCTTTCTATGGACAGAGAAGCAACATCAGCATGGTTCACTAATATAGACAAGGTCCAATTCACATGATTGGTGTCACACTCCCATCTTATACCAAACCCCCCCCCCCCCCCTATTTTATTTTATTTTATTTTTCCTTTTAGTATTTCCACACAACACCCCAAACACCCTCCACCCAAAAAAAAAAAAAAAAACACTCCATGTAGCAAGCAGGAAGGTCACATGCCAAGCCTACATGATCAGTCCATGATTCCCAACAATCCTATTTCTTCATTTTCATATTTTTGAACATCCACTCAGAGAGCATGAAGAGAGAGAAGAATAGACCCTATTAATGTGAACTTAACTATCACTCTGGTAATCAGAAAGACAATGGCCCAGACTTTAGCTTATGGGTTCAATAAATAACTGATTCCTTGTACATTTATAGCATCACGATTACAAAAAAAATAATTAACCTTGGCTCCTTCCCCATTCTTGACCACAACACCACTGCCGTATCATATGTCAAGTTACAAATGAAGCCATCGTTCACCATTTTCCTCTTCAACACCCATTCTCATCTCCCAATCTAATATGGCTTATTTACACAATATCCACCTTGCTTCTTCCATATAATGCCTTGAAAAAGGCGGAAAAGGATGCCTTCAAGTTTTCACATTCAAAACATAAATATGAAACACCATTGCAAGCGATCACCTATGCTTCTTACTCAAAGTCGGAAACACAAGCATAGATCTTTAATAATGAACTCAAAATATTACCACCTAAAAAAAAGAAGAAGTAAACCACTAATTCCAGCCCCTGAAGTACAACCACGATAATCCCATAACATTCATCACAAATTTAGAATCGATTACGCATACATATCGTATTTTTCCCATCAAAACTATTAACATTATTTCTTAAATCTATAGCATTCAAATCAAAACTGTACATTACCTCCCTAAACGCAATAGTGCTAACTTCAAATTTCAACCTATCATCATCGACTTCATCAACACGCTTTCTCTGATAGTTCATATATTGATCCCTATAAAACCAAAAAACAATTGCATTTCAAATTTCAACCTAACTAGCTAAACCACATGAACTCTCAAAAAATTAAAAACACTAATCACAGAAGTCACTGACCTAAGCTGTTGAAGAAGAACCATAAGCCGCGTAGGGTCCTTGCCATTCCAATCAGATAAACAATTCTTCGCCGAATTTGCATTACCTTCAACTCCATCATTCCTTGCCAGAAATGAAAGAAAATTTTCATCTTCGGCTCCAAATATAACATCCGGAGCAGAAATTGGCGACTCTGAATTGTATATAAAATCCCCTACGAGTACAACCAAATCTAAATTTAGGTTACGAAGAAGAAAATAGTGAAGTACTTGGAAGTATCAGATCTCACTGACATTTTATGAAGTCAAGGCAATAGGGAATGACTATTGTGAAGCGGTCAATGACTCCAGTGGAGAACTTGCTACCGGACCACAAATGTTCAATCTGCAAAGGAATAAAATGAATTTGTATGATCTAGGTTTTTTTTTTTTTTTTAGCTCTGTTTGGTTTCCGAGAAAATGGAAGGGAAAGATGAAGAGTGTTACCTTAACACTGAGGGGAAAGTGAGAGAGAAGGTAGTTGAGCTGAGCAGCGATTATAGGAGGAACTCCATCGGAAGCCATTGTCGTCACCCGGAGAGAGAGAGAGAGAAAGAGAGGGGTTTTGGGCCTTTTGGCAATCGATCACGGCGGCGATAAGCGGTTAAATCGGATATATGGCAAAACGCCGCCGTTGAGATTTGTTTATTTTTGGCTAGATTACAAATTACACCCGTAAAATTTAAGCTATTTGAATTTTAGGCTTTAATGTTTGTAAGTTTTTGAATTTTATACCTTGATGATTAGAATTTAGATTTTAAAAGTTTTATTTTAACTAGTAAGTCAATGATCGAAGGATGGGGTCTTCGTTCCCCCATCTTCGCCCTACCTCGCCCCACCTCATCCCGTAAAATTCTATTTTTTATTAATTTTCCTTACAACTAGTAGAATTTTTTTAATGAAACATATTTCATTAATAAAAATATAATTGAAATTACAACTAAATTTATCACATCAAATCAAATCAATTTTTAGAAAAAATTGAATAATATATCTCAGTGTTTAACAAGACAATCACAAAAAAAAAAAAAAAAATCTCATAGTATAACACATAACAAAATAAAGGTAAAGAACCGTATTGGATATAATAAAATAAGCTAATATTGATATATTTGTTTAAATAGTAGGGTTTTAAGGTATGAAAAATTTACAATTATAACTCTTTAGCAACATGGGGTGGGGTGGGGATGGGAAGGAGCAGAGCGGGGTGGGTCTAAAAAGTCTAAACCCATCCCTGCCCCACCCCGTGGTGTGGGGCTAAAATCTTGCCCCATCCTCGCCCCATCACCTTTGTGGGGCAGGGAAAACCTGTGCAGGACGAAACGGGAAGGGGCGGGGCAAAATTGTCATCCCTAACCATAAGGTCAAATAAAAAGATTTTAAAAATTAAATATATATAAAAGTTTGAGAAATCATAACTTAAATATGTAAATTAACCCAAAAAAAAGGCATATGCCTAAATTAAACTCGATATTATAATTCAAAATCAAGATTTATCATTAAAAATTCTATAAAGTTCACAAGCATAATAAACCAATGTTATAGGATTGCAACAAAGTTTTTGCTAAATAAAATTTTATTACATGTCTTTAAATTATGCATATTAAAATAAAATTAAAAAAAGCAAATCTCAAACGATGTAGATAAAAGAAGAGAAATTTTTTTTGTTAAAGACTTAAACTTAAAGCAATAAACAAATATAACACAAAAAAAAAGGTAAACAAAAGAAGAGGGAATAAGGTTTAAACAACTACGTGACACTAAAAAGTGATATGTTCATAGCAAAAAATTGATGCAGAGTTGCATGTTTGGGAAACCGAAACTATGAAAAGTGATGGGTAGAGTAGTGTGTATCGGCAGACTAGTGAGAGAACGGTTCATTTTATTTTATTTTATTTTATTATATCTCTTTAGGTTTTCTCTTATTTAAATTACCATATTATCATACATTAAACAATAAAAAAGTCAATGGGATGGACCTATTGATGTAATTTTGCACAATTCACAAGCCCAATTGAGTCATTAAAATCCAGTTGGGTCACATGGTTTGCTTAAAACCCGTTGAGTTTTACCGAATCTTGTGCACATCTAATCCAATTGATGACCCAGACCAGTCTATGTGCCAGGTCACAGAGTTACCGGTCCGACCGGCTAGGTCGGGCTAAGTTTAATAACATTCTTGTCATGCATGTTTAGTTCATCTAATAAAATAATATCAGTCATTTTTATTATGCAATTTATTTAATTTTTTTTGTTAGACTACATAAATAATGGACAAAATAAATATATGTGGCACTCAATAAATAAATAAATAAAAGGGATAATTACACATAACCCACCTGTGGTTTGGGCGAAAATCACTTTGCCTACCCGTGGTTTGAAAAGTATCACTTAACCCACCTGAGGTCTGTTTCCGTCACTCTCCGTAACCCACCTCGGTCTCCGCCGTTACAAAAACACCTTTTAACCCCAAAACAGAACATAACGCGAATCAAAACCCCCAAAACTCAAACACTTTTCGAGAGAGACACCCAAGGTGCAATCAGGCTTGTTCTTCGCGGTTTGGAACGTGTGGAGAGGGAGAAAGCACTTGTTTTGCATCATCGAACCTGGGCAAGGTATGTGTGATGTTTTTTCATCTGCATTTGGGTCTGTTCCTGATTTAGGGTTTCAGATTTTGTTCAAGTGTGAACTTACTGTGTGAAAGTCTAAATCCAGGAATCGTGGTATGTTGAGATGTCTTCATCAAGTGGTAATTTCTCGGGTTCATGTGGACATATGTGCAATGAGCAGACTTGTGTTTTGAGAACAAGTTTGAGTTTGCACAATTTTGGGAGGAGGTTCTTGGGTTGTAGCCGTTATAAGGTTGGTCCTAAGTGTCCTTTCTTTGTTTGGATTGATAACCCAACCTGTCCTCGTGGGAATGAAGCTGCACCTTTGGCTCTAGAGAAGATGTCTAGGCTTCAGACTGCTCTCCAACTTGCAAATGAGAGGGAAAGGACAGCTCTAGAAATGGCAGAAGAAGCTAGGCAAATGGCAGAAAAGGCTCTTGAAGAGGAAGCCAAAGCCAAGGAGAGGGAGAGAAAGGCTCGAGCTGTCTGTGCAAAAGCTAAGGAAAAAGCCATTCTTGCTGAAGAGAAGCAAAGAATGTGGAAGTCTGCATGCATTTTGTCATGGATCTTTTTTGTTATTGTTATGTTGTTGTGTTTTGGCTCAATTGAGTTCTATGGAGTGAAGAGACCTAGATTGTTGCCCCTGAAGTAGTTAATTGGTTAGTAGAGATAGTTATGGCAATGGTGTTAATGAATTTGCATTGTAATAGCACTAGCCTACTGATGTAATGTTTTGATGTGTCAATGAATGAAGAATTGGTCAATTCTTGAGTATTTTGTGCATATCCTAACAACCATTCAATGGAAGAAGTAATGGTTAATTATCAATTTGGCTGTGCATACCATAACAACAATTCCACGATAAAAACTTTCATACACTGTATTAGAAAAATATACTTGGACATAATTTGTAGTAGCAATAAATAAACTTCCATATAATTTGGCTGTGCATACCATAACAACCATTCCACAATAAAAACTTCCCATATACTCTATTAGAAAAATATACTTGGACACAATTTGTAGTAGCAATAAATAAACTTTCATATAATTTGGTTGAGCATACCATTCCACAATAAAAATAATATACTTGGACACAATTTGTAGTAGCAATAAATAAACTTCCATATAATCTAGTTTGGACAAATATTGTTCCATACAAACTGTAATATCACAACTTCCATATTGTACCTTAATTACAAAAAAGCACATTCCAAGGCCAGCAGTGATTGTTTTTTACACTAATTAGTAATTACAAAAAAGCACATTCCAAGGCCAGCAGTGACTGTTTTTTACACTAATTGATAATTACAAAAGGCTAACAGTGGTCTTCACAAAAAAAAAAAACCAAAAAGGCCCACATGTTCCCACTAGCTTTACTCCCAATGCTGGCATGCGTACCCACTAGCTTCATTCATTTCTTGCCTTTACTCTTTCCTCTTTCCACCCACTGGATTCATTTTTGGTGGCCTTTGTGCAGCAAGCTGTCCTCTAGTCCTCACACCACCAGTGCTCCCACTTGCATGTGAAGGCTACAAAATAAAAAATAGATCCACTTGTTAAAAAATATCCCAAGCTACACAACCATCCAGGACTAAGTTACCTGTGAAGAACTTGGTAAGGTATCCCAGGTCTCCCTAGGTGTGTGAAACTCTGGTTGTGAAGAAGAGAACCATACTGCTCTCTTGTGAGATGGCCTAGGTTGATTTCCTTGCTGTGAGGATGAAGGCTGAGTGGCAGACATCATGTTGTAGGTCTGTGTAGGCTGCTGGGATGGTGGCTGAGGTGCAGGCTGAGGTGCAGATCTAGGTGCAGGCACCCCTTCCCTTGCCTGCAACAAAACCCAGTTTCAATACAGTGTCTATTGTAAGTTTAAAAACAAGTTTTTTTTTTTTTTGTTTTTTGCCATTTAAATCCTAATTACTTACAGCTTTTTCTCTTTGAAGTCTCTGTCTCCTCTGCCATGGTGTCTCCCCAGTAATGCTAGCCTTGCACCCTCTTGAGTTATGCCCTTTCTTTTTGCATTTCCCACATCTTACAGGTCTGTTCTGTCTACTTGCTTTGTAAGGGTTCCTAGGCTCATCAGAAGCCCTCTTTCTTTGCTTGGGTGGTCTGCCTGGTGGTTTGTATATGTGAGGTGCCAGGGGAGCAGGCTGTCCAGTCTCAGCCCATTCTGACTGGCCAGGCATGGGAGGAAGTACCTCCTTGTATATCTCCATGTAAGTTTCTTTGAAGTAGCATGGGTGGGTATAGTCTTCTGGTGTCTCAATGTTTGTATAAATGGCTGTTATGGCATGTTTGCAGGGAATGCCATTTAAATCCCAAGACCTACAGCTACATGTCTTCTTCACCAAATCAACTACATGCCTCTCATACTGACTGCCTACCTCATAAAGGAAACTACCAGCTGGGGTAGCACTAAATGCCTTACGTTCAACCTTCAATTTCTCCAACCTATCTTGTATGCTTGGACACAACTTTCCAGCATACTTCTGTATCCCTTCCTTTTTTGTGTAAAGCCTAGTCATAAGTCTAACCCTAATCCACTCCAACATTGCCAAGATAGGCTTGTCCCTAGACTTCAATATCATTGCATTAAAAGACTCACTCAAATTATTTACCAAACAATCTGTTAAGGCCCTAGGAGTGAAGTGTGACCTTGTCCACTGTGCAGGTGCAATGTTTGCAAGATACTCATATGCCTTTTCATCCAAATCCCTTATGTACTGCATGCATCTCTCAAACTCCCTTACTGTTGTGGCAGCAACACACCTCCACAATGCATCCTTCAGCTCCAATCCCTTGTGATCAACTTTGAAATTGTTGTAGATGTGTTTCACACAGTATCTATGCTCCACGGTAGGGAATAGTGTCTCTATTGCAGGTATAAGCCCCTGTAAATAAGCAAGTAAACAAACAAACAAAACAAGTTAGTTCAGCAAACAAAGTCAATTATTCAAGTGTAACTGAACAAAACAAAACTTGCATACCTTTTGCCTATCAGAAATGAAGACCAACTGAAGCTCCTCTGGCCTCCCTATATCATCAGCAAAAATTTCCAAAAACCATATCCAAGACTCCCTGGTTTCTTGTTCCACAACAGCCATGGCTACTGGAAAAATGTTGTCATTTGCATCCTTGGCAGTGGCAGATAAGATTTGCCCACCAAATCTGTGCTTTATGTGACAACCATCTAAACCTATAAATGGCCTGCATCCACCTAAAAATCCTACCTTCTGAGCATTGAACCTAACATACATCCTCTTAAATTTTGGCTGGGAAGTCTCCTCAGCCATTTCTGTCTGCAATATAACCCTACTCCCCTTGTCTACAGTGGTTATCATTTGTGCATAGTCCCTAAGGACACCATATTGCAGTTGCTCATCTCCATTTATCAAATCCTTTGCCTTTCTCTTTGACCTATACACTTGGTTTACACTTAGGTCAACAGATAAATTTTGCATCACATGGTTGTGTACACCACTCACCTCCCAATTTGGATTTTTGCTAAAATCCTCAATGAACCTCTTAGCAACATAAGCTGATGTTGCTTGGCTGTTTTTGAAAGACTTGGGACAAGTACAGTCATCAGTCAAGGTCTTAATTTGAAATGTTAGCTCTCCACTTATTTGAGATGCATAACATCTCCACCCACACCCATTCTTGCAGTGAACTGATATCTTGGTCTTCTCATTAAACTTGAATTTGATGTCAATAGGTTTTTTGATTGCATACTCCCTCAAAGCAGCTCTGAACACCTTTGCATTAGGGAACTTCATCTCCTTTTTCAGTACAACATTTCTCATGTCACTCTTAGCATTAAACTCCACTTGCTCAGGTACCTGCTCATCATCAGACCCATCCATGCTTACCAGGTCATCCTCAAGGGCTGGCTCAGCCCACTCAGGGTCTGTGTGGGGTGCATTGCTTGATTCTGGGGCTGTGTGGGGTGCATTGCTTGATTCTGGGTTTGTATTGGGAGCAGAACCTTGTGGAGCTGAGTTTTGAGCAGCAAATACATCATCACCAAAGCCATCCCCCTCTAGGCCTTCATTTAGCCAATCATCATCATCATCATCATCATCTCCTTCAACATTCTGTTCTTCATCTCTTGCATCAATGTCAACATCCTCAACATCTTCTTCATCATCACTCTCATCATCATTCTCATCATCTTCATCATCACTCTCATCATCATTTTCATCATCTTCATCATCATCACTATCCAATTCTATTTCAACCCTTGCTGCATCACCACTTACATCACCACCTGCATGACCACCTACACCATCTGCCACTCCCCCTGCATCACCACCTACACCACCTGCCACTCCCCCTGCATCACCACCTACGCCACCATCTGCCACTCCCCCTGCATCAGGATACTCAACTGCCAATGGCTCCACATCTATGTCAGTATAGATTATGATTTTTTCAGCATACCATGCCTTATGAAGGTTAGTCATGTTTACGACATCTGTATCTGTTTCTATGTCTCTTAAATCATGCTGTAGATCACCATCAGGAATTAAATACTTATATCTACTGTGTTCCTTAGGAGCACCAACTAGATGGCATAAATCCCGAATTTCAAAGTAACTCAACTTGTCAGGGTCAATCTCTGTCAGTAAACGTACAGACCCACCCACATATTGTATGGTTGGCTCCTCCACAAAACATCCCCCAACATGAATTTCAAGGTCAAATGTGACATCATCCATCTGCAATTAAAATAAGTATTTTGTTTACACACACTGACATGCAGAAAGTGAGAAGAAGCCAAAAGAGACAACAAGCCAACAAATTGACAACAACACACGGACAAAGGACCACATAAAGCACATGCAAAACCAGACTCCCAACAAATTCATAGGGACCACACTACCCACACTTCACAAACAAGTGCAATCATTGACAAATAAACTTGATTCCTTCAGGTATATGCATTATAGAAACAACAATCGCAAAATGCATATCCTAAGCGATTCTACACATAAATAGCAAAATGCTAATTTAACATACAAAAAAAATTTTACTGTGCAGATGAACAGCAAAACCTAACTACGTGGGTGGGTCACCATAAAAAAATGACATCAAGAACCCAAATGCAGATGAAAAAACATCACACATACCTTGCCCAGGTTCGATGATGCAAAACAAGTGCTTTCTCCCTCTCCACACGCTCCAAACCGCGAAGAACAAGCCTGATTGCACCTTGGGTGTCTCTCTCGAAAAGTGTTTGAGTTTTGGGGGTTTTGATTCGCGTTATGTTCTGTTTTGGGGTTAAAAGGTGTTTTTGTAACGGCAGAGACCGAGGTGGGTTACGGAGAGTGACAGAAACAGACCTCAGGTGGGTTAAGTGATACTTTTCAAACCACGGGTAGGCAAAGTGATTTTCGCCCAAACCACAGGTGGGTTATGTGTAATTATCCCATAAAAAATTAATGAAGATCCAAATGAGGATGATATCTTGCAACTTTGCAATTCAGCTCGCTTGTTTTTGTTTGGAAAACGGCGTCGTATCTGCAGTTAAACCTGCCGTTTGGTATAGGGATGGCAATTTTGCCCCGCCCCGCTTAACCCGCCCCTCCCCCGCTTCGCCTCATGCGGGTTTTCCCCGCTTTGCAAAGGTGATGGGGCGGGGATAGGACAAGATTTTAGCCCCGCACCACGGGACGGGGATGTGTTTAGACTTTTTAAACCTACCCCGCCCCGCCCCTGTTGCTAAGGGTTATAATTGTAAAATTTTCATATCCTAAAACCCTACTATTTAAATAACATATCAATATTAACTTATTTTATTCTATCAAATGTGGTTCTTTGCCTTTATTTTGTTATGTGTTATACTATGAGTTTTTTTTTTTTTTTTTTTTTTTTGTGATTGTCTTGTTAAACGCTTGGATATATTATTCAATTTTTTTCTAAAAATTGATTTGATTTGATGGGATAAATTTAGTTGTAATTTCAAGTATATTTTTATTAATGAAATAGGTTTCATTAAAAAAATTGTACTATTTATAGGGCAAATTAACAAAAAGTAGAGTTTTACGGGGTGGGGCAGGGCCCTAAGGGGCTGAGATGGGCTGAGAAAGTTTTTCCCGTCATACGGAGCGAGGCGGGGATGTGACAAGACAAAACCATGTGGGGCGGAGACGAAGATCCCATCCTTCGGCCCCGCCCATTGCCATCCCTACTTTGTCACAAATAATGGGCCGGGCTTTTTATCTTGAAGTGGGCTTTAGTGGATACTTAATAACCTAATTCTTACCTGATTGATTGAGGAGGGTAGAATCGTCAAATAAATTACAGAAACCCTAATGACGAAGCCCGTGCCCTTTAAATAGAGATCGCTTTGTGCCTCCAAACAAATAGATTTCTCATCAGAAGCCGTAGTTCTCTTGCTCTTGCTCTCTCTTTATCTTGTAGTGTGTTTTGTATGAAATAGTGAAATCAAGTGATGAATTTGGATTAAAATTCTCACGACGGTCGTCTGAGACACTTTTTAAAGTGTCGGAGTTGATGCACTAATCCAATACTTCTGATGGTTTCTTCTCTGTGTTTTCTTCCCTTGTTACTTTATTCTTTATATAATCGTTTGTTTTTTATTCTCGATTTTATTCATAATTATGAACGGGGCACAATGATGATGAATTGATCATTGTCCGATTAAATTCATGACAGGATATATATCCTCCTACTCATTCTGAATTGCTTGCCTCTCTCATGAGATTTCGAAAATCTCAACCATCGTCAATCTTTTTTTATTTTATTTTTTATTTTTTATTTTTAGGTTTTTGTGTTTTTTTGTTTTTGATTTAAAGCTGTGTTATATATAAATAATGAGGCACTGTGAGGAATATTTTAAAAGTGTGAGATTGAAAATCTATGAAATTCTCAATAATCAAGCATAAAGTCCTTTTCATTCTGAGTGCCTCTTTACTTGTTTATAAAGAAGTCGGCTAATTGGAACAAGGGAGCTCTCAAGTTCAAAAATCAACTTAGTAAAGTAAATCCCATAGTGGTAGCAGAGAGCCAAGATGATTCCCATTTAGTTTTTAATTTAACCCATTCGAATTAAGAACAACAATGACCATAATTCTAAGTGGACATTAACAGATATTAGCTATTATGTGAGATTTTAAAATCTAAATCAAGCAAAGAAGAACCAAAATCAGTTTTAGGAAAAGAATCAAGACCATAAAAATGAATGAATATATTGCATAAAAATGAATGAATATACATCGTTTCAACACAAAAGATAGATACAGTACAATGCTTCATCTCCTAGTTACAATCTAAAAAAATTAAAAATTAAAGTCTTTTTATCCTAATTACATACTAAGATAATTATTGATTTACATCACTCGATATTAGCTTGGAGGCAAAGTGATATGATGAAAAGGTTTTAGGCACTGACTCCATCTTATTAGAAATGTTCCAATGACTAAGTGCCAGATGTTCTGGCTTTGTGGCAAACAAAGAGTTCATGGAAGAAATTACTACATAAGAATTCCAAATGAGCGTTTGCAAAGATTGCATAGGAAGTGAGTGTTTGGATTGCTCTGAAACAGAGAGCTGTGCATTTTGCTGAAAAAAATTCAGTTTTTAGCAAAAGTTTTGTGAGTTATTGACTATTGTAATTGTTCCTTATCTAGAGGATTTTCTGAGACTGTTTGTGTCCCCATCCAATTGTAGTCTTTTCCTTAGAGAGGTTATCATTTGGTTTTCCACCTCTTGACCAAATCTGTGTGTCGTATCTTTGTTGCTATGGTTGATTTGGTTTATTGCATGTCTATGGTAAATTTATTTTATCTTCTTTAAAAAAAATTGGTGTTTAATAGTTACTTGCTCCATTTTTTTTTTTTAATTGAAAATTTGATAGAAATAATGGGGATGTGGGATTTGAGTCTTAAATGTCTCCATTGAAAGTGCTAGAAGTAGAAGGCCTCTATTGAGTTACAAGACTCTTGGCTTATCTCCAAACTTAAGATGGCTTCCTCTGCACCACCTTGACTTTGGGCGGAGATGTTACTTGTTAGTATATCTATTTGTCATGTATTTGTTATGTTTAGGATAATATCCTTAATTGAGACTAAAATCAAGGACCCATTAATTGTCTTTTATTTTAGCCCAATCAAGGATCTTCCTAGATCAACTTTATTTCTATATGGGCATTCCTGTATAGCAAATTGTACAGAAAATATAGTGTACATAGGTTGCATTAACAGTGTTCCTCTCTCTCTTTTCAACAATCTTGAATTCGACATAAATGAATTCTTAAACATACTAGGTGTGGAAAAAGAAAGAGAACTTATGAACATTTAATTTACAAGAGGAACATAATCTACGCTCATTTTTACCACAAGCCTAGTCTAGAGCCCAAACCTGCAACCACAATTGCAAGCAGAAATGAGTGATGACCACAAAAATCTGAGTCTTCCATTATTTTGTTAGTTTATGGTTTTGTGTACTAACCTGGATTCTGCCATCAGAGGAAGCAGCAAAAAGCATTAATTCATTTATATCTGATGTTAATGATGTAATTTTTGCATGTCCACCACCAGCCATTTTGATAGAAGCAACTTTTCTAACTTTTTCTTTCACCCAAACCTCAATGAACCCACATTTTGTGGCTGTATAAATGAAGTCACTGTTGACGGCTATGCGTTGGATATCAAATCCTGTTGGGAATGATCCAATTACTGCCTTGGTGGAAAGCGAAAACACCTTCCATATGCAAAACAAGCAAAAAAAACACAATATCAGTTCTGTTACCAAACTGTCGTTGCTAATTATGCTTGATAATAACAATGATGTGAGAGTTGCATACCTTTCCAGCTATAGCATCAACTGAAGACCCACCAGCAAAGAGGAGGTCTTTATGAACATGCAAGGAATGTATGACTTGTTTTCCTAACAATTTCCTTGTACCAGAGTAGAATGTGTTTGTTGTGTAATTGCACAAATCAACCTCCTGCCACATATTTTTTTTTTCTTTCAAATTATTAATAAGCTTTTGTGCCTGTTATCTAACGTTAATGTGTTTCGTGACCGCGATGTTTTGTGATTGTGTGAAGTTTACCTGGATACTGTAACTAGAACTACCGCAATATAGTTTGTCCCCAGTCATGGCAAGGCATTTCACATATTGGTTGAAATTTATATGCTTTGGAGTCCCAGACCAGTTATACACCTGTGATAACACAAATCTCAGCAAAGCTCTTTTTGTTATGGGCTGCATATATGTCCTAGCTGTTTAAACAAAGCACTTAGCACTTGCCTTGACCCCAGTTCCATGAGAAATATAGCATGCCACTTTAGAATTGGTTGTCAAGTCGTATATTGCCTCTTTCACATCATGAACTTGAATACAGTGAATTTCCTCAGGTTTAATTGACCAGACCTGTAGTCAAGAAATACATAAAACAATTGTTTAGTGAAATTTATTAAACACAGCAAACATGTAGCTATATTTTGCAGGAAAGTTTGTTTAGCATTTGTCTAATACATAAAACATAGGAACATGTGGTTTTTTGCCTTCACCATTTTGTTGGAATCATCTAGTCACTAATATCATTTATTATGAAAAAATGTGTAGTACCAAGAACAAATCAATCGAAACAAAGAAAATAAGAAGCTCTTATATATGTTTTTTATACATATTAAGTGGGCGAGGGGAGATTCAAACTCCAAACGTCTCCATTAAAAACTCTAAGAAATGCCAATTAAATTAAATTCATAGTGGGACACACTATTCATATGAGATGAGAGAGTATGAAATTATTATACTCTTGGACTTGGAGTAATGTATAATTTTCTCACCACAGGGTATTTGATTATTTGAAGGCTATCATTATCAGTTCCAATTTCTGAGCTACTTCTTTCCTATGTAATAGAGGTCATTGGTGTGTGAATAATGTTCCACCATATTCCCATTTCAACTAAAATAGCCAAAACAAGCATGCAAGACTGATTTTTCTTAAAAAAGAAAACTTGTGATGGCTTACCCGAATTGTTTTGTCAAAGGAACCACTATATAGTTTGTAACCTGAAGATGGTACATAGAGGCATGTGATAGCCTTTGAATGCTCACGAACTTCTTGAACCAACCTTGGTAACCTTTTTCCAACATCCCACGCCTACAAGCAAGATATTATGGCCTTAGCTGTTGCAGAAGGAAAAAAATAACCCCACATATTTGCAGTTGTGCATGTATCCTTGAGCAGGTATGAAAAGATTGAATATGTTCTGTTTGGGTGCAAACCTTTATGGTTCCATCAGAATGGCTGCTTAAAAGTCGACCATTTAGATGAAGCAAAGACAGAACCTCACCATTTGCGCTTGAATCTAACTCAACCATTTCAGAACAACTCCATAACTCTGTCTAAAAAACACAACATTAGTAGGATTTAGTTATCTAATTGTCTATATTATTTTAAATCAAGGACATGAATGCTCCTCCACGCCACTTACTGCATCTACAGATGGTAAATTCATCAAGGCTTCCATTATATCTCTGACCACCAATGAATTCCTCTTAAGCTTTCTTAAAGTTCTGTAGATGCATTTAGCATAAACCCCCAGTGCTTCAAGTGCAGCTAAATTTAGAGAGTTTGAGTTAATTTTTATTTGAAGAGACATGAAAACGTTCTGTGTAAGCATTACCTCTGATGCATTGTACTTACATGGATCACTGACAAAAGTTTTCATAGCAAGGGTCACTAAAATCTTTTCCTCTAGGTTCTTGGATGATTGGAGGACATTTATAAATTCATCAAGCAAGGACTTGCAAGCAGCTTCTCTTACACCAGTATGAGGAAGAGTAGAAAGCATGTACGTGAGCCATGTAGCAAGGACAAGGCATGACCTTGCCATTTCTAAGGAATCACTCTTAAGACATTCCTCCAAGGCTTTGAAAATTGAGCCATTCTCATGGTTGCAAAGTACAAAAGCAACCCTTCTCTCCCAAAAGCTTGCAGCTTTCTCTTCCTCTTCCTATATATATAAGTATATAAGATTCAGGATAGATACAAGGTTGAATATAATGAGTAATATGCTCTATGACAAACCAAAAACCAGACATATGCAAACCATTGTTTCCAGCAAATCGTTGTCATCTTTTCTCAGCTGTTCTGCCTTCATCAAGGCATTTTAAGGTTAATCAAACCCCGCAATCTTGATTAACCAGGCTTTGGTATAGGACTTCCCTGAGGAAGTTAGACGCCTGGATAGAGATATTAAAGCATCTAGAGCCATCATTTGAGAATCAGAAAATTCCTTTCTCCTGAGTGCTTCAATTAATATATCTATAGCTTCTTCCCTATACACGCTCATCTCCTGTGGCTCAACCTGGAAAGGCGATAATCAGTGGAATTTATAGTTAGATGTTGTAGTGGTGTTTGTTAGGAACATTATTTAAAAATTTTACACTACTAATGTTGATTTCAGAGAATCAAGGCAAACCAAGAGATCAAGCTGAAGAAGAAGAGCAGCAATGGCCAGTTGCTGCTTTGCAGGAGCCATTTGAAGATACACAAGAAAGGTGTGCATGGTACTAAATGCTCCTTCATCTTTAATTATCTGCAATATCTGGTTGCAGAATGTCCTCCTGTGACAGCATAGATAGAATAGAATCTTCATTGAGGGTGTTAGGCAGGGTACTGAGCAAGGAAAGGAAAAATAAATTCAAAGGTACATGTGCTCCATAAAAAGAAGCACACTTGTAAATTTGTGTGCAGTGTCTAATACACAGAACCATTTAGGAGTATGATTGGAATCATTTTAGAACCTTGGAATCATTTTAGAACCTAACTCCAAATAACTCCTGGTGAAAATACTGTATCTAGGTACTATTGCAACTTTGTTTTTATATCAGTAAGTTGTGCACTTAATGATTCTTGAACCTAAGACCTTACTTTTACCTTCTTATGGGGAAAGGTACAATAACAACTTTAGTTTGATCAATGCAATTGCAATGTAGTTGCTATCAAAATTCTTTACATGAATAAACATCTAATTTTGGAATGAATGACCCCAGACACACACACACTGAGGTTTTAAGACTTGTCTTTCTTAGGTTAACATGAAATCAAGTTCAAAGGTTTTGAGATTAGTTTTGTTATTTCAAAATTTGGTAGCTTTAATTATTCGAAGGATTTGCAAAGTAAGAGAAATTGTGTACTTCAGTCTTCAGATTTATCATAAATGAGAAATGAAGATTTAATATGCAAAGTGTACCTGTGTAACTGAACGAGCTCTAAGAGAAAATCTACACATATGCCTCTTACACTATCATTTCCAGCATGAAATAATTCTAGAACAGGCGACAATTCAATTCTATTTGCTATCAAGCACCGGCAACCTTTTTCAGCTTGCATGCAACATAAAAGTATGGAAACAATGGATCTCCTTCCTTCCAATCTATCCAAACACTTGACCAAGGCTGGAATTCCATTTGCAGAAATAACAGGCACTGAGGGACCTGCTGCATTCTTCCCCTCCCATTAGAATCTGCTCAAGCAATGCTAAGGCAGCATCCTTGGGCTCCATTACAAACTGAATATCATCTAAATCTTCAGATTTGTTCAGAATTGTCAGGACAAGGGAGGATACAAGGTCATGAGCTGAAAGCTGAGCAAATGCTGAGGTCAGCTGGTATATAAGAACAGCAGCCTCAGATAGCCCATTCTTTAGCAGAGCAGCTAGGCAATCAAAATCAGAATCTACACTTGTTAGAGTATTCCCAACACCTTCATCTGCAAATACTAGCTCTGAGAGTATGTAAATTGATGTTCTGAGAACTTCTCTGCTCAGAGAAGCTGACAGTATTTCCACAAACCCGTTTACAATTGTTGGATTGGATAAAAAAGACTGAACCCCAGCATCAGCCTTTGATTCCTTCCATAATCTGGCTATTGCCAACACAGCTGCTTCACATTCTTGTAAGCTGTCTGAAGTAGAGAGACAAGAACCATAGGGTTTTAAATTATTGATAATTGCTTCTACTGCTGCTTGGGATATTACACTGGTAGGTGATGTAGATACTGCTGCACGCATAAATCTTTTCTTCCTATAGTTAAGATAGTCATCTATGCTCTTATCACAGGATATATCACTTGTTTTGTATAGAGTGGAGGCCAAGCAGATTTCTTTTGTGGAGGATCTAAATGAATCTCTCGGTGTTTCGGAGTATGAAAATTCTTGAGCAAGATCAGGATACTGTTCTTTCCAAGATGATATTAGTCTCTTCAAAACATAGTTTGTTTTGGGCAGTATACTGGCAGAGAGAGGTTGCCGTGTAATGGGGCAAGTTACATTTCCTCTTTCAAGCCATTCTTGGATTGCTTTTCTTTCATATGTCTGGCCTGTTTCAAGGGTAACAGGGTCAAAAAATATCTGGCTTGTGATGGGGCAAACAAAATCCTTAGGTGGTCTTGTTCGAGTAGTCAGCTTCTCAGACATTGGGAGAGAGATGTAGCTCTGGCTTCCCTCATCAACTTCTTGAATAGTACTGCATAGTGCAAAGGAATTCAAATATTTTAAGGGGACAGAAATCATAGAATGATAATGTCTTTAATCAAGCGTAGGAGAGATGCTGGTCAATTTTCAAAGCTAAAAGAAAAGTACAAATACTAGAGAATTCCCAAAATAATGATAAAAAGGAAACAAAGTGATGATACCTATTTTCTAATACTTGGCTATTCTCACTGTCAAAACTCCGTGTTCTGCTATTGATTTTTCTGCAAAATTTCAGCTTTCCCTACATTGCAAAGAGTTAATTAGCACTGTTCAAAAAATTGGATAGAAGTACATCTTCAATCTGAAACCTACTATGACTTCACCATCAGAGTCTGCTGAGTTGAAGCTGTGATCATTCCTCACGGGTGGAGATGAAGGCAATGAGGTGGAAACAGACGAATCTGGGATATGGCGGGATAAAAAGCGTAACACAGCAGGGTTTTCTTTTTTAAATTGCACATCTGGTTTTGGAGATAAAATAGTTGGAGAAGGAGATGGTAGAGAACTTTAAAACATATGGATATAAACTGAAAATTAAGCTTCCTCATGGCATTGTGAATTTTACTGCTCTAATTTCCATATTTACCTGAGGATCCCATCTAGTGGACTCCAGATTCAGGGACGCGGTAGAACCTAAATTTAATCTGCTTGGAGCCAAATCACCAGAAGATGTAAGTAAATAAGAGCCTCAAATCATTCTCTCCAGAAAAATCAATAGCAAGTTATTTAATTAGTGTATTAGTAAGATTTGAATTTTACTCACCTGCTTGCTTCTCTTGTTTCTCTTTCACCAAACTTAGATTTAATAATTGGGGAAAACCCAGCACTCTTAGGCAAGATAGGACCAAATATTACATAATCTGGAATTGAGTGGCTGATTTCATGCAAAGGAGTCATTGGTGGCTCCACAATGGGCAACATTGGAACCACCTTCTTGCTCGAGTTTGAATCAGAGTACATGCAATCCTTATAGTATTTAGCAAAAAGCCGTGTATTCTCATCCAATGATTCTCCGTAAAGCTGCTCTAGCTTCTGCAATTTTTCCAATTGTTCTGGCCCCATGGAAAACATCAAAGACTCATTGAAGTATTGATCCAAATCAGCTGTATAGGACATATCCGCACAGTCAGGAATTACTTCCATCACTAGCCTATGCCTTTCCTCTGAATACCATCCAACAATGGAGCTCATGTGTGAAAGAAACAGGACTTTCCAAATTTCAGGAGCAAAATCAATCCGCGAGAAGAAAGGGTCTATGATGAACATCTCAAGCATATGAAGAGCTGCATTATGAACATTGTTCCGCAATTTCCACATGTATGCAAGGTTGAGATGAGCCCAAGCAGAGAGGTAGAAATTAGGAACACCAGCAGTTTTCTGATTAGAGTTCAATAAGGCACACACTAGCAACATCTTCTCGGCATACTTCAATCTTGCAAGCTTAGTTTCCATATTTGAAGTGTTGATAGCTTCTTCAAGGGCTTCAATTCCCCAGTCCAAATTTGCTAATACTGCTTGATCCGAGTACCGAACCTCTGTGTCTTTGTCACAGCTTACATCTTCAGCTGCCAATCTCTCTGCACACTGTTCTTTGTGTTGGGTTCTCTGTTCTTTATTAATCAACCGCTCTCGGGTGAAATTATCAACACTAGTAACCAATAACCTAACCATATCCTTTTGGTCCATTGCAAACCTATAATCCATGTTCTTCTTTTTTTTTCTTTTTTCTTTTTTGTCTTGTGAAGACAATCTGAACAAACAAATTCCCAAACTTAATATATGAACAACTAAAGCACGAAACTCAGTTTGCAAATGGTTTTTCTTGATTGCTAAGGAAGTTTAGGATATGAGACGATAACAACTTATACTTCATATTTTTCTCCTTGTCGCATGTTTAAGATTAACTCAAGCATTTAGAAAACTCAAACACTTATGTAAAAAACAAGCTCTACATGAAATGATTGTGATAGCCTTGAGGAAAAGAATGAAAATATCTCATCAATTCAACAACGAAACTGTTAACAGCTTCTAGCATCACCAAAACCTCATAAACCTTACTGGAGACCATGTTGATAATAAATTGCCAATTGTCACAAAAACTAAAATTATTGCTCTAATACCATGATAAATTACAACTATTACGAAGGTGAATTTAATCGCTTAACCAGTGTTCTAATGGTTGAAAGATATATTGAGCAACTCTAAAATATAGTCTCCACACAGTAAGAAGTGCATAAAAATAATTACTAATCTATAGATATCAATAACAGCAAATTGACTGAATCCCATAATAGAAAACTCAAAATGAACGTGGAAAAAAAAACACAGAGAGAGAAAAGTGCTTACTGTATTGAAGAACCAGCACAGCTAGTCTGCTATGGTCGTATGGATTGGCCAATGACCAATATTTTTCTAGGCAATTAATATCATTGCTGTTGAATTTCCAAGAAAGAGTGTGAGAAAGCCGGCTTTTGGAGATTGTATAAGATGTGCCGGCTTTGGCCATTTTTGGTGTGTTGATTAAGGCAAACAAGCAGACTGAACATTTTTTTTTGTATATAACCATACACTATTCAAATAGTGTGACGTTTTTGAGTTTTAAATAGCTTCCTAGCAGTATAAAAAAAATGTATGTATGAAATAATTGAATATAACGGGGGGTTTGAATAGTCTTCTAGTAAAGGACAAGAGAGCATCTTATTAAAAGATAAATGGACAAAGAAAGAGCATTTAGCTTTTGGCTTAAATCTTTGGTCATGTCTCAAAAAACAAACACTAGAAACAGGTCAAAGTTTAACTGTAATCGTGTTCCAGAGGGACGAAAATGCCCTTTATTTGGTGTGCGGTTTCATCAACTTTCTTTTGGCGGGAAGGTGAGTGAGATTGAGCCCATTAACAGTGCCAATCAAATCACTTGGGCCTATATGCAATGCTTGTGGTCCAGTTAATTTTGTTGGACCTGTAACTTGGTTGGGTAGCCCATGAAATTTGGCCAGGCCGAACAAAACCACATTTCACTTTGGGAGATTTGGGCCAAGACTGACACCAGGCTGTATAACCACAGAAGAAATATAAAAGAGAAGTGCTATCTCTAATCGTCCACAACATTTTTATGACACTTTCATAACAAATTATAGGTAATAAGTTATTATTAATTTTAATTTTAATCTACAATTAAATTACTTTTTTGCCCACCCATAACAGCCAACAACAACCAGACACTTAAGATTTTGTTGTGAAAATATTATGGATATAACATTTTTTAATATAAAAAACAATTAAAAAAATCAATTGCTTTTTTTTTTCCCATAAAAAGCTTTTAAAAGTATTTCCTAAACCAATGCCCTTAGGACATTAGTTAACTTTTTCCTTATAATAATATAAAAATTTATCAAATAAATATTGTGGACATAACATCTCTCAATATAAAAAGTTATAAAAAAAAAATTGGTTGCTTTTTTATTTTCCCATAAAAAGTTTTTAAAAGTATTTTCCTTAATCAATGCACTTAGGACATTAGTTAAATTTTTCCTTATAATAATATAAAAAATATCAAAAAATTGTTGTGAATATAATATTTCTCAATATAAAAAGCTATAAAAAAATTAGTTGCTTTTTTATTAACCCATAAAAAGTTTTTAAAAGTATTTTCTAAATCAATGCCCTTCGGACATTAGTTACTTTTTCCTTATAATAACATAGAAAACTATTAAAAAAAATGTCATGGATATAACATCTCTCAATATAAAAAGCTATACAAAAATCATTTACTTTTTTATTTTCTCATAAAAAGCTTCTAAAACCATTCCCTAAATCAATATCCTTAGAACATTAGTTAACTTCTATCTTTCATCTCAAAAAAAAGAAGGGTCATGCTAATGAGTGCTTTTAGGGTATTGGTTAATAATCTATTTTAGGAAAGTTTTGACACCACTTTTATGGGAAATGAAAAAAACTATCAAAATATTAATTATTTTTTTTCCATAAAAACTTTTTTTAAATAGATTAATAATCAATGCTCTGACGGCATTAGTTAACATTTTCAAAGAAAAAAAGAAAAAGAAAAAAGAGAAGAACACTAATTAACTTTTGCCTTGTAACAGTAACTGGGATGTCTTGTTGAAAAATCAGGAAGTATCCGTGCAATTACAAAACTTTCCGCAAAAGCATGAAAAATGAAGCAATTAAGTACGACACTTTTCAATACTTTTCATGATTGTCACTTTTTTTTTTGACTAGTCAATTAGCCACTTTTTTTATTCGAGTCATAGGCCACTAGTCCATTCTAGCTAACAACGCGGAAATGTCTTTTTTTTTTTTTTTTGGTAAACTTACAACGCGGAAATGTCAATCTTCTATAAGTCGTTCTTCTAATGATGTAAAGTAAACTACCAAAAAAAACTAGTTGTATGGGCAATATTTGCTTGCAGTATCCATATTCTCTTATCTTTGTGTGTTACCTTCTTCTTGCTATGCAAGTTATGATTTTAATCGTAAGGCACTTTTACAGTGATTTGCTGTTGGTACTTGGTTCATTTTGAGAGAGGAAAAGAAAAAAAAAAGAAAAGGAAAAAAAAAAAACTCTCTAATTAGTGACAAACTTACAAATGCATGGTGTAAATTGACCCATGAAAGGAGGGCCTTTGAGGGAGATCATGTAGTTATGTACAATGTATTTAATTTATTAGGTATAGGTTGAATTGAATATGAAGTATAGTTCTTTCAGAAAAGGAAAATGATGAACATTGTCCTGGGGTTGAATCACTAGAATTTACCCATTTAAAGTCATTTTTTGTGTCAGCCAAGTTTGACTTATTTGGTTTGATTAATTTTTCTACTCCGGTCTAAGGAATGAAAGTTACTAGCCGACTTTGAAAACAAATTTTTGCCCGGATTGTTCAGCCAGAATTTGAGTCCAAAAGAGTCTGCAGCTTGTAATTCATTTGACAATTTGACTTTGGTGTTTTTAATGTAACGTTCATCGTTCAAATTTATTCTTCTCTAATTATCAAATTATCAACAAAAAATAAAAATAATATATATATATAATCTATCTTATTTTATTTTTAATAAATGGGTAAATTTTATATATATTTTTAGGGGGAAAAAATTGACTCCTCTAGACTCAAATCCTTTTTTGATAATTTTATACTCAAATTTTCACAAAAAACAATAACTTATTGCACAAAGAATAGTAATGCTTTTTCCCCCTTCTTTGATTGAAATTTCTACCACCTTATTTTCTTTTTTTTCTCTTTACCCCTTACTTTACTTTGTTAAGTATTTAATATCAAAGTGATAGAAATATCTATTTAGAAAACGTGTGAAGTTTAAGAAATAAATTAGCCAAATTAAAAGTTTAAGAATTGTAATAGCCACTGCATTAAAGTTCAAGAGGTGTTAGGACATTTTTCTCTATGTTTTTCATATTTTCTTAATAATATTTGACAAATAAAATAATTATAACCAATTAATTTCTCTATAAAATATGTCAAAAAGAAAAAATATAATAGATACTCAAGAGATAAATTATTCTTTTCAATGGTATTGTTTTTAGTGAATGAGTTTTATTTACAAGGCTGTTGGAAATGGAACTTCATCAATATGTGCAAAATGTTGTTCGACATCTAGATTTTTAAAAAATTGTCAGTATTTCTTATTTGTGTTAGTGGTTTTGAGGACTAGAAAATCAAAAGTCTACCAACTTGTTTATATAGTGGATATACTTGTGCTTACTCTTCCAGTTTTTTTGCCACTACAAAGTGACAGTTTTCAGTTCTGAATGTTGTCAAAATAGAAGATGAGTTTTTAATGGATTCTTTGATTTTTATAAATTGGAAGGAAAATTCTTGCGACATTCATTATGAAATCAATTATTTTTTAAAATTTAAAACTGTGAGGCACAAGAATTTAAATAAGGAACTTGTGCTACGTGTCGTATCCATGGATGAGTTCATTATCGTGCCGAGCAGGCCACACGCTCGGACAATAAGGCCACATCAGTGGCACGTTACCAGAGGAGGTCATACTGTAGAGAAAGAGCTTCGGGAAGGGGGTTAGCCTTGACATGACTGGAGGGATGGTGGCTGCTACCACATTTAATGCATCCCACCAAACCTCCTGGCTGCATTTATGTGGAGAAGACCCTTGAACAGTGCTGCATTGACTGCCCCAACTCATAAAGGGCTTGGGAAGGAGTCTGATGGGACAAGCACTCAAGTAGGGGCCTGGACGATCAACAAATGGAAGGCCAAGATCATCTAAAAGGAGTTATATAATGTACGAGACCCTCCAAGGAGAGGGGATCGGAAAAATCTATAGAGAACACACTGTAGCAACAAGAGATAAAATTGTATCCAAGTCCAAAAGAGCTAAATTCAAGAATCATTTTCCTCGGACTTCGCCAAGGAATGATTTCCTTGATTTGAACTTGTCTTTTTTTGCTGTCTTAATATCTTTGATCCATTGTGCGCATTTTCTGGTTCATTGAGGTCTAGCTTTTAAGTCCACTCTCTACAAATTCATTGTGTGAGGCTATTTGGGCCTTAACCCATTCATCATTTGGGCTTAGGAATCAAAACCACGCCCTTACAAAAACAATCGTTAGATTTCATTTTAATATATAATTTCATTTCAATGTATTAAAAATTAGTTATTTTTGTGTTTTTTTATATGTATAGTTAATACATAGTTTGGATATTTATTTATGGACAAAGTTTAGTTACAAAATTAGTTGTAACTTAACTCTACAAACTCACTCAATAAAATAAATATTACAACTGTGGGGGGTATAAAACCGGGAAGCCCATGTCAATGTCTACGCTGGGCCCAGGGTCCGATCCAAGGAAGGCCCACCCCTTGGCCATGGGAAGGATCCTCCTCGGCCATAAATGTAGCCGAGAACAAAGGGAGCAACTCGGTTCTGGTAATGACACTCCGGGTCATTTCGCCGAACAGGAAAAGTACTAAAACGACAAAGAACAAGGGAAAAGCTGCCATTACTGCAATTAAGTACTCTGCACCTGACAGAGCCATACTTTTCAGCTTTTACAACCACCCCCAACCACTTTGGGTATGGGCGGATGGGACAAGTATCAGCCTTATGAAGTTAAACCTACACGTGGACGCTCGAGGGAGGGAGAAAACTAGTATAAAAGGAGGAAGAAGCAATCCAGAAGGGGGGGACTAAGATCAGGTCCAAGAACCGGAGCCACCCAGATCGTGCCGAGGAGAAAGTCTTCTGGGATAAGCTCAGTTCACCTCTATGCGATCGCCATGAACACCATGACTAACGATTGTCCGTCCACTAAGGCCTAGCCTTTTAGTCCACTCTCTACAAATTCATTGTATTGGGCCCGCTGGTCCAAGATCCCACCTGCCGTGTGGTATTAGGTTGAAAAACGAGTCCCTACAACAACATATTTTGAAAATCTAACTGTTGAATCGCATGTTTTTTACGCTTTTAATATATATGTTAAATTTTGTGTCAATCAGATATTATTTACTATATGATATATAAGCTTATATTTTGTGTATAAGTTTAAATTACAAAAACTTGCAATTTAATAAATTTATTGATGACATAGCTATTAATCTTTAATTTTCTTGAAATTTTGCAAACATAGAGGATATAAGAAGAAGATGTAATCCAATAGTGGATTTGTCAAAATTCACCTCCAATAAGGGACGGAGGTATCATTGGACTAGGGGGGGCAATGCCCCCCCCCAATTGTTTTTAAAAAAATATTATTATATATATGTGTACTAATTTTAGCAATTTTATTCTATAAAATTACATTTTGTTTCCCTTAAATAATATCATTGATTCTTTTAAGTGTAATGTTATACTCACAAACTTTTTACAATATTTTTATAAATTGTTTTGTAGCAAATTCTTATTAGTTTGCATAATGGGCCCACCAATCACATCATTTTTTTATCTACCAGTAATAACTTATAATATCAGTAATTTATAAAAAAGTTAGTAAAACTAAAAAATAGCTCAACAACAAAAATTATCAATAGTAAAACTAAAAAAAAAAAAATTAAGCTTAAATTTTATCCAAAATAAATAACCCTGTCATTTAAAAAATTATAAACCAAAATAATTTTGTTCTTACCCACAAACAAAAAAAAAAAAAAAAAAAAAAAAAACTCAACAGCTAAGCCTAAGTAGTAGCAAAGTCAGAAGTTAAAACTATCGCACAAAGCCGCCCCCCTAACTCAAAGTTTTGACTCCATCTCTGCCTCTAATAAAAAGATATTAAGTAAGTTTGTAGTCTAAGACTACAACTAATTTTGAAAATTGTAACTAAATTTTGTCGTTTATTTATTTACTATATTTTTTAAATTGATTCGTACTTTGACCTCCTTGATCGAAATCCACTGTCTATGAGCATAGGCCAAAGGGACAAAATAATACGTAGCATGAATCTTCCATTTCCATTACTATTAACCATTTCAAAGAGAGTATGCCACGAGAGTATCCCCGTGGGTAGATAGTTACTAGGAAACAAATAACAAAATGACAAATCCAACGTCAAAGGTTTAACCACCAAACAACCCCTAAAGATGACAATGTAGCATTATAATATTTACTGTTGGATCTAACTGAGAAATAGACTTAGATCCTTTTAAGCGGAACAGTGAACATTTGAGCATTTTTATATATACGGAGAGAGATATAGAACATCCTACTACAATTTTGACGGCTTTTAATTTAATAATTATAGCAAAGATGAAAGATTTGAACTCGAGATTTATTCCTTGAAAACATTTGATTGTGTGAATCAGAAAAATGCTTTTCATTTAATAATTATAACAAAGATGAGAGATTTGAACCCGAGATTTCTTTCTTGAAAGCATTTGAATGTGTCAATTAAAATACTTTTAATTTAATAATTATATCAAGGATGAGATATTTGAACTCGAAATTTCTTCTTTGAAAATATTCGAATGTGTCAATCAAAATACATTTAATTTAATAATTATAACAAAGATGAGAGATTTCAATCCAAAATTTCTTCCAAACATCAGAACATGTCAATTAAATCCAAATATTTTTGGGTGAATAGACATTTTAATGTCGTACAAACATGTCAACCAACAATAAGAGCATCTCCAGGAGCATATGCATAGCCAAAATATAGCTAATATATGCTCAAAATCTCTACTGTTCACTACTCCAGCAGCTTCTCTATTCGTCAATTTTTTTTTTTGCTAATGAACAGTAGCCCATCTGGTCTGATGGGCTACTGTTCATTAGCTATTAAATTTCTTGAATAAAATATTAGAATAATACTTATTATATTAATTCTTTCTCTCTCCCAGATTTCTTTTTCTCTCTCATTCTCTCCGTTCCTTCTTCTTCTTTTTTTTTCCTCTCATTCTCTCATTCACTCTGTTGCCGTAGCTTCTTTTTTTCTCATAAACCAAATGAAATCAGAAAAATAAAAGAAAAAAAAGAAAAAAGAGAAGAGAGAGACCCGTTCATGAGCAAAATAATTAATCCAAACACAAAACACAAAACACAAAACAAAATCCAATTCTTAAAATAAAGTTGAATCAGAACAAGCAAATATGAAAAAAAAAAAAAAAAAAAAAAAAAAAAAAAAAACAAGCCAATCTGACCCAAGCCGATCGGTGGGGAGGACGATGAGCAGCGGTGGAGATGCTGGAGCGGCGGTTGGAGCGGCGGTGGAGATGCATGCGGTGGAGGCCCAAGCCGATCTCTCTCTCTCTCTTTCTCTGTGATGTGAAGCACTGGAAAGTCTGGAATGTTCTTGAGAGGTGAAAAAGAAAATAAAAAGAAGGGGGCTGTGTGTC
The DNA here is from genome assembly GCA_028535165.1 of Quercus tomentella. Classification (NCBI taxonomy): domain Eukaryota; kingdom Viridiplantae; phylum Streptophyta; class Magnoliopsida; order Fagales; family Fagaceae; genus Quercus; species Quercus tomentella. The sequence goes on from JAPQVY010000155.1 coordinate 12,638,562, forward strand.
TTGTGTGGAGAAGAAAAATAAGAAAAAGAAAAAAGAAAAAAAAAAGAAATGAAACAGTGGATGAAAATGAAAGGAAAGGAAGAAAAATAATATAAAAAATAAAAAATCCTAATTGAAAAATATTACAACAATATTTTTACAATAAATTTTAAGTAACAGATTATTATTATTAGTTAATATTGGCGAGTAAAAAAATAATTTCAGTGGTGAGTTTAAATTAGAACTAGTAACAACTTTCTACATAAATTTTGTTGTAAAATTATTGCGTAAAATGTTGTGAACATAATACTTCTCATTGAAAAATATAGTTGTTAAAAAAAGAATAAATGATAATTAAAAAAAGAATAAACAATGAATGAAGAAATAATATTTAAATGAGATAGAGAATGGGGATAGAGAATCTGTTGGAAGTGTATTTGAAAAAGTGGGTAGGTAAAAGCTAAATGTCACTGTTCATTCTCCAAACAGTACAAAAATTTGCTGAAGATGCTCTAATGGGTCATTATAGAGGGGTTGAATTATAGAAATAATTTGAGGTACTACAATTCTGACCAGTAGCCCTCTCAAAAAAAAAAAAAAAAAAAAAAAATTCTGACCAGTAGCACCCATCCCTTTCTCTCTGACCACTCAAGGAACAATATTATAAAGCCGGCTCTGACCGCATTGGTGATCAGTAAAGTATATTCTCATTACATGATACAGGAATCTTCCTAAGTCTTTTATTTATTTTATTCTTTTCTTTTCTTTTTAATTAAAGTTCCAGGTATATTTATATTTGCATTGATTATATCTCAAGTAAAGAGGATGAAGTATACGTAATGCTTTATAGTTTATATGTTTACTTATCAATTGGTGTATAAAATTTTGGCCAACCATTAAAAAAATGTCTATTTGTTCTTATTAAGGAATAAATAGTTCAAAAAAAGGCCTTCTCTTATTTACCTTTTTTTTAAAAAAATTTTAAAAAAATTTCCTTTGTTTTTAACAAGTTGGCTTGTAATATTTTGTTTAGAGTTGTGCTTGTAATACACGTTTACTTATCAATTGGCTTTTGTAATATTTTGGGTGAGAGATAGAGGTTTGGTTAATAAGTTTTGGTTGAAACGAACAGTGGTTTACAAAAAATGAAAGCATAAAATAATTTCCAATTGACCAATATTTTTCATCTCTCCAAACACCTATAAATATAGAAAATATATTTTGAAAATCAACTTTCATCCAAGGACGGAGCCAAGACTTGAAGTTAGGGGGGGCAGTTTTGCTATTGGTTGCATGCGGCGGCTTTAGCTTTTGGCTCGGTTGCTTAACAACTAATGGTTTTTATTTTTTAAATTTTTATTTTATATGTGTATCCAAGTATGGACAAAATTATTTTGTTCAAAATTTTTTAAAAGGTCGGGTTGTTTGTTTTTGGTAAAATTGGTTGATTGAGTTTAATTGTTTTTAGCTTTATTATTGGTAATTTTTGTTGTTGAATAATTTTTTTGGGCTTGTTTATTTTGTTTTAGATTTTAGATCTGACCTTTAAAAAGAGGAAAATGCTAGAATTACAAACTTTTTTACAAATTATTAGTGTGGTGAGTGGTTATTAGTAAGTAAAAATGTGATGTAAGTGATAGGTCCAGATGCAAACTAATAAAAATTTACTACCTCAACAGTTTGTAAAAATGTTATAGAAAAGTTTGTGGCTAGAGTAGTACTCTTAAAAGAATCAATGATAATGTTAAGGGAGACAAAATGTGATTTTATAAAACAACTAAAATTAGTACCTATGTATATATTATTTTTTTTTTAAAAATATTAGGGGGGACCATTGCCCCCCCTAGTCTAAGTATCCCTCTGTCCCTGCAGTTTCATCAAACCAAACAAAGCCTAATTTATGAGTTTGAAAGTGATTCTACTTAATCAAGCAACACCATTTGATTGTCATTTCTTTGCCACTCTCACCAATCTATGACCATAATCTTATCCCCTAAACATCATTGTCTTTCTTGCAATTATGTTTTGTACTACACACTAGACTAATGTTAAAGCATCCAATTAAGACACCAAAAAAACATAATCTTTTCACACTTTGATTTGTACCAACTAGTCATGGCTCCTCTCCCCACTTACTCATATTGTCTTTTACAATTATGCTTTTATATTGATTATCACATCTTTCTTACTTTGCATTATGTTCATAAATATGGTTAGTTGCAGTTTGAAGATGCAACAACGAGTCTCAAATTCAACCTAAGTTAAGACTCTTAAACACCTTTTTCTTTCTTTCTTTCTTTTTATTTTAATTTTTATTATCAATTCATGCAATCTATTTTTCTTATATTATTACATTTTTATACTATAAATTTCCTTATACTATTCCAACCATTTCGGTTTTCTAAATCTACCGCCAACACTTGCCATAAATCTTTATATTACTTTCCCACATTGCTCAATCATGACTATCATTTGCTACATTATCGGGGTGGTTGGTCTAGTAATTATGGGTTCACTCTTAAGGGTTTAGGAGGTGGAGGTCCAAGGTTCAAATCCTGCAATGGGAAGTGCCTAGGAAATAACTCTATGCTCTCGACTCATGCTCACTAGTGTTCTCGATGGGGCTAGGTGTACTGCCGGTATGTACCGTACCGATACATGTACCAGTACCGAAATGTCAACGTTTCATATCAGTTAAAATATCGGATGTACTAGCCGATTTCGGGTGTTTTGACCAGTACCGGGCGTACTGGCTGATACATAAATAAGCCTTTTTTTTTTTTTAAAAAAAAATTTCAGTTTTATAATTTTTGAATTTTTGTAAGGACAGAATGATAACTTATTTGCATTAACTTATTAGTATTATTTGTTTTCTTAGTATGCTAAAGTATAAAGTCTAAAATCATGAATAATTTGTTCTAAATTGAGGTATTGTTTTATGGTAAACTTTTATTTTTATTATAATAAATATATATATATATATATAATAGCGGTAAACCCGAAACGATACACCGGTATTGACTAGTATCAAAATATATCGTTCCACTGGTCAAACCAGTACAGCCTCCGGTACGAGATTAACTCCTTTGGTCACTATGGTCACCCTTTGATGGAAAACGCCAACTCAAATTGCCTCCTCTACTTATATTTATTACTACTGTACTTTTTATTTTTATTTTTTTTATTTACAAGATAAAATTTATACTCTACCCTAATCTAAGTATATATGTGTGTGAAGCTCCCTTCTAGAGACTTGAACCCCGACCCTTACCTCCCACACCTCACAAGCATTTATACTTGTGGAGTGACCACCGCACCAAGGATGCATAGCGGTACTATTGCTGTACTTTCACTAGGGAACAAAATGGTAGCCTTCTTAAAGCACCAAAAAATGAAGGAGCTTTGAATTCAACTCCCTCTCATAAACCCGAGTCTAAAAACTTGCCAATTAAAGCTAACGTATGACCTAACAAATGTTTTCAAGATCATTTTTAGAGTATAACCAAATATATGGAGGAAGAAAACAACAACGTATTTTTTCCATAGGGGAAAAAAATCTTTAAAAAATTTATTTTTGGTTGAAAATATTTTATACTATTTGTTGGAAATTACTCCAAAAAAATATTCAAAAACAATAGTATCTCTAATCTATTCCAACCTACTGAGGATATAACAAAGCATAACCACCACCAAAAAAAAAAAAAAAAGTCTAAGAAATTTGTATATCTCAACAAATTTTAACAACCAAAATGAGCAAGATTGATAAATAGGGAAATTGAAGATAGCCAAGGAAGATAATTAAGTAAGGTATTTGTGAAACAAAAGCGCCACAGGAAAACAAAAATCATCAGAAGGGGGTTGTCGTGAAATAGATCGAAATTGTGAGGAGAGGGAAACCAAAAAGGGTTGAGTCTCTTGTTTTTTTAGCTATTCTAAATGCTTCATCTTCTTTGAGCGTAAAAGATTTTTTACGCTCAACTCAAGTTGTTTTTATGTGGTCAACTATAAATATTTTTGGTTTAACTAAGTTTTTTAGCCATGCCAAAAATCTGAAAATACCATAAATATTTTACACAAAAAAAGAGTTCTATAAAGGCAAACCTTTTTAGAACATATATACGCCTCACTTCTCTCCTCCATTCCTCACTCTTGACCCTTCCCTCTCTATTTATAAGTTTGGCTTATTACTCCCCAAATGACAATGATGTATTGTGCTACATATTCTAAATGTATTTGTTGAAAGCAAGGACCGGCGACATGGCTGCGCTAGATGTATTTCAAGGGGTTCAAATGAACTCGACTTTTTATTAAAAAATATATATATATATATATATATATATAATATTATTTTAACCTGTTTAATCTATCATTAAAAGTATTTTTACACACCGTGGCTTAAATCTTGCACACCCTAATCACATATTGACTTTACTATTTTCTTTTCCTCAAATCACTAACTTTATAACAAAAAATTATTATAACATGATAACAATACACATACATATATCAAACCCTCTGTATTTCCTGATTATTAAATTATATTAAGTTATATTATATTTACACTATACATGCACATATTCACACACATCACAATTCACACAAATTACTTTATAACAAAAAATAATAATAATGCACATACACAACTAACAAGCACTCACTCTTTACTCTTAGAATTAGAGATATCAAGATAGTCAAATAGAGAAGAGAGATTCGCTGAGATTCATGAGAGAGATTCAAACATTTGATTAGTTAAGCAGACACTTAGTGTATTATTGATGTATGGATGTGTGGTTGTGTTATTCAATAATTCGTACAGTACAAGTGGGATGAGTTTTGCCATTTAGTTTAAAATATTTTTATAAAAACAATGACAAATAGATAGTGACAATTGCATAAAAACAAAAATATTATAAAAACTCAATAAAATAAAATGGTCATATCTACCTACATTGACAATAGATAATAACGATTGATAATAAATTATCATGTAATGATTTCAAAATATGAAAACTCATAAAAGGACATTGTAACATTTTATGTATTTGCGACTATTTTGTTTTGTTTTTTTTTTTTGGGTTGATAACTAAATATATTTAGGTTTTATTTTTATTATTATTATTTTTTAATTTCAATTTCTAAATGACCCTCCTAAAAAAATTTCTAGAGTCGCCATTGAGTCTGGCAAAGAAAACATTTCGCCGTAAGGAAGGTTGCTTTCCTCTCCTTTGTCCTGTCGTGGATGTAGCCCTGTCGGGTTTTAATAGTAGGTGGTTCACCATCACCTTTTATTCCTTTGCGTCCTGCAACAAAAGTCTTTGATTTTTTTTTTATTATTAATTTCTTTATATAATAAGAGGACATAAGTTTTTAAAAGCTCATTTTTTTATCATTATTTTACTATATTTTTTAATTTTATATTTAGAGTTACATATAAAGAGTTTTTGACTTTTTATTGGCCTCTTCTAATATTGCAAAATAAACTTTTGAAAACTTATAGTTTTTCCATTTCACCATTACTTATATATATATATATATGTATGTATGTATTGGTGTAGGGATGCCATGGGCCCAAGGAGGAAGGTCGCCTGAGGAGAGGATGGGGTGAGTCAAAGGACTCTGAGGTGCTCCAAGTGGGATGAAGGATCTGAAAAAAGAGAATCAGTGATCATAGGGGAAGTTTCCAGTTTGGAGTAACCTGTTACCTCCGCATTAAATGGTGGGCAACCGTTTTATTAGCTGCACTGATAAGGAAGTGACTTGAACAGTGTAAGTCACAGCTAAGCAGACTTCTTCTACCACCTTCTTCAGATGTAAAAAGAGACAAGTGTCATAAGGGGAGATTTGTTAGGTAAAGATGGAAGGTTGAGATGTGAGGGAGGGAGGAGTATACAAGAAAAAGAGGGTTTACAGAGAAAGGGATCGAAACACAAGTATCAAGATATAGAAAAAAAAACAAGAAGAACAAGAGGAGAGGAGAGCGAACAGTAACATTTCTTGTATAATTGTGGCCTCCTCGGGCTAGCTTGTATTGAGAAATTAGCTCATCCATTTAATTACATCTTCTTTTTCTTCCTTATTTTCATCCTCGAGCAGAACCTCTCTCTTGTTGTTTGTTTCCCTCTCTTACAAATTTATTGTTTCGGGCCACGGTTGAACTGATCTAGCCACTATTCTAAGTGGGCTTGGGCCGCCAGTTTTTCTGGTCCTTACAAGAATATTTTCACGTCATATTTCTTTAAAATAATAGAATAAATAGTTTTATATGCAAACACAACATAATAAATATCTATTCATAATTACAATAATTATATATTTAATAGTTCCTGTAGGGACTGGGTTTGAGCACTTCTTCTATTAGATGAGTGGATTCAGGCCCAACTAGTCCAATACAATAAATTTATAGAGAATGGGTTTAAGAACTAGGCCTTAGTGAAGGTTACAACAACTAGGCATGGTTATGAGTGGATTGAATAATAAAGACGCGGACTAAAGTGTGAAATTCTGTCCTCGGCCCTCATCCAAGGAGCTTGTTGTTCTTATTATTTCTTCAGTACTTGGTTACAAAGGTTTCAAAGATGATACAAATTGCTACCATATTCTCTATCTCTAATTCCCGATCCCTTCTTCATGGGCGATTTCTTACATTATATATCCCCTTCCAGTTGATCTTGGCCCTCTATTTGTTGATCATGCATGTCACTACTCGAGTGCTTGTCTCATCAGCCGTCTTCCTAAGCCTTCTGTGAGTTGCAGCAACCAAAGCAGCACTGTTCAGGGGTCATTTCCTCATTAATGCGGCCAGAACGTTAGTTGTGGGCATTTAATACGGAGGTGACAGTTTCTCCTTGAATTGCTCCTCCACCATGCTCCTATGGCTGACCCATTGTACTTGTCCTTTTCTTGGGATGCTCCAGGAAGTCGCCTTTGATGGCATGCCGCTCTTCCCTTCAATGATCTCGGTTGGCCGAGAACAGGATTGTCCTCGACGATGTTTCTTGGCAATTTGGACTTTCTTCGTTCGTCCTCGGACATTTCTTCCTCCTCAGCGTGGGCCTTGGGCTTAGTATGGAGTGGGTCGGGGTTGCCAAATTCTTTGACCCCACAATAGCCCCTCAAAATCCTGCTGTTCGGCTCCTCGGACGGAGAGGAGGATTTTGGTGTCCTCGGGCCTTTATCATGGCTTGTTAAGTCTTGTCCTCCGCCAGTGCCAGAGTCTTTTCACTTGTCTAAGGCACGTTCCTGGTGCTTCGGTATACGGAGCGCGCCCTCATTAAATTCTGGCGGCTCTGTGCTCCCCACGTTCAACGGTGCGATGGTAATCTAATGGTGGAGATTTCTTTAACTTCATGGGTGGGAAAACCCGCATGGTTATTTTTAATGGGAGGTATAAATACCCATTTGAACTGATTTGCCTCTTTACTTTTACACTCAAGAGTTCTTGCGCACATATCCTGAGTTTGGTCAAATCTCCAGCCAAACTCACGTCTCTTTTCGCATAAAAAGCCTGTCCGAGGAGCTTTTCCTCATTTCTGTAAGTTTTCTTCTCTCTATAACTCGTGTTTTCTCTCTTCTAAGTTTCTTTTCCTCTTATTCATCTCTTTCTTTCGTCCTTCCCTGAATCTTTTAGCTGTTTCTAGGGATGGGTAAGTTTAAAAAGTTGGTTGAGTCTGAAGAGGTAATGGAGAAATTCATCGCCGATTATAGGATACCTAGTAATGTAGGTTTGAGATACTGTGAAGAAGAGGAGTGGCATTTTAGGAGGCAAGAGGGTGAAGTAGTGATTCCCATAATCGCCTTCATAGAAGGTGGTATGAGAATCCCTATGGGGTCGGTGATGAGGGACTATCTTAGGCATTTCCGATTAGCTCTCACCCAGTGCGCCTCCAACGTGTTTAGGATCCTAGGTTGTGTGGACGCCTTAAACGAGAAAATGGGGTTAAGGTTAACCCATCACAATGTAAACTGGTGCTACAACCTCCAACACCTAAAGGGTAAATCCTATTATATGAAGACGAGGGATGATAAGGTTCAGTTTATTCAGTGCCTTCCCGAGTCCAGCAAGGGGTTAAATAAGGACTTTCTCATCGTGTCCGGGGAGTGGCACGACGGCCTTCATTGTCCGATAGAGGAGGGGGTACCAGGTGGGGTATTCAAAGTAGGAGAGGGTTGACCTTTTGTGTTATCATAGTTTGCATTGTTCGGTTGCTGATATGAATATGCTTTCTTTTTTGCAGATCCACACGCCTTTGAACGACACTTTCACTTAGTTAACCGGGAAGATTTGGAAACCATCCTTAAGGCTGAGGTCTTTGTGAATGAAGCTGACAACCAAGTTAGAGTCGCTCACAAGATCCTCGGGTACGATCCCATCCAGAAATTATTCTCGGCTCCGAAGTACGTGATCAGAGCTAAAGATCCTCGGCTTCACAGAATCACCATAGCAGAACACGGGTTCTTGCTTCCCGAAGGATCTCCTGTCCCTGAAGGCATTCCGTTGGCAGGTTCTTCTTCATCCCATCAAGTAGTAGAGGCCGAGGGAGGAAAAGTAGAAAGCGAAGAACAGGTCGCTGATTTGGGTCCGTCCGAGGACGAATTTGGTGTATTCGACCAAGTTAGTCTATTCGAGGATCCCTCTGGTGACTTGGGCGACCCCAGTTTGACTGAAGTGGATCTCTCATCAATAGGGACTTCTTCTCGGGCTGAAATGGGTTTTAAGAGAACACTTCCAGCCAACTTGTTCGACCTAATTGAGGGCCAATCGGGGAAGGACGCGCCGGGGAAGCCATAATCCAAGCTTCCTCCTCCTCCACCCAAGCTTCAGCCTGTTCAGACCAGGTCATCTTCCACCCAATCAAAACCATCATCTCCACGGTCCAAACTTCCTCCTCCTCCCCAGTCGACTCTGCCTCCTCGGCCCAAGCCCGCCGATCCGAAAAGGAAGAGGGCTTCCAAAGGCAAAGAGCCCATGGATGGGGGGAAATCTCGCTTCTCTCGGGAGGAAGATGAAGCCTTACGAGCTTTAAAAAAAATTAAAAATCGGGCACTAGGGTCAAGAAAAAGAAGTCGCCACTCAGTCTGAGCCCCAAGCCTGGCTTCCTGCCCCAATGCTCCACGGGGAGCCCTTGATGGACAACGCTTTCATCAAGAACTTCCGAGGGGGTGAAGGCACCTATGTGGCCAATGCGTTGGAGAGGTCTCTGCTACTTCCCGCCGACATGGCCGAGTTGGGGAATTTGAGGAGGCAGGAGGTCTTCCTCAGCATCAAGAGGTACTTGAGCATGGTAAGACTTCTAACACTTGTGACTCCGTTGATTTTTGTTCCTTGACTTCCAACTTACCGTGTGCCTGTTTCAATTGGCAGGCTGTCTAGGCCACTTATAGATTAGAAGAGGCAGTTAACGACCGAGCAGGGCCCTGGAGCTCGAGCATGACAAGCGCTTGGATGCTACGCGGACCCTTAAAAACTCCGAGGCCGATCTCGTGAAAGCAAGGGAGGATCTGAAGGAGATTACAAGGGCCAGAGATAGCGCTGAATCAGGCCTGGCTAGCGCTCAAAAACAGGCCGAAAGCCAGACGAGGCGCCTACTCGAGACTGAGGATCAGCTGAAGATTGCCAAGGAGCAAATCACTAATCTAAAGAAGAAGTTGGCCGAGGCAGAGGGGGTCAAGAACGTCGCGGAGTGGGCCAAGGATGAAGCCTTGAGGGCTAAGGCAGAGGCGGAGTTCGCCAAGACAGAGGCCGAGAGCTCCAAGGAGAAAGCCGAGGAGGCTTATGCCTTGGGAGTGGCTGAGACCCAGTCCACTCTCAAGACTCAAGTACCTGGGGTATGCAGGCTCTATTGTTCCCAGGTTTGGAATGAAGCCCTTAAACAAGTTAGGGTTGAGGTGTCATCCAATCTATGGAAGGTGGAGAATGTATACTATCCTCCTACCATCCGGGAAACTACCCCCTCTAGCTCTGAGGTTGAGGATGCTCCTAAGGAGGCTAAGATTGCTCAACTTGAAGCTGCTCTGGCTATAATCGCTCCTGAGGAGCCAGCTAGGGAGAGTGAGCTTTCTGGGGCGACAGAAACAAATGAAGGCCTGAACCTTGAAGCGCCCCAGAAGACTGCAGAGTCTACAGCTGATGCTCAGGCCCCTTATGCCGAGGAGTCAGCTCTCCCTGTTGAGCCCCTTCAGACTGTTCCCCCAAGTGAGGGCTCTAAGGATCCTGAGACCGCTTCTACTCAGCTCTCCAAGGAAGGGATCAAGATAAAGCTGAAGAAATAGGCCATCTTGGCTAGATTCTGTTTTAGTTCTGCCCCCCCCCCCCCCTTTTTTTTTCTTTTCTTTTGAACATTGGAATTATTGTAATGAGGTCTTTATTAAATATATGAAATTCCCCCCCCCCTTTTTTTTTACATTATGTGTTTATTGTTATTATTATTACTATTATTAGTGTGAATCTCGTGTCTCATGAGTTGGTTAATCTAATGGGTAAAAATGGTTATGTACATACCATATCTGAAATTAGACCTTTAAATTCTAACTCACCGGCATTAAGGGGACACTTAGTTTGCGTTTGCTTACATCTTTAGGGGGCGGGGGCCGAGTAAATGATCCGAGGTACCGAGCGTACACTTAGGCTGTATTAGCAACTTGCATGAATGCTTGATCTTGCTAATTTCTTCAATGGTTGTGGTCCGAGGATCCGCCCAACATTTGGATTCTACTTGCCACCTAAGCTCTTGCTGGAAGTAGTTAGTTTCCCCATAGGTTTGAGTTTAAAGACCATGCAAGACCTTGGTTCTGTCTAGTACTTAGATCTTTCTGGAAGTAACTAGTTTCCCCATAGGTTTGAGTCCGAAGACCACGCAAGACCTTGGTTCTGTCTAGTACTTAGATTTTTCTGAAAGTAACTAGTTTCCCCATAGGTTTGAGTCCGAGGACCATGCAAGACCTTGGTTTTGTTTAGTACTAAGATTTTTCTGGAAGTAACTAGTTTCCCCATAGGTTTGAGTCCGAGACCATGCAAGACCTTGGTTCTGTCTAGTACTTAGATGGTTGCCAAAATACAAGACATATAATCATAATAGATTTAAAATTTGAACTAGAGAAATGATTTTGTTAATAATAATACATTCTCAGGTTATTTACATTCCATGGACGAGGTACAGCTTTTTCATCTAAGTCTTCTAAGTAGTATGCACCTATTCCCGTTACTGAAGTAATTGGATATGGTCATTCCCAATTGGGTCCCAGCTTTCCCCAGGATGGGTTCTTGGCAGCACCCACAACTTTCCTCAACACTAAGTCCCCTGGTGCTAGTGGTCTCAGCTTCACATTGGCATTATATCCCTGCTTGAGCTTCTGGTGGTAATAGGCCAACTGGATCACTGCCTTTTCTCTTCATTCATCAATCAGATCTAGGCTCTTCCCTAGTAGTTCATCATTACTGTTTGGAGTGAAGGAGCTCGTCCTCAGCGTTGGGAAGCTCGCCTCTAGAAGGATAACAGCCTTGGCCCCATAAGTCATGGCAAAAGGTGTCTCCCCTATTGATCACCGTGGTGTAATCCGGTAAGTCCATAAGATGTGTGACAGCTCTTCTACCCATCTTCCCTTGGCGTCATCCAGTCTCTTCTTAAGCCCATTGACTATAACCTTGTTGACAGCCTCGGCCTGTCCATTTCCTTGAGGATAAGCTGGAGTTGAGTACCTGTTTGTGATCCCCAGTTCGCAACAGTATCTTCTGAAGGCTTTGCTATCAAATTGGAGTCCATTATCTGAAATGAGGGTACGAGGGACCCCGAATCGTGTAACAATGTTTCTCCAGATGAATTTCTTAGCATCCATATCTCTAATGTTGGCCAATGGCTCAGTTTCGACCCATTTGGTGAAATAATCTGTGCCGACCAACAGATATCTCTTATTTCCTGCTGCTTTGGGGAAAGGGCCTACAATATCCAGGCCCCACTGGGCGAACGGCCACGGACTGGACAAAGGGTTGAGGACCCCTCTTGGCTGATGAATATTTGGGGCAAACCTTTGGCACTGGTCACATTTCTTAACATATTCTTGGGCTTCCTTTTGCATTCCCAGCCACCAATATCCCTGGGTAATGGCTCGGTGCGACAGAGATCTTCCTCCTGTGTGACTCCCACAGATCCCTTCGTGCAGCTCTTCAAGCAGTAATTTTGATGCTTCAGGGTGAATACACAATAAATATGGCCCAGAATAGGAGCGCTTATACAATTTGTGGTCCTCGAACAACCAGAACCGAGGAGCGTTTCTTCGTATTTTTTCAGCCTTTGACTTCTCCTCGGGCAGAATATCATCTTTGAGGAATCTCATTATAGGGTCCATCCAGCTAGGACCCACTCTAACTTGATGGATATGAACCATGCCTTTTGCAACCTCATTTGCTCTATCCAGATGCTTGACGAGGATGATTCGAGGCAGACCCCCTACCGAGGAGGTAGCAAGCGTGGCCAATGAATCTGCATGGGTGTTTCCACTTCTGGAGATGTGTGACAAGCTGAAAAGATCGAAGTTTGACTGCAAGCGTTTGACCTGGCTTAAGTACTCTTGCATCCTCGCGTCTCTGGCTTCCAACTTTCCCTTTACCTGGCCCACTACCAATCTCGAGTCCGAGAACATCTCTATTGTTTTTCCTCCCATTTTCCGCACCATGGCCATTCCTTGTAACAAGGCCTCATACTTGGTTTCGTTATTTATGGCCGAGAACCCAAGTCTCAGGGATTTCTCTATGATAGTCTTCTCAGGAGATACTAGGACTAGCCCCACTCTGGACCCCCTTTGATTTGCTACGCCATCAACGTACACCTTCCAACATGGGGGTCCTGGCATAGAGATTACCCCAATTGATTTTCCATCCATGTTTCACTCCTCTGCTACTATTTCTACTGGTGGTTTAGCAAATTCGGTCACCAAGTCAGCTAGGACCTAACCCTTTATAGAGGTTCGAGGCATGTACTTGATGTCAAAAGCTCCCAGAATTGTGCTCCATATGGCAATCCTTCCAGTGTAATCAGCAGTCCGAAGTACGAACTTCAAGGGTAGTTAGGTTAGAACAACCACTGTGTGGGCTTGGAAATAATGAGAAAGCTTTCGTGTAGCATGGACCACAGCTAGTATGGCTTTCTCCAAGGGTAAGTATCTGACCTCAGCTTCATGTAGCGACTTGCTTGCGTAATAGACTGGCTTTTGAAGGCCATTGTCCTCTCGTATTAGCACCAAGCTCACAGCATGAGGGGCTACAACAATATATATGTATAGGACTTCATTGACCTCAGGACTGGACATGATAGGTGGCCAGGATAGGTATTCCTTGAGTTGTTGGAAGGCCACAATACAGTCATTGGACCATTCAAATCCTTTCTACTTGTTGATCAAGAGATAGAATGGTCTGCATCTATCCGCCGACCTGGAAATGAACCGATTCAGGGTTGCGATCATTCCAGTAAGCTTTTGGACCTCCTTGGCGTTTTGCGGTGGTTTTAAATCATTAATAGCCTTGATCTGGTTAGGGTTAATCTCAATTCCCCTATGAGTAACCATGTAGCCTAAAAACTTGCCTGATCCCACGCCAAATGAGCATTTGGAAGCATTTAGGCGCAGCTTGTGCTTCCTTAAGACATTAAAGGTGCTGCCGAGGTCTCCTAAATGCTCGGACACCACTTTACTCTTCACCACCATATCATCAACATAGATTTCGATGCACTTGCCCAACTGTGGCTCGAACATTCTCGTCATCATCCTTTGATAAGTGGACCCTGCGTTCTTCAGATCGAACGACATTACCTTGTAGTGGTAGTTCCCAGTAGGTGTCACGAAGGCTGTCTTCTCCTGATCCTCCAGGGCTAGTGGTATTTGATGATAGCCTTGAAAGGTATCTAAGAAGCTCATCTGAGGATGGCCCGCTGTTGCATCCACCAGCTGGTCTATCCGAGGCATGGGGAACGGGTCTTTTGGGCATGCTTTATTTAGGTCCGTGAAGTTTACACAAACCCGTAATTTTCCACTTTTCTTTTTGACTACCACGGTGTTGGCCAACCATTCGGGGTAAAAAACCTCTTTGATAGTCCCTGCACGCTTAAGCTTCACCACTTCGTCCCTAATCGCATCGACGTGCTCTCTTGATAGGCGCCGGGGTGGCTGCTTCTTGGGAGTGATGGACGGGTTGACATTGAGATGGTGACAGATGAAGGCTGGATCAATCCCTAGGGCATCGTAGGCATCCCATGCAAATACGTCGATATTTCTTTTGAGAAACTCAATTAACTCCTCCTTCTCCTGAAGAGGCAGTTGAGCCCCTACCTGAAAGAACTTCTCCGGGTCACCACCAATGACCACTTTCTCTAGATCTTCGCATTTTGTCTCCTCGGCAGCTGCATCAAGAGGCGACACCGGGGCCTTTAATTGTAATAAGTTCTTTTCAGCAGAGGCCGAGGACTTCGCATCGAGCCGATGTAAGATGGCAGCCACCACACACTGCCTTGCCGTGGATTGGCAACCACGGATTTCGAGAACCTGGTCCCCTGACGAGAATTTCACCTTCTGATGCAAGGAGGAGGCAACAACTCCCAAGGTATGGAGTTAGGGCCTACCGACGATGGCTGTATATGGAGAGTAGGTGTCCACCACGATAAAGTTCACCTCCACTATCTCTGGGCCGGTCTGGATGGATAGCCTAATCATGCCCTTTGGAATAATAAGCTTCCCGTCGAAACTCATCAAAGGAGAGCTATAGGGCATCAAATCTTCCGGTTTTAACCTCAACCCTTTGTAGAGGTTGGGGTACATGACCTCGACAGCACTGCCACCATCCACCATCACTCTTTTCACATCGTAGTCCTCGATTCTGAGAGTGATCAACAGCGCATCGTCATAGGGCTGGATGGTTCCGATCTTGTCTTCTTCTAAAAAACTCAAAATTGGGTGAAAATTCATTCTGGCCTTCTTCAGCTCTGGCTGGGACTCCTCGGCAAGCAGTTTAGCCACAGATAACACTCGTGAAGGGCGCGTGCATGTTCTTCCTGGCGCGGCCAAGATTACATTGATCGTCCCAACGGGTGGCCTTAAGGCAGTATCTCTCTGGGGTTCCTGATGGGTCTGGCCTTGATGACCACTAGAATGATGCAAAAGGTGCTTCAGCTTTCCTTCTCGGACTAGCTGGTCTAGATAGTTCCAGAGGTTCCTGCAGTTTTCTGTGGTATGTCCGTGGTCCTAGTGGTATTGGCAATAAAAGTTTTAATTGCGCCTCGTGGACTCTCCTACCATCTTATTCGGCCACTTAAAGTATGGTTCGTTCTTGATTTTCTCCAATACCTGATGTACTAGTTCTTGGAATACAGCATTGATAGTCTGTGTGTTGGTTACTCCGGATTGCCCTACGAAATCTCTCCTCGGGCGGTTGCTATTATATTGGTCCGACCTAAAATCCCTTCTCTCCTGAGGGATAACCTTCTCTTTTCCCTTACCTTGCAGCTGGTCTTCCTCTACTTGTTTATACTTATCGATCCGATCCATCAGTTGGCGCACATTGGTGGCAGGCTTGCCAATCAGAGACTTCCTCAAGCCGTGCTCGGCTTGAAGACGATTTTTGAAGGTGTTGATGGCGACATCGTCAAAATTGTCGTCCATTTCATTATACATCTCCCAATATCTGTCTGAGTAGGCCTTTAGAGTTTCTCCATCATACATGGATAACGACAATAATGCGCTCAAGGGCCGATGAGCTTTGCTGTTTGTAACGAAACGGGAGCCAAAGGCTTGGGTTAGCTGCCTATATGAATCTATGGAATCCGTCTTTAAGCCATTGAACCACCCCATCGCCACTAGTCCCAAGCTAGATGGGAAAACCTTGCACATCAGCGTCTTGTTTTTAGAATGAACAGCCATTCTTTGGTTAAACTAGCTCACATGCTTCACGGAGTCTGTTTTACCGTTATAAAGGGTGAAGGTTGGCTGCTAGAATCGTCGAGGAAGTGTAGCCCTTTCTATGTGGCTTGTGTGAAAGGTGATTTGGAGAGTTGATCTAGTGCTCTGCTCATGGCATCGTTTCCCAAGCCCCTAGGAGATGGGCTTTTACGTTTACGCATCCGGTAGTGCTCTTCTTCATGAGAGAAGGTCTCGCTTGGAGGAGTTCTCGATCTTTGCCTATAGTCATCATTGCTTTCATCATCGGAGGGCATGTCAGGGCTAGATTGAGATCGCCTTCGTTGTGCATGGCGCAACTTTCTCTTCAAGTCGTCTATCTCTCGCTGCATGACCTGCTCATCATTCTGTCTCTGGGATACGTGACTCCTAACTTCTTCTGGTTGCATGGCCCGGTTGTTATTTTGTCTCTAGAGTACATGACTGCCCACACGAGAGTGGCTTTTGCTGGTTTGAGTGGTGTGCATACTTCCCTCTCGAAACCTTCTATTCTCTTCATTTCGATCACGCTCAGGGTTGGGGAAGTTATCCTGTTGTTGAGATCTAGTCGGTTCTGGCTGATGGGAGCCTGCTTGATGAGGGCCTGATCTTACCATGCTTGATTATTGCCCTTACTAACACACAAGTTCTTTCCCACAGACGGCGCCAATTGTAGGGACTGGGTTTGAGCACTTCTTCTATTAGATGAGTGGATTCAGGCCCAATTAGCCCAATACAATAAATTTATAAAGACTGGGTTTAAGAACTAGGCCTTAGTGAGGGTTATAACAACTAGGCATGGTTATGAGTGGATTGAATAACAAAGACGTGGACTAAAGTGTGAAATTCTGTCCTCGGCCCTCATCCAAGGAGCTTGTTGTTCTTATTATTTCTTCAGTACTTGGTTACAAAGGTTTCAAAGATGATACAAATTGCTACCATATTCTCTATCTTTAATTCCCGATCCCCTCTTCATGGAGGATTTCTTACATTATATATCCCCTTTCAGTTGATCTTGGCCCTCCATTTGTTAATCATGCAGGTCACTACTTGAGTGCTTGTCTCATCAGCCGTCTTCCTAAGCCTTCTGTGAGTTGCAGCAACCAAAGCAATACTGTTCAGGGGTCATTTCCTCATTAATGCGGCCAGAACGTTAGTTGTGGGCATTTAATGCGAAGGTGACAGTTTCTCCTTGAATTGCTCCTCCACCATGCTCCCATGGCTGACCCATTGTACTTGTCCTTTTTCTTGTGATGCTTCGGGAAGTCGCCTTTGATGGCATGCCGCTCTTCCCTTCTATGATCTCGGTTGGCCGAGAATAGGATTGTCCTCGGCGATGTTTCTTGGCAATTTGGACTTTCTTCGTTCGTCCTCGGACATTTCTTCCTCCTCGGCGTGGGCCTTGGGCTTAGTATGGAGTGGGCCGGGGTTGCCAAATTCTTTGACCCCACAGTTCCATATAAAGATATAATCATAATAAATATCTATTATCATAATTATCAAATTTCATATTTATTATTTTATACATAAACATATTCAAAATAAACTTTTATTAATAACTATTGTAATTATCAAATTTCATATTTGTATACAAAATGAAAGAGAGAGAAAATCAAATTTTCAAGATAAAATATTATTTTATCGAACTTTCCTGTGCATTGCATATGTTGGTGACTACTTCTTTTAGTGTTGTCATATTTATATATAGATTGAGTTTAAATACAATTAATAGTGGTAAATGATGTCATTTCATATTAATTAGGCTTTTAAAGTTACAAATAGTATTAATCGATATTAGTTTAAATTAAGGAAAAAAAAATACACTTTACTCCTTACAACTTTGATTAATTTTCATTTTAGTCCATTAACTTTGATAGCTCAGTTATTTTAGTGGGCTAAAATGGCAATTTTTTTTAACTTAATGGACTAAAATTATAATTTTTTAACTTAATAAACTAAAATGATAATTAATCAAATTTACACTCTGTAAATTCACTCTTGCCTTTAAATTAATTAGAACTCATTGTCCTTTTCAATAAATAACCTAACATAAAACAAATTATCATTAAATTAGGTTTGATAGACTCTAGATAAAATCTAATTAAATTAGTAGATTTATTTTGTTCAAATTATTTAATTTGACTTTTTTTATTGCTAATACTTATGAATTAAATATGTATTATATATGCGTCAAATCTTCTGAGGATTGCATGGTTATCAATTAGTTAAAGAGCAAGACTTAGGTACAGTACTTAAGTGCTGTTCCTTAGGTTCCCCTTTTAAGATTTTTCCACGTGGATTTTTTCTCATGGGAAGGAAGTGTATTTTTTAGTTAAGTAGCCACATGGCTGAATCTTAAGAGGAAAACCTAAGGAACAACACCTAAGGTACTATACCTAAGTTTTGTCCTTAGTTAAATTGTATAATCAAGTCAATTTGGGATATCAACCCTTAAAACCCAAACCCATCTCATATTTATTTATTTTTGAATAATTCGATAGTTGGGGGAGGGAGGATTTGAACCCTGAATCAAGGTTGATAGTCTCTAGATAAAATCTAATTAAATTAGGAGAGTTATTTTGTACAAATTTTTTATTTTGACTTTTTATTTATTACTAATGCTTATGAATTAAAATGTATTATATATGTGTGAAATTTTTTTAGGAATTGCATGTTTAGTGATTAGTTGATTTATATAATCAAGTCAATTTAAGATATCAATCCCTAAAACCCACACCCATCTTTTTTTTTTTTTTTTTTGGATAATATGATAGTTGGCGAAGGGGGGATTTGAATCCTAAATGCCTATGTTTAGTTGATTTATATAATCAAGTCAATTTAGGATGTCAACTCTTAAAACCCAAACCTATCTTTTTCTTTTTTTGTGGATAATTCAATAGTTGGCGAAGAGAGGATTTGAACCCTAGTTGTCTCTATTGGAAACACCAAAAGGTATCAACCAATTGAGTTATAAGGCACCTAACAACCCATCTCAAATTCTATTGGATTATAAAATTTTAAAACAAAACCAACTCTAGCCCTTTTAAGAAACAACTCTTCTATAAGAATAGAAAATTTCACCATGACATTGTCATATAAAAAAGAAGAAGAAGAAGAAGAAGAAGAAGAAGAGTGTGTAGTGGGTTCTAATTAACTCAATTGATAAAGTCTCTTATTATTAAATAATAGATATGAAGTTTAAACCCCGCTTTTATCAAAAATTGATTAATATCTTAGCCTAATAATAAGAATAATCATCAAAATTCTGTTATGCATATCTATCCACTGAATAAAGAAAAGAAAAGAAAAAAAAAGAGAGTAAGTACCCGTTTGGATACTGATGACATGCGTCTGCATTTGCTTTTTATTTTTATTTTTTATTTTTTGAGAAGCATGTTTTTGTGGTTGTGGTGGCTTTTCCAGTGGGCTTCATGTATTGTTCATGGGACCTACAAACCTCTTTTTTCAACAAAACTTTCATTAAAAATTGGTCCCACGGCATTATTTACACATTTAAAAATTATTTTGCTACAGTGTTTTCAGTTTTCAGCAAAATAAGCGGTATCTAAACACACTCTAAGTGTGAAATCTTTTGCGAAATGTGACTAATAAGAAATCATAAACCCATCATATTGGGGTATATGTTCCATGGCCACCCCTAGAAAATAATAATGTTTGAATTATAACACAAATCGTCACTATAAGAGTAAGATAAAATTGAAGACAAATCGACATATTAGAAAAACTACAAATTTTCACTCAATACATTTCTCAATCATTCTAGTTGTCATTTGTTTTATCTTTTACAGCAACTCCAACATCACATGATTGACTTTTTTGATAATTTTCTAAACAAGATATGATATAAACAATCTGATCAAGCACATATTTGACACAAGATCCGTTGACAAAATTATTTTAAATTTTGTTCCAAGTATAATCTAATAGGACCACTACAAGTCTACAATTCTCCAATTTCATAATCCGATTAACTTTTTATTTATTTATTTATTTTCTTATTACTATATAATAAGCAAGAACTTTTACAAAACTTAAAATTGAACCCTAGTATATTCCCGGAAAAGAGCAAAGCTATTCTTATTTGGCTAAATGTAGTGATTAAACAAAAACATTGACTTTTATTTTTCTCATTAATGTTATAATCCTTCAATAACCCAGTCTTTTTGAATGAATCTTGTTAAAGTTGTATTTAATAAAAGACCTCACATCATGCGGGCCTTAGCTCGGTTTCAAACCTATGACATGTCCTTTACTCATTAATTTATAGACGTGGCAAGTTTAGTGCCTGTTTGACCTTTTAAGCTCTTGCTAATCTCCTATTCTTCTAGACATTTTTCACCTTCATATTTTTTTTCTTAAAACAAAAAAATATCTGGGGTGGGCAAAATCCCAGAAAGGTTATCAAGGCTACAGTAAATATTTTTTTTCTCAGTAAAGCCACACTAATTTTTCAAAAAATATACTCCCTTTGTCCTACTTTTTTTGTTCTGTTTGAAAAGTCAAACTTTTTAAGAGAATATAATTTATTGTCTTGTCTACCTTTTAAAAATGTATAAGTTTCCAAAACTACCCTTAAAAAAATTTATCAAAAAATTGAATTAGTAAATTAATAAGGGTATAATAGGAACATTAGTAAATTAATGACTTTTATTTTTAGAAACAGGACAATATTTTGGGACATCTCAAAATGGAATAGAGGACAAAAAAAGTGAGACGGAGGGAGTATGTATTTATTTGTCAAATACGATAAGTTGCAAACGTAGGTAATAAATGATGTCAGTAATCAATATTAAGTTTCAATAAAAATTAAGGATTTTATTTATGGGTTTATTTAAGGTATTTATTAATAAATTATTTCAAAAAAAAAATTTATGAAAAAAAATTAATGAATCCAAGTATTAAAAGTAAAATTTCCCCAATTCAATAATTATGAAAATTGTTGTGTCTTATTTCACTCTCTGTTCCCAAGAATTCCGTTGACCAATAATGAGATAGAACAAACTTGAGATGTCCAAATTTATTATACCTAGTTTAAATCTATTGAACCAACAGTTAACTTGTCTCTCAAGGAACAAGTAAGTTATTCTAAAATCACAATCAATTTCGCATTTATTATTACAACTATTTAATGTAGCAGAGAATAATTAATTGTTTATCATTTTTATATGGAATTTATTTTTTTAAGACTCACGGTCAACAAATGTGAAAAATGCACAATTATTCAATATATCAAACTATAAATAATTGTTTGTAATTTTTGTATGGACCCTACTTACACGTCAGATAGTTGTGAAAAATGCGCTTAGTTGTGAAAAATGCGCTTGAAATTGGTTGCGAGCGATAATTATTAATAATAGTGAAAATTCAGAAATTCAAAGTTTGAAAATGACAAACGACAATCACGTCAAAACTCGGACACGGTGGGCGGACTTCGTATTATAGTTAATAGTCTTCTCTTCGTTATCCCCGTCCTCGTTCTCACACTCATACAAACTCTATTTATTTTACAAAGTCATTGGTATTTAGTTTTGATGCAATTTTTTTTTTTTCCCCTCAATTTCTATGTAGTCCAAAAAGAATCTAAAATTTTGTTTGTCCCACGAGATTCTCGTTGCTTTTTTGAAACGCGGTTGTATCTCTCTTTTCTCTAATCATATGAAAGTCCACTGTCTATATAACATAGTCAAACACACGAATTACATTCCCTCTTGGCTTCTTCAAAACTCTCTTTCTCTCTCTGTCTTGTCTCTCTTCCTCTTGTTCTTTCTTCTTCTTAATCATAGTATTCAATTCAGCTTTTGATTCTGTCTGGATTCAACAACTCTATTACTCTCTCTCTATATATATATCAAGTCTGTTTGGTTTTGGTTGACTGCTTGCAAATAATTCAGAACACTGTTCTATTGGTTTAGTTATGCTACAAAGACAAGTTTGAGAACTCATTGAATTTGGACAGATTTGGGAGTAACAATGGGAGGCTTATGTCCCGGCGGGACGCTGAAGCAAAATCCAAAAGTCACTGGGGATTATACGAACACGAACAAGACCAAAACCACCAAAAAAGAAGGCCCGGATTGGAGTTCAAATCCTTATGCAAATGGTATCACCAAAACCACCAAACCAAAGTTCCCTTTGCCTGAGCCTAAGCCGGGGCGGCCAAAGCCGTTTCCCAGTGACTCCAAGCCACCAACGCCGCCTAGTATCAAGCCATCGCCAACTCGGTCCACGCCATCTACGCCAACTAGGCCATGGGTGTGTGCTTTTATGACTATTAATTTGGTTATGAATTATGAATTATGAATTATGACTGTTGTTGTTTTTTTGTTTTGTTTTTATTTTTTTATGAATTATGATGGTTGACTTAAGGTTAGACGAAAAAAAAAACATTGGTATACTATGATAGTTACAAGAAATGCATAATGCAATTAGTAGTAGCTCATTTGGTTTGAAATTATAGGTGTATGGGGATAAGGGATAGTTCATGTTTCATAGGTATATGCTATGAAATTGATTGTTTGATGAGAAAAGAAGTTGAATAGAGCTTTATTTGCAAAGCCTGTGAGTATTAGATCTGCATAGTAGCTAAGAAAAAGTAAAAGGAAAGGAATTATATGTTTGAGCTATTGCCAGACAATTCAGAAGATGGCTCAAAAGAGTGAATTAACTATAATCTGAACAATCAGGACGGCAATTGATGCTGGATTAAATATGCTACTTGATGAATCTACTCGACCATGGTGCAAGGGCATATTTGATCCTGATCTCAGTTCTCTTATTGAGATATTTTGTCATCCTCATCACAGGAGCTAATATTGGGAACAGAAGTTTCATGTTTCTCAGCACTAGTGACTTAAGAATGAATTCATAAAATAGGACTGGGAAGTGGGAATATCCTGCTTGCTTCAGTAAGCATAAAGAAGAGTGGTCATCAAGTAATTCCTTGTATTTTGGAATGAGTGACTTCCCTGAACATTTTAGGGGAAAGGAGAACTATACTCATATAGGGGGCTATTGTGATTTGCCGCAAGTGAAGCTTATATCATCACAGGTGCATGGAAAATAGTAAAATTGATCCTGAATTCCTCTAAAGTTTGAACAACTAGTATTAGATGTATATCTGGGCTCAATGATCTGAGACAGCCAGGAAGAAATGTAAAGCACCCTGATCTGTATTTAATGCAGTAATAGACATCAATTTTCTCTTTCTTGATGATTTCTGTTCTCAAAATCTGAAAACATTAGATAGACCAAATCTTTTAAGCCAGTTTGTATATATTTTCTTGCATAATCTGGATGCAATAAATGTTTCACTGCTTAGATTAGGGGTACAATTTTTCTGAATGTTATTCAAGAATGTCTATCTGGGTTTGTCATGTTAGATTATTAAATAAACATTCGAATTTAGTGATCTTGAATTCTGTTTAAGGGAATATTGTTCCCTTTATTGGCATTTGATATACTTTCATTCATATTTGCTTTGGTTTATTTTGTCTTTTGCTTTTGTAGATTATCCCGAAGGGAATATTTAAAAAAGGGCCAAAGGTCCATGGCATGACTTCAAGAGGGAGCACAATATCTATATTGGCATTTGAAGTAGCAAATACAATAGTCAAAGGTGTGAACTTGTTGCATTCTCTTTCTGAAGAAAATATCCAGGTTTTGAAGAAAGAGATCTTACATTCAGATGGAGTACGACAGTTAGTTTCCACAGATATGAAGGAGTTGCTAAGTTTTGTTGCTGCTGACAAAAGGTTGTTTCTTGTTACAGAGAATAGCTTGCTTTTGCTATGAGTTGTTCTTGTCTATTGTATGCACTTCAATAGGATTTAATTGTACCTTTTTTCCCCTTTCATTTTTTATAATTTTAATTTCTTTTCTTTCTCCCCATCTTTTACCTTGGGGCAATTTTAGGCAGGAGTTTGAGGTCTTCTCACGAGAAGTGATTAGGTTTGGAGATCAGTGTAAAGACTCACGGTGGCACAAATTAGATAGATACTTTTCAACGTAAGTTGAATTATAAAAGGCAGTTCAGATATATAGCTCATGTTTGCTGACAATACAAATATGATAATTGGACCGGTTTGTATATTTCAGATTAGATTCGGACTATCCAAGCCTCAAACAACATAAAGTAGATGCAGAAGCGACCATTAAGGAGTTGACTGCTCTAGCTCAGCATACTTCTGTAAGTTAATATAAAGATTTGCATTTATATGTGCGCCTAGTTGGTGAAGTAGTGATTAAGCAATGTCATATGTGGCATTTGATCATCCTGTGTAAATGCTAAATTATACGTTTAGTTCATTCTTCCTAATCCCATCTGCTATATATATAAGCCCACTTCTGAGACATGTTGGAGATGTTTTATCAAACCATTTAAAGTGTAGACCCTGCAATTTTTTACTATAAGGCTACTTTTCATGCATTATTTATGTTTTCCATTTTATCTATCTACAATTGAAATTGGAATTTACACTTGGCTATATCTAACTTGTAGGAATTATACCGTGAGCAGCAAGCTTTTGAAAGATTTGAACATGACTTTCGGGGAAAGATTGAAGAAGCAGAGTCCTCGAATCTTCCTCGAGGAGGTTAGGCATCAAAAAATATTTTAAACTGGGCAAAGATTTGTTATATATGTGTGTCATATTACGTGGAACTTTTGATCAGTGTGATTAGGGACATGCAAAGCAATATTACCGAAATTTGTTATGGTGATTAAATATAGAGTCATGTGCTGTTGGACCAACAAACTCTTTTTTCACATATCAGTAATCATATGTCATGCTACACAAATAAATAAAATATGTATATTTAAAATCAGGCAACAATACTGTCCAGTAAGTAATATTCTTGTATTGTTATTTGAAGGATTTACTTTTTAAATGACTCAAAAAAAAATCTCTCTGCTCTTATTGGTACTTATTTTTCATTTTCTACCTTCTGTTGTGCTTTGTTGGCCTTCTGTCTTATCATCATTTAGATGTATATTAAAATTTTTGGCGTGATGTCATCAGTGTCCTCTTAAAGTTGTTAATTATGGATTAAATCTTGAAAATGTTTTCTAACTGCTAATTCCTGAGCAGTGGTGCTCTAATTTTATTAACAGGTCACTTTATTTGTAATTGTAGGAGAGAGCCTCGGAGTTTTTCAAAGTGAGCTAGCAGAACAAAAAAAGCTTGTAAGAAGTTTGCAGAAAAAATCCCTTTGGTCGAAAAATTTGGAAGAGGTATATAACTATGAGCGCATTTTATTATTTCTGAAGAGAGAAAACTGTGATATTTGGATGCCTAGTAGAAAAATTTAGTATCAATTTGCTTGTAACAATTGTTTTTCAAGGTCGTTTGTGCTTCAATTTATAAATTTAACTGCTATTTTTTGGTTTGTTTTTGTTGTACTCTGTGAATTCAATATTACACTACCTCCTTTGATGTAAATGGCAGTCAAGTATAAATACCTATTGATTTAATATGAAACCTATCATAAAATAGAGGAAAGTGTCTACATTATTCAGTCTCACTTTCCGTAGTACAGAGTACAGTATTTGTTTATCTTCGCAAAGTTACTCATTTTCCAGATTCTGTTGCTCATTGCAGATTATGCAGAAGCTTGTAGATGTTGTTACCTGTATACATCAAGCTTTTTGGAAAGCATTTGGAACTAGTGGTATAAAATCAACATCCTATAACAATAAATTGCCTCATAAATGTGATAAACATGGTGAATGTGTTATTCATGATTTTTTATTTCCTTCTCCCTACTCCAAAGGACTTAGTAAGCTTATTGCTTGAACTTGACCCTATCAAATGCATGACTTATCATCTGAGTATGACTCAACATTTTATTTTATGGATTTGTTTTTTCCTGAAGCAGTGAGTGTTAGGAGTACCACAAGATAGTACTTTGTTTGAAATGAAAGTCTCATACTGCCAAAGTGCAAGATCTGCAAGGCAGAAAGTTGCAGGGTCTGTAGAACTTCTGTTACTGTGGGCAAGTGGGTATTGTTTAGGCTTTAGGAGCATTTATCATATCCATTTTTAGGTATACAGATTATTCACCAATATTTCAAAATTTTCTCTAGCCACTCCTGAATCTCTCAAGAATGTTCATCTTTTTGCTAAAAATTACTACAGCCTCTGCCTATTGCCAAGTATGCCCCAGTCATATAGGACATAATAGATTTGGTTTAATTGTGTTTTCCTTGCAGCCTTTGTCTCTTACAACTATTTGGGCCCTAGTTTTACTACAGCCTCTGCCTATTGCCAATGTAATAGTTTTGGTCGAAATGTGTTTTTCCTCTTGGTTTGATGTCCTAATTAGAGAACTGTTAAACAAAATCAATGACCTGTCAGTTATTCCTTGCATGTGTTAAACTAATTTCTTATGTGAAATAAATCTGAATGTGGATTCCATTATATGCAATTGAATTTCATTACGTAGATTCTTTCTTTTAAAAAACATGGTTTTATGATTTCTTTGCAACATGGCATTATTTTTAAATTTGCTAGTATCAATCCGCTATTGATTTTCCAGATCTCCTCAACTACATGTCATGAGGACAGATTAAGACTTGTTGTCTTTGGAAGATGTGCTTCATTACTTATAAAATTCTTATGGAGTTGTCATTTCATGACAGGTATGGCATTGGTCAGCAAGGAACCTCATAAGGGTTCCGAAAGACTTGGTGAAGCTGGTGTTGCATTACACTATGCCAATGTAATCAATCAGATAAATATCATTGTGAGTAGAAATCTCCCCTTTTTGGTAATCACTTGTTCATATATTTGGTATAGATTTTCCATGTATATGTATGTGAATGGAATGTCATATGCTAACAGGCATCTCGGCCAACTTCCCTTCCTCCAAATCTGAGAGACCAATTATATCGGGCATTGCCAACCAGTGTTAAGACAGCTCTACGTTCCCGATTGCTTGCGGTTGATTCCAATGGACAGGTATTTCCTCTGAAGAAAAACCGTTTCAATTTCTTGTACTTTTCTCTAATTAATTCATTCTATTGCTTCTTGGAAATTCAGCTTTAAGTGTCTTTCTTTGGTCACATGGTGTATGCGTTTACACATTTTTGTAACTAACATTCTTCATTGCTTCACACTGTCTTTCTCTACAGCTCTCAATTTTTCAGGTCAAAGCTGAAATGGAAAAAACTCTTAAGTGGCTTGTTCCAGTTGCCACAAATACCATTAAGTAGGTTATACAAAGTGTTAATTGGGATTTTTTCTTTTCTTTACATGTCTAAATTCTACATGCTACCATTCCATTTCTGGTATAAATATAATTGTGTTCCAATTTTCAATTCTTTTTTTCCTCTCTTTTTCCGGGGGTTCTTTTCTAAATTTTGAGTACTGTTAAGAGTATTTCATTTAAATTTATGCTAATTTTCCTTTTGTTTCTGTTGGTGACAGATTACATCAGGAATTCGGGTGGGTTGCACAATGGGCAAAAGATAGGTTAGTTAAAAGGCCTTTGTGTATGTGTGCATGCATGTGCCTGTTTGTGCTTGTGTTTCCAATAATGGAATATTTAATGGATGCATAATTCAATAGAATGATATTTAGTAGTGTTTGTTCTCATTTGACAGTTACGAGTTGGGCAAGAATTCAACCACACCCAGTAACATGACCCGCCTCCAGACTCTCTATTATGCGGATAAGCAGAAAGCAGATGAATACATTCTTGAACTAGTGACCTTGCTTCACCGCGTGATCAGCTTAATAAGACGCAGAGATCATGGTTTCAAGCCTCAACCTTTACGAACTCCAACTCGTAAGGCGCTAAATTTTCATTCCAAGATGCAGCATTTCCTGTCCATGAATTGTAGTTCTAAAATCCATGGAACTAAACTTTCTCAGGAAGATAGAAATTTGTTAGATGAGGTGATTGGAAGTCTGAGAGTGCCTGGAATCAGTAAAAGTCAGGAATTTGGTACGGCCAAGAAGAGTGAGACAACAGTGTGGCCTTTGAGCAGGAGCACAGGAAGTTCTCCAAGTAGGGAGTTGGGTGCAATACAAGACTTCAAGACTGATGTTAAGGATATAATGGATGGCCTAGAATATATATACAGTGAGGCTTATTAAGGATATCACGGATGGCCTAGAATATATATATATATATATTCAGTGAGGTTTCTTAATCGATATCCCCTTTCAGGCATTTTTTTTCTTCACTCCCAAAAATTATTTATTCATTTGCCTCCATCTCTTTATTCCGTGGCATTTTTGGCCAAATTCTCATTTCATCATGTATATCCCTGTATATGTGGGATCGTTGTAAGTAACTAAGTATATGATATGATAATTACATCACAATTTTTGTTTCTGGTTTCTCAAGTAGTAGCCCAGTGGAATAAGAGATGGAGGCAGTCATACAGTTCAACTTCAAAATTCAGTATCTAATAGGCCAAAAATGTATTGACCCCTTGTGATGAATTAACCAATTGATTAGCCAAGTTAATTAATTAATTCAATTAACATGCAATAAGCGTGGTAGCACAAACAAATCACAAACTAAGTTAAAATGCAGTGAAAAATAAATTGACACGATAATTTGTTTACGAATGGGGAAAACCTATACGGCAAAAACTCCACTGGGTGATTTTAAGGTCACCACTCGCGAGAATTCACTATTATCCCAACAAGCTGTTACAAGTAAAGCAATCTCGGTACCTTATACCAACCTATAGTTGAACCCTTATCCCAATACCCAATTGGACTTGTTCTGTAGTGACAATTTCCCCTTTCAATGCATGGCTCACAATACGTGACTAACCAATTCGATGCGCGTATCCCAGTACGCGGCTTACTCACCAACTTGAGAAAGATGTTGGCTGCAAAGTTCTTCAGTTCATCTACACGATAAAGATCATGAAACTCCTTAGTTACAAAACCCTACGATGTACAAACACAGCAGCTTTTTGAAAAGAAAGAAGAACTAAGGCATATGTCTCCAGTTCACAATATGCTTGTGAAAAACTCAAGCTGAAACAGTTTTTTTAAACCTCGATAGATAATAGCTGTCGAGCTTTAAAATCCAATACTTCTTCACTTGATTTTTGGACAGACTTGCATGGTTTTAACACTTGAACTTGAAACCTTGTTCCTTGAAGTACTAAACACATCTTAGATCTACCCAAATATAAGAAAAATGCATTTTGTCAAAGGATTAGCCAATTCTATATTAACATATGTTCCTAACATGATTCACATATGTCCTAACAATCTCTCCCTTTGGCAATTCGAAACAAAACCACAACAAACAAATGAACATATAAGAGAAGTCATAAATCACTCAACTCATACTCACTTGTTAAATACAATAAAATCTATCATAACATAAACTCTTGAAAAACTTTGCAAGAAGAGAGTTCATGGCATGAAAGACTTTGACAACCTGTATTTCTGAAACACTTTAAATAAAACTCATCACGGTATCTTAGTGTGAAACAGAAATAAAAGATTGCATACAATATATAAGAAGCATGTGCATAAAGAGAGAAAACAAACAACACATGTAAAGATAGGTGAATAACATACATCAACATATATATATATATATCCAAGGATAAGTACAATGTATGTCAAATGGTCATAAGACCGGTA
Organism: Quercus tomentella; assembly: GCA_028535165.1. Classification (NCBI taxonomy): domain Eukaryota; kingdom Viridiplantae; phylum Streptophyta; class Magnoliopsida; order Fagales; family Fagaceae; genus Quercus; species Quercus tomentella. The sequence goes on from JAPQVY010000155.1 coordinate 12,668,093, forward strand.
TACATGAGATAAGTGTAAAAGAAAGAAAAGAAAAATACCCTCACTACATCCCTCAAAGTATAAACACTCCCCCTATCACAAAAATCTCCTATGCTAACTCTCCCCTTATGTACATGACTACTTTCATCTCAAAACTACTTCCCCTTTTTGTCACGAATGACAAAGGGTAAGTAAATGAAACAGTCATCTCATCATCACTGGGCGAGCTAGCATCCTCATCCCCATCATCATCGTCGTCGTCGGAGTCACTATCATCATCCTCATCTTCAGATGCCTCTAGAGAAAGAAAGGGAGACTCTACAAAGCCACCAAGGTGAGCCTGCCATCTAGTAATACGGCTGACACGGGTGTTCACCTGACATAACTCATCACTGAGTGTGTCAAGGCGAGCATCCATGTGCTGCAGCTACGCCATGACCGCCTTGAGGGTTACACCACCTGCCGATGAAGAAGGTGCGGATGTGGAAGGAGCGAAAGAAGCCGGAGGAGTTACTGTCTCTGTCCGTGGCCGTTTCAATTGAAGTTGGGCCTCGCTTTGTCTGACGATAGTAGTGTCTATGGCACACATCACTGAAAAGTGTGTAGATTCTAGATAGGAGACAGAAAAATGGCGAAGAAGCCTTATGATAGCGGAAGGAAAGATGAGCTTATCATGAGTCGTTGTATCCCTATAAACATCTATGAGAGAAAAAATGAAATGAGAGGGAAAATCAATAAAGAGGCCTTCAAGGAAGGATAACAAAAATCGAGCACCAGACTCTGTGATAGAGTTATAGTGAGACAAAGGATGGAGAACGAATGTCATTACCATATTAAGGAACCTTGGACCTTTTGCAAAACTCGAGCAAGGGGTGTTTTGATGATCACCCCAAGATGAAGGTGTCTCACAAAATGGAGACGAGAGTTCATCTTTGGACACAGTCCTTAGACGATCGCAGCTAGGGTAGTTAGGATGCGCTATCCTAGGGACGTGTAGTACCTCGGATACAATATCCGAAGTAACTATGATGCGCATACCTTGAACGCGAGTGATAAAATGAGGTACAGAGTAGTTAAATCCGTGCATATTGGAGTAAAACTCTTGTATGATCACGGAAGGACAAGTGACCAGGATGCCACACAATGACTCCCAACCCCGATTGTAGATGACAGTAGGAAGGTCAGTATCAGAAAAATCCAATAGACTAACTTGGTGTTCCAAATGAATGCCTCGTCAAGAGAAGTTCTCCGAGAAGTCTGACGTGGCCTTCTCATCACAGAACTTGACATAGGAGGGGGTAGAATCAAAGGAAGATGCCCCGAAATGAAGAGGGTTCCAGGACGGAGTAGATTTGCATTTAGGTGCCATAGAGCAGACTAACGCAAGAAAGAGATAGGGAGAAAGAAAGAAACGCAGAAATGCACCAAACAAATCAATATAAGAGTCAGGATGCGCTACCCTAGGAACGTGTAGTACCTTGGATACAATATCCGAAGTAACTACGATGCGCATACCTTGAACGCGAGTGATAAAATGAGGTACAGAGTAGTTAAATCCGTGCATATTGGAGTAAAACTCTTGTATGATCATGGAGGGACAAGTGACTAGGATGCCACACAATGACTCCCAACCCCGATTGTAGATGACAGTGGGAAGGTCAGTATCAGAAAAATCCAATAGACTAACTTGGTGTTCTGAATGAATGCCTCGTCAAGAGAAGTTCTCCGAGAAGTCTGACGTGGCCTTCTCATCACAGAACTTGACATAGGAGGGGGTAGAATCAGAGGAAGATGCCCCGAAATGAAGAGGGTTCTAGGACGGAGTAGATTTGCGTTTAGGTGCCATAGAGCAGACTAACGCAAGAAAGAGAGAGGGAGAAAGAAAGAAACGCAGAAAAGCACCAAACAAATCAATATAAGAATATAAAGAAATGAAGGTACGTATGCATGAAAATGCATGAGCATGTGATATGTAACATAAAAAGCATCATGAGCTCAGCCTAATCCAAACCTAACAGCACACATCTATAATGCATGAAAATATAGTTAAAATGCAAATGTAATGCAATGCAGGATGTTTTAAAATCATTTAAATAAAAACCCATCCCAAAAATTGCACAAAAACTGCAAAATTTTGAAAAACCCCAAAGTTTATCAAAAATCCCAAAAATTGGGTCAAAAATCATGAAATGCATGATAAAAAGAGAGAAATAGAATCATACCAGAGGAAGAAATCAACCTTGAGACCGAAGATTGAGTGGGGAAGTGATTTGGAGTGTGAGAGAGGTGTTTGGGAAGGTGAAAAGTCTGAAAGGATCGAGAGAGATCGAGGAGAAATGAGAGAAATGTCACACAGACCCTATTTATAGAAATCCCAGTTTCTCAATGGATCGAGAGGTGTCGAGATCTGTCGAGAATTAAAACGCGAGAAATAGCTATCGAGCAGCTATCAAGAGGTCTCCACAGCAAATAAACTTCGATGGATTGAGAAGCTATTGAGCATCCAGAAACTTCCTCGATAGTTCAAGTAGCTGTTGAGCAACTATCGAGATTGAATCTCAAGAATCTCGATGGATCGAGATTGCGATAACAGCTATCGAGAAAGGAAACTGAAAAGGCTCGATAGATAGCCTAGTTGTCGAGAGGTATTAAGAAGCTGTTCGAGATTGCTTAAAAATAGTTTTCCAAAAAAGAGAAAAACACAGACATGAATGCAATCAAATATGCTACTCAACCAAAAATCCAAACAACATTTTAAGCTCTCCAAAACATCTCTCATAAAAAAAATGTCAAGCATTTAGATCCAAAACACACACACACACACACACTAAACAAGTCTAACCAATTTTATATTTCAAAAACAAGTACTTTCAAAGATTCTGAAATACTTAACATTTGGCTTCCTTCCATTCCATAACTCATATGGAGTCTTCTTGGTACCGGGTCTAAAATACACCTTATTAATCATATGACATGCAGTGTTAACGGCTTCTCCCCACAAGTTTCTAGCCACATCCTTGTTGTGCAACATGGCTCTAGCCATTTCTTGAATAACCTTGTTTTTTCTTTCTACTACGCCATTCTGCTGATGAGTAATAGGAGCAGAGAATTCTTGAGATATACTTGATCTTGTGCAAAAGGACTCCATGCATGAGTTCTCGAATTCTTTACCATGATCACTTCAAATTCGATCAATCTTCAAGCTCTTCTCATTCTGCAATCTTGTGCACAAGGCTTCAATGTGCTCAGGAGCATCAAACTTGGATCGTAGGAGGATGACCCAAGTGTATCGAGTGAAGTCATCTACCACAACCATGATGTATCTCGTTCCACCAAAAGACTCAGTTCTGGTTGGACCCATGAGATCCAGATGCAGTAGCTCCAATGGTCTAGATGTAGCGAATGTCTGAGTGCCCGAATGTTTAGCTTTCATCTGTTTTCCAAGCTGACACAGTCCATACACCACATTGTTCACTCTACTAAGCTTTGGTATCCCCAAGACTGACTCATACTTAGATACAATTGAAAGATTTTTGTAACTAGCATGTCCCATTCTTTGGTGCCATAGATCTTCATTTGGTAAACGAATGTTATTGCACACAATATTAGCATCAGGAACCAAACCATAACAATTGTCTAGAGTGTGAACACCACTTATGAGTTTCTTCCCAGACTCATCCATGATAAGGCATTTCCCTTTTGAGAATAGTACCATGAAGTCTTGATCACATATCTAACTTATACTCAACAGGTTTACTCTCAGGCCTTCTACATATAGAACATTTGCAATATCTGGCAGTCCAGGTAGAGAGATGATTCCCTTTCCTTTAATCTGTGATTTGCTCCCATCACCAAAAGTGACATTGCCACCTTTCTTAGACTCGAAAACCTTGAAGAGAGATTGGTCTCCAGTCATGTGTCTTGAGCAGCCGTTGTCAAGGTATCACAAACACGTGTTCATAACCTTAAATGCGGACTTCATCATGAAGCACACTTTGTGCTTAGATGACAGATCAGTGGGAATGGTGTTTTCTCTCATCTACCTTTTATGAACAAAGTTTTTAACTTTCACTCTTTTCAGACAAACTCCTTTGCACATTTTCATTCTAAGACAGTCTAGTTTCTTCTTTGTCAAGTTTAGATCTTTTCCAATAATCATCATGATAGAACTCAAATAACTTTTAGACTTGCATTTTCTGATACACTCAAACAAGTAGAGATTAGAAAAACAAGATATATTTGAAAACAAATATCTTTTTAAGCCAGTTGCAGCCATAACAAATAGAGGTCAATGGATCACACATCAAATATTAACCCTAATCAGAGTGTGCTTGCTCTGATACCATTTGATAGGCCAAGAATGTATTGACCCCTTATGATGAATTAACCAATTAATTAGTCAAGTTAATTAATTAATTCAATTAGCATGCAATAAGCGTGGAAGAACAAACAAATCACCAACTAAGTTAAAATGCAGCGAAAAATAAATTGACATGGTGATTTGTTTACGAATGGGGAAAACCTATATGGCAAAAACCCCACCGGGTGATTTTAAAGTCACCACTTCTGAGAATTCACTATTATCACAAAAAGTGGTTACAAGTAAAGGAATCCTAGTACTTTATACAACCTACAGTTGAACCCTTACCCCAATACCCAATTAGACTTGTTCTGTAGTGACAATCTCTCCTTTCAATGCATGGCTCCCAGTACGTGACTAACCAATTCGATGCACGGATCTCAATACGTGGCTTACTCACCAACTTGAGAAAGATGTTGGCTGCAAAGTTCTTTAGTTCATCTACACGATGAAGATCACGAAACTCCTTGGTTACAAAACTCTACGGTGTACAAACACAGCAGCTTCTTGAAGAGAAAGATGAACTAGGGCATATGTCTCATGTTCATAATATGCTTGTGAAAAACTTTTGCATTGAGTTGCATCAACTATGACGGCCCTTAAAACAATCCTTATATATGTTTAGGGTTTTGAGAAAACAAAACTCAAACATCTATTCACGGATTGAAGTGAAATCAAATCTGAAAAACTGATTTTCATAAACCTCGATAAATACCCTTTCTGTCAAGCATCAAGCTAAACAGCTTTTTTAAACCTCGATAGATACTAGCTGTCGAGTTTTAAAATCTAGCTCTTCTTCACTTGGTTTTTGGATAGACTTGCATGGTTTTAACACTTGAACTTGAAACCTTGTTCCTTGAAGTATTAAACACATCCTAGATCTACCCAAATATAAGTAAAGTGCGTTTTGTCAAAGGATTAGCCAATTCTATATTGACATATGTTCCTAACATAATTCACATATGCCCTAACAGTATCAATGTGAACTCTGGCAGTTTCTGACATCAACATTGTGAAAAAAAGATGTATAGATAGTATCTAAAAAAAATCATTTGCTTTTCATTATGTCTTCTGTTTTGGTTATGATATAGCATTCTTTGTGCCATCTAATCATATTATCCCATAAAACAATAATGAATAATTTATAGAAGGCAAAAACTTGCACACATGTTAATGCACAAACCTTTATACACATACAAAAAAGCAACTGAAATAATTATGCATCAGAGATTCGGATATATGTATATGACACATATGTTACAAGAGAGAGGATGTATATATCATGTGCATGAGATATCTCTTCCTCCTCCTCTAGGTCTTAGGGAAACGACATTGGGGTCACGAGGACCAGACCTATAGCGGTTGAGTTGGACCTCTAGGCTCTCGCGTAAAGACCAAAGATAAATGAAAGTCACGGTTTAGGGCTTCATCTAGTCTAATAAAGAGAAAAGGAGATTAGAAATTTGAAGCCTTTATTCTTAACATTAAGTTTAGGGACACAAATTTTCACAACTTCTTCACAATTATTGATGTGGCATATTGTGATTGGAGCATAATAAAAGTGGCATAATAATAATGTTGTGAAACAAAAAGTTGTGTCCTTAACAATGCTCTCTTCTTAAAATTTCATAAACAATGAACTTTACAAAATTCTTCCTCAAAAAAAAAAAAAAAAAAACTTTACAAAATTAGCTCTTCCCAAAGGATTGGATATTATTGGAATTAAGGCCGCTTTTGATTGAAATGGCTAGTTTTTAGAGATTAAATTCTACAAAGATTTCCTATAAAGCATATGTTTAACCCTCTAGATGTCCTTAATTTAAGGATCTAATTCTAATTATTAAAGTGCCTATTGGAATAGGTTAAGCCTACTGCACTTTTTTTTTAACTGCTTCCATTGTTTTTCACTTAGACCATAGTCCCCCCACAAATATGAAACCATGATTTTCCTATTCTATGTATTTCTTTCTTGGTTTTTGTTCTACAATACTAACTATCTAATCTCATAGAATTCTCAACTGCTCCTACTTCACAAAATTGGTTGCACCAACTTCATTGAGTTCATATAAAGCTCCCCTAATATATGCACATCCACCACATTTGCTCAGGAATTCATAGCAATGAAGACCTTCACGACCCACAAATTTCTCACCATTTTCTTTCTTCTCATCTTCCTCTTTTCCTCTCTGTTCCTTCTCAATCTTTGTCCCCTGCAGGTACAATTCTAAGAACCACAAAACAACTAGTCCTAGCCAGCCTCCAACCGAGTCATGAAACCACACCAACATCTAGCTCATCCCAGCTTTTCCTCACTTCCCCTTCAGGACAATATGCGGCCTATCTCCTAAGAGACACATCCAATGGTGCTGGAGGCTTTGGAAGTGACTTTTGTTACATCCTAGTCCAAGAAAGCAGTGTGATTATTTGGGTATCCAAATGTGCTTCTATAAGCAACATTAACACATGCAGCCTAGTTTTTTCAGATGTGGGACTTGAAATATTTGATGGGAGTCGATCTGCATGGGACACAGAGGCCAATGGGAAGCTTTTGAAGACATTGAATTTGCTTGATTCTGGGGACATGCGGATAAGAGACAAAGATGAGAAGCTTGTGTGGAAGGCAAGTGATAATCCTATTATTAATCAAAACTGGGGGTCCCAGCCTTCATCAGGCTTTAATCAGCCATTTTCTTCTACCAATCAGCCTTTATCAGGGTTTAACCAGCCATTTTATTCTACCAGGCTTTAATCAGCCATTTTCTTCTACCAATCAGCCTTTATCAGGGTTTAACCAGCCATTTTCTTCTACCAATCAGCATTTATCAGGGTTTAATCAGCCATTTTCATCTCAAAATCAGTCTTTTGGGACTAATAACCAGCAAGGTTTAGTGGGCAACACACCTTTTGGTAATGGGGTTTCAAGAAAAAAACCATTCATGGGAGGAGTTGTTTTAGCTTCTCTGATAATTACGTTTGGTTTTATTGTTTAGTATGATAGTGTTGACAGACGTATCATAATCAGCATTGCACATGGCCTGTGTGTGTGTTTTTGGACATTTTGGCTTATATGACGATTTGAATTCATGCATTCTGTTGCTAGGTACAAAGAAAAACATCTTTTTTTTAGAGTTGCACTTTTGATGGAGTGTATCAAGTGTCCATCAATTGATATGGGTGCGATGGAACCATCCAAGAGTGTAGCTTAGTGGTAGAAAACCCTCGACCTATTACACTCGACAGCTTTGAATTCGAGCAGTGACACACTTCACTATTGCTCAAGTGGTCCCACATCAATATGTCATATATTCTTAAGTTCAAATGAGTTGGGGGTTGTAAACATGCACAAACTCTCTTTTTTATTTTATTTTTTTCTATAAAAAAAGAAACAGGATGGTTACAACTTAGAATTGATGCTAGATAAATATGATAAATTTCAAAGGAAATTTTTTGAAAATAAATATTACTGTCCTATAATAATCTTGTATATTTATATTTACTAAAAATTGAATTAAAAAATCATAAGAAATAAAATTGAATTTTATTAAAAAATCATAATAATGAATAAGTTTCGGAAATTGGGTGATGAGATTTTCTGGGTAGTAGGTTTTACTCTTGTGGCTGAGCTCCGTGGACATGGGTTTAGGCTTTGTTTGTTCTTAACAATTTTGCATACGCAAGCTTCGCATTGAATAAAATTTGGCAAGAAAAAATATTGTTAGTGTTGAGCCCAAAATAAAATCTAGAAAATTGCTCTTTTAAAATGAGTTAGCCCCAGAAATTAAAAGTTAGCGAGCAAGAAAAAAGTTACTGTTGGAGTAGACGTGTGATAAAGGCCCCGAATTAAAATCGAAAATATTGAGATAGAGAAAATCAACATTTTAAGCCCTATGTCTTTCTGTGCCAATTGACCCAGAATAAAGTTTATAAAAAAAAAACTTTGGCCCAGGATAAAAATTTATCCTACTAAAGAGAGTGGACCCCAAGATTGAAAGTTGGGCCTACAAAACTTTTGGACTGAATTAAAAGAGGGAGAATTCTTCAAGCGGGGATCAGATTGGTTAAGATGAGAATGCCCGTTTGTCGTAACCAGGCTTTGGGGCGGACACCCTTCTCACATTATTAATTGCGAGAGCCAACCACTCATCACATCCCGTTATCTGCCTGAAGGATCATGGTTTGTAATTGGCTTCAATTTCCCATTTTAAAGAAGCGATTGCAACACATAGCCAATATTTTCTTTCGATGTGGGATTCCATCAAGTTCCTTTCTTTTCTTGCGTCCCTGTATATGCGTACAATAATAATGAATAAACAGCCCAACTAATCGATTAATCATCCAGGTTGTGACATGTCGCTTAGGACTGGTTCAACTATCAGTAAAAACAATTGTGACTTTCGTGTTCCTTGAAGGATCAGTGCCAAAACCATATAGAAAAGGGAGACGAAGATGAAAAAAATATAGGACGGTAAACTATTTCACAATTTTTTTTGCCATAACTATGATATGGCTGAGTATGAATGGTGGAGAAAAAATTGTAGATCTATGTGTAAGTGATAAACAACTACTTATAGTCTGCCATGTCAAAGTGACAAGTAACTTCTCAAAGAAGTTGTGAAATAGTTTATAGTCCTAGACTCACTTGACGAAAAAACTATTGGCGGATTAAGTCGTCTAACAATAAAATTCAAAGAGAAAAAAATGCTTAAAATCCTGTTAGAGATGGCTGTGCACAAGCAAGATGGGTTTCCATGACTCTTAATTTGGTTGTGATTGTTGATTTTTTTTTTTTTTTTTTTTATATAAAAAAATTACAAGAATTATAATGGTTGATTTTAAGTTTAGAACTTTGAAAGTAATTTATAAAAAATATGGTTATAATATGATTGGTACAAGGAATGCATTATGCAATTAGCAGTAGCTCAGCTCATTTACTTTGAAAGTTTAGTTGTCTGGGGGACAAGAGACAGTTCATGTTTAATTGGTATTTGGTATATGCTTTGGAATTGATTATAAGATGAGTAGAGAGGTTAAATAGAACTTTATGTACAAAGCCTGGAAGTGTTAGATATGAATAGTAGCCAAGAAAAAGGAATTATATGTTTGGGCTATTGTGTGGCAATTTGGAAGAACTCAGAGTATATTGACTATGATCTGATCATCCAAGAAGACAATTGATGCCGGATTAAATATGCTAAATGATGAATCTACACGACCAAATTTTTTGCTGCAAGGACATATTTGATCATTATCTCGGTTCTCTTATTGAGATATTTGTGATCCTCATGACAGTAACTAATAATATTGGGAATGAAAGCTTCATGTTTCTCAAGAATGAATTGATAACACAGGACTAGGAAGTAGGAATGCACATTCTAGGGAAAAGGAGAATTATACTAGTAAGGAATTAGTTTGCCAGTTTGATTTGGCACAAGTGAAGCTCATAACATCACACTTCCATAGAAATAGTAAAACTGATTCTGAATTCCTCTAAAGTTTGAACAACTAGTATATATATGAGATGTATATCTGGGCTCAATGATCTGAGACAGCCAACAAGAAATATAAAGCACCCTAATCTGTTATGCCTGTGATAGACCAAATCTTTTAAGCCAAATTTTATATGTTTTCTTGTATAATTTGGCTGCAATATACGTTTCTCTGCTTAGATTAGGGGTACAAATTTTCTGAATTTTCTTCAAGAATGTGTTATACTCTGGTTTATTCATAGATCTATGCTTTGGTTTATTTTTTTGATGTTCTCCACACAATTGGAAGTCACATGTTAGAATCGAATCACAACAGTGGATCAGGATCTGCCCTTGGAATGGCTTCAAGATGGAGCAGATATTCAAAATATTTATATTGCCATTTGAAGTAGCTAATACAATAGCCAAAGGTGCAACCATAAAGTTTATAAAATAAAATAAAAGAGTGCAACCTTAAAATGTAAACAAGGAATTTCTTAACAAAAGAACCTAATTGAAAATTAATAATTTAGATATAATTAGCATCTTAACCCAAATTAATAATTCAGATATAATTAGCATCTTGAGGGCTTTATGTAAAGGATTAGGACAAAACCTAAATTTTTAGTCCTACGGATTTAGCCGAATTATGTCATACTAAATACTAGCTCACTACTCCTATAAAAAATAAATAAATAAATAAAATTATTAGCTCACTATTCAACTAATGACACCACTTACGACAGGTGAATATTCAAAAAGAAATCATCTAAATTGCTTGTCTAAGTAAACAATCAGTAGTGTCCTTCAAAAAAATCAGCTTCCTAAAGTCACAAAATTAAAAAATGACTACTGTTGCTCAGCTAGAATTGAATCTACTCCCCTTCAAAAAAAAAGAATTGAATCTACTCTAAATTATACCTAAGAAAAAAATGATAGAGAAGTGATTTTTCCACATTTAATGACATTTTCAGGAATCCGAGCTTCATCTTGTATAGGAATGGTTGATGGGTCATCTTGTCCAATTCCTTTGACTCGTATGTACAGCTCTTGCCCAAGATACCAATTCTCTACATTTTGTGATCTGAGATTCCACATTCCTTGATTGTCCAACTTCACCAATATTGCTGTCCATGCAAGCGGATATACCTATGCAAATTTCACAATTAAATCAACTGAGAAGTAAGAAGATGATTCACAATTGTTACACATGCATAATTACAGGATGTCAGTTGCCAAACCTGGATTGTGGAGCGAGAAACAGCATCGAATAAATTATATGATTCCTTCTTACTCTCATCCCATGTTCCAAACCCCATGCTACAAATTAGATAAACCAATATTCACTATATCAGAATAGAATCACAATTTAGGTGATAATGATCTATCAACCACTACCTAAGTAGTTTGAATCATACAAAAATGCAGGATATGAGTTTCTAACATTATTAGTTATCATGGATGATATCTCATTTCTAATCTCATTAACCATGAAACACCTACTAGTGAAAAAGATGCAAAAGTGTCATCCCCCATTTGGAACCATAATTCTTTCCATTTCAAATGAGGAGAGTCCATTCCATAGTTTAGTGGTATACAAAGTGAGACATTATTTAAAACATGACATTAGATATACATTTATAATTATGATATACGATCTGAATCATGAAACGGATCCATTTCAAATAAAGAGATGGCATCATTATAAAAACTATAAGCTTTTATAATTTGGATTTACAAAGGGGTTAAGAAAAGAAGACTCACCCAACAGCGAAGAAGTTATAGCCATCAAGGTGCCATGTTTGTATTTGTTGAAGAGGATTCTGGAAGACCACATGCACATAATCATGGTACATGGCATCGACAACTGAGGTGCCCAAAAGTAGAAGAACATTGTCATTAGGTGTATCAAACATAATGTTAGGCTCAAATACATCACCAAGCCGAAAATAGTCAGCCAACTTTAAGGGAGTGTCCTGTTGTACAAATGAGACTCCATTAATTGTGTAGCGAAGCTTGTGTCCATCGAATATAACACTATTCTTTAAAATGAGTGTACGGCTGATGTTAATCTGGCCATAGTGGTAGCTTCCTTGCGGATTTGGCCATGATGCTCCCACTGATAAATTCCTCCTGTTCAAAGACCAAAAAGACATGATCTGGTTGTACTTAAAGACGAATTTTAGGACATATTACATTTTAAATCCTATAGTTTAGTTGTGTAATAAATTAAACCTCAAAGTTTTACCTGATGGATTGTGCTTGTAACATGGAGTAGGTATAGTTAAATGGAGTTGGTCCTGGGGAAATTGGGCCCAAAGGATAGGCTACAGAGCCAGGGTAGCGAATGACACCAAGACCAACAAGTATATTTTCAGTAAAGCGAGAAGATGCAATGATAGGGTAGGATGTGCCATTTGTCTGGTTCTTTGCTGTGACTAAGACCGAGTAAGACTGGCCAACATGGATGTCAAGACTATCATACTCATCATCTTGAGTGGTGTAAGACCCTTCAGTCTCAACTAGCCTCATCAAATGGTCTTGAATTCTGAAATTAATAGATGTTTTCAGGCCCACGTTTGAAATTCTAAACCTGTATATATCCCCTGCAATATAATGACAACATCAACAAAATGCTTGAATTCAAGGGGAAAAAAAAACTGAAAAACATTCATTGAAGAACTCTAAGAATTACATCTGTCCAATTCAACATCCTTTGAGTACAAGCTTAAGATTATCATTATAAAAAGAAGATTCCATTCCCTAACTATGTCTTTTGATTATTATTTTTACTCTTTTGTTTGGTTCAATCTGTGTTAAATCTTTAATTTTTTAGCCAGAGAAACAAAGCACAATTTACCAGTTTTAGCCTTTTAGACCAGTTTTAGCCTTTGAACTATGTGAGGCTAAAATACAACTATACAAGTGGGAAATATAACTGATAAACACTGCTTATTTTTCACTTTAAATTGGCCTATCTAAGCCTTTCGAAAAAGAAATTCTTAACAAATATTATTTTTTTAGTATAAACTCCCTACCACTTTTCCAATACATGTATTCCCTATAAAGTTTCAAAAACATATTACATTGAAGGAAATTTAACCTAAATTTCCTAAGGGTTGTGTTTGGATATAAGAATTTGAAATCAAGAGATTTGTACTCAAACAAAAACACTTGTAATAATCCCATATTAATAAAAGCTTAAATCCTATCATTTCATACTCTATTCAAGTAATTTAAACTAAATATTGAAATCTAAACCCTACTCTTTAAATTCCTTTACACAAGGAAACCAAAAAGGAATTGTAAAGTGAGATATAACCTGGTTGAAAATCAAACGTTGCTTCATTAGGTCCAAACCCATTGATAAGGATTCCATCTGGCATGGGCAAACCATTCCCAACATCAAGTGAGGTTCTCAACATCTGTAACAAGCAACAACGTGCATAACCATTGTGGTGGGCCTTTTTGTGGTTAAAGTGGGCTGGGCTGGGCTGCCTCTTGCGGTATTGGGCCCGAGTATTCTGAGTAAGGGAGTTGAGACCGGTCCAACTGCAACTCAATTTGGTCCGGCTTGTGTGCAAACTATGTCTCGTCTGCTAGGAGCACGCTTACGGCGAGCAAAATGTGGTGCTTATCCTCTGTTCCTGCCGCAGAAGTAATTTTTCTCCAGTTTCTGCCGCAAAAGGAACTTTAACGTGGTGCTTATCCTCTGTTTCTGCCGCAGAAGTAACTTTTCTCTAGTTTCTGCCGCAAAATCGCAAAACGAACTTTTCTCTAGTTTTTTCTGCAGGACTGACTTTTCTGCTATACAGCAAAACTTTCTGCTGTGTAATAAAGCTGTCTGCTATGCTTTAAAGCCTTCTGCCGTGCAGTAAAGTTTTCGATAGTAAAGCTGTCTGCTGTGCAATAAAACTGTCTGCTATGCATTAAAGCTGTCTGCCGTGCTTTAAAGCTGTCTGTCGTGCAGTAAAGCCTTTTGCAATATGAATGACTACTCTTCGTTTTTACTGCAGAAATACTTTTCTACTTCCTGCACATAAACAAATCTAAAACCCAAAGAAAATACGCATCAAACAAATGTTAGTTTAAATGGGTTAGCATATTCTCAAATATATACATACACATATGAGTATATATACTTATACGTATTCACATATACATATATAAAATATATTTTTGCAGAATCATGAGAAACAAGATATATGTATATATATACTTATGGCAGGATAATGATTAGTTTGTGTCAACAGTGAAACACGTAATAACAAATAAAGAAGAAAGTTTCCACAGGAAAGGTTTAGCAGTATAATAGCTAACACGGTAAATATAATGAAAAGGTGCTACAGCAGAATAACTAGTACAAAAAGTAAAGATACCACAGCAGGACAACTGATGCAGCAAATGTGATAAGAAATGTGTTACGGCAGGATGACTAAATACAGTAGATATAATTTATAATGAGAGAAATCAAATATATTTGCAATCAAAATCAAGTATTGAATCTTCCCATAGAATAAGTAAACCAAGAAAGAACCCAAACCCTAACTTGAACAACCTTGTCATAGGCTTTTGCCATCAAAGTTGTGCATTTTGGAGAATAGGCCTAAATGGCTACTAGCTATTACTTTTGGGGACATCAAACAGTGGGTTTGCTAAGAGGGAGGGAAAAGATGGTCTATTGATGCATGCCCCTATTCTTGCCGTATTTTCTCTCTTTGTTTTACCACTTTCTTTCTTTCTCTTCGTTCTTTCTTTACTCTTAGTTTCTTATTACTCTCCTACCGTGGGTTATTCCCCATTTTTTGGTTTTTCCTTTTCCTGGGTACCTCTCTTTGGGTGCTTACTACTCTTTTACCATAGGTTTTCCTCCCTTAAGTGTTTTCCTCCATTGGGTCTCCCTCATTCAGTGTTTTTCTCTCTTCCCCTGTTTTTTTTCTCTTCTCCTGTTTTTTCCTCTTCAATTCGGTCCCTTTTTTCTGCCGTGATTACCTTCTTTTTATAGCAAACTGATTCAATGAGATTTCTCCCTTTTACCCCTAAGGCTTCACCAACTGTTTTTGGTTTGTTGTGGGCATCCTTTCAAGATTACCCACTCACCCATTGGTTGCCCCTGCCATTGCTCAGTACAGTACATGTCTGCTGCACCATTACTCATTTCACGACAAAATTCCTTTTTGTTTGTTCCTGCTGTATACCTCTACCTCACTACCTAGCTCTATGGCATGCATCAGATGGTCCCAACCATTTATTACTTCTTTTGGGTAAGATACCATCCCTGGAAGATATATTTTCCAAAAGAAGTCACGGCAGGAAACCAAATATAGACCCCCTTTTCCCCCCACCACCAAACCACGCCCTCTGAATCCCCTTGACCATGGGCCCACCTCCCTTGTATTGGCTGGGTACAGGTTGGTGGTGCCCTGGCTCTTTTGTGCTTGCTCTGCTATCTTCTGTGTTTTGTCTGCCACGTCGTTCCTGCCGTAGCAGATTAGTTCTGTTTCGTTCTGCTGCGTGTTTTGTCTTATTTCTTCATGCGTTTCCTGCTACGTTTGTCATTTTCCTTTGGTTTGGCTTTTCTTTCCTTCACGCGTTTCCTGTTGCTGACACTTCCTGCCGTTCCTTGTTTCTTTTCACCGTGCTTCTCATATTAGTTCTCACGCCTATCTTTTATACAAAAGGATTTGGGCCTTTGTGGGCCAAATAGTGTTGACTAGATCAAAAGGGTCTTGGGCCCAATTTATCTTCATCTGCCGAAGCCATTCTGCCAGAGAACTATATTCTGCGGCAGATCTGTATTCTGCTGAAGAACTGTATTCTGCGGCAGATCTATATTTTGTGGCAGATTTGTATTCTGCTGCATATTTGCGTTTTGCTGTAGATTGCTTTCACTTACACTTATTTCTTTGGACCTTTCTTGCTCTTCGGTCTTCTTGGTGGGTCTTTGGGCCTTACTTTTCATTGGGCTTTCTTCCTCATGGGCCTTTGGGTATGAATTTGCAAAATTGGGCATCAACAACCATCTATCAACAAATATAAACTATGGTACTTGATAGTATTAATCTAAGTCTAACACTATTTTATTTATTTTTATATAAGCATACCTGATAATCAGTATCGTACCAATCCCCAATAAGTACATCGAAATCTTGGTATGGTAGAGGGAAAGGAATAGGAATAACTGCACGATTGTTCACCCGAATGGCACCAAATCCACCAGCAGCCTTTTGAAAATGAAGTGAAGGGAAATAGAAAAAGCTTCCAATTTGATCTTTAACCTGAAAATGGTATGTCCAGTTTTGACCAGGCAATATTGGACAGTTAGTCCCTTGCACCCCCATCTTGCCATGAATTCCTCCTTAGTTGCACTCCATTCCTAAATTCAAAAATCAAACAAAACTTAAGAACCATGTCATAAGATTTGTAGAGCATAGGATTTATGTTATTGAAGAAGTTTCGATACATATATAGATTACAAGTTGTTATGAATGTTAATATATGCACAACATTATCGGTTGTCACGTTCAAAAGCGGCCCCGGATATTGATCGTTGATCACAATCACCTACAAAAACACATTCCAATAAGTTCCAGGAAGCATCATTATAAAGAAAAAATATATATATATATATATATATATATATATATATATTTATATTTATATAGATGACGACAACAACGACAAAAAAAAAAAAAAAAAAAAAAAAATTGTTTGATGGAAATACAACAACCTGTTTATTAACACCAAGAGGAGCACGATGAGCATAAGAAACTGTCCAATCAAAGAAAATCTCTGGATCACTGGTATAAACCAACATGGTTGATACAGTCACGAAGTAGAGGAATGTTGAGGTGATAAGTCTGAGAGGCTTTATGAGTCTCATGGCTGTCCTTTGATTATGCGTTTTTGTTGATGTTCAACAAGGAGACTATCACAGATTCACAATAATCAGGCTTGGGATACTCTTAAGTCCAAGAAGATAGCTTGGTGTTCAAGTAACACTGTGGTAAGGGAAAGAAATTAACGAGGCATATTCGTTTCACACTACAAAAAAGATTGCTATTTGTGACGAAACTTTTTCGACAATTACAAAAAGCCATCGTAAAAACTAGCTTTTTCGACGGCAAGTCTCTTCCATCGACAATGACTCGTCAAATATCAACACATTTGTGACGGCAAAATGAGTCTGTCAAAAATGCTTATTATTTTTGTCGAAAATGTGATTTTTTTTGGAGGGAAATGTTCCCGCCTTACTTTTTACGACGGCATAAAAATGTTCGTCGCTAGTAAGGTATTATTTATGACAACTAAAGAAAAACCGTCGGAACTATTAACACTTATGACAGCTTTGGTACATCGAAAATACAAAATATATATTTTTTATGGTGTTAGTATTTGCGAGAAACAATCTTCCATCGTAAATATAAAAGAGGGTATTATTTACGACGACAGAAGAAATACCGTCGGCACTATTAACACTTGTAACGGCCTTTGTGCATCGAAAATACAAAATATATATTTTTTATGGTGTTATTATTTGTGACAAACATGATTCCATCGTAAATATAAAAAAGGGTATTAGCGACAGACATGAAGCCATCGAAATTGGTAAAATATTTTGGAGGGAAAATTCCCTCCTTACTTTTCAGATTTGTGACAACATTTATCCATCGCAATTAATTAATTTTTTTCTAATTGAGTTTGTATTTACAACAAACATGCTAACTGTCGTAAATAGTTAATTTGCTTTAAAAGAAAGAATGTATACTTTAAAATTTGGCAGCAAAATTTTATTTTTCTTTACTGCCACTCCCTCCCCCCTACCCCCACCCCTCTCAAAATTTAGAATTTGGCAGCAAAAAATTTAAAATTCAGATCATCCAAAAAAATTTTAATTTATACTTTAAAATTTTATAATTGACCCTTATAAATTTGTTGAAAAAAATTCAAAAAATAAAATAAAGTTAGTACAACAATGTGAATAATCCCATCTTCTCAACCCAAAAAAAAAAAAAAAAAGGTTAAAAAACCCAAAAATATAGGAAATTCTTTTCAGGTAAACATATCCCTAATTACAAAACAAAACAAAAAAAGCCCAAATCTATCTTCCTCAACAAATCCCTAATTCCCAGTACAAAAACCAAAAAATAAAAAACACAATGCTATCTTACAATTACTCTCTTGTGCCGTCAGTATCTTTGCTTATCTCTCCACCATTGTTCTCCATACTTGCCAGAATCCAATTGCCACAAAAAGTTTATATTTTGTGTGGGTTAAAAATATGCCCTTACTAATACTAAATTATTTACGAGGGCTATGATTGACCTTCGCAAAAGCTCATTAATATATTAATTTTTTTTGGAGATAAAAGTTATTCTAAAATTCAAAGAAAAAAAAACGCATAATTGTTTAAATTCAAGTTTTTGTAGTTTAAAATAATGCATAAAAGATAAGTTTACAGATCAAATGGTAAATTACATCTGATTGGTATGAAAATTAGTATTTATATTAAAAACATATAAAGCATATAATCCAACGGTTGGATTTTCAAAATATGAATTCAAAAATAAGTTATTGGGTGGTGTAACATTTGTTAGAATTACGTTAGGTGTAATTTGAACCCAAACCTATATTTCTTAATTCGATGTGAATTTTGACAAATCTACTGTTAGATCACATTATCTTCGTATATTTTTCATGCTTACAAAATTTTAAGGTGATTAAAGATCAATAGTCATGTCATCAATCAATTGTCTAGATTCAAGTTTTAGTAGTTTAAAATAATACATAAAAGATGAGTTTATAGATTAAATGGTAAATTACATCCGATTGGCAGGAAAATTGGCATGCATGTTAAGACCATATAGAAAATGTAATCCAACGATTCGATTTTCAAAATATGAATTCAATAATAAGTTATTGGGTGGTGTAACATTTTTTAGAGTTATGTTAGGTGTAACTCGAACCCAACTCTATATTTCTTAATTAGATGTGAATTTAGACAAATCTACTGTTAGATTACATTATATTCATATATTTTTCATGCTTACAAGATTTCAAGGTGATCAAAGATTAATAGTCATGTCATCAACCAATTGTCTAGATTCAAGTTTAAGTAGTTTAAAATAATGCATAAAAGATGAGTTCATAGATCAAATGGTAAATTACATCCGATTGGCATGAAAATTAGCATGCATGTTAAAAACATATAGAACATGTAATCCAATGGTTAGATTTTCAAAATATTAATTCAATAATAAGTCATTGGGTGATGTAACATTTTTTAGAGTTACAACACATGTAACTTGAACCCAACTCTATATTTCTTAATTCGATGTGAATTTTGACAAATCTACTGTTAAATTACATTATTTTCACATATTTTTCATTTTTATAAATTTTCAAGGTGATCAATTATTAATTGTCATGTCATTAATTAATTGTTTAAATTCAATTTTTTATAGTTTAAAATAATGCATAAAAGATAAGTTTATAGATCAAATCGTAAATTACATCCGATTGGCATGACAATTGGCATGCATGTTAAGACCATATATAATATGCAATCTAACGGTTGGATTTTCAAAATATGAATTCACTAATAAGTTATTAGGTGGTGTAACATTTTTTAGAGTTATGTCAAGTGTAACTCGAGCCCAACCCTATATTTCTTAATTCGATGTGAATTTAGACAAATCTACCGTTAGATTACATTATCTTCATATATTTTTCATGCTTACAAATTTTCAAGGTGATCAAAGATTAATAGCCATGTCATTAGTCAATTGTCTAGATTCAAGTTTTAGTAGTTTAAAATAATGCATAAAAGATGAGTTCATAGATCAAATGGTAAATTACATCCGATTGACATGAAAATTGGCATGCATGTTAAGAACATATAGAACATATAATCCAATGGTTGGATTTTTAAAATATTAATTCAATAATAAGTTATTAGGTGATGTAACATTTTTTAGAGTTACAATATGTGTAACTTGAACCCAACTCTATATTTCTTAATTCAACGTGAATTTTGACAAATCTACCGTTAGATTACACTATTTTCATATATTTTTCATGCTTACAAAATTTCAAGGTGATCAAAGATTAATAGCCATGTCATCAATCAATTGTCTAGATTCAAGTTTTAGTAGTTTAAAATAATGCATAAAAGATGAGTTCATAGATCAAATGGTAAATTAAATCCGATTGGCATGAAAATTGGCATGCATGTTAAGAACATATAGAAAATGTAATCCAATGGTTGGATTTTCAAAATATTAATTCAATTATAAGTTATTGGGTGGTGTAACATTTTTTAAAGTTACAACACGTGTAACTTGAACCCAACTCTATATTTCTTAATTCGATGTGAATTTTGACAAATCTACCATTAGATTACATTATCTTCATATATTTTTTGTGCTTATAAAATTTCAAGGTGATCAATTATTAATTGTCATGTCATCAATCAATTATTTAAATTCAAGTTTTTGTAGTTTAAAATAATGCATAAAAGATAAGTTTATATCTTTGACTGTTGGATTGGTAGAATGTGGTGAAATATTTGATTTTGTAAATGACAATGACAATCAAACGGTTAGATTGTGAGAATAGAGTAATCAAATCTTATGAAACTTCGTTAAAGTCTATTAAACTTGGTCAATCTTTGGTTAAATTCAAAGTTGGTTCCAAGACCACGGGATTTGATAAAATTAGGTTGATCAAGGAGGTTTTAAGTGGGGTTTGAGTATTGGCCAGTGTTTTAAGGGTTTTTTTTTTTTTTGTTTTTGTTTTCATGCCTTTATCTGTTTCAAGTTTTAAAATGCCAAAGTCAAAAGTCAAATTTGACCATTGGATTGAAATAGTGAGATAAAATATTGGTTTTGATGAATTCTGAGCTTAATCAAATGGTTGGATTAGAAGAGCGTAACCAATCAAAATTTCTTGGTATGTTGGTACAACAAATATTATGAATAACGTTTCGGAACCCGTTTCGATTTGTCTATTGGAATGAAATATTTCGGTACCGGCCAATTTCAGGTACCATTTTGGAAACCATTTTGGAATTATTGCTAAAATATATATTTATATATTATTATTGCTCTTATGTAAAATAATGAATTTAATATAGTTTTCTATTAAAAAAAACGTGGGATTATTATTTTAAAAAAACATTTATTTTATGGTTTTTTTAAAATAAAATTCACATTTTGAATAATTGTACACAAGTGAATTTCCAAGAAGCTTCCTACTAGCTACTTTTTCCCATTTCCCAACCCACCCACGTGACTAGTACACTGTAACCTACTAATGCTACTTCTTCTATCTTTCATTATTGCAGATTGCTAGTCTTTCTCCACTCATTCTCATCTTCTTCATCTTTTTTATTTTTTTATTTTTTTTTTCTCACAAGTCCAAATCCAAAATCTGACCATTAATTGGATTGGAAGAATATTTTAAATACTCTTTAATTAATTTTTTTTGAGAAAACTTTAATTAAAATTTTAAATCAGTAAATTTTATTTATAAAATAAGATAATTTTGGAAAATTGAGAGCAAGTTAGTATACAACATTTTTAATATTAATTAAAAAAATTTTGGTTAATGAGATTTCAAGTGAAAAATGTTTTTTTCCTTGGGAGGTTTTGCCAAATAAAATACACAAAATTATTTTTTTATTTTTTAAATATTGAGGTTATATTTTCTTACAAAAAAATCTACCTACACAATATTGAGGTTATGTGAGCAATCTATTCAACATTCAATTGTTTGTAATTGCTACCCACCCATGTAGGATGAGGTTGGCCAAGAGGGCCTTCAAGATGTGTTGATAATCTACAAACAATATTGAGGTTATATTTCACTGACTTTTGAAACTTCCTATTTGAGATGGAATAAAATTGCAACATAGGTTAAAATTTTCTTTACCGCCACCCCCTCCCTCCTACTCCCACCCTTCTCAAAATTTAGAATTTGGCAGCTAAAAATTTAAAATTCAAATCATCCAAAAAAAAAAAAAATTTAATTTATACTTTAAAATTTTATAATTGACCCTTATAAATTTGTTGAAAAAAATTCAAAAAATAAAAAAAGTTGGTACAACAATGTTAACAAACCCATCTTCTCAAAAAAAAATAAAATTTTAAATAACCCAAAAAATATAGGAAATTCCTTTCAGGTAAACATATCCCTAATTACAAAACAAAACAAAAAAAAGCCCAAATTTGTCTTCCTCAACAAATCCCTAATTCCCAGTGCAAAAACCAAAAAATAGAAACATAAAAAAAAAAAAAAAAAAAACACAACTTTGTCTTATTACTCTCTTGCGCCGTCAGTATCTTTGCTTGTCTCTACACCATCATTCTCCATACTTGCCAGAATCCAATCATCTTGCTAAGCCATTGGTATCACTTACTCTATCTCACTCTCTTTGTCTGCACTTTAGTTTTTTGTACAGTTTTAAGTTATACTACACGTTCTGGTTAAATGAATCCACTGAATAGATATATATAGTGATAGTGGATGGTTGGGTGCTGAGCCAAAAAGCTAATGAATGAATGGTTGAAATTTTTTTTTGATTAAAAAAAATATATTTGAATGAATGGTTGGTGTTTGTTGTGGATATATAATAATATAATATAATATTAGTGTACCGTTGAATGTTTCTTTGTCTGTAAAACTGCAAGGAGACTAGAATCCTATTAACCACTTTTCAATAATATGTATTTGTTGAGGCTGTGACAATAGTATAATAATAGTATTATAATAATAGTATTTGTCTTGTAGTATATAATAATATAAGTGTACTGTAAAAAGTAACTTTAGCATTTTTTTTGCTAAACTTTAGCAATTTGTTGAAGCTGTTCATTTTATTTGTATATAATTATTTAATTAAATTAGTGGATCTCTAAAATTTGATTAAGCTTTTCATGTTAGTTAGTTTACAACATATTCAGATGTGGTGTTGTTAAGTTAGTTTTTTAGTTTTTAACTTTTATAATAAGTTTATCTATCACAATTTTTTTTTTTTATCTTTATATTGATATTTCTAATATGGTCCTTGGTTTTAATTATATTTTTATTGACTAAATAATTACAACTTATCAAAGATGTGGCTTTCTTTTTAACTACGTTACAGGTGAATGGCAAAGAAAAGTAAGAAGCGAGCTATAAAACAAGCGAGAGATAAAGGTGATAGTGGTAGTCAATCACAAGTTGCACCTTCATCATCTGAGTCTCCAACTAATGAAGCACTTGTTTCTTCTAATAGTGTGATTAATGGGGGCAGCGAAGGTAATACTTAATATTTTCCTAAAGTTTATATGCTAATATACCAATTTTATGCTTAAAGCTTATTTATTTATTTTTACTTATTCCATTATTGGTAGGATCTACTGTACAAAAGAAAAGAGGTTGGGGAAAGGCTAAGGGTGTTTATCTAGGTCATAACCACAAGTGTGAGATACATGACAGGTCTTTTTTCCCTATTTTTTGGTTACTTTAATCATTTATTTTTTAGTGCTTACATTTCATTTATATGTAATATTTTACATGCTTTGTGTTTCTTTCATATTATTAGATTCATAGAAAAGAAAATACCCCAAGAGATTACTATTAAGTTCCACCAAAACATTACTGGGCCATGGACAACTTTTTCAGAATACCCTAAAGAACAACTGAATATGCTTTATGAGTTATACAAAGAAGCACAATTTGAGACAGATGACTTAGTTCTTGAGAGGGAGGTATTTGATGAGCATGTCAAACGAATGGTACAAATGGAATAATCGCAAGTGGAAGGTGATTATAAAATGAACTTTATTAATATTTTTTTTTAATATATTTTTTTTCTAAAATCTTTCTTAGAAGCAAATGTTTAATAATTAACTCATTTAGTGTATTTTTTTCATGTAACTAGGAAAAGAGTGATAGAAACAAAAGAAATCGCAGAAGGAGATCAAAATATTACAGACCAATGCTGGAGAAGGAATTCAAAATGTGGATGGAAACACAAAAGATGACTCTGAGGAGGAAGATGACTAAGATGGCTCTCAGAAGGAGACCATTGACTCAGATGATGATTGATCTTCCAATATTTATGTTTTCAAGTTTGGTGAAGGATATTATAGCTTTCATGTAGACGTTTTAATTAATATTTTTTATTCTATTTTATAGACGTTTTAATATTTTTTTTATTGCATTATGCACTTTCTAGATTTGGACAATTATGGATTTGTGCTTGTTATTTGAATTGAAAAACTTTTGGGAGATTTATGTTTCCTCGCAATTAAAATATTAGAAATGATTTCTCTTTTATTATTGACAGAGTTATTTTGTTGCAAATAATGTATTACTGGTGTGGTGAATAGGTTTCAATAACGGTCAAAGTTCATTGAAAAAGGTAAATGGTCACATTGATAATGTATTGTTGACGAAAAACCAATTATTTTACGATGGCTTTTAGTCGTTGAAAAACTACATTAACGACGACTATAGTTCATCACAAAAGTTATTTTCAACGACAAACCAAGTACTTGTATGACAACTTTTTTTCGTCAAAACAAGGACATTAACAACGGCCTTAGTTCGTAGTAGAAAGTATTTAGTCGTTTGACTTCCTCGTATGAAGTTACATTGTCGATGACAAATCAAGTAATTACGACGGCTTTTATTCGTCAAAAAAAGGTATTAACAACGGCCTTAGTTCGTCGTAGAAAGTATTTGGTCATACAACTTCCTCCTATAAAGTTGTATTGTCGATGACAAATGAAATTACTACGACGGCATTTTGTCGTTGAAACTATGCATTAACGATGGCCGAAGGTCGTCACAAAAGGTATTTGGTCATCCAACTTCCTCATATGAAGTTGAATCTACGACGGCAATTATCAAGTACTTACGACGGAGTTGTGTTGTCGAAAATGAGTGTTAGCAACGGTCTCGTCGGTAATATAGTATTACCGACAAGGCTTTTTCCGACGGCCATTTACCGTCGGCAATACTAATCTGCGACGGCTTTTTGTGTTGTTGCGATGAACTCTGGCCATTGCTAATAGCAATCTTTTTTGTAGTGTCATAATTGCATTTCTATCTTCTTCTTCTTTTTATGTTGAACAAAAAAAAAAAAAAAAGAAGTTTGGCCAGCTTTTTAAATAAAATCTCGAAGAAGCCACAAGGACCACACCAATACTCCAAATTTCTACGTGAAAGTGATTTTTAAGATCTTCCTCATTGCTATATCTCTTATCCAAATGAATTATAGATATGATTCATATGTGATATACTTTAAATTTGATCAAATTAGTTATACATATATATTATCTGTTCATCTGTTTATTTCTTTAAAAAAAAATTGAGATTATATCTATCTTTTTCCATTCCATTTAAAATACAGTTATCAAAAGTTCTAATTAATAGAAATTAGTATTTCTTTTTTTCCTCCAATCAAAATATTTGGTCGATATAAATTTTTGTTTAGAATTATTAGTGTATTTGTATATTTCATTTTTATTTTCATTAATAAATTAATTAATGTAATGCAACTGCAAAATTAATCTAATATGCAAAGTTATGATCATTTGATTTGTATTTATCATTTTGATTTGCATTTTACATGTTATCATAACTGTAGATGATTTTCCCCACTATCGCGAGTCATTCCTCATCTCTAATTACAAGGAGGAAATTGTGTAGATAATGATGATTAGCAGATTACTCTTCATTGTTGACAAGCTCCATATTTGAAGAAAGTGTGGTCATCTTCTTTACCTGTCTTCCATTCATTTTTGAATTGGGTGTACAGGTTATATAATATCATGATGGGCCTCCCCCATTTTGAGAAGCCCCAATGCTAGCTCATTGACTCGTTAGTGGGCTAGAGTTGGTGTTAATTATTATTGGGTATGGGCTCTGCGAGGAGGTCTGAGCAATTGGGTGGGCTAGCAATGTGAAAATGAAACTATGGACTTTACCATAATAGGGCTGGGTTTCACATTTCACATGGTACATTGAATTAATACAACCTATCCTGTTCAGTCACTGTTACGCTGTTACTTTTTTTCTTTTTCTTTTTTTTAAGTTAACTAAGCCAATTTTTGCATCAGATTTGATTTGATTTAATATAGTTTGAGATATAAGACAATAAATTTAAGTTGAGTTTTTTCTTTATAGTTAAATGTTAATTAAATATATTTATTTAACTTTCTATATTATAACTTTTTAAAAAAAAATTAAGATTCTTCTTGTTTTATGAGTGCAAAATTATTAATTAAGTTTCTATATTTAGGTTTATCTATCATCTCTTTCTCAATTGTTAATTACTAATCCACTTAATTTTCAAATTACATAGAGTAGCTTGACAATGAAGCCTCGTTTACAAGTTACAACCGACCAAATATTGGCTGTGAACGTCCCACTTACCTTCTTTGTAAACCATATGCTTTCCAACTCCAACATGTTTTTCAATGTCAGATCCAGTGTCCTATGTATATTTCCAATCATACTATTGGTGATTAAAACACAAATGGAAAAAGGGAAAGTGTCTCCTATATTCTATATGCCTGTTCTAAAAATAGAAGAGAGAAAAACCTCTCTTTATGTGTTTGTTTTTAAATATATCTCTTTGTGTTTTAAAAATGAGGAATGAGAGATTTAAATCTTGATTCTCCTTATAAAGGAGAGCAAGTAATACCACTGAACTACTAGACTTTTAACTAAGACGAATAATTTTTATTTATTATTTATTTCTTATAAATAGAACCATTTGTATCATCCCTCAATGTAATAAAATAATAGAGTATACAATATAATACTCTTACCTATAATGTATATTTGAGAATGTTTGGTTAAAGCCAAAGGTCTTGTAGCTGAATTGACACTTCCCCATGTACAAAGTGCTTAATCAAGCTGTAGCCAAAGGCCTTGGGGGTCTAGGGGGGAAAGGGTTCGAGCTGCGGGGATAGCAGCATGTTGTAATTATTTCTCAAAAAGAAAAAGAAAAAAAGAGAGAGAATGTTTGGTTAAAAAATGTGTTCCATTTGGTAGACTTTTGAAGTAAGCTATTATTGCATAATTAATTTAAGTCAAACGATGGTTTTAATCAAGCTTTTCGTATTATAGAGGAGTTTTTTTTTTTTTTTTTGAGAAGAAAAGTAAACAGACAACAACACACACATACAGGAAATGGGGACATATTATAGAGGAGTTAAATCAAATGGAAATTGTGGGTTTCAATTAACTCAACTGGTAAAGTCTCTGATGGTTGTATAAGAGATTTAGGGTTCAATCTCCGCCTACACCAAAAATTGATTAGTGTCTTGGTTTGATAATAAAGAGCTATCATTAGGAGCGGATTGCATAGGTTGAAACTCTCTAAAAAAAAAAAGAAGTCAAATGGAAATTATGTGCACTAGTTTGTAGGCTTTAACTGGGCTTAAATCTTTTTTAAACAAATGTACTTGTCAGTTGTCACCAATATTTCTCAAATTTCTTTTAAAATTTTAATTGCTAGTTATATATTTCATTACAATCAACCCAATAATTTTTTTAAAACCACCATTTTTTTTTTCTATGGACTTACGCAATTACTCTTTTACAAGTTAAATGTAGAGTAAATTAATTTGTGCTATCTACGTTTTAATTAGATCAATCAATAAAGTTTTTTTGTAAAAAAGTCTATCAATCAACTATAGCTAGTTAATTCATTATACAAAAAAAGAAAAAAAAAAGGAGAGTCTACAAAACTAGTTAATTACAAACAAGTAAAAGAAATATATCTATTCAGCACCCAAAAAAAAATTAAAATCAAAAACACATCTCATATAAAAAAAAAAAAAAAAAAAAATAGCCTTGCCTTTTTGGAAAAAAAGGTTTCTAGCTACTCACTCATTCTCGAATGTGCAAATGCCGAAAGCTAAGCAGAGCGAGCAGCATGTGCATATAATATAAGAAATGAATTCTCATGAATCGTGTGACTATAATATATTTTAAGTATGGGGCGTGATGTATCCAATCATTCGGAATCTCCGGTTAGGGGACGGGGGTCTCCTAACAGGAGTCGTCCATCTCGAAGATAGAAGATCACCCACCCAACATAGGAGCTCCCACATAAATGGTTCGAATGCAAGAGTGAAACATTCTGGTCGTGTTAAGTCTCCAAAGCATGCACCTTCATGTTCTCCTGTTGCTTGGTTGCCTTCTCCCCAAACAAAACGGTTGAGGAGAGCTCAGGCTGAAAGGGAAGTTGATAGGAAAACTGAGAGCTCGCTCGCCTTCTCCTCGAATGAAGTAGTTGAGGAGTGCTCAAGATGAAGGGGAGGTTGAAACAGAAACTGAGAGAGAGCATGAAAAGAATCATGGCAGGGGGAGTGATAGGGGGAGACAAAGGGAAACTGGGGATGAGAGAAAAGAGAGAAGGCCAACAATGCATGATAATGAGGTTGAGAGAGAAACTGAGAGAGAGCATGAAAAAAATCATGGAAAGGGGAGTGATAGGGGGCACATAGGGAAAGGGGTTCTGAGAGAGAAAGTGGGGTTGAGAGAAAAGAGAGGAGGTCGAGGAGGGATGATAATGAAGTTGAGAGAGAGCGTGAAAGTAATCATAGCAAGGGGAGCGATAGGGGACACTTAGGAAAATGGATTCTGATAGGGAAACTAAAGGCGATAGAAAAGAGAGGCCAGGTAAAGATGATAGCAAGTCTTTAAGATCAAGACATAAGCGGTCTACTTCTCCATTAGAGCATTAACAGCAGTGAAGCTAAATAGTTATATAGCTATTTTAGTTTCACCAAAACACAAAAAAAAATGCTCTACATCAATGTATGTAAAGCTAAAATTTTTTAGCTTTAAGCTTCCGTACGATGCTACTTTTGACTTCGTACAGAAGGTGAAGCTAAAACTTTAAAATATTTTTTTAAAGATAAATACCATTATTTTATTCCAACGGCTCTTTTTTACTTCTCAATCTCAGATTTCTCTCTCCTATCTCACACTTCTCTGTTCTCTCTTCTCTCTCTGAGCATTCTCTCTTCTCTCTCTGGGTTGTGGTTGTGCTCCGGCCTCGTGGATTGAAGTGGCTTTCCGTAGATCGAAGTGCTTGCTTGTGGTTGTGCTTGCTCGTGGATCGGTGACAAAGTGGTGCTAAAAAGCTACTTCGTCGAACTCCCAAGCCGACCCAAGCCCTAAGCTGCTGATCCACACCTCTGACCCATCTCGGCCTTCTCTGATGCTCTAAACTCTCTCAAACTCTCACCTGTCTGTCTTGCCGCCGCCAGCCCAACTTGAACCTCAATGTCACCGACCCACTGGCTGACCCACTTCGACGAACTCCCAAGCCAACCCAAGCCCCAAGCCACCGATCCACGCCTTAGACCCATGCCTCCGACCCGAATTGCCTTCAGGTGAGTTGTCTCTATCTTCTTCATATACATGCTTGGGATTTTTGATTTGGGTAATTGGAATGATAAATTTATAATATTTGTTGAATCTAATGATAAATCGTTGAGGATTGGAATGTATTGGGAATTTTCTGTTTGTAGGAATTTATGTTTTTGTTTTTAAATGTTAGTTTGGGAATTTTCTGTGTGCAGGGAAGGCTACAATTATTATTATTATTTTTTTTTTTGTTTCTGTTTTTTCTCCTTGTTGATTTTCTGTTTGTTGATTCTAATTTATTATAATAAATGTCATGTTGGAAATTGTTTTGGGAATTTTCTAGTTGCAGAGAAGTTTATGTTTGTTGTTTCTAATCAAATTCTTCATGACTCATGGGCCTTCTTAATCATTATAAATTCCTTTAAAACTCTTCCTAATCACCTATGTTGTCTCCGTTTGAAGAACCTGCTAAGCACTTAGAAATTGAAGTGTATGATGCTGATCACTAAAAAACACAAACTTAGACTATATATTCATCTAATATAATTTCATACTGTTAGGTCAATACTCAAATGAGCAAAAGCTTCCAAAAGTACTGGCGGCTTACTCTAATAGAACGCATTTGATTATTAATTTGGGACTTAAGTATGTCAAGGAAAGTGATGCCGCAATTAATTTATGTTTGTTGTTTCTAATGTGTTGATATAAATGTTAGTTTGGGAATTTTCTATATGCAGGGAAGTTTACATTTTTTTCTTCTTCTAATGTTGTTATACTAGACGATAATAGGCTATCATAACGATTGAGAAATTTTTTTAGTCAAAAGATAAATTTGTATATATATAATTTGTATATATATAATTTGTATATATATTATTTGCTATCATGATGATTGAGAAATTGTTTTAGTAAAAAAAAAAATGTATAAGTATAATTTGAGGTTAAAAAAATCACTTGTTAACACTAGATGATTATTTGCTATCATGCGGTGGAGGCAGCGACAGCGGCAGCGGAAGAGTCGGTGGTGGCGATAGTGGCAAAGTAGCGGTTGCGGTTGCGGTGGTTGTGATTGTTATTTATTGTAGTGGATATATTATTTTATTGTAGTAGATAAATTATTTTATTGTGATGTTTATATTATTTTATTGTGTTGAAAGCTAAAATAGATTCACTGCTGCTGGATGTTTTGTAAAGTGAGTAGATAAAATAGATAAAGTAACTTTTTGTGGTATCAAATAATTAAAAAAATAACACCACTATTGTGGATTCTCTTAGATCGTCGTCACAAGAGCAGGCACAGATCTCAATCACCTCAACCAGCTGCTGATTCCAGAGATCGTGACAAGGTGTCTGGTGATATCCACCCTTTCAAATGTCTTTCCTCATTTACTTGTTTTCTTATGATATTTTTCACTTCGGGAAAACCAATGCAAGAAAATTGTTTTGCTTTTCATTGTAAGAGCATCCACAGCAGGTGTGGCAAATGTGCCAAATGCCAAATATTTGGCACATTTGCCACACCAAACACCAAAAATCCCTTTTATCAGATGTGCCAAATCTCATAAAATTTACCACATATGAACAGTACCGTTGCAAATTTGCAACAGTACGGACGAGAATGTAAAAAAAAAAATAGTTTTTTATTAATTCTCTCTCATCCTTTTTTACTTTCTCTCTTCTCTCTCTTTCTTTTTCTTTTTTCTTTCTCCGCCACTCCATCTCTGTCACTCTCTTTTCCTCTTTTCTTCTTCCTCTTTTCTTCTTCTTTCTCCAGAAGCTTCACTTCTGTTGGACTTTTCTTCTCTTGCTTTGTTCCACGAGTCAAGGCGTAATTGTTCCCAGAAGATTATTTTTTTAGATATTAATTATTTTTTTAATTTTTCTGGGTTCTGTGGAGTAGAAGAATCTGGTGGGTGATTTCAGATTTGTCTTTTAGAGCTTACCGAATCTAGGTTTTGTTGCTTGGACTGAACCAAGAAAAAGGGTATGTTCTGCTTCTGAATCTCAGCTCTATTGGGATTTGATATTTTGTTGCTTTTGCTTTTGCCGATCTCGCCGCCGATGGTTGGTTGAGTTTTTTCATTGATTGATCTGTTGGGTTGGAGTTTTGTTGAAGATTTTGAGTTTTTTTTTTTATTTTTTTATTTTTTTTATTTTGTTGAGGTTTTTGGATTTGGAATTTGTTGGAGGATCCGGTGATTGTGGATGTAGTTTGTGGCGGTAATTGTAGCGGTGGTTGTTGTTGTGGCGGTGGTTGTAGCGGTGGCTGTTGGTTCTTGGGTGGTGGCAACTGCCATTGGCTGTGCATTTGTATATTTGCTGGGTTTTGGGTAAATATATTATTTTAATGTGTAGTAAATATTATTTTAATGTATAGAATTGAATGATAAAACATCTGATAAATGGAATGTTGTAAAATGATGTGGTAAAATAATAAAGTAAGCCTTTAATGTGGTAAAATGACATAATTTATACAACAGCTGTTACGGATGCTCTAAGACGACAAAAGTTATTTTGCAGATGACCCTTGATTCCTGAACATTCGTTTTCACGGGTCATCACAAAACTCATTATATTAATATTTATATGTAAATTTTTTTAAGGGTACTACCTGTATAATATAGATCTGAATTGAATTCATGCTCTTGTGGACTTCAATTCATAATAAGGAGCAATTACTGTGTAACTAGTAGACTATATAGGACCTTCTAGTCAGTTGGATGATGTCACCTGATTTTATGAAATGATGTTTTTTGTTCCCCAATCTAACTACCCGCTAGAAGGTACGCAATTGGGAGAGATTGTAAAGAAAATAGGATTAAAGTAGAAACATGCCTGCTATACTGACAGTTTTAATGGTGCTTTTATTTATTTATTTATTGTTGTGAAACTAGGAAATAATATTTTATCATAAATGTAATTCATATTAGAACAATTTTAATGAGTTCAAATTGGAAAGATTAAATTAGAGTTTCCAAATTAATTTCAGCTTGACCTCTGAGCTGTAAATTTATTTATTCTTATAATGTTTTTTTTTTTTTTTTTTTGGGTAGAAACTGAGATCTTATTTTCTTATAAACAGAATTCATACATCAACAGCTATAACTGGCCGCTAGGCACACAGTCTATCACTCCCTAGGCCGGACATATCCCTTACATAACATGAATGCACAAAAGTAGGACATGTGTCATATATAATCAAAACCTGCTGTTGGTAGCTTCCCCATTTTGCTAGTCCATTGGTGCACTCATTTGCTTCACGGTATATGTGGTGCACCCGAACCTCCCATGCATGCGCCATAAGGCTCCCGCAATCACATAATAAAGGATACACATTAGGGGGGAAAGTGGAATGCTCATTAGTTAACCAGGCTAACAATATCATAGAATTGATTTGAAGGTGGATAAATTTAAATCCCAAGTGCCAAGCTAATTGAAGCCCCTGCCTAACTGCTCACAGTTCAGCCACATTGTTCGACATAATGCCCAAATTCAAAGAAAAACCCGATATCCATTTCCTAGATCTATCTCACAAGAGTCCCCCTGCCTCGGCCTTTCCTGGATTACCTAGTGAACTACCATCCGTGTTCAGCTTGATAAAAAGTTCTGTTGGAGCCATCCAAATGACTGGTTGATGTACTTTACTTTGGATGGGTTTATCTAAACCTACCAAATAAAAGAATTCAATAGTTGCCTGGATCGCTTTATAAATAAGTCTATTCTAGGAACTCGATTGATTGTGGAATATACCCTCATTTCGAGCTAGCCATAGATGCCAACATAGGAAAGGGAAGTATATTTTTCAGGGAAGTTGTAAGTTCAGGATCACAGCAATCCCAGTTGCATTGGTCTACAACCATGATTGTAGTGGTAATTGGAAAAATGTAAGTGGCAGAACACCCGGCGACTTACACCAAACTTCCTTGGCCCGCGGGCTATCTCTTAAAATATGGATCGTTGTTTCAGGAGAATTACATTGAGGGTAGTGGTCACTTATATATAGTCTAGAGAAAGCAAGATATTGCCTTGTTGGAACCCGATTACGCATAGCTTTCCAGATGAAGAATTGAATCTTTTTTGGGCATAAAAGCTTCCATATCCAGTTCCACAGAGGTTTATCATTGGGCACTCTCTTTGTTTGGAAAAGATATTTTGAGGCTGACTTCACTGAACAAATACCATTATTATGGGGCCACACAAAGGCATCAGGAATACTAGTGACCGGTGTCACAGGTTTACCTTGAATGAGGTGCTCTATATGATGTGGGAGGGGTATTTGGAGACTATCGAACATCCAGTTATGGTTATTACGCAGTGAGGTAACTAGATGGTGTTCTTCGCTAGACAAATGTTCTTATAATGCATTTCTCCAATGCTCATAGTCATAGCTAAAAACTAACTTTAACTATCAAAGTATTTCAGAAATTGTGATTCTTGATTTTTGAGCATATGATTAGTGATGCACATTTGTGGATAGTGTTTTTCATTGCATTATTTATAAAGTGACTGACTGTGATATCATTGGTCAAACCTTTTCAGGTGACAAACTTAAGAAGATCTGAAGAGTGGTAAGCTGCTGATGAATTGCAAACTCTACTCTTAGCTTCAATAAGGAACTTGTTATCTCTAGTTTAGAGTTTTCTTTCTGTGGAAACATTGATGATATAAGGCGAGGAATTAAAACAAAAAACAAAGAAGTCA
This sequence comes from Quercus tomentella, assembly GCA_028535165.1. NCBI lineage: Eukaryota > Viridiplantae > Streptophyta > Magnoliopsida > Fagales > Fagaceae > Quercus > Quercus tomentella. The sequence continues at coordinate 12,701,972 of JAPQVY010000155.1, forward strand.
CTTATGATGTCCAAAGTAATCTTGTAACTTAGTATTTTAGCCATAGTATATACAGATTGAGATCAATTGTAATATCTAGGGTATTGCACCTGATGCAATTATAAGCAATGACTCAGATTGAAAGTTGAAAAAACAACTTTCAATCTCAATCATTAAATAAAATATATTAAAGGAAAGTTAAAAAGTAAAAAATGTAAAAAAATTTGTGAGAGAAAGTGGGTAAATTGCATTAGGTGTATGTTGATTGGTATAGTCCATTGGAATCATTATGTTGTTACCAAGGTGTAGTGCCAGCTTTTTCAGAATTGCTTCTGCTTCCAAAAACAAAAGCTACCCTGCAGCCTGTTTGGTATTAAGTTACTTTCATATAGTGGGTTTAGGAAGATTTTAAAGAAGCAACTCAATGGTAGTTCTGTAACGCTGCTGAGATTCTCTAATTCCTAAATCTTGAAAAGCTGCAACATAACCAACCTGCCCCATTTCATTGAGTAAGCTTTCATCAATCTATGATGTGATGGAAGTGGTGAATTTTGCATTGGCATAATGCCACATTTTCCTTATATTTGTGATGTATTGATTCTTTTTAAATGGATGGAGAAAGATAAGGAATTTATGCATAGTGTTCCCTATTATGTGAAATTTTCAGTTTCCTCATCATAGTTGGAGGGAATTTGCAGACTAGCATAGTGAGGAGAAAGTATATCATAAGTTAACATGCGGTTGGAAGAAAATTGCAAACTAGCATCTCGAGTTTCATAGACTTGATTTCAGTCTAAAACTCGAGAGTTAAAGACTCGATTCCCACTTGGTGAGTTGGAAATATGATGCTAGATAGATCTCAAGTCTCATAGACTCGAGTTCTAAAAAGCAAAACTGAGTCTCTAAGACTCGATTTTGGTACTTGAAGAAAAATAGACCTGGAGAAGAACAGGAAGAACGATTTGATGAAGAACAAGAACAATGACGAAGAATGATGAACAGAGGAAGAACGAAGAACGCTGGAGCTCCGATTGGACGATTGAACGCAGACCTGAAGAAGAACAGGAAGAACGATTTGACGAAGAACAGAGACGAAGAATAGATCTAAAGAGGAACGATGAACAGAGGTAGAACGAAGAACGCTGGAGCTTTGATTAGACGATTGGACCTTCAAATCTACACGAAGAAGAACGCTGGGTCTGAAGAACGCGAGGAAGAAGAAGGAATGCAGAACGCTGGGTCTGAAGAATGCGAGGAAGAAGAAGGAAAATAAAATGGTGAAACTCAAGTCTTAAAAACTCGAGTTCCACGTGGATTTTTTTCCACACCAGACACGGCCACCTTCCAAATCGAGAATTAGAAACTCGAGTTTTATCTTGGAACTTGAGTTTTAGACACTTGAGATGCTATTTTCTCGCATTGTTTTGAAACGTGACAAATAACTAAATTCTTTGATATTTAAGGTTATTTGGAAAAAAATTTGTTGGAGTTGTGTATTATATCCTTAGTTTTGGATTTCAGCTCTCTCTTTTCCCTGCCAACAAGGGACAAGCTTCATGTATAGTTGATAAACAATAGAATTAATATAAAACTCACAGCAGCTGTAAAGAACAGATAGAATAAAATTGATGAAATGAGATTTTACAAGAATTTTGTAGGATTTGGCTCCAAAAGAAAAAGAAATTTTTGAAGCAAATCTTAAGAATCACTTAACTGATGTCCTTAAAAATGAAAATGTAAAGAAAAAAGGCAAGAAAGTAAAAAATGTAACTTGTCGCTCTGTAGTTCAAGGATATGAGTTTGCTCCAATTACACCAAAAATGCCTTTTGAATTTGCACCTTTTAGCATAAGGAAATTTAATTTGAGTTAATAGACTTAACTTTGTCGTTGTTTACCAAAGTCGAATCACCTTTGAAAATCACTCTATGAAGACCCAATTCAACAGCAAATAGGACAGCCCTACGGCACGCAAACGCTTCCAAATCAGCAACCAAGGTGGACAAGGAAATTGGCATTGAGACAGCTCCGACCACCTCACCACACCAGTTCCAAACAATAATTCCAATGCTAGCCGAGTTCGTCGCATTGAACACTACTGCATCAAAATTTACTTTGTACACATCTGAGTCAAGAGGACACCAGTGGTGTAGATCATCAGTTCGAGCTTCCGTTGGACTTTCTTCTTGAGCTGCTAGAAATTCCTACAACAAGTTACCCATTGAAGAACTGATATGTGACAGTGGTTGAATAGCTCCCCAAAGTGGATGGCATTCTGTCTATTCCATAGGCTTCGGGCAACAATAGCAAAAATATCCTTTCTGAAATCATCATTAACCTGCAGAAATTGGTTAAATAAATCACAGAAGTTTGAAGGTGGAGGGACCAATGCTTGTTGGGCCTAATATAGTGAACTCCATACAACTTCGACTTCTTTGCAGCTACAAACAGCGTGCAAGACATCCTTAGGAGCACCATTTTCGGAAGAGATTACTCTTTGTTGGCAAGGCATTATTACAAGCTCTCCAAATGAAATGCTTGATCTTGTTAGGAACATGCAGTTGCCATATCCCGTTCCAAATTTTTTTTTGAGAAACCATTGAAGAACTTCCGACATTGTTAACTCTGGCCTAAGCAACCAAAAGCTTATAAGCATTGCTTGTTGAAAATTCTTCAAATGGAGTATGAGCCCACACCACTTAGTTAGGGGGTTTTCTTAGATGAAGAGGAATTCCTAGTATCATGGAAGCTTTGTGGGGAAGGAACATCTATTTAACAATCTCTGTTTTCCATATAGCCAAATCTGGGTCAATTAATTCACTCACCTTTGTCTCGGGCAGAATAGTAGGTAAGGGAGAAATAATAGAGCTGCTAGGTCTCACAAGAAGCCATTTGTCCTCCTTGATTCAAATCAACTGACCATCACCAACCCGCTAGGCCATACCTTTCCGAATAACATCTCTTACCCTTATAATGCTCTTCCAAGCATAAGACCCGATGACAGAATCCTTCACCTCGAGGATAGAACAGTTTGGGAAAAAGTGGACAGGAAACATATTCTATACTCTAATTCTGAAGTTCCACTATAAGATCATATAACTAGGTGGAGACTCCGACACTTTCCTTTGTGAATTGAACTCATTCACATGCCTATTCATTGATGCCATAGGTGTTGTGATGCAAGGATGTAAGTAAAGGTAAGTCATGCATTCATATGTGCACGCATGTTTGTTTGATAACATGTTTTGATGATGAACATGAATGTGTTTGGTGATCTTCATGCTCCCAATATGATCCTTTGATGTTTACATGTTGCTGCCTTGGATGAGATATGTGATATGATGCTAGATGAATGTTAGGTGGATGTTGTATGCTTCTAACATGTTAGATTAGGGTTTTCTCTTTTTTTCTTTCTTGTCTAAGTACCATGAGCACGCATTCCCATGTTCATGCATTGATGCAGTAAGGTAAGTGAAGGTAAGTCATACATTCATATGTGCGTGCACATTGTTTAATAACATGGTTTGATGATGAGTATGAATATGTTTAGTTGGATAATATGTTCTTGATGTTCTTGACGCTCCAATATAATCTTTTAATGTTACTGTGTTTATGTTGCTGCCTTAACATGGCGTAAGAATGCTTATAAGCCTTGGATGTGATATGATGACATGATGACATGATGAATGCTAGGTTGATGAGATGCCATGATAGATGTATGCTAGGGTTTGTGATGAGATGCTATGATAGATGTATTCTAGGGTTTGTGATGAGATGATTGTCATGATAGATGTATTTTAGGTTTTCTTAATGAGCATTATTAGATGTATAGTTAGGGTTTGGGATGAATGATGTCATGTTGTATGCTTAGATGTATGCTAGTGTGTGTGTGAGTTAGAATAATAGTATTGAACTTGCTTTTAATAAATTTAAGATATAAGACACAATGAGAGGAGATCAACCTTAGGATTGGGGCGGTTTTACGTGCTTAATACCTTCCCAAAACCGCACCTAAACTCCGAACTCATACTCTGGTAGTAAGATCAATGGTCCTCCCTCAAAAGAACACTATATTCATGGTTCCTAGACCATATAACTAGGTGGCGACTCCGACACTTTCCGTTGTGTCCACACCAGTCCACTTGGATTGCCACCTAGATTGCCTCTAGTCTTATCGAGCTCTTCTTTTTATGGCTTTTCATCATGAATGGAGACTTCTGAGGTATTCTTCACTATTCAGATGTCCACCTGGACAACTCTTGGTCTTATCTGACTCTTCTTTTGGAGGTTTTTCATCATGAACGGAGGCTTTTGGGGCTTCTTCAACTGTTCAGGCTTGTCCTTCTGCATTGAATGCGGTGATGTCAGGTAGGCAACCAATCTCGATGCAGAGGCGGTAATGGAATCACCAGGAACCTTTAGAAGACTATCTTGGAGAAGTTTGGCCTTTCTGCAACTTATCTCGGTAGCTCGGATAGACCTCAAAGGTGACCTCTACGTGCTGCCTGGGTGGATATTGGGTCTAACCGAGGATTCGAGGCTCTGCGTTGATTAAGAAGTGGGCTGGCCATCATGGGATTTATCCCCATTGCTTGGGCTGATATTCTAGTTGGGCCCAATGTTTATATTTATTATAATTAGGCCTTATAATTAGGCCCAAGACTCATTTTGCATTCGCCCCACTACAATTATTATTAAAAATAAATTTTTATTTTAAAATTTATAAAATAATGGTATAAATTCTTCTAATTTATATAGATAATTAATATATATATTTACTTCATTGTAACTAATTCAAATAACTAATACTTTGATATAAATATAAACTTTTGAGTTTGATACATACATACATACATATATATATATATATACACGCACACGTATATGTGTGTGTGTGTGTATTTAGAATATGTGATCTAAACTTAAACTTGTCTTTTCCCACTTTGTTTTTGTTTTTTTTCAGAGAGTTTCAACCTTTGGCGTCCGCTTTTGATGATAACTCTTTATCATCAGACTAAGACACCAATCGGTTTTTGGTGTAGGCGAGAATTGAACTCAAATCTCTTATTCAATCATCTGAAACTTTATCAGTTGAGATAATTGAAATCCACATCTTTTTCCACTTTGTAAGTGCACAAAAATGGACCAAACACATCGAATGGACCAAATACATCAAATGGAACTAATTGGACCAAATGGACTGTAGTGGACCAAATAAATCGAGTCAGACCGAAGTGGACAGAATAGGACCAAAGTTGACTGAGGTGGACTAAATTAGACCGAATTGATTGAATAAGACCAAGTGGACTGAACAAGACTAAATCGGACCAAAGTGGATTGAATAGACTGAATAAGACCAACTTGGACCAAAGTGAACATAATGGGCCGAATAGTACCGAAAAAAATGATGTAGACCAAATAGGATCTAAATGGACCGAATAGAACCGAAGCGAACAAAATGGACTGAATTGGAGCAATATGGACCGAAGTGGGCCACATAAGGTCGAATAGGACCAAAGTGGACTAGAGTGGACTACATAAGATAGAATGGACTAATTATGACCAAAGTGGTGAACTAACCAAATAAGACCGAAGTGGACCAAATAAAACCAAAGTGGATTGAATAGGACCAATGTGGACCTAATTGGATCGAATAAGATCGAATTGGATCAAAGTGGGGTGAATAGGACCAAAGTGGACAGAATGGGCCAAATAGAAAAGTGGATCGAATAGGGTGGAATGGGTCCAAATTTGACCCGAAGTGGATAGAATTGACCGAAGGGCCATTGTGGACCAAAATAGGATCGAAGTGTACTAAATAAACCAAATAGGAATGAATGGACCAAATAGGATAGGACCAAAGTGGACCATAGTGGACTAAAGTGGACCGAAGTACACAACATAAATAGAAGAGAAACACGTTTATAGTGATAAAATTTGGTTTAAAAATCAAATAAATAAAATGATGATGTTGTGAAGCCTTCAAAGTAAGGTAGGTAGCAAATATATATACACATATATATATATATATACATATATATATATATATATATATATATGAGCAAGACTTAGGTATAATACTTATGTGCTGTTCTTTAAGTTCCTCTCTTAAAATTCTGTCATGTGGCTTTTTATTTTTTTATTTTATTATTATTATTATTATTATGGATGGAAGTGTATTTTTTAAGTTAAGTAGTTGTAGTAACACAATCTATTTGTCCGCTTTGGGGATTTTCACCTCACCTCAGGCCAAGGGCTTGCCTTGTAGCCGATATTGGATTTTGGCTTGACACCCGCACGGCTTTGTCCCCTTAGCGAGTGTGGGCATGCTCATTGTGCAAGAGTCCCACATCGCTTAGAGAAGTGCTCCCCCTATGCCTTATAAGCTTGTGCTGAAGGCAATAGGGTACCACTACTACACATGTGTAGTAGTGGTAGAGGCGTGCCCCTGGAGGGTAACAAAGCTGTGCGGGTATCATGCGATGCGGACATAGCAGGACTAATCCCACCCTTGCCCCAAAGCGGACAATACTCTTGATGGGGCACATCCCCTCAAAAGCGCCTTTTTGTAGTAACACAATCTATTTGTCCGCTTTGGGGATTTTCACCTCACCTCAGGCCAAGGGCTTGCCTTGTAGCCGATATTGGATTTTGGCTTGACACCCGCACGGCTTTGTCCCCTTAGCGAGTGTGGGCATGCTCATTGTGCAAGAGTCCCACATCGCTTAGAGAAGCGCTCCCCCTATGCCTTATAAGCTTGTGCTGAAGGCAATAGGGTACCACTACTACACAGGTGTAGTAGTGGTACCCTATTGCCTTCAGCACAAGCTTATAAGGCATAGGGGGAGCGCTTCTCTAAGCGATGTGGGACTCTTGCACAATGAGCATGCCCACACTCGCTAAGGGGACAAAGCCGTGCGGGTGTCAAGCCAAAATCCAATATCGGCTACAAGGCAAGCCCTTGGCCTGAGGTGAGGTGAAAATCCCCAAAGCGGACAAATAGATTGTGTTACTACAGTAGTTACAAGGCAGAATTTTAAGAGAGCAACATAAGGAACAACACCTAAGGTATTGTACATAAGTTTTTTCCTATATATATATATATATATGATATTAAGTTTATTTATTAATTCTTATTTAATTATGTAATTCATGCATTATAAATAATATAAAACATTCAATGTTTGACACCTAATTGTCAATTTGAGTTTCAATGTATTTGGCATCATAAAGAAGAGTGCACAGAATTGTTATTGTAATTGAATTTCTGGTTTAATTGATTGCATGAGCTCTACACATATTATCATGCTGATTCACTCAAATGTGGGCCATAGGAAATTCTCTTTAAAGAGACATAAACCTACAAAAATAACATCATCGAAGGAAGTTGTTAAGAATTTTGGTTTCGTCAATGAGATGAAGGAAAAGAAAAGAAGAGGTGTGGACTCCTCAACCCTAGCAACCGGAGATGCAACAACAACAACAACAACAACAACAACAACAACAACAACAAAAAAAAAAAAAAAAAAAAAAAATCTATTTTGCATTTTTAAACACTACTTTATTTATTTTACCAATTCATTTTTTTTTTTAAACAATTACCAATTCATTTTACAACTCATCCTACATTCCAGTTTTTTATTTTTACATATAACCTAATAAAATAATATAAACTATTTCTCTCTCTCTCTTTCCTCCCACTATCTTTTTCTCTTCACAGTCACACCCTATTGCCTTCAGCACAAGTTTTTGTCAAATGCCATTCTTCCTAGATGTTTGATGAAATCTGTCAATTAAAAAAGAAGAAGATGTTTGACGTCAATCTGTCAATTATGTGGTTTAATAGAGTATTCAGTTATTAGAAATAAAAAAAATACAACTATTTGATTACTTCTTGCTATAAGCCTACAAGTTAGAGGTTGTGTAATACACCTGTTATCTTACTCCCTATAATATTAGTTAACATTAGACCTTTCTTAGACAAAATACTGAACTGCAGAGTGTAAACAGTCATATCATCCTTCTACATGGGAAGAACAATAATTGCCTGGGCATCCAAGATTACTACAAAGTATTTAAAAATTAGTTTCAAAGGGTCTCTCCTGAAACAGGCGTAGGCAAGCTGAGTACACAACAACCGTGCCCAATCTAGTCGATATAATAGTTTGATGACTTTTTTCATCATAACAATATTGACATACAATATCATGCATTATGATTGAAACTGGATCATAATGCTTTCATTAATTCAAAAAGACCAACATTAATTAAAAATCCTAAAACACAACCAGATTTGATTTCGATAGATAGTGTGCCTATGCTGCTCTAACAACACAATGCCAAAAGAAAATAACTTTACAACCAGCAAAATCTACACTCTAATTCCTAATTTTATTCAATGTATTCATGCAAAGGCCCACAAGAATCGCTCTAAAATTTTCTTTGGATATCATGCACATGTTTGAGAAGAGTGTTGTCTCATTATCACTAGGTGGGTGATTGAGCCCGTCAACTCCTCCAAGCAGCAAGCTTGATTCATCAAATGGAAATGTCTTAGCATGGAAGAAGAAGAACCATTGCCTGGTTTTTCACCTTCAAAAACAACAATCAGTGCAAGCTGGCATGTTGAAGTAAAAGTAATTGCTAAATTACTCTTTTATCAATTACTAAAGACAAAGGAAAGGAAAGGTAATCTCTTGGAACTTCCATTACTTTTTAAAACACAGAAATAACAGAGAGCAGAACAAAGACGAAGAAACATAAACTTCATTAAAAAAGACAAAAATAACCACCACCTTTAAAAAAAAAACTCATTAACAATGGAAGAACTGTCAAGTTCCAGTCTTCTTGGGAACAATGATTTTCAAGACTCCATTGTTGACTTGAGACTTAGTCATCCAGCAGTAAAGATGAGTGTCACAGAAAAACTTTCCTTCGTTATCCTTAACGAAAAGTCGTTAAAGTCCCGTCCAGTAGCTTTAAGGCAAAGAGCACCATGGTCTTCCACCCAAACCTTTGTGCCCTCATTGTCCACCCCAGGTAGGTTGACCTTCAAAATCATCTCTTGTTCATCTTTCTTGACTTGGTAGTACGGACGCACTTCTCCTTCAACTTCAGCAGCACTACTCATCGGAGGAACTCTAGTGTCCACAGTGTGGAGTCGGACAAATCTAACTGCGGAACGCAGACTAGAGAGTGCTGCGAGTTCTCTGGTAATGGCAGCCATATATAACTGTAATGGTGAAGGCCAAAGAGTTTCAAATTTTCCCTTCACAACTAGCAAATTCCAAAAACACAAAAAGTAACGGTGAAGAAGGGTTTTTCTTAAAAGAAAAAAAATGGTGAAGAAGAGTTTAAAGAAATGGGTGAGATATGTAGTAAGGGGGTAGAGGCTAGTAGCAGCTGTGCTTTGGCACACGAATTATTGTCAGCTAAACTTGGTGAACTGTCCTGACCAAAAACTCTTTTTAAAAAAAAAATCAACAACTTTCTGGATAAAACTTTGCCACTCAATATTTGATTGTGGTAGAGTGGTACACTGGTACCCAAAAAATAGCGTGTGATTGTGGGTGTAGGGGTTGATTCTTGAGTGGGACCTTATTTGTTGTGAGCCTTGAGGCAGGTAGCTAGGTACAGTCAATAGCTGTAAAAACTAAGGAATTGGTGAAGGCATAGGAAATGCAAAAGAGAAGAAGGCAGGAAGGAAATGACCCAAATGGAATAGTGATTGGTTTGGTGGATGCCCTCCCTGGTCCCTGCTGCTTGATGCATGATGTGGGGATTTGGATCCTCTCCATTTCAAAGTGAAATGGAGTGTCCATTTCATGGCTAGGATTTATTTCAAGGTAATCCATAAAACATACTAACTTGACATCAATGGGAGAGTTAACAGAGCAATTTCTAAACTAACGATAATTTAGGCAAAGTAAAAGAAAAAGAAACAGAAGAAAGAAGACCAAAATGCATTTCAAAACAAAAGTAGCAGATGAATCCATGGGATTGGTATCGCAAGCTGGGTTATAACTTATAGGATGCCGATTCCGTAAAGGCATGGAGAATGTGGGGACCTAGCGCCGTTGTCGGGGGAGTTGAAGGGATAATAAAGATGAGAATAGAGGCATCACAGCAGTTGAGATGAGGCGGAGGATAGATGCGTTGGTCTGGCGTTAACCATGGTGTGCAAAGAGTGGGAAGACTTGGCTCGGCGGCAATTCTTGAGTTTCAGCAACCAATACCCAAAAAATGTAAGTTTACTTGACATCTTTTGTGTTGTAATGGGTCTTTCAAAATATATTTACAAAATTGCAAGAATTTAAACAAGTTTATTAGAGATGATGAAACTAACATACTTATGAAATCAATGGCGCAATTTACAAGTTTGTATCTTGTCCTTGCTATATGCCAAACAGATCTGGTATAAATTTACCACAGTTATCACAACTGAATCAAGGTTCAACATTCAACTTGACTAATAGTTTTACAGTCACCTGCATTATAGGCCCAGAATTCAACCAATTGTGTAATGTGTATAAAATGTTTGATAAAATGCTAATAAGAGCATGTGCTATGAAATTGGATATTGTGTTTGCTGTTTGACAAAATGTCAAAGTCACCCATTACTTATAAATGTCAAAGTCACTCATTACTGATCAAAAGCTTAACAATCAAGTACAATGTAGTCAAAGGCAAGCTGGGTGCTCGCCTAGGTGCCCAGGCAAGGCGAGATGCTACTAAGGCTCTAAGGCGAGGCGCCTTTAGAGCCTAGGTGAGCAAGTTAACCACCTTAAGCCATGAAAAAGGTGTTAAGCGAGAGCCTCAAGTTTGTTTTTTTTTTTTTTTTTTATTATTATTTTTTTATTTATAAAAGTTTGTTGTGAAACCTATTTTTAGATTATTAATTTCAAAAGGCATGTTATAAAATTTATTGTTAGTTAAATTAATTTACAAATTATTTTGTAAGACTTTTTGTTGTATAGAAGTTTCTTGTAAAACTTATTATTAGAACTAACTGATAGAGCCTAAACCATGTTAATCCTTTTTTGAAATAATTGATAGACTTAAGAGCATCTCCAACAACTTCTCTATATTTTTGTACTGTTTGGACAGTGAACAGTGACATTTATCTTTTACCTATCTACTTTTTCAAATACATCTTCCAACAGATTCTCTATCTTTTCTCTATCTCATTTAAATATTATTTCTTCATTCATTATTTATTTATATTTTAACACACGTATCCCCATACCCCATCCCCACTCCTTTCTTTGCTAATTTTTTATTCTGTTTTATTCTTTTGCTAATGAACAGTAGCACATCAGGTTTGGAGAATGACTGTTCATTAGCAAAAAACTTTTTGAGTTTTAAAGAAGTTATTGGAGGACTATTTTTTGGTTTCATTCTCTATTATAGAGATTATTTTGCTTTTACCTAAACTATTGGAGATGCTTTAAACCATGTTCACTAGTCCAAGCTTTAAAAACTACTTTTAATATAAATAACTAATAGATAAATATATATAAAAAAAATAGGTGCTTGTCTTTTCTCATTATGTAAGGGAACAAAAATGTACCAAACAGAAGAGGACCGAATTTGACAGAAGAGGACCAAACAGAACTAAACGGACCAAATAGTCAAAGCCTTAAAAACTACTCCTTCAAAGTCAAAGAACACGGTTATTGCGGTTAAAATAAGTCTCCGTTAGTGCAATAGTTATTTTTCCGATTATATATATATATATATATATACACGTATATAACTATATGTATACACGTATATATTTAAAAACTTAATCATATCCTCTTTTTTCACAATAATTAAGTCCCGCCCGAGTCTTGGTTTTGCTTACTGGATCACCCCTGTTTCTTTTTTCACCACAGCCATTCTTGTTTTTGAAGGTTGAAATAATGAATTCAAACCCAACCATTCAAATCCATCTTGTATTCAAGAACCATTTCAATTCCCAGATTAAAAAAATCTGGAACATTTTAAAGGAAAATGGCATAGGGTCAGATAAGCTTGCCACTTCGAACTATGATCCTTTCGTAACAGTTTCTTGCATCCCAGCTCCCGGAGTTGTGGACCTGGGTCTTGTTTGTGAGACCCCCGAAATCTTTCAAGAACTTGCATATAGCACAAAACGATTCCCGGTATGCTTCAATAAAGGAAAATGTACATTCAACAATGAATCCACTGTTGAACTATCCTTTTCATGTATAAGTTCCATAGAACTCGTACGATTTCAGAATCGACTACATAAGAGTTTAGAGAAACTCATGTACCAAAGAGGTAGAAGTATGATACAAGGCTTTGACATGGAATCTTGGACTCCATCATGTCCAATAGCACGAGGGGTAGAGAATGAAGACATTACAAAAGCATGGAGCCTCATATGTTCACATTTAGACTTACCAATCATTGCTGATGCAGTTGGATTCAAAGAAGTCATGTTCATTCCCGAAAATCAATGTTACGAGGAATTAAGTTTTCATCAATTTGCAGGGCATGATGGTATCTTTCTTTCCTTTTTCTTTTTCTTTATTATCTTGCTGCAGATTCCTCACATTTTAACATTATATTGCAGATTCCACGAATTGCAGCAACTGTACCATAGTTTGAAAACTTATTGTGGGGAGCTTCGTCTTTGGATATAATCTCTTTTTGGCTCTTTGCATCTGCCTCTCAGGTTTTTTACCTTCTTAGTTTTCTGTGTTGTCACATAACATTTTTTTACGTGTATTTGCGCTATATACATTCGATTGAATTCTTTGGGAGATTTTTGGAGGGGAGTTTATGTATTCATATTGACTATTGAGGAGAGTTGTTTACTTGTTTTGTTTTGTATTGGATTAACGATAGCTATCTTTTTCTTTCACATTTCTCTGTTTATGCCTCTCTTTCACATTTCTTTCACGTAATTCTTTATAATACATATTCAAATAGTATAGAATTAATGTGGAAGCAACTCACCGCATATTAGTCCTGTTTCGTATTAAATATTTTAGAGCACAAAGGGAGCCCTGCCCAAAGCTTAAATACTGTTGCGTGTCAGGGTAAGAGTGAGTGGGAAACCTATTTGTTGAAATTAAAGAATGTCAAGAGAATTGTAGTGAGCGGAAACAAATGAAAAAGAGAGAACATAAAGATTTGGCCTAACCGTCTATGTTCATGGTAGAAGTCTCTGATGATTACATTTTTATTTTATCAAGTGTTGTAAATGTCATGTGGAGTCAAAAACATGCATGGAAGGCACGACCATAGACCTGAGCATGAACTGAAAGTTGAGTTTGTGTCAAAACTAACGGTTAATGTGATTGCTTCTTCCATGTATAATAATCTAGTGAAATCAGACTATTGGCCATTTGGCCTTTGTTCTCAGTAGTATATGCCCTCTTTTTGTTAGGGAAATAAAAAATCTCTGGCCTTTGTGGTGCAGCCATATTGGACTGTTGACTTAGCTTTTATATATGACTTTTATTAATAAATGTCCCAATGGCACAAGTTACGCGCATTTTGAGAAGCACATATAACTTGAATTTTGAATTATTAACATATCCTACTCGCTTAAAAAAATGTGGGGATTCCAATGGTCGGGCTTAGGGTAGCTGAACATTCAAGATCTAAAATTTTTTGTTTATGCACCAATGCTCTGCTTAATGACTATTAACAAAAATAATGGACAAAGTTTTCATTTAAATAGTTTGGAGGAAAATTTCTTGGTGATTTGTAGAACTATCTGTGTGTATTTTTTAGTCACATAACTTATTGAATGAATCATGATTTTTTTTTAAAATTATGTTGAATGATTTATAAATCTCCATGTAGTGGATTGAAAGAGAACCCTCTGCCCCACGCATCTGCCAAAATTGATCACACAAACAATTCTTTCTTTTTCTTTTTCTTTTTAATAATTTGATAATCACAACTTATAACATGGGAGGGGGATTTAAACCACACAAACTATTCTTAAAATTTTATTTGCACAAGGTATTTTGGAAAAGTTTTGGGGTGGGCTAAAGTTTTAACTTTTAACTGGGTTGGTCTAAGCTCAAATTTTATTTGCACGGTGGTTCCCTCGCTCTAACCCTTTGCTCTGTTTGTTTACCTTTGTTTGATGTATTGGGGTTTGGAGTTTAAAACATGAAAGAGTTTTTGGATATGGATGTTTGGCCGCGGTTTTGGGTATGGCTGTATGTTTGAAATGTTTCCTTATGATGTGTGTGCATGCATAAATTGATGATATGATAAAACCAGCATGTATTGAAGGTATTCTATGAAAGGTGAGATGGGATAGATGTTACCCACTTTGGTTCTCTGTCTTTACTGCTTGTTCTGTTTCTTCATGCTCTATCTTTGCGCTGAAAAATGAGCAAACTTTAGGTTAGACTCCAAACTAAAAAAGGAAAAAGAAAGATGAGAGAGTAAGAAAAAATGTTATTGGGTTGTCTCTGCTCTGCTCTATCTTCTTTACTGTTGTTGTGATTTTTGTTCCCTTGTTTTGCTGATATTGTTGCTCTAATTGTTTCTTGTCTGTAGTTGTAGTTGCTGCTATTGCTTAGCTGTTCTGGAGTTTTGGGTCAGTGAAAAATGTAGGATTTTATATTGTATTTTGGGCTCTAATTTTTGAGTTTTGGAGGGGATGTGTGTTTTTTTTTTTTTGGGGGGGGGGGGGGGGGGGGGGGTGGCTTGATGGTAGGAAGGAGGGAACTTTCTATGTTTTGGTTCTGTTTTTGGGGTTTTGGAGGTTGGAGAGATGGTGTTGGGAGCTGGCTGTTTTGGTTTATGAAATAGGTTGGATTTTTCCGTTTGTTTGGAGTTTGTGAAAGAAAGGAGTAATTTTTTTGAGTTGTTTTGTGTTAGCGAAGTTTGAAAAAGGAGGGATCTTTCTGGGTATTTTTGGGGTTCTGTTTTGAAGGTTTGCAGTGAGGATTTTGTAGAATTGTTTATTTTTTTAGCTAAGCGAGGTTTTTGTAGCTTTTGAATGGTTGAAGATGACTGTTGTACGGGGTTTTCAGGTAAGTGTGAAAAAGGGCAAAATGGCCCAATAGCACTATTTACTGAGATATATATCAATCTACGAATATAGGTAAGAATTTACCACTTTTTAAGTACTCGAGTTTTTCATGGTACCACTTTTTGGGTACTTGAATTTGTAACCATGAGTCAAGTCAAATGATTTGGATTAAGTCATGTTAACCAAACATTGAATATCTAAAATATTACTTATCTAGGTTTAGGAATTAGTAAGAATTTTCACAGTAAATTAACTATTATTTTAAGAGAGAAAGAAAGGCACCCTTACTTTATTATACAAACCTTAATTTTGTGTAAGTAAAATTAATAATGGAGTATTTGAGTAATTTAAATACATAATCAGGTTGGGTTCACTGGTTCAGGTAACTAAGGGTAAAACTCAAGCCCTAGAGGGTTTAAAATTTTAAACCAATACCCATTTGAAAGAAAAATCCCAAAGCCTTACTATTAGGGTCATATCAGGTTGAAAAACCCATTAAATTTTACCCATTGTCATCCCTAACTTAAAGACTGTAACCAATGTTTTTGTCTTGCCAAAACATGGTTTGAGAGGAAAGATTTCACTATGGTCATAGTGAGTGCGTTTGGATGGAGATTTTTGCTAAAATCTTATATTGTTATTTGCTGAAAGACTGAAAGTTGGTTAAAGTATTGTTGTATCTAGATACATAAACAAATTATTTTGATAAATAGTTGTACATAAACAAATAAGCTAAAAAATAAAAGAAAAAGATTGTGTCAAATGGTCACTTGGAAATTTTTATTGATGTTTCCATTCTCAAGACAAACCCATGCTTATGTGCTTGATGATTTGAGCCCTTTGCATTGCACTACAATTGTTTTATTGCAATTGCTGAATGGTGTTTAGGTAATTCTTTATTCCATTTTTTGGAAATATTTGAATTTGAGATATATATCTCCCCACCCCACCCCTCACTTCTTAGATTGAGCTCCTTGGTTGAGTTCATGAAGTTTTTTCAGATGTGAACATTTTTGCAAATGTTGGTAAAATTGAGTACCCTTTGCTATTTATATGGAATTCTCCTATCCTATATAGTTCATTTAATTTATGCTGACCAAACTACGTGTTCTTTAAATTAAAATTATAAAAATGCTTACAAGACAAGGATTAAGAAACCATGCCAGTCTCGTATAAGGTAATTTTAGATTGGGAAATGCTAATTGACAGCTTTTTTCATTTCCCATAAAAGTGATGTCAAAACTTTCCTAAAATGGATTGTTAACGAGTGCCCTAAGGGCACTCGTTAGCATGAGCAACTGTGGTCTTGACCATCTGGCTGCATGACATCAGGAAAGCTGAAATGACTGGAAAATTATTAGGTACTCCCGAAGTATCATAAATGCGTACTTCCCCTTTTCACATGAATAGTGGGTCCCACCATAAATTTAATTAGTGGGACCTACCATTCATGTGAGAGGAGGGAGTACGCATTTATGGTACTCCGGAAGTACATAATAACTTTCACATATGCTACCATTACTCCTAGAATAACGGTAATAAATGACAGATATAGGCGAAAACTATTTCATGTAATTTCCCATAAAATTTTTGTGAAGCCACTATATACATTATATTTCTTGTCATTTGTGTTAATCTTACTTTCTAGTGTCTTTCAACTTTCAGCCTCCTGATGTAAAAATTAAATGTTGAAACTCTGGGTGTTTTTGATAGGTAAAAGAAATTGTGTTAAATAAAAGATTGTACAAAGACACATAGGCAACAATTGGGTTTTTTTTTTTTGGTGAGGTAATGGGTCTAAAGACTCTAAGGGATGACACCTTTTTTTGAACCCATGAACTCTTTAAAAGGGGGAGCCAGACATACCACTGAGCAGAGGGCTCTTGGCTGGGGAAAAATTGGACCAAAGTAACTATATATCCAGAAGTTCCACTACAAGATCAAGAGTATCAATGACTATGAAATCACACATATAGACTTCCCATTGAAAGAGACCCAACAAATTGGATTTCAGTCTCTCTATAGACAACTGTTGCCCCTCAAAACCGTCCTATTTCTCTCCCTCTATATTTTCCACATCAAACACAGGGGAACATATTCGATACTCTAATTCTGAAATCTGAAGGAACTGCGTCCTTGTCGCCAACATTGAAGCACTCCTCACCGAATGATAAACTTCTGGATGTTGGTAAATTAAGTATTTTCAATAAATAAAGAAATTTGGATGTCAAGCATTTAACATGTTATGGTTTAACATGGATTTTAATATTGGTAAAGTTCCTAATGCCTGACTCGCAACTAATTAGTCAAAGCGCAATTCTAGTTTTATCTACGAACGAGGAATTTAACATGCATTTGGCACACATGATGATGGCATCATTGTGATAGTATAATGTTCACAACAATGAGACAAGGATGAAGAAACCAAGAAAACCATACAAAGGCAATTCTAGAGTATAATGGCAGCTTTAGTCTTGACCACCTAGCTGTATTACATCGGGACAGCCCAAATCCTAGCATCGTAACAGCATCGATAGGACCGGTTATCTCTATTTATTTATCTTATTATAACTTGTTTTTCTATCCTAGTAACTAAAAATAAGGCTCTAATGAAACCATGATGTTGACTTCATCATAGCATAAGAACCCAACAAGTAAATTTTGTATCTTAAACACTGAATTCACAAAAACAGACATAAAAAACAAAAAATTGGTAAAGAAAAATAGCAAAAGTGGAATTCCAAAAACCGAAAACACACCTGCGAACTGGCTTATCCACGGTCATGTTACAAATATAAGGCGAATTCTTTGGAGGAGAAGCATTTGCACCCCTTTTATCAAAGCAAACCTCCATATTCCCCGCCAACTCATTCTTTGGAGGAGAAGCATTTGCACCCCTTTTATCAAAGCAAACCTCCATAGTCCCCGCCAACTCTTCATCTTCTTCTTCATGTTCTAGACTTTCATTTTCCTTTTCTCTGTAAAACCCAATAAGTGTGGCAGTGTGTGGCATTAGAGCTCGTCTCTCAATCAAGTACTGCTTCACCAAGAATGAAGTAAGAGATTCTTTTGGGTCACAGAGAAGGAATTTTTGGTTTCTTTCTCACTTTAGGAGGGAACACACACACCATCTCTCTCTCCTTTTTTTTTTTTTTTTTCCTTCTTCTTAACACTCACATTAACTTTATGTTTTCTTGGACTCCAAGTGGCTCTTATCTTTTTTTTTTTTTTGGAGAAAGAAACTGATGGATTTTATTAATAAAATTCAACTACATCCAATTGTAAAATCGAACCAATATGAGATGGAACATCTTCCATCCATACTTGAAAATCTGGTATGCATAATGCATTTTTAGCCAGACTATGAGCAGCCCCATTGTCATTTCTCTTAATGTGAGAATACAACAATCCTTCTCTACGAACATGTGAAAACCTAATACAATGAAATAAACTTGCAAAACATTTAACATCATGACTAAGTAAACCAAAGGATTCCAAAGATTGCGAATCTGCATTCAAAGCGTTCATTGCAATCTTTGAAACTCCCTCTGGGGTGACATCTTCCAAACTCAGATCAACATCAAACTGTAATGCCTTCGATATAGCCAAAGTTTCAATCTCTATGACAGTTAGGGGGAGAGGGATGATTCCGACCATGTGTGCCAAGCCTTTTCCTTGGCATTCTCAGATGATCACTCCAATCCCTGCCCTATCTTCTTCTTGAAACATTGTATCAATATAATTTGTGCCCGAACCCTCCACAATTACATCAATAGTCGATCTCCAAAAAAACACTAATCCACCTCCCATATCCAAAACAACATCCACAGAATTTTGTTCCCGGAAAATCGCATCATCAGAGTTCACCTTCAAGATCGGCCATGGAGGAGGTTTCCAAATGGCACAGTGTGGAGGTTGATTGGACTGATCTGGTTCATTACCCTTCATTGTTGTTGTTGCGCTTTTTTCCTTGCCTGGAATATTGACCATATTAAACACTTGCCGTTGGGATTGCTGGGAATTAGAGTTAATAGGAGCAATAATTGGTGAGCTGTCATCATTCCCCGCATTTAACTCCGTATCAATGCCCTTAGGACAGCTTAACATCCCATTAATTGTGGGAGATAATGGCAGCGAAAATTCCAGGCTACCATGATTAGTGAGATTCGTATCACTCCAACCGTTACTCATTGAATTACTTCCCAAGTTGGACACGTTATTACTCCCCTTATTGACCACGACATTAACTTCCATATTGAGCCCACTATTACTTCCATGCGTGAAGTCAAGACCCAAGTTATGGATGTTAATACCTGACCTGGCGTTACAATCAGACCTGTGAGTGGCTGTCTTAGCATTAACTTCTTCAGTGCAGCCGTTACGTTCACCTTCAACCTCTGTAAGTCCAACAGTCACCATAGGATGGCCTGAGATATCGCCGTTAGGGAGGGTAAGGCCATTGTAATCAGGCTTTTTTCTTGCTGCATAGAATCCTGGGTCACAACTTGCGTTACACCTTGATTGTGGAAAAACTCCATGATTGTATCGTTCACTGTCTGCTTCTTTCTCCGGCTCGGTGGACGACTCTGTGTGGTAAGCCGTGATGCAGCATTCTAGCCTTTCTCTTATTGACAGAGAGAGGCGCTTCCATGACTGTGCTGGTCCCTCCATAGAGTTTAATTGAATTTCCCAACACACAACTTGTAAAAACAGTTTCCCAAAACCCTTGAACAAAAACCCCATAAGCCAAGGAATACACGTGGTACCCCCAGGAACCTAACAACACCTTCACAAGAAGGAACGAACCTAACAAAACCTTCACAAGAAGGGACAAAACAAATCTACAGTGCTGGAGAAGTTAGAGTTTAGACCCTAGAACTCTCGAGCAGCAGAGACAAACTCTCCTTCAAAAAGAAGGGACAAACAATTCTACTGTCCAAGGGAAGACCCGGCTTCCAAGTGGCTCTTATCTTGGGCAGTAAAATAATGCATTATGTTATATGTAATCACATTAAAAACATGAAGCAAAATTGAAATAGAACTCTTATTCAACTAAAACACTTAGAGAGTAATATCTGAAATGTATATTCAAATGGAGAGATAAGAGTGAAATAGTGTTTGGGTTGCAGTGGGTTTTTTCATTTTGCAGGATTTTTGTGTGGTTATCTTATCTAGAGATCTCAAGTGGGATATTTAAATTCAGTTCCTACAAATTAGGACATGAACTTTAATGTCTCTAACATTTATTTAAATGTTAAAATCAGATCTCTTATCCACCTCACTGCCCCCACTTACAACTCATTATCCCTAAGAAATCTCAACTGCATATTTAACCATGTTAAACCTCACACAGCCAATCATGGCCAAAACATGCAATTCCATTATTCAAACAATTTTATTCATAATAATCATCTTATATACAATATTGTGTAAGGTAATTTCTTTTGAGAATTACTCACGTACACATTGTGGGTTATTTAACCACACAGTTCAACATCCATATTGTGGGCTATTCGGCCACACAATCCAACATCTCCCACTTGGCCAAATAATTTGAGATGTACTATAATTATTCAATAACTCCCATAGTATGGACATGTCCCTTGAAACTTTTTGCAGCAGCTGCCTTTGTCAACGGTTCCGCCACTATCTCCTTTGATGATGCATATTCTACAAGAATTTCATTTTCCAATACCACATCAAAAATATAATAATAATGACGTTCAATATGTTTACCTCTTGTACCAAGCTCACCACTTTTTATGGTGCATATTGCAGCTTGGTTATCACACATAACTTTTATAGGCTCATTTGGTATTTCTTTTATATTTAAACTTTTAAGAAAGCCTTTTATCCAAACAACTTCTGATATGGCACTACTACATGCTATATATTCTCTTCCATAGTGCTTTTAGCTACACAACTTTGTTTTTTATTACACCAGGAAATAGTTCCTCCTCCAAGGAGGAATACGTAACCTGATATGCATTTCCCATCATCTATGTCACTAGAAAAATTAGAATCTGAATATCCAATAACTTTCAAATGTTTCCCGTTGTAAGTCATTTTATGACTTTTTGTACCTTTTATATATCTTAAAATTCTTTTAACAGCTACCCAATGGGCCTTACCTAGATTACTTTGAAATCTACTCACAAGGCTTATAGCAAAACTTAGGTTAGGTCTAGTACATAACATAGCATACATTATGCTACCAACAACTTGAGCATAAGGTCTATGCTCCTTTTTTCTTTTCTCTTCATCATTTATAGGACACATTTTCTTAGACAATTTGGTTTGTTTATGGATAGGAGTATCAATTGGAGTTGAACTATCCATATAAAATCTTTGTAAAATTTTATCAATATATTGTTCTTGAAATAATTGAAGTATTCTTGATTTTCTATCTCTAATAATTTGAATTCCTAACACATAGGAAGCTTCACCCAAATCTTTCATTTCAAATTGGGATTTTAGAAAATCTTTAACTTCACATATAGATTCAACATGATTACTAGCAATCAAAATATCATCAACATACAAAGATAAAATTATAAAATCACTCCCACCATTCCAATGATATACACAATGATCATAATCATTAGCTCTAAAACCAAATTTAACAATTGCATTATGAAAAGTATAATACCATTGTCTTGATGCTTGTTTCAAACCATACAATGATTTCTTAAGCTTATACACTTTATTTTCTTGACCCTTAACTTTATAACCATCAAGTTGTTGCTTAAAAATTTCTTCCTTTAGGTCTCCATTTAGAAATGCAGTTTTAACATCCATTTGATATAATTCTAAATCTAAGGTAGCAACAATGGACATTAAAATTCTAATGGAAGTGAATTTAGCAACAGGAGAATATGTTTCCTCATAGTCTATACCAAGTTTTTGTGTGAATCCTTTTGCCACTAATCTAGCTTCATATTTTTCAATACTACCATCACACTTAAACTTTCTCTTTAATATCCATTTACTACCAATTGCTTTCCTATTTTTAGGCAATTCCACTAATTCCCACTCATCATTTTTAATTATTGAATCTAATTCTTCCTTAATAGCTTCTTTCCATTTCAATGAATCTGGGGCAGACAAAGCTTCTTCAATTGTTAAAGGGTCTTCAGCATCCCCTTCACTTATAAAAGTGAAATAATCTTTTAATTTAGTAGGGGGATTTCTTTCTCTTTGAATCCTACTAAGTGTATCATGAGGATTTTCACTATTAGGAACAATAATATATTCATTATTAACTACTTCCTTCTCCTTAGAAATTTCAAATAATTCTACTAATTTATTGGGATCTCTTGTATCAACTTCCTCTTCTAAGAATCTTGCATCTCTACTTTCAGTTACACTAATAGTTTCATCACGATGGTGAATAACAAATCTATACTTCTTAGAATTTTCAGGATATCCAATAAATGTACCTTTGATAGTTTTACTATCTAACTTACTTCTTATATGTGATGGGATTAATATATGAGTTGAAGAACCCCAAACCTTTAAATTTTGTAGATTGGGTTTTCTTCCAGTCCATAATTCATGTGGTGTTCTACTATGAATTTTTGTAGGAACTAGATTATGCAAGAACATAGCAGTTACAATAGCTTCTCCCGAAAAAATAGAACCTGATGAAGAATGGCTTAACATAGACCTTACCATGTCCAACAAGGTTCTATTACGTCTTTCAGCAACACCATTTTGTTGTGGTGTATAGCTCATAGTAAGTTGATGTATTATTCCATTTTCTTTCAAAAAATCACTAAATGGATCTGACATATACTCTGCCCCACGATCTAATCTTAGTATCTTAATATTTCTTCCTAATTGATTTTCAACTTCCTTTTTGTACTCTTGAAATTTTTCAAAAATTTCAGATTTTTTATGCATCAAGTATATGTGTCCATATCGAGAAAAATCATCAATGAATGTGACAAAATATAACATACCCTATGAGTTTTAATATTTAATGGACCACATACATCAAAATGTACAATAGCTAATAATTCATTGGATCTTTGTCCCTTAGGAAAAGGAAGTCTAGCCATTTTACTAGATATGCAAGGTTCACAAGTAGGAAAAAAAATGTTCATGTTTGGAATTAACCCCATATTAATCATCCTTTTCATTTTATTTTTATTAATGTGTCCTAATCTCATATGCCATTTATAAGGATCATCCATAAATAAAAAAGCATCATCATAAGCATAAGAATGATTAATAGACATATCAAAGTAAGCAAAAGAACCAACTACTGCATTATTATTAGCAAAAGAAATGTCATTAAGATGGTACAAACCATCCATCTTAATACCCCACATTAAGATTCTACCATGTTTTCCAATTGATACTTTTCCAGAACGAAAACGAATCTCAAAACCTTTTTCATCCAAGCAAGGGATAGAAATGAGATTACGTCTCATGATGGGTGCAAAAAGTACATCTGACTGATAAAGGTTTCTTTGTCCAGGTATCATGATCTTCACAATTTCAATGCCTAACACATCACAATATGTGTGTTCGGGGGCCTTTTTCGGTTGCCCAGCCACATGTGGTCCATTGGAGGGATGACCTTACTAGGCCCGGGTTCTGTTTAGGGAGTTGCGTCTGGAACTCAACATTGGGCCACGTGGTCCAACGGCTATCGGCGTACTTTTAAGCCTACAAAACCATTAAGGCCAAAGTCTAAGAATCACAATAATGGTTGAATAAATATATAATATGCATTTGATATGATAGTTTTGATTAGTAGTTGTAATAACAGTTGAAATAAAGTAGTATTTATTTAAAGGTAAAGTAATCACGTACTCAATGATGTAAATTTAAAGATATGGAAGCAAAGTCACTTATCTTTGTATGGTTTATAGCTCCAGCTGTGTAGTATCAGTGAGCTGATAGGATTCCAGCAGAATGCTAGCGGTAGAGGCTAGTTAAGCTTGCCCCTATTATCATGCATTTAAATGAGTTTAAGCCTTAGTTAATAGTTGTAATAGTAGTTGGAATAAAGTAATATGTATTTAAATGTGAAGTAATCATGTACTCAATGATGTAAATTTAAAGATATGGAAGCAAAGTCACTTATCTCTGATGGTTTGCAGCCCCAGCGGTGTAGCATCAGTGAGTAGACAGCATCCCAGCAGAATGACTCCAGCGGTAGAGGGGCAGTTTGCCATGATAACTTCAAGATTGAAGAGGAAAAAATGAGTGCAACTAGAGGGAGAGAGAGTATGCCCAGCTGTGCGTAGGGGCTGATTAAGCTTACCCCTCTTATTATGCACTTAAATGAGTTTTCCCTTTGACAATGCTCTTTTAGTTGTTGTGAAGTTATGAATAGTGTTGCCATCCATGAGAAGGGCTTTTGTATGGAGTACTTATGCCTTCTAAGAGAAGGGCCTTATGTAAGATGGATTTGTGCCTTCCATGAGAAGGGCTTTGATATGAGATCTTGGTACCTTCTAAGAGAAGGGATTTAGTATTACAAGCTTATGCCTTCCATGAGAAGGGCTTTTAGTATGAATGTTTGATATCTCTTGAGAAGTGTGGAGATGGTAAAAGATATAGATGTTTTGTGAGATGTAGTATGTATGATATATGAAAGTATGATAAATATGGTGGTTAAAGATAGTAAAAATATAAGATTATAACTGTTGGAGAAGTTGTAGAAATTGCTTTCCAAGAGGAGAGATTTTGTAAGAGAAGAGTATGGAGATGTGTTTAGGTATTTGGAGATAGGAGCAGTAAGATAAACGTATTTTCTAGATACGGAGAGTGAGAGAATGAGTATAAGAGAGTGATGGTGTTGTAGTGTGTTTAGCAAAGCTATTGGGATTTTCTGCTGAAGGATGGATGAGGGCTTATAAAGGCATTTATGAGCTAAGGGCTGAAGAGTTTAGTTCTTCATTTAGAAACTAAAAATTCAGAAGCTCAGAACTTCACTGAGAGCTTAAGAAGATTATTAGAGGGAGCTAGAATAGGGAAGTTTTATGAAAGAATTGTTCTTCTCCATTAGTGCCCCCCCCCCCTTATGTGTTGATGAAGGGCCCCCCTTTAGAGCTGAGTTTAAGGGGGTATTTTAGCAAAGAATATTAGCCAAAATCTGTCTCAACTAGCAATGAATCTTCAGAAAATCCATCCTAAGATTTGGCCAAAAATGGTATGTTTAGGTTTAAGGTGTTCTTGCTGTTTTGGGTAAAAGCTGTTGGGAAAAGAACAGCAGAAAAGGAACGTATTTTGGCAAGAAAAAGATAGTTACTTTAGTTGGTTTTGGTTTTTAGCCAAATGAGGAAAAATCAGTAATGCTCAGGCTGCTGAGTTAGCTGTCATAGCTGTTTTGAAAAAGCTATCCCAACTGTCATGAAAAGTTATGACAGCTATCATGAGACAGCTGTCACAGCTGTCTCATAAGACAGCTATTGCTAGGGGCAAAGGCAGATGAGGTCAGATGGGTGATTTTAGACTACTGGAGAGGACATTCAGCATTTATTTCATGGATTTGGCTAAAATGGTAAGATCTCTTTCAAGGGTATCTTACTATTTTGGGTATAGCAGCTGGTTGTTGGGATTTCAACATTAAATGGCTGATGATATCACTTCCAGCTAGGTGTTAAGTGCTGAATACACTGCTGGGGTTCTGCTGGAAATGTTTCATTTTTTGGGTGTTTGTGTTTTTGGTCCAAGGTTCTATTACAACACATTTTTAGCAAGTAATAGAAGGATTGGTTGAAAGTTAATGAAACTTTAGAGATTTAGTTAAGGCCTCATTATGTTGTGACATAATCTTGGTGAGCAAGAAGAGTATTTAATGCTCTGCTCTGGCAACTAGTAGAGAAATATATGATCTGATTGTGGCAGACAGCAGCTGGGTATTAGAGATATCATGAATATTTTGTATATAGTTGGAGATTAAAATAGCCAATCAGATTAGGCCATGTGTTTGAGTTGGATTTTAGCTGAAAGTAGTAATAAGATTTATGTAGAATAATATAATGAAGTTTCTAAATTTGTATAGCAACAACTGGGGATTGAATGAACAGTTATTTTCTCAGCAGTTAGATGGTTAGAGATATTGAGTATTTGTCATATGATGAATGTTAAGTTTTACGAAAAGAGCAATAAGGAGTCTTATCATTTTAAGTGCTATATGATAAGAGATGCTTACTATATATTACCTGCTACACACGAACTCGTCAGAGTTCAGGGAGTTGGAGAAGACACGTCAAGCAACATGTCTCTTTTATTAATTTTAAACCACTGAAGCTTTACTGAACATATCTCTTGGCCCTCTAAACCACGACTCCCAAAATTTCCCCAAAGAGACTTATGAGCTTGGATCATAAGCCGAAGATGAGATGACGTACCTCGGGTTTTGTTGTCATTTTGTGTAAATATGGGCTCTTATTGAAGAATCCGCTTGCCATGAGTGTAAGAGAGGTAATATGGGCCATGAGCTTTGATTCATTGTGTGAGCCCGATCCATATGTTGATGTTGATGATATCATGGGTTATGATCCCAATTGATGAAAAGGAAATGTAGACCATGAATCCGCCTCTTGAAGTAAGGATCTCACGAGCCATGTGAGCCCAATCCATGTAGTGGAATGAAGTATGAGCTTATTTTGGGCTTTAAATAGATTTACCCAAAAAATCATTAATATGTTGATGTGGCATGGGTTGCCAATGAAGTAGTGCCACGTGGGGCGAAAAAAGAGTCCTTAACAATGTGTTATTTCCCATGTACACATGATGATCATCAGCTTTAACCTCTTTCATATCAACAAAGAAATCTCTCGTCTTTGCCACATGGCGTGACGATGTAAAGTCTACCACCATGCTCCGGAGTCAACATCAGTTAACAGAGATTCAGATACCACACAAATTATATCCATGGAACCTCCATAATTAGGTTTGTTATTGTTTTTATTTCATGACAATTAGCTTGATAATGGCCAATTTTTCCGCACTTAAAACACTTTCCCTTACCCCTTTTATTCTTATCATTGTTCTTGAAATTCTTTCCTTTGCCTTTGAAATTTTTAGAAAAGTTTTTCTTGTCATTTTTAGGAGTTTCATTCTTTGGGGGTTGACTAATGGAAGCCGTTGTTAAGAGAGATTTAGATGTATTCTTTTTATTTCTACTTTCTGCTTCTATCCCCAAAAGAGTTGGTAAATTTTTCATGTTTACAGGGGTTGCAGAATAGTTTAGAGCTACTACTATAGAATCCCATGAGTCAAGCAAACTATGCAAAATAGTAGAAACTTGCATCTTATCAAGAATTGGATTTCCTAAGACAGCTAGCTCTTTTGCAATTACTAACATTTTATTGACATGTTTAATGACATTATCACTTTCATTCATCATGGTTCCATTAAATCTCTCAATTAAAAGTTGAATGTATGTTTCAGAAGATGCACGATATGCTTCAATAATAGCATCAAACATGGTTTTAGCATGTGTATATTCTTCAAAAAGAATTTCAATGTCAGGTTCCATGAATGTAAGCAAAATATTTCTAGCAGTTTTATCATCTTCTAAATGTTTTTCATACATACTTTTTGCAGCAGCATTAGAATTTTCAAGTGGTGGAGTTGGAATGCCGATATCAATAACATACTCAACCTTGTCTTGAAAGAGTACGTGACGGATATGACGTTTCCAAACGGAATGATTAGCCCCTTTTAATTTTTCAGTTTTGCTTAATTCTTGACTTACAACTTTACTAGTCATGATCAATCAATAAGAATTAAAAGGATTTTAGTTTAGAAAGCTGACCGTGATGGAGAAACCTAAAAAATAAATTTGTGTGTACCAAATCTGTATTGATGTCTGCTCCAACACTCCCTTTTTAGCCCAGCCAAGCTTTCACGTTAAATGAAAAAAAAAAAATAAAAATAAAAATAAAAAATTCAATGGCCTTCCACCACATAGCAAGAGTCCCACCCAATCACAAAATCTACTTGTCCACGGCAATGCAACCTTTTCTCTAACAAACTTCTTCTTCACAATAGTAGCAATACTCCAACAAAAAACATTGATGAGATTTTCTTCCTTCGTAGGCCCGTGGAGTGGAGTAAAGCAAATATCCAAATGAAAAGAAGTTGGATTCAAAAAATAAAATACTTGCACGGCTTCACTAGGGAAATGGACTTCTTCAAAGCTCTAATACCAATGAAGCAAAATTGAAATAGAACTCAAATTGAAATAGAACTCTTAGAGCATTACCATCAGGCGTTGTAAAATAATGTTATTTTGACACATCAAAAAGTTACTTTTTCTATTTTAACACACCACTTTACAATACACCATTTATCAGATGTTCTATTTTTTTACCACTTCATTTAAATATTATTTCTTAATTCTTATTTTATTCTTTCTTTATTATTTGTTCCTAACAGTCATATTTTCAAATATTCTTATTCTAACGGTAACATTCTCAAATAATCCTCTTATTCTAACTGTCATATTTTTAAAAATCCATATTTTCTTAACAAGCATTTTTTCAATTGAACTTGTCAAGACTTAGAACCTGTCAAGACTTAGAACCTTTCAATTGAACCTGTCATATTTTTAAAAATCCATAAAATAAATAAAATAAAAAAAACTTAGAACCTGTCACCTTCAAAAAAAAAAAAAAAAAAAACTCAGAACCTGTCAACCTTCAAAAAAAAAACGTTGGACCTGTCAAGACTCATATCAAAAGCCAAAAACATATTTATAAATGCAATCTAAAAGCCAACCTGTCAAGTTGAAGTTGTTTCAATTGAACTAAACTACCAATGTAGTCCATAGGAAACTTACACACATAACTCATATCCAATAACATTAACTCACACAGAAAACCCATTGAATTAAACAGAGTTGAGCTTGCCACTTCCTTGATGACAAATGGTACTTAAACTTAACACAACAAAACAACATAGCCAATGAGTTTTAATGGCAGCTTCATAAACAAAATGAAACAAATAAACCAAATCAAAAGTTTTAATGGCAACTCCATAAAGAAAAGGAGACAAATAAACAAAACCAAAAGTTTTCACGACTCTCCTTGTAATTGTCATAAATGTTCAACGAGATTCCTTTGGAGTTGAGAATGAGCTTCTTGATCCCTAATGCATTGATGAACTTGAATGAACTCCGAAAATTCATTTGTCGGCTCACGTGACATTGGTGTACATGAAATCTCATCAATTTGTTCAAAATCTAAGTCCACTGCTTCAGCTTCATCTTGCTCATTTTCAATAATCATATTATGAAGAATTATGCATGCTTTCATAATGTCGTGTAGTGTTCCATGATAGAAAAACCGTGCAGGTCCACATACAATTGCAAATCGTGCTTGAAGCACTCCAAATGCACGCTCTACATCGTTCCTATATGCCTCCTGAGCTTTTGCAAATAATTTTATTTTATCTCCTAGTGGAGATGGGATTGTCTTCACAAATGTTGACCACTTTGGATATATGTCATCGGCAAGATAGTATCCCATTGTGTAATCATAACCATTAATTGAGTAATTAACTGCAGGAGCACATCCTTGTGCAAGCTCAGAAAATACATGAGACCGCTCCAACACGTTAATATCATTATTTGACCCAGGTAACCCAAAAAATGAGTGCCATATCCAAAGATTATATGAAGCCACTGCTTCCAAAATAATAGTTGGCTCACGAATATGACCACAATACATCATTTTCCATGCAGCTGGACAATTTTTCATTTCTAATGCATGCAATCAATACTTCCCAACATGCCTAGAAATCTACGGTTTTGGCTATGGGCTAACAATCTAGCAATGTCTTCATTGTTTGGTGACCTCAAGTATTCCTCTGAGAAAATAGCAACCACTGCGGCAACAAATTTTTTCAGACTCATCATTGCAGTGCTTTCTGCTATTCTCTCATATTCATCCATAAAATCAACTGCTACTCCATAAGCAAGCATCCTAAGTGCAGCAATCATCTTTTGAAGGGGAGATAGACCAAGCTTTTTGGCATTATTTCTTTTTTGGATAAAGTAAGGTTCATAAGCTTCCACCTTAGATAGGATTCAGAGAAAAAGAGAACGTCTCATTCGAAATCTCTTTCGAAATAGTTTGGGAGGATATACAGGTTCTTCAGCAAAGTAGTCATCATAAAGCCTTTTATGGCCTGCCAAATGATTACGGTCGATATACCGGTGACACTTACATTGTGATGTCGAACCCGTTAGAAGTTCTATAATTATCTCATCTTCATCTGAGTCATCATCAAGCAATTCACGAAAAAAAGAATTACCCATGGAGATAAACTAGAGGAAAACATTGGAAAGCAATTATCAATATAGATGCAAGAAACATAATATGAAATGAAATCGATAACTTTAAAAGAAGGTTTGATCATTATGTAAAGAATATAAAAATTTCTTTAAATAAAAATGTGGCCTAAGATGAGATCCTCTTCTATCTTCTTCTAGCACTTAAGAATTGTAAACCAATGGATACATTTCAGAAACAATTAGAAGAGCCCAACAGTCAAGGCAAGCATAGAAACTATAAGAAAATATAACCAAAAAAATGTAGATAGTATTATATGTGCTGGCTCCTAGCTTTTTGACTACTCACTAACAACTCAGTAGTTAGTCACAGGCTCATATGAATTATTATATGTGCTATCAGCAAATTAGTTATAGGTATATACATGGCAATATCCCTCATTTGCTATCATCTAGCACACACATATATCTAATACCTACTACACAACCTTAACCAATGCCAAACTGCACACTGTTGCAATGCTCCACTGATACTACTACATTGCAGCAGTCACTAACACAGCATACAACAGCAAAGCAGAATTAGGGCACTTACACACTGGCCTTTCAGTCCAATCAACAGCATCAATAGCACAGCACCAGCATTAAGCATGACAGTAAGCTAATGTCTCATAGTAGAAACAACCTTAGCACAACAACTCATTAGGTTCCTAACATCGTTGCAGCTGCCAATGACAGCTTTGAAGAGAATAAACAAACAAACAATTCATTTGTTTCAGGATTGGAACCCTCAAACTTGCTCAGACTAGCACTTGCCAAAATTTCTTCATTTTACAAGTACTCAGAATAGTTATTAATGATAATTTGAGATTTATAACTAGAAAATACACAATTATAGGCAACACAAATTCTATAGTAATATAAAATCAAACATAGAAGAAAATACACGACATTTTATATAAGCTAAAATGTTAGGATTACTTAGATGGCAGTGGCCTAATAGAATCTACAACAAAATCACATAATAAAAGAGTCAAGACCTTTTGCTAAGATCACAAAATACATATGAAGGCCTAAAATCAGCTACACCCAAAAAATGCCACAAAATACATATCAAGGCCTAAAATAAGTTACTACCAAAATAAGGCCTAATTGAGACAAGACATCACCAACATCATCTCAACCCAACGAACGACTTGATCTTTGTTTTGCAAGGATTTCCTTTGGAGTCCATCATAAAAAGTTCTTTGATCTTCGTTCATGCCACTTGTGTCGAGCATCATAATTCTCTCATTCTCTTTCAACTCTTGCAAGTGAACATTTTCCACTTTGATACGTACTTTCTCTTTTTCTTGTGCAGCAAATTCTTCAAGAATTTTCATTTTCTTTTTCAAATATTCCGTTGCAACATCTTTTCTCTTTCGATTAGCCTTTTCAACTTTTCTACCTATTGGCCTCTCGAAATCCATAGTGTCGTCAACCCGCCCTCCTTGATCTATTGAATCTGGAGTTTGAGGCATTTCTTTTCTTGAATCTTACCTAGGCATAGTAGATGCCCACTTGGGAAAATCCTTCAACAATAGCCAATAATGTTCATATTGAAAAAAGTAACCGTAAAGTTCTTTAAACAATTCTCTTGCTTTCTCAATCTAAAAAAAATTAAATAAATATAACATAATTAGTTTCTTCAAACAATTCATTTGTGTTGTAAATCTAAAAAAAATTAAAGACCGTTGCAAAATTTATACCTTCATTTCAGCAGTGGTTCCACTTTCATTCTTTGCTTCAATTTTAGCTAAGGACCTACAAAATTTAACTGTTTCCCTATTAATCATTCCCTATCGGCTTGTTAGGGATGTTTGACTACGTGTAGAATTAGTCTTGTGATCCTTGAAGTATTTTGCAACTTCGCCATAAAATGTTGTTCTATGTTGCTCATTACCATACACAGGATCGACACTAGTATTGAGCCATGCTGCTACAAGCAGCTTGTCTTCCTCAGGACTGAAGTTGATACCACGTGTTGTTTTTTTCTTAGAAGTGGCAACTTCATCATTCAGTGGAAAATCTTGGACTAACATGGGACTATATTTAGATACACCGGAAAGTTCATCTTCAAGATTAATATTCCCCCGTAAGACATCAATGAACGAAGAATAATGTCTTGAGTCCATGCTCTAAATAGATATGTAGATAAAAATCATTTAGGTAGTCCAAAGAGAGCCCCCCAAAAATAAAAAATAAAAATCAAATGCATATCTGAATGCACAAAAACAGGAATTATTGCAAAAGATTTATTAATATATATATGGCTTTATGAAATTGTGACTGATAGGTTCACCTTTAACACACACACACACATACAGAGCATGGAGTATTAGAATTTCGTAGTGTCTCATAGCCTAAATGCTAGAATTAGAATTTAGAATCAGTAGTGTCTCATAGTTTGCATCCAAGTAATCATTCGGTAATGCAAAATAATTGAAAAAAAAAAAAAAACATAACAGAGCACACAACACATATGAACTAAGAAGATAGAGAGAATAGAAGTAGACATCGAAATACTGAAAGAATCACAGAGAAGACGAAGAACTTACCTGTACAAAGTAGACACCGATGAAACCTTCAGAGAAACGGTGAATCGATGAAACCTTCAGAGAATCGGTGAAACTGAGATTGAATTGGCGATACCGAGATTGAACAGCAAATCGACGACTCCAAAATACAAACACAATAAGCTAAGATGCTAGATGAAACAGTAAAATGCTTTGCTTTGAGATGAGCTAAACCGATTCGGTGTATGAGATAGAACAGAGAGGAGAGAGCGAAAAAAAAAAAAAAAAAAAAAAAAAAAAAAAAAAAAAAAAAAAAAAACCAGTGAAGGAGATTTTATAGATCAGTGATGATGGAAATTGTGAGATGGTAGAGAGGAAATCGGTGGTGGCTCATGATTCATGAATGGGAAGAGAATAGAGCAAAAGGGAAGAGGGGAGAAGAAAATAGTATGGGAGAGTGGAGATGGAGGCGATGAATCTGTGGCTGAAGGAAAAGATGAAAGTGACATTTTAATTGGGATGAGAGAGAAAGACGAATAAAAAAATAATAAACAGATGTGCTATATTGGTTCGTATCGTGCCAAACTTATAACGGTACTGTAGCATGTTGCAAAGTTTTGACACATTTGGAACACCTCATGAGGCTTGAACAGTGGTGTTTGGTGTGTCAAATGCCAAATGCCAAATATTTGGCATTTGACACACCTGATGGTAGTGCTCTAAAAGCATTCTCATCAACTATTTCATAAAAAATGCCATTTTGACACATCAAAACTCTACTTTACTATTTTACCACATCATTTTACAATATCCCATTTATCAGATGTTCTATTCTTCAATTCTATACATTAAAATAATATTTACTACACATTAAAATATCATTAAAAAAAATTTCAAACGGTAATATATACTAGACAGCCCACCACCACCACCACTGCTCGTAGTAGCACAACACCACCACCACTGCCCATAGTAGCCCACCCCTACAACCACCACAATCCACCACCACCGACAACCATAACCAAAACCCAAAATCAACCAACCAACCCACTACCACCGACCACCATAGCTAAAATCCAAAATCAACCAAACCAACAAAATCAACACAACACCACCACCACTGCCCATAGCACACCACCACCACTGCCTATCCGAACCCACCCACCACCGATCTGCCATCCGAACCCACCCATTGCCCAACCCACCCATCATACTACAGCCAAAAAAAAAAAAAAAAAAAAACAGAAAACCATAGCTAGAGAGAGATCGGCGTGGAAGTGATGCGTCGGAGGTGGGAGACCCATCAAACCCATCCCAAATCAAACAGACCTGCATGAGCGTGAGGAGGAACCGCCGGGCGACGTCGCGGACGGGCTGTTTGGCGTCGCCAAGGCACTCGACGACGGAGGGGACGAAGGCGGTGTTGAAGTGGAGCTTGAAGTGGTCGCTGGAGAGCACGGCGGCGGAGTCTAGAGCTTGGAGTGCGTCTGTGGAGTGCGGAGACTCTGAAGTTTTTGTCCTTGAGGAGAGATGTGTTGGGAGGAGAGAGAGGAAAAGTAAATAAAATAAGCATATAAAATTTTGGCATTCTCATCCGTACGCTCTCATATTTGAGAGCGTATTGTAGCTCCATGCCAAATTTTATGAGATTTGAAATATCTGATGAGAGTTGATTTTTGGTGTTTGGTGTGTCAAATGCCAAATATTTGGCATTTGACACACCTGATGAGAATGCTCTAAGAGCATTCTTATCAAAGGTGCTAAAAATACTAAATGCTATTTTTTAGCATTTTTAGCACCTCAAATGATTAAAACCCACCTATATCAAATATCTTAAATCTTAAAATTTTTAGTATTAAGCTACAATAGAATCTCATTTTTGAGACCCTACAGTAGCAAGATGCTAGAATTTTTTAATTTCTTTTATTTTTCTCTTTCCCACTCTCTCGTGTGCCATGCCTTTCTTCTCCCCCTCTCTCTCTCTCTTTTTCCTTCTCAGACTCAAGCTTTCCTTTCTCTTTCCCTTTCTCCTTCTCAAACTCAAGCTCCAACGACAGACGCCGGCGATAGACATCGCAAGTCCACCTTCACGTTTCAAAAATCCTCAATGAAACGCAGACGAGGACGACATTAGAATTTTTTTTTTTTGGTTAAAGAAAGTGGATAACGCAGAGGGGGCTGTACTGGGTTACCTTTGAGATCAGGTCGATGGGGTACTTGTGGTGGAATGGCAGTGAGCAAGTGAAGGTCATGGCAGCGCAAGGCAAGGATGGAAGGTGCACATAGTGGGTCGCTGTAACTGGGGCTTGCGAGTGTGCATAGTGGTAGTCGCGGTGGCAAGTAGGAACCGAAGGAGGTGGATCACAATCGCGAGAAAGGGCAAAAATTGGCAATCCGGGTCGGCAGCAATAGGACTTCTTCTCTATCTTCGTGGTTGCAAAGGGTTGGTGATTTGAGTGTGGAATTAGGATCTAGCAGTGGGGTTGGGGTCTTGCAGTGGCTGGGTTGTTTATGTTAATGGTGGCGATATGGCTTAAGGAAGGAGGGAGTGATGATTCACAGTGGGTCTGGGAATTTGGTAGATTCTGTTTGGTTTGAAATCTGGGTTACTATAGTGTGGTGTGGTGGTGTTTTGGTGGCGGCGATGATGGGTGGATGTGGTGGTTGTGATATGGGTGGGTGGATATGGTGGCCGGCGGTGCTAGGTTGAGAAAAAGAGACACAGAGGAGAGAGAGACAAAGACAGAGAGAGAGAGAGAGAGAGAGAGAGAATAAAAAAATAATAAAAAATGATAAAGAAATAATATTTAAATGAAGTGTTAAAAAATAGAAGTTTTGATGTAAGGGATGTTGTAAAGTGATGTGTTATATGTTATAAAATTGGTTTTTGAGATGGTAAATGCTAAATTTTTTAGAATGTTTGATGGGAATGCTCTAAGAAAGTAAATATTTGAAACGTATATTCAAATGGAGAGATAAGAGTGAAATAGTGTTTGGGTTGCAGTGGGTTTTTTCATTGGATTTTTGTATGGTTATCTTATCTAGAGATCTCAAGTGGGATATTTAAAGACCCACAAAAGTTGTCAATATTCATTTCAATTCCTACAAATTAGGACATGAATATTAAAGTCTCTAACGTTTATTTAAACGTTAAAATTAGACCTCTTATCCACCTTACTGCCCCCACTCACAACTCATTATCCCTAAGAAATCTCAACTACATATTTGACCATGTCAAACCCCACACAGCCAATCATGGCCAAAACATGCAATTCCATTATTCAAACAATTTTATTAATAATAATCATCTTATATACAATATTGTGTAAGGTAATTTCTTTTGAGAATTACACACATACACATTGTGAGTTATTTAACCACACAATTCAACATCTATATTGTGGGCTATTTGGCCATACAATCCAACAAAACATACCCTTTTGATTCTCCCGAGTTGTTCTAGCTTGTGAGTGTTTTTCTCTGCAATGCTTGCTTTCTGATACACAATACACTCCTTGTAAGTGAGTTTTTCTTACTCTTATTAGAGCATTCACATCCACAACTTCCATCCTATTCTGTTTTACTATCTCAAAAAACTATTTTATCAATTATACCATATCATTTTACAACACAATCAACATCCCAACTTTTATTTTCCTATTCTACTTATTAAAATAATATATATTACCCACTAAAATAATATAATATATAATGCTACAATGCTACAGTGATCTTTTGGAATTAAAATATATTATAATGTTTACAATTGTGCTACAGTGTCATCCTACATTTAAGATGATACTGTAGTACAATTGTAAAAAAAAATTACAATTTTCAAATTTTACAAGTTCTACTGAGCTCTTTTTGTACCTTAATGCTAAATTTTTTCTACATTTTTCATTTACAATTGCCGAATGCTCTTATTAAGCTGGTTTTGGAATTGTATAGATTTTTTTTGGGGTATGGGACAATATGGGTTTTCGTGAAGATTTTCTAATTTCTTGGTATCTTCTTTTGGGGGTGGGAGAATTTTTCGAAGTTTGGTTTTTTATTTAGAGATTTGGGTTTTGTAGTGTGTAAGTAATAAAAAGACTAATTTTGTTTTTGGGTTTTTGTCCTATCAAAAAATCGAAGAAATGTGAAGAAGAAGAGAAACAAAGATGACAGGAGGTGGACAAGCTGCACCACCACCAAAACAAGAAGAGCTACAACCACATCCATCCAAAGATCAGCTACCAAATATTTCTTACTGCATAACTAGTCCTCCTCCATGGCGTGAGTTTCTCAACCAAAAAAAAAAAAAAAAAGTTACCCATTTTATTATTATGTCGTGTCTTGTTGGTTTTGTGTCCTGTTTACATTAGTTACTCATTGATTTGCGAGATTCCATGTAGTGTATATACACTATTAATGTTGTATTCTTAGTTTCAGCAAACATGAATATAACAAAGTTCTGAAATTTGTTGTTCTGTATACATATAACAAACTTCTATGCATTATTCTGTTTTTAATTTTTGACAAGCATTCAATTCTTAAAAAAATGTAATTATTTTGAATTGAGGGTTGTTTTTTAAATGTAGCCGAGGCAATTCTGCTTGTTTTCCAACATTACCTGGTGATGCTTGGCACAACTGTTTTGATCCCGGCATCTCTTGTTCCATGGATGGGAGGAGACAATGTAAGTCTGGACAAGGACATTCATAATTGGACAACAATTTTGATGTTTCTTGTTTTGTTATATGGATGTTTTCGATTTATATGAGCTGTGATCTATAGTTAAGAATGCAATTTTTGTTTTTAGGAGGAGAAACCGAAAATGATTCGGACAATATTGTTTGTCGCTGGTTTGAACACATTGTTTCAAGCCTTTTTTGGGACTCACCTACCCGCTGTGATTGGGGCTTCTTATACCTATGTGCCAGCAACCATTTCAATCATTTTGGCTGGTCAATACAGTGATGTTTTAAATCCTCAGGCGGTTTGTTCATTGGAATCCCAACGAATTTGGTTACTGCTCCACTATTGTTTTTATATCATGATCCCGGTTTACCTGATTTGTGATGTATATTCAGAAATTTGCAAAGATAATGCGTGGAACCCAGGGTGCTCTTATTGTAGCATCGACTCTCCAGGTCATAATTGGCTTTAGTGGACTTTGGTTGCTAAGTACTTAGTTATAAAATGATTGCAATCTACTAGAGTTTGCAGTTGCAGTGGTCCTTCCTTGGCTTGTCTGCACAAGCTGTTGTTATATATAAAATCCATAGTTGTTGCCACCAGCACTTGTTTTAGATTAGTCTTATTCCTCCAAAATATGCTTTGTGTGGTGCAAGCGTCAGCTCTTATTTATTTTTTACTGGTAAGTTATGTATTTAGTGGATTTTGAACCCACAGCCTTATCCTCCATCTTTTCTTGGGGAGGAGAAAGTGCCATGTGAGCAAGTATGAACTCCTAGTTGTGATAAATATTACTTGCTTCTAATTTCTCAATGACATTTTCAATTAACATAACTTAAATGGACCCAAAAACATTCAAAATTTGGTGATTTTGGTTGTTAATTGTGTTTTTCATGCTGTAAATTCCTCCTAAATTATGTTGGTCAGTGTTAATGTTTCTCTACGCTTATCCAGGTTCCTACGTCCAATTGCTGCTGTTCCCCTAGTTGCTTTGTCAGGTTTTGGGCTATATGAGTTTGGTTTTCCTGTGGTATGTAAGTATTTATTTCCAACAAAAATGTCATTACCACTTCTCCCTCCTTTAATATCTTGTTTAAATTGTATCTGATCCATATGCTATTGACTTTGAATGTCTAGCTTGCAAAATGCGTGGAGATTGGGCTGCCAAAATTCATCGTTCTAGTACTATTTTCACAGGTAATCTTCAATCATCATTTGCAGTTATTTCTCTTTTCTAATTGTAGGCAAACCATTCTAAACATAATATCAATGATTGGCAGAATGTACCTCATTTGATACGTGGGGAGAGGCATGTCTTTGATCGCTTTGCTGTTATATTCTCGGTGGTGATTGTTTGTATTTATTCTCATCTGCTCACTGTTGATGGGGCTTACAAGAATACAGGGCCTAAAACTCAAATAAGTTGTAGAACTGATCGTGCTGGAATTATTGGCGCTGCTCCATGGTAAGGCTCTTGTATTTATTTTTTACATGTGAAATATAGGGTCCTAGTTATGATGTTATGTTTTTACTGGATTTCAACTCATACATATAGAGGTGTTATTAAGCCCAATCCCAAACCTGCCAGTGCAAGCCCAATCATAAAATAAAATACACTCAACCCCAATTTGAACCCAACAAGCCCCAGCCCATTCAATTAAATTCTTTCTAGCCCAATCCGTGAAGCAAATTAAGGCTAACCCCCTTGACAAGATCCAACATTACAAAAATGCCACAAAACTTCTTCCAAAATTACAATCAACCCCAAAACTCTACCGAAATCACAATTTGACCCAAATATTTTCCAATTTACAAAATGATCCCTAAACTTCTTGAAATTATTAAATTTACCAAGTCATTTACCTTTTGGTCAA
Source organism: Quercus tomentella (assembly GCA_028535165.1). Lineage (NCBI taxonomy): Eukaryota > Viridiplantae > Streptophyta > Magnoliopsida > Fagales > Fagaceae > Quercus > Quercus tomentella. The sequence continues at coordinate 12,741,324 of JAPQVY010000155.1, forward strand.
TGTCATGTGATTACATTAGGATAGGTTACATTTTATCCTAGGATAGATTACATGTCATTCTCACATGTTATTCTAGACTAAAGTTTACCTTTGTTTTATTGCACATGTGTATGCATAACCTCCTTCCTTTGTAAAACCAAATGCCAAGTATTTTAATTGCTCTTTAAATGGTGAATTTTAAGATTAAATTCAAAATGAGGTAATATCCTTTTAGATAGGTGTTGTGGGGTGCCTAACACGTTTCTCACACATAATTGACCTTCTGAATCTATGATTTTTATTTCCTATTTTAGCTTATGAGCTTTAGGGTTTTCTTAGTTAATTTAGGAAAAGAAATTTATTAGACTTAGGTGATCAATCACACCAATGGTTGGTGATGACTCTAAAAATGAATATAATTAAGGAAGTTCTCTCGCACACACTCTACAGCTTTGTTCTCTAGTAGAAGACCTACTTGGAGGCTATGTGGATAGCATTATGATTCTCACAGAACATGTCCATAGGGATCTTTGTGATTGAAATCCCAATTTAATTGGGTTCTTTGTGATTGAAATCCCAGTTTAATTAAGTCAGAGAGATCCAACTCATACAAGTTCACTAATGGTCGATGCCACTGCACAATACTCGGCTTCAGCATCAGATCTAGTCCTTATTATTGAAAAAGAAAGGGCCTACTTTTTGTTTTTCAAGGGACAAAATTATCCTATGGTGGATTTTCTATCAGAGGGAAAGCCTGCATTAATACCTTCCTTCATCTTTAAGAGATAGGGGCGGGGAGTCTCACCACTACTATACGTCTATACCACTAGCACTCCACGAGTGGATTAGTTGAGTGACTGAACTGAGATTCTTATCACCCTACTGTTGCACATATGTTACACTTTTTGCATCGCCAAGTAAAAAACCCAACAATGTGCAGGCGAAATCCAAGACAATTAGCATTACAGGTGACAATCAATGCTAATAGTAATACTAATACCTAAGATACACATTTGGTAATGCAAAGATAAAAAAGAAATCAGCAAATAACCATAAAATATAAATATGAATATGATTATGATTTTATATCCATAGAAATAGTAATATAAATAAATATAGACAAATCATTGTACACAAATGGAAGCAAGCGAACCATAAGTAGATGACATTCTATGAGAGTGAAGATATCGGAGTCGGCCACCACAGGTGCACAAAGGTGAAAACATCAAATAAATTGCGGTAAGAAATAAAACGATTACGAATTCTTGGCATGAATGGATTATCATAGATCACCTCCAATGTTTTTCTCCGCATGTCGCATGATATAACCATTAGTTGTTCTACATTATTACCATGCACCCAAAATTTGAGAAAGTTAATAATCAAATAGACGACGTCCCTGTCGTTTGGATGATAAGCTACCAACATTGGACAATAATCACTATTTATGTATTCTCTAAGCTGAGGATATTTTTCCAAAGCCATCTCATCAAAATGCATCTCGTGCTCCAAGCACCATTTACCTCCTCCATTATCATCATAGTCTTTGAGCTCCCAAAGGCGTAAAATCATTTGTGGATTCTTTAAAATTTGACATATCCTCAGGCAACCGTGACACGCTCCAAGTGGATTTTTTGAAATTTGACATTGACGGAGGCAATCAGCATACCCTCCATGACATTCAATACTGTGGTATGGTTCCAACTTTATAGGGTGCTCAAAGAAACGATAGCATTCACGGCTATATGGATCGAACCAGATAAGGCGTCCACAACTATTATCCCACCAAAAAAGCAAATTCTTATAAGGAACACCACGACGGCCAAAGTCACCAGGACACGACACCATTGACTCGCTCCATTCACCCATTTCAGATATGAATGTCTCAACTTTAATTTCCATTTCCTTTGACTCTGCATCGTATGGGGGAATGTATACCACCCTATAATTGAGGGTGTCATTATTGTCAGAACGGCATATGAACCCAACCCGGTAATCAATACCAAATAAAGGTACAGGAGGGAGTACCACCCATTGCTTAGTAATTGGATTTACCACATAAAATGTCAATTGAAATGGAGGCTTAAACTCGCTACTGCTGCATAAGAGCAAGTCATTACACGAAGCTTCGACAATGACAACACTCTTATTGTTGCTGTTGTGTACTGGATTTGGCGTTGCTATGAAATTTGGCGATTTAAAGGATTTGAATTCGGGTTTATTGAGAGTTAAGAAGAGATCACAATTTCTCTGGATAAGCAAGGTAAAGGGCGGGTGTGGATGCATTGAAGAGCAGTGGCTATTGAAGTGGTTAGCAAAATAGGAAGTAGAGATTATATAGAACCAGCGACTTGAGACGGACTTACATTGAAATACCGACCTTAAAGGTAGCCGAATCAGAATTTCCACTAATACACTGTCATGAATATCATCCAGAGAAAGTGTGGTTGTTTTTTTGCCTTGGTCCAACAGATTGGACCTCTTATTGTGCCTCTTACTGTGTAGAAGAGGCCAAGGCAACAGAGCTGCCCATAACTCTTTGATGCATGGTATCAAATCCATGGCAGAGCCGAAGAGGAAGCGAGATTTTTTTATTTTTTTTTGGTTATAACTCAATTTACACACCACGTTAATTATTTATACAAGAGAAAAGAGAATTCAGAGTTATACCTAAAACAAAGGGGGATTGGAATAAAAGATATATAGAGTTAGAAGTTGATGCAGATGCAAAATCTTGTATTAAATAAGAGTTGTTTGGACTTTGGAGTCCTTGTTTTTAGTCGGTGGTCCTATTTTTATGCTTTTGAAACGTTGGTAGATTTGTATAAATTTGAGAAGTTCTTTAGAAATAAAACATTGAAAGTTATCTAATTACAAAACCGATGGGTTTAGGATTTCTTGCAAGAAAAACCCTATTACGTTTTTTAAAATTTATTATTATTATTATTATTATTATTATTATTATTATTATTATTATATAATAAAAGTTGAGCTTAGACGCCGTATTTGCGCTACATGACTTCACCAAATTACAGAAATTTTATTAATTTTTTAGAGTTTTAAAGAACTAAAAAAGAATAGTATACTAGCAAGACTCTAATTCATTCTTATCATTAAGTAGTTTATCTCAACCAAAAAAAAAAAAAAAAAACTATCATTAAGTAGTTTATCTAAAAAAAAAAAAAAAACTACATCAAGTTAGTTTATCTCAAAAAAAAAAAAAAAAAAAAGTGCTTCATGTCTAAATTAACTGTATATCTAAAAAAAAATTACTTCTTCACGTTAACTTTAACGTAAAAAAAAAAAAATTTAAAAAAAAAAAAAAATCTAGCTTACGCTACTTATGTACTTGAAGTTTGGATCAGTGAGAAGAGAAGTGCTACGTTCACAACATTTTTACACCAAATCATAGGTGGTTAGTTGTTATTGGTTCAAATTTAAACCTAACACTAAGATTACTTTTTTGCTCCAACAATAACAACCAGTAACAACCTGGCACTTAAGATTTGTTGTAAAAATGTTGTGAAAATGTTGTGGACATATCATTCCTCTCTGTGAGAATTACAGTATGTATAGGATGGATATGCAATACACGGGCCGTGGCAATTCAACTTTGTGCAACAATAACTAAGGTTATAAAAGCACACATTTCCAGTTTCAACACAAAAGCAAAGTGCCAAACCTCAAAACATTCAAATAGCGTTTTCATAATCTTATTCCAATACTGCAAACTCTTCGACTTCCTCTCTCTCTTCCCCGAACAACAACAAGAAGAAGAACATAAGAAAAATTACAGGGCAAAAATCTAAAGAAAGCTGTAAACAAGGTTTCTGTGTATTCCTTGGCTACTTTTGGATTCTTCAATAACACGTTAGGTCTTTATTACTATTCTGGTTTTTCCTTATCTGTTTTGAAAAATCTTCCCTTAAAAGTTTAAAATAGCTAAGGTTGTTTTTTGGTGGTTTAGAAAAATGGAGGAGAATATTGGTCACAAACAAACTATCAAAACCGAACCCACCGCACCATCGAACGATGATTGCAGAGCTCAACTTACACCTACTATTAGACACAAAATTGTCAATAAATTGTAATTTTCTTCCTTCACACTAAATTTCTTATTTTTATTTTCATATTTAATTTCTTAATCTTTATTCTCAGTCTTTTTTTATAATCCAAAAAAAAAAAAAGGGTAACTGATGAATGTTTATTTATTTGTCGTTCTGTCAAAATTCAAATATATTGCATTCAATAAGAGTGTGATTGCCTAGGCTTCATTTATTTATTTATTTTCATTATACTTTTAAAAGTATCATTTTTATTTAGGCCAAAAATGATTTTAGTACTTCACTAAAGTTTAAAGCTATTGTTTTTAGTTCCTAAAAAACTTAAAAAGTGATTGATATTAATTACGATTTATTTTTAGTCCCTACAGAGCATTTTTCGTTTAACCACATCATCTAAGGGCTGAAACATAATCACTCTAAACTTTACTGACTAATCATGTATTTAAGCCATTAATTGATAAACATGTGTGTGTTTAAGAATTGATGTATAATTGTGCCTGTGTCATATTTGTATGGTTCATGATATAGGTCTCATTGTGTGGGGTCTTACAAATAGCAACACTCTTTATAGATTTTATGGAATCACTCCCATTTCATCCATAATCTTTTGTATTTCGTTTAGTTATTAATAATCTACATTATTAATAAAGTTTATTACTCATGAAAAAAAATGATGTTTTAGGTGTAATTTAAGACTTAAAATAGTAACATACTCTTAATTAATACTTTTAAAAGAACAAATTTGGATGAGTGAATCATTTGTTTACTCTAATTTTTTTTCCATCAAATTGAATAGGTTTAGTGTATTTTTTTTTCTTTTGTTTAACCTAATTTTCTTAAGTTTTATCCAATTTATATGCTTGGACCTATCTCCCCTCTCGTGTGAGATATCAAAGAAGTATCCCATTGTAATTTCGCCATGCTATAGATGAAATAGTCAACTTCAAACCATGTGATGTCTAAAAATTTGATGCCCAATATTACCAATCCAATTAAATTGTGGGTTTTCTTTTTATTTGGGTCTTTTTGGTTTGGTTAAAGATTTTACAGTGTGATCACATTGTTTTGCATATCAATGGAAATTGGTTAAAGATGGGTCTTTTTTTTTTCTTTTTTTTTTTAGTTATTTATCAAATTGTAACACAAATTGAAGTCATACAAGAGCAAATCATGCAATGGTGTAGTTTCTTAATCAATTTAAGATTTTATAAAATTATTTTAATTTACCTCACAAATAGGTAGTTCTCGTGCATAGTGCGGGTTAGCGACTAGTCTATATATATATATAACCGAAACCTCTGAAACTCTCACAATTTTCCATGTCAGCACGATATTTAAAAAAAATTAAACAAAATTATTTTTGTTTAATCCAAACTTAATAAGGAGTAAAAGTCTATCTCTCTAACAAGTCTAATTTAAACTCAAATGTTGATAATTTATCTCCAAATTTGCAAGATTAATCATGAACACTATAAAAGCAATGCAAACCCCTTTTTTTTCTCCTTTTTTTTTTAAATTAAATTTTTTGGGTATTATGAATAATTTGGTCCGTTCACTTTTTTTTTTTTTTTTTTTTTTTTTTACACTTCAAAATAAAGAAGTAATTCCTTTGTAAAAAATAAAAATATTAATTCATTTTCCCAACAGAAAAAGGAAATCCATACTTTAGTCCTTAAATTCAACGGAACCGAACCAACCTAGGCCTAATATAAATAAACATGCAAATTAGAATTAGAGGGAATTAGCGGAGAAAGAAACGAAACTTTGGTCATAGTGTTTGTTGTTTCGGATTTTGATTTTAGGAGATGGGGTGTGACTTGTGAGATTGTTTTGGAAGATCAAGATGGCACAACTAGGAATAGAAATTATCATATATATATATATATATATAATTTTTCACGTTAGCGTAATATTTAAATAAATTATCATTTTATTTAAATAAAAGTATTTTTGTTTAGTCCAAACTTAATAAGGAGTGAAACTCTATCTCTCTAACAAATCCAACTTAAACTCAAACTCTTCATTTTTTTTTTTTAAACAAAATTATTATTTTTTAATCCAAATTTAACAAAGAGTAAAACTCTATTTATCTAACAAGTCCAACTTAAACTCAAACTCAAATGTTGATAATTTATCTCTAAATTTGTGAGGTTAATCATGAATGCTATAAAAGTAATGCAAACCCCAATATTTTTTTTAAAAAGCCGAGTAGAGGTATGATGAGCTCTTCTTTTATTATTTTCTTCTCCTCTACTTTGCTATAAAAAAAAAATTATTTTCTGGTTTTTTCTTGTATTTTTTAAAAAGTAATTTTCATATATAAACCACCAAACTCTCTTTAGCCAATTTTTACAAAATAAAAAAGCTTGCAATAATTGAAATTATTTTTTTGAATGTAACACATCTTTCTTTTATATTTCTCTATTTTTTAGTCATATATATATATATATTTTGTTTTGTTTCAATAATTTCTAAGCAGTTAATCATCTGATTCTTTAATATTTTTTGGTCTTTCAGAAGTTTTAATATCTGGAATTTTTGAGTTATTTTTTTGCAGTATCTGAAATTGTCTAACAAATTTTTTGTAAGCCATTACACGTTCAAGCAATAGCTTCTTCATCAAATTGTAACACAAATTGAAGTCATACAAGAGCAAATCATGCAATGATATAGTTTCTTAATCAATTTAAAATTTTATAAAATTATTTTAGTTTACCTCACAAATAGATAAGTTCCGGTGCATAGTATGAGTTAGCAACTGGTCTATATATATATAATCGAAGCCTATGAAGCCCTCACAATTTTCACGTCAGCACAATATTTAAATAAAATTATTTTTGTTTCGTCCAAACTTAATAAGGAGTGAAATTCTATCTCTTTAACAAGTCCAACTTAAACTCACACTCATCATTATAATTTTTTTAAAATAGAATTATTTTTGTTTAATCAAAACTTAACAATGAGTGAAACTTTATTTCTTTAATGAGTCCAACTTAAACTCAAACTCAAACGCTAATAATCTATATAAAAACAAAAATTTTGATAGGACTAAAAAAAAAAAAAAAGACTCAACTTGAAAATAGGACAAAAAAAAGACTCACGTTGAAGAAGAAAAAAAAAAAAAAACCTCATGTTAGATTAAGAAAAAGAGAGAGAGAGAGATAGACTTTTTTTAGGACTCTCTCTCCCCTCCTCAAAATTCTAACAATTACCACTTCAAAATCCTAAACTTAACTTCACTTTAAGATTCAAAAAAAAAAAAGAAGGATTCCTGCTAGGAATCTCTTTTCCCTCCTCAAAACCTTAGCAATTACCCCTTTAAAACCCTAAACTTAACTTCACTTTAGGATTTTTAAAAAAAATAAAAATAAAAACAAAGACTAACATAAAAAATAAAAAATAAAAACGCAAGCAATTTGATTCAACTTTCTTCTTTGATTAATGAATTTTATGCGAAGCCCAGATCTTATTCTTGACCACTACTACATATGTGTAGTAGTGGTACACATATGTCTTAGGCTCAAGCTTATAAGGTATGTGTGGGAGGCGTCTCTCCCCGATGTGGGATTGAGCAAATTCGTGAGGGTGGCATCGGTCTCCTCGGCCCATTCCCAAAACGAAAAATTCCTTTGTTGGGGTCTGAGACAAATCTCCCTCCCACAGTTTATATTATTATTAATGAATTTTATCTTTTGTGTCGAATTTTTTATTTGCTTTCATATGTTCCTGAGATTTTTTTTCTATCTTATTTTTTTGTTATGTTTAGAATTGATTTTCTTTTGAATATTTAGGTTAATATTCATATTTATATTGAAATTGTTTTCGTGGGTTTGGTTTTTGGGTTTAAATTTCTACTAATTATTTTTTTATATTATACATGGCAGATAAAGCATCTCTATTTTTTTGGAGAAAAATCAAAACTGCAACCTATGTTTTCTAGCCTAGGGAATGATAAATTTTTATTTGGTATATTATATATAAATTTGTTGAATTTGGTTTGGTTTTGAAGTAGAATTTGGGGATTCTATAAATTTTGGTTTGGTTTTTATTTAGGTTCATGTGATTTTTTGTTTTCTTATTAAAAACTCTGATATTTGGTTGATTAATTATTTGTTTGGATTCAACATAAAAAATAATAGAATTAGGTATTATAATTGATGATGCCGAAAATACCACCAGTAAGTCACACGGTCCTCACGCGCTCCAAATAGCACCTGCACAGCAACAAGAAAGAACCTAATAGAGAGCACCGGTGTGGTACCGGCCAAATACCCTCCGAAGGTTAAGTCAGAACTATTCTCACTGCTCTAGAGTGCTATAGAGGGTAAATTATGCGTACCTTTGTTCGTGAGGGTGCTTGATTTTTATAGTAGTAGGGCTTGACCCTTTTTCCTTGGAGTAGAAGTCTTTTCCTTATAGGAGTCTCCTTGAGCGTATTTTGCGGGATCCTTTCCATATAGGAGTCCCTCTTAGGTTTAACAAAACGTGGAGGGCAAGTCATTTACTTATACTTGCAAACGTGGTTAGCAAACATTCTTTGACTAGTGCCGTCAGCATACATAATGCCTTCGGTCTCCGCACCGTCAGCTTCAGGATGACCTTCATCTTTATCATTCCTTCGGCCTGTGGTGCCTCTCCTTAAAACTTTATCCCGCCGTCAGTCATTTGAACAAGAACTGACGGCCCATTAGATCCCGTCACTTATCTTTCATGACCCATTTCTTTTATCCTTATCAATAATTTTGATATTGTTCCATATTTTGAATTTTCCATATTGTTATTACTACGAGAAAGTCATATTGCTACTCAAATTTGAAACTTAGTGTGTCTTCCTCATATCATGGTCTTTGTTTATATATTTGCAGTTTATATTAGTTCTGAGTGTGTGTGTCTATAACTATTGGGAGTTTTGCTTTATTAATTTAAGAATTGTAAATTATTTTGTAGGTTTCGATAACTATGCACTTACAACTCAATAACGTTCAATGTTAGACAACGCTTATAAACTATGAAAAAGTATAGAAGTTAAATATTCTATCATTTTTTTTTCAGAGTCAATAGCTTTTCTGTGCATCGCACGGGTTATCGACTAGTCTATATATATATATATATATATATATATATATATATAACCGAAACCTCTGAAACTTCCACAATTTTCCATGACACCACTATTTTCTTTTTCTTTTTATTTTAATTACAATAATTTAGTTTAAATAAAACTTTAATAAATACATCTTCCAAAAGTTTGAAAATTCTACTTCAACACTAAACCGAAACCTTTTCTTTTTAATTTTTTAATATTCTATTTTCGAAGTCCCACCGTTCGATTATCTCTTCAGCGCTCTGTCTATTAAGCATACTCATCCAAAACCTTCTTCTCTCTAATCACTTCACTCCTTCCTAACCATTCGACAATTCCTCCTCTCCCTCCTCGTTCTCATCTAAACGCAGACCTCTGAGTTTCATCCTCAATAAAAGTAAAACTCTCGCTCTTTCAAAATCTGGGTTTAATCCTCTCTATCGTTTTGACAGCTCCTGAGCGCTGACCATAATATATATTCAAAATATTATATATTTTTTGTCATACTTTGTCGGCTTTAGTTAGTACTACCAGCGCCCATTCTATGACAGCTCGACACGCGTCTAACGTTTATAAAGACCTTCTATTGGAGCTTCCTTGTCTCCACGTGGAGTGTGATATGCAGCTTCATCAGTTCAGACGTGCGGTGCAGATCGAATTATTATTTTAACGTTGTATAAAGTACCATAAACCATAAACTTTAGGTCCACGAACCCGTGAGCTGTAGTTCAGTGTGGTCACAAAAACAAGAGAGAAACCAAAGGTTTTATCCAAACAGCCACGCAATCCGATATGACATTGTTTTTTGATTAATAGTTAACCGAATTTAAGATTATTTATTATATTTTATTTGACTTTATTAATAAATTTAATTAGGGTTCAGTTAATGTGTGTTTTTAATTATTTATTTTATAAAATTTTATATAAAAAAGTGAAAAAATTGTAAAAAAATTTAAGGCCCATTTGGTATGTGTTTTTAAATAACAGTTTTCAGTTTTTTTGAAAATACATGTGGGTGAAAAAATGTGTGAAAATACGTATAATGTTTGTTAAAAACTAAAAATATGTGTTTAAACTTGCATATCAAACAGGGCCTTAATCATTTTTACACTTTTTTATAAAAATTATTTAAAATAATTTATTAAAATATGCCATAAGGACATACATTAGTAAAACCAATTTAATTATATGTTTAAATTTAATTAATTTTTTATTGACCTAGCTCAAAATTTTTTATGTTGAACTTGATTTATTTGTTCTTTTCTTTTATATATTTAATGTTATAAGGAGAAGAGTACTCTAATAATAGTCATTTAAACCTTTTCAAGTCTCAAACTAAAATCATATTTATTTAAGCATTTTTTTTCTGTCATTTATCTCACTATGTTTGGCTTAATGCTATTTTGTTCATTGTAACATTTTGTTATATTCGTTAGGAAGCTATTATTTTGTTTTCATTTCTCTAATTTGGGATAAGTGCGTTTTGACTTAAGTATCAAAGAAGTTTAGTTCTACATCACATCAATGTCATCCGATTAAGTGATTTCCTTTTTGTAGGTTTTTAAAACTCTCTTTTGTAGTGGTCCACTAAGATACATTGCATTATCACTTTTGATATTAACCATAGATGGTAGTACGACTACCCTATTGATGGAAGGTAGAGCTTCATCATATCTTCTAAGTAACTAACTATCGTGCAAGGGAGTAAAGCAAACAAATCATCAAATCATCTATGATTCTTACCTTAACAATTTTTTTTTAATTATTTTATAAATATTATTTTCTAAAATAACCCTATTTTAAATTTAATTAACTGCGAAATACAATTTTTTTTTTATACTCGTCTTCTAGAGAGACAAGTTCTAACACTAAAACTTTTCTCTCTAAGAAATAATTCCACCCCGCTATGTTGAAATGACTAATGTGACATAGCGTACTGGATTTTGAGTGAATCTCTTTATCTTTAAATAAGAGTTTCCTCTCAAATAATGAAGAGAAATGTTAACAAACATTATAAGGTGCTCTTTAAGGATGAATTATTGTGAGATTCAGTTAGTAAAAAAAATTGGCATGAATTAAAGAAAGTGGCTAAAAATACCGCTGAAATAATAAATAAAACTCAGAAAGTTGACTCTATTAACTCCACACCTTATAAAGCTAGTTGAAAATCTGACATAAAGTAAAAAATTTGACATAAAACAATTCCTTAACATGATACCTTATGGTGTTCATTAATACTACCCAATAATGAATTATCTTTAAAAAAGTCTAGTATACTTAGATATATACATGTATTTTCACAATATATATTAATTGACAAATTATAACTAGTTGTTATTGGTGGACAAAAAAAAATAAATTCAATCGTAAATTCAATTTAGAAACTGATAACAATTTACCGCTTAAGATTTATTATGAAAATTTTGTTGATGTAACATTTCTCCTTCATACGGCAAACTATTTTGCAATAAATTTCACATCATCATTAAATTAGTAAATTATTAAAATAAATTATTTAACAAAAATGGGTTGAATTTTTGTTTGCTTGTGGGATGTTTTGGGATTCAAGATCCTTGGGGAATCTTGAAGGACACATTTTGTAAATTCAGGGTAAACAATGCATTAACTACACATTTGTCTTATACACCCAAAAAAAAAAAAAAAACACAAATTATTTTACAAATTTTTTATAAAATATTGATATGACCATTCTCTTATTGGTTTTTATCTAGATCCACTTTTTCATTAATATCACTTGATGATGCCAAAAAACCATCAGTAAGCTACACGGTCCTTACGTACTCGAAACAACACATGCACAACACAAAAAGAGAAGACCTCGCAGAGAGCACCGGTGTGGTGTAGGCCAAATACCCTCCGAAGGTCAAGTTAGAATTTCTTTCAACTCTAGAGTGCCAGAGCGGGTAAATTATGCGTACCTTGTTTAATGGGGGTATTGGGGCTTTTATAGTAGTAGAGGGTTGACATCTTTTCCTTGATTCAGAAGTCTTTTCCTTATAGGAATCCTTATGACCGTATTTCATGGAATCCTTTCCTTGTAAGAGTCTTTCTAAATGTGGAGCACAAGGTATTTCCTTATATATGCAAACGTGGAGATCAAGCTAAGCTTTGTCAGGGTTGTCAGCTCCACTTAATCTCTTCAGCTTTCTCGTCGTCAGCCACCCGTACCCTTTTTCTAAGATCATCCTCGTCAACTTTCATGGACGTCTGACTTATGGGCTTGGGAAACTCATCCACTGTTAAGTAGTGATATTTTCCTGAAGCCGTCAACTTTAATGATTTTGTCCACTTTATTAAGTAATGGATTTCACCCATCCTTTTATGGACTTTAGTGTGTCCCTTTCGTGGGTTTTTATTGAACTCGTCCGCTTTTTGGACATGACGAACTCGTCCACTTAGGAAATAATAAGCTCGTCTACTTTATGGTCTTGATAATATTTCATCCTTCTGGGGTGAAGTTGTCCACTTTATGGACTTTAATAAACTCATCCACTTTATGGACAATAAACTCGTCCACTCTATGGACTTGATAATATTTCATCCTTCTGGGACAGATTTGTCCACTTTATAGACTTTAATAAACTCGTCCACTTTATGGACTTGATAATATTTCATCCTTCTGGGATGAAGTCGTCCATTTTATGGACTTTAATAAACTTGACCACTTTATGAACTACTAACTTTGTTTACTTAGTAGTAAACTCGTCCCCTTTGTGGAGTCATCCACTTTATGGACTAATAACTTTGTTTACTTAGTTGTAAACTCGTCCATTTTGTGGAGTCGTCCACTTTATGGACTTACTATATTGTAGAAAACACATCAAGTCATATCTGAAAACACCTCTTATTATGATAAACCATACATTCGTAGAAAAGTAGTTCTTGAAAAGAAGGAAATCTGCCCATTGGGCTTAAAAAAGTTACTGTAGCAAAACTTAAAGTAAAAATAGAAAAACTGAGGAGTGTAGCTAAAATTAACTAAGGTATATTAGAAATAAGGGGGTGTTGTTCTCTACACCATCTTCTTTATTGGTAGTATTTCCGCAGGTGCTCGGTGTTCCATGGGTGGTGTAGCTTTTGTTCGTCCATCGTCTCTAGGTGGTACGTGCCCTTTCTCTGCCATGACGTGACTCGGCAGGGTCCTTCCCAATTGGGGCCGAGCTTTCCTTGGGTAAGGTCTCTAGCAGCGCCCATGACCTTTCTCAAAACGAGGTCTCCGATCTAAAAGTCTCTGTGCCAGACCCGGGACTTGTAGTGCTTCGTCATGCGGTCCTGGTACCGTGCTAGCCTTTGTTCTGCTGATGCCCTAACTTCATCAATTAGATCAAGCTGTAGACACATAGCTTCGTCGTTTTCCCTTTCGTCATGGTTATCCATCCTGTAGCTTGTGAGTCCGACCTCGGCTGGAATGACTACTTCGCTTCCATACGTTAGTCGAAATGGTGTTTCTCTTGTGGGTGTCCTCGCCGTGGTCCTATACACCCATAGTATGCTTGGCAACTTTTCAGGCCATATGCCCTTTGCCCCCTCAAGCCGAGTCACGATAATTTTGAGCAAGGATCGGTTCGTGACTTCAACCTGTCCATTTGCTTGAGGGTGGGCGGGGGAGGAGTAGTGATTTCTGATCCCTAACTACGAGCGAAAATCCCGGAAGGAGTCGTTGTCGAATTGTTTCCCATTGTCCGAGACTAAGACTCTAGGGATCCCAAACCTGCATACGATGGACCTCCATACGAAGCTTCTCACGTTCTTCTCTGTAGTGGTGGCTAAGGCTTCAGCTTCTACCTATTTTGCGAAGTAGTCTATGCCCACTATCAGGAACTTCAGCTGTCGCACCGCTATTGGGAACGGCCCCATGATGTCTAACCCCCACTGAGTGAATGGCCAAGGGGCTGTCATAAAGGTCAACTCTTCAGACGGTTGTCGGATGATGTTGCTGAATCTTTGGCATTTGTCGCAAGCTTTGACATAAGTCTAAGCGTCTTTTTGTATGGTGGGCCAATAGTACCCTGCTCGAATCAACTTGTGTGCCAACGATCGTGACCCTAAGTGGTTTCCGCAGATCCTTTCGTGGATTTCTCTCATGACGTAGTCATCTTCTTCGGGACCCAAACACCTTAGGTATGGGCGGGAGAAGCCCCTCTTATATAAGACGTCCTTTATCAAGATGAACCGCGCTACTTGGACCTTCAGCTTTCTTGCGACCTCCCTTCCGTCTGGTAAGACGCCATTTTTCAAATAAGAGATTAACAGCGTGGTCCTATTACTTTCGGAACCTATTTCCTGCACATTCACGGTATCTATCAGTGGAGAAAGCTGAACAATAGAGAGTACGCTGAACAATAGAGAGTACGCTATCAAGGGTAGTCATCTGTTCGGCTGAAGCGGCTTTGGCTAGGCGATCAGCTTGCTCATTCGCTCCTCTGGGGATCTGGATAATTTTGGCCTTCAACTCGTCTACCCTTCTTTTTACTTGATCCAGATACCTCTTCATTCTTTCGCCTCTGCATTCATAATCCCCGTTTACTTGGTTAGTGACGACCTGAGAGTCGCATTAAAGAACCACTCTTGCAACTCCTGCTGCTTTGGCGAGATCAAGTCCTGCTACTAAAACTTCGTACTCTGCTTCATTGTTGGTGGTAGGGAAGTCAAGGCAAACCATGCATTCGATCTGATCCCCTTCAGGAGAGAGAAGTACGACATCTACACCCCCGGCCCACCTGTTGGATGACCCATCTGTATATATACTCCACTGTGGACATTCATCTGCCCCCTTGTCTTCCCCATTGGTGAACTCTGCTATGAAGTCAGCGACGACCTACCCTTTGATGGTGGTGCATGGGCAGTACTGAATGTCAAACTCGCTCAACTCTATCGCCCATAATGCCAGTCGTCCAGCGGCTTCGGGGTTGCTCATTGCCCGCCGTAAGGGTTTATCAGTTAGGATGATTACCGTGTGGGTTTGGAAGTACGGCTTGAGTTTGCGGGCTGCCGTAACTAAAGCAAAGGCGAGCTTTTCCATGGGTGGATACCTTTCCTCTGCACCACGAAATGCCCAGCTGGCGTAGTATACGGGATTTTGAACATGGTCTTCTTCCCTGATTAAGGCTGCACTGACGGCTGTCGGGGAGACGGCCAAATACAGGAAGAGCTCTTCCCCCAATTGCGAAGGACTTAGCAGCGGTGGGGAAGAAAGGTAGGCCTTTAACTCTTCGAGTGCTTACTGACACTCGGCAGTCCATTCAAAGGATTTCTTCAGCGTACAGAAGAAGGGTAAACATTTATCCGTCGCTCTTGATACGAACCTGTTCAAGGAGGCTACTTTGCCGTTTAGACTTTACACTTCTTTTACGTTCTTCGGGGGGGCCATCTCCACTATGGCTCTGATCTTGTCTGGGTTGGCCTCGATGCCTCTTTGAGACACTATAAAGCCTAAGAATTTTCCCGTTATTACTCCAAATGCACACTTACTCGGATTAAGCTTCATGTTGTAGGAGCGAATGGTGCCGAATGTTTCCTCGAGATCCTTCAAATGGTCTTCTTCTCTTCGGCTTTTTACCAAGATGTCGTTAACGTAGACCTGAACATTCCTCCCGATTTGGTTTGCAAACATCTTGTTCATGAGCCTTTGATACGTCGCGCCCGCATTCTTAAGGCCGAACGGCATTACTTTGTAACAAAAAAGACCTTGGCTGGTGACAAATGAAGTCTTCTCCTGATCTGCTTCATCCATCCAGATCTGATTGTACCCCAAGAAGGCGTCCATGAAGCTCAGTAGCTGATGTTGAGCTGTAGAGTCTACCAGTACGTCGACCCAAGGAAGAGGGTAACTATCCTTGGGGCATGCTTTGTTTAGATCTGTAAAGTCTACGCACATCCTCCATTTTCCATTGGCTTTCATAACCATCACCACATTTGCTACTTGCCGACTTCTTCTGCTATTGCCCTGTCTCGTTCTGGGGTGAATACTCGTTTCTTCTGTCGGACTGGTGGAAAAGAAGGTGACACATTCAATTTGTGTACCATGACTGACGGGTCAATTCTTGGCATATCTTCATGACTCCAAGCAAACACATCCTGATTCTCCTTGAGGAAGGCTACGAGCGCTTGGCAAACCGTTGGGCTAGCGAGAGTGCCGACCTTCGTGGTTCTGTCCGATCTGGAGCTATCAAGAGGTATCTCCTAGAGCCTCTCTATGGGATCCGCCCCCGTCCACTGTTCCTCTATTCTCATGGTTTGTAGATGGTCGTCCATCTCCAGCATCGCAATGTAGCAATCACGTGTAGCTACTTGATCTCCTCGCAATTCCCCTACTCCGTACTCCGTGGGGAATTTAATCATCAGGTGGTAGGTTTAAGTTATAGCCTTCCACGAGTTAAGGGTTAGTCACCCTATGATGGCATTGTAGGCGGAGGAGCAATCGACAACAAGGAATGTAATATCCCTAGTGATCTACTGAGGATAATCCCCAATTATTACAGGCAATGTAACCGCGCCCAGGGGGTATACCTTTGTTCCTCCAAACCCAACGAGTGGAGCGTTGGTCGGAACTAGACGTTCTCTATCGATCCACATCTGTTGGAATGCAGGGTAGTAGAAAATGTCTGCGGAACTACCGTTGTCGACCAAGATCCGGTATGTTTTATAGCCTCCTACTCGGATGCTAACGATGAGCGCGTCGTCATGTGGGTGGTGAAGACGTCGAGCATCTTCTTCCGAGAAACCAATAATTGGGTTATCGACCCGTGGCATCTTCGGGACGATACCTGTGATCTGAACATTTTGAACCATTCTGAGGTAAGTCTTTCGAGCCCTCTTCGATGCGCCGGTAGTCGTCGTGCCTCCCACGATCATCCTTATTTCTCCTAGGGGTGGTCTGGGACACTCGTTGTCCCGTCGGGGGGCTTGCTCTTGAGGAGGCGGATCTATTCTTTCCCTGCTGACGAACTTTTGTAACTTCCCTTGCCTAATAAGAGTTTTGATCTGCTACTTCAAGTCATAGCAGTTGGTCGTGTCATGACTGTGATCACGGTGGAAGCAGCAGTATCTGTCTCTAGGCCGTTTGTTGGGATCCCCCTTCAGCTTTCTGGGGAAGGTTAAGGCTCCTTCGTCCTTGATTTGCATTAGGACTTGGTCGATTGGGGCGGTCAGCGGGGTGAAGCTTGTGAACCTCCCCGCCGAGGCTTTAGATCGCCTGTCGTCTTTTCGCTCTCCGGTCCTTGCCATTTTTCGCCCCTTGTCCTGTCGCGGGTCCTCTTGCCTCTCTCTCTTCCTAAGCTTTTCCTCTCAAGCGAATAGTGCATCCTTGGCATTCATGTACTTGGTGGCCCTGTAAAGTACATCCGACATGGTTTTTGGGTCGTTTTTGTATAAAGAGAACAAAAACTTACCCTTCTGCAACCCATTTGTGAAGGTTGCTACAAGTATTTTGACGTCAGCTTCATCAATCGAGAGCGTTTCCTTGTGAAAACAGGTGATGTAGGATTTCAGCATCTCATCCTCTCGCTGCTTAATGTTCATCAAGCATGCAGTAGACTTCTTATACCTGTGTCCCCCGATGAAGTGCGATGCGAATTAGGTGCTTAACTCCTTGAAGGAACTAATGGAGTTGGGTGTCAGCCTGCTGAACCAAATTCTTGCAAGGCCCTTCAGCGTGGTAGGGAAGGCTCTGCACATGATCTCGTCTGGTACCCCCTAAAGGTGCATAAGGGTCTTGAAAGACTTCAAATGATCCAGCGGGTCTTTGTTTCCGTCATAGTTTTCCACTAGTGACATGCGAAACTTTGGTGGAAGGGGGAAAGAGTTGACAGACATGGTGAATGGTGAATCAGTTCGGTGGACCATATCGTCGAAATCACTAGACACCTTTCCCTTGAGTGCGTTCATCATAAAGTCCATCCATTCTCTCATCATCTGTATCTCCTCGACGATGTGGGGCGGGGCCGTATCAGTAACGGATGGACGGCTCATGTCTTGTCTATCTAGTCTACTCGGGGCATTACTACCCTCCAGCCCCTCCTGGTTTCTTCGGTCAGCACTGGTACCTTCTTGATCTTCTTCTTGGGTTCCCATCATTGTGTTCGTATGTCGCAACTGTTCCTCTAGGGTTTGGTTTTGTCTGGTGAGGCGTTCCACTGCTGCTGTGAGGGTTTAGACCTGTCTCTCCGGGCAGTAGGTCGTGGCTCGTCTCCCTGAACATTGTTGGTGGTTACCATTGAGTGAGTAAGTACCATACAACTCTTTGTCCGGGAAGCGTTTGTATGGCTTACAAGTCGCAGTCTTTCCCACAGACGGCGCAAACTGATGATGCCGAAAAACCACCAATAAGCTACACGGTCCTTACGTACTCAAAACAACACCTGCATAACACAAAAAAGAAGACCTCGCAGAGAGCACCGGTGTGGTGCCGGCCAAATACCCTCCAAAAGTCAAGTTAGAATTTCTCACAACTCTAGAATGCCAGAGCGGGTAAATTATGCGTACCTTGTTTAATGGGGGTATTGGCTTGATTTAGAAGTCTCTTCCTTATAGGAATCCTCATGACCGTATTTCATGGAATCCTTTCCTTGTAGGAGTCTTTCAAACGTGGAGCATAAGGTATTTCCTTATATATGCAAACGTGGAGATCAAGCTAAGCTTTGTCAAGGTCGTCAGCTCCACTTGATCTCTTCAGCTTTCTCGTCGTCAGCCACCCGTACCCTTTTTCTAAGATCATCCCGTCAACTCTGAGGCGCGCTACGTGACTTCCTTAACGTCGTTGCCCTCAATGAATCCCGACGGGTTTAATGGGGGTGTCACTTTATACCTTTTCTGGGGCGAATGCTATTACTACAATTTTTTCCATTATCATCACTTTTTCATTTATCAATAATCACTCATCACATAAGTAAATTATAAAATAATTTGTATCTTCAGTATTATTAAAAAAGAAAAAGTGAAGAGCTAAAAACTTTTGTTGTAGATAAACGCAGAGACATGCTGGGTTCTTGGACACAGACGGTTCGCTAAGTCAGCTTAGGATAGATCCAATCACATTATATGGATAAGCCTATGTATGTTTGATTCGTTAACCCACTCTATACTAACCATGGTAAACCCAATTCCCACCTCTCTATAAAATATCAACTCATCCAAACCATCAAAGGTTCCAAACTTCCAAAAGGACAACAAATTTTGATAATAGGTCATTGCATATTTGGTATTATACATCGAATCATTCCGGATAATGTTTTGATTCACGGTTTTCACAGTTTAACCAGTGGTTTGGTACAATTTTTATAACTATGAATTTAAGTTGAGTTTTTTTTTAATATTTTAAATGTTAATTAAATATATTTATTTAAAACGATTCTTTTTTATTTTCTGAGATGCAAAATTACTAATTAAGTTTCTAAATATTAGTAATAATCTTTCTTCTCAATTGATAATTACTAATCTACTTAATTTTCTAATTACATAGGGCAGCTCGATAGTGAAGCCTCGTTTGCCACATTAATGAATTGTATGGCAGTGATATGATGAGTGCTATAAACTTGAGCCGGTTGTATCTATTCCTAGGATCTTCTTGAGGCAAAAGTTGTTTCATTTGATTGGGCTATGCCTATATGCCTCATGAAACTCATTCATTAAAAAATGACAAAGTTTAGACATTTTAAAATCAAAGGTAAATTTACAATACCATCATTTTATCCAAAATAATATAATTTTTTAATACTATAATTTTAAATGATAGGAGACTAAATCCCTTTATTTGTTAAATTCTATGAAAATAACATATACGGTAAGCATAGGACAAAGGTTTTTTTTTTTTTTTTTTTTAAATATTTATAAAATAAGAGGGACTAGAGATTTGATTCTCTTCGTAAAAGAGAGCAAGTAATGCCACCGGGTTACTAGACTTTTTTTATTTTTTTGAAAAACTAGTTACTAGAATCTCAACTATGATAAATAATAATAAAAATTGAGAAAAATGACTGTTGAGGGGGGAATTGATGCCTCTAAATAAAATATCGGGAAGCCAAGCGAAACTCAACTATGGGCTCTTGAGATGGTGCCCAAAGGCTTTCGGTGTGGTGATAAGCCTATCCAAGTAAGAAATAAAGGCTGCACTTGACAAAATAACAACAAAAGCCCAATAAAAATACTTCACAATACTTAATTAATGCGTTAGTGGTCCTATTCTGATAGTGCAAGAAAAATAAATTCTCCAGCGGTAGGGGTGAAATTACGCAATCCAGAAAAATTAATTATCCAGCAGTAGGGGTGAAATTACACTTAGAGTCTAGCAGTCAATGATTAAATAAATTTAGGAAAGTGTTCACTCCTGGGGATCCTTGTGTGTCTCGTTCAGGAGAATTTATTGTATTTTCAGCCATCATTACATCAATATGAGGGAAGAATTCCATTGTTACAAATATATTATATCCTTCAATAGTAAAACAAAAGGTAAAAATTAAAGGTTCCATGGGAAGAAGAAAAGGGTTAATTGGCATGGTGTGAAGGGAGAGAGAGATCACAGCTCAGTGCAGCAAGTATTAAACTAAGATGTTGGGGAATATATGTGTCGAGGGTGAAAAAGTTTTCCTTCCAACAAATAAGATTTATATTGGGTTGGAGGTCTAAACCGAAACTCGACGATGGGCTTGATGCATGGCCCAAAGGCTATCAGTGAAGATCCAAAGAATTCACTGTATTTTATGCCTTGGGCTTAAGTTAAGGCTGACAAGAATGTCCCATAAACAATCCCTACAACAGACACATCAGCATGGTGAAAAAGAATACTGTAAGAAATAGCCCAGCAATAAAGTATTTCTGCAGAAAATAGCCTAGCAGTAAAATATTTCTGCAGAAAGCAGCCCAGTGGTAAAATAAGATAGTAAATGAATAGTAACCATTAATAGTAAATGAATAAGTAAATATCATGGGTTCCATTATGACAAACATTGAGAAATACTTAGTGTGAGATGAAGGGAGAGAAAGAGATCCCAGCTAGCGCAGCAAGATCATTATGGTGCCATGACATGCTCATGAATATAGTGAGTAATGAGGGATATTTCAGGTAGTATGAGTAGTGAGAGAGAACGTGTACAGTAAAACTGCTGGGGCTTTCTGCTAGGGGTAAGTAAGTGTTTATAAGTACAGCTATGAGGAATGTTTGTGAGCTAGGAGCTGCGGGACTTAGTTTCTAAGCTTGAAACTAAGAACTTAGTTACTTTTTTCAGAGCTTAGAGAAGGCTTTTTACAGAAAGGTTAAGGAAAAGTCTTGGTATGTAGCTTAGTATGTTCCCCTGAAGCATTAAAGGAGGATTCCATTTATAGTTGGGTTTTAGGGGGTAATTAGCAAATAACCTTTGCTAAATCTTCCTCAATCTTCAGAAAATCCTTAGAAAATCGTTCCTAGGATTTTAGCTAAGAGAGGTAAGCTCAACTTTTAGAAGGTTCTTGCTGTTTTGGGTAATAACAGTTGGGATTCTGACTTAGTATTGAATGCTGATGGGCCTTGGTTGATGGGATTAGAGCATTCATTAGGCTAATGATCTTGGTTATGCTGCTACTAGAATTAGAGCTTCCTAGGGCAGATTGTGTCACCCCAAACCAGGTGTCAATCTTGGAGCCCTTGTTGGAAACTCTGCTGGGATTCCTTTGGTGCCCTCCAAACCACATTTTCCTAAGTTTCCTTATTTGGGGTTCATGTGCTTGGTCCATGAACCAAAGAATACACATTTTTAGTATGAAAATGAGTTGATTTCATGTTGTTTTAGGAGATTTAATGGCCTAGTCATGGCTGCTCTTGGTTTTTTGACCGGTTGGGTTGGAGAAGAAAGAAGGGACAACTGGCTGAAACTTCCCAGTTTTCTGTCACATCCTTCTCAGCTTTATGTCACATGAGAAATGATGGGATTTCAGCTTGTGAAGAAAGGGTTCAACCCCTGAGGGACACGTGTCCTCTTCTGATTTGATTGGACAAGTTGGGACTTGATGGGAAAGGACTCCAGCTGTTCAGTTGTTGCTGAAATTTGGCTGGTCAGCTCACGTGACCTCCAACTGCTGGGATTTGTGTGTGGGCTAGGCCGGCTCAGCTGGGCTTTGTAGTTGAGCTCCTTTGGGCTTGGTTATCACTACAAAATGAAGAGTTTCACCATGGGTGATATTCATGGGCCTTTGTAGTTAGTTGATTATGGAAAGATAAGCATAGTTTCCATAAATTTTGTGAAAGAGATATTTTTTGAGAGATGAGTAATTTATATTTCCCATGAGTTAGGAACTTAGTATATGTAAAATAAGTGTTGAAATAATACTTGATTTTGTAAATATATGCCAAAATAGCATTTGGGCTTTTATGGAATAGTTGCCAAAATAATATTTGGGCTTTATAAAATAAGTGTCAAATTAATATTTGGGCTTTGTAAAATAGGTGCCAATAATGTTTGGGCTTTATAAAATAAGTGCCAAATTAACATTTGGGCTTTATGAAAATAGGTGTCAAATTGGCATTTGGGCTTTGTAGAATTTTGTAAAAATATTGTCGTATCGTAACGGACTTTAGAGACGCCGCATCGTAGCGGGTTTTAGAGACGCCGCATCGTAGCGGGCTTTGTAAGAAGGTTTTGTTGGCCCTTTGGGCTTTGCCCACAAGTTGAATGATTTTGGGTTTTTTTGTGGAGATAGCATAATTTCGTGGCCCAATTTTGGTAGCAACATGGTGAGTATTTTTTGTGGGAAACCCAAGTTGGATAATATGTGGGATATAATGGTTAATATTTGTGAGAGGGCCCAAGGTAATTTATGGGCTTGTGTATGGGAAATATTTGTGAGAGCCCAATAATATGGAGAATATTTGAGTAATATGTGGGAGATATTTTTCTGGGCTCAAAATAATTTATGGTCTTGTGTGGGTATTTTTGTGAGTGGGCTAATGAAATTAAGACCCGAAAATTTGTACCTCAACAATATGTACATAAGGCATGAATGGGGTAATGTGGGCTGTTTTGAGTGAGGGGGATGGAATTAATGCTGAGGTTAAGGCTTTAGTGAGAAGTGGACTATTTGTGACTAATTCGGGAGCATTTATAAGCTGTGGATATGCAAAAGAGGAAAGGAATGTCTGAGGCTAGGTGAGTATGGGCTAAGAGGAATGAGTTGTGAGCTTGAGGAGAGCTTAACCACAAGCAAAATAGCAAACAAATCAGAAGTTTCAGAGGGAGTAGCTGTGTGTTTGTGGGCTGGGGTGCTTATGTTTTTATAGTGGAGTTTAGGGAAGCATTAATTAAAAAGAATCCAAAAAATGTAGACTGATCAGGGGCAGTGAATCAGGCTTAAACATCCTAGGATTTGGCCAAAAGTAGGAGATTTGCTTTTGGAGCTGCCTTGCTTCTTTGGGTAATATGACACATGGTGGGTTTTTGAGGTGTTTTGCATTAAATATCAAGATTTCTGGAGCTAAGTTTAACCAATAGGATTAAGGTAAGTATCAAAAACGAATCCTAGTGCTGCAATTGAGATTTTGACCCCAAAAAGTAGGATTCAACACCCCAAGCCAGGTGTCAAAGTTTAAGTCCACTTTAGGGGGTTCTGCTGAAGATCCCCTTATGCCCTCCAAACCACATGTTCCCAATTTTTTCCCTTTAGGATTCATGGGCTTGGCACATGAACCATGTCTTGAACGTTTTTGACATTTATAGCATCAATTTGTTGAGATTTGGATAACTTAGTTTCAGCCCTCCTTCCGCTGGAGATATAGTTTTGAGGAAAATGATGGAGTTCCATCACCCATTAGACTTCAACTGATATCACAATCTTTGGGCACTGTTCACGTCAGGTAGAGGGTGACAAAAAGCTGATGGGATAGCCCCTAGTTCATCCCCAAAGACTTGGTTCTCTTGTAGAGGCCTCCAACTATACCTTGGTTAAGGATGAACAAGGGCTAGTTGCCCGTTTTCAATACTCTGCCTCTTGTTAGGGTTCTTTAGATTGGGCTTGCCCATGTGGCTAGTCCCTTTGGGCTGGGTTGTGTTCATCTTACAAAATGGACATTAACAACACATGTTGCCATGGGTTTTCATCCGTCATGGACTTTTATTATTAGTAAATATTTTGGGTTTTCATAGACACTTGTAATGGGTCTTTGGGCAATGAGTTGTAATATTTGAAATAATAGGATAAGTTTCAAAATGCCTTTGTAAATAACATTTACTATTTTTGAAAGTGATGAATTCCACATCATAAGTAATGTTCATGATTTCTAATAATCACATCATAATTTAAACGGTGAGTTTATGTGATTGAATAGTTACCTTGAGCTCCGAAGATGCGATGTAAATGATGACCATATGTTCATAGGTTTATAATATGAGATGAATATCATAATTTTCAAGATAACTTTCCGTTGAACTTTTATAAAATGATTGCTATGGTTTTTGCCATAGTAATGATTAAGAAACATTGTTCATCTTTTAAATGAAATAGACATGAAATTTTTTGCCAAGCGTTAATATTCTCGGGCTTTTAATAAAATAATGCCAATGTAAATTGAGTTTTTGATATTGCCAGTGAGAACTGGGCTTTTGATATTGCCAATGAAAATTGGGCTTTTGATATTGTCAATGGAAATTAGGCTTTTTGATGTTGCTAGCGAGAACTGGGCTTTTGATGTTGCCAATGGAAATTGGGCTTTTTAATGTTGCCAGCGAGAACTAGGTTTTTGATGTTGTCAATGAAAATTGGGCTTTTGATGTTACCAATGGAAATTGAGTTTTTTGATAAATAATTGGACAAAGTTTAGCTACAAAATTGGTTGTAGCTTAAGGCTACAAACTCACTCAATAAAATAAATACTACAATATATTTTGAAAATCTAACCGTTGAATTACATGTTCTTTACGCCCTTAATACACATGTTAAATTTTGTGTCAATCGGATATCATTTACTATATGATCTATAAGCTTATATTTTGTGCATAATTTTAAATTACAAAAACTTGCAATTTAAAAAATTTATTGATGACATAGCTATTGATATTTAATTTTCTTGAAATTTTGCAAGCATGGAAGATATAAGAAAAAGATGTAATCCAATGGTGGATTTGTCAAAATTCACATCCAATAAAAAGATATTAAGTAAGTTTGTAACTTAAGGTTACAACTAATTTTGTAACTAAATTTTGTCCTAAATAATTTGCCATGGGTTTAAATCATGGACTTTGATTATGGGGTTGAATCCTATTGATAAGATAGTATTGCCATGAATTTGAATCATGTGCTTTGATTATGGGATTGAATCCTATTGATAAAATAGTATTGCCATGAATTTGAATCATGGACTTTTTCCAAATATTGCTAAGCATAAAATTTCTTGGGCTTTAGAAAGAATGAGATTTTAACTTGCTCAGTAAATAATTTAGGTTTTATAAAAAATATTGGGTCTTATAGTGTTTTACATTTGTAGCCCAGTTTTGTGATGGAAAGAAAAAATGGTTGTAGGTTAGCATAGTAATAGTAAAAAATGTTTAGGTATGTCCAATTATTTGTTTGTGACATTTGAAAAATAAATAGGTGTTATTTAGATAACATTAGGTGTATATAAAAAAATGTACCCTAACAATGACAAATAATTTTTATTCCTTATGATACAACCAATATAATGTGCTTGCATATAATTCTATAATGTATATTTGAGAATGTTTGGTTAAAAAATGTGTTCCATTTGGTAGACTTTTGAAGTAAGCTATAACAGCATAATTAATTCAAGTCAAACGACGATTTTAATCGAGCTTTTCGTATTATAGAGGAGTTAAGTCAAATGGATATTATGTGCACTAGTTTGTAGGCTTTAACTGACCTTAAATTTTTTTTTTAAACAACTGTTCTTGTCACCAATATTTCTCAAATTCTTTTAAAATTAATTGCTAGTTATATATTTCATTACAATCAACCCAATAATTTTTTTTAAAACCACCATTTTTTTTCTATTGGTTTTGGCACCTTTTTTTTTCTATGGACTTACGCAATTACTCTTTTACAAGTTAAATGTAGAGTCAATTCATTTGTGCTATCTACGTTTTAATTAGATCAATCAATAAAGTATTTGTAAAAAAAGTCTTATCAATCAACTATAGCTAGTTAATTGATTATCAAAAAAAGAGAGTAAAAGAAATATATCTATTCAGCACCCAAAAAAAATTAAAATAAAAAACACATCTCATATAAATAAATAAATAAATAAAGCCTTGCCTTTTGAAAAAAAGGTTTCTAGCTATTTCACTCATTCTAGAATGTGCAAATGCCTTAAGCTAAGCAGTGCGAGCAGCATGTGGGTGGCGCTCATTCTGAAAGTTCCTGAGCGCTGAATATAATATAGTTTCAAAAATATTTTATATTTTTTGTCATACTTTGTCGCCTTTAGTCAGTACTACCACCGCCCATTCTATGACAGCTCGACACGCGTCCAACGTTCATAAAGACTTTCTATTGGAGCTTGCTTGTCTCCACGTGGAGTGTGATATGCAGCTTCATCAGTTCAGACGTGCGGTGCGGATCGAATAATTATTTTAACGTACCCGTGAGCTGTAGTTCAGTGTGCTCACAAAAACAGGAGAGAGGAGCCAAAGGTTTTTATCCAAACAGCCACGCAATCCGATAAGACATTGTTTTTTGATTAACAATTAACCGTCACATCGCGATGGGACCCTCTGTCTCCGGATTCCGTGGTAACTGCTGGTAAAAGTGGTCGAACTACTACTGTGTGAGGCTGGAAGTAAACCGCTCAACCGACTCAAGTTTGAGTATTAAAAATTTAATATTTTTTTATTTTATTTGACTTTGTTAATAAATTTAATTAGAATTCAGTTAGTTAATGTGTACTCTTAATTATTTATTTTATAAAAAATTATAAAAAACTGAAAAAATTGTCAAAAAAATTATTCACTTTTTTACTTTTTCATAAAAAATTTCCTAATATGATTTATTAATACATGTAAACCAATTTTATTATATGTTTAAATTTTATTAATTTTTTATTGACCAAACTCAAATTGTTTAGGTACTACTTTATTTATTTATTTGTTCTTTTCTTTTATATATTTAACGTTATAAGGAGAAGACACTAATGGTGTCATTTAAACCTTCTCAAGTTTCAAACTAAAATCATTTTTATTTAAGCATTTTGTCTGTCGTTTATCTCACTATGCTCGGCTTAATGTTGTTTTGTTATATTCGTTAGGAAGCAATTTTTTTTTTTTTTTTTTTCATTTCTCTAATTAGGGATAAGTGCGTTTTGACTTAAGTATCAAAGAAGTTTAGTTCAACATCATATTGGTGCCATCCGATTAAGTGATTTCCTTTTTGTAGGTTTTTAAAACTCTCTTTTGTACGAGTGGTCCACTAAGATACATTGCATCAGGGGCGTAGCTAGAAATTTTTGGTTGGGAGGCCGAGGTAATGTTATCATATTGATTTGCAATTCAAGAAAACTACAAAGTATGACACATATACAGATATGCATGTCTTCCTGCATTAGTTTTAGAAAAAAAACATTAAATCTAACCAAAACTAGACTACATTTACAAGAAATAATATTTATAGAAATTAAATATAACAAAGTCACTATAAGTAACTATAAAATAAATAGCAGTTAAATTCAACCAAATTAGACTACTATGGTAAAAAATAAATTCAAAATCAATTTCATTCCTATTGATAGTCTAATACTATACCCTCACAGTCTCTCTACTCTCTAATGATAATTCCCACACCAGTACAACATAGGTCTTTGAATAGCTATGGGATATGGCCTCACTCTAGAAAAAAAAAAATGTGAGATATGGTTGACATGTCTTATAGAATGAAAGAAAGTAGGAATTTGGAGTGTGGCATTTTTATGGCGACGTATTGGAGGAGGGGCCAAGTTTTTCTCATGGGGGGGCTGGTGAGAAAGTGTGAGACCTATTTCTTCCTACTATTATAGAGTTTTTAAAAAATTTGGGAGGGGGGGGGGGGGGGGGGGCATGGCCCCCCTATAACATGCCTCCGCCCTTGCATCCCCCCCCCCCCCCAAAAAAAAAAAGCATAACATGCCTCTGCCCCTGCATTGCATTATCACTTTTAATATTAACCATAGATGGTAGTACCACTACCCTATTAGTTAATTGATGGAAGGTGGAGCTCCATCATATCTTATAAGTAACTATCGTGCAAGGGAGTAAAGCAAACAAATCATCAAATTATCTATGATTCTTGCCTTCACAATTCTGTCAAAATTTTTATTTTATAAATTATTTGCTAAAATAACCCTATTTTAAACTTAATTAACTAGTGAAATAAATTTTTTTTTATACTTCTCTTTTGGAGAGACGAGTTCAAACACTAAAACTTGTCTCTCTAAGAGATAATTCCACCCCCACTATGTTGAAATGACTAATGTGACATGGCGTTGTGGATTTTGAGTGAATCTATTTTTCGTTAGATAAGAGTTTCCTCTCAAACAATAAAGGAAAATATTAACAAACACTATAAGGTGCTCTTGAAGAACGAGTTATTGTGAGATTCAGTTAATAAAAAAAGAAATGGCATGAATCAAAGAAAGTGGCTGAAAATACCGCTGAAGTAATAGATAAAACTCAGAAAATTAACTTCATTAACTCTACACCTTATAAAACTAGTTAAAAATCTGACATAAAGCAATTCTTTAACATGACACCTTATGGTGTCTGTTAACACTACCCAATAATGAATTATCTTTCAAAAAGACTGGTATACTTGGACACATATATAGTTAGTATGTTGATTTAGCATAACATATGCTAAACTAATCTTTTTGGATATATAAATTCATGAAGAGACATATTATGTCGTAAATATTTTCACAACAAATATTAAGTAACAAATTGTTACTAGTTATTATTGGTAGACAAAAAAATAATTTCTACAGTAAGTTTTATTTAGAACCAATAATAATTTATTATTTAAGATTTATTGTAAAAATATTGTTGACGTAATATTTCTGGCAAACTATTTTGCAATAAACATCACATTGTCGTTAAATTAGTAAATTTTTAAAATAAATTATTTAACAAAAATGGGTCCTATTTTTGTTTGCTCGTGGGATGTTTTGGGATTCAAGATCCTTGGGGGACACATTTTGTAAATTCGGGGTAAACAATGCATTAACTACACATTTATCTTATACACCAAACAAGAAAAAATGAACAACAAAAACTTTTGTCGTAGATTTTTTTTTTGAGAATAACTTTTGTCGTAGATAAACGCGGAGAGATGCTGGATTCTTGGACACCTACGTTTCGCTGAGTCAGTTTAGGATAGATCGAATCACGTTATATGGATAAGCGTATCTATGTTTGATTTGTTAACCCACCCGATACTAACCATGGTAAACCCAATTCCCACCTTTCTATAAAATCCCAACTCGTCCACTCCCAAACCATCAAAGGTTCCAAACTTCCAAAACCACAGCAAAGTCTTTACAAAACTGAAAAAGAATTCATCATGATTTCAATTTCCACATCAACTTCATTCTCCAGAGCCCATTTCGTTTCCCCAAAGGTTTCCTCAAACTCCATCAAGAGCCGTTCATCACTTCGTATCTCAGCCGCCTGCACATCAACGGCGGAGAGGCCGACTACTGGGTCCCACACTGCTACAACATCGTCACTCTACGAGGTCCTTGGGATTCAAGCTGGTGCCACGTGTCAGGAGATTAAGGCTGCGTACAGAAGATTAGCTAGGGTTGTGCACCCAGATGTTGCAACTAACGGTCAAAGGGGTCAGACCTCAGCTGGGGATCAGTTCATGAAGGTTCATGAAGCCTATGCCACGCTGTCGGACCCTGAGAAACGCGCCGACTACGATCGCGTGCTTTACAGTCGCCGGCCTACTGTGAGTTTTTCTTCGCTGGGAATGTCCACGTGTACGGACACGATGGCTTCGCGATTTGCTGGGTATACACGCCGGAAATGGGAGACAGATCAATGCTGGTAGCCTAAAAAAGCATGAAGATTTTTTAGTACTTAGGACAAAAATTACAAATCAGACTTTGTTTTTTAGTTAGATGGATTAATGTAATTCCTGGTTTCAACTTTCAAGGGTATCTTCTTGTCTTGGGACTCAGGCTTTGTGTATTAGTAAACTGTGCACATATAATATGTGTGTATTAACCTTGTAATCTGTAATCAGGCGACTTTTTTACAGCCTGAATTTATGGAGATTTTACATTTTCCACTTTCCGCGAATTCCCTTTACTCTTTATGGTAAATCAAATCCTTACTTTTTAATTTTTGTTTTTAAATCAATTACTTATTAGTATATAAATTATGTTCCAATTAACATATTCCTTAATTATATGTTAGTCATTTATTTTAGAAAATTTTATATAAAAAATTTAAAAAGTGACAAAAAAATTAGTTATTTTTTATTTTTTTCATAAAAAGTGACATTAGTTAGTAAAACCTATAGATTATAGAGAAATGAGTGTGAGTTTATAAAGATTGTCCATTACCATTTTAGGATCCACAGTATTTCTTTTAACACTGTATAAACTATAATCTATGAAGTATAAACCACAAACTCGGATCCACAAACCAGTGAGCCGTAGTCAGTGTGCTCACAAAAACAGGGGACGGGAGACAAGGTTTTATCCAAACAGCCACGTAATCCGATAAGACATTGTCTTTTTGACCAAGAGCTAACTGTCACGTCGCATTGGGGCCCTCTGTCTCCGATTTCCGTGGTAAAACCGTAGGATCAGCAAAGCTCCAATTCAAAGTGGTCGAACTACTGTGTGTAAGGCTGCAAGCAAACCGACTTGAGTTTGAATATTAAAAGCTTAAAGATTATTTAATTTAATTTATTTTAAATATGAGCTAAGTTTAATAAATTAAATTATATGTTTAAATTAAATTTTTTTTTTTTTACAAGCTCAAAATTGATTATGTACTACTTGATTCATTTGTTCTCTTCTTTTATATATTTAACATGATAAGGACATAGACTCAGATGGCTGTCATCTAAGGGCTATTTGGATTTTCAAGTTTTTATTACTTATCATTCTATTTTTATTACTCATAACTCAAAACCGGTGCGTCCCATGGAGAAGAAGTCTGTTTGGCTGTGTTTCCAAGTTTTGTTTTCATTACTCAATTCTCTGATTTTTTAGTGATGAGTTATGGAAACTGAAAACAAGTTTTAAGTTTCAAGTTATGGAAATAGAATTATAGTGGCATTTTGGTAATTTCACTCAACTAATGAGCCCTACAGTCAGTGTATAGTCATTTCAATGCCAGCCTTTGCTCCCCCAATGGCTCTCTTCATACCAGACCAAACCCCTTTCCCTTCCATTAATTTCTTTCTCTTTTCTTCCTAAGTCTGCCTCTCCATACCCACTGGTAGCTGCTCTCTCTCATCCTAGTCAGCCACTCCATCCTATACTATCACACAACCCACATTCAAAGATTATAATTTGTCAAACACAACTCAGATCACCAGTGCAAATCCACTCGTGTGGTAGAACTTAATACATAATACAAAATGGGTAGTCTCAAATTAATGTCAAGGATTCGAAAAGGCCTCAAAACACCCAATACTTTGACCAAAATTTGAAACCCACCGGATTGGAAAATCAATGAATCAAAGAGGAAATTACAAGCACCAAACCCATACAAAGGAAACCCATCACTGATATACCCACAAAATTCCAAACTCAAACCAGAGAGATGTATAGAGCCACAATAACAAAATAAAGGAGGGCGAAGCAAAAAACTCATAGGTCATGATGGAGGAGATCGGCACCGTTGCTGCTCGTCGGAGGTGATCTTGCAAGCTGGGTGCCGGTGGAGATTGGTGCTGTTTGTACTCAGTGAGGTGGAGATCGACTCTGTTTGGACTCGATGAAAGGAAGAGAATGGAGGGGCGAAGAGGAAGAGAGAACCGTGTGTCTGGGTATTGGGGGAGAGTGATGAAAAAAAAAAAAAAAAAGGAGAAAAGGGGATTTATGGGGAGAGAAAGGATACACGCGAGTATGGTGCTCTGGCAGTGGGTCAGGTATGGGTCCCACAAAAAATAGAAATATTTGAGTGATGAGAAGTTGAAAATAATGTGCCAAACTTGTGGGGTTTAGGAAATTGGGGCATTTTAAGTGATGAGTGACGAAAATTGAGTAAGGAGTGATGAGTGATGGTTTTTTAAAACCAAATAGCCCCCTAGCCTTTTTAAGTCTAGAACTGAAATCAATTTTATTTAATCATTTTGTATGTTGTTTATCTCACAGTGCTAGGCTTGACATTGTTTTGTTTATTGTAACATATTTTTTTATACTCATTAATAAGGAGGCTATTAGTTTTGTTTTTACTTTTCTAGTGGGCTTTGATGTAAATATCAAAGAAGTTTAGGTCGCCATCACATTAGTGCCCTCCAATTAAGTGATTTCCTTTTTGTAGGTTTTCAAATTCTCTTTTGAATGAGTGGCCCATTGAGATACTTTACAAGATTACTTTTAGTGTGAGTTTGGAAAACGTGTTTTGCGCGTTTTTCAGCGGGTGCTTTTTTTAGTGGGTCCATAAGCATTGTTCATGGGACCCACAACTTGAGAAAAATATAAATTTAACTTTAAAACTGGGTCCCACGGCACTATTCATATATTTAAAAATTATTTTACTACAGTGTTTTCAGCAAAAAGAGGTATCCAAACAAACCCTTAGAGTATGTTTGGATTGCGCTGAAAACCAGCGCGTTTGCGTTTTTCAGCTTTTTTTTTTTTTTTTTTTTCACGAGTTTTTTAGATTTGCGGTTACTGTTCATGTACTGTTCAATAAACAGTACATGAACAGTAACCGCAAATTTTGACTTTTCAAACTTTTTTCAGCCAATCAGTGCACATCGTGTACTGTTCACGGACCCACAAATTTCACTTTTCAGCAACTTTTTCATTAAAAATGGGTCCCACGGTACTATTCACACATTTAAAAATTATTTTGCTACAGTATTTTTCAGTTTTCAGTTTCAGTTTTTAGTTTTCAGCGGTATCCAAACAGACCCTTAGTATAACCATAAATTGTAGGATTCTATTGGTTAGTCTATGGAAGGTGGAGCTTTGTCACATCTTCTAAGAAACTAACTTTCGTGCAAGGGGAGTAAAGCAAACAAATAGTAAATTCCCTATGATTCTTGCCTTGACCAATTATTTTATTTTATTTTTATAAATTATTTGCTAAAATAACACAATTTTAAACTTAACTAACAATATAGCTTTTCTTAAACTTTTCTTTTGGAGAGAAGAGTTCAAACACTAAATTTGTCTATCCAAGAGATAACTCCACCCCGCTATGTTGACATGATTAATGTGCTTGAAATTGTATCATGGTCGTTTCATATTTTGAGTGAATCTCTTTTTCTTTAAATGCGATTTTCTTCTAAAATAATGAAATTTATCTTTCAAAAAGAATAGTATACTTGGACACATATCTAGTTAGCAAGTTTTTATTTTTATTTTTTATTTTATTTGAGAAAGTAGTTAGCAAGATAATTTAGCATAACACATGTGAAGCTTGTCTTTTGGATGTACAAATTAATGAGGAGAAATATTATATTCACAGTAAATCATAAAATGATAGGTTGTTATTAGTTATTTTTGGTGGACAAAAAAATAATCTTAATGGTGAGTTCAACTTAGAACCATAATAACTTACCACATAAAATTTATTGTGAAAATCTTGTTGATGTAGCACTTCTTATTCACGCAAGCCTATTTTGCAAAGTAATTTAACAACTTTCCTAATTTAGCAAATAATTTATTAAAATAAATTATTTAACAAAAAAATTTCCCCATTTTTGTTTTTGTTTTTGCTTGTGGGATGTTTTGGAATTGGAATCTTTTAAGGACACATTTTGTAAATTCGGGTAACTAATGCATTAACTAACACATTTATCTTACAAACCAAATAAAAAGAAAAATATAAACAAAAAGGCTTTTGACATGCTAATTTTGTCAAATGTTATAATTTTAAGAAAAATTTAGGAGAAATGCATCCAGTTAAACTTATATAGTTCTGTAACACTTTTTTAGATTATTAAAAAATGTTATGTAAGTAAAAAAGTTTGGCCGAATGCATTTCTCTTAAATTTTTCATAAAAGTATGCTATTTGAAAAAAAAGAAAAAAGGAAAAAAAAAAAGAGAGCCTATTTTGACATAGATGTACGCGGAGAGATGCAGGACACATGGACACCGACGGTTCGCTGAGTCAGCCAAGGATAGATCCAATCACGTTATATGGATAACTGGATAAGCCTATGTATGATTCGTTAACCCACCCTATACTAACCATGGTAAACTCACTTCCCTATAAAATCCTAAGTCCCAACTCATCGACTCCCAAACCAAACCGTAATAAAAAAAACTTCCAATACCACAGCAAGTCAAGCAACTTTCAAAACAGAAAGAAATTTCATCATGATTTCAATTTCCACATCAACTTCTTTCTCCTCAGCCCATTTCGCTTTCTCAAAGGTTGTCTCCACCGCCTCCTCAAAGCCCATCAAGAACCGTTCGTCGCTTCGTATCTCCGCCGCTTGTTGCACATCAACGGCGGAGAGGCCGGCCACTGGGTCCCACCCTACGACAACGTCGTCACTCTACGAGGTCCTTGGGATTCAAGCTGGTGCCACGTGTCAGGAGATTAAGGCTGCATACAGAAGATTGGCTAGGGTTGTGCACCCAGATGTGGCAACTAACGGTCAACGGGGTCAGACCTCAGCTGGGGATCGGTTCATGAAGGTCCACGAAGCCTATGCCACGCTGTCAGACCCGGAGAAACGCGCCGATTACGATCGTGTGCTTTACAGTCGCCGGCCAACTGTGAGTTATTCGCCGCTGGGAATGTCCACGTGTACGGACACGATGGCTTCGCGGTTTTCTGGGTATGCACGGCGGAGATGGGAGACCGATCAATGCTGGTAGCCTTAAAAAAGTTGGAAGATTATTAGTATTAGGACTAGAATTTCTGATTAAAAATTACAGATCAGACTTGTTTTTTTTAGTCAGATTTGTAATTCCTGGTTTCAAGGGTATCTGAATCTTAGGAGCTCAGGCTTTGGTTTTAGGTTTAGGGTCCTCAGGCACAGTATATTATTATTAAACTGTGCTCATATAATATGTGTATAACCTTGTAAACTGTAATCAGGCGACTTTTTACAGCCTGAATTTATGGAGATTTTGCATTTTCCACTTTCAGTTGCTTTTTTATTTTTCAGAGAATTCCCTTTACTCTATATAGTAAATCAAATCCTTACTTTTTTTTATTTTTGTTTTTTAAATCAAATCCTTATACTATATAGAGGAATGAGTATGAATTTATAAACATTATCCATTACCATTTTGGGAATCATCGTATTTCTTTTGACGGTACTTATTTTGAGGTTGAACTTAGAAGATTACGCATATAAATTTAATTTAATTTATATTTTTAGAAACATTTCAATTTTTCATATAGTTATATGTACTATTACACATTCACGCAACAAAAAAGAAGAAGAATAAGTAAAAATATGAAATTAGCCAATTGACCTTATGAATTGACAATTGCATTGGGCTGTGCACCTTTTGTATTTAATAGCATTTCGTAAGATGCATCATCATTCCTACCATTTATTATGGTACATTGGTACCTGACGGTCCATCAAAAAATAAAAAAATTGGTACCTGACGGACCAACAACTTTAGGTTGGCTTGTGTTGGATCTAAACGTATCATTAAAGGCGTTGGTATATTTAAAATTAAGTTGGGCATGAATTTTATTTATTTATTTTTTGGAATAGATATGATGGAATGATTTCTATTCTATTATAATTTATGATTGTTTTTTATTATTAGGTTAAAACATCAATCATTTTTTTGCTTTAAAAAAAAAAAATTTAAGACACTAATCAATTTTTAATATAGACAGAATTAAATTATTATACTTGTATTTTGCATTAATATTATGGGTGGATAATAGACATTCTACTTTTACAAAGGCCATACTTTGGTCACATATTATTTCAACAGTCTCTCTCATAAAAAGAAAAAGACAAAAAAAAACTCTTTCTATGGCCTTCGCATTTTGCACCCAAACGTTCTTTCTTTCCTTCTTTTTATTTTTATTTTATTTATTTATTTTTTTTAAGGTTCATTTTTAAATTAACGTGTAAATTATAATTTCATTATTGTAATTTCACAAAACGCGTAGAGATGACAGTTTGTACATGTGCAATACATTATGGCAAATTATAAAAAAATAAGTACAATCAATAAAGAATTTTGGGTATACAATTAATGAAGAATTTGTTCATTTTAATGGGCCATGTGCATCTTAGTTGTTCCGGATATATAGTTGATTAGTTTCTCCAAAAAAGTTGTTATGGATACTAAAAATGAGATGGTTTGATTTATTTTTTGGTAGTAGTAAACAAATTACGATCAATTTAATTTGTTAAATTAATTTAACTTGTGTTTTTTGTATCAAAGAGTTACAAGAATTTTTTCTTTCGAAAAAAAAAATCGTGTGCAAGGAACAGCCAAAACCAAATTATGGTATTAATTAAAATTTTCAACAATATTTTTCACATCTTATTTTCTTATGCATTAGTATTTTCTAACTAACTCATAGATCTCAATATTTTAAAGTGGTAATTGCTAAAAACTATCAACTTGTTTTGTTAGTTAAGGATGACAATGGGTCAGCTTTGGGTTGGATATACCCATATTTGACTTTGATTTTTTATCCATGGATACCTAGACTTCGAAATTCAATTACCACTCATACCTGATTGCTACTAAATCTCTTTCCCGTGAATATCCATACCCAACTTGAACTCGATTTGTTTCTCAAAAAAAAAAAAAACTTGAACTCGATTTAAAATAAAATAAAAAATAAAACCTTTACCTTTTTATTTTTATTTTTAAAATTAAAATTAAAAACGGGATTTTGCAGCTTAAAAATTTGATCTTGCTCTTTTATGGCCGGACATATGGCACTATATAGAATATGGAATCCTTTAAAAGTATGTTTAATGGGATTAAATAGTAAAATAACCTTCCTTTTATTATTACTTTGACTGATCCAATCAACTCTTGATAAATTATAATCAATATAAATAATAATTCTCATATCAAAGATTTATATTAGTACATAAGAATGACAATGGGGTGGGTTTCCTTTTCCCCGCCCCCGCCCCACTTCTGCTTTAGGGCATTTTTTTTTCCCGTCTCGTTCTAGCGGATACCAATGGGTGCCTATAGGTACCCATCCCACCACACTCAAATTTTTTTATATATATAATTTATTATAAATTTATTTTGAATGCATTAAATTAAAACTCATAAATCATTTAAAAAAAAAATTAACTTTCCAATACCTTTTCAAAGCATAACAATACAAAAAAAAAAAAAAAAAAAATCAAGTAATAAAAAATACAAAAACAATTCAAACATAGCAATACAACAATTACAAAATATAAACAATGTAAATATTAAAACATAAAAATATAAATTAAATATTACAATATACAAAAACATTATAAATTTAAAGTCAGAAAGCTAAAAGCACATATGTATGTTTTATATAAAACCTAAAAAAAAAAATTCTAATTGTTAAAATATAAACGGGGAGGGTGTTAGGGAAAATGTTAACCCCCATCCCTATCCTAGTTGTTATGTTGGCTAAGTAAAACTCATCCATTAAGGGCAGGTGAGGCTAGTACCCACGAGTGCAAGTTTAAATTGCCATCCCTATCAATATGAAAACAAAATGTTTAATAAGGAAAGATATATTATAATAAAACTAGTAAGAGGGGTCTGCAGCTAACTCGTCAAAATCGACCCGATCCAACCCAACCTGTAGAGTTGGGTCGATTTTAAAGTCGGTTGGGTTGGGTTGTGAATTTATTATTATTATTTATTTTTACAGTAGGTTGGGTTGGGTTTGGATCATAAGATTCACAAATCCGTCTAACTTGACCCAACCCACCTATGTTTAATATATATTTAAAACTTAAAAAATATATTTAATATATATTTAAAAGTATATTATAAAATTTTTTTATTTACTTTTTTGCTTCTCTTCCTAATTCAAATCTAAACCCTAAGTTCTCCTCATATAATTTTTGTTGATATGATGTTATGCTCAGGATTAATTGGTTCTAAATTTGCTCTTATTTATGGTGGTGTTGTTCTAATGTTCAATTTCATAATAATAAGAAATTAAAAAAAAATTGTTCAACTCAGGGGTCCAACCCGATCCACGTGGGTTAGGTTGCGTTAGATTGGACCGCTGTGATGGGTTGAGTTGGGTTGGATTTTTTTAACCCACTCTAATGGATTGAGTTAAAAAAACCTCTCAACCCAACCCAATCCCACCTATACACGAGTCCAAATCTTCTGTCTCACTTTTCCTGCTCCACTCTATACTCCATCAATAAAAACTTGACACTTGTTCACCTAATTAATTAAATATTATCATTATTGACTTATTAATACTACCATTATTAATTAATAGTAGTATTTAATTAATTAGGTAAACACATGACAAGTTTTTATTGATGGAGTATAGAGTGGAGCAGGAAAAGTGAGACAGAAGATTTGGACTCCCTATACACATCCCTGCTAATAATGTAATCAATTGATTGTTTTAAAAGTAACCACTAACATTTGAAAAAGTTTCCTAATAAACTGATATTGACTTTGCCAACTCATGATATTATGTCTAATGAATAAAAAAAAAAGGTTACAAATGGATATTAGAGATGTTATGTATTTTTAACTGATATTGACTTTGCCAACTCGTGATGGATATTAGAGATGTAATGTATGTTTAAGATATTTATAAACGTATATTTGAATTCCAATTTATAAGAGTGCCATTAACTTTCTCAAAAAAAAAAAAAAAAAAAAGAGTGCCATTAACAAAAAACCAAAACAAAAATGGTCGAGTAATACGCGTACCCAATCCACCAAATTTTAGGGAAAACCCTCCTCGATGCCTAGATTCCCCACTTGGTTAGGCAAAACCCTCACTTATTGGGTTGGGTCAAGTACTTGTAGCCCAACAGATATTGGCCATCCATGATTTTTTTTAATGGAGTCATAATTAAGACTTATTTAATGAGTCATGTAACTTGTTTATTATTAGATAATATATGTGGATGAATTTATAAGTCGTTATGTAATTAGTTGAAGGATATTCCTCCAAATTGGTTCAGAGGAAATGTCATATAGATAGTTATGACGTTTTGATTATATGGATTATAATTATTTTGTCATTTCATATAAATAAATGTGTAAGACTCTAAGTTAACAATTATTAGACCTTTCCAGAGTTAGAGTACTCATTTTACAGAGAAATTATTTACTTCTACGGGAGGAGTCATTCCCCCTCTCCTATATAAGCACTTGTATCAGTGCTGGTATAATATAAAAACTACTACATTTTAGCTAACCAAACTTAAAATTTATCGATATTTACGAAAATTTACACTGGTACTATTTATTTTGCATTTAATTATTATTTTTCTTTATTTACATATCTCAAGGACGAATGAAGAGTATAGATGATGGTTGTTATGTGTGAAGAAAAAAAAAACAATTAAAAAAATCAAGAAAAATTAATATTTTAATGAACTTGTAGGGACACGATTTTGGTTAACCCGGTCCTGAACTGTCAAGCCCCGACTTAATGAGTCCCACACAATGAATTTTGTAGAGTATGGGTTGAAGAACTTGGTTTCGGTTGGCTCAGACGGTTCGTTGCATGTCCTTAATGGATATAGAAACGTGAATCAAGAAGATGGATGGGGAACTGGGAGTTTTATTCATGGTCATGCATTCGTACAATCCCTCCCCTCTCTTTGGGGGCCTCCTACATATTATATAGGCTCTCTTTTATTATCTGGGCCTTACACTTGTTGATCATCCAAACCCCCACTTGAGCACCTGTCCCATCAGACGCCCTTACCAGTTCCTTGTGAGTTGCAGTGACCAAGGTGGCACTGTTCAGGGGTTTTCTCCTCATTAATGCGGCCAAGAGAGTAGCTGTGGTGCATTTAATGTGGTGGTGACAGCCTTTGATGGAATATTTGAATCCTCTTTCTTTTTACGTGCTTGGGGTGAGGGCTACAGTAACCGGGATGCATCATTGATCTGGACTTTGGAATGTCCGAGGAGGAATTACTCCTCGGACGTGTTTTCTCGGCCCCAGTTGGCTTGGGCAGGGATTCTGGGCCGCGACGTCTCCTCGGAAGGAATGGTCCTCGGATGGGCCCAAGGCCCAGCCCGCTTGTTATTCTGGGTCGGTCCCCACAGAACTGTAGTATAAAATTGATAATTTGATGTTGGGTATTTTAAAAAATGAGTATGTAAAACAAAATTAGTAGGTTTTTATATTAAAATAAACAAAAAAAAATTGCATGAGTTGATGCAAATACTCTTAGGCGGATTTGAGGTTTAACAATTACAAGCTTCATTTGATGCAAATAAAGTCATGGATTGTTTTTGGTAACGAGATTTATCTTGTCGTTACAGCTCTTGATGTAACAACGATTTGTTACAACAAGCAGCAAACATTACTTGTCATGGAATATTATGTAAAGGCAACAAAACAACTATGGTTCTTTGTTACAATAGATGGTCTTATCTCCATAGAATCTCTAATTCTCTCCTACCATTGAGTCCATGACGATTAACAACCACTGCGTTTGTCCTTTAACCTTATCCACCCAATCTGTAATCCCCTTAAATATTTTTGTTTTTTTGTTTTTAAAATATCTTTGTATGTGTCTCCTCCTTTCAAGTTTCCTCATTTAACTCTATTGTGTGACTGTATTTTCCTCTGAAAAAAAAAAAAATGGCTTCTGCAGTAAATGCATCGGTGTCTTTACCATCTTCCACTTCATCCTCGCTAACCACCAGAGCTTCTACAGTACATTCAGAAAGAGTTAGCTTCAGTAAGGTACAGTGAAGTAATCCATAATTGTCAATGTTCATGCTAAAGTTACTGAATGATTTTCTTATCATCTTAGTTTTGTTTCTGTATAGAGTATCTTCTATTCTAGAAATGTCTACGTTGGTAAGAAAATGGTTCAGATTAGAGCCCAAGTCACTACAGAAACTCCAGCCAAAGTAGAAAAAGTTTCCAAGAAAGATGATGAGGGTGTGGTTGTAAACAAGTTCAAGCCTAAGGATCCTTACATTGGTAAGTGCCTTCTCAACTCCAAAATTACAGCGGACGATGCACCGGGAGAGACTTGGCACATGGTGTTCACTACTGAGGGTGAGTAAGACTGTAAGAGTACTTCTCAGCCATTTTTTAATTTCTTTTATAACTGAAAGAAATTATGTCGTTCACATTTTGATACACTGTTATGGCTATTTGCTTATTTGATTATATGTGGTTGGATAATACAGGGGAAGTTCCTTATAGAGAAGGACAATCCATTGGTGTTATTCCAGATGGCATTGACAAGAATGGGAAACCCCACAAGCTTAGATTGTATTCTATTGCCAGTAGTGCTCTTGGAGACTTTGGGAATTCCAAAACTGTAAGTGTATTAACTATTAAGAAATATTGCAATTGTTATAGGCATGCTCTTTTTCTTTGTGGTATTTTATATGGTGGTTTAAATAATATGGGTGAGCATATCTTTGTATTGTAGGTTTCTCTGTGTGTCAAGAGGCTTGTCTACACCAATGATAAAGGAGAGATGGTTAAAGGAGTTTGCTCAAATTTCTTGTGTAAGCAACTCAGGTCTAAGAAGCATCTGTGCTTCCGAATATATCTTTTCTCACTTTATGATTTTGTGCCATATATATATAGTTCAGGAAAATTCCACAATCTTTTAGCTGATCTATTGCCTCACTACACACATGATGCTACTTAATGTCATGATGAGTACCCAATGTCATGACTGAGTAAAGTGCTAAACACATTTGTGATATACTCCAGTACTAATCTTTAGTGCCTTAATCCACTAATGTAGGACTGAGCACATGCCCTGACGTTCTTGTCAGGGCCCACATCACGCTACAATGCCCAAATTGGCTCTAATACCATTTGTCAAGACTTATGGAAAGCGCTAATCACATATATGCTATACCATAAAAATACTAGTCACAATTGGAACTCCTTGTATTCATCTATATAACCTAAATCTAACTAGTATACACTTGGAGTATTACACTTAATATTAGAAAAGGGAGCTATACACTCCATATTTTTTTTATAAACTCCAACAATTTTCATATACATGGAATGCTTGAATTGGATTTGAGCTAAACTTCTGCAGTCCTTCATGACAGATATGCAGGGTCACACTTGTCATTGATTTTAAATCATGCATCTTTTTTTAATGAGTAAGAAAACTGCATTTAATAAGATACAAATTCAAATATACTCTTCTTGTTAAATTATAACAGGAAGGGCATGCTTTTGTTTACTTGGTATGCTTGAGACATACCTATTTCCATTTTTGTGAGGAAAACTGAAAATCTGTCAAATTTTCCCTTCTGTATACTTAAGGATGTCAAATATTTCAATGAAACATGGCCTTTCTGCATCTTATGTTCTAGCATATAGTCGGAAATTATATTGAACTTGAGGAAGCAAGAGAAATTTGTTTGCATAAACTTGGCACCAAGCAGTAATCAGCCATAAGACTTCCGGAAACGGTTTTGTTATTACTTTAGCAGTTCTGGTTCTTTAATTCAGGTGACCTGAAGCCTGGGGGTGATGTGAAAATCACAGGACCTGTAGGAAAAGAAATGCTTTTGCCAAAAGATCCAAATGCCACAGTTATAATGGTAGGTTTTGTGCACTGGCATAACCATAATATGTTGTTTATCATCCATATTCTTGAGAAAATTTGGAGTCTTTGTTCTGTGAGATCCTATTGTCATTTAATTATTCACAATCTCTTTGTAGCTTGCAACCGGAACTGGAATTGCTCCTTTCCGTTCATTCTTGTGGAAGATGTTTTTTGAGAAGCATGAGAACTATAAGGTAATGGGGTTATGGAAAAGATTTGGGTTAAAATGCCTAGCTGTGATGGGTGAATGATAATAATTTTGATATGCAATGCAGTTCAATGGATTGGCTTGGCTCTTTTTGGGTGTTCCAACAACTAGCTCATTGCTCTACAAGGAGGTGAATTTTCTTTTTAATTTCATTTTCAGCTTACTTTCATGTGCTCGACTATAATGGAATAGACTTGCTTTGTATGATTAAATTGTGCTTGAAAACAGGAGTTTGCGAAGATGAAAGAGAAGGCACCAGAAAACTTCAGAGTTGATTATGCAGTGAGCAGAGAACAAACAAATGACAAGGGTGAGAAGATGTATATTCAAACCCGAATGGCACAGTATGCAGAGGAGCTATGGGAGTTACTCAAAAAAGACAACACCTATGTATATATGTGTGGACTCAAGGGAATGGAGAAGGGGATTGATGACATAATGGTCTCTTTGGCTGCTAAAGATGGTAATCTCATAATGAATTTAATATGAAGCAAATTCCTGAAATGAATATACAATACAACATTAGTAGTTAATACTTTATACCTATCTCTTGCAGGCATCGATTGGCTTGAATACAGGAGACAATTGAAGAAGTCAGAGCAATGGAATGTTGAAGTCTATTGATTCTACTGGTGTTACACTTATACACTGAAGAATCCCTTATTATTTCTTCTGTGTGAAGGAGATAGGTAATCTTATATGTAATTTATTAGAACATAATCTACTTATTTTGTATAGTAATTTTAAAATCGCATTAACTACCGGAATTAGGGATAACATGGATGATTTCATGGTAGAATGAATTCCACTACTTGGAAGTTTTCATAATTTGTAGAATACTAATTCCATTGTTTTTCCACTCATATTTTGTCAAGATTGAACTTTAAACAACGACAATAACTTTCACACCAAGTCTGGCAAAGTGACAATAGGATCAAGCTACTTTACAAAAATGACTGTGTAAGCGACTAAATTTCTCGGTTCGAAATAAATCAAACAAGTGAAATAGTTTCACAAATGCGAATTTGTATTGATGATTGTGTGGTACAATTCTCTGTGATTACAAAAGAGTTATCCTCTGATTCGATCTCCTTAAAAGACTTGTTGATTGGATTTGTAGTGATGTGATTTTGATTCGAACACTCGATATACTTCAATTTGGTTGAAGAATGGATCGAAGATCTTTGGAACAGAATTACAATGAATCTCTAGCTATGAGCTTGTTG
This sequence comes from Quercus tomentella, assembly GCA_028535165.1. NCBI lineage: Eukaryota > Viridiplantae > Streptophyta > Magnoliopsida > Fagales > Fagaceae > Quercus > Quercus tomentella. The sequence goes on from JAPQVY010000155.1 coordinate 12,785,740, forward strand.
GAAATCCTTTGTTCTTCACGTTCTTCGTGTTCTTCGTGTGTTCTTTGTGTATTCTTCCTTTTCGAGGGTTTGTGGTGGAAGTTCTTCGGTGCTGTAGAGGCTTGAATCCGTAGAGCTTCACTGATTTATGATTTGTTGAGGTTTCTGGAGGCTTTTGAGCTTGATTCCAGTGAACTTTGAGATCTAAGAAGATGATTTGGATGATTCCTCTTCGAATGTTCTTTGTATTTGAAGGTTTGTGGTGGAAGTTCTTCGGGGCTTTGGAGGCTTGAATCCGTAGAGCTTCACTGATTTGTGTTTTGTTGATGTTTTCGGACCTTTGAGTTTGATTCCCGCAAACTTTAGGATCTAGGCAGATGGTTTGGATGATTCTGCTTCGAATGTTCTTCGATTTTGGGGTTGAAGTTCTTGAAGTTCTTGAAGGCTTTGAGGCTTGATTCCTGCAGAGTTTCTGTACTTCTGAGTGCTTCTGAATCTTCTCTGATGCTGCTTGTGCTTCAGATGGCTTGATCCCCCCTTTCCAAGATGTCTTGGTCTCCTCTTCTCTAAATGCCTTAGGAAGGCTTCTATTTATAGGAGTTTAGAGGTGGGTGAGCGACACGTGGTGGAGTTTGATTGGTGACACATGTCACAGCCTGATTGGTCCGCTTGTGTCATCGCTTACACATGCTGGATTGCTTGTGTCATCGCTTACACGTGCGAGGCTGCTTGTGTCATCGCTTACACGTGCGTTGATGCGTGATTGGTTGTTTGCATGACACTTGGCAAATTTCTGTTGGTTTCTGAGTAGTGATAGCAAAACCTAGCAACAATACGTGGCGCTTTGTAATTGGCTGTATTTTGTGGACCTGGTAATGTGACGTGTCAGCTTGTGATAGGTCGGGCATTTTCCCTCTCTACAGACTGCTAATACAATGTTATGATGTTATCTAAGAACTTTGATGATTGAGATGTTCATATGACTCCTGCTTCTTGAGTAGGTGCTAGAAAGGGAACTTTAGAAACACAATCATTTCCACACTCAAAGCCACGACATATTAAAGTATTAGCTTGTGATTAGTGCATTCTTCCATAGATTGTGCTTTGCATCCCAGATATCATGACATTAATTATAGATTTTTTTTTTTAGAGAGTTTCGACTTATGTCATCCACTCCTGATGATACTCTTTATTATTAGACCAAAACACCAATTGGTTTTTGGTGTAGGCGGGGATTGAACTCCAGATCTCTTATTCAACCATCAGAGACTTTACCAGTTGAGCTAATTGGAACCTACCATTAATTCTAGATTATCACTAAAAGTCTGAAACAGATTTTTCCCTCTAGTTTATGTAGATTTCCAAAGTAAATCTTAAGTATCACTTTTCTCTCTTTGATTAAAGATAATATATGTAAACGGAAATGGTTGGTAGATTTAATAAAAGTAAGAGTGTCTCAAGAATTGATTGTAAAAGTAATGGCCTCTTACTGTTACTATAGTGGCAAAACCTTTTTATTCCCCTTTCTAGGCCAATGTTATATAGTGACGTGAACAAACTTTTTTTTTTTTTTTTTTTGAGAAGACGATGTGAACAAGCTTAAGTTAGTAACTTATTTAAAAAATATATATTTTGACAATTCACGGTCTAGTAATAAGGCAATAAAAATAAGAAATGTGAGTCTTAATAAACATTATGTTAATTAATGTTGTTCAGTAAGTAGCAATCGACTATCACCTTACATATAATATAACAGTTATCCCATTCATAACTTTTTGAGAAACCAGTCTCATACCTCTCTCTCTCTCTCTCTATCCATATATATATATATATATATATGCGAAATTGATGTTAGAACAATAGTATCATAATTAAGTGATACTATAAGTTTATGAATTGATAAATTACATGATACATATACGAATTTTCAAACATTTATAATCCCAAATAACAATTATTAGTTAGTATTAACAGATTTAAAAAATACAGCTTAAAATAGAGATAAATGCAAATAAATAATATATAAAATTCGTAAAAAGTATTGGATATTATAAAATATTCAAATGGGGCAAGAGATGAAAAAGTCAGAGGGAGGGTCTGCAAAAGTCAGGGCTTTCCCCCTTGACAGCTGATGTCCATTAAATCCAATCAATGTATTGATAATTACAATGATGGAAAGTGAATTCAAATAATGGTTCTCTTTGGTAAAGAATTATGCCAATACCATTACACATTCTTGGTGTGTTGATCACTTCATAAGTATAAGTGCTTTTAGGGTATGGGGAATAAGGGTTGGGGTTCAAGTCTCCAAGAGGGAGTTTCACACACATATACACTTAGATTATTCTATAGTAGAAATTCTATCTTGTAAAAAAAAAAAAAAAAAAAAGAATTATGCCAATTAGTATGGGTAATGGACATCATTATTTTAATTTAGACCGTAAATTCCATTATATATATTTGGGTAAGTAGTTGAGAAGGCTAAAATATGAGGACGGATTTCTTCTCTTTAAATTGAACGTGAACATGTCAAAATTCTTGTAGCTTAATTAATAGTACCTTCTCATATTTCTAATGAAAATGTCAAGAGTTCAAATCCCTCAATTGTAACTATTATTTGTTTGTCTATTTTATTTATTTATTTTTATAGAAATGAACGTGAATGCAAAAGACAGTGCTTGGAAATGTTGCTAAAGCTACCATATTTGGTCTGATTGAAATTTGGTCTAATTAACTTCTGCATACTCCTTGATAAAGAATACTGGAATTTTTTTTTTTTTTGGTGGAAAAGAGAATACTGAATTTAGGTTTGAAGTCTGCAGCCCTATACAAAATTTGGGCTGAAATTAATCACAATTCTCTATAAATTTAGGGGGATGTAGATAGGACCATCATATTACAAATACGAGCCCAATAAGTCAAGTGGTGAGGCCCAAAAAAAAAAGTTTTCCCATTTCTATTACCAATATTAAAAAGCGCGAATGCACCTGTGAATAGTGCTTTTGTCGAGCACCTTGTCTGCTATTTGTTTATTGTTTCAGCGCCATTTCTTTTTTTTGACCAACTTTGTCCAGCACCTTCTTGGCTTTTGTTGGGGAGCTTTCTTTACACCGAATGTTATTTAAATAACATCTATTTATTTTCCTTTCAAATGTATTATTAGACATGTTTAATTATCTTTTCCAACTATCATTATGTTAGTTCACAACCTTTCTCTTTTCTACACAAAATTGGGCTACGCTTTAGGACCCAATACTTTCTCATAAAAACCCGAATTATTTAATAAAGCGAGATAAAATCTAATCTTTTCTAAAGATCAAGAATACTTATGCTTGGTAAGGTTTTGAAAAGCCCACGATTCAAATCCATGGCAAAACAACTTTATCAATGGAATTCAAGTCCATAATCAAAACCCAAGGTTTTAACCCATGGTAATTTATTTATCCAAAAGCCCAATCCTCATTGGCAATATTTGAAACCCAATTCTCATTGGCAACATCAAAACCCAATTCTCATTGGTAATATCAAAAGCCCAGTTCCTGCTGGCAATATCAAAAGCCCAATCTTCATTGGCAATATCAAAAGCTCAATCTTCATTGGCAATATCCGAATCCCATTTTTTTATTGGCACTATTTTATCAAAAAACCCGAGGTTATTAACGCTTGGCAAAGAGAAAAGTATCATGGCATAATTATTGCTTAAGCATTACCATGGCAAAAAACCATGGCAATTGTTTTATAAAAACTCATAGGGAGTTATCTTGAAGAATATGTTCTCACATTAGAGCATCCACGTCAGTAGATGCAAAAATTGTGTAAATTTACACATCTAAAACCTACTTTTTCTATTTTACACTCTCACTTTTACAAAACACCCATATCAGTTTGTCTATTATACACATTTATTCAAATAAAATATTCAATTCACACCCACCGTCAACCTTCCCAACCACCATCATCAACCCACCCAGCCACCATCTTCAACCCACAAATCTTCAGCTAATTCATTCTTATCAAACCCATAAACAGTCAACAAAATTTTAAAAAATAAAATAATAATAATTCTATGCAAAATTATGAGCAGCCAAACAAAAACCCAGATGATTTTCTGAGCAGCCAAACAAAAACCCAGGTGCGTTGGTGTTGCTCTGTTCCTCCAAGGTTCCAGGCTTCAAACGCCTGGCTGGATAGAGTTTTTCCAGGTGGGTTTCTTGTGGAGCCAGACGAAACCGCATGTTGCGTTTGGGTCCCACCAGAGCTCGCTGTATCGGCTACGCTTGTTCCACGTCTGAACCGTGCCAGCGAGGCCGAGGAGGAAGGCGGCGTAGGGGAAGAGGCCCATGAGCGCAATGGCGAAGGATGTTGCTCCGGTGCAGGGGTCAAGAGTTTTTGAGCGATCTGGAAGAGGATCTGAGTTTTTGAGCGGTGTAGGCGAAGGATGTTGCTTCGGTGGCATCATTTTGGCTAGTCGGAATATCAGATTGAAGAAAAGGATCTGAGATTGAAGAGAAGGATCTGAGAGCAACAGCGACAAGGAGAGGGATTGAGATAGAACGAGAGAGAGGTGAAAGTGAGGCGGAGGAAAGAGAAAAAATCAATAAAATAATTATAAACGAGCTACAGTAACCGTGTATATTTACACGGTTACTGTAGCTCGTGGAAATGTTTACACAATTTTACACAATTTTACACCCATTGATGTGGGTGTTTTTTTGCTCAAAATGTGTAAAATTTGTACTTTCTTCTAAAATAGAAGACTATACATGGGCATGGGGATGCTCTTATAACCCATGAAACACATGGTCATCACTTGCATCACAACATCCATAATATATATCTCCAATGCTCATGGAAAATGCTCGATCCCACAAGCTTATCATTTAAATTATGATGCGACTATTAGAAGCCATGAATGTTATTTAAGATATGGAATCCATCATAGTAAATGTTATTTTCGAAGGTACTTTGAAAACTTGTCATATTGTTTCAAACATTACAATTAATTGCCCAAAAGACCCATTGCAAGTATCTATAAAAACCTAAAGAATATTTACTAATAAAAGTCCATGAGGGAGGAAAGCCCATGGCAACATGTGTTGTTGATTTTGTAGGATGCACACAACCCGACCTAATGGAACCAGCCCAGGTGAACGGGCCCAATCTAAGAGATCCCAGCAAGAAGCAGAGGACTGAAAGTAGGCAAAACAGCCCTTGTTCATCCCTGACCAAAGTACAACAAGAGAACCAAGTCCTTAAAGATGAACTAGAGGTTGTCCCATCGACTTTTGGTCACTCTCTACCTGACGTGAACAGTACCCGGGGCTTGTAATATCAGCTAAAGTCTAAAGGGTGATGGAACTCCATCATCTTTTTCAAGACTGCACCTCCAGCGGAAGGGGAGCTGAAACCAAATTATTTAAACTCCAGCAAATTGATGCTATAAATGTTAAAAACATTCAAGGCGTGATTCATGTGCCAAGTCCATGAATCCTAAAGGGGAAAAAATTAGGAACATGTGGTTTGGAAGACATAAAGGGACCTCCAACAGAACCTCCTGAAGTAGGCTTAGAACTTGACACCTGGCTTGGGGTGTTAAATCTTACTTCTTGGAGGTCTAAATCTCAGTTGCAACTTTAGGATTTGCTCTTGATACACGCCCCAATCACATTGATTAAGCTCAGCCCTAGAAATCCTGACATTTAATGCAAAATCCCATCATCACCCAAAGAAGCAAAGTAGCCCATAAAGCAAACCTTCTACTTCTGACTAAAAATCCCAAGAAGATTAACCTTGGTTCTCCACCTCTGATTAACCCTATGTTTTTGGACTTATGTTAATTAAGGCTTCCCTAAAGCTCCATTATAAAAAGATAAGCATCTCAGCCCACAGGGACAATTACTCCCTCTGAAACCCCTAGTCCATTTGCCATTTTGCTAGTAGTTTAACTCTCTTTAAGCTCACTACTCATCCCTTTCAGCCCACGTTCATATAACCTCAGATATTTTTTCTTCTCTTTTACATAAACATAGCTCATAAATGCCTCCCACTACTCACAAAAAGTCTTAATCTCAGAGTTAATCTCATCTCACTCACTAAAATAGCCCATATTGTCTCATTCATGCCTTATGAACACACACCCACCAAAATCTTAGTTTAATACTTGCTGCATTGAGTTGGGATCCCTCTCTCCCTTCACACCATGCCAATTAATTATTTCCCTCTTCCTATGGAACCTTTAATTTTTACTTTTTATTTTACGGTTGAAGGATATAATGTATATGTAACAATCGAACTTTTCCCTCACATTGATGTAATGATGGCTGAAAGTACAATGAACTCCCCTGACCAAGACATGCAAGGACTCCCAGAAGTTAACACATTCCTAAATTTATTTAATCATTGACCATTGGACTGTTTAAATCTGTTTTTCTGGACTAAGGATAATTTTATCCTTACTACTAAAGATTTTATTTCACTCGAACTATCAGACCAGGACCACTGATGTACTAATTAAGTATTGTAACGTGTTTTTCATTTGGCTTTTTGTTGCTGTTTTGTCAAGTGCAGCCTTAGTTTCTTGCTTGGATAGGCTTTGTCATCACACTGAAAGCCTTTTGGTATCATCTTAAGAGCTCATAGTCGAGTTTCGGCTTGGCTTCTTAACATCTTAGATAGAGGCATTAATTTCCCCCTCGACATTTTGGCGACTCCATTGGGGAGCCAATCAATAGGTGAAAGTCTATCATGCCTCCAAGGTTGCGCAATAGCCGACAAGAAGCAAGTCAAGACAATGTTCATACAGCAGCATAGAGCAACCAAGGTCCAGTTGCACAAGAGGACCAATTCGAGCAGCCCGAGGTTAACCAGGAGAATGCTGACCATCCGTTCACTTTTTTTCTTGAAATGCTACAAGGAATGCAGCAAGCTCAGTGTGAACTAGTGGAATCTGTTAGGATCCTAAGGGAGGCTCAAGGTCAAGGTGTCCAACTACCACGTGCAAAACCAGACCCTCGCACGCAGCAAGAAAGGGGTTCAGCAATTCGAAATCATCAATTTGGTGAACAAAACACTCCTGCACACCAATTTGTCACTCTATCTAATCTCACTTCTCTACTGGAGAGAGAAAGAGGCAGGCAGCGAAAGGAGCATCTGCACTATGTTCGCAAACCCCCATACCCAGCAGAACTACTTAGCAAACCGTATCCGAAGAAGTATGAAACACCCACCTTTGCCCTTTATGACGGAAGGAAAGGGAATGCAATGGAGCATGTCAGCAAATTTATGGATTCCATGGGGCCGTTTGTGGGAGATAGGGAGCTTTGCCTAAGGGAGTTCTCGAAATCCCTCACTGATCGTGCTTACACATGGTATTCTACTCTCAAGCCTAATTCCATTCCCACATGGGAAGATATGGTGGAAAGTTTCTGCACTAAGTATTTCCATGGAGAGGAGAAGGTTACCATCATCACTCTCCACAATTTAAAACAAAAGCCTTCCGAAGGGCTCCTTGATTTCATCCGGTGATTTAGAGATACCGCCCTTGATTATTATGGGCAGTACAAGGAACAAGAGCTAGTAGAGATTTGCATTGACAACATGTTCCCGGAATACTAAGCACACTTGGAGAATCTTGACATTCATCAATTCACCCAACTACTCCAAAAAGCTCGCAAGACATCCTTATCGGTTAAGCCATCTGTCATTGACAAGCCAAAAGCAGAAAAAAGAAACCCTCCTCAAGCTCTTGCTGTCTCCAGCGGTGAATCAGCAGCAGGGGTAAAATGCAAGAGGGATGAGGGTGCAGAACAACAGGAGCTGCCTCCCATTCCATGTACTGACGAAGAGATTAAGGTGATTATCGAGAAGTGGGTAGCTGATAGAGTCGTTAGAGTCATCAAGCCAAGCCAAGAGCCCACTGTTGAAGGCCATTTGTGAGAGCCCAGGTAGATAGAAAGAAAGCCCAATAATAAAGGCAACAAGGAATTGACAAAATAGATAGCAAAAAACCATTAGGCCCAAGCGGCAGGAATAATGGATTATAGGCCCAACTAATAAACAAATGGGTCTTGAAGAGGCAAGTGGGCTCAAAGAAGCCCGGAAAGAAAGAAATGACATCCCATGGGCAGTGTATGAGGTAGAAAAGCGAGAAAGGGCTGCCGCAGGCCTAAGGCAATGTAAACTAAGAAAGTAAGGGGTTTATGGCAGGCCCATGAACCCCAAAAATGAGAATAAGGTTATTGGGCCAGGGAAGCCCAATGAAGTTAGTAAAAAGCCCATGAGAGTGTGGAATTAGCAAATGGGCCGAGGAAGCCCAAAGAAAGTAAACGTGCCGTGGATGCCCAAAAGAAAGCCCAAAGGGACATAGGAGCCCATAAGTAAAAGCAAAACAGTGGCCATGACAAGCCACTGAAAGAAGGAATAAACGGTGGCCCAAAAGAAGCCCAGCAGGATTAAGTTATTACGGCAGGAATAACAGTACAACGTTGCAAGAAATAAAGAAAACCGAGAGTGGGCTAAAGAAATGTGAGGCCCATCATCAGACAAAGTCCAGCTCTTGAATGGAGCAGGAAACCAAAGAAAAGCCCACATAAGAGGTCAGAAAACACGGACGGAGAGTCTCCAGATCACGGCAAACGCATGAGCAGCAGGCAGACTTTTGGACATATCTGAAAGGAAAGCACGCGCAAGGCCCAGGCACCACCAGCCTGTACCCAGCCAATATGGGACGTGGTGGGGCCATGGGCCAGAGGTAAGAGGTAAAGGGGGTATGGTTTAGTGGTGGGGAGAGGGGAAAAGACCTATTTTGCGGCTCCTGCCCAAGCCCTTTTAGGAGGTACGTCCTGCTGGGATGGCAGACCACCCAAAAGAGGCAAGGTTGAGGGGGGAATCATTAGGTGCATGCCTTGAGGGAAAGAGAGAGAGAAAACATTTATGCCGTGGCAGGTAAGAGTGCTACGGTGGACTGACGAATGAAACAAACCTGCCTTTGTCTGGCAAGGGTAAGTGTCACACACCTTTAGTGGTCGGCAAGTACGCCCAAACCAGACAAAGGCGGTTAAGGGGCAAAGTGGTAAAAACTGGCCACAGCAGGCACTATAAAAGGACCTTTACTGTGCCCTGAGAAAGGGATCGAAAAATAGAGTATTCAAGGAGTAAAAAGAAAACAGAGTAAAAGAAAAGAAAAAAAGATAGGAAAGAAAACAGAGAAGAAAAGAGAGGAAATTGAGGAAAAAAGAGAGATAGTACAATGGGCATGCACCGGTAGGTCGGTTTCCCTCTCTCCCCCTTCAAATCCTGCTCTCTTCCAAAAAATGTAACAAGGATTCCTTTTGGGCAATAACCATTCAGGTCCGACTCCCTGAAAGCCATTAATCCCCACGGCAAGATCTTTTCCTGGGAGATTATTTGCATTGAGAGGAGGCGTTCTCCCCTCTTTGGCTTTGCTTCGGCGGACCAAATTTAAAACTTGATTTATGCCCATTCTTGATTAGTTCATATTGTTTTCTTTCTCCTTTACTTTCTCTGTGAGTGACATTATCATGACTGTAATCATGTTTTATAAGTAGGGATTACTTGGCCATTTATTTAAATAGTCAAAATACTATGTTTTGCTATTGTTATTATATTTGCCTGCCGTAATTCATCTGAAACAGTTCTGCTTGCTGTAAGCCTATTCCTGGCAGACAAGGCATAGTTTGTGCACAAACCGGCCCAAGTTGAGTTACAATTGGATCGACCCTAACTCCCTTACTCAGAAACATCCGGGCCCATTACCGTAGGAGGCAGCCCAGCCAACGCACAATACGCAAAAAAGGCCCCTACACCCACTAAGGAAGATAAGCAAAGCCCTCATTACTGTCACTATCATCAGTATGTGCATCATAAGACCAGGGATTGTAGGGCTCTTCGGAGGATGTTTCATAAAAAAATCGCAGACGAGACCCTTGATTTAGCCCAGGAACAGGAGCTTCAGCAGAACCCACTGCCACAACATAACCGAGGGAAGGCTACAGCCGCAGTGGTGATTTATACAAGGAATAGCGAGGAGGATATAAGTAACAGTAGGGAACTACCACCCATAGTTGTCTCAGCACTTCAAAGGAGCCCAGCCTTTCGTGCCCTGTTTAACCAGCTTGGATTCAATGAGGAAGCAAGGAAGGCAACGACCGAAGCACTAGTATCCATTGCCTCTAACTTTGGTACACACTGCCTTATCGCTGAAGCTTATGCCAGCAGAGCTTTCTTAGAAACTACCAATGCCATCACCTTTACTGACGAAGATATGGAAGTGCAGCACCTTGATCATAGCAGACCCTTATATGTCGCTGCTCGAATCAACAATGTCCACATACGAAGGGCATTAATTGATACCAGTGCATCCTTGAATCTCATCCTGGCTAGTACACTCCAAGCAGTTGAAATCCCTCTTAATCGAGTCACCAGCACTCCCATAGAAGTGGCTGGTTTCGCTGGGATGCAGAAGCATACCATTGGGAGCATACAACTTGTCCTTAGGGTGGGACCTATTGTGGCACTTACAAGATTCCATGTGATCGATTCAGCCGTATCATGGGCGGCCTTGGCTCCATAGACACAAGTTGGTCCCATCCACATATCACCAATGTGTTAAGGGGAGGTTCCTTGGCAAGCCCATATGCATCCAAGCCAACCATACTCCATTTGACTTGTCTGAAGCCCATTACTTTGAAGCAAATTTTTATAATGAATTCACCTCGCTTGGGGAAGATGCCACGTCAAAGCCTATCGGGACCTCGCTGCTTGATTGGAAGGTTATTGAGGAAGAACCCGAGGTGGATCTGAGAGGGATCCTTGATAAAAAGAAAAAGAAGAGAGAGCGCAAGGAAGCATCTAGCAGTGGGTCACAACTAAGGTGTATGCAAGTCCAACTACCAGATGGGCGTCTTAGTTACTGATTATGACGGTATGCAGGGCCTAGCTATCTCAAACAGAAAGGTCCTGGACTGAATGAAGCCAATACAACACCAACTTACTACTGCACTCAAGAAACAGCAGCTCCAACGGAGCATTCTGCTGACAACGTTGCTGAACCGTGTGAAGAGTCATTACCGACACCCAATCTGTCCTTACCAGCTGATGTGGAGCTAGAAGTTGTCAATCTTGGTAACGACCCAAATGCCCCATGAACAACCTCTATTAATGCAAATCTGTCACAGCGGGAGAAAACCTAACTCGTTGCACTTTTGAAGGAATATGTTGATGTCTTCGCTTGGGAATACAATGAAATGCCCGGCCTGGATCCCAATTTAGTGGCATATGCTCTTAATGTTGAACCCGGTGTGAAGCCAATAATACAGCCCATACGAACCTTCCATGTGGATGTTGAAACTCAAATCATTAAGGAAGTGCAGAAACTCCTTGCAGCTAGTTTTATTAGGCCCATTGAGCATCCAAAGTGGCTGTCATACATAGTGCCTGTCAAGAAAAAGAATGGGCAAATAAGATGTTGCGTTGACTTTCGAAATCTCAATAAAGCATGCCTAAAGGATGAATTTCCGCTTCAAAACATGGACATGCTAATTGACTCGGCTGCTGGACATGCTATGTTCTCGTTTATGGATGGTTTTAGCGGCTATAACCAAATCAGGATGTCACCTAAGGATGCAGCCAAAACTGCCTTCCGGACCCCCATTGGGAATTTCTACTATACCGTTATGCCCTTTGGCCTTAAGAACGCCGGCGCCACTTACCAAAGGGCCATGACCGCAATCTTTCATGATATGATGCACAAAGAAATTGAAGACTATGTCGATGACCTTGTGGTGAAGTCAAAAGCAAGGGAAAACCATTTTTATGACTTAAGAAGAGTCTTTGAAAGATGCCGCCTTTACAAGCTCCGTATGAACCCCCTTAAATGTGCTTTTGGTGTTTTCGCTGGAAAGTTTTTGGGTTTCTTGTTCACCAATGAGGAATAGATGTCGATCCTAGCAAGGCACAAGCTATAGCTACCATGAAGCCCCCTACTACAGTTAAGGAGCTTAAAAGCTTCCTCGGTAAGCTTTCATACATTCGGAGGTTCATTCCCGGTCTAGCCGCCCTCACCGCTGCCTTCACCCCCTTACTAAAGAAGGGAAGGCCTTACCATTGGAGTCAAAAATGCCAGCAAGCTTTCTCCCAATTGCAGCACCTTATGACCAAGCTGCCAACCGTACGTGCGTCCACATCAGGAAAGCCCCTTAAGCTCTATTTGGCTACCAACAGTGAGGCAGTAGGGGCATTAATAGCCCAAGAAGATCAAAAGGAGGCTGATCAGCCAATTTACTATGTCAGCCAGATGTTGAAGGACGCTGAGACTCGATATTCAAGAGCTGAAAAGGCTTGTCTCTCTCTCATATATGTTGCACAACAATTGTGACATTACTTTTTGGCTTATACGGTTTACCTCATGACAAAATCCCATTCTATACGCTCGCTCTTGCGGATCCTTATTCTTTCCGGGAGGCTAGCACAATGGCTCTTGCAGTTGTTCGAATTCGAGATCATCCCTATCGCCCTTACAGCTGTAAAAGGGCAGGCTATAGCTGACTTACTAGCATGGTTCCTAGGAGAAGAAAGCTGGGATGTTACTGATGGAGTCCTTGGAGATCTACTAGAAGTGTCAACCATTGAAGCAGCCAGAGCTAGGTGGGTTCTTAGGTTTGATGGGTCCTCCATTGCTACTGAAGGAGGAGCTGGAATGGTCCTAATCAAAGAAACAGGGGAAGTAGTAGCTATGTCCTTCAAACTTGACTTCCTTTGTACCAACAACACGGCTGAGTATGAAGCATACCTCACAGGCTTGGCTGTAGCACGTGAAATGGGAATCAAACACCTTAGGGTGATTGGAGATTCAAACCTAGTTGTTTGTCAAGCTAAGGGAGAGTTTGCACTCAAAGAGGCGTCATTGGCACCATATAGAGCAATGGCCCAAATGTTGGAAGATTCCTTTGAAGACTTTGATATCCAACACTCTCAAAGGTTTGACAACCATTTTGCTGATGCATTAGCCACTTTGGGGGCTAGGATTAGTTTTGAAGGCACCGTTACTGAAGTTACAATCATAAAGAAACCTGTTCCAGCCATACAGGTGTTGAAAGAGGAGTTTTTTGGTCAGCCACTAGACCAAGTAGATTGGCAGTCGCCTATCAAAGAGGCGCTATCGTCTCCCTCAAGCAAAGAGCAGCTGAAATGTTTCAAAGATTACACTTTGGTGGTAGGGGAGTTATACAGAAAATTTCCGGGAGGAGTTTTGGCAAGGTGCTTAGGCCTAAGTGAGTCTGGTAAACGACTAAGAGAAGTCCATGAGAAATCCTGCGGTTCCAACGGTATTGTAAGCCTCTACATGTGCCTCCAACGGTCAGGGTATTATTGGCCAGACATGGACAGACAGGCTGCCAACATCCAAAGTCAGCGTGAGAAATGCTAGCACATCCCCAGCCATGAAAAGTCATATGCTATGTTCACCTCTAATGATTGGCGAATCCCATTTCTTGAATACCTCATAGAAGGCATTTTATTAACAATCGGGATGAGGCATATCGTTTAAAAAGGATGGCGACTCATTACTTTGTGGAAGGAGGTATCCTTTTCCGAAAAGGGTTAATGGGGAGCCCTTAAGCTGCTTGGGGACCCCCGAAGCACAATCTGTCATGCAAGAGGTTCATGCGGGTGAATGTGGGGATCATCAAAGCAAGAAATGACTTCTCCAGCAGCTGCTTAACCTTGGGTATTTTTGGCCAACCATGAACCAAGACACGGCCAAGCATGTGAAGACTTGTGACACTTGTCAAGTCCATGGAAGCATGATCCATACTCACCCCACTAGTCTCCAAAACATGATAACGCCATGGCCATTTCACATTTGAGGGCTAGACTTGATAGGCCCAATCAATCCACCGTCCAATGGCTATATTTGGATATTAGTGGCTACGAAGTATTTCATAAAATGGGTTGAGGCGATCTCGTTAAAGAAAGCTACCGGTCCAGCAGTCGCAAATTTCATCCGTGAGCACATAATTTGTAGATTTGGCATTCCCCATAAGATTGTCAGCGATAATGGCACTCCCTTTGTCAACAAAAATGTCCGTAAACTGCTTGAACATCACCACATTAAGCATAGAAAGTCTACTCCTTACTATCCCCAAGGCAATGGCCAAGCGGAGGCGACTAATCGAGTATTGTTGAGAATTCTTAGCAAGATGGTCCACGAATATGAGGGAGGATGGAGTGAACATTTGTTGGAAACCTTATGGGCCTACCAAAGTTCAGCAAAGACTGCTATTGGTTTTTCGCCCTTTTCCCTTGTGTATGGCACCGAGGCTATATCACCGGTTGAGCTATTAGTTCCTACTCCTAGGGTAGTTCCTGGTCAAGAAGTTAAGATGAATGCAGCCACTTGTGCAGAATGTAAGGTCTTCGACCTTGAAACCTTAGAGGAAGCAAGAAATTTGGCCTTTAGCCGCATCCAGCGTTACCAACAATAGAAGGCCAATGCCTACAACAAGGTCATGAAGGCTAGAACTTTTGTTAATGGGCAACTGGTTTTGAAGGTAGTGGATCATGTGAGAAGGAACCTCTTTGCCCCCTCTAAATTTGCCCCAAATTGGGTAGGTCCATACCTTGTAAGGGAAGCCAATGAGAGTGGTTACTATCATCTAGCTATAGCGGGTGGTGAAGTCCTCGCAGAACCTATTAACGGCAAATGGCTTAAGTTGTACCATGCTTGTACTATTTGGTCTTTTCCCACTCTTTTGTAAGATCACGACTACTACTAAATAAAGAAGTAAGCATCGCCTTTGCCATAATCACGCATGTTTTTGAAAAGTACTGACTTCTTCTTTTTTCTTTTTTTTCTTTTTAAAAAAAAAAACATGATTGTTCTCTTGAAAAAATATATATATGTATACATATATACATATATGTATATATGTATGTACAAGTATACATACATGTATATGTATGTATATATGAGTGAACACCCTTTTTTTTTTTCTTTCAAAAAGGAAACAAATGGTTTTTTTTAAAAAAAATAAAGGACACAGCAGCTACGGCTGGAGGTGTCATTTGCCAAGAAAAGTACAATATTTACATGCAAATGGCTAAAAGAAAAGGCTAATGATGCATATATGTATGTTAGTATACATGTGTATACATATACGTGGATGAATGAACACTATTTGATGACAACATTTTTTCCCTCTCTTTTGGGCTAAAAAAAAAATCATTTTTGCAAAAAAAGAGGCACAACACCTACGGCTGAAGGTGTCCTCTGTTACGGACAGTACAATATCTCCACATGAACAGTAAGATAAAACATGTGCACACATGAAAAAGTGGCAATGGAGGACCCCTTTTATGCAGAAAAATTTCTGTTATGCAGAAATTTTTTTTGTTATGCAGAAAATTTTCTGCTTTTTGTTATGCAGAAAATTTTTTTGTTATGCAGAAAAAATTTCTATTATGCAGAAAAATTAGCTTTTATGCAGAAAAACTTCTTTTAGGCATGAACTCTTCTACAAGACAATGTCCATAGTTGACTAGTCTTTCTTTCACATGAGATGTTGATCTCTACAATTGAATGACCTTTTGCACAGATAACAACACCACTTACAACTAGACAAATCACAACTAAATAAGTTTTTTATATATAGCTGAATAGTTTCGCATACATGAGTAGTAACAACACTTAGAAGATTTTTGCTTCTTCTATTACAAAAGGGAAGGGGGAAAGAAATCTTTATAATTAAGAAAGTCTCAAAACACATACTACATCCCAAATGGAGTTGTCCACTAATACAATGGCTATAAAAGAAAATACATATATAAACTAAAGCATGAGTAGCCTAATCCAACGAGTCGCCAAGGGTTTCCGCAGAGGACGAGCTACCACTAGTGGCTAAGGACAGCATGATGGACTCCTTTTGGTTTGTCAAGAGGGATAGTTCTGATACATTCGCTGCGATCTCTTTCTCTAAATCTGCAATCTTCACTGTGATTTCAGCCAACTTCATCTCACCATCACGAATGATGCATGAGGCAGCAGTGGTTTTGAGCCAATCAAGAATGAACCCAACATCAAACCTTATGGATTGCAACTCACTAAGTATGTCCTTCCACTCAAGAACCTTATGCAAGTTGAAACTTTTGAGGGGTGTGTGTTCTATGTCAAGCAAAACCGGCACAAGGGATTTGAACATCACCTTCCTCATTGCATTACCGTATGTGCACCTAGACATAAAATTTGGATGTTTGGACAATATCTTCTCCAACAACGGCAGACCTTCAGCAGGGACATCAAACCGCTGTAATTTCACTATGATTCCTGAAAATGTGTAGAAATCCTTGGCAGATTTGTTGTTCTCTCTCTCTTGATCAAACATCTCTGTGAAATCTTGCACATTAACCCCCTGAAATGCGGCACTTGATGGCTCCCTTTCCACAACTGTCAGACAAGATTGGCGGAGTTAATGTATTTTTTTTTTGCTTTTTTTTTAAAAAAAGAGAGAGAGAGAGAGAGAGAGAGAGAGAGAGAGAGAGAGAGAGAGAGAGAGAGGGGGGGGGGGGAAAGGAAGTTTTTTTTTTTTCTTTCATCAGGCAAGCCCAACATAAGTCTTTAGATATGACTGAAGCATGGACAATAGAAGCCGTACTTGTGTTTTTTTTGCTTTTGAAAGGATCAAGGTCAGATGTGGGCATGGAAGGTTCGGTTATAGTGTTTTCTCCGACCCCACCAGCAACTCCCTCAGGTGGCAGCAAGGGATCAGTGGCACTCCCTCCAGTTGTGCCACCATCAGCAACTTCCTCAAGAGGTACACCGACTTCTCTTTCAACTACACTAGCATCAGTAACACTGCTAGGTGCTGACGAAGGGTCAACGGCAGCCCCAACCTCACCAATTTCCATAGTTTCCACATATACCATTGAAGAATTAGCAACATTACCTATGATAGAAACGCCGTCAGCCGTCAGCTGCAGCAGAAACATAGGAGGATAAGGAAGCAAGTAGCAGAAGGTTATCGAAATCCATGGTGGTGTCCATGAAATCACCTTCGCGATCTTCAGAGTGAGTTCCCTCACTGTCACAAGACTGATGGAGCAGCTGACAGCAAAAAGAAGATATGTCAGTATGAAAAGAGAAATAAGAAATAATATAATGATAACAAAAGAAAAAGGGAAGAAAAGAAGAAGAGTTTAAAGGTTAAGGATTTACCTCTTTGGAGGAGCTCTCAACATCAAGTCTGGCAACTTTTGCCCTATGACTAGTAGTTTTTCTAGCAGTAGTTTTTCTCTTATATGTCCTCCCCTCAAGATCTGAGCTCAAGGAAGAAACAGCCTCAGTAGTCGACGCTAATGGAAGCTCGACAGCCTCTACCGGAGGGGGTGTGAGGGAAAAACTTGTATCCCAAACCGGAGAATCATACAACTCGATCACCGTAGACTTGGATTTATCTTTCTTACTGTTGCCAACATCATGTTCTACCCTAGACCTTGTCCTCCTAGAAACACTTCCAACCGGAGGAGCTTCACTTCGAGCCCTTTTAATTGGTGTCCTACGCTCTTCTGTTTCGAGTTCAGGGGCTGCCACTATTTTATTCTGGCTCCTCCATTCTTTTGGACTGTTGTCACCATAGAGGACCCAACCATCAAGGTCAACATGTCATTTGGCGAAACTTATTTTCTGCCTGACTGCCTATGAATAAACAGCTCGGGTATTCGAAACCAAGCACCGGTTAGGAGGCATATCAGCCTTTAGAGGGCCAATCGCCACCCTTTCGTGCTCTTAGCTAGCAACAAAGGTGACCAAGTTGTTCATTACCCTCCGCCAATAAGTGCACATATTCTGAGTGACACAACCTTCCCTTCGCCTACATGGGATCAACACATCCACCTCCATCTCACACCAATAATCCATGGCCGAATCATGAAGCAAAGGCCTCATTGCCTCTCGAATATCATACTCCATATCATTGATTATAGGCACATCTTGGTCGAGCCCGAATGGGCGTGACACTCTATGAGGATTGTATTTCACAAGGCTAAAACCCCAACTGTTGAGGCAAGGGATTGACAATGGGGAAGTAGTGAGCAAAAAATTCAAAACCTTGCTGCCATTCCTTAAGTTGAACACTTGAGAATTAGGCCTAGCACACGGAAATGGCGAAGGAGAAAAAAACCCCTCAGCATGATAAGCATAAGGCCTCTAAATAAAATCAGAAGCAATGTCTAACGAACAAATTGCTGGCAAACCCCATGCCTTTAAAGCCATCCACTTCATCAATAAAGGAAAGCCATGCTCAAACCCTAAAAATCTCTCCTCACCATCAATAATTCCAATCGAAATCACTCTCTTAGTGTCAAGAATTTCACTTACACTCTTTCCTACATTAAGGTACCTTTTTGAACGTTCCCAAACAAAAGCTTGCAACATCACTATGCTTACCCCAGTATCAACAATATGGTATGGAGAACCAGCTAGTTCATTATAATGAAGTTGGTCTAATTCCGAGTAAAGGCAGCCTAAATATAAAGCACCTAAAAGACGCACTTGCTCAACCACATTTCCAAAAATGCAACCCTCCTAATCACACGACTACCAGATTTCTTAAATGCGAGAATCCACAAAGAAAACCTGGCCCTTTGATCAGTGAGCGATGTCGCATGACCCCCGAATGCCTTGTAAAACCTCTCTTCGATTTTAGCCTCATCATCATCCAACTCCAAATCCATCGGATTCAACTTCCCCATGCTTGGCAGTAAGAATAACCTCTCTACATCTTCGAGGGTGACAGTGGTTTCGCCCCAAGAGAAAAAGAAAGTGTGGGTTTTCGAGCTCCAGCGACGAATCAAATACCGCAATGCAATAATATCCCTAAATACATGCCACCCTCGAGACATCAATACCGCTTCAAAAATGTTGGCATCGCTGTCAAAGAAAGGGCACAACAGAGGAAGAACAAAATGGGTCTTCCTCTCTTTCCACAAAATGTAAAAAAATATATAGATGAAGAGAAGTTCTTTTTTTTCTCTCTTTCACTCCTCTTTGTTGCCGAAAATCAAGAAGGGAAGATATGGAGGAAGACATTTTGTCTCTGTTTTCCCTTTTGATGGTGCCGAAACAAGTAAGAGGTAAAACCTTTCTCTCTCTCTCTTTTATTTTTTCTAGTTTTTCTCTCTTTCAGTTTTTCTGTCTCTTGGACTTGACAAAATAATGGGAAAGGACAGCATTAACTCCTTGGGTTGCACTGAGAAATGTGAAACCCAGCCTTGAAAAGACATGCTAGGGAGCTGCAGTTATTGAAGGTAGTAGTAACCACCCTAGTATTGAGGTTTTACAAGGGTTCACGCATAACACCCCAAACGGTCACCATTTTTCAAAAATATGTGTATATATATGTAATAATAAAAAATTATAAAATATATAATAATAATAATAATAATAATAATAAAGGGAGTTGATAACAATAAGGACAAATAACTAAATGACTAAGCAAACAATGTATACTCTTATATGTATATGTGAAACGTAGCAATGACAGATTTTTTCGAAATATATACACAAATATATATATATATATATATATATATATATATATATATATATATATATATATATGTATACACAAAGTATACGTATATAAATAAATAAATAAACGTATATATGTATAATAGCAATGATAACAGTAACAACAAAAGCACTCGCACGTGTGATCCAAATATTTTTCTTTTCAAAAAAAAAAAAAATATATATATATATATATATATATATATATATATATATATATATATATATATATATAGTAAGAATCCAATCACACGTGACTCAGGGGGCTGAATGTTGGGGTACTTTTCTTTACATCGAATGTTATTTAAATAACACCTATGTATTTTCCTTTCAAATGTATTATTGGACATACTTAAATATCTTTTCCAACTATCACTATGCTAGCCCACAACCTTTCTCCTTTCTACCGCAAAATTGGGCTATGCTATAGGACCCAATACTTTCTCATAAAAACCCGAATTATTTAATAAAGCGAGATAAAATCTAATCTTTTCAAAAAGACCAAGAATACTTATGCTTGGCAAGGTTTGAAAAGCCCACGATTCAAATCCATAGCAAAACAACTTTATCAATGGAATTGAAGTCCATAATCAAAACCCATTGTTTAAACCCATGGTAATTTATTTATTCAAAAGCCTAATCCTCATTGGAAATATTTGAAACCCAATTTTCATTGGCAACATCAAAGCCCAATTCTCATTGGCAATATCAAAAGCCCAGTTCCCGCTGGCAATATCAAAAGTCCAATTCCCGCTGGCAATATCAAAAGCCCAATCTTCATTGGCAATATCAAAAAGCTCAATCTTCATTGGCAATATCTGAAGCCCATTTTTTCATTGGCACTATTTTATCAAAAAACCCGAGGTTATTAACGCTTGGCAAAGAGAAAAGTATCATGGCATAATTATTGCTTAAGTATTACTATAGCAAAAAACATGGCAATTGTTTTATAAAAACTCATAGGGAGTTATCTTGAAGAATATGTTCTCACATTATAACCCATGAAACACATGGTCATCACTTGCATCATAACATCCATAATATATATCTCCAATGCTCATGGAAAATGCTCAATCCCACAAGCTTATCATTTAAATTATGATGCGACTATTAGAAGCCATGAACGTTATTTATGATATGGAATCCATCATAGTAAAGGTTATTTTCGAAGGTACTTTGAAAAATTGTCATATTGTTTCAAACATTACAATTAATTGCCCAAAAGACCCATTGCAAGTATCTATAAAAACCCAAAGATCATTTACTAATAAAAGTCCATGAGGGAGGAAAGCCCATGGCAACATGTGTTTTGATTTTGTAGGATGCACACAACCCGACCCAAAGGAACCAGCCCAGGTGAACGGGCCCAATCTAAGAGATCCCAGCAAGAAGCAGAGGACTGAAAGTAGGCAAAACAGCCCTTGTTCATCCCTGACCAAAGTACAACAAGAGAACCAAGTCCTTAAAGATGAACTAGAGGTTGTCCCATCGACTTTTGGTCACTCTTTACCT
This sequence comes from Quercus tomentella, assembly GCA_028535165.1. Lineage (NCBI taxonomy): Eukaryota > Viridiplantae > Streptophyta > Magnoliopsida > Fagales > Fagaceae > Quercus > Quercus tomentella. Next base: position 12,806,810 of record JAPQVY010000155.1, read on the forward strand.
GACGTGAACAGTACCCGGGGCTTATAATATCAGCTGAAGTCTAAAAGGTGATGGAACTCCATCATCTTTTTCAAGACTGCACTTCCAGCGGAAGGGGAGCTGAAACCAAATTATTTAAACTCCAGCAAATTGATGCTATAAATGTTAAAAACGTTCAAGACGTGATTCATGTGCCAAGCCCATGAATCCTAAAGGGGAAAAAATTGGGAACATGTGGTTTGGAAGGCATAAAGGGACCTCCTGCAAAACCCCCTAAAGTAGGCTTAGAACTTAACACCTGGATTGGGGTGTTGAATCTTACTTCTTGGGGGTCTAAATCTCAGTTGCAGTTTTAGGATTTGCTCTTGATACACGCCCCAATCACATTGATTAAGCTCAGCCCCAGAAATCCTGACATTTAATGCAAAATCCCATCATTACCCAAAGAAGCAAAGCAGCCCATAAAGCAAACCTTTTACTTCTGACCAAAAATCCCAGGAAGATTAACCCTGGTTCTCCACCTCTGATTAACCGTACGTTTTTGGACTCATGTTAATTAATGCTTCCCTAAAACTCCATTATAAAAAGATAAGCATCTCAGCCCACAGGGACAACTACTCCCTTTGAAACCCTTGGTCCATTTGCCATTTTGCTAGTAGTTTAGCTCTCTTTAAGCTCACTACTCATCCCTTTTAGCCCACGTTCATATAACCTCAGATATTTTTTCTTCTCTTTTACACAAACATAGCTCATAAATGCCTCCCACTACTCACAAAAAGCCTAAATCTCAGAGTTAATCTCATCTCACTCACTAAAACAGCCCATATTGTCTCATTCATGCCTTATGAACACACACCCACCAAAATCTTAGTTTAATACTTGATGCACTAAGCTGGGATCCCTCTCTCCCTTCACACCATGCCAATTAATCCTTTCCCTCTTCCCATGGAACCTTTAATTTTTACTTTTTATTTTATGGTTGAAGGATATAATGTATATGTAACAATCGAACTTTTCCCTCACATTGATGTAATGATGGCTGAAAGTACAATGAACTCTCCTGACCAAGACATGCAAGGACCCCCAAGAGTTAACATATTCCTAAATTTATTTAATCATTGACCATTGGACCGTTGAAATATGTTTTTTTGGACTAAGGGTAATTTTACCCTTATCGCTGGAGATTTTATTTCACTCAAACTATCAGACCAGGACCACTAATGTACTAATTAAGTATTGTAACGTGTTTTTCATTTAGCTTTTTGTTGCTGTTTTGTCAAGTGCAACCTTAGTTTATTGCTTGGATAGGCTTTGTCATCACACTGAAAGCCTTTGGGTATCATCTTAAGAACCCATAGTCGAATTTCGGCTTGACTTCCCAACACCTTAGATAGAGGCATCAATTTCCCCCTCAACAGCTTTTTTACCCTTGATATACAAGCAGGCTGAAAGGGTTTGTTTTGTCTTTTGCTTCTATTTTGTTTGATCTTATCCCTTTGTTAGCCTTTTTGGTCAGCCACCTACTCTATTGATGGACACGAACACAATAGTTAGACTTCTCTCTATGGATGAACACAAACATAGGATCCAGGTCAGAGATAAGGAAAAAAAAAAAATCAGCCATGACCAAATTGATAGGGAAAGAAAAGAAAGAAGGAAAAGAAGAAGCCAAAGAGAAAGAAAAGGTGCGTGATTCTTACTCGTGTAAATGCATTTCATAAACTCTTCCATCTTTTTTTTTTCAAAACAAAATTCTTCTCTCTTTCTTAAAATTCATTGGATCCATTAATCTTTCCTTTGATTGTATCTGATTTGCTACCCTTATAGATATATGTGAGCTGAGAAAAATAACATTGAAACTTGAACCACTTTTTGGTCTTCCACTTTTTAGTCTTTTTCATTCTCAACTTTGTAGGTAGGCTAAAATTTATGGGGGCATTTCTATCTTTTTGCCTATTAACCCTAGAATGTAGATACTTCTTCAAAAAAAGAAAAGAAAAAAAGAATGTAGCTACTTCTTCAATGTTGCCGTGTGTGCCTTGTCATTTTGTTCAGCTGCTCAAGTTCTTCACAGCCGCAAATAGAGAAAAGGGTGAGATATAGAGATGAGAAAAAAAAAAAAAAAAATAGAAAACATTGCAAGGCTTTCTTTTGACCAAGAGTTCATAATTCATCTTAAATCTGCAAGCTATGACGTTCGTGGAGAAACGCACAATAGATTTAATATTGTTTCCATCTTTGATGTGCCAAATGAAAGTGAATGATTACAAGCTACTGTGACAAGTAAATTAATATGTATATGTGTTTGAAAACTTCACTAGAGATCAGAAAAAAAACGAAATTTTGAAGATCATGGAAGCTAGATAGAGACATAATTATTACTCAATTATGTATCAATTTGTCTTCCCTTTTGTAGATCAAAGGTGTAGATATGGATACATTCGTTTTTTTAGACCTCTTTTTGTACACAATATATACTCATCTTTATAAACTACGCTTGTGATATTAAAGCTCTTTTTTGTATAAAGTCTAATATGATCTACGTTATTATTATAGTTAATTTATATAAAAAAAAATTCTTGTATTTAGATTTTGACATAAAATATAGCATAAAAAATTATATTATCTACTTAATATAACAAATACTACATTTTTTTTTTTATGTATGTAATCTTTGATAGTAAAATATAAAAAATAGCATTAACGAGAAAAGTAATAGGAACAGGGCTAAAGTATTGATATCTGAATATTTTGAAACATTTAATCGTATAATTTCTAGGTAATCCAATATCGCCAAAAAGTTAAGCCTGGCTTTGGTATTAATGGTGATTTCAAAAATTGACAAATCTGTATCATCTAACTATTTCCTGAAAGCTTCAATGACATCATTTTGCATCACTACCCAAAACCGCATATTTAAGACTATGATCCTACGTTGTAATAACTACAATTAATTTAGATGCAGGATTAGGATCAGGTGCAATTATTTGAGTACTGCACCCGGTGCAATTAACCTATCCTCACAATTTTTTTTTTAACTATAGTTGAGATTTAAAATTACTTTTTTCAACTTTAAATCTCAACCATTAAAAACTATTACATAAGGTGCAATAACTAAATCTCAATAGGCTAGCTGCTTCAGCTTCACTTCACTCCATAATGGGTCACCCGCTATAAATGTTTCCCTTGGCCCATTTGATTCACTCAACTCTGGGAGAGGCTTATAGTTGCCCAAAAAAAAGTAGTATCGCACAGAGTTCACACTTTGTTATTCCCAATTTCTGGATTGGTTGATTCAAAAACCCAAATCCGCGACTTGTCTTTTCTGGTGGAACACACTTTTTTTTTTTTTTTTATAATTTTTAATTTTTAAAGTTGGGCCTTTATTGGGCTTCTAAGCAACTGGGCCGCGCCTCAGCTAGTTTTTCGAACACACTAGCAAAGTGGAAAGAGATGATTACATAGAAACACAGAGACAGAGAGACAGAGAGAAAAATGGCTAATCTGTTGCGGCTTCTAAAGCAATGGCCGACATTGCACCACCACCACTGCTACACCTGCGCAACACTACATCACATCTTCACCTCACCCTTACTACCACTCACATCACAAACTCTCTCTCCTCCTCCACCTCTCTCACTAACCACAGTTCCTTCATCTCGTCGCAACGTCCATCTCAAATCACGCGGACTCAGATTGCACAACGAACCTTCACCGTCCGATCTCGAATCGAGCGACTCAGACTCCGATTCTAAAAAGAGCCGAAACCAGCTGAAACGCGAGGCTCGCCGCGCTGTCCTTTGGGGCATGGACCTCGCTTCTTTCTCTAACCGTCAAATCAGACGTATCCTCAGGTAACTAAAAGCCCCCAAACCCGCTTTCATTTTTTACATAAAAATGCTACTTTACTTTTCTCAAACACCATGAGTGCTTGTTTTCATTTCAGAGTGGCTTCTCTCGACGAAGAGGTTTTCGAAGCTATAATGCTAGCGAAGGTGGTTGCTTGAATTTTGTGGTTAGTTAGTTTGTTAATATTCTTTCTTCTTGCTGAAAAGCTTTTGGTAATGTGATTGATGTTGAACATAAGGTGTTTGTTATTTTGTCGCAGAGATTAGGGTCTGATGTTCGAGAAGGAAAGCGAAGGCAGTTCAATTATATTGGTACTCAAATTTATTCCTTTTTATCATATTATGAAACTAGAGTTGTGTTCCTCTTGAAACTTGCATGGAAATGTGTTGATGTTGTTGGCTTAGAAAAACATGTTATAATGGTTTCTAGCTTTGGCATAACATTAATTATCAGAGTGTCCTAGGCATTGTACCAGTTTCGTTCCAAACCGGTTTGGAGCTATCTTCCTCCAGACTATTATGCGGCAATTGAAGAGACCATTCAATTGTAGTTTTAGTCACATGACTTTTTGATCGAGTCATGTGACTTGTTTAGTTTTATAAATCGCCACCTAGTGGGTTGGAGGAGATTCTTCCAAATTGGTTTGAAGTTAATCTTTGTTGGTCTGAGCCTATCTATTCTTTTGTTAAATTCATATTCAGTTAAGTTTGAAAGATTAAAAGACAATAGTGAATGGAAGATATCTACTAGCTCAGCTTGTTAGGTGTTTGAGTTATTGGATGATCTAACCTGAAGTCTACACAAGCTTGGACAACATTAATTAAACTCGATAACTTTCAGTGATTCTAGAATTGGCTGAAACTTGGAGATTTAGAAACTTTCTTCATTGTAAGAGCTCAAAATTTAGAGTAGTTTGCTTCAGTTATGTCAAGGTGCACCCTGCATCAATTTATCAAAAAAAAAAAAAAAGGTGCACCCTGCATCTGTTACAAAAATGCAAGTACTATAAGTTACTCTCTCGTATAGTGTGTTGACTGTATTTTGTGTTCAATGGCAATGCTTAACTCTGTTATTTCTGAAAGATACCGTCAAAGTTTAGTTGTAAGCATCCATACCACATAAATCTCCATATAATGCAATTGTACTTATCTAATGTCTTCATAATTTTTTTTCCTTTTCCTGTATTTCACTTGATATTTGTTCTTATTATTTCGAAATTTCTCAGAATGTAACTTGTCATGCTCCTAAATCACTGAACTGGATTGTATGTTCTATGGTTCACATGTATGTTATGTTAATGAGGATACTTAATTTTTGTTAGGTAAACTGCTACGGGAAGTGCAACCTGAATTGATGGATACTTTAATCCAGGCTACAAAAGATGGTGACGAGAGTAGGCTGCGGGCTTTGAGTGATTCACTGATCATTGAAGATGATGATGAAGAAGCTGAAGAAACGGAAGACGAAGTGGAAGAGGAGGTATAGTTTCATATTTTGAAAATTTTACCTTCTCTGGAGCCATGTCTCATCTTACTTACTTCTTGAGTACTGTTTTCAGGGGTCTGATGAATGTATCAGCATAGCAACCAGATGGTCTGAAGGTCTGATCAATAAGGACATAAAAATCACCAATGAAGTTTACTCTGTTCAGAGTGTTGAATTTGACCGTCAGGTGTGTTGAATTCCACCTTTGCGATTCTGATTACAACATAAATCGAGTATATTTTTTAAACACAACTTTCTGACAGTATTTTAGAACATGCTAGCTAGATAAGAGCATTCCCATCGAGGGAGTTAAAATTTTTAGCATATACCATCTCAAAACACTACTTTTTAGCTTTTAACATCTCACTTTATAATACATCATACATCAAAGATTCTTTTTTTTTTACCACTTAATTTAAATATTGTTTTTTTATTCTCTGTATCTTTTTTTATTCTCTCTTCTTTCTCTCTCTTCATATCTGTGTTTCTCCCTTTCTCTGAAAACCCACCACTTTCTTTGCAAACCCACACCCACGGCTAACCGCTGCCGGCCACCACCATTGAAAAAAAAAAAAAAACCACCTGCCGGCGCCACCACAACTACAACAACTGCCACTGTCACCACCACCCACAACCATGACTATCAACCACCAAAATCATAACCAAATCACAAACCCAAACCCACAACTTCATCACCATTCACCACCAACAACCGGAAAAAGAACCACCGAGAGAGAACAAAAGCACATCAACTCGATGACGCATGCTGATCAAAGACCCACGCCAATCAGAGACCCCAAAGATTCTCAATCACGCAACGCCTTTCCAGGGTCCTCTCTATAAGGATTCGGAAACACCACTAGCTTCAAATTGTTCACAATCCTCAACAGATCCTGCTTCACCGTGTCCCACATGGGCTCGATGAGAGTGTTCGGGGCAGGTCCGAACCTGGTGGGAGCGATACTTGAGGAGGAAGAGGGAGGGGGAGGCGGAGGAGGGGTGGAGGGGATAGATGGCACATTGTGATTGGTCGGGGGAAGAGGGGGGAGGTTGGAGGAGATGAAGGGGGAGGGTGAATGAGAGGATGAGATTGGGAAGATTGGTGGAGAGGTAACAGAAGCTATGGGAAAGAGAGAAGAGGAAAGTGAGAGAGGAGAGAGAAGAAAGAAGAGAAAAATAAAAAAAGAAAGGGAAAAGTAACCGTTGGAATAAAAAATAATATTTTCGTTTAAGATTTATGCTATAGTGATAACATCTCACTGTAGCTGTGTGTCAAAAATTTTGCCATTTGAAATCTTTGATGCAGTGGCTTTTTTTGTGGGTTGATGGTAAAATTTAGCATATACCATTTTTAGCATCCGTAATGGGAATGCTCTAACTTTGCAACTCTATTTTCCTCATGAAGTGGAGGTCACTAATTTGAGTGTCCCCTTCCCCCCTCCCCATGGTGCTAATGCTCATTTAAAAGAAAAAAAAAAGAATTCAAATTTATTTTATTTTTATTGGCCATTTTGTTTGCTGTTTAGATGAACTAAGATTGCTATGTTTCAATTACTCAAGAGCCTTGAGCCTTTCTCCCCAATTTTAACTATCGATTTAAAAAAAGAAAAAGAAAAAAGATTGTTATGTTGTAACATGATCATTTTAATGTGCAATTGAACTTGTGGCATCCTTTTAGAAAGACAATTCATATTATTCAAGCCTCAAAATCAGTAGTCCTTACTAGGTTAATCTGCCTAATATAATTATAAACTGTATGGCTCTTTTCAGTGGGACTATTGGATTGTTTAAGTTTTGCTCTCTATTTCTTATGTTAGCATCTGTTAACAGGACTTGCGTAAACTTATCCGGAGAGTGCACTCAATTCAAGATCAGCAGGCCACCTCTACTGAGGAAAACAAGAAAGAAATAGATGCAGCAATGATGGCTGCCAGACGGTCCCTCAACCGCTTCCTTCATTCACTTGCGAAGCAAATGCCAAGTGATTAACATGTTATTCTATTCATCTGTATCATTATTTTGTGCCCATCATCAATTCCTTCTGAAGATCGCTGCTCTTAGAAGCATGATAATATTGATGTATCATGAGTGGGCACCGGAGCAACGTGGGATCACAGTTTTTCTTTGTTGGATGCCATATTGGCATTTGCCCCCTCTCGAGGAGCTGTATGTTATCATGGTGAGGGACTCTTTAATTTCAAAGGCCCAAACCCACCATTTTTTATTTTAGGGAACAAGATGCTAATGAATTGAATTGAAATATAAGATAAGGGGCTAAATTTCAAGTTCGGCATGCCTAACCTCGAGTTTAGAGGGCCCCTAGGTTTAGGTTTGGGCCGTTGTGATATAGCATTTACATTTGTGCACAACTCGGTTGAGGTTGGGCCATACCAGCACAAAGTTTGGGCCTATATTAGAGCCTAGTTTTAACTTTTAATAATAATGGGAATTGTTTGCAGTGGTGATCCACATTCGAGAATAAGCGATCTCCAATTTTGAGCCACACCACACAAGGGAAAATCGAAGAGGTTCCTTAATTTAAAAAAACAAAGAAGGCTAGTTCCGTAGTTCTAAATGACTAATTAGGTTTGTTGTAATCTGTGCTCACGTATGAGAATGATGAATTATAGTGGTGCTATTGATATTAGGTTGAATTATAAAACCTATAAGATATTAGTTTAATAAAGACATTTAGAGGTACTAAAACAGTTTTATCTTGCAATTTTCTTGATATTGGTTACGTTAAGTTTTTCATTACAATGTTATTATGTATATAATTTTGAAAATCACTATTAGATATTACATATATAATATCAATTTACAATTACTGTTCATGAAATTCTATTAAATATAACACAAAATTAAAGATTAAATTGCTCCAATAGTATTTCCTAAATTGAATGGGGATAAGTGCATGAAATTATTCGACTCAATTACAATTTGTTACGTACAAGATCTTGGCATACAAAATATCTGAATAGAAATAGTATAAAAGATATGCTCATTAATCTAGAGAAAAAAAATAACAATAAAAATTTAATCAATTTAATTTGTGTGGAAAGCTAATAAAAGCAAAATTCAATTTTTGAAATATAATTAGATTTTTTCTAAGCATTGGTTATATACACAAAAAAATTTAAAAACTTACATTAGATGAGACATGTAGCGCAAAATTAAACTCTAATTGAATTCAAATTTTTACACTGAATTAACTAACTAGGCACAAAATTAGACTCTAATTGAATTTTAGTTTGAAATATAATTGGATTTTCTCTCAGTTTTACCTATAATATATACTACCTTGTAATTCTATGTATATGCATAGATACACTTAAAAATATACAAAAAAATGCATAATATAATTCCTATATATATAATTTAAATACTATTGATAGTCATTTATTTATTTTGTTAACTCTATAAAAAATCTTGTTCGAATATTATTAGGTATAAAATGTAAACTGTCTATATTTATTTATATATTTATTTATTACTTCTTATTTTTTGTTATTGTGAAGCATTTATTTTTTTTTCGATTCATTTATTCTAGACTCTTTGGTTTTGTACTTAATAACTCATTTGGATGAATATTTATGATGTGGTCTCACATTTGATTCTAAAATTAGGAAATAAAATTTTTTCTAAAAATAAATAATTTAGGACATATAGCATAAATTGGACTCTAATTTGAAATTCTAATTGAAATTTCTCTAATATTTGCCTATATATATATGTGTGTGTGTGTGTGTGTGTGTGTGTGTGTGTGTGTGTGTGTGTGGGGGGGGGGGGGGGGGGGGATTTCCCACACAAATTGTTTATCCGCTTTGGGGAACCAAGCCCGCACGGTTTTGTTCTTGGCCTCGAGTGTGGTCTTTGGGATTTTTGGGGTGCTTTGACCCTGTGAAGAGCTTAACTAGTGTATAACATTTATAACTATATTACTCATATAATTTTCTCAGTTTTAATGAGTGCATAAAATCCACAACTATATTACTAGTATAATCGAAGTGGAAACTCTATTGACTCATAATATCTTTTTCCACTTCATTAACAAATTTGTTTAGTCAAGAATAATTTCATAACTCAACTAGTATTTCTTAGTATTTTTAACGGAGACTCCAAAGTTCAAATCATTCCGCCTCCAATTATTGGAATATCTACACACGCGCACAAAAATCTTCACAACCATAGATAATCTTCATGAATTTACGATAGACAACTTGCCATTTTAATAACATCACTTGTCAACTTGTAGTAGGCCTGTGGAAGATTAGAGGTTAGTGGCCAGCAGTGGACGATTCTTAAGACAGTAATGGATTTGTCACGAAAGTAAAATACACAGTTGCAGATAAGATAAGCTGTCTTGTATGGTTGTATTTCATAATAATGAAGTCTAGATATTCTCATTTTGCATCAGCTGATGTGATATAAAAATACTTTAGATATATACACATCATGATTGCTTAAAGAATGTTATCACTTGTTGGCCATGCATGAAAGATTACAAAGCAAAAGATGCCAAACCTTTCAAGTGTGTTTAATTAATCAGGTTATGAATTATGATTTCAAGATTGCGGCTTCTGATGGAAGCTCTCGTGTATCTTTTATTTTTGTTTAGTGTTAAGTGTTTGAGATGGGCTGGTAATCTTATTTTGGAATGCACGCACTTTCTTAAAGTAGAATTTCGCTTTGACAACATGAAAAAATAGTCACACTCAGAATCCAGCTATAACTTGATCTTTCTTGAAAGAAATTCCTTCCATGCGATCGAACGCATTCTCGAGTCTGAATTGAATTCTACTTTTTGAAATTTTATCTCATAATTTCAACATTTTCTGCGAATCGCATGGAAGTTTGGTATCTCATAACTAACACCTATGAAATTGTTGCTTTCAAGTGTGCTATACTAGTCCTCTTTTGTGGCGATTGATGAAGACAATACCTAGGCTGTCTTTGACAAGTATTTCATTTGGTTCATGCATGAATCAGCCGGAAATGTTACTATGACCAGTGGTAATGCAATCAAGTGTCTCTTATAAATTTTCACGTGCGAATAGAAATTACAGTTGACATGAACTAAAAGCTGCCGTGCCAATATGTAATATTTTAAGGGTTCAGTTAATGTATGCTATAAGAAATTTTTTATGAGAAATTAAAAAAATTGACAAAAAAATTAGTTATTTTTTCATTTTCCCACAATTTAAAAAAAAAAAAAAAAGTTTACTAATGTATACCATAAGAGCATACTTTAGTAAAACCTAGACTTCAAAAACATATTCTGGTAAATTACTAATTGTTCCTATACCTATCCCAACCCAAAAAAAAAAAAAAAAAAAAAAAAAAAATCTAATTGTTCTAAAAGTTTAACTTCTTAAGACATAGTGATTTTTTTTTTAAAGAATTAAGAAAATGAATTTAATCATTTAATTATAAGAACTCTTCAATGACCACAACGAAATCTCATAGTAAGTTAAGATGTTAGCCTACATAAGTAAACAAAAACAAAATAGAACAAGATTATACCTAAACCCATAATCAAAAAAGTTCTTCTACCACTTCCTCTCATGTGTGTATCCTAACTCCCCTTCAATAAATGAGATTTTTATTAACCTTTTAAATGGTTTAAAATGGAGAATTGCATGGCTATGCTTGATAATTGGTAATTAATTGTCTAAAAAAAAAAATGATATGATGAATTTAATCATCTAACTATTATCTATTCTTTAATATATGTGTCATGGTATGATGGTAGGCAATTTTATCTTCAATTTTTAATTTTGAAGAGGTTGAGTCCTGAACTCGAACACGCGACCTATTACTTTTGGTGAAAGACACTTGTCATTGCATCAAGATCCGGCCTCTACTAATAGCTACTATAATATTTAAATAAAAAAATAAAAGAGAAACAAAAGGTCATAGTTCTCTATCTTTTTCGTATATTATATGGTATACCGACTATATCTAACATATTCCAAGATCTAATGTTGCTTTCTTATTTTAATTAGGAGGCCAGCTGTTTAATACCTTTTTTTTTTCATCATGATTATGATATAATTAGAGAAAAGGGTAAGTGCTTTATGACAAAACTAAATTCCAGATCATATGGTTGTCCCAACATTAAGGCTAGGGAGACTCGGCTGTGGTTTGGGGACATTTCATACTGAGACTCTGAGAGTGATATAGGATTGTAACATCTGAACTTTTCGTGGGAAAAAAACGAGGAGAGAGAGAGAGAGAGAGAGAGAATTCTTTAGTAGAAAATGTGAAGTTCTTAAGGCAGGCACTTACTTGTGGGCAATGGTTTATTTTTCACTTATACAATTTGTCACGACTTGATGGTATATATTATTAATTATTATTGGTAAACAATCACTTTTACATGATTTTTTTTTTTTTTGACTATTCATAATCGCATATATTAAAATTGTGACAAAAATTGTGTATTTAATTATAAACTTTTTTCACTGAACCTATTGTGCACATACTTTTTATTAATAGTATAATACTGCTACCACAATATCTTCTCACTTAATAAAAATGGAAAAGAACCATCCTGGTTTCACTTTTTTTTCCCCCGAGTACAATTATTGTTTAACTTACCCCAAAGAATGACATCCCATTTTTTTTCCTGAAGTGGAATATTCTAATTTTGGTTCTCCTAAAATATTGTCAAATTTCAAAAGTTAACAATCTTTAATATTATATTAAAGATTGTTAATTTTGGTTCCTAAATATTTTCACAATTTTTCACGATTTGATGATTTATATTATTATTATTATTATTAGAACAAAATTTAGCTACAAAATTAGTTATAGCCTAAGATTACAACCTTATTCAATATCTTTTTATTAGAGATGAATTTAGACAAATCCACCATTGGATTATATCTTCCATGCTTGCAAAATTTCTAGAAAATTAAAGATCAATAGCTATGTTATTAATAAATTATTTAAATTGCAAGTTTTTGTAGTTTAAAATTATGAATATAAACTTATAGATCATATAGTAAATAATATCCGATTTATACAAAATTTAATATGTGTATTAAGAGCGTAAATAATATGTATTTCAACGGTTAGATTTTCAAAATATGTAGTAATATTTATTTTATTTAGCAAGGTTGTAGCCTACGGTAACCTAAGACTACAACTAATTTTGTAACTAAATTTTGTCCTAATATTATCCGTGAACCATTATTTTTACATGAATTTATATATATATATATATATATATTCTACTATTTACAATCACATATATCAAAATTGTGGCAAAAATTATGTGTTTAATTATAAACTTTTCTTTTCACTGAACCTATTATGCACATACTTCCTACTTTTTTTTTTTTTTTTGGTTGAGAAACCACATACTTTCTACTTAATAGTATAATACTACCGCAATATCTTCTCACTTAATAAAAAAGAAAAAGAGCAATACTCTTTTCACTATTTTTTCCCTAAGTACAATTATTGTTTAACTTACCACAAAGAGTGCCATCCATTTTTTTTTTCCTTAAGTGGAATATTCTTTTTTTGGTTCTCCTAAAATATTGTCAAATTTTAAAAGTTAACTATCTTTAATATACTTTAATATACTGATTTCTGAATGAGTAATGCTACAGCTACAAACTATTTTACAATATTTTTACAAACTATTAATATGACAAATTCTTACTAGTTCTAATTTGGGCTCACTACTAACATTACATTTTTACTTACCAATAATTATTTGAAAAATGCTAAAGTTGCATTAGCAGTTTGTAAAAATGTTGTAAAATAGTTTGTATCTGTAGTATTACTCTTTCTAAATATACTCTTGGCATTTCTCTTATTAATGTTTTTATAAAGGAAAATTTGAAAATTTGTATTTAAATAAAAAAAATTAAATAATTTTCTCTTAAAAGTTTAAGCATCAAAATCAAATTGGACAAATAGAGTGGAGTAGCTAGGTTTTATACACAAATTGGCTGTGTCATGAGTCATGACACACTGAAAACTGAAAAGTGAAGAATAGAATTACAAAGGAAGTAGGGCCGATCGAGCCCATATGCATTGGATAGTGGCAGGACCCAACTAGGGTTAAAGTCGTGGCTGCTGGAATGGTGCGTCAGACAAAGCCTAAAGCCCAATTTGACCGTGACCCCACCTGACTCATGAGACTAGAGACAGTTTAGTCGGGGGGGAACAAATTGGATAAGATAAGCCGTTAATTAGGACTATATATATATATATAGATCAAGTGGGAAACAAAGGTAGTCAAATTGTCAAAATAATACAGTCACCTATATTCATCAAAAGTTCAAAACAAAATATACTTCACTGCCGCCTCGTGAGAAATCCGGTTATTATATAGTTAATGAAGATGTATCTTGTGAAGCTATTTTATCAAGTCATTCTCTCGTGTCTTCTCAAAAAAAAAAAACTCACTCTCTCGTGTATGTTTGTTGGGAAGTTTCTCATTATTTATTTATTTATTTTTCATATTTTGATCTAAGTTGTGATTTTTGGTGGTAAAGAAAGTACCAATGTAAAGCATAAACCATGTTTAACATTTGCCTATATGAAGCACAAACAGTTCATTTAGAGTGCTATACTCATGTCAGATACGTGTTGGACACTTGACACTCTTTAGATACTTTTGTATGCGAGTCCTAGCTAGTTGTTTTCTTTTTAAAAAATTAAAAAAAAAAATACAAGACACAACCAGAACACACGAGAACGAGAGGAATTAGATGCCATTTCACAAAACAAAGAAAACATTTATACTCTGAGTAATAATATTGCTTAACCATATATAAAAATAAAAATAAAATATATTTAATAATTAATTAATATATGTATCCTCGTCATACTCATGTTCTATTTTTTCAAGAATTGTTATTTCACTATACCGTTCCGTGCCCATATGGCCCATTTCAATGCAAGCGATTCCTAGACATTCACATTGGGTAATGCATATTCCCTACAAATACAAAATGGATAATATTGTTCATCAAAAATATACCAAAAAAAAAAAAACACATGTGCAGATGTGCTGCAGTAATAGCAGATGTGCTGTGGTAATATGTAAATATCTCTCTCTCTCTCTCTCTTGGTTTGGCTGCAATTTTGTTTCTTTTTTTACTGGTGTGTATATAAAATAGTATTATTTTAGTATGATAAATTGCAAAATAAAAAATGAGATATAGAATATGTTGTTAAAGTGATTATGTAAAATAAATAAAACGACTTTTTTGGTGATGTAAAATGCTTTTTTTTTTTTTTTGTATTTTATTTTTTCATAACTATTTTTATATGATTTGTTGTAATTTGTATACAATAAAAGTAATGTATATATGATATTACTCTAATTATGACTTCTCACCAATCAAATTATAAGTTGTTAAAATATTTTTTTTTTTGTTTTGTATTTTTTGGTAAACATTGTTAAAACAGTTCTTTCTCTAGCATTGCACCTAACGACCGCATGGGACAATTAATAATCAAGAACCGGATTTTTGGGCATTACTCCTTTCACCTAATCACTTCAGAGAAAGACCAAATCAAAGGAAAGAAAGGAGACCATTTAAGCCCTACAGGAAAAACATATATAGCTTGGAATACACTATTTCAGTCCAATTGTTTGGGCTGAGTAAACATCAATAGCCTCTGGTGAAGTCGTGCTCATGCATTTTCACCACTCATTTTAAATGGTCGTAAATCCATATATAGTCATAACTGCTACGAATTAATGAGGGTGACAACATGGCCAATACAACAAAATTAACCCATTTTTTCTAAACCCTTGATAGCCTCCCATGGCTGACCAGTACTGGAATCTGTATACCATTTCTGCATTTTACGTGCTATATTAGCTAACTTGTAGAAGTAAAATACAAACTGCACTCTAGTCTAAGGAGGTGGCTATATTGTATTTGTATATATATTTTTCAAAACAACAATCTTTTTCTATCATTTGTAGAAAATTCAGCATGTTTCTTGAGATCGATGTTTTACTTCATATAAAAATCTCATTTGGATATTTACGGTGGCCGGTGGGCTTATTATTTCTTGAACCTCAGAATGCCAAGTGGCTGTTTTCTGGTAAGACTATTTCCCTGGAAAACCTAATTTCATATTGAAATTTATGATAGCAGTTGAACCATATTCATGTGGTTTTTGAGACAGTTTCGGAAGTTGAAGCCAAGTTCAACTGTCCCTCGAGAATCCAATGTCGGCAGTCGGCAGTCGCTCGGTTTAATTAAATTAGTTAGGTGTTTTAATTTGTGGGCCAGAACATATATGGTCAAAAGAAGATAGACCAGAAGAAAAGAAATACGAATTGAAGATTGACTTTTTTGAGGATGCTACTAAAAAACAAAAACGAGTTCAAATTGAAAAGCTAACCAAAGTGGACTAATCCAATATGAATGTCAATGATTGCATTGCTAATTATTTGGGTAACCAGATCTTGACTCAGTTGAATTCCCTTTTATCATTATTCAATACATAGTAACATAGGTTTTGGTTAATTCCTACTAACTTGGTTTTTGTTTTGTTTTTTGTTTTTTTTTTTCTTAGATTGTTTTGGTCCAGACCATTTGTAGGGAAAATGTATATTGCACACACTTACATATACAATACACATACTCAATTTTTTAAACTTAAATGATGACTTCAAATCACAATTTCTGTTAAAAGTGGTGAGTGAGTGTGTAAATTATATATTGCTCTTGCAGTAAACAAGTTATTTCTTTATTTATTTTGTATCTATTTGGAGGTTTATTAATTATTTTAGTTGTTTTGATCCCATGATATGTAATATCAAGATATCGTGTTCATATAAAACCGATCTTTAATTGGTGAGATAAAAAATTTTGAAAAAAAAAAAAGTTCATAAAAGAAATAGTTAAAATCACATTGTTATGATTTGCAAGTGTTCGGTTAAGAGTTTTGCAATTCAATTGGTTGATATTCTTTGGTATTTCTAACAGAGATATTCATGGTTCAAATCCTTCCACCCTTAACTATCAAATTATCTATATAAATAAATAAATAAAGGATTCTCGTGTATTTGTGGGGTTAAACATTATTATCTCATTAAATTATGTGAATTAATAAACATGGACTACAAACCCACACATAATGGAGAGTGATTATAGAATACTCTAAATGCACAATATAAACATACTCTATCTCCTCTCACATAATAGTAGATCCTACTAATTAAATTTCAGGTAAAACTCACAATTTTTTTTTTTTCTTTTGTGAAGGGAACCCAATATTTATTTGAAAGAAGGTTACACATTTAATGTGTTTTTTGAGTATTCTATAATTTTCTATAAAGAGTTGAAGGAGATTCTTCCAATGGATTTGGAAAAAAAACCTTACCCTATGGATAACATATAATTTAGAAGCTTTTATTTTCCTTTTATTTATTTATAATAATTTTTTTTGTTGAGAATTTCAACTTATGGCATCCGCTCCTAATGATAGCTACTTATCATCAAACAAGATTGAACCCAGATCTTTTTTTTTTTTTTTTTGATAATCTGCAATGCATTACTAGATAAAAATGGAACATGGGGGATAATCTGCCTTACAAAGTGCCAGCAAAGCAAGGGGCAGATTATCCAACAGGAGCACAAAAGCTAAGCGGGAAAGTAAAGAAAATTTTGCTACTTGGTGCGCAACACCATTAACAGTCCTACTAATCCAAACAAACGAACAAGAAAAGAAGAACACAGCTATAGCAATGGTATTAAGCAAGTGGGTCTGAATGCACCAGGGAAAAGGTTGGTTAAGAGCATTGATGGCATGAAAACAAACCTTGGCATCCCCCTTCAAAGATAACACGGCTCCAATTCTCCAATTTAGCAAGTTGAACAGCCTAAAGTAGAGCTGCAGTTTCAGCTTGGAGGGGGGGTTGTCTCCTTAATCAGCCTAGCCCAGATTTTGATTGGCACTCCACGGTGATCACGAGCCACCATAGCAATGGCAGCATTTGTATCAGAGATGGCAGCATCTATGTTGATTTTAATGCAGTCAACAAATGGAGGGGACCAAACATTCACAGGTAGAGGAAGACTATGAGCTACAGGGGGGGTTATGATTGTGGAGAATTCATGGCATCTGGTCTGGACAAGCCTAATAGAAGAGGAAACATCCCAAACACAGTTCTAATGGAGGGAGCGATTTCTTGCCATCCAAATTTCTTCAATTGTAAACGCCAACTGTAGGGAGATTTGGCCATTGTCAACATTTTCACAAGGGAAATTAGGGGGATTCAAGATGAGCTTAATAATGTCCTCCAGTTGAGAAATTGCTAAGTTCTATGTTTTGAGGCCCCAACAAATAGCAAACCAAAACGATCTGGATGCAGAGCAGTTAAAGAAGAGGTGGCTTGAGGATTCAATGCTATCTTTGTAAAAAAGGCAATTGGTATCACTAACATGGAGTCGGGTGAGGAGATTTTCCTTAGTGGGAATAGAGTTGACTCCAATCCTCCATAGGAGCATTTTTAGTCTCTCGGGTAGGTTCAACTTCCAGAGCTTATTCCAGCAAATTCCACCAGGGGTTAAGGAAGGTAGGTGGGAGCAGGACATGTGGTAAGCTGATTTAACTGAGAAGTTACCTGTAAGGTTCGGTGTCCATATGAGTTTGTCAGGAAGAGGTCTAGATGGAATGGGGATGGATAGAATTGCTTGTGCTGAGGGAGGGTTGAATAGCTCTTTTACTAAATTATGTTTCCAGCAGTGAAGATCGGGGTCAATCAGATGGCTCACAAGGATAGGATACTAGGAAAACACCTCTTCTTTTGGGGTTGGGATGAAACCTTCTATCCAGGGAACCCAAGGATCCGTCTAGACATTAATGGATGTCCTATTGCCAATAGTATAGCATGCTCCTTTAACAATGATTTTCTTTGCAAGCTCAATACCTTTCCAGATGGGTGAGGCTCTCTTTGGTGGCTCGGAGTGCAACTAGTCCTCTGAAACTCTGTATTTAGACCTCAGAATATTCATACAAAGGCTGTCCCTTTTAGAGGCAATCATCCAAGCAAGCTTGGCAAGAAGAGCATTATTGATATCCTTTGCTTTTTTGAATCCAAGTCCACCTTGACTCTTTGGGTAGCATAGCTTATCCCACAATCTCCAAGCAAGAAACTTACCCTCTGATTTCTTCGGGTTCCACCAGAATCTCCTAGAAAGGGAGTCAAGGTTCTCGCACACTTTCTTAGGAATGTTGAAGGTAGACATGATGTAATTTGGAATGGATTGGGCAACTGAGCATATGAGAGTCCTTCTTCCAGCCCACGAAAGGCACTTGGTCCTCCAACCCGTGAGCTTGGCTTCAAGCTTGGATTGTAGGTAAGAGAAGTTCTTTGCAGGCGCTTTGGATAGGAAGAGAGGCGCACCCAAGTATATTGTATCTTTTTTTAAGGGACTTCATCTGGAGAGTACTCTTCAAGGATCTGCGAGTGTTACTTTGAGTGTGCTTTGAGAAAAGAATGCCCGACTTCTACCTATTGACTTGCTGACCGGACCAGCTACAATACTTGTTTAGGATGTGGTTGATTGTGGTTGCATCTTTTTTAGAAGTTTTGGAGAACAAAATGATATCATCCGCATACATCACATGCGTGATTATGGGACCACTTCTGCTTGTTCTAATTCCACAAATGTTTCTTTGTCTTAATTCTTTGTCCAACATCCTAGACAAAATTTCTTGCCCCAAAATAAAAAGGTAAGGGGAGAGCGGGTCCCCTTGCCTAATCCCTTTGTTTGGTTTGAAGCTCTCAGATTTACCCCCATTTACAAGGACTTCAAAGGATACCGAAGACATGTAGTTAAGAATCCAGATTTACGAAAACTTCATTGAAGCCGAGGTGGAGAAGAACAGAGTGAATGAAGTCCCAATTGACCCTATCGTATGCCTTTTGGAGATCGAGTTTAATAGCCATTAGACCCGAACTGGTTTTTCGAGACTTGAAGTTGTGGAGAATCTCTTGAACAATTACTTGATTCTCAGCAATCCATTTGTTGGGGATGAATGCGAACTGTGCTGGAGAAATTATTTTTTCAAGATGAGGTCTGAGCTTTGCCACCAGGAGCTTGGATATGATTTTGTAAACTACATTGCAGAGGCTTATAGGCCTGAAATGATTTACAGTAGTGGGGTTAGAAATTTTGGGAATAAGGACAATGAGTTGTTGACACCTCATTTTGCAACTCGCATTTAACCTCACTTGGAGGGTAAAAGGGTAATTTTACCTTGGAAATATGCATCTTGATTCTGGTTATTAGATCCTTAATCTCATTTCACCGAAATGATCTTGATGTTGTAACGATCAAATCGACTGGTCATAAGTCCTAATCGGATAACCAGATTGAAAGTTATCATCAAATCAAGTTTTTATGGCTAAGATACACTATCACAAATTGAGTCCGACTATATGTGATTATGAACAATTGATTTCAATTGGTTATAAGTATAATCAATTTGAGATCAATGATGTGTCACAATTTGATTGGTTAGGACTACATTTTATGGTAGGGTTGCACACACCCAATTAACTAAATAGTTAAACATTAATCATTCAATGAGTAATTTGTGTAATTATCTTTTAATTAGGGTAAATTTGGAACTAATTAGGTCTCAAATGGGAGTGATTGGAGCCTATTAATGTTAATTGGAAACTAATTTGGGACCTATTAATGTTAATTATGCTGAAATTGTTTTCTAACAAATGATCTCTGCTCACCATTTCGTTGATATCTCTCATAATATTTTGAATCTATAAATAAGGTTAATTTTCCCAGAAACTAGACATCTAGGGCTTCAATTTGAACACAAGAACGAGACAATTCCGACCAGAATTGAGTAAGATATGATTTTTTGAAGTTGGCTCTACAAGTTGTTACAGTAGTTACGGAAAAATAGAACTTTGCTTGCTCCTCACTGTCACCAATCTTCACATTTAATGCACCAGATTTTCCCAAAAGCTAAAATGAGGTCTAGGTTCATGATTTTTTGTCAACCCTCATTAAATGGCCTTCCATTCATATTTCCTCCACCACTACTATATAAACCCCCTTTCTCCTTCATTCCAAGACATGACAAAAAACCCCCTCTCTTCTCCTCTCTTAAGTTCTAGGAAGTTGAGTAGTCTTGTCATATCTTGGTCTTCTTGAGACTCAAGGTATTGAGTGAGACTCACTCTTCCTCTCCTAACTCTTCTTTTCCTCCACCCTTAGGACCTCCCTCAAGAGTCTCCTCCTCCACCATATGGATCTTGCATGAAGGTATAATCCCTTTCCCTAATTGTTTTTTTTTTTGTTGTCATGATGAGAGTTTAAGATTAAAGTATGATAATAATCATTTAAATTCCTTTGAATATGTTTGAATGTTCTTAATTGTTTTTTACATGTTCTTAGTTGTTCATCACATGTTCATGCATAACACTAGTTTCGATCTTAAATCCACATCAAAAACATGAAAAATATGTTTGTTTAATAATTCTTTTAAATTCTTGAATTTAGGATATCACCATCCACACACATTCACTAGAATTTATCTTTCAATCCAAATGAAATGCTTAATAAATTGAATTAGGGTTTATCACATGCACACACTTTAAATTCAACATGCAAATTGATTGATAACATATTGGATGATGTGATATAAATGTTGGCCACCATAGTTTAGAAGACCGGTTTCACCGGGCAAGATGGGTGCCTAACATCTTCCCACCTTTTAACATAGCCTCCGAATTTAGATCAAGGGTTGATAGACCAATGTTTATTCTTGTAATTTTTAATTTTTAAATTGTAATTAGGAAACAAAGTTATGTACTTTATCTTAGATTGTATCTAGGACCAAAGCTATATAATTTTCCTATGATCAATGTAAAGGGAAAAACCCTTAATCTAAAAGGAAAAATATAACTAGTCGAACCTCCATTTTGAGAGACAATAACACGACTCCACCCATTCACGTGGGTTTGGCCCAATTCACATAAAAACAGGCCGGGGGCGCGGTCTCTCACATGGTCCCTCTGATGAAGAAGGATGTGACAACATTTATGACGCTGTCACCAATGGTATTCCAGAATTTCTTATAGAATATGGCAGGGAAACCGTATAGACCTGGGGCTTTGAAGTCATGCATACTGAAAAGAGTGGATTTGATCTCATCATAAGAGGGAATTCTACACAGCTTAGCATTTTCATCCTTTGTGATGCATGGAAGGACAAGATGTTCAAAGTGAGGTGGAAAATCAGCTTCATTCTGCTGAAACAGATTCTTGAAATGATCAAGGAAGGTTTTTCTGATTGAGTTACCCTCAGTGTTCCATGAGCCTCTCCATCATGTATAGCATTTATGCTATTCTTTTTTTTTTTTTTTTCTTCTTCTTCTGATAACCGTGGAAAGATGGAAGAAATTGGAATTTTTGTCCCCCAATTTTAGCCAAAGCTCCCTTGATTTTTGGTGCCACAAGGCTTCACTCTGAAGGAGCCATTCCATTAGTTAGGCTTGAAGGGCTGCTTCTAAATTCCCAACTTGGCTAGAAGCGGGCTGTCTCTGGATGTCCTTGATGCATTTCATAAGGGAGTTGATCCTGTCCTAGCACATTCCAAACACTTCCTTATTCCACTTTTTGAGAGCTTCCCTAGTGGCCTCTTGCTTTTTACACAATTTAATGAAGTCTGATCCAGTGTGTTCATCACTCCAAGCACTATTAATGACTGAGCCACAACGGTCATCCCTAAGCCAGGCAACCTCAAATCTGAAAGGTCGGTGCGCAAAACATGCCTAGGGGTTCGTGTCAAGAACAATAGGGGTGTGATCAGAACCTATGGCACCGAGATGGGATATTGTAGCTTTCAGGTATGCAAGCCTCCACGCGATGTTGGCAATTCCTCAGTCCAGTATTCTTTTAATTGCGGCATTTCCCCATTTACCTTTCACCCAAGTATATTTGCCACCAAAGAATCCTAAGTCAATGGCCCTGACCTCGAACATCAAGTCCTTGAGATAGTTTGTGGAGGGACTACCTTTTTTACCTCCTACTACTTCATTTTCATTGAGCATAGAATTGAAGTCCTCGAAGCACATCCAAGACCCTTGATGAGATTCAAGTAAAGCCATGAGATTTTCCCATGCTTTCTTCTTTTTTGATGGGTACGGTGGTGATGTGAACCCCGTCAAGAATAACGAGACCCAACAACGAAAAGGAACCCAAGATCGTTCTATGGACAGATTCAAATGGGAGACCTCGACCCGTTGTTTATGACAAACAAGAACCTCGGTATAAGGAAGAGGCCACAAACGGTGGTGGAAACTCCGTTTGATAAGTCGAGATGAACGCCACGGGAATTCCCGATAAGTTCGAGTAGTTCTTCAAAGAACCAAAGAGAATAAACCTCACAAGTTTTATCAATAATATCTCCAAAAACGTTTACAAACTTAGATGACTATTTAAGGGCTCCTTAAAACTTGACAGACAAGAAAATATATTCTAAAATAACTCCTAATTGATACCTAACCATATTAGGAATAAAGTTTAACCTCAAAAGCATTAAATGTACCTAAAAACAAGGAAATAAATCACCTAAACCTAGAATAATGTTTTTTACATAGACCCAAAATATTTCATGCCAATTCTTAGCCTTGAACGGATCCTTCTAGAACTTGAATCAAGGTGAGGATTTTTTGTTGCCCACGTGGATCATGCTCAATGGGCCTCCACGAATTTGCTTGAGCCCATAACTCTTGGATGAGTCCGTTGAGTACATCCTTGAACTTCTTTGCTCGTGCTCTTGTAACCGGCCCAATTGGTACTTGAACGAGATCCTTCGAAGCGGTGCCTTGATCTCCATCATTCCCCTCCTCTTGAAAAGGATTTGCCCTCAAATCATCACCTACATCAAAAGGACTCAAATCAGTAACATTAAAAGTGGCACTTACATCGTACTTACCAGGTAAATCTAGCTTGTAAGCATTGTCATTGATACGCTCGAGGACTTGGAAGGGACCATTTCCTCTTGGGAGCAATTTGGAACATCTTTTCGCCGGGAATCTTTCTTTTCTCATATGCAGCCAAACCCAATCTCCGGGTTCAAAAACCAGTTTGCGACGTCCCTTGTTGGCTTGTGTGGCATATTGCTCCGTTCTTCACTCAATGTTAAGTCTTGCTTTCTCATGAATCTGCTTCACAAAGTCAGCTTTTTTTTTGCCATCTAAATTAACGTGCTCCATCAAAGGTAAAGGAGATAAATCCAATGGAGTTAAAGGATTAAACCTATACACAATTTCAAATGGCGAAAATTTGGTGGCAGAATGAACAGCTCTATTATATGCAAACTCAACATGTGGTAAACATTCTTCCCATGTTTTGATGTTCTTTCTAATGATTGCCCTCAATAAAGTAGACAAAGTCCTATTTACTATTTCAGTTTGACCATCAATTTGTGGATGACAAGTAGTGGAAAACAATAGCTTAGTACCTAGCTTACACCACAAAGTCTTCCAAAAATAGCTCAAGAACTTAGCATCTCTATCCGAAACAATTGTCCTAGGCATGCCATGTAATCTCACAATCTCTCTAAAGAACAAATCAGCAACATGTGAAGCGTCATCCGTTTTGTGACATGGAATAAAATGTACCATTTTAGAAAATCTATCCACGACCACAAAAATTGAATCTCTTCCACGTTTAGTCCTAGGCAATCCTAACACAAAATCCATTGAAATATCAATCCAAGGCTCACTAGAAATTGGTAAAGGAGTATACAAACCGTTGGGCTGCACTTTGGATTTAGCTTGCCTACATGTGACACATCTACCACAAATCCGTTCGACATCTCGTTTCATGTGAGGCCAATAGAAGTGTTCCTGCAAAATAGCTAAAGTCTTTGCAACTCCAAAATGTCCCATTAATCCCCTACCATGTGATTCCTGCACTAATAACTCCCTCATAGAACAATTAGGCACGCATAGCTTATTTTCTCGAAATAGGAATCCATCAAGCTTAAAGAACTTACTAGAGGCGATTTTCTCATAAGCTCGATATTCCTCACAAAATTCGTGGTCTTCAGCATATAATTCTTTAATGTGTTCAAAACCAAGAAATTTTGCATCAAGTGTGGAGAGTAAGGCATACCTGCGAGAAAGTGCATCGGCGACTACATTCTCCTTACCTTGCTTGTACCGAATGACGTATGGAAACGTCTCTATGAACTCCACCCATCGCGCATGCCTTTTGTTTAGCTTGTGTTGGCCCTTCAAGTGTTTCAAGGACTCATGATCGGTGTGAATCACGAACTCCTTAGGCCATAGGTAGTGCTGCCACGTCTCTAAAGCCTGAACCAATGCATACAACTCCTTGTCATAAGTTGGGTAGTTTAAGGCTGCCCCACTGAGTTTCTCGCTGAAGTAAGCAATTGGTCGTCCTTCTTGCATAAGAAGGGCTCCTATACCAATACCTGAAGCATCACATTCAATTTCAAACGTTTTAGAAAAGTTGGGCAAAGACAACAAAGGTGCGTTAGTCAGCTTCTCTCTAATTAATTGAAATGCCTTCTCTTGTTCTTCTCCCCACTGAAATCCAACGTTCTTCTTGATCACTTCGATAAGCGGTACGGCTAAGCTACTAAAGTCCTTTACGAACCGCTGGTAGAAACTAGCAAGTCCATGAAAACAACGAACATTACCTACACTTGTGGGACTCGACCAATCTTGGATTGCACGTACCTTCTCTTCATCAACCTGTATACCTTGTGCACTAACAACAAATCCCAAAAATACAAGCTTATCGGTGAAAAAAGTGCACTTCTTTAAATTAACAAACAACCTTTCTTTCCTTAGCACATCTAAAACGGATTTCAAATGTACTACATGATCGTCTATGTTTTTGCTATAAATGAGTATATCATCAAAATAGACAACAACAAATCTGCCTATAAATACACGCAAAACATGGTTCATAAGTCTCATAAAGGTGCTCGGAGCATTAGTCAAACCAAAAGGCATAACTAACCATTCATACAAACCATATTTTGTTTTAAAGGCGGTTTTCCATTCATCTCCTTCTTTTATCCTAATTTGATGATAACCACTTTTTAAATCAATCTTAGAAAATATGCAAGAACCATGCAGCTCATCTAACATATCATCTAAGCGTGGGATAGGATGACGATACTTTACCGTTATGTTGTTGATGGCTCAGCAATCAACGCACATTCTCCACGTCCCATCCTTCTTAGGTACAAGTAAGACCGGAACTGCACATAGGCTCATGCTCTCCCTCACGTGCCCTTTCTCCAACAATTCACTTACCTGCCGTTGAAGCTCCTTTGTCTCCTCAGGATTGCTCCTATAAGCTGGTCGGTTTGGAATGGTTGCACCGGGAACAAAATCAATTTGATGTTCAATCCCTCGGTTTGGAGGTAACCCATGTGGTGTTTCCTCGGGGAAGACATCCTCATACTCCTGCAAAAGAGAAACAATAGAACTAGGCATAGCAAGGTCAAGTTCGTTAGTGTTTAAAAGTGTCACTTTGTACAAAAGTACAATCATCGGCTTATTTGAAAACATTGCTCGCTTGATCTCACTCACTTTTGCATAGAAATTCTTTTGTTTTCTCTCTAATTTTCTCTCAAGGGCTGAACTTTGATTTTCTTTTTCTCCCTCATTTTTCTCAGCCTCTCTCTGATTTTCACTCTTTTTCTTTTGCTCACTCTTTTTCTTTTGATCACTCTCCTTCTGTAATCTTACTTGATCCTCGTATACTTGCTGCGGTGTCAATGGTACAAGAGTGATTGATCGTTGATTAAGTACAAAAGAGTACTTGTTTGTAAAGCCATCATGCTTTACTTGCCTATCGAACTGCCATGGACGCCCTAGCAATAAGTGTCCCGCTTGCATCGGTACTACATCACACAACACTTCATCTTCGTATTTACCGATTCGAAATGCAACTAACACTTGCTTGTTCACCCTGATCTCACCACTATCATTTAGCCATTGCAATTTGTACGGTCTAGGGTGCTTTACCATGGGCAATCCCAATTTCTCCACCATAATTGTGCTTGCAACATTAGTACAACTACCACCATCAATAATCACACTACATACCTTGTCTTTAACGTAGCACCTAATGTGAAAGATGTTCTCCCGCTGTATTTCATCAACTCCTTTTGCTTGCAAGCTCAATGCTCTCCTCGCCACCAATGTCAATGCGCCAGAGGCTAAATACTCCTCCTCAGAAACATCCTCTAATGGCGGCATGTCGTCGGTGTCGGAATCTTCATCATCGGTCACAATTTCACCATTGGCTTGCAACACCATGACTTGCTTGTTTGGACATTGACTTGCTATGTGGCCCCTACCTTGACATCTAAAACATTTAATATCACGATTCCTAGAGGTTGAGGCTTCGGTTTTACCTTGAGGAACGTGGCTGGTGGTCGTGGACTTGGGCTCAAGTTTGGGCGTTTGTGACTTGTCCAGCGGCTTAGCATGACTCGATTTCCAAAAGGTAGAACTAGAGTTATGGCCTGCACGTGTCCCATTCCCTCTCTTGAGTTGTTGTTCCACTTTGATAGCCATATGCACCATATCTTCCAATTCCACATAATGCTGCATCTTTACCTTATCATGGATCTCCCGGTTTAAGCCAAGCAAAAATCTAGCCATTGTAGCCTCCCGATCCTTCTCTACATTAGCGCGGATCATAGCAATCTCCATCTCCTTATAGTAGTCCTCTACGCTTCGACTCCCTTGTCTAAGATCTTGTAGCTTTTTGTACAACTCTTGGTAGTAGTAACTTGGAACGAATCACTTCCTCATCACTACTTTCATCTCCTCCCATGTGTGTATTGGGTGTTCTCTATTCCGCCTCCTGTTTATCACAAGCTGATCCCACCAAGTAATAGCATATTCAGAAAATTCAATCACGGCTAATTTTACCTTCTTTGTCTCGGAGTAATTGTGGCAATCAAACACAAACTCCGTCTTCTTCTCCCACTCAAGATATGCCTCAGGATTAGACCTACCTTGAAAGGACGGAATCTTCATCTTAATACCACCCAAGTTGTTATCTTCGCGATTCCTAACTTCTCTAAATCTTCCTCCAGGTCTCCTATTGCTAACAATAGAATCCCAATCTTCTTCTTCATCAAAACCAGACCCATAACGCTCTTCATCCTCCTCCCTCGGTGGAACTCTTTCCCTTCTACGCAAATTACGACCGTTTTGTGGTTGCTCCTCACGTCTATTCTCCATCTGATCTATCCATTCGTGAACCTGCGCCATCTCCATCTTCATCACACGCCTCATCTCACTCATCATGGCCTCCAAAAACATTTTCGGATCAGCCAATTTTGTATCATCTTCGGCAATGCTCTTACCACTATCATGAGACATGATTGCTGCAAAACAAAGGTTAGAAAAAAAAAAAAAAAAAAAAAAAAAGGAACCTCACGAATCACTCCCTTACGTGTTTACACTTAAGAATGTGGATCACTCTCCACTCGTGTTTCACTCAAAATAATATGGCTTTTACCCTCTGATGTTCTCACCACTCTTGCCCTTTTCCACTCGATAATTCTCTTTCAGTTCTTTTGAAACTAAACAAACAACTCAAAATTTCCAGCAACAATTCACCAAGAACTAATCAAGGAATCTCAGATTTGAACGTAAGGAATATGGAAATTTTCAAATTAGAATTAGAAGGAATATGGCAGTTTGGAATTTTGGAAGCACAGAATAGTGAATTTTTTTTTTTTTTTTTGTTCAGACTCCTTTCTGTCTTCTTCTTCGAGTCTCTCTCTTTTTTTTTCTTTTTTTTAATGATCAGCAACTAGCTTTTGAGAATAATGAAATAAGATTTCGAAATAACTAAGAGATGTGAGACTAGACCAATAGTTTAAACATCAACAAGACAAACAAAGATTGAACAGATAGGGTAAAGGAAATTCGGCTAAGAAGAGATAAATATGTTAAAGGATAGGCAAACCTGAACTAGAAACCTGCTCTGATACCAAATGATGTGAACCCCGTCAAGAATAACGAGACCCAACAACGAAAGAGAACCCAAGATCGTTCTATGGACAGATTCAAATGGGAGACCTCGACCTGTTGTTTATGACAAACAAGAACCTCGGTATAAGGAAGACGCCACAAACGGTGGTAGAAACTCCGTTTGATAAGTCGAGATGAACGCCACGGGAATTCCCGATAAGTTCGAGTAGTTCTTCAAAGAACCAAAAAGAATAAACCTCACAAGTTTTATCAATAATATCTCCAAAAACGTTTACAAACTTAGATGACTATTTAAGGGCTCCTTAAAACTTGACAGACAAGAAAATATATTCTAAAATAACTCCTAATTGATATCTAACCATATTAGGAATAAAGTTTAACCTAAAAAGCATTAAATGCACCTAAAAACAAGGAAATAAATCACCTAAACCTAGAATAACGTTTTTTACATAGACCCAAAATATTTCATGCCAATTCTTAGCCTTGACCGGATCCTTCTAGAACTTGAATCAAGGTGATGATTTTTTTGTTGCCCACGTGGATCATGCTCAATGGGCCTCAACGAATTTGCTTGAGCCCATAACTCTTGGATGAGTCATTCAGTACATCCTTGAACTTCTTTGCTCGTACTCTTGTAACCGGCCCAATTGGTACTTGAACGAGATCCTTCGAAGCGGTGCCTTGATCTCCATCAGGTGGGCCATAGAAACCAACCATGAGCCATTCGCATGCCAGATCGCTAATTTTAACAGCAATAAGATTTTTATTGTATTCCACCTCCTTAACAGTCAGCCCATCTCTCCACAAAATACAGAGCCCTCCTACTTTACCTTTTACTTCAACAACTAACAAATGATCAAACTTAATAGAAATTCTAACAAACTCCATTCTACTAACAGAGGCTTTAGTTTCAGATAGAAAAATTAAATCGGGCCTAGCCCCTTTTATTTAAGCCTTTAAGGCTCGAACTGTCGAGGTGTTGCAGATGCCCCAACAGTTCCAACCGAGTAGCTTCATGGGGACAGTGGGGGCATGATAAGGCTCGCCTCCTCGGCCGTATAGGTAGCCGAATTGGATTTTGTATTGGAGTGTGAACAGATTTCAGACAGAGTATGATAGAAGGACTTATGATTGTGTGCTTCACCTTCCATTTTCTGGCTTTCTTTGATTATGAAGTACTCTAGGCTCAATTGCGGAATGAGGGCTACTGTCTTTAGGTCAAAGCAGACTGGCTCTGGTCCCTTTGCAACAATTCTGAGACGTTTGGTGAAGACCTCAAGCTCTTTTTCCGTAAATTTCCTCTTCAAAGGGTTTGATGGAGGTAGTATTTCATTTGGTGTGGATATGAGTGGAGTTTGGAGCTTTTGATGATGTTCAGGGTTGGTGGAACACGGTGATGTGAGGGGTATGGAGGATTGGGTATTTGTTTGTTGGAGCTTTTGATGAGATTCAGAGTTGGTGACACACGGTGATGTGAGGCGTGTGGAGGATTGGGTATTTATTTGTTTGCGGGTTGGGCTATGCGCATGATCTGGGCAGTTTGGGTTTTGGGCTGAAGAGGGGTAAGCAAGCTCCTCAATGGGCCTCAGGCCCACTTGAACCGGGGTTAAGCGAAACAATTTGCGAAATCCATGGGCTGGTTTTTTGGTAGCAGGGCTCGCATGGGACATTGCCTTAATGCATGAGGCGTGGTGGGGGACTGTTGTCTCCAGCGATGATTCCAACTCAACTTGGATAGATGTTATAGAGGTAGTATGCTCCGTACCTGCTGATGTAGTGGAGGTGAGAATGTCGTGGGAGTGCCACGTGTCTTGTGAAGGTAGTGGGCTGGTATAGGGCACCTGATGCAAGTTGTACGACGTTGGAGGTGCTCCTTTAGGCGTACCATCTCGCACAGATCTGCTCTTGTTCTTTGATGACTGCCCCGATGACTCTCTGGTCACATTGGCGGCATCATCTAGTCGCACAAAAACCCCAGGTGGAAGAGAGTCGTGACCGGGTCGGAGCCATGGTCCGATGGCTTTAAACCTGTCACCGTTGGAGTTGTAGAGCTGGAAAATGGTGCCTGTACACAATCTTTCTTCATGCCCTATAACTCCACACTTGTAACAAACATCTGCAAGCTTTTCGTATTTTAAACTAATCCAAGCTTCGGTGTTGTTTGGTCGAGGAAGGAAGAGGCCTGGGAGTAGTGGTTTTCCCACTGGAATGTCCACATAGATTCTGAGAAATGTTTTCCATGCGCCGCCAGGTTCATCGACTAGATCCACTTCAACAACTTCTCCCAGCCTCGAACCTATCTTCCTAAGGTTTATCCTCAATATTCCACAAGGAAGGGAGGCCATAGACTTGGACCCAGAAAGTTGATGTGGAAAACTCTACTTCTTGCCAGGTGACTTCTGGGCTCCATTTTTTGAGGATCAGGTGGCCTCCCTTACACAACCAAGGTCTTTTGTGGTAAGCTCTATAGGCATCCACTTCGTGGTTGAAGGAGAACATAAAGATGTCCTTATCCATTCGTTTTACCTCCAGTGGGTAGGCCGGGTCCCATGCCTTCAGAACCACATCCCTCACATATGAGAGACCAATATTTTTGTTGGTGATAAGTTTGGCAAGGAGTATAAGTTTTGGAGAGGAAATATTGCCTTGGTTTGGAGGGAGCTTTATTCTAGCTTCTTTGCAGGATACATTTTCTGTGTGGGATATGAGGTCTGAGACCTCCATGGTGAATGGTGGACAGAGGGTGGTATTTTCCCAGCGATGGGTGGTATTTTTGTAGTGATGGACGAAAGAGGAAGATGGTCAGATGGGGTGGTAAATGGGAGGAAGTGGGTGGACGGAGGGTGGTATTTTCGCAGTGATGGTTGGTATATTTGCAAAGATGGGCGAGAGAGGAAGATGCTCAGATGGGTTGGTAGATGGGAGGGAGTGGGGGAAGGGGGTGGACAGCTGCGACAAGCCTAGCTACAAAGTTAGGGGAAAGGTGAAGGGGATAAGAGTACTAGTGAGAGTACAGGGAGAAAATTTTTTGGAAAAGGAGAAAGTTCACAAACCCACACTTGGATTGAAGTTTTGAATCTCAGATCTCTTATTCAACTATAAAAAACTTTAACAGTTAAACTAACTGAAACCCACTTTTTTCTTTTTTTTTTTGATAACAAGAAGCTTTTATTTTCCTCCTTTTACATTGAGCGTGTGCCAAAAGATATACTGATTTGAATGGTTTACTTCCAAGGGAAATGCTAACGAGTGCCCTTAGGGCATTGGTTAACATTTCATTTTAGGAAAATTTTGACATCACTTTTATAGGAAATGAAAAAAGCTGTCAAAACATTAATTGTTTTTTTTTCTTTTCCTATAAAAACTTTCTTTAACTGGATTGTTAACTAATGCCCTAAGGGCACTTGTTAGCGTTTGCAAGAATGGCGGGACAACCACTTAAATTGGAATTTGCAAGTTTAGAGGACTATTAAGGGATGAATCCAAAATGTATTTTGATGATTGAAATGATGAGGATTAATCTGTCGGTGTGTATATATCTACATTGCTGAATTTCTGTCCGTAATAATATATTTAAATGACCGTGGTATATTTTATATATATAGAATTATTATTATTACAAATACAAAAATATTTTTCCAACATAAAAAGAAAAACAACATAGATAATAAAGTATTCACAAATCACAATAGGAGATGTCCCAAATTTTGAACTCACCACATCATGTTATAAACAAAAAAATTACTGGTCATTTGATTTGGAATATTCTCTTAGGATTAATGAGAACCTTTTCAAGATTCCTAAGCATTCTTATTTTTTGTTACAAAAGACCCAAGTGCATCTTATTTTGAAAAAAATCTCTCTTTTATGGGAATATAAATTATTTTTTAAAAGAGTAAATTAATTTACACAACTTATTTCTCAAAAAAAATTCACAAATAGTAATGTAGTAAGTTGTGATTATTGGATGAAAAAGTGAAAACAAAATGCAACTTTTTTAAAGCAAAAATGTATCAATAAAGTGCATTGCAGAACGTATTTTTGGGCACAATGGAAGTTATCAATCTTTTCTTTTATTCTTCTTTGTTCTTCTTTTGGAGTTGAGGCAACTAATTACCATGAGTCTATGGGCCATGCAACTTTTTTACTGCATCAAGTTATAATTAGTGCTATGGATGTAAGGGTCATCAATGGGCTGGGCTACGACGGCCTGGCCCATTTTTTACTTTTCCCGTGGGCCAATAATTGGTCAACAGATTGGGCTTGGATGAGCAAAAAGGGAAAATCCTAGCTCATATCCCTGCTCATGGGCAATTGCCATTTTATTTTTAATAGGCTGGCCTACTAAATGGCAATTGCCCATGAGCAATATCAATGACATTGAGTAAGGTTGTATCCTTAGGCTACAACCAATTTTATGGCTAAACTTTGTCCAATATATATTTAGTAAACGTAATTTAACACAATCACTTTAAGTATCCTAGTTGTTAGGTGTATGGTCTTAAAGTTTTCCTTTCTCAACTCTCAAGTTCGACACCACATCTCATAATTATTTTGTTATAAATTATGGGTTGATGGGTTGGGCAACAAGCCAGGCTGATGGGCTAGCCCAATGAGAGCCCATGGGCAAAAAAAATCAACCCACCTTATTGGACTAATGGGTTATCCATAGGTCTCAACAATTTCGTGCATTGTTTTAAAAACCGAATCAGACCGGCCAATTCAATCGGTTGAATCGAGAATCGAACCTATAATTGGTCTAGTCAAAACCAAGAAACTGGTCAAGAACCATGTTAAACCGAAAACCAATCCCTTTTTCGAATCTTTAACCGGTTAGGTTTTTAAAACCATGGTTCTGTGCCAAGGCATGGGTTATTTGGTGACCATTATGCAGATGATTATTAACAAGTGCCCCTAATTTGGCATTTTAAGGAAAAGTAGCAAGTGCCCTTAATTAGGCATTTTAAAGAAATGTAGGTCAACTACGTTGGATTTCACATCCTTAAGGCATTCATTAACCCTGACCCCTATAAGATTAGGAATGACCCCTATAAGATTAGGAACAACTGTGGTTATGGGATGTTGTACATTTAGTTTTTGCCAATTATTATGTTGCCAATTATTATATTACTACTCCTAAATGACGTGTGCTTGTGCATATCTCTTGCAGGGAAAATTCTCAGGTAGTCTCGGAGTATAGTGAAATGGTGCTCCCTCCTCTCACATTTATGGTGGATCCACCATGAATTTAATGAGCGGACCCCACCATGAATGTGAGAGGAGGGAGCACCATTCTCCGTGCTCCAGGAGTACTTAAGAATTACTCTCTCTTGCAGTGCTGAAAAAAACAGAGGTAGGTGACATATTGACAAGGAAATTAATGACATACCGAAAAAAGTAAAGGAATTTAATGCAAACAAATTAATAATTTTTTTTTAGAAAGAAATTAATAAATACTAAATAGGAGTGATCACAAAATTTTCATATATTTTTCTATTCAAAGTTAAAAATGTTGTTTTAACTTTTAACACATAAGATGAGGGACTATGATCTTGTAGAGTGGCTAATACTCCCATTCATATTTTTTTCTTTATGAGTAATGCTATAATTACAAACTATTTTACAATATTATTATAAAATGTTATTGTGACCAACTTTCTATTAGTTTTTATCTAGATTCACAACTAACATCACTTTTGCAATTACCAATAACTACTTACTACATCAGAAGTCTGTAAAAAATTTTATAAAAAAGTTTGTATCTCTAACATTACACATTTTTTGTCATTTTGCACGTTCATAAAAGATCTTGAGTCTGTAAGCCTGGAATTATTAGCCATTGTTAATTTAATATTGCAAAATCAGCCAAAAACAGGGGATACTGATAACCTGTATGGATAAGACGTGCTCTTATTTTCTTTCAAAAAAATAAGCCTTTTTTTTTAATAAAATAAAATAAGCGTCTTGTTAACAATATGGGAAAAATAAGCGTCTTTTTTTTATCATAGCTTTGTGCCTTCGAGCTTACCGTGTTTCCGTAAGGAAAAAACTTTGTTCTATACGGTGCGTTTTTTAACTTGAAAACGTAATTTAAAGTCGCGTTTTTTTAGTTATAAAAACACCAGTGAATTTGCCTTCGTTTTGAATGTTTTATTTAGGTTAAAATGCAAAACTGACTCTCTAACTTTCTTCAGATTTCATTTCAGTCCTCTAACTTTGCTTTTATTCATTTCAATCCTCTAAGTTTCAAATTTATTCAATTAAGGCATTTCTGTTAACTTTTATTAAAATTTTTTGATAAAAAAAAATCTGGAAAATATTTTTCAATCATTAATTGAATTTTTTTAATTTAAAAAATTTGAAGAAAAATTTATAAAATTGAAAAATTAACCACAACATATAACAAAAGTTGATGGAAAATCCTTAATTGAATAAACTTAAAAGTTAGAGTACTGAAATGAACAAAAGTAAAGTTAGAGGACTGAAATGAAATTTGAAAAAACTTAGAGGATCAGTTTTGCATTTTACCATTTTATTTAAGCGTAAATGCACTTTTGGTCCCTAAATTTTAGGCCGATTCGCATTTTGGTCCCAAAATTGATTTCTTTCCTATTGTCGTCCCTAAAAAAAATAATCGATTTTATTTTGGTTCTTGCCGTCAACCTACTAACAGAAAATCTTACGTGGCTAACAGAGTGCCATGTTTGCGCTGATGTGGCTAATAAAATAATAATAGAAAATCTTATTTGGCATTTTTAATACCACCTCAACATTTTAATTTTTTTAAAAAGCCATGTCAGAAAACTGAAAAAAAAAAGAACCTTAAATCTAATTTTATTTATTATTATTTTACTTTCATTATTTTTTTTTTTTTGTAGGAACATAAGTCTGTGGTGATAAACTGAACTTGTTCTTCGTGTTCTTCTAGCAACCAAATCTAATCTCTAGCAACCCCAAATCCAAATCCCGCAACCAAATCTAATCTTTATCAAATCCAAAGAAACCAAACCAAACCATAAATAAACCGAAGAAATAAACCCATAAACCAATAACCAACTCAATCAAAAGCAAACCCACAAACCTAGAATTTCTCTTGACAAACAAACACACAAAAAACCCAGAAGAAGAGCGAGCAAGATACCCAAATCTGAACCAAACAAACAACACCACGTTCTCTCCAAAAAACAAAAACATAAACATACCAAGATCAATAGCAAGGATGCCCAGATCTAAACAAACTCAATCATGCAAGTATCAAACAAACCCAGATACCCACTCATGGGCATTGATTCTCTTCTTGCTGCATGCCATGGCCACCACCGACGATATTCACATTTTCCATATCCAAACACCATCCTCCACCAAAATCCATAAACCCAAAAAAATCATTAAACCCACATGGAAAAGAAAAACACATAAATTTAAAACAAACAACACTCATATGGAAAAGCAAACCCAGATCGAACCTCTGGTGACCGGAGCGGTGGAGCAAAGGACACTGAAAGAGAGGCCTTGCCAATTCAGTATGATGAGAAGCTCAAGGTTCGGCCATAGAGGCTTTGCCGATTAGTGAGTATTGAAGGATTAGAGAGAGTGAGATCATGAGGATAGAGGTTTCGAGAAAAATCACCGTCAGTGGTGGCTCATGGTAGCCGTGGAATAGCTCAGATAGAGAGAGAGGAGAAGAGAACTAGAGAAGTTGATCTGATTTCCAGCTTAAAACCTAAATGTTTTGTATATTTATGTTTGGTTAAGCAAACATAAAATGCATGAAAATGTGAGACTTGAGAAATTAAAATTTTAATTTAAATCAAATTTGTATTTTTAGTTTAAATCAAAATTATATTTTCTTATGTGGTTTTTGAAAAAATAATTAAAATGCCACATCATTGACACGTCGATGCAAACGTGATACTCCATTAGCCACGTAGGATTTTCTGTTAGTGAGTTGACGACAAAAACCAAAATAGAATCGATTTTCTTTTTTTAGGCACGATAATATGAACGAAATCAATTTTGAGACCAAAATACGAATCTATCCAAAATATAAGGACAAAAAATATACTTATGTCTTTTATTTATTTTTGCCTTCACACAACGGTTCCTATACGCATAAAACCCAGTCAGAGCCACGTAAGCCAAGAGATCTGCAGTTTCTTTTTTTTGAGAACTCCTTTATAAATACCCCCAATCCGCTCGTCACGGCTCTTACAGAATCTCACATTGCTCCCAGTCCTATTCCCAACTCAAGAGAAGAAGAAAGAAAGTCGGATCTGGCCTGTGCAACTGGGACCCTTCTTTCTTCTTCTCATTCTTTTTGCTTCTCTTAAATTTCTCTTCCTTCTTTTTCTCTTCTTGTTATAGCCATTGAGTTTTAATGGCTCAATTAACAACATTATTGGTGTCCTTGTTAACACTTTTTCTATCAACACAAGGTAAATATATAACTTAGAAACTAATAACAAGTTAGCAACAACTGCATAACATTGTTTTTTTATATACGGGGCAATATTCCACCAGATGTGACCTTAGT
This sequence comes from Quercus tomentella, assembly GCA_028535165.1. Classification (NCBI taxonomy): domain Eukaryota; kingdom Viridiplantae; phylum Streptophyta; class Magnoliopsida; order Fagales; family Fagaceae; genus Quercus; species Quercus tomentella. The sequence continues at coordinate 12,843,678 of JAPQVY010000155.1, forward strand.
AGCATTTTATTTGAATTAGCACTTTTTATTTAGGCGCGTTTATAGTGGCACTCTACCCATTACACAACATTAAAACATACCAAATTCTAACAAAGTTATTTTCTTTTCTTTTCAATTACAGGAGTGATTTCAAGGACTTTTACCATATTAAACAAGTGCGATTACACAGTATGGCCAGGCATTCAATCCAACGCAGGAATAGCTTCACTTACAACCACAGGCTTCGCTCTGCAGAAGGATGAGTCCAAAACAATCACTGCACCAGCCTCATGGGGCGGTCGATTCTGGGGCCGAACCCATTGTTCCCAAGACTCCACAGGCAAATTCTCCTGCGTCACAGCTGATTGCAGCTCCGGCAAAGTTGAGTGTGCAGGAAGCAACGCTCTGCCACCGGCAACTCTAGCCGAGTTCACGCTCGATGGTTATGGCGGTCTAGATTTCTTCGATGTTAGCTTGGTCGATGGGTACAACCTCCCTATGCTTGTGGTGCCTCAGGGTGGGAAAGGTCAGAATTGTTCAACCATTGGATGCGTTAGCGACCTTAACGAGTCTTGCCCTTCGGAGCTTAAGGTTACGAGCACCGCCGACGGAGGTGAGAGCGTCGCGTGTAAAAGCGCGTGCGCTGCATTAGACCAAGATCAGTACTGTTGTAGAGGCGCGTATGGCACACCCAACACTTGTAAGCCTTCAACGTACTCTCAGATCTTTAAGACCGCGTGCCCACACGCGTACAGTTATGCTTACGACGACAAGACCAGTACCTTCACTTGTGGCGCCTCGCCGGATTACACCATCACCTTCTGCCCCACCCCTAACACTAGGTAAATTTACTTTTATCTTTTTAGCAGCGCTAGAGGCATATAAATTGAGACAATTTTTTATCATAATTTGTCACATGTCGAGTTGTAATTGGTAAAAATGTGTCTCTATATGACTCATCATCACACCTTTACTAATCACAATTCAATACTTGCTGAATTTTTATGTCAATTTATATGTCACTAGCGTTACTTTTAAAAAGCACAAACACAGGTAAACAGGAATGACGTAACAATACAAGCCATTTTTAAAAATTTATAACGTTAATATGCCACGAGTATAATAAAACATAGCATTGAACAATTTAAAAAAAAATTCATTTAAGAAACAACAATACTTTATTATATCACACAAATATAAAAATAATATATTGAATTTTTTAAATAAATTTATAATACATTATATAATCAAAATATCACTAAAAAAAATTTTAACATTTGTAATAATAATATGGGTTACAAGGACTGAATAGAGCCGAATTTTTAAAAACTTATAACAGTGAGATACGACATTATTTCCGCTCACCTTAATTATCCGTACATTCTAGCTATTATCTCCCTAATACCGCCAGTAATTTTTTGTCTTTCTCGCGTAACGGTAAAGGGTATTTTTGTCTTAAAAAAGTTAAGACTGTCAATTTGAACGTTGGGCTCGTATAAAAAAAAAATTGAACGTTGGGGTTACTGTTTTGTTTTATCCCCATGATACTGCCTAACTTTAACAACTGTTTTTGTTTTTGGTAGCGCAACTTTTCATGTTGACACTACTTCAGAGATCTGAATAGTATATCACACACTTTTTTTTTTGGACAGTACACACATGTTTTTATTATTATTTATTTTTCATAAATCACATCACAATTCACAACACGTTATTTAAATAAATCATGCTAATTATTATGCCAGTAGTCTCCCACGGCCGTATTTGCCGACCTGGTTTTGCTCATCTTTGTCAATAAATTCGGCAACCAAGACACTAGACTCACACGGAGAACATGGATCATAATAAATCATAATTAGTATGGGTGTTACTTAACTTTCTTGAAAAAAATTTCAATTATGTTCCGCAACATGCTTTGTTTGTTGTTTGGTGGATCGTTGCAACTTCCCGTTGTTCAATTGTCAAACCAACCCTTTCTAACACAGAATATATTTGGTCAGTAGTCAATTGTCGTAAACAACTTTGCCTAACATCACTACCCATGATACAGAGTTAACAACAATCATCGAAATGTCACAGCTCAAATCGAATCAAAAGTGGGGCAAATACTTTGCTGTTAAAATACCTTTTTTTTTTACTTGCCCAAAAGATAACGATACCTCTTTAATACTAGGGTCCCCATATTAATAATGCAATGTCCATTTTTCAGGAATCTCGTCTGCTTGTCTCAAAAATATCATAAACTATGTGATGCAACAATTATCTCTTACCACATGCATAGATTTCACATGCACATGAGAAGCACATTACATAAAAAATGTCACCGTTATTCCCCGAATCTCTATGGGGTTTGCACAAACACCAAGCCTATCATCACCACAGATTTTTGTAACGGATAGCTATATCCTAAATAGAGTCAAAAAGATTGGCCAATCAAAACACGACACAATTCTTGAAACTCGATTTTTTAGTGTGTACGTTTACTAACATTAAAATTGTTTTGTTTTTTTTTTCTCTGCAGCCAAAAAGCTTCACAAGAGCCAAGCACGCAAACTCCCACTACAACGACAAGCTCACCAACCATCAACGGCACAATGATCTACGAAGGTGCAGAGTTAGATCAAAGTGGATGTACCCACGTGTTCGGATCCAAAGCCTTTGCGGTTTTTGTCAGCATCACAGTGGCAATATGGCGGTTTTCGCAACTCTTCTAATTTTTCTTTAGCGAACTTTTGTTAGGCCCAAATCATGACCTATAACTTTATAGCCCAAACAAGGATGGTATTAAAGGTAGTGGGCCCCCTACTGGTTTTGTTCTTATTATGGGCCATGTGACCTGGATAGGGCCCACACAAAGTTGGCCATGGTTAAGTGGTGGTGAGTCAGTATTGTTGGTATATCTTACTCACCAGCACACACACTAGGAGGACATTCAATGTGAAAGAAAGTGAAAGAGAGTAGTACTGCACGAATAGAACTTTGTTAGGTGAAAGAAATTAATTCTTTTGATATATCATTCAATTTTTTAGATAAGGGAGTGGTGGGTTTCATGTCATTGTTGGGTAAAGTGACTATATTTTATGTAACCACCGCATTTTGGTGCTCAAATATTATTGAATTTTTTAGTTTTGCAATTTTGTCTACTGTGTTGATCTTTTTGATGTCATGTTACTCCGCATGTTCTGTCCATTTATAATTCCATACATGAATAAAGAAAGCGTAATAAGAAGGTACGTACTGGAAAATTAACAATATTAAATTTAGACTCAGAGTAAGGATAATATAAACAATCACTGTGTATGTTAGAGGTGGAAGATGATTATTGAAAGTAACAAATGAGTGATTATTGTATGAAATTATATTCCCCCCACCCCTCGATGGATTTTTTTTTTTTTTTTTTTGCCTTTTTTTCTTTTCTTATATAAGTTTTTTTTTTTTTAAGAAACTTCTATAAGTTAATATTTATAAGTTATAATGGCTAACAATGAGGGAGGCTTTGTTGTTTGTACCCTAATATATCATGGAAACACCATGAAATTTTATTAAGGAAAATGTTTTTCTGCATACACTACAACAAAAAATGTTTATTACTACAACAAAAAAAATTGTTGCAATAACATCGAAGTCATTGCAATAGTTTATGCGAAGTGTTGCAATAAAATTTGAGGTAATAAGTTTGTGCTACAAAAAAATTTTGTTGCAATAAACCTTAAATATTTTAATGAAAATTTTGATGTAATAATATATTTGCTATTGCAATAAACAATTTATTACTTCGAATATCTTGTAGCAATAGGCTATTATTTCATGAATTTTATTACAATAGATTGTAAAGAATTGACAAAAATAATTTGGGTTCAAATTATTGCAACGGTATATTTATTGTAATAGTTAAATTTTTCATATTTTTTCTTACAATAGATTGTAAAATAATTGGAATTAGATCATTGTAATAATATATTCATTGCAGCTTCATGTTTTTCATTGCAATAGATTGTAAAATAATTGATATTTTAGTTATTGCAATGTTAAATTTGTTGCAATAAGCCATCTCTTTGAAATTTCGATCTATTATAATATATCGCAAAATATATAATTGGTATCAAGTTATTACAATAGTTTCTTCAATTTAAATTATTAAAAAAAACTGATTTCTTCAATTTAAGTTATTGCAAAAAAATTTCTAAATTCAATTTAGTATTAAAATCTCTATTGCAACTGAAAATTATAAATTATTACAATTAATTATTATTAATGTAATAATTTACTATTTTTAAGTTACTATTGCAACGACTTTTAATTTTTAGATGTGATATTATGTCTAATACCACTATACTAATTTTGTTGTATTAACACTTGATGTAATAGACTTATTTTAGTGTAGTGATACTTGTATGCAACAATAGTTGCTGCATACAGGGATATATGACAACAAAAAGAAAGGGATATGGATCAAAGTACCTGGTCATGTGTATTAAACATATGACCCTTGAACATAGTCCCTTTCTTTTTGCTACCACATACCCCTGTATGCAGTAAACATTTTCCTTTTATTAATTACTTGTATAGATGCATGATACAATTGTCAATTGGTTTTCTTACTTATTTAGATTTTTTTTTTTTTTGATCAGTTATTTAGATTTTTCAACCATATTGTAATGAGTCTCATCCAATATATATATATATATATAAAATAAAATGTAAAATTTTATTTACACAAGACTTCAAAGGAAGGAGTGGTGTTCAGTCAAAAAAAGAGAGAAAGGAGTTGTGTTATATAGTCTTATTATCTTATAGATTATTTTGGGATTATGATTGTAGCCAAGCTTGAGGACTAATTTAGTAATTTTCACTAAGGAGAGAATTCAATAAATACAATAATTATGCTGAAAAACTATTGAAAAAAAAAATCTCTCTTTTTATCTATCTGTCGTTCTCCATTTCATTTTCTACCCACGTTTGAAAAATGTATTGTGAAAAGAGAACTGCCTCATCCCAAAGTACCTTATGGTTTTAATTTTCTTGTACCAAACAATTGAGAATACCTTACTCCCCTCTGACTTTTTCTCCCTTCCCACTCTATACACCCTATATAGACAAATAAGGAACTTAAAATAAATTTTTTGAAAAAATCATAAAAATTTGGGGAGAATTAAATTCTCCGTAAGCTTTCGGTGAGTAATAAGTTGTACTGTATGCTACATAATTTGAATACTACAGTAGGACTAGAAGATAGTAGGTGTAGCACTAGATGATACATAATAGTAATAGGTTGCGAACTTTTATGTATTTAATAATTTTTTGACTTGGTTAAAAATATTTATTGCTTGTTGAACTTGTAACTCGAATCTATTTCCTCTTTGAACGGGCATGCATCTTGTACGTGAAGAAGTATAGTTCCGTGTAAGAGCATTAGTGGCACTAAAAAGTTAAATTGTTATTTTTAGCACCATCAACTATAAAAATAGGAGCACATTGGCGGAATTAAATGTATATATTTTGGCTTCTCAGCTACAGTGAACAGCCATCTTTGATTATACACTGTAACTCAAAAATGAAATATAAAAAATATATTTTATTTATGCGATCACACTGATGAAGAATATTTAAATTTTTCTTTTCTTTTTCTCTTTTATTGCTGCGGTAGGTTGCCAACTACTTAGTAGTATTTTTGTCAATTATTTAAGCTATGGTGTGTGTATATATATATATATATATTTATTTATTTTAAATATTAGATGACTACAATTTGTAGGCACCAGTACGAATTAAAAATAAAATAAATTTTAGGCGCTAGTGCTAGTGGCATAGGATTGGACCGATTGTTGCTAGTAATTATTATTTATTACCAACTTTTCTAGTTTGTAAGCAACAAGCCAACATCCAGTTGCCCAACGATTTGAGGGACTTTTAGATTTTAGTTGTAATAAAAATGAAATGTTTTCCCCACACTTAATTTTTTTTAAATAATATATTAGGGACTAATTAGCTTTATAAATTAGGGCCTAAAATATTTATCTTGTTTTAAAAAAAGTAACAAGACTTAACAAGCAGCAGCAAGCACTGTAAGTTGGATTTTCAGATTGTTTTTTTTTTTTTTCTTTTTCCTTTTTAATATTTTTTTTAAAAAAGGTAGGCCTAAATTGTCTGCCTAAGGCCCTAAACCTCATGAGCTGACTGATCACTTGAAGGTAGGAGTGGCAAAATAAGCCCAAATTCATTTGCCCGTCCAAACCCACCCATTCTAATTGAACCCAAACCCACTCAATTATTATTTGGGTTAAATGGGTATCAATCCAATTAGACCCAGTAATTATTGAGTTTTAACTAAAAACTCATTGAGCCTCATTTAACCCAAAAACAATTAACCCAAATTCAACCTAGCCCTTCCCATCCAAAATAAAAAAGAAAATTAAAATTAAAAAAAAAAAAAAAAAACCCAGCCTACCCCTCTTTCAGCCTCTCTAATCGTTTTACTAGGTTTTCAAATTTTAAAATTTTCTTTCATTTTCTCAGCCTCCAATCATGTATTCAGATTCCTAAACCCACCTAAGCAATCACTGGGATCAAGTTCAGAGCCACGGTCAAGCAAGAGCGAAACGACGTCGGTGAGTCCATTGCAGGCTGTGACGTGGAGAGCTGTGCGGTCGTTGCTGTCCTTGAAGTTGACATTGATGCCAGAATCCAATAGCTCTCTGATCCCGTCCAGGTCACCTTCATTCGCCGAGTACATCAGCCTCACTTCTGGATCGATTGGTCTCTCCACATCATCAGTCTCCTTCACCGCCGCCGTCGTGGCTTCGTGCCTCTCCAACGCCATCGACGACTACTTCCCCAATGTGAATCTCCGACGCCAGCGACCAAGAGTGGGGTCCATGGGTTTTGGTGTAGAATGGGGAGAGGAGTGTAGAGAGTTTTTGGTGGGAGGTTGAGTCTGGGAGTCTACTTTCACTTCCACTTCTATTTCTTGGGGAGTGTTTGGTTGCTGAGAAAATTAGAGTTTTAATTTAAATTTTTCCTATTTATTTAATTTCTTTATATTGAACAAAAAAAAAAAAGGTTTAATTTAAATTTGATTTTCTTTCTTTCTTTGAACTCAGAGACTCTGAATTTTAGTTTCGCTGGAAAGAAGTTTTGTTTTTCACTTTTCAGGTGAGTTTTGCTGTGAGATAGATCCATTCTATTCTAGCAAATTTCTGCTTCTGATTAATTTTTTTTTTTTAGTTTTTATTTTTATTTTTTACAATTTTGTGCATGTTTGAATTGTTTGGTTACTGATGTATACTTTGATTGGTTGCTGAGAAAATACTGGAAATGAAAATGATGCTATTTTTATTTATTTATTTATATTGAACCAAAAAATAGGTCATTTAATGGCATTTTCACTTTTATGGCATTTTGGCAATTTTGATAATTGGGTAATTGGGTGAGTTGGGATTTACCCATAATAATTGGGTTGAGTTGGATTTGGGTTAGAAGCAATTAGTTAAATGGGTTTTAATGGGTAAATGGATTTTATATACCCAACCCAATTATGCCCACCCCAAACCCACCCATTTGACACCCCTACTTGAAGGGCACACTCATAGATGGTTTTGATTAACTTCTTGATTCGTATTAAGTGGCGGCTTTTGTAGTCCAATCGTGTTGGTTCGAGTGGTCGATAGTGGGTTCATATCAATTCAAATTTACCTAACTCCAGTTGACCTGTGACTTCTTTTAAATAGAAAGAGGGTGTTTAAAACTCTAAGTACTTAACTATTTTATCGGGTATATGTAGCCCTGTATCCCACCAAACCATGGATTATAAAGGAGATTGGCCCTTTGTAGTCCCTTGAGGGTGGCCATAAGTTGTTGATTAGAGATTTTGAACATGATCGAACCTCATTGATTTTATGTAACCTTAAAAACCATTACCATTAGGCAGTGGCAGCTCTAGGATTTTTTTCTAAGAGGTCAATAATGGTGGAGCCAGGAATTTATTTGTGGGGGATAGGCAAGAAAAAAAAAAGATGAATAATTTTTTCTGTTTTGTTTGTTTTTCTATATATACAACTTCCACATTATATACAATACAACTATATTGTACTATAGTCTAAAAAGTTATTAATAGTTTAAAGATCGTTAAGACAACAATCATTGAATGCATAAACAAATAGAATTAAATAACTAATCTTAAATTTTTAACAAATTAATAATAACTTATTATATTTATAAGTTATATCAATTGAATAAAAAAATATAGAATAAATAAGAAGAGTAACACACTTAGGAGTAGGGTTGAAAGTGTTAAATTACCAATTGTCTCAAAAGTTTAAGCTATTAGGATATGGTTCATTTAACCACATACTTCTATTAGAGAGTAAGTGTGAAACTAAGAAAAATAATACTCTAGTAATAAATTTTTGCTTTTGAAGTGTATGGTTAAAACTCGATCACTCTCTTTGAATTGGAATAAGCAGTAAAATATTTCTTGGACTTAAAAATTTGTAAAGCACTTATCAAACTACTTGATTGGACATAGAGAAAAATTAAGAAAACATAAAAACTAAGGATCATATTCAAACTTATTTCAAATAAGCTTAACAAAATATTTAAGGTAAGGGTGTTTAAAATCTTTATTATAGGGATAAAAAAAAAAAAGATTAAAAATAATATATAATTTTTCTTTTGGGACCAAGTCAGGGGTTTCATTTGAACCCCTGGGCTGGTCATGGAGCCGCCCTTGCCATTAGGTCAAACCCTTTAAGGTTACCCATGACCACTCTTAGGCCGGGAGAAATCAATTGTATTTGTTTAATTCTTTTCACTTGTATTACTGAGAACTCTAACTTTTTTATGGCAAAAGTCTTGATTCTTAATAAATAATATTCAATTTTTTCATGTCAAAGAAATTGATTAAAAATTACATGTCATAAATTCCACTAAGGTACGGCTGACTTTAGACAAAATAATTAAATTACACTAATAATGTAAATATTATATATTTTGTTTTTCTTATTATACTTTGTTTATTAATAATTTAATAATTGAAAAAAAAAAAAAAGATTTGAGATGTCTTTATTAGAAACACAAAAAAGCACCAGTTGATTGAACTACAATGTTGATTATTCTTCTAGCTTATTCTATTTATTTGTAGCATTATAAAATAGCATTCTCATACTGACTATAACATCTTATTATAAGAAGGATGTACAATATTTAATAGAAGGAAATACAATATTTAAATAGCATTATATCACTAGCATGAAAGGAATAAAACATGAAAACGTAATCAAGATATAAGTGGATTGCTTCATGAAGAAAAAAAATATAAATAATTCATCACGCAATAACGATTAGTATTATTTATGACTTTATTCACAAATAAATATTTGCGAGGGCTAGCTATCTATTTAGCATTATTTGACAGCCATAGACTTTCGTAAGAATATTGTTTATCTATTTATTCAAACAATAATATACGATCATATAGAAAATCGGAAATGAGTTGAACTATTAAATAACTTCACAAACAATTTTTTTAAATAATCGCTATTAATAAAGAAGAGGACTTTTAAATTATCTGAAGAGGATCCACCCCATATTAATAGTCAACGACTCTACGAGGGACCTTATAATCTGTGTTCTTGTAAAGGACCTCACTCAATCATCCATGTTAGTTCCAGTACTGAGTTGCAGTCGAGGGTGTGACTAGAGGATTCCCATGTCTTAGAAAACAGGATGCCCATGTCTTGATCGAGCAAGTCGCAGACAAGGGTGTGTCTGGAGGCCTAGTTCAATCCATCGAGACACGATTGAAGGACAGTTGAAATTACAAAATCTCTACCTTCTTTTGAGTTGGGATCTTAATTGGACATTTGATCTTGATCCTATAATTGATCATTATAACTCAAACAAGATTAGAAGTCATAGAATCCGCCAATTTCTATAATCTAGTAGAACCAAACAAGCTTAGGGTTTACATAGTTTTGAATAAATTGTATTATTAAAATAATCAAGCATTTTAGTGATTCAAAAATTATATGGCCTCTCATAATTAAAATAAGATGTAAGTTTTTGTAACTACCGTTCCTATGAATTTTTGAAGTTATTCCAATTCTTATTTGAATAATCTACTTACAAAAATTCCTAGACCCTTATTCCCATCCTAACTATTCTAAACTTTTGTTTCTTTCTTCTAAAAACTTTAACCCTATCAACCACAAGAACCAGAAGCATTGAAAATAAGAAAACATTCATAGAACTTAACCTACCTAAAATGTAACCTAACACAACCCCAACATAGTAGGAAATTAAAAATATCGATTTGGTTTAGGTAGTCTAGTAACGCCAGTTCACTGTAAGATTGAGACGTCAAGCAATAAAGAATGGTACAACCTATTAATTAGTTTTTTAAAAACTGAGATTATTTGAAAAAGTTGTACCTTAAAAATATATAATTTAATTTAATGCTTTAAAAAATGGTTAGCTATTGGCTACTGGTATGCATATAAAATATCTATAACAAGACGGGATGCATAATGAAGTAATGAGGGCGTCACTATATTGGTTAGAGTTATTGTCCTGATTTAAATGTAACAGTTGCAGTACATTCAAGTCCCCAAGCTAAACGTTTCATCTAATACTCTAATGGGTGTTTTGATAGTCTGGTCCAAGCCTCCAAGGTACCTTGTGTTCATCTAATTAATTAATGGATGCAGATGCGATACCTGTGCTAGCTACTAGTCTCTAAGTTTAATTATCACAAAAGAGTTAGGCAATTTTATAATGGTACTTTGAGTTAAGTAATGTTTTTGAACTTGGTGAGAGTATGTAATTAAGTGTGTGTATGTATGTGTGTTTAGCAATTAGATTGTTTCTTTAAAAAAAAAAATCATAGATTTATCTATTTATTTACGAGTAGTTGTAGTGGATGCATTAATATTATATGGGTCTAGTTAAGGTATGCTTTTAAGGCATACATTAATCATTCATTTTTTTATGAGAAATTAAAAAAAAAAAAATTGTCAAGAAAATGAGTTACTTTTTCATTTTCTTATAAAAAGTTTTTAAAAATGATTTACTAATATATGTCTTAAGGTCATACGTTAGTCAAAATCATATTATATTATTCCACTGAAATAGTTCTGTAACTCATATTATATTATACCCATAGGCAGAGGGAGGGGGGCTAGGGGGGCCTCCCCCCTTGATTTTCCAAAAATGCTTCCTCCCCCTCTATTTAATATTAAAAATTTAAAATATCGAGTAAATTTTAGGTGATGACCCCTTTATTTTAATAAAAAGTATAAATGCTCTTTAATTTATTGTTGTCTCATTTATTTTTCTTTTAATATTGACTTCTTCTTTTTTCATATATAAGTCATTAATTTTAGGAGCATTTAAAATATAAGTTTATAAAAATATATAAGCAAATTTTTTTAGCAATATATTTTTGTTGTTTTCCAAAAATAAAATTATACACATTTATATTGAGAGTTAAAACTATCAGAAAATTGATGATACATTTGGCTTGGCACTCCTTAAAAATTTTTTTTGACTCCGCCACTTATTATACCACTGAAATAGTTGTGTGAAATAATGAGCATCTCTGCCATTTGACTGGAAAATCTTTCCCATCATCTTGCACTGTTCCCTCACGTCTAAAATGAAATTTTCAAATCAACAAACATATTTTTAAAGAGATTTTGTTGGATCGCACTTCCAATGAAGACAAAACCTTGAAAGGGATATTAAAGTTGAATGTGAGAAACCATGATAAGTTAGCACTTGTAAATCTTGATGAGCCTCACTCAATTTCACTCATACGAATGAAATGTTGAGAATCTGTACAAAAATAATAATAAAGTAAAAATCAATATTTGATCATGCTTTTTCTATATAAAAAGGAACTTCAGTTTTACGTATACGTGTATTGTTTTTTCCATTCAAATTCAAGTCGAAAATAAGTCATTATTTGACTCTACTGACTGATTGATTAAATCCATCCAATAAAGACATAATCAAGGACCAAGCTTATAATCAAGGACCAATAAAGACTATAGTCAAGATCAAAGTGTATTACATTAACCTATTCCATACTTATAGAGTTTTTAGGTTACACGTAGTTGAGCAAAGCCTATAATGTTCTTATGTCCCACACTCCCACTATATACAATCAATCAAAAAAAGGACATGAGTAGAAAAGTACTTCATGTTCTTATCGGCTGCTTCCCTATTCTGCTACTCGGCTGCTTCCCTATTCTGCTACTGTTTTCTTGTTCTGCTACAACGATTTCCAAGGTTGATATTAAATTAGTTAAGTGTATGTTATATGGGTTTCACTGGCGGTTCTATGTGCAAGCTAAGTTAGTCACATGAACCTTCTGACTTGTACTTAACTTGCAAAAAAATGTATTTATATATTTGCTAAAAAAATATTATATGCTAAACTAACCTATTGTGACCACTTTAATAAAAATGTTGAACACCCTGACTTAAGAATTATAAAAATTTAGGTTCAACAAAAATAAGAGTAATATTACATTTACAACATTTTTACAATAATTTCACAACAAATTCAATGTAGTAAGTTGTTACTAATTCTAATTTGGCTCAAATACTGATGATATTCTTTTTTTACAAATAAGAGTTTTTTGTATAAGATTTATTGTAGAAATGTTATGAACGTAACATTATTCCAAAATTTATTTTTCCCCCCAAACATAATCCTTAATCCATTTTATAAATTTTTTTTATTAAAAAAAATCTTAAATAACAATAATAAATATTATCCCAAATAACAACAAACATAAACCAAACAAAAATAAGACAAGACCAAACAACAACAAGTGAACAAATTGTTCAACAAAAAGTCTATTATAAAATAAAAAGATAAAAATCACTAATCATTTAAATTTGTAGATCGTTTAACCTATTTTATAAAATAATAACTAATTTCATTTTTCCTTAAAAAATGGTACTAAGAAAAATATTGTGATTGTAAGTTCTTTTTTATGGTGACGACAATTATACTCTTTTTGGCTTTACAATCACAACAATTTTGCTCTTCTCGGTGACTTGACTCACAATTGTAGCAAATATTCAAATTATCGTTTTATTAGATTTTGTATAATTTAAATTTCTTAATGATTACCCTAAAAAAAATTTCTAGAACTGCCACTGTAGCCACCACACAGAAACTATGTTGTAACTAGAATTCATGGTCAACAAACAATCTTTGATTTTCCAACTTATTAGCATATGGGAGTATGGTATATATATGGGACAATAATTATGGTTGTTAGAAAGTTATAGTCCAAGAGGTCAAAACTTATTATTGGTTCAGACTTATAAATAAAAAACTTCAATTGCAATTAAATTAATCTTTTTGAAGTATAACACAAATATAATAACCATATTCAGCTGGTTACAGCTATTCAATCTACTCTATCAATGTTACATACATCATGTATGTGAAAAATGGGAGGGATAATATTAAGTCTCTAACCCTATTATTGTTTATTTCTGTAATTATTATTAGTTAAACTTCTTATACTTGTGCATGCTTGCATGTGAATATCATTTTAGCTTGATAAACGCCGCTAATACTGAGTCACGCATGGCAGATATCGTCACGGGCACTTTGATTATGCATGCACATTTTAAAGTTCAAGTTGGGTTGGTCAATATTGTCGTCGTTTCCCACAGACCTGACTAGATTTTTAAGTACTTTCTTTTTCCTCTTTTTTATTGTCACTTTGTCTCTGTTTGAAACTATGTTTGTTAAATTTATGAATTAATACATCGGGATATACTCCTCAGTCCTCACACAAATGAGTTAAAAACTTAAAATCCAATCTTTAAAGATACTCTAACAAACTTACTTACCTCACTAGTCACTAGACTCACTACATTACTTCAGTAAGGACAAAGGAATACTATGGAAAACCAGTTAAGGCAGATGTAATCAACTCAATGCATTTGTCAACTTTTGGCTTAATTTTCAATTGATACCAACTAGGCAAGTACCAACTACAGCATAGCAGATTATACTAAGTGTTCGGTTGGTCTCGTCACGAGAACGAGATGCCATGCATGCATCACAAATTCATACATAATTGTTAAATAAATATATGTGGTAGAAGCATAAAATAGAAAATTAAAAAAACACTTAAAGGCTAACGTGGTTCTACCAGATAGTCTACGTTTATTGTGTAAAGGCTTAGTTGCTATATTTCTATTATATGATCGAAGTACTTTATATAAACAAATAAAAAATAAACATTAATAAGAGATAACACAACTAGGATTAGGTGTAAATGGATTTACACTAAATTGGGTGTTTACACAAAATAAAACACAATATATATCTTGAACAATAATTAAAGTTGGGTTAGGCGTTGCCAACTCTCTTGACAGCTAGAAGGTAGGAGGCAAGTCGTTGTTAGAATGTCTCAATGTTAAGATGCCTGAACAAGTGTGATTTACCATGAAAATTGTGATTAAGATGCCTCACCAGCCAACACACGGAACTCTAGGCTTTTGGCCATTTTCCTCTGCCTATAAACTCAAATTCATACATATATTAATTTATGCCTAAATAAGACCTAACCATGTATTTCAGTATGTCGAAAATAGCAGCCTCGATTACGTACCACTAAAACGACCGATCACAAGCCGCCACCATCAGAAAATAACAAAACCTAGGTCATGAAGCCGGTCGATAAGTCAATAGGATATCTATATAGAGCCGCCACACAGAATCTGTGTTGTAACTAGAATCCATGGTCAATAAACAATCTTTGATTTTCAAACTTATTAGCATATGGGAGTATGGCATATGGGACAATAATTATGGTTGTTAGAAAGTTAGTCCAAGAAGTCAAAACTTATTATTAGTTCAGACTTATATCCTTGTACTGAATTATCTATCTGCTTGAACATTCATTGTATTTGGGTTTCAAAGAGTAGGTTTAAGTGTTTAACTATCAGCTTTTTTATGATCATTTTTGTCAAACTAATAATTCTATATTTATGACTTTAGAGAGAACTTGGAGTTCTAGTGATGGATGCTGGTTTATAATGCGTAAATGTGACAGATTCTATGGCGTGCAAATGGATAACGTACTTAGACTAACCTAACCAACCAACCCTATTATTATATGTTATTATTTTTGTTGTTGTTATACATTGGTCAGAAAAACAGTTTTTTATTTAAATCTTTATAGCTTGATTTGCCACAGGCGAAAACTGTTGTGAGGCATAATAGTTAGCGCGTGATATGCATGGGCGGCGCTACACTATTCTCAGGGGGTTCAAATGAACCCCCTGACTTCCAAAAAAAAAAAATTATATATAAAAAATATTTTTTTTGTTAGTTTAATACTATAATTTTTTTCTTAAAAATATATTTGCACACCCTGACTTAAATTTTACACACTCTTATTACAAGTATTTTAAACTCTAAGAATAAAAAGTAAGTGTTTGTGAATTGTAAATGTCACTATTTTTTATAAATTTATATTATGTGTGTGAGTGTGTCTAATATTAATTGTGTTTATTACTTTTTGTTATAATATTATTTGTGTGAATTATGATGTGTGTGGATGTTTGTGTGTACATTATAATATAAATATATATAATTTAATAATTAGGAAATAGATATGGTTTGTTACATGTGTGTATATTGTTATCATGTTATAATAACTTTTTGTTATAAAGTTAGTAAAATTCAAGAAAAAAAAAACGTAAAGTTAATGATTGTCCAAGTATTTGATTGGTTAAGTAGACACTAGTGTATAAATTTATTGTATGAATGAGTGTGGTTGTGTACATCAATAATTAATACAAAGCCAATGAATTTAGTTTAGTCATTTAGTTTAAAATATTTTTATAAAAACAATAACAAATAGATAATAAAAACTGAATAAAAATAAAAATGTTAGATAAACTTAATAAAATAAAATGATTATAGGCTCATATTTACCCATATTGGCAATAGATACTGATAATGAACTATTATATAACAATTCAAAATTCGAATACTTGTAGAAGGAAAATGTAAAACTTTATGTAGTAATTTTTTTTTTTTTTTTTTTTTTTTTTGTCGATAACTAGATGTATTCAAGTTTTTTTTTTTACTAAAATCTTTTAATAACCCCCTAAACAAAATTCTTGAAACCGCCACCGGTGATATGTCATATGAGCGGTATCTGTATCTAAAACTTTTAAGTGTTTTGTAATTTGCAGAATACTTTACAGGTTCTAAGAACATAAAGCTAATCTGTGAACTCCATTTCGTTCTGGTAATATGACATCATTCTGTGTCTTTTTCAAAAGATTCCTGAGGGGTTTTTTTTTTTTTTAATTTTAATTTAAAATTCGTCCTTTCTAAAGTTTTGACTTTTGAGTAAAAATGAGCCCAAATTCGCCTACCAGATCATCTTGGATGCACAGTACTCTGTTATCAAACATCGAACGCCCAAAAATAAAAGAGCCCAACAAATATCGAAAGGCCTAAAAATCTAGGAAAATTATATTTTGAATCCAATAATTTATAATTTTGGGAAGGCATCAAATTAAACCCATGTAGTATAAAAAAATTAAAAATTAAATGGTTCTGTTTTAAAAAGAAATAAATTAAATGTTATATTTTTAAAAGTAATACATTAAACCCTCAACCAATATTATTAAACCACAAACACAATGCCCTTACGCCTTACACTTAAATAGGTTGATACTTGATGCTCAATTTGTTACTTTTTTTTAAAACTATAGAGTTTAATATATTAAACCTCAATCAGCTATAAGGTATAAAATGTAAAATTTCTATAATAAAAAATTATGTTCTTTCAAATGCTTCTTTATGAGAAAACATCCTATCAACCAAAGGGGATGATCAAATATACTCTAAAAATTAAGTCAAGCTAAGAGTTTTGGGGAGGAAATAAGAAATGGGGAAGACTTTTTAACTGGCTCCTATGGTGTTTGCGCCATTGCTTTATAGTGGGAACTTGACCTATTGCATTTAAGGCAAAAGGAATGGTGGTTATTGGTTAATCAAAGTAATGATTGATGACTGGATTGGCGCAAAGACTTTTCTTCGATAATTATATCAAGCATCGGAATTTACTGGTTAAAATTAGGGACCCTCCCCCCGAGCCTTGTTATCGAGCACTCTTATTCGAGTGTCCCTATTTGAGGTGCGATTGGTACATATCAACGTTGGTCGATCAACAACGTAAGGTGGAGCTTGAAACATAAATGTGGTCTCGAATTGAACACATTTTGGCTTGGGTGCTAGCCTAGGGATTTCTATGTGAGTGCATTCACCTTGGGCCATGAGAAGCCCTTGATTCTACATCGAGCTTGCTGGGCCACAAGGCCCCCCACTTTACCCCTCCAAAATATGTCTAATAACACAACTTCTGTCACACCTTAGTTGTTTGTTGATGTGGTAAACAGTGAGCTGTCTGTAACAAAAAAAGATACGATACGTTTATAACATTTTCAAGATATTTTCATAACAAATCATAGGTGGTTAAATGTTATTGGTTCTAATTTGAACTTATCACTGAAATTACTTTTCTACCCTACTAATAACAACCTGTAATAACTTGCCCTATAGAATTTTATTATGAAAATATTGTGGATATATCATTTCTCGTAACAAAAATGTAATGATAAGCTCATGTAAAAGTGATCGCTAATCACTTATAATTTATTATGTAACAAATTGTGGACAAAGTTCTTTAAAATATTATCCCTAAAATTGAGTCAGACTTTTCTTCTAGGTTATCTCGTGTATCTGTTCCTAAAATAGGAAAATCTCAATACTCACCCACGGCCAATCTCATAACTTGAAACATGCTGGAAGGCTTAACCCATATATATCTTGTAGATCACCGAACTTGTAACTAAATGGCTCAGTTAAGCTTGCCTCAAGTTTTGAGCGCAATCAATTGTGATGAAACACTTGGGTTGAAAGATCATTGAAAAGGAAACTAAGAATACGTAGTCTTAATTCTTAAGTTACTGTACTCAATTTTGTTGTCTTTTTCTGGCCAACTCTACTTTACTCTCCCTCAATCCAAAAAGTTCATTAATAGTTTTTTTATCAGCCGAATTGTTAGCTTTTTATTCTATTTAAGATTTTTCAAAGAAGAGTATTTATTACACACTTTGTTACACACACATAATTAAGAAACTAAAACTGTTATTTGGAGTCATGATTTTAAACTAAAAATTGTGATTTCAAGTCACAATTGTAGTTGCTTTTTCAAGTCACATTTTGGAGCTACCTTCAAGAAATTTCTTATTGTAATAATTTCTAACAGCTTATATAAATTTTTGGAATAAATGATAATTTATCGATATCAAAGAATGTGATCTTAAATTTGAATCATCTCTTTCTGGCCCATATCATATGTGACTATGTGAGGGATAGTATTAGAATAATGATTTAACCATCTTTTAGTATAAATGGTAATTTATCAAATATTGCCTCTCATTTCTTTTCTCTTTTACCTTCATCTATAACGTGGTTTGCGGAGATGATGGCTTCGGATTAATGTGGTTGGTGAATTTTCCATAGCCATTTTCTTCATTCCTTAACAAGACCAGATCCTCCATTACGGCTTAATTTACGGGAATCGAGAAAGTACCCTCCAAATGCACTTGCCTTTGCCTAAGCACATGAACAAGGAGTAATTAATCCATTGGCCGAAGACATGCATATGGGTCCACATTCTGTGTAAGAACCCCTTGAATAGAATCTAAAAGTGTCCCGGAAGTGTCTAGAACAAGATCTTTAGATGGGTCCAACTGTGTCTTTACACATAGAGTTGTTCTCATTTGTACGCTCTGATAATCTGACCCACATACGAACTTTATGCATGTCAAAACATGTATGGATCGAGCTCCTAATTGCAGCTTTCTTTTGTGGGTCAAAACAAGCATGGAGCAATGATTTGATAGGAATAGGATCTACAACAAATTTACTACAGGGGTTTTTCAAAAACCGGTACATACAAATATTTGTAATTAGCATTTTCTTAGTTAAAGACACAAAAAGACACTTGGAAATTAAACTTTGGCCAAGAAAGATAGAATGTGGACCTCTTGCTACTCCGACAGAAACAAATTGTAAATTGATCAATATTCAATAATGCAAAACTAAAGATTAAGCAACCCCTCCTATTAACTAATAATTATTTTCTGCAGTGTCACTTATTGTACGTCATAGTAAATTGATCAAATCTTAATTTCTACACGCTAGTTTATCCGCAATCTTTGGCAAATCAACCATTAATTAATTACGTACCCACTTGTTCACCCTTTCCATCAAAATCAAGGTTAGCTTAGCATGCATGTTACGGGCTCTTGAAAGTATATGTTAGACACTTTAAGATGACTTGTCAGTGTCTATTCATATGTGACTAAGATATTGACTGCGAACTACTAGATTATGTGAAGAATTGATAAACAAAGGGAAAAGCGAAAAATCCTTCTTTAGATTTAGAGGTTTCAAAACTTGAAAGCAGAAACAAAACTTTTAATAAAGTGATTTGAGAAGGAAAGAAGTAAGGAAGAAAAAAAAGAAAAGAAAAAGAAAAAAGGAATAATGGTATTGGTCATCTAAATTACAAATGTTTCTTTACACGATGGATAGCATGTCAATGAGGATTCTTGGATGTGAAAAGGAGATCATTGCCGAGTGTTAAAGATTGTTCATCACCTTTTTGATATGTTGACTGCTTCATCTTGATCTTGTTCTCCTGGAATTTCATTATTTCTGCACGTTCATGAATTTTCCAAATGGTTCTTTACACGATGGATATTATGGATAGCATATCAATGAGGATTTTTGGATGTTGAAAGAAGATCATTTTCCTAGTGGTAAAGATTGATTTTTCATCACCCTATTTGATATGCTGACTTCTTCTTCTCGATTTCATGAATTTTTAAGCACGTTTGTAATAAAGATTATCCAGTTTGTTACTTTTAAGTCAATGGTGAAAAACAATTTAGCCAATCTAAAGACACATTACTAATTTACAATTTCCTTTAATTCTCCACGTCATTGTGGTAAGCAATTCTGCCTATACAAGATCTGTTTTTCGATATTCTATTGCCAACACACTACAGTACTATGATAGGCAATCAAGCTTATAGCTAGAAGATCCATGCAACATGAAAATTTGTTGTATGACAGAACCGTCAAACTAATTTAGGCCGTGTGTGCAATTTGTGTGGCACTGAATTAATTAGCTAGCTTCCAGCACATGCTAATGTAATATGATCCAAAAGATACAACTCTTAACTTAACCCTAGGGCACTCCGCCATGGACCAGATTACTTGGGGACAAGCAGCGTAGGAATTCCACTTTGCATGTCATCATAAAGCTGGTTTTGAAGGGTCAACCACTTGGTTTGGTGTGCTCAGAAAGATTGCCATAACACCAAGAATCATCGACCTTTTTAGAATCTTATCCTGGAAAACCATGGCCTTGAGCAACTTTATGAATACAACAATTCTAATGATAGTGCTCTCTCAATTGATATAACCTTAATCTAAAGCTATTTTTTTAGAAAATCTAAAGCTAAGAAGCACCTATACGAATATGGTACGATACAAGATACTACAATACGACAATTTCTAAAAAATTGGGGTACAATAAGGTGGGGAAACGTGTATAAATTAATTAATAAATGTTTTTTTATATATTATTAAACATTTATATATATATATATATATATTTTTGTCTTTGCTATGTAAAATCTACATATCCATCTCAAATCCTAATGAATTTTCATATTTTAATTTTTCACCACAATTCATCCCAAATTCATTTAAGAAATCTTAAATTTATTCTGAGTTTGGATGGGTTAAAAATTTAATTAAATCCATCCCAATATAGTCCCTGTTATTAATTAGACTCATTACTTTTTCTCCTTTTTTTTTTTTTGGGTAGAACATTACTTTTTCTCTGTGTTTGTGATACATGCCTATATTACTTTTTTTTTTTAGGAGAGCTTATATTACTTGTTCTCGCAAAGATTAGATATATGTATTTTGTGTGTCCAGTGATCAGTAAGTACGAGTAAAGTGACCATCTTATTTTTGCATCGTGATTTGTTAAAGTGGCCCTAGCTTTTCAAGTCAAACTTTTATATTTGTCCTAAAAATCACCGCCAAAACCCTAGTTAATTAGACCCACTCTTAATCTTTTCAATGAAACGTAATTGTTATCTCTAATTTGTAGACTATATCCAATCATTATACATGCATCGTGATTTGTTTTGTACCTTAAATTTCAACTCAAATGTTTTACATGTGTCCTAAAAATCATACCAAACCAGTTTAGACTTTAGACAACCACATTGAACTTTTGAACCATGATCACATGGAAAGCCGTAAACTTTTCTAAATGAAACGTAGGCATTTTGCTTTTCCACATTACCAACATGTGTTTTGCGAATATTCCAAGTAAGCCTAGCCTGCATATTGTTGGTAGAGGATACCTTATTCAGAACTCAGAATTCTCATTTTCCTTCGGCAATGGTATTGACTAAGGGGCAGTACTATTTGTAAAGCAATATCGAGCAAACATCCATTACTTCTCTACGTATGCCTTTTCCCTCTTTTTAATGCATACTTCAATACATATATATATATATATATATATACACATAAACACACATATATATATGCTAAGTATTCACTGAATATTTATCATATATAGCTACTGTAAGTCTGTAACTTGTGATAATAAGCATCCCTGTGATGAACAGTGTACATCCTGCAGCTAGCACTTGATGAATGAAAATCTTTTTACCACAACTTTGTCACAATTATGATGTAGTAGACTATGATGTGAGTGATGGAAAAAAAATAATAATAAATTTATGTGAAAGTGATAAACAGTCACATCGTGACGAAGTTATAGCAAAAATAATCGCGATTTTAGAACAATTAATGATGAATTCTAGATAAAAATAAATAAATAAAACAGTGCTAGAGAGCGGAAGTTCTCTAAGCAAATAATGAATAGGAGTAGGGTACTAGGGTCCCATAATTCAAGTGCATTCCACGGCACCATTAGCACTGTGACTTGGAGACGCAATATCTGCATTCCTTTTAGTAATTCTTATAGCAAAGCCAGATGTTATATATAAACCGACTGTCACAGCCTAGCTTGAATGGGGCTCATTAAATGTATTCTCAGATCCTCTCTTCCTGTCAAAGTTTTGTCTGCTGATTGAGTATTTGCCAACCCCCAAAAATAAAGGCAAAGTCGGTTCCTACCTTTTGCTTTAAAAGGTTCCTCCTTATTTATATAGGCCCCAGATATAGTTGATAAAAAATTCCAGAGTTTTCTTAATAATTCTTCTTATTGAAGAAAATAATTTATTAAAAAAACAGGACCAGTTAGCTAGAGCTATTTACTATATCAGGGTGCCCTATATTATTATATACAAACTATGATATAAAATTTTCCCCCCATGGCATGCACATTCCAAGCGCTCCTTCAATAGTCCTCCTTCAAGAGTCAAGAATGAGCTTTTAGCATTATCTCTTCCTGTATGTCAAGCACTTCTTTATCCTTGACCACAATCATTGCGGATGGTATATGTGAAAAATATGTCTTGCTCACTGGCAAAAATATATAAGAACAGATAGCACGTGAACAATATTATATTCCTCATATATTGTTTAATTTCGTACAATGTGGTCATGTATATAACATGTCAATATTCCAACCATTGTTTTGAAAATAAAGTAAACTACGCAATAGAATATATAGTTCTTAAAATCTGATAGGATCTTACGATTCTAAGATCCTACATCCTTAAACCGTTCTGGATCTTACTACAATCTTTACTAAGGTCAAATTCGTGTGGGATCTAAATCCAGATCTTAGGATCTTATAGAATCCCAATTCCATAATGATACTAAAAATCCTATGATATAGAGAAAAATTCAAAAAAAATTCTTTTATTGGGCCTCCAAATGGAGTCCAAATGCCCCAAACTTATAAGCAATTAAATAAACAAATAACCCTGTGGCCCTAGCCCAAATTATTTCTTATAAAAAAACATGTATAAAAAAGGAAAAAATAAAACCCTAACCTAAGGTTCACATCAGTAATAAGCTGCCACCTTAACGGCTTGACATAATAAACAAAATCACAAAAAACAGAAAAGAAGAGACTAAACTACTAGAAAGTTGGAGGCAAATGCAAAAATCTGATAAATCTGATAGGAACACCACTATAAGAGAGACCATCAACAACAATGGTGAGTTTTTTTTTTTTTAATTTTGCTGTTAGTTGCTTACTCATGAGAATATGAGATGTATTGGCTCTCAGTTGCTTAATTTTTATTGTGAATAATAAAATTATAATTGATATAATGTGTTCATGGCTAGTGTATGGCTTAATTCATCATAGTTATTTATTGTGAATTGTGATGGCTTAATTTTCTAAACTAATCTCATAAGAAAAATTGTGTTTTCAACGAGGCATTGATAATATTTTTAATTTGGTACTTTACCTTTTATTAGTAATTTCACTCATTTGTATTAAAATTACTTTTTAATTTATTTTTTAAAATATATATTATGAATTAGAATTATGAGTATTTTTTATTATATATTTTTTAATCAGAAAGTAGGATTTTACGATTCTCGTGCCAATCCTACGATCCAATCCCTAAACCCTTTTACTGATCCCATGTAGGATCTCGATCTTGAATTCCTGATAACCTTGGAGGAAACTACATAAAGATGGGATGAAGTTGACAAAGATCAAAATCCTCTAAAGTTAGAAGCTGAAGAAGTTTTATCAATTAGCAGTAACCAAAGCAACAAAACTTGGATACAATAGTTTGTGATTTGCAAAGACGACGCTTTAAACACGATCCTTCCTTTTCAAAATTCTTAGACTTCCTCTCATTGGACCATTAAAAATATTATTGCTAGAACTAAACTGATTTTATTTTTTTTATTTTTTTTTTGAGAAGGAACTAAACTGATTTTAAGTTCCTTTATTGAATGGTTAATCATATTTTTACAAGACTAAATATTCTTTCACACTTGTTTACATATACTATTTCACACACATCTATTATTGACATAAATTATTTCATTATTCAGAGAAATCTTTCCTCGTCTTGGTCAAATACCTAGTAAGTACTAAGTAGTAACCAAAGAAAGGCTAAATAGAAAAAACTTAAAACTAAAATTGAAACTCTACGTTAATTATTTCCAAGAAATTACACTCTTATTCCTTCTTGCTTGATGTTGATCCTAAGTCTTATTCCTTCTTGCTTGCTGTTGATCCTAAGCCTAAATACTAAGTCTTATGTTATTTTTCTATTCTTCAATTTCGATGTAGCTTTCGTTTCGGTTGTCATGTATCAAAGTTGTCAAATTTTACATGTTATTGTTATCTCATTAGCTGAATAACCTCAATCACCTTTATTCTGCGAATAAATATTTTTTTAAAATAAATAAATAAAAACGTCAATTACGTGATTCTAATATTAAAGATAAAAGAAAATTGATATGATTTGTCATTTCAATTGGAATCTAATTCCAGTTGAAGAGATGTCGAGCCAATATATATCTGTAAAGATTTGCCACTTTTTTTATATACAGATTTCAAGATTTGCCTGAATCATTGAATTTAGTAACCGAAAGCCAAAGATTCTTAGACATAATGCTTCGAATACGTTTCTAAATTAGGTGGGAAAATGGCCCCAGAGTCCAGACCAAATCAAAAGATGCTTAGGGCACATTTAAAGAGGTTCAACTGAAAAGCCTTATCAAGATTAATCGCTTTGTGTTTGCCAAACAGATTTATATGATACTGGATTATCCACCACCCCCCACCCCCTCCTCCCCCCCCAAAAAAAAAAAAAAAAAAAAGATTTATATGATACTGAATCATAGAAAGTCCAATAATGCATATTTTATAAACACACAATACTTATATTAAATGAATATTTAATTACTTGAGAAAATCGCTAAGAAGAAGCATAGACATACTCTTCCAATAGGATCTATTGGGTAAAAGAAAAAATCCAGAGGAGATAGTGATCCCTTTAAATATGCTTAAATTCAATAAAAAAAATGTTTTATTACTTGAGAAATATAATACATTTTCCGATATCATGATAAAAATACCAAATGAATATATTGTATTTCTCTTGTACTAAAATATATAATAGTACCTTTATATATAAGAAGTATATAAGTGCACTATAAGTATGTGTAATTACAGTGGACCTAAAGAGCAAGGCGTATATGTCTATACATGTTAACAGGCACCTTAATATTCAACTTTGTACCATGTTTATACTGGAAATAAGGTGATTAAGAAGTTCAAGATTTCATTCCAACACTACCCTAAAGCTTAATTAGAAAGGATTTTTTGGCATTGCTGTATCCAATAGCACAGACGAGCGAAAGTATAATAGTTTATAGGTAGGTTCTATTACAAGGATGAGCTAGAGTTTTGAGTTTTGACACAACGAAATCTTATGTCTCATAAATTACTATTAAAAATTTGAGTTTCGTGCATTGGCTACGACTTTTTTTTTTCTTATTCTTTTTGTTTGTGTTCCTAAACTAATTGTTTTTTTGCACTCATTATCATATGCAAACTACCAAGAGTATATAGCTTAATTGATTAGTATCTCCTGACTTTTTAACGAATAATTTTTAGATAATTCCAGAGTACGGTAATACCTAAATATTTTATCTTTTTAACATAAACATCCCAAAGTTCAAATCCCTCCTCCCTATTATAATTATCGAACTATATAAGATGAGTTCAAGTTACACCCGTTAGATCTCTTAGAAATTTACAGTGTAAAAAATGTGTAACTTTACAGGAATTACACCAAATATGACTTGAACTCATTTCTATAACGGTATTTTAATGGCAATTGCTAATAAACCAGTTTAGAAAAAATTTGACACTATTTTCATAGAAAATATAAAAAACCGTAAAAATAATTAATTGATTTTTTTTCCCATAAAAATTTTCTTAACATAATTCCCTTTTTTTTTTTTTTTTGTTAATACATGATAGAAATTCTACTTTAACCTAATCTAAGTGTATATGTGTGTAAAGCTCCCTCCTAAAGATTTGAAACCCGGTCATTACCCTCCACATCTCACAAGCACTTATACTTATGGAGTGATCATCATGCTAAGAGTGCACATTAATTTTAACATAGCTCATAAACTAATACTTTAGAGCATCCGTTAACTTTCCCATTCATATCCAAACCCACAGTAATTACCTACACGGTTTAGCACTTTGGCAACGGTAACTTTGACTTCTTGTTTGATGTTTGATACGAAGCAAGTGGCATTATTCGTCTTTATCAATGTTTTATTTTATTTTAGTGAGAAAAAGGGAAGGAAGGGAGGGAGGGAAGGCGAGAAATTTGGGGTAGAGACATAAAAGCAGGTTTTTGGTGCGTGATCGCCAAAAATTATAAAAAGGAATATTGGTAATTATGCCTTAAGGCCACTAAAAAAGGAAGCATGTGTAGTTGTCTACAAAGTGGTGATTAAATGATTTAAATCATTAAAAGTTAGGGGAGCAGAAATATTACGTTCCACCAAATTTGAAAGTGAAAGAGAAAGTTCATCAAAAAAAATTTTTTTGAAAGAGAGGATGACAGAAATGATGGTAGGGACTTAAATTCAGTGAACTTTTGTGTTTTTTTTTTTTTTTTGGGCTAATAAAACTTTAGAAACGTATAGAGAGTTTTGTAATTGTTTAAATTAATCAAATCAAAGAAAACTATAGGAAAGGCAAAAAGTGAGTATTACTTACACATCAGATTGAACTTCATGTCCTAATTGATTCACTTAAACTCTCAATTTATTCATGCACAATTGGTACGGTGATTGAGAAATGCACCAAACTTTGACACTTAACAAAATAACTAGAGATTAAATTGTAGTAACTATGCGTAGCAAAAAAAAGTGAAAAACAAATCAAACTAAAATTTTACTTGAAATGAAAGTGTTAATGAGTAATGACCCATTTTAGCAATGATCCCGTTGGATTGTGCTGATGAACAACCATATATAGGAGGTTCACTTTTAGCAATTGGTCCCGAGCAGCAGGCCCCACATAAAATCCTAATGGTGATTACCAGTTACACAGTATACAAATTCACAATACAAACGAGGAAAGACCACCAGAGAGCTCTCTAATAATTCCATTTCGACGATTTTCCAAACTCAAAGTTTACGGGTTTTTCTTTTCTCAGGAGAAAAAACTTGGAGTTTACGTGTATTCTTTCCTTTTTTTTTCTATATACATATAAAGTTGGAAACCTCTCCTGCAATTTCCATTACTCTAGTAGAGAATCAGAAAGCAATTTCTCACTTTTACGTGTGAAAATTCCCGTCTATTTCTCCATTTTCAGTTCTTCTACCTGCGTACTAATCATATAAATATAACCCCACCCAGCAACAACATCATCACCATCACCATCATCATCATCATCATCATCTTCTTCTTCTTCTTCTTCTTCTTAGCAATATCAGGCAATGCAGCATTTCCTTCACCATAGAAAAATCTAAAACACCATCAATAACCCATATTCATAGTAATGGATCTTATTATCAGCCTTATGGTCTTGCTGGCATTTTGTAGAGGTAATTTTTCAAACGCTTCAGATTTTGCAGTCTTTGAATTATTGATTTATATATATATCAATATCACTTTATATATTAATCTCAATATTCCTTACTTTGATACAGGTATATCTGGGGCTACATTTACATTATTAAACAAGTGTGACTATACAGTATGGCCAGGAATTCTAGCCAATGCAGGTAGCTCCAAATTAGATAGCACAGGGTTCGAACTCGGGTCAGGCGGGTCTCGGACCCTCCAAGCCCCACCAAACTGGTCAGGAAGATTCTGGGGCAGAACCGGTTGTATATTCGACCCAAACACCGGTCAAGGAAGCTGCACCACCGGTGACTGCGGGTCCAACCAGGTCGAATGCAACGGTGGAGGCCAAAAACCACCGGCAACTCTGGCGGAATTCACAGTCGGGTCGGGTACCCAAGACTTCTACGACGTGAGTCTAGTTGACGGGTACAATTTGCCTTTGATTATTGATCCGAGTGGCGGGTCGGGTAATTGCTTGTCAGTCGGGTGTGTAACCGACTTGAACCGACAGTGCCCGAATGAGTTACAGGCTGGGAACGGTTCGGCATGTAATAGTGCGTGTGGTGCTTTAGGGAGCGATGAGTACTGCTGCCGTGGCGCGTATGGTTCACCGAACACTTGTAAGCCGTCGATTTACTCGGAGATGTTTAAAGCGGCGTGTCCAAGAGCGTATAGCTACGCTTATGATGATGCCACTAGTACATTTACATGTACATCAGCTGATTATACCATTACATTCTGCCCTTCATCCACAAGGTAAGGATAGTATCCCACTATTTCGTATCTTTTCTTCTTTTTCTTTCCTTTTCTATTTTAAAATTTGAAGTTTTTATTCTTCTTGAATTTATTAATTTAAGCAGCTTAAAAAAAAATTTACTTATTTATTTATTATCACGAAGAAGACAGATTTTTAGCTCGGTAATTATCTTCTCATACTCGTTGATATACATTTCATACAGACAACATTCATAATTTAGCGTGGGATGTCCACAATTTTTGTTGATATGCACGTTTAAACAATAAAATGACTCATAAAATTAAGAAGTGTGAGAGAATTAATACTTATTTTTAGCAATAAGTCTAGAGTTACAATTTTTTCTCTTTTTACAATTGTTAAGGTCACAAGTTATAAATGATTTCTTCTCAAAAACATAAGTTATAAATGATAGATAATAAAGAAATGTAAATGATAAACCTCATGCAAATCAATAAAAACTTAACATTGTGAAAAATAATGGGCATCTATTGTTCCATTTTTAGATAAATCTATCGTGTGTTTTGACAATTTGTGTTGTCTTCTTTAAGACGATTCTACTTAGCTTTCATATTACTTTTTTGCATTGCCTTTGTACGCAACAAGCTAGCATGTAATTAGTGTTGACTTGTGGGATACATAAAGGTCAGTGATAGGCTACCTGTAAGCAAGAATGTTGTCAATAATTTAATATATAATGGCTGCGATACAATTCAAGTTCATGTGGAGTTGGTCTTTGATTATAATGGCAGTAATTCGCATCCTATGAGAAATGGGTTGAGATTGATTAATCCATAGAAAGGTAGATGATCGTGACCTTTCCATTGATCATGTTAAATATATGAGCATTATAATTATAAATAGAATCAACTTATTTTAATGAGTTTTAATATTTGATCAAAATTTTGAAGTTTATCACAATATTTTATTGAGATTTAATCTGTTCCTACATTTTGATAGAGTTAATTAATATATTTGATTCACTCAACATGACCTTTAATATGACTTCCTAAGGTAACAAATTGCTGGTGGTGAGCGAGGTGCAAAGAAAAAAGATTGGTGATAAGTCTATGCAAAAATGATGTTAGGTTTATTATTCATCAATAATGACTTGTCCCTTGGGTGAGTTGTGTAAAAAAATTAGTGTAGTGTTTAATATGAGTTTAGGTTGCCTCTAATATTCTTATTTATGAGAGGTGACATAGGCACAACACATATCTTAATATGATCACATGTCAATCAAATATCCCATTCATTGCTCCCGTTTAATATTCATGTGATTTCACTTAAATTTTGTAACTTATTTTAAAAAGTGAGATTTGTTTGGAACCCATTTCAATAAATGATGTATGTCAAAAATTTGTATCTAAAATAAATGTACCTTTTTTTTAAGAAGAATTTAGAAAGCTATACCTAATAAGACAAATATATCAAATAAGCAACCTTTGAAACCCTTCCAAAACACACTTATTCACTAAATAGTGCATTTTGATATTTGATTTACTTGTTACACAATAAGAAAACATAACATAAACTAGAAGAGTTTACCCATTTTTTGACAAGAAACGAAAATGTTTACCTAAATGTTATAGAATTCAGTACTCCTGTTGGAATTATTTTAATTTGAATGGAAAGGATATTATAGCATTTTGTTTTCATTAAGACAATATTTCCGAGCTATGTCATACATCTTCAACGAAATTTATGTGCTTTTTTTCAAATGTTTTTTGTTTCAACAGTCAAAAAGCTGCAACAAATACCCCTCCCACAAGCACAACAAGCACAACAAATAGCTCTGGAACCGAGTCAGGGGAGGTGCCAATGGAGACCAACAGCTCTTGGTTACCAATCTTTTCTACTGGGGACTCATCCAAGACCCTCTCTTCTTGTACTCTACTCATTCTTACATTGACTTCCTTTCTCTTCCTTTTCTTGCTTAACTCTTAGTCTCTCTCTCTCTCTCCATATATATTATACTTATTTTAGATTTCCGGGCCACATCCCACATGTATAGATATTTGAAATTTTACGTATCGCTTTAATTGTTTCACTCTGAATTTGTGCAAGGATTTGTAATTTCTGCCACAAATTAGAAAGAAAGAGCTAATTTTTTTAAGAAGAGAATTTCATTATTCGAACCGAGTTCCATGTGCTAGAAAACTGAGAGTGTTTGCTTTGCTTTTAAGTCCTTGTATATATACATGGGTTGGCGGGCAACTGCTAAAGTAGGTCAACTTTGCTGGAATTGCAAGCTTTGCTAGTAATGTGATTTTGGGAGGAAATGATGGTGCCTCTAGAAGCGGCTGTGTAAGCATTATTTATTTAGATCTATCTCCATTTGGGATATATTTGTTTATTATGTTCCTTTATATCCAAGGCTTATCAGATATATTAGAAGTCTAAAAATTCAATGACTACTATATTTTATAAGAAAGAACTAAAAGGTTCAAATCTCTCTTACCATTGTTGCAACTAGAAAAAGAAAAAAAATTAATGAGATTTCTGAAATAATCCTAAATCCAGGAATGACGTTAATAAACTGATACATTTTTTAATTAACATTAAGCGAGTAATATTTAAAAAATGTTATATTGATTCAAAGAAAATTAGTTTGGATTAAGATGGTAATGATTTGTTTTAGGTTATGTATAAATTTAGATTCAGAGTAGGCAACCAAATAGTTATGATTTTTCAATTACAAATCATAGTTGGTGTAAAAGAAATAGTAGAATTCAAGCGTGAGTGATTGATTTGCATTTTTTTATCTTAATAAAAAGAGAGATCACGTGAATCCTGCATAATTTTTTTTCCCCTTAATAAAAAAAGAGAAATGTTATGTTCACAACATTTTCACGACACTTTCACAACAAATTCTAAATGGTAATGAGGTTTTTGTTTCCTAAGTAAATTTTTATAGAGGTCGGGTCTTAGTGTAATGACAAGTGTCTTCCATCAAAGTAACAAAAGGGTAAAGTTGCATATGTATATTAATCACCTCTCTCATTCCATGCCAAAGTATGAGTTTTTCAATCAAAAATTCAAAATAGGAAAATCTAAGCAGAGATTAGCCAAGAAAATTACCTAACAAGTTGTGATCAAAGCCACTATAAAGGAGCAATACTTACAATGCTTAGAGAAGGAGGTGGGCCTTTCATTGGTCAAATGAAAATACACCAGGAAATATGAGAGATGTTCTCAACCTTAAATGTATACACTTTTTTTGCTGAAACCTCAAATGTTTACACTTCGACCCAACTCACCAACGACCAAGTATTTGTGCAAAAATTTCTCCAAAAAAAAAAGTATTTGTGCAATGAGATGAGAGACTATCAGTAATGATGGATGTCAAGCAAGTGCTAATGTATCTCATATCTTCTTCAAATGGTGAAACTGGGCTTCTATCATTTTACTGGGCCTTAAGGCACTATGAGAAGGACTTGTAAAACAGATAAAATTATTTAACTTCATCAAACTCTAGGGAGAAGAAGGTTCCATTAGCATTATTTAGTTTAGAAGGAGATATCGGCTACGGTTTCAAATTATGATCCAAAGCCTTCTAATCAATATCAATTGTTATATATCTCCATTGGTGGGTTATGAAGCAATTTTGGGTGTCAATGGATATGGACCATTATTTTGGATTTTTTTAACCACTGATGAGGTTCAATATTTATGGAGAAGAGATTATTTCAACAGGTTTAATTATCCCAAATGATTACATTGTGGATGATTTAACACATGTGAATAGTCCTATAAGCCACCACGTATTACGATGAAGAAATCATCCAACCCAGTTTGGAAAACTTTTTCCTTGAATAATTATCTGTTTTGCAAACTGTTCATGCTTTGATTGCTTTTCATATGGCCGAAATATTTCTTTCCGCAAACCATTGCAAAGGAAAATCCAAGATCGCAGTAGAAGATAAAATGTGTGAACAATTTTGCATAAAATTACACATAATAATCTTTAAACTCATTAACTAGGTGGTAAGAACAAAATTCTTAGTCATATGATTACAGAACATCTCTGACCTAATGCTTCCTTAAACTGAAACCAAAAAATAAAAATAAAAAAAGGGACATGCAATGTCTCGGGGTTGTCTATTGAGACAACTCACCCTAAGGGGGGAAAACAAAAAAGGGCAGAAGAAGAAGTAAGTCTCCCAGCTTTCAGGCAATCTACAACTCATCCTTGACAGCAGAAGGCTCTGTCTCTGCATCATCCTTAACAGCATCAGCTTCAGCCTCGGTAGTAGCAGCAGCTTCTTTTGTTTCAGTTTCAGTCTCAACTTCTTCAACTTCATCTTCCTCCTCAACTGCTGTATCAGGATTGATGCCTAGGCTAGACTTCACCGAGTTGTAAATACGAGCTGCAAAGTCCTTGGGTTCAGAAGGCGTGAAGCCACTCTCCATGAGTGCAGTGTGGTAAATAAGCTGTGCTGTCTGCTTTACGCTCTCATCCTGAAAAGCAACCCGGTTGCGTTAATAAACCGAAACCAGCAACAAGTGAATGCCTAATTAAACATATTAAAAAACTACTGTACTTTCCTGAATTGCATCCAAGTAAAAATACAATACGTACAAATATGGAAATGGTTCCAGCAAGAAGCCAGGCCGGCTTCCCCAATATGCAACCATAGTTTAAACCACCCACCACCATGGATCGGAATCACTTTATTAACAATGGCATTCACTTTCCTCAAATCACTCCATAAAGTGATTGCTGCATTTGGTACACTAATCATTCTAATTTCTAATTCACAAACTGCTGAGCCATTCTTATTTCAAATCCAGGCTGGAATTCAGATATTTCAAACCAAAGAACTAGAAATCATTCAATTTCATGAATCAGGGCCCTCTAAAATTTCTACTGCAACAATTCTTAATATCCTACTAAACATTAATGCTAAACAATTATTTAGATTATTCCAAGGCAATCACAACTTGAATAAGCATTATTAACCATAAGTTGCTATTGACATTGCAATCTAAACTACTCGTTTAACATGATTTGTTAGTAGAATTATAAGCACCCTGCAGGAGTAATCCTAGGAATTCTAGGGAATTGTAATTTCGGTGTGCAAATATGACATGCAGGCAAGTTCTAGGTCAAACATCCTTACACATTCTGCAACAAGGCAAGTATTCCTTCTCAGAAAGGAATACTTGTTTAACATGATTTGTTAGTAGAATTATAAGCACCCTGTGGGAGTAATCCTAGGAATTCTAGGGAATTGTAATTTCGGTGTGCAATTATGACATGCAGGCAAGTTCTAGGTCAAACATCCTTACACATTCTGCAACAAGGCAAGTATTCCTTCTCAGAAAGGACGGGCACCCTTTTGGGAAAATGGTAGGGAGTTTGAATAGGATTGATGAAAATCACACAGGCAAGAAAAGATATGCGCAAGCCAAAATCTTAACTCAGACACAACATGAGCATCCGTTTCTATCTTATCTAAATTTTCATATTCAGCTTTCTAAATATGCATGGAAGGAGGGGAAATTCTAAAATGTACCTCAGGGTTCTTCACCACTCTCTCCTGGAGCTCCTTAATAATTGGGTGCCTTGGGTTGATCTCAAGTACCCTCTTTCCACGCATATAGGCTTGCTTACTAGCATCTGATAAAGTCTGAGACTGCATAATCCTCTCCATGTTTGCACTCCATCCATACTTGGAGGTCACAACCACACAAGGTGTCTCAGCCAAACGATTTGATATCTTCACATCATCGACATTATCAGTGGAAAGAGCACCCTTCCACCATTTGGTGAGTTCCTTGAATGATTCCTTGAGTTCCTTGTCTTTAGAATCTTTCCCAAGTTTCAGACCCTCCTTGGACACATTCTGGAATTTTTTGTCTTCATAATCCATAAGGTATTGCATCAGGTATTCATCAACTGGATCTGTGAAGAAAATAACCTGCAACAACATAGGGAAAAATAATTGTCAGTTGAGTAAATTAAACAATTTTAACAAAAAAATGTTTTCCAACATCAAAGCACAAATGAAAACAGTGAAATGGGGAAAAAAAAAACTATTATAAATTTAATAAGGATGATCTATAGTAAAAGCAAAATCTTTTTGCAAATGTACCTCAAAATTTTTCTTCTTAAGCCGCTCAAGGAATGGAGATTTTTCCAATTGTTCCTTGCTGGTTCCTGTAATGTAGAAGATATCCTTTTGACCCGCTTTCATTCTTGAAATATACTGATCCAATGAAGTCAATTTACCATCTGACTTTGTACTGTCAGAGAGATCCAAAACCAAATAAGTCCCCTAGAAAGAAGTGAGAGGCATGACAAGAAATGGCAGCTGAAAAACTAGATTGACAAAATATACATAAAACAAAGTACATACGTCTCAACTCTGAGAAGTTTAGCTAATCGATTCCTGTTAGTTGCATCCTCAATAATACCAAGTTTAATGGACTTGCCAAACTCATTCCAGAATTTGGCATATTGACCTTTCTTCTCATCATCATCACTGGATGTTTCAACTTCTGCTTATCCATCAACATTCAACATGAACCAAAAGAGCAAAGCAAATCAAAATCAGCAACACTTCCAGAACTAATTTCAAAACTAGCAAGTATTTAACCAACTAAATATGAAGCAAGAGACAGAAATTAGAAATGTTTTTTTTGCTTTAGGATAGCCATAGGCCAGTATATGGCCAGGTTGTGGTGAACAAAACATATATGGAATGATGACTTAGTCTGTAGATTAGAACAACACAAAGCTTTAAGTTGATTATTAGAATCAATAGAAAAAAAGTTTTTCTAAAGCTTAGAAGAAGCAAGTTACGGATAAAATACCTTTCTTGTCTTTGTCATTGGCTTCGTCTGGATCTTCTTCAGAAATTCTACGGATCATATCAAGGGCCTTCCTGATGAGTTTCTTCTTAATTGTTTTCAAACTGCTGTGTTGTTGAAGCATTTCTCGCGATACATTGAGTGGTAAAGTGTCAGAATCAACAAGACCCTGTTAAAAATGTAAACCATCAAGAACCAATACTGCAAGCCACATTTCCTCACTGTTGCATTTACACAAATCTATTTGCAAGAATAAAAAATAATCTGAGATTTACCATTAAAAAGTTCAGATACTTTGGCAAAAGCTCGTCAAATTCATCTGAGATGAAAACCCGTCTGACATACAACTTGAGGTTGGATTTTTTGGAGTTATAATAACTCTCGTATAGATCATGAGGGGCCTTAGGAGGCACAAACAAAACTGCCTTGAACTCAACATCACCTTCAGCTGTAAAGTGACTCCAACCTAAAGGCTTATCTTCACTAAAATCCTGTTGAACAACACAAAGTTATAATGATGCAAACTAAAACTTTGAGAAGTTACTATAGTGTCCAGCAATTAACAAATATGGCAAATAACCTTTGCAAGAGAGTGGTAGAATTTGGTGTACTCCTCCTCTGTCACCTCCTTTGGACTCCGTAGCCATATAGCTTTAACATCATTCAAAAGCTCCCACTCGGAACTTTTTTCCTTAACCGTCTTTGTCTTTGGTTTTTTCTCAGCATCTTCATCTTCACCTTTCTCAGCATCCTCCTCTTCTTCCTCAGAAGAACTGCTTTCAGCTGCTCATAGCAGTTGAGTAATGAGAAGGGAATCAGAATATGCAAGGAGAAAAATATGCAACATGCATAAAAAAAATTTGGCTACCCACACTGAGGTTCTATTATGCATACATGTAAACACATAAATAAATACTTCAACATATAACAAGCAAACAAAAATATTAATATTTCATTATACATACATGATTCCTCTTCCTCGCTGGAGTCATCTTCATCGGCTGGAACCTCCACATCAACCTCCTTGGTTGCCCAGAGATAGATGGGGAAATTGATAAATTCAGAATATTTTTTCACCAATTCCTGCAAAAAGGAATAACCATGACTGACTTTCTGAGGAAACAAAAATGGATCCCTAGTAATAATCTAACAGGAAGAATAGAAGACACATTGAATTTATCATAATCCAAGGTAATAAGTACCCAAACTTTAAGATGCAACCAAAAGCATACATAAAAATGTCATCAAAAGACAATAAAGTCAAAAGAAGACAAACAGTAATGATCCGGCTGGATTGAAAGGGAGTAGAGTAGAATAGAGTAGAATTGGCCCAAAATTAGCCTATTTTCAACCAACTCAACTCGACTCTACTCTCCCCCTCAATCCAAACAGACCCTAATTGTTTTAGCAGAGCTTGACCTTATAAAAATGACATACTCAAGAATTACCAAGTGAATATCACAAAGAAGTAATTATTTTAGTCCATACTAATTTCCAAGGTTGTTCCACTGGCCTCAGATTACTCTGACTCAAAAAGTGCAAGAGCTAAATGACACAGTACACTTGTTAGATTTTGGTGGTTTTGCACTTGTCAAGAGCTAAATGAAACTCTTTTAAATTTTCTGGTGGTTTTGCAAGTATCAAGAGGTTTTGACTGTGAAAAATTGGCTACAATTAACATGTCAGATGCCTTGACAGCACAGTGACTGGTAAGAAGTAATGAAAACAGAACAGCAACCAAACACAATGACCACCAAATTTCAGAGAGAGTAAGCAAAGGCCAACCTACCACTAGTTTCTTTAAAGGCAAAACAAGTCAGAGGAAATTGGAAAAGGGAAATAGCAGGTAGTAAGAACAGAGCTAATAATGTAGTACATCACTAACCAGAAACATATAGAAATACCAATATCTTAAATAAAAAATCAGACACAGATTAGAACGTTCAAAGGCATATGGCATAACAAACCCATCATATACAATAGACACAAAATGAATATCCAACTACATGAGAAGCAGTGAAGAACCGATATAGAAAATAAAGTGAGTCCTTAGCCTCCCAATCCGTA
This sequence comes from Quercus tomentella, assembly GCA_028535165.1. Lineage (NCBI taxonomy): Eukaryota > Viridiplantae > Streptophyta > Magnoliopsida > Fagales > Fagaceae > Quercus > Quercus tomentella. Next base: position 12,880,986 of record JAPQVY010000155.1, read on the forward strand.
AATCTCAGTGTAATAGGTATAAAGAAATCATCAGTACTACAAGCAATAACAACTGCAATATACAACTAAGTTCTTAAGATCAAATAGTTAAAATATACGCACTTTCAACTTGCCCTCCTCCAGGTACTCCCCAGCTTCATCCCTGAGGTGTAATTTAATCTCAGTTCCACGTCCTAGTGGCTCATTCCATGTATCCTCGGATATGGCAAACGCCCCATCAGCCTTTGATTCCCACACGTACCTGAACACCAGATTCATTGAATGATTATCAGTCCAACCAATTCAAGGTTCAAAGCAACAAATTACTATAAAAAGTCAAACTGATCAAAAGGCTTACTGCTTGTCTTCATTGTGTTTGCTAATGACTTCAACATAGTCAGCAACAAGATATACAGAGTAGAAACCAACACCAAACTGTCCAATGAGATTGAGATCTCCACTGGTCTGCATTTTCTCCACGAATGCTGTACAAAAGAATAATTCATATTCACATAGTTAACACCCAAAACCTACTCAAGCACAAAACTTTACATTTCAAAATGCAGTGTATTAAGAACATACCAGAAGTTCCAGACTTTGCTATGGTTCCCAAGTTCTTGATTAAATCCTCCTTTGTCATACCTATACCTCTGTCACGAATTGACAGGATTTTCTTTTCCTTGTCTAATTTAATCTGCATTACATTGTGTTTTATAAAAGGTTACACCTTATCTACTCCACAAAATACCAACACTGTATTCTATAAGCAAGAAAAATCCTAGCTTTAGCGTTACACGACGTCGCATCGCTACAATTTCTATATTCAGCATTACATCGGGCAAAACTAAGAACTTTTCACTATCTTCAACATGAAAATTCAAATATATAAATTATTGATAGCCGTTACTGACCTCGATCTCAAGCTTAGTGTTGTCACCTTCACCCAAAATCTCTTTGTCAGTGAGAGAAAGGAACCTAATCTTATCCAATGCCTGAAACACAAAAATTAAAAAACAATTACGAATTTTCCATTAACACTAAATCATAACAACAATCATGAAAAGAAATATGCTATCAAAAATGGAAATCTTACATCAGAAGCATTGGAGATCAACTCTCTGAGGAAAATGTCCTTGTTACTATAAAGCGAGTTGATAATGATATCCATGAGCCGAGACACCTCAGCTTGGAACTGAAATTTCTCCGCGCTGTTACGGATCGATCTGTTTGAAATCGATTCCGATTCTCTCTTAACGACATCGGAATCAGTGGAAAGGCCATGTGGTACAGCGCCGAGCTTGTCCTCCACCTTTGGTGGATCTACAACCTCATCGGAAGCCTCCGCATTGGCGTGAATTTTCCGACCTACACAACCATAGATCACAAGCACAATTTATAACCAGAAAATTCGAAACGAGATCTAAGAAAAAAAGTACCATCTTTAATGGCGAAATGCGAAAACCGTAGGGTTTACCTTGATCTGGCAGAACAAAGAGAAGGCAAAGCAAAAGCAAAGCGGAAGGGATCGTCCACTTCCTCATCGCACTCTTTCACAGACTTTCTAGTAGCTTCTTCGCTCACTGAAATGGTTCTCTTGGATTAGGCACGGTTCTTGGGCTACTTCAATTTTGCTCTGTGGATATATATAGCTCCGTTATTGAGTCAGGGGACCGTGAATTTCACGGGGTATTGACTCCCCAATTGACGCTTGGATTGGGTCTTGTTTGCCAGCGTGGATGATCTAACGGCTAAGGGGTTTTGAAGTGAAACGTGGCGAGATTTTATTGGTTTCTCTTTGTTTGCTTGACGTGGAGAAACCAAGAGTGGATGTCGGACCCACCAGACGACTTAGAAAGTTAAGTCCACTTGACCCATCTGATTAGTTTCGCAGTGACTTCGTGGATGATCTAACGGTTGGATTTTGCGTCTTGGACGTGGCTGGGTTTTTGGTCTTTTTGGAGGAAACGTGGCAGGGTTTTACTGGGCCATTTTGTTAGCTTGACGTGGAGAAATGACTTCTAGTTTTTAGGTTTGTTTTTTCTAATTTTAAAAGAGGCCAGCGTTTAAACAGATAAGCTAAACAATTCATCCAAAGTCGCTTTTGATAAAAAGGGAAATTGTTGTTACCGTGAAGTTCACACACCGTAGCCAACGAGGGCTTGGCTCAGCTGATAAGGTTCATTCGTTTCACCTAATCAGTCCAGGTTCGAATCCCTCTACCAGCGTGCTCTTGTTGGTGGGCATCCTTGGTGAGGGTTGGCCCCCTCACACGGGCTGGATAGAACGGTTTGAGCTTAAACCCAGACCGGTGCCCTGCCTGGGGGTATAATACAACCATAAGGGCCCTCATTTTTTTTCACCAAAAAAAAAAGTTCACACACCGTACACATAATAATTAAAATTTTCATGTTCAAAAAACAATTTTAATTATAAATTTGAAATTGTGAAATTATATCATGAAAACACAATTTTACAATTTAACTAAAATCATTTTTTGAACTCAAAATTTCGGCTGTAAAGCACACATACCATACACACCAATTTGTGATTAATAGCGCTCTTTGATAAAAGCTAATCTTGATTGACGAAGTTAGCCCAAATGACAAAATTTAGTTCTAAATTAGTTTGGATTTACCTCCTCCAATTAATTACATGACGGTTCATAAAACTATTCAATCGTCACATAATAGATCAGAGGAATATAGCTCCAAAGTGGTTTAAAGCTAAACTTTTTCATGACCCAAATGGACCAAATCCTAATCTGCACTTAAAAAATAAATAAATAAATAAAATCATGTACATGCTTTTTTACAATTCATTAAAATAGTATGTTGTGATCAGTGTTTCCTCCAAAAAAAAAAGTTGTGATTAGTGGTGGAAAAAAATTGCTTTAATGGTAGACACGTGAAAATAATATTAAACCAATCACATCTTATTATCTGAATTACTTATATGTAAAAAAAAAAAAAAAAAAAAAAAAAAAAGTGTTATAAGTAACATAACTCTCTTTTTTTCCCGAGTATACCTTAAAATTAATATTTAATCTAATTTTTTGTGTAAACTTTATGTACTTTTACATGTTAAATTATAGGAATATGTCGTACTAGAAATTATAGGAATATGTCCAGCTCAAAATTTATGTTTGTTTTTTTCCTGAATAAATTTATAACCCTACTAAGTAACAATAATTTATTAACTGTTGATGTCTATTACAAGTTTGTTAATCACAACTGTCTCATGTATACGCAAAAAAAAAAAAAATATATATATATATATATATATAATTTACATATTAATAAAACAAAAATTAGCAATTCCAACAACACAAATCCAGGAAACCCCCCGGTTAACCTATCAATCTATGATTGGTGATTGCTAGCACCCCTTGTAATTGTAACAGCATGAATGATGCAACCAAACCAGAGGCACGCAATGGCTTTGCATGGAGGAATTCATTGAGATTGGGCAATACAATGAATAGTGTCAATATGTCGGCCTCGGCCTTTTTGGGCTTGACCTCGGGCTTAAATCAAACTACCAAACCTGACTATAAATGCATAATCTAGCAAGTCAATAGCTGGCCCATGGGCCACAATTATGGGAAAAGTACTCGTTAGGAATTCATTGGGCAATACAATGGATAGTGTCAATGGTGGGGTTTGGATTGGACATTTGCGTTTACAAGTCTGCGTTTTCTGGCTTTTTTTTTTTTTTTTTTTCAGCGCATGAACAATAAAATCACATGAATTTACTGTGCAGGGGACAAAAATCACTGTTCACGCACTGTAGAAGTACTGTTCACGCATTTATAAATATTAAAAATGGATCTCACGGCACTATTCACACATCACTGTATAGCTAAAGCATCAACTGGAGAAAAATATTGATGTATCGTGTTTGTCTACCATGATCGAGTATGAGGGTCTATGAGTACTGAAACCTTTGCCCCGTCTGTTACACCTTGAGGCCGAGGGATAAGCCTGAATGTAGATGGGGTGGTCAACCACTTGTCATGCCAAATATCAATTGTTTGCCCATTCCCTACTTGCCAACGGTGTCCATGCCGAACAATATTTTGTGCTGCCATTATGCTTCTCCATGCATAGGATGGATGATGTCCCGTTTCAACCGAAAGAAAATTGCCATTGGGGAAGTACCTAGCTTTAAACACCCTGTGGACTAATGAGGTGGTGCGAGTCTGTAGTCGCCAACCTTGTTTTGCTAGAAGTGCCAAATTAAAGGTCTTTAGGTCCTGGAAACCCAAACCCCCTTCCTCCTTAGGGAGACACATTTTATCCCAACTCAACCAAGCCATTTTATTTCTCTCATTAGCTTGACCCCACCAAAATCTACGGACCAAGCTTGTCATCTCATCACATAAGGCATTAGGAAGCTTGAAGACGCTCACAGTATATGTTGGCACAACCTGGGCCACAGTTTTAATTAAAATCTCCTTACTCACATTAGACAACAGTTTTTCTTTCCAACCAGACAACTTATTGTTCAATCTCTCAATCAACTGGTGGAAGGTGTTTCGCTTATTCTTCCCTACCAAAGATGGGAGACCTAAGTACTTCTCATTGATAATCTCAGCGCCAAAGCGATGATTTATCTCATCTTGTGTAAGTTGGGGAGTATTGCAACTAAAATATAAGGAGGTCTTATCATGGTTTAATTGTTGGCCGGAGGCGCTTTCATATGTTTCCAAGACATCTAGCAAGTTGGAGCACTCCCCTATAATGGCACGTCAAAAGATCAAGTTGTCATCAGCAAAAAATAGGTGTGATATCTCAAGCCCCCGTGCACAAGCTGCCACACCTTTCAACTTGCCTTGATTGACTAAATCCCTTTATGATGCATATAAACATTCTGCACAAATAAAAAATAGATAAGGAGAAAGAGGGTCCCATTGGCGTAAGCCTCTAGTTAGGGTGATGTAACCACGGGGTTGCCCATTAATCTTCATCAAATAAGTAACAGAGCGCACGCATCTCATCATAATCTCAATCCACCGAACATGAAACCCCATTTTTAACATTATTTGCTCATATCTAGCTTTAGGATCATCTCACCTACTTTCCCACATCATATATACATATTGACATATATATTATTATTAAAAAAAAAAAATGGTTGTTACCTACAAAAAGAATGGTACAAATTGAACCCCACCCATTGCAATTTGGAACAAAATGTTGTAGGCTTTAGGGTTGATTGCAAGGAACAAAGTTTCTCTCCAATCCAAACTTGTTTAGAGAGAAACTCTTCAAACTTTTCAGATATCTTTTTTTTTAGTGTGAATTTTGAAAATCCTAACGATTGAATTTCATGTTCTTAACATGCATATCAAATTTCGTTTAAATCGGATGTTATTTACTATTCGATCAGTAAATTTATTTTTTATACCCAATTTTAGTTCACAAAAACTTGAAATTTTAACATTTGTTTGATGACATAGCAATTGATCTTTGATCTTCTTGAAGTTTTAAAAGCATGAAAGATATAATAAAAACATACAATCAAACATTTAGATTTTCAAAATTCACATTCAATATATATAGATATATGAGAAGTTTGAAAGGTGAAATGCCACTCCTAGGTGTTGTTGTTTAGGACTATTGCTGAGTTTGCTTGAAATCTGTGGTTGTGTTGGGTGATATTAGAGAATTCTATGCAATGGTTGCATTAGAGAATTCGGTGTCTCCTCCCTCACTTAAACAACGTTACTAGAAATCTTTTACCAAACAGACTACTAAGCTCTTAAATACAGGTTCTTTCAAGATCCTCTCAATGCGATATCGTAGTGTGGAAGGAGGAATGTCCTTCATTCCTTTCTTTCTTCTTCTTTTTTATAGACATTAATTGTAATTTTATATTTTATTATAATAAAGTTGCCAATATTATTCCAAAAAGAAAAGAACTTTCACTTATTTTCTATACAACTATTTAAGGGGCTTCCCTTGTTTGGATTCTTCATTTTTTATACCTAAAATACCCTCATCATACCCACTTACAAGTTTTCAACTAATGGGGATAAATATGTAAATTAAAACTCTTATACTTTAACACTCACAAACTCATGTACGCCTTGCAGTTTCTATCTCTCATTCTTCTTTAGATTGAAGACATTTAGTTTAGCTCTACATCCTCATTTCTTTTTCTTTAGATTAAAGACATTTATTGTTAGAGGCTCCAACAAATTTTTAGGTTCTTTCTTTTGCAAGTTCATTTTTGTTTTCTTTTCTTTTGTTTATGATTGACTTTCTTTGAGTTCTACTTTTTTTTCTTTTTATTTTTATTTTTATGTGTATCTCGTTAACTCTTTTTTTTTTTTTTAAATGTAATTTTGAAATGAATGGTTCTTCATATACTCTGCCACTGTACTTCTTAATGAATTGTCATTTCATGTCGTAGGTATTGTAATCCAAAGACAGGGCTGTTTTATGCTACAAAAGAAGCATTCAAAATCATTCGTGAACAGTTAAACAATATGGCTTCCCTTACCTCCTTTAGTAGCCTTTGTTTACATTTTATTTAAAATTTTTGAATTGAAATAAAAATAGTTACCACAATACTCCCTGATTAATGATCAAAATATAAATGATCAATTACTATTTCCTTCTCCTTCCTCACTTTTTTTTTCCTTCTTCGTATTTTTTTTCTTTTTAAGAAAGTTTTTTTTTTTTTTTTTTTACCATCATTGTATATGTTTTTGGCGTTAAATTTTTTTATTTAGGTATGTAGCAACCTTGAGTTCTACTCTTTTTTTTTTTTTAATATGTATCATGTTAACTACCTTTTTTTTTTTTTTTTCTTTTTTTTTAAAAATGTAATTTTGAAATGTTAACTCCCTTTTTTTTTCTTTTTCTTTTTTTTTTTAAATGTAATTTTGAAATGTTAACTCCCTTTTTTTTTCTTTTTAAATGTAACTTTGACATGTTAACTCTCTTTTATTTTCTTTTTCTTTTTTTAGATCTCCATTAGTTATTTATTTAAATAGTTGATGATGTGGTGATAAGATTTTAAAGAGTCCATGATAGAGTTAAATTCTAAAAAATCTTTATCTTTATTCTGGACAATTTTAATAGGATTTTCAAGAAAAATAATCTCATCAAAATTTAAATCAAACACAAACTCTAACAAACTTATGTTATTATCTTTAATAACATGCACGCTAACTTTGGTTCGTTGATTATATATATATATATATATATATTTTTTTTTATTTATTTAGGTATGTAGCAACTTTGAGTTCAATTTTTTTTCTTTTTTTTAATTATGTATCACGTTAACTCCTTTTTTTTTCTTTTTTTTAAATGTAATTTTGAAATGTTAACTCCCTTTTTTTTTCTTTTTCTTTTTTTTTTAAATGTAATTTTGACATGTTAACTCCCTTTTTTTTTCTTTTTTTTTAGATCTCAATTAGTTATTTATTTAAATATTTGATGATGTGGTTAAATTCTAACAAATCTTTATCTTTATTCTAAACAATTTTAATAGGATTTTCAGGAAAAATGATCTCATCAAAATTTAAATCAAACACAAACTCTAACAAACTTATGCTATTATCTTTAATAACACACACGCCAACTTTGGTATGTTGATTAAATTTTTTTATTTTTTTATTTAGGTATGTAGCAACCTTGAGTTCTACTTCTTCTTCTTCTTCTTCTTCTTTTTTTATTTTTATTTTTTATATAATTATGTTCTTTTTTTTTTAAATGTAATTTTGAAATGTTAACTCCCTTTTTTTTTCTTTTTTTCTTTTTCTTAAAATGTAATTTTGACACGTTAACTCGCTTTTTTTTTAGATCTCCATTAGTTATTTATTTAAATAGTTGATGATGTGGTGATAAGATTTTAAAGAGTCCATGATAGAGTTAAATTCTAAAAAATCTTTATCTTTATTCTGAACAATTTTAATATGATTTTCAAGAAAAATGATCTCATCAAAATTTAAATCAAACACAAAATCTAACAAACTTATGCTATTATCTTTAATAACACGCACGCTAACTTTGGTTTGTTGATTAAATTTTTTTTATTTTTTTATTTAGGTATGTAGCAACCTTGAGTTCTACTTTATTTTTTATTTTTATTATGTATCACGTTAACTCCCTTTTTTTTTCTTTTTTAAATGTAATTTTGAAATGTTAACTCCCTTTTTTTTTCTTTTTCTTTTTTTTAGATCTCCATTAATTATTTATTTAAATTGTTGATGATGTGGTTAAATTCTAAAAAATCTTTATCTTTATTCTGAACAATTTTAATAGGATTTTCAGGAAAAATGATCTCATCAAAATTTAAATAAAAAACAAACTCTAACAAACTTATGCTATTATCTTTAATAACACGCACGCTGACTTTGGGTTGTTGATTAAAGTTTTTTTTTTTTTTTTTAAATACTTTGTTTAACCCTAATTCTTTTATCTCTCTTAGGTTCACGTACGCACAAATTTTTTGGATTGCATTGAGGAGTCATTGGAATGGAATATTAGATAAGTTCGGGTGAGAGACTTTACAAGAATTATTATATGTATTAAACCTCACATAAAGTGGTTGTTATCTAAGAAATTGTTGTAAAAAAAATTTCTTTTGTAATAGAAACTATATTTATCATTTGTATAATTCTATGTCAAATTCAATTTAAATTTTTTTCCATAAGTATTAATTTACTACTTCATAAAAAATGTTACGTACCTTTTTCTCAGTTTTAAAGGTTGTTGATGTTGTTGATATATTTGAAATTTAAACTATTTTTAACTTTTGTTATGGATGTGTAGTAAGTGGCTAACTTTTAGGACTAAAAAACTAAAATTTTGGATTAAACAAAAATTGATAAATGTTATTAAAATTTTTTAAAAAGAACAATAACACCAAAAGAAACGTGTATCTCCTGCCATAAAATTTGAAATTTAAGCTTTTATTTACTTATGTTATGGATGTGTAGTAAATGGCTAAATTTTAGGATTAAAAAACTAAATTTTAGGATTAGGCAAAAAATGATAACTGCCATACATAAAAGTTGAAAAAAAGAACAACATCAACAACACCAAAAAGGGAAGAAAAAAAAAAAAAAAAACAAACAAACAAACATGGATGTGTAGTTACTAAATTTTAGGATCTTTCTAGGAGAATTTCCTTTAACAAAAAACTTATTAATTTACTTATGTACCTTATAAAAATGCAATATAAGTATTGATAATCATAGTTTGTCAATTTTAAACTCATTTGATACTCAGCTATTGTAAAAATTAGTAGAAGCATCCAAATCCCAATCCAAAAATGCAAGCCATGTATCAGGTGGTTGGGTAGTTTTTAAACGTGGGATAGAAAGTGAGATTTTTTTAAAATAGTACATGGATAGAACATGGGATTTTTTTAAAAGTGTAGTTTTTCATTTTTTTGATAAACTTTTAAATAATGATAGGGTCACCTCAATTCCCCACCTTAGGCTTCGTTTGGGAGGAGGGAATGGTATGGAAAGGAATGAAAATAATCATTTTAGAATATTCTTCCCTTCTTTTGTTTGGGAGTTTTAATGGAGGGAATGGAAAGTCCATTCCCTTGTTTGAGAGTTTAAGTAGGAGGGAATGGAATGGGTAGGAGAGAACACTCATTCCTCTCTATTCTCTTAAAACCTCAAATTTTCATTCCCCCCAAAATTGGGAGGAATTTAAGGGAATAGAATTATATTTAATAATTTTTTTACTAAAACTCCCAAAATACCCCTGTATATTCAACTCTTTATTTTAAAATAGGGGTCTAATAGTAATATTGTCATAAAATGATTCCGTTTCATTCCCTCCATGTTGCTCCCAAACAAGATTACTTACATTCCATTCATTTCCATTCCTTTATTTTAAAACATCTAATCAAGGTTACTTAATTCCATTTTATTCCATTCTTTTCCATTCCTTTCCCTTACTTAAATATATTCAATTCCTTTCCATTCCCTTATTATTATTCCATTCCCTTTTCTTATGAACTCCCAAGCGAAGCCTTAATCTTTTAAATTTCCCTAAAATTTAGCCTTTTATTTTCTTTCAAAATCAGATATGTTAGTGCCTAAATATAAGGATATGGATGGAGAAGTTATAGTAGTGGTTTTATAGTAGGAGTCTTTTTTTTTTTTTCCAAATTATGGAATAGATTTAAAAGAAAAAAAGAAGAAGAGGAAAACATGAATTTGGGTTAAAAAAAAGGGTGGTCGGGTAGTTTTTAAATGTGGGATAGAAAGTGAGATTTTTTTAAATAGTACATGGATAGAACATGAGATTTTTTTTAAATGTTTTTTTTTTTTTTTGATAAACTTTTAAATAAGGATAGGGTCACACCAATTCCCCACCGTAATCTTTTAAATTTCCCTAAAATTTAGCCTTTTATTTTCTTTCAAAATTAGATATGTTAGTGCCTAAATATAAGGATATGGATGGAGAAGTTATAGTAGTGGTTTTATAGTAGAAGTCTTTTTTTTTTTCCTTCTTTTTTCCAAAATATGGAAGAGATTTAAAAGAAAAAGAAAAAAGAAAAAAGAAGAGGAAAACGTGAATTTGAACTTAAACGTGAATTTGGATGTTGTTCCTACTGCTATGAACTTAAACTACATTCAGTGTACTTTTGTTCAATAAAAAATTTAGAAGAACAGCATTGACGAATTAAAATAAAAGTTCATTATTATTCCTATTGGGTTTTTGTTAAACCACCTTTAATAATACTTTATAGTATTTTTTTTTTTTTTCTTCTCAACAAACAATCATGAAGTTTTTATACAATTTTTTTTCTAGATACTTCTAATCATTAATTCCCAATTGTATTAGCCTTTTGTTAAGGTTAAAGCACCATTTAATACTTTATTAAAAAAAATCTCAAAATACAATTGTGGTTTTATACAATTGTGGTTTTATACAATTAACGTGTATCTCTTGCCATAAAATTTTCAATTTAAGCTTTTATTTACTTATGTTATGGATGTGTAGTAAATGGCTAAATTTTAAGATTAAAAAAACTACATTTTAGGATTAGACAAAAAATGACAACTGTCATACATAAAATTTGAAAAAAAGAATAACGTCAACAACACCAAAAAGGAAAAAACACACATATACACACACACACAAAAAAAAAAAAAAAACGTGGATGGGTAGTTACTAAATTTTAGGATCTTTTTAAGAGCATTTCCTTTAACAAAAATCTTATTAATTTACTACTCCATAGAAAATGTTACGTACCTTATAAAATACAATATAAGTATTGTGGGGGCCAGTTAGCCAGAGAGTACTATTAAAACTGCGTGATTTGGGCCTATGGCCCAATCCGAGGATATTAACTAATCCGAGGATGGTCAAATAAGGTTATTATGGGAATGGTATAAGAAGAAGAAATGAGGATCGAATATGATAGTTCAAAATATGTCTGAGGAGAAAAGTCATCTCGGAACCGAGATCCGAGATCAGAGATCAGTTAGAATGTCTTATCATCCTGGACGTCCTTCAAGGTTGCATCACGATTAGAAGTCAGACATTGGAGAAAGGAGGCAATAAATATCATCTAAAGCTGCTACCTCCACATTAAATACATCCCAGCTAACTCTCTGGCCGCATTAATGTGGAGGTGATACCTGAACAGTGGTCAAGCAGCCTTACAGCTACTAGTTGATGGTTCTGGGAGGTGCTGGATAGGACAAGAAAGAGTTCCTAGAATTTAACCTACACGTGTATGGTAGAGATGATACCAAGATTGTAGTATATAGCATGGGAAGGTGGCCTAAAAGGAGAGATCGGAAAAACGAAGAAAAACTTTGTAACAATCCTTAGAACTCTTGTAACCTGAATCATAAGCTTGACATTATAACATAGCTCCTCGGACTGTGCCGAGGACATATTTTCTTATCATATTCGTGTTTGATTCTCTTAAATAACCAACTAGTATTGTCTTCCTTACCGAATAGAACTAGTTCTTTCACCCACGCTCTACAAATTTATTGTTTAGGCTTGTTGGGCTATAATCCAATCCTATATTGGGTCTAATCCAAATCCAGTCCTTACAAGTATTGATAATGATAGTCTGTCAATTTAAAACTCATTGGATACTCACTAATGTAAAAATTAGTAGAAGCATCCAAATCCCAATCCAAAAAGGCAAGCCATATATCAGTATGTCTCACGTAACTAAGGGTATTTTTCTAACAACAATATTTTTCTTTTCAAACTTCGGCGCCTCTTTGCATATTTATTTGATATTATATTTATATCTGGTAAAGTGAGAAATTAAATGTACATTCAAATCGTTTAAATACCCTTAAAGACTTTCATCTTCCTCATCACCTCCACAACTCTCAACTTCTAAACTCACTAAGCCACTTCTTCTCTCTCTTACACTTACACATAGACACACAAAGTTACAAACAGACACATTATTTTCTCATCCAAATTAACGAAAATGGCATGGTTTTGTTTTAAAGTGTGTGAAATGAGTACGGCAAATTTAATCTAATTTTAACTATAAATGATTTTGTGAAATAAAGTAAACATTTCTAAATTATATTTTCGTCATATTGATCTAACAAATCATAACCTAAATTTAAATATATTCTCAAAACTTCTACCTAAAATAATAATTTAATAATTTTAAGAAGTGTAACTTATTTCTCCTATTTTACTAAAAAATTATCACAATTACACATATTATTACAATTCTTACATGTGATTAATTTGTTCAAAATTAGTTCACTTTATTGAGGTTTTAATACACCCTATTTGTGACAAGGAAAAATCTATTGATTATTGTGTATGTATGCGCAACGACCACTATAAATTTAATTTAATTTTATGTAAAAATGGGTTCGCAAAATACAGCAATGGTGAATACCGATGACATAGAACGTCGTCGAGAACGATGGAGATATTATGCTTGCTTGAGAAGACAACGAGAAGACAATGAAAACAGAAATATTCAATAGGCAAGACGTCGTGCTAATTACTCAAGACAAAGACAACAAACTTTGGGTGGTGATCACATTTTAGTGGGAGGCCCAACAAATTTAAATGAAGAAGATGTTGTACATCAACATCAACATCAACAAACCCATCACTAATACCACCAAATCAAGAGGCTAGACGAAGTTGTTGGCTTACACATATCCGAATCTTATTATTTTGAGAAAATTTATAGTTTCTAGCATGTTAGTTGTAGGTCAATGTATACAAAGATACTAAGTCAATGTTTATAATATTAAATTTAGGTCTCCCTCCAACCTATCCAACTATAATGGCAAATGACTCTGAGGCTGGACCAAGTCATATAACTTCTAATGTTAATACTGGTAAGTTTTATACTAGCCTCTGAGCACGCGCTCACGCGGGTGCTCAGAGGCTCTTCTATTTTTTGGGTAAGAGTTAATTTAGAGCATTTATTATAATTTGGGATTACTACATTTTTCAATTACAAAAAAAATCTAGGGGTGTGATGAAAAATTATTTCTCCACACATGATACTCATCACACCCCTAGGTTTTTTTTATGATTGGAAAATGTAATAATCCCAAATTATAATAAATGCTCTAAATTAACTCTTACCCAAAAAATAGAAGTGCCTCTGAGCATGCGCTCTCAGAGGCTAGTATGAATAAAAAATACATGTACCTTATAATTAAAATATAAAACACGTATAAATTTTAACACTCTTATTGTCGTTATAATTGGATATTGTACTAAGTTATGTCATTGTATAAGATAACATAATTATCAAAATCAATACTTTTTTTTTTAATTTCATGTTTTTATTAGACATTAACATTTTCATATTTTGATTTATAACTTTTTTTTTGTCATTTAAGGTTTTTTATAATTTGGATTGTTAGAATTTAATGTCACATTCATACATACATATTTTGAATTTGAGTAATATGAGAAAATAAATCATTTGATCTACCATTTTCCTTGAAAACATGGTTAAAATTGAAAAAAATATACACAAAATACACTGATACCTTGATCATTGACTTGAATTAGTTGGTTTTCACATTTAGGAAATTTTATTAAAATAATATAACTACGCTATTAAATTTGTATATCATTGAAAAAAAAATCTAACATCTATTGCAATCCTTTTTAATATCGAATTCTTAATTTTAATTTGGATATACATTTAAATCAAATTATTAAGTTAATATGGATCCGTAATACACCCTGTGGGGCCAGAAAATTTATGACTCGACCCACTTTCCATCTGGACCCAGGGCCAGTGTCGATAAAAGCAATTGCCGAGGACAAGTGGTGAAAGATCAAATAGCCTAGAGGTGCAGCCGAGGATGACCCTGTCCTTGGCATCCCAAGACTTCAAAGGGAAGAGCGACACGTCATCAAAGGCAGCCTCCAAAGCACCCCCAGAGGAAAAAGCGAATTAAATGGGACTCACGTGGGGGTACGGAGTGGGAGTGGTTCGAGGAGAGGATGTCACCTCCGCAGTGAATGCGCCCACAAACGTCCTATCCATATTGAAGGGATAAGATTTATGAACAGTGTAACTTCGGTTATTGCAACTAACAGAAAGTAGGGGGAGGCGGCTGATGGGACAGGCACTCGAACAGGTACCTGCCTGATCAACAGGTGGAGGGTCAAGATCAACCAAGAAGGGTTATATAATGTAATGGCTTATGCGCCAAAAAAGGGGGGGACAAACTGTCTCCCAGTCCCTTGAGCCCTAAATAAGGGAGAGTTATAAGAATACCAATCCCCTCGGACAAGGTCTAAGAGCCGGAGCCGCTCAGGCCGTGCCGGAGGAAAAGTCTTATTAAACACGCTGCTACCACGAACACCATGACTAACCACCGTCTAGTGACCAAGGCCTGGCCTAGCCTTTCAGCCCACGTTCTATAAATTTTGTTGTAAGGGCCTTTAACGTGCGAAGCCTATATCAATTGGGATCGTCACAATTTGAGTCCTTACAATTGGCGCCGTCTGTGGGAAGGCTTGTGCGTTGGCACAGGCAGCAGTTAGTCATGGTGGGATCAAGCCCTTGCCGACAAGGGTCCCTCAAAAGAAATAGTTTTGGCGAGGGGGGCTAGCTAGGCAAAAGCCTTCCCATCGTTCCCAGTAGTTGTGGTTCTAACTCAGCACCCACTCGGATCTACCATACAGAATGCCAGGGGCACGGGTAGTTCTAGGGGCTTCGAACATCAAGCCAATGCCCATACCCTTGTCAAGGGGCTAGCCACCAATTACTTAAAGAAGATAAGTTTTGGACAGAACCAAGGTATTGCATAGTCCTCGGACTCAAACCTATGGGGAAACCAAGTACATCAGAATGAAAACCTAAGTTTTGGACAGAACCAAGGTATTGCATAGTCCTCGGACTCAAACCTATGGGGAAACCAAGTACATCAGAATGAAAATCTAAGTTTTGGACAGAACCAAGGTATTGCATAGTCCTCGGACTCAAACCTATGGGGAAACCAAGTACATCAGAATGAAAACCTAAGTTTTGGACAGAACCAAGGTATTGCATAGTCCTCGGACTCAAACCTATGGGGAAACCAAGTACATCAGAATGAAAATCTAAGTTTTGGACAGAACCAAGGTATTGCATAGTCCTCGGACTCAAACCTATGGGGAAACCAAGTACATCAGAATGAAAATATAAGTTTTGGACAGAACCAAGGTATTGCATAGTTCTCGAACTCAAACCTATGGGGAAACCAAGTACATCAGAATGAAAATCTAAGTTTTGGACAAAACCAAGGTGTTGCATGGTCCTCGGACTCAGGCCTGTGGGGAAACTAGGTACTCCAAGAAAATCTAAGTACCAGTTACGGCCCAATAACACGCATGGCACCTCGGCTGATGTCTTTAGTCCCTCAGAGGTATGTATGGGTACAAATTCAAACTCTGAAATATAATCCCAAGTATGTTGTATGCACAACTATTCATCCATGTTAAGATAACTAGATCAAAAACCATGAGATTCGTAACCATAATAAATATCCACAAGGATAACCAACATGTAATTTAAAGGAAAAAGGAGGGAAAAGAATTTCATATATATGGTCTAGGAGTTAAACTACAAGCAAATTATAAAGTCTTCAAAATAAAATGGAAACTAGCTAACAGTTAGTCTAGTAATAAATATAAAAGTCGGCCTGGGCTTTTACTTCTTCAATTTTGTTTTGACCACGTCCTGGGAAGGCTGAGCGGGATTAGCCTCAGAGCCTTGGGAGATATCTCCTTCCTGGGAAGGCTTGGCAAGATCATTGTCGGTGCCCCGGGGGACATCAGTAAGGGGAATGGCTTGAAGGGGCTGAACAGAGATGGCTGGCTTCTCGGCATAGGAGATCCGGGAACTGACTGTAGACGGGGTGAACTCCTGAGGAATCCCGGAATTCAAACCTTCAGGTACTTCAGTCGCAACATGAGGTTCCCCTACTTCAGTCGACTCGCTAGGAGTGACGACAATCTGAGCAGCTTCTGGCTGAGCAACCTCAGCCTCCTGTGGGGCGCTCATAGCCTCGGAGCTGGTGGAGGCGGTCTCACGAATGGTTGGGGGATAAAATACGCGCTCCGCCTTCCATAAGTCGGACAAAGCCTCCACCCCAGCTTGTTTGAGGTCCTCTTCCTAGACCTGGGAGCAGTATAGCCTGCATACTCCTGGGATTTGAGCTTTAAGGGAAGCCTGGGTATCAGCCACCCCCGCCTCGTAGCCCTCCTCCTCGGCCTTGTCCTTAGCTGTTTCAGCCTCAGTTCTGGCAAACTCAGCTTCCTGCTTGGCCCTCACGGCTTCATCCCTGGCAAACTCAGGCACGCCCTTAGCGTTGTTTGCCGTGATCAGTTTCTCCTTCAAATCACTGATATGCTCCTTAGCTATCTGCAATTGCTCCTCGGCAGCGAGTAGGCGCTTTGTCTATTCCTCGGCCTATTTTTGGGCTCCAGTTAAACCTGTCAAGGCACTATCCCTGTCTCGGGCAACCACCTTTAAATCTTCCCTAGCCTTCGCGAGGTCAGTCTCGGAAGCTTTGAGGGTCCGCGCAGCATCTATACGCTTGGTGCGCTCAACCTCGGCGGTCTTACTCTGCCCCTTAACTTCTTCCTCCATCCTGTAGGTGGCCTGGATAGCCTGCCAATTGAGACGGGTATATTGTGAATGAAAATCTGGGCGCAAAAATTGATAGAGTCTTAGGTTTCAAAAGTCTTACCATTCCCAGGTATCTCTTCGAGCTGAGGAAAACCTTATGCATCCTCGTATTCTTCAACTCCTCCATATTAGTGGGAAGCAGCATGGACCTTCCAAGCGCGTTGGCCACATAACCGCCTTCGCCGTCTCCAAGGTTCCTCATGGACGCGTTCTCCAGCAATGGCTCCCCGTGGAGCATTGAGGCGGGAAGCCAAGCATTCGGCGCGGATTGTTCTTCGATCCCTTTCCCCTTGCTTTGGTGCCCAATCTTTAACTGTTTTTGTGCTCGCGGGGCTTCATTCCTCTCTTGAGAGGATGGGGTTCTTCCCCCATCCATGGTTTCCTTCCCCTTGGGACTTCTCTTTCTCTTTGAGTCAGTGGGCTCCGGCCGAGTAGGCAGAGCTGATTGAGGAGGAGCAGGAAGTTTGGGGCAAGGAGATTGTGGCTGCGACTTGATAGAGGAGGACCTAGTCTGGATGGGCTGGGGCTGAGGTGTTGGTGTTGGAGCATTGGATTGTGGTTTTTCCTGTGCACCCTTCCCCAGCTGACCCTCGATGAGGTCGAACAAGCTGGTCGGGGGCTTTCTCTTAAGACCCATCTCGGCTCGGGAGATTGTTCCCACTGACAACAGTTCTGCTTCAGACAAGTTCGGGTCACCCAGATCACCAGAAGGATCCTCGGATGGGTCAACCAGGTCGAATGCCTCAAAACCCTTCTCGGACGAACCCGGATTACCCTCGTCCTCCGCTGCCTGATGAGACGACGAGGAGTCCACAAATGGGATGCCCTCAGGTATAGGAGATCTTTCGGAGATCAAAAACCCTTATTCGGTTATCGTAATTTTTGGAAGCCGAGGATGGTTAGCGCTAACCACGTGCTTTGGGTCAGCAAATGACTTCTGAATGGGATCGTACCCTAAGATTTTGTGAGCGGCTCTGACTTGACCATCCTCGTCATTTACAAAAACTGCGGCTTGGAGAACAGTCTCCAAATCAACCCGGTTAACTAGATGAAAGTGTCGATGAAAGGCGTTTGGATCTGCAAAAAGAGGCATGTACATGGTTAGTAATCGAACCACACCAAATTAAAATGGCGCAAAAGATTGGCACCCGTCTACTCTCTGTACCCCACCTGGTTCTCCCTCCACCACTGGGCATGGAAGGCCATCGTGCCATTCCCCGGATACGATAAGAAAATCCTTGTTCAACCCCTTGTTGGAATCGGGGAGGCACTGGATTAACCGAACCCTATCGTCTCTCATCTTCATGTAATAAGACTTGCCCTTCAAATTTTGGAGATTGTAGCACCAATTTACGTCATGATGGGTTAGTCCTAGCCCCATATTTTCGTTTAAGGCATCCACACAACCCAGAATCCTAAACATATTGGCGGCACACTAGGTGGGAGCTAACCTGAAATGCCTAAGGTAACCCTTCATTACCGGCCCCATGGGGATTCTCATACCCCCCTCTACAAAGGCGAGAATAGGAATTACCACCTCGCCCGCCCTTCTCAAAGAATGCCACTCCCCCATCTTACAGTGCCTCAAACTTACGTTGGGAGGAATCCTATAATCGGTGATGAACTTTTCCATCGCCTCTTTAGTATCAACCAATTTTCTCAATTTAACCATCTCTAAGCGCTACTAAACAAATTTAGTGGGTGACGGGAGAAGGAAAGGAACAAGGGAAAAATAAACCCAGAAAAGAAAAAGTACGAGTTAGTGAAGGCAAAGAACTTACAGAAAAGAGGAAAGTTGCCTCGGACAGGCTTTTTGTGCTGGAGATAGACTTGAATTTGGATAAAAATTTGGATGAACCCAGGATATATGCGCTAGAACTCTTAAGTGCAAAAATGAAGAGACAAATCAGTTCCAAAAATCATTTATACCTCCTATCGAAAGTAACTGCACGAATTTTCCCGCGTATAAAGGCAAAGAAACCTCTACCGTTTGATCACATCGCACCGTTGAACGTGGGGAGCATACAGCCGCCCGCATTTAATGAAGACACGTTTCATCCTCCAAAGGCTCCAAGAACGTGTCTCGGGTAGACGAAGAGTCTCAGGAACCGATAGGCGACAAGGATTGATAAGTTTTGGCAGAGGCCTGATGTCATCAAAACCCTTCTATCCGGCCGAGGATTCGGATAGCAGGATTTTGAGGGGCTATTGTGGGGCCAGAAAATTTATGACCCGGCCCACTTTCCATCTGGACCCAGGGCCAGTGCCGATAAAAGCAATTGCCGAGGACAAGTGGTGAAAGATCAAATAGCCTAGAGGTGCAGTCGAGGATGACCCTGTCCTCGGCATCCCAAGACTTCAAAGGGAAGAGCGACATGTCATCAAAGGCAGCCTCTAAAGCACCCCCAGAGGAAAAAGCGAATTAAATGGGACTCACGTGGGGGTACGGAGTGGGAGTGGTTCGAGGAGAGGATGTCACCTCCGCAGTGAATGCGCCCACAAACGTCCTATCCATATTGAAGGGATAAGATTTATGAACAGTGTGACTTCGGTTATTGCAACTAACAGAAAGTAGGGGGAGGCGGCTGATGGGACAGGCACTCGAACAAGTACCTGCCTGATCAACAGGTGGAGGGTCAAGATCAACCAAGAAGGGTTATATAATGTAATGGCTTATGCGCCAAAAAAGGAGGGGACAAACCGTCTCCCAGTCCCTTGAGCCCTAAATAAGAGAGAATTATAAGAATACCAATCCCCTCGGACAAGGTCTAAGGGCCGGAGCCGCTCAGGCCGTGCCGGAGGAAAAGTCTTATTAAACACGCTGCTATCATGAACACCATGACTAACCACCGTCCAGTGACCAAGGCCTAGCCTTTTAGCCCACACTCTATAAATTTTGTTGCAGGGGCCTTTAACGTGCGAAGCCCATATCAGTTGGGATCGTCACAATTTGAGTCCTTACACACCCCTATATACTTTTATTTACATGATCTTTATTTTTGTTTTTAATATCAAAATTTTAAACTTTTTTTTTTGCTTTCCTAAAAAAAATAAACGTTTTTAAAATTCTTGAACCTAATGAAATATGAACCATATATGTAATTTGTATATTTTGTCCCCTCTATCACTGACTATGAAAATTAATTTAATCAAGTATATAGAATGAGCAGGATTTATCATTAAGGCTAAAAGGCTCATGCAAGTATAGGCTATGTTTTGCGTTTATACAAGAATGGCGATGTAGACAAAGGCCATACAACATTATCAACTCATGTTACTGCTTTTTTAAAGTGAGATTGTTTGAAAAAAATTGTACCCAGATAAAAAGTAGTAATATCTAAGAAAGTTGTAATTTGAAAAGGTGTGGTTTAAAAAATGTTACTAGATGGACACTCCGATAAAGAAATGAAAATTCAATGAACAATTTTTTCAAACGAGAAAAGGCAATAAAAAATATCCAATCCCATTTAAAAAAAAAAAAAAAAAAAAAAAAACCTACTACTACTATATAGAAGAAACAGTTACAATAACCTAATTATAAATCCTTTTAACCTAGGTTTTCTGATTTTCTCGCATAAGTAAATTTTTTTTTTTTGAGAAAGTCGCATAAGTAAAATTTGATCTCATACAGTATATATCTTGGTGGCAGTAGCATGATTAATTAGCATGTGTAACAATAAACATTTCTCTAAAATTTGGAGCATAAAAGCACTCGAGAGAGTAAAGATGCTATTGTGGAAAATTGGTTCAAATTCACTACCAACCAAAGAAAATTTGATGTTAAGATTAGGGTCTAATGATAATCTCTTACCTTTGTGTGAAAGTGCTATGGAGATATGTACTCACCTATTCTTTAAATGCTCGGTCGCTAGAGCAATATGGATTGCTAGCAGGTACTGTTTAAAATCAAATAATGCTCCCAGTAAATTTATGTGAAGATATCATCAAAGTGGTGACAGAACCTTTAGAACATGGGATATATGGATAACAACATAACGAAAAAGAAATTCTCGAGCTGTCCTTATAGATGGCCTTCACTTTGGATGCTATTTGGAACTTGAGAAATCAAATTCTACACAATTGTGGCCAAGCTAACATTATTGCTATTGCCAGAAACATTGAAAATAGGTTCTAAGAATTTGCTTCTGCAATGATAAGTGAAAAGCCATTCAGAGTGGAAGGTGATGTGAAGCACTGGGCCCCCTCTAGTGGGTTGGATTTAGTTGAATGTAGATGCTGCAATCTCCCATGAGTTTTCCACTTTGGCTGTAGTAGCTAGAGATGATAATGGATAAGCCATTCAGATATAGGCTAAACTTCATTAGTTGTGCCCTCCCTTACAAGCTGAGGTTGCAACTATTCTACGGGCTCTTTAAATTTCTCTTGAGAAAAAATTGGATCAAATTATTGTGGAAGGTGATGCAAAAATTTGTATTGACTTTCTAGAGCCTATGAGTTCAAAGGGAAATCAAGTGCATTGGTCCATCTCTACTTTAATTAGAAATAGCTTCGAATTAAATAGGAGTTTTTTGAGTTGTAAATTTTGTTGAATTAGTAGAGACTGTAAAGGTGTTGCCCATGCTTCTGCTAAGCTGGCTAATAAGTCTAACCTCGCTGCTATTATTGTTAATATTTGCAGGGCGGATTGTTTTTGTGTTCCCTAGTTTTTTCCGTTAATAAAAAGTTCAGATTACCCACACAAAAAAAAAAAACTACAAAATTTAGTCTTGTGAACCAGATTCGTTCATGCATATGGCCACGAACTACAATGAGTTTAGAATATTAGTTTTAGTTGGGCTGAGATGCTCTGAATCATCAAATCTTGGTTGCCTTTTCTACCTTCCGAGGATGATACGTTTTATTGGGAAGCTTGATTCCTTGCATCGGAGCATAAAAATCATTAGCTTAACTTAAGAGCCTTGGAGTTCACACACCAAAGAATTACAATATTTCTCTGTGGGCATCAACGAGCAATCCCACACCCCTTGGTTCAAAATTTCCCAATTATTTCAATTCTAAACTTTTTGAAAACTATGATCAAAACCAAACCTTAAAGTTACCACCATACTCCTCCATGATTACCACCTGAATTAAATTAGTTTATTTTTTATTTTTTATATTGAGTTTAAACTTATGGCATCCGTTTTTTATAGTCGTGTTTTTTATCGTTAAATCAATACACCAATTAGTTCTTAGTATAGGTGATGATTGAACTCAAAATCTCTTATTCAAATATATAAGATTTATTAATTAAGTTAATTGAAACTCACAATTAATTAAACTTCATTCAAACAGTTTTGATTAGCTTGAACCACACAAAAATTTTATTTTATCCTCCCTTTTTTTGTCATCCAATTAGGAATTTAGGATACGGTAAATAATGATGTTCACCTATACGTATACAACGAAAGATGGCGCATTATGGCTATTGGTTCCCCTTCATTTCATCATCGTTAATCCAACTCCATAATTAAATGCGGTAGAAGAAGCTTTAAGCAACGGCAAATCCTAGACTTACCAATTACGAGCAGCCATTCTTCTCAAAAAAAAAAAATTACGAGCAGCCATGCCTATCAACAGGGCTTGGTCCCGGCTCAATGCTCAAAACTATTAATTATTATATCAAGATAAATCAAGTTATACATATTATAATTCTTTTTCTTTTTCTTTTTTTGATAGGTATAATTCTTTGTTATTGTTACAGACATCTGTACCACTTAATAATTCTTTTTATTATATTAAATTTTAAAAAAATTCTACGATCAGATATTTTTTTCGAGAGAGAGAGGGGTTATTACACTATTATTATTTTTTGTTGGGTAGAGAATTTATTGTTTATAGGACAATGATAAGGATGCATTTCGCAGGACCACCAACTTGCCCACTTTTTTTTTTTTTTTTTGAGAATCTGACTTGCCCACTTGAGCGCGTGAATCGTGAAGTTTCCCTAGCATGCCGGCAACAAAAAATATGGAACCACGTCATTTTATATTACTAGTAAGTTGTCCGTGCGATACACGGATAATATTGTAATTTTTTATGTAAATTTATTTTTAGAAAATATTATACATATATTATAGTATATTTATTATAAGACTTTGTTAGTAATGAGTTCGTCATAAAAAGTAACAATTATAAATTTCACACATATATCTATTATAATTATTTTGTTCAAGTAATGAGCAATAATTAAAACAACTTTGGAGTAATATTGTATAATAAAAGTTGATAAAAACATATTAATTCATTCTATATTATTGATTTTTATTATGTGATGTAATAAAAAGTTTCATTACAATTTTGTTTTTCTTCATTGTTTGTTATTGCCGTATGGTGGCGCTTACCATTTTTATTTCACTATCCAATTGATTTATACATTGTCTTTTTGACTTCGTTGAGTATCCATACTATTGTCTATTTGAATATATCTTCTATATTTTGTCATAAATATATGGAAAACTATTGAATATTCTAAGAGTACCATAAATATGTACTCTCCCTTTCTCAAATGAATTGTGGGTCTCACCATAAATTTAATTAGTGTGACCCATAGTTATGTGAGATGGGAGGATATACATTTATGATACTCTAGGAGTACTCAATAATCACCAGTTTCTCCATCTTCAACGTTTGAAGTTTAGTTCGTCTATATTTGTTCAATTTTTGAGCTTTCATCACTTTTTTCTTTTGTTGCATCATTTGTGTTAATCACCAATGAATTGGCACTGGGAGATTCTTGATTGTATTTTACAAAGTTTGGACTTTGTCGCTAAGTTTTTTTGTAAGTATTTGCATTTATATTAAATTTCAATGTTGTGACAGCTTTTTGTAAATGTTTTTATTTTTTATTTTTGTTAATTTTGGAATAGTGCAGCAAAAAAAATTAATATAGCATATTGGATTGTGTATATATTTTTTTTTCTTCCATACTTTTTTGTCATTTGAAGGTGCATAAAAAATCTTAGCAACTATATAATTTTCGAAACCATCTTTTGGATTGAATTCATTCAAATGAAGTAGGAAAATCCATTTTTTTCCTAATTTCTTTTTTCAAACCACGTGGGATTCTTTCTCCAATATCAATAGTTTTACAATAATTTAAATAAGTTGTACCTCAGTTTATTTTTCAGCAAGATCTCTTGTAGATTTATTTAGGATTTTCTCGGTATCTCAATCAAATAATATGATGTATTATTATTTTTTTACATTAATGATGAGTATAATTTGAAATGATTAAAAAACCTGTTTCGTAGGATCTCATTCAATGCATTTATCTTTACTATTGTCTTCATAGTATTTAAAGATAAATCCTTATATGAAAATTTTTTTACATGTATTTTTGGTATTTCTTGTATAGGATCATTTTTTTACCATTCCTATCATTGAATTTCTTTTAAAGGAAAATACTAATTTAATGGCATTTTGTAAGATAGTATATGCTATTTATTAGACTTTTTGTTATTATAAATTTTAGAAATATGTACTTGTCAATTATTTCAACAACCTCAGGGATCTCAAGATTTATATATATTTTTGTTGTATTGGTCGATGACAGAGAATTTGTCTGCATAAATTGCATAGAACATTATTAATAGACAAAAGCATATTGAATTGAAATTGGGGAAAAATGGAAACATGATTTCATGAAAATGAGATTTTCTAGAAGTACCATCTATACGTGGGGGAGTAAGAAGAGAGTTTGTAAGAGGGTAAGAGTTTTTGCTTTGATTTACATGCGGGAATGGTCAAACTTTGGTCATAATATGTAAGGTAATAACTAGGCTTAAGTTTTTCATAAGATTTGGTTTACTTTTAAAAGGTAGTTCATTTTGTAGTGAATAACTTTTTGTTTAATTGTCAAGAACAGCTCATATTTGATATAATGGTAAAAAGAAGTTACTATAATCTATTGAATAATAATGAAAATACTTAATAAAAAGAGGTAAAAAATGCTAAACTTATATAATAGTAAAAATAAGTTACTATGACTTATTGGATAATAGTAAAAAAAAAAAAAAAAACTGAATGAAAAGAGATAAAAAAAGGCTAAATGCAACATTAGAGTGCCACGTGACAGGACTTTATGCACTCTTATATGAGATCTCTACTTTTATATATATATATATATATATATATATATATATATATATATTGATTGATTGATTGATTTTTGTCACAATTTATATTGTGAGCTGTGATTATGTGGATCTACTTTTTTTTTCTACCATTCATAATTCGATGTGCGGTGAATTTACTGAATTATTTTTTATCATTTATAATTCCCTGTGCGGTGAATTTACTAAATTATGACAAAAATTATATAAAATGATGTGGACATGTGGTCCTAGCATTGTTAGGCCAGCAATATCACCATAGAACATTCACATAACCTCGTAAAAAAATTATATTTATCTATACTATTTATAAGAAAATTTCTCTCTTTAGATTGGATTTTTATGCGATTCAAAAATACCCCTAAATCTTACCTTTAATAGGAAAAAAACTTGAAGACAATCCGGTAAAAATATATCTTCGACTCCACTTAAAATGCTTACAAAATAGGACACTTTCCTACTGATCCATATCTTCAAAACAAACTTATCCTTTGTTTTTTTTAAGAAAAATATTGACACTAGACCCAAAAAAAAAAAAAAAAACCCAATGCATATTTTTTCCATTTACTCACTTTTCAAAACACCTATATCAAATTATCTATTTTATATTACATTTGATTAAAATATCAAATTTAATTGATTTTTATGATTATTTTTATTTTATCACTTACAAAAATAATCATTCACTATCTTCTTTTATTTTTGAAATAAATAAATAATTAAATGTAAAATGAATACTGTCAAGTATTAAGTGTAAATTTATATGATTATTAGTAAAAAATTCTTATAAATCAATCATACACTCATTAATGGGACTCATTTCAGACAAACACATTTTCCTATTATTCACCGAATCTCGTGCTCTTGGCCTCTTACACGTATACAGTTTTACACTACAGTACCAAGTATTATAACAATAACAGACCACCACAACGAATTGCAGTATTGCCACGTATGCAGCTTACTATATCTCCTAAGAGGAAAAAAAAAAAAAATTACGTGGCGGTGTTTCTTTGGACTAAAAAAAAATCGGCGGGTGAACTCAGTACTGTGCAAAACAATAAACACAAAAGTGGATGGCTACCTGCCACTTTCCCCTTCTATGAAAAACACAAATTCAGACCAAAAAAAAAAAATGGAGATAAGCTCAGAGTTCCTCGATTAGCATACCCTGTTTTAGTAAATTTCAACCCAATAATAATCAATACCCCTCAAAACATTCTCAATACGACTCATTAAATTTAAAATCCCCTCAAAATTTCCAATCGATCCCACCAGGTCGGCTGCTTTGTATAATTGCATTTGCAAATCGCATCGTTTCATATACTCATACACGCACCCCCACTCACCCAAACTTGGCTTCAATTCCAAGTCACAAGTCAAAGTCAAGTCCTCTAACCCAAACAACCAAACCCCAAACCCCGAATTTTTTTCTCTTCCTTATATACCCCTCCCAAATAGCCCTCAGAACTAACCAAACCAGCCAAAATAGTATAGCCAAGGGGGGGTTAAAGTCAGCGAGAGATGGCGTTATGTGACGCTGTGGTGGGGAACTTGGCGACGATCTACGTGGCGGTGATTGCTGGGATCAAGGCTTGTGGATTGGTCGGTGGGCGAAGCTTTGGCGCTGGGTTTGTGCTGATTGTGTCCACCGCTGTGGTGGGCCTCATCTTGATCGGCACGTTGACGTGGGACTTGTCTCGCAAGGCCACCTATGCGGTTTCCAAAGAACACGCCCACGAGATGTGCAAAGGCGGTATTTGCTGGCACGGCGTTGCGGTCAAGTCTCCGGCTTCTCAGGTCCGGTTTAGGCTTCCACAGCAAATTCCTTATGGCACTTTGTAAAAATAAATTAAAAAAAAAAAAAAAAACACTGTAAGATACACACACGCTTTCTTTTTGGTTGGTGGGTTTTGTAGCTGAGAGGCACGAGGTGTTTGTGTTTTTGACTGAGAGAAAAATATCAAGATACCGTGGTGTAATATCGAATGAAAAAAAAAAAATCAGGTTTGTATATATAATAAAGGCCCTTTTGATTTGCTACGTTATTGTCTTCACTTTTCATGAAATATTTGGGATGCAAAATGCAATGCCACTTATCTTCTTCACTGTATTCGAGGTTGAGAATGGCTTGACGTGACAGAGGAGTGGTGGGGGTGGAAAAGCAATGGTGCGTGGTTAATGACTTTTACGCAGTCGGCAGGAAGAGACTGATTCGGTCTTTAAACCATGTTTGGACATAAGTGCACAAGCTCTTTGGGTACAATTCTAGTATCCTAATCATCAATCGATTCAATCCATTCGTAGTGGGCATGAGTTGGCAACTTTTGGAATTTGGGTTAAAATTTGTCAGTTTTTAGAAGGCTAGCTAGGCTTGAATTGTAAACATCCAAATTCGGGCCAGGCCATTAAAAATATGAAAATGATCGGCTCTCAATTCGGACTAAAATTGGTTGAGCTTGCATTTGTTTTCTTCTCACAAATCATTACATGTACTATATATGCCATAATTTCAAAAGGAATTCTCTGTTTTTGAGAGTAAAAGGAATTGTGTTTAATAAACCTCTTTTTTTTTTTTTCTTTCTTTTTTTTACACAACTTACTAAGCTGATAAGTGTAGGGATAAATGGTCCAAAAATTGATATTGGGCCGTAAGTCGTGTCCGAGAATTTTAAATCGTCTGAGGACATGTAGATACTAAGAGCATTAGCATTGGAAAATGCTAATGCTATCCTATTTTACCATTCTAAAAACTCACTTTATCATTATACCATCTTATTTTACAATACCTTCACATCCCAAACTTTTATTTTCCTCTTTTACTCATTAAAATAATATATTTACAAAATAAAATAATATATATCAAAATTTTTTCTTTTCTCTACCATCTCTCTCCTCTCTCTCATTTTCAGCTCTTCCCTCTGTAACTTCCGCCGAATCCTTCATTTCCGGCGAGGTGGTGAAATAGTCCGACAATAACCATCAACTCAAACACCCAAAACTTCATAGATCAACCAAAAACGCATCAATCAACAAAACCCACAAAAAAAAAATCCTAAATTTCTATCTGCAACTTCCACCGGAACCTTCATTTCCGGCAAGGTTCAAGAAAAAGGCCATTGAATATTTTCTAGAAACCCAGAAATCATTCAAACAAAATCCAGCAATAACCCATCAACTCAAACACCCAAAACTTCATAAATCAACCAAAAACGCATCAATCAACAAAACCCACAAACAAAAATTCCTAAATTTCTGTCTGGAACTTCCGCCGGAGCCTTCATTTTCGGCGAGGTTCAAGAAAATGACCATTGAATAGCCCAATCTCGCATTTCCCAGTGGGGTTCATTTCCCGCGCTCAGTCTCGCACTTCCATGGGTGGTACAACTCGGCTTGCCTGCACTTGTTGAGAGGAAACCACGCCGCAAGCCACGCTGGAAGAAGCTTAAACACGCCGCTGATCATACCACGCTAATTTGGACCCAAAAAACCCAAAAATCGCCACCATACCACGCCGATCTCGACTTCCCAGCCTCACCTCCACGCCAGACCCACGACCCACATCAGAATAGCTCACCGTGAGAGAGAGATGTGATGAGAGAGAGAGAGGCCATTGTGGAGAGAGAATGGAGATGAGAAACAGAGAAGAGACGAGAGAGAAAGAAGTCAGAAATGTGAATAAATAGATATTATTTTGGTTTGGAATTGTGCTACAGTGCAATTCTAAAGATAGAATTGCGCTGTAGCACTATTGCAAAAAAATTTGCAATAGTTGGCAGTAGCATTTTCTGATGGAGAGGATTTTAAGGCTTGAAATGGTAAATTTTCCTTACATTTGGCTTTAGCATTGTGGAGTGCTGATGCTCTAACGGGGGCATACAAGTTAGTAGTCCATAGAAGAAGTCTGGTCATGAGGGATTAGGAGTGTAGTTCGAGGAGAAATACTTCCTCAGCTAAGCAAAGTAGAGGTCAAAGGTCCGACCTTTTGTCAAGAACAAGACACTAGACAATCCTACTGGTAAGGATAAGCATCAAAAGGGGATAAGACGAAGGAAAACTGAGAAATATCTAGGAGAAGACTGCTACCACCGCATTGAATGCTATGCAGCTAACTTTCTGACCACATTAATGTGGAGGTGATATCTGAACAGTAACATTCAGCCTTACAGCTACCTATAGAGACTTCAAGAATGTGCTGATGAGACAAGTATCAAAACCAACAATCTGATCTACACGTGGAGGGCTGAGATGAAGTGAAGAAGGGGAATATAAAGAAGAAAAACCCCATTACCAAGGGGATCATGAGATAATTTGTAAAGAAAATCACTGTACATTCAATAACTGTAATTGTGTTTAAGTCAGAGAGAAATATATAAGAACTAACTTCCTCAAACTTTGCTGAGGAGAACTTTCCTTGCACAAATCTGTTTATTCATATCAAGCATCACTTAGCCTATTGTGATTGCTGTCCAACTCATTAGAGTTTAATTTCTAACCCACTCTCTACAAATTCATTGTTTTGGGCTCATTGGGCCTTAGCCTTTATCACTTTTGGGCTTTGCAATCAAATCGTGTCCTTACAATAAGTTATGAATTTTTTTTTAGAGAGTTTCAATTTATGGCGTCCGCTCTTGATGATAGCTGGAACACACAAATTATACATTACTTTTATATAAATTCATTATTTATGCCATACATATTATGCATTGATTACAATAACTCAACTGGATTCTAGTTGGCTTAACTTGTAAAATTTATTATTTTCAAATAAAAAAATAAGTCAATTGGATTTCAGTTGGTTCGACTTGTAATGTTTATTATTAATATATATATACATACACACACAAACAATAAACTGCATTTGCATTTATAATTTAAAGCCTTTGGGAACACAATAAACTACCTCTGCATTCATAAATTAAAGCATTTAGGCAAATGGAAGAAATGGTAGGTTTCTATTTTCTTTTCTTTTTTCTTTTTTTTTTTCTTTTTTGTTTGAGAATGAAGACTTGGAATTTAATTAATCAAAGAGGTTAAATCAGCCTAAACAACATGTAGAATGTCTAGTGGTACGTCTTCTATCCAAAAAGTTAAATTGGGCGAATTAATTGCTCGTCTAACCAATGCATGGGCTACATTATTTTCTTGATGGCGAACACAAACAAAACTAATACGAGAGAAGAGAGAAACTAGAAGTTTTACATCTTGAATTAAATGCCCATGTAAAGCTAAAGAAGGTTCATGACTTGTAAGGTCCTTGAAGATAATGTTCGAGTCCCCCTAAAAGATAGCTTGAGTGATGCTTATCTCCAAAGCAAATTCTATAACTATTCTAATTGCCAAAGCTTCAACTTGAGCAACCGTAGCTGGGAGGGTGATTTGTTGTGATAGAGAGGCCATGACAGCTCCCTTTGAGTTGCATATCACTACTCCAATTCCAGCTGTATCTTGCTTTGAAAAAATTGATCCATCATAGTTCACCTTGAATCCATCTAGGTCTAGAGGTTTCCACCTGCTTTGTTGTATGTACTAGGTAAATGAAGGGTTTCATAATTTGAAACTTGAAAGCTCCTATTAAATTACTTTAGCTAGGCTTGTGCATGTTATTAGTCATTACGCAACTGATTTAAAACGCAACCTCCAACTCTTATACATGTTTGTTTGGGATGCATTTATAAGTCAACTTATTTGCTTTTTTTTTTTTTTTACTATTTGAGGGCCCCATGTGAGTCACTTACTTATTTTATTTAATTTTTACTTATTTTTCTTACTATTCGTCAATCCCACATAAGTCACTTACTTATTTTATTTTATTTTTACATTTTATCTATAGTACTTTTAACAAAATGACTTATAAGTTGTTTTTAAATAAACACTAAATATGAAAATTAAATTTTAGGAGGAATTTTGGTTTTTGGGGATCGAAACACATCGTATTTCCACATCACAATTGTGGTTAGGAGACAGAGAAACAAAATTAGATGTTTAATGGATGGGACTGGTGAATGGATTTATGATGAGGATAAGGTCGAGGAACATATTCAGTCTGAATTTTCTAAGTTGTATACTTTAGAATTGTGTTTGGCCTATTTACATTCTCCTATCATTAATTTTTCTTACTGTATGTTGTCGGATGTGGAGAAGTGTAGAATGGGTAGGGAAGTGAGTGATGAGCAGATTAGGGATGCACTTTGGCCTCTCAAGGCATTCAAGGCTCTTGGACCGGATGGTCTACATGCTGGATTTTTTCAATATTTTTGGCATGATGTGCAAGCCTCTGTTTGCCAGGAAGTGAAGAAGGCGTTTATTTTTGGATCCATTCCAGCTTTTTTGAACATTACCTTAATTACACTTATTCCTAAGTGTAACAACCCGGAGTCATTAGCCAACTTTAGACCCATCAGTTTATGTAACTCTATATACAAAATCATTTCAAAGGTGCTTGTTGCTAGGATCAGGCCTTTGCTTAATAATCTCATTTCTCTAATTCAAATCGCCTTTGTACCGGGTAGGAGAGGAGTTGATAATGTAGTTATTGCTCAAGAATTACTATATACGATGGATAGAATGAAGGGAAGAGAGGTTATATAGTAGTAAAGGTGGATCTTGAAAAAGTTTATGATCGATTGGAGTGGAGCTTTATACATAAAGTGCTTCAAGCTTTTCAGTTTCCTGATAATATCATTAAACTGATCATGAGTTGTATATCGACCTCATCTTTGTCTATTTTGGTGAATGGTTGTGCTCTTGACCCTTTCAGCCCCTCAAGGGGCATTAGGCAGGGAGACCCTTTGTCTCCATACTTGTTTATTTTGTGCATGGAGTATTTAGGTTTCTTAATTGAAAAGAAATGCTCTAACGGTTCTTGGTGTTCCCTTAAGGCATCACGTGGGAATATTAAAATTTCCCATCTATTTTTTGCTAATGATCTTATTCTTTTTGCTAAGGCCACTAATAAGATTGGTGATGTTATATCGGAGGTGTTACGGGATTTCTGTTTGGAGTCTGGCCAAAAGATTAGCTATGCTAAATCTAGAATATACTTCTCTCCTAATATTGGTGCTGATTTGAAGGAAGAAATTTGTGATAAATTGGGAATGTTTGAAACGAACAATTTTGGGAAGTATTTAGGGTTTCCTTTTAAACACAAAGGGGCCCTAGGGAGGCAATTTGATTTTGTGGCTGATCAGGTTATGAAGAGATTGGCGGGTTGTAAAACCAAATTCCTGTCCTTTGCTGGAAGGGCGGTCTTGGTGAAGTTTGTGATGTCAGCTATCCCAAACCATGTTATGCAAGGAGCTGCTCTACCTAACCACCTGTGTGATAAACTGGATAAAATAAATAGAGACTTTCTGTGGGGGTCAACCAATGAGAAGAGGAAAATGCATTTGGTTGGGTGGGAGAAAATTATTAGACCCAAGGAAGAAGGTGGGTTGGGGATCCAGTCAGCTAGAGCTAAGAATATTGCTTTGTTGGCTAAACTCAATTGGTGCATGTACCATGAAAAAGAAGCTTTATGGGCACGGGTACTGTTGACAAAATATTGTTCAAATATTAGAATTAATTCTAACAATGCTGATGGTCTTCCTTCTTCTTCTAATTGGAAGGCTATTAAGGTTGGTTTTCCCGTGTTTTCTAAGGGAATTTGGTGGACGGTTGGGAATAATTCTAGAAAGAGTGTTTGGATGGATAGTTGGATTCGAGGGCAAGCCTTAAGGGAGCTTATAGAGGGGAAACTAGGGAGGACATGCAGCTCACCATCGTTGATTTTCGGGGTAATTTTGAGTGGAAGTGGGAGAGTTTGTCTTTTGTCTTGCCATCTTGCATTAAAGAGAAAATCAGAGTAGTCCCAATTCAAGAGTTTGGAAGTGGTGAGGATGCTTTGATGTGGAAATTTACAAAGGATGAGGTTTTTTCTACTAATTCGGCTTATCAGAGTATTCTGACTAATTTTGGTGTGGAGAACACATTTAAGGGAGCTTGGATATGGAAGCTTGAAACTATTCCAAAGATTAGGAGCTTTTTCTGGTTGTGCATGCATAATAGTGTACCTGTGAGGGAGGTCCTTGCGAGACGTGGTATCACTTGCAACACTCTCTGTCCTGTGTGTAAAAAACAGAGTGAGTCCATTGATCATTTACTAAGGGAGTGTTCTTTTGCTCTTCATTTTTGGTCAAAGATGCGGACCCCTCATATCAATCCGCCTATTCATAGTCAAAGCTTGGGTGAATGGTTTTATGACAATTGTCAAAACCAACATGTGCATCACAGCAGCATCCCTTAGAGTATGGTTTTTCCTTTTGCTGTTTGGTTTTTATGGAAACACCGTAATAATGTTGTGTTTGAAAACATTCCACTCAATATGAATCTTCACAGTCACTGTCTAAGCCAAGCTTTGGAATTCTTCTTTTGTGTTGGAAAGGTAAGGAAGGTTAATCAAAGAAGCTTAATCCAGGTGAGCTGGTCCAAACCGCCTGAAGGGTGGTTCAAACTTAATACGGATGGCGCTTCAAGGGTTAGCAGCGGACATTGGGTCAAGGGTTTTGCGAGATCCATTCGTTTTGCCACCAGTGTCACAACAGAATTTTGGGCTTTAAGGGATGGGTTGAAGTTGGCTTTGAGTGAAGGAATTCAAAATTTGATTGTGGAGCTAGATGCGAGAGTGGTGGTCGATCTTATTAGCTCTAATGTGGATTCTGTTAAACCATATTCTCCTTTACTGTGTGACTGCGGGTGCTTGCTGAGAAGGTTTCCTCGGTTCAAGTGAAGCATGTTTATAGGGAAGGAAATTGTTGTGCTGATGCGCTTGCAAGATGGGGATGTTTAATGGATGATGCTTTTGTTGTATTCAATCATCCAGCAAGTACTGGTGTTTTGTGTTTAGTTAATTCAGACTTGGCTGCCATGTATATTAATAGAACTGTTAACGCTGGCCTCACCTCTAGTGTGGGATAACACTTGTTTCTTTTATTCATTTCCTTTTAACCAAAAATAAATAAATTAAATTTTAGCTAGCCATTAACTCTTTTGTAAATATGAAAATTAAATTTTAGCTACGCATTAACTACTACAATATAATAGGGAATAATTTATTAATTTTGCCGTATCTTTCCAACCAATCCCATTTCCATATAGCTGAGATGGGACCATTGTATTTCAAGTTCCAACATAACTACTAAACTATATGAGTTTCAGTTCTTTCTACATTTACATATTTTATTAAATTTTTTATTTTGATGTGGTTGATAGTGAGTGATAGCCTACAATTTTCATATGAAATTCATAATTTTTTCTCCATCACTCATAATCGATGACATAAGAATTGTGGCACCAAATTTGTGTTCACATACTCTCCGTAAGTGTATTTTTTATGTGAAATTTTCATATACGTCTAACTCTCCCTCACTAACATATGGGTTCCACTGGTGTTTTACCCACAAGTGAGAGAGATGCATTACTCGAGCTTAAGAGATGCCTTCTCCTGTTTTTACCCTTGAATTATTATTTATTTCTTAAAAGGAAACCTAGTTTAGAGCAATTACATCAGTCATTACAAAATACAAAAATTACATAACATAGCACAAAAAACTCTTGCATCAAACCATGTAAAACTTTGTAAATATCAAAACTTGCTACAATAACTGTGCATATACACGGTTACTGTAACTTTGCGTCTTATTATTTTATTAATTTCCCAATTTGGCTCCTTCTTTTTTCTCTCTCTCTCTCTTCTCCCTTTAAAATGAACTCAAATTCTTTTCTTCTCCCTCATCTTCTTTTTCCTCTGTTACAGAGCAACACACCCACAGGACAATCCAACACAGAGACACACAAACACACCCACATGGACAAACCAACAGATAGCTTATGGATTAGTGGCGCTAGCGGAGATGCCGTTTGTGGGTTAACGGAAGTGGATCGGTGGTGGAGATCAGCATTTCTAAGTCAATTGGATCGGTGGATCGGTGCTCATGGAGGAGATCACTGCTTGTGGAGGAGATCGATCATTGTGATAAGGAATGAAATATGTCCGTGAGAGCGTGAGAAACGGAGAAAGCGTGAGAGACATAATCCAGTTTGAGATTGAGAGATTAAAGAGAAAGAGAGAAAGTGAGAGATAGAGAGAGCGTGAGAGGCAGAATATGAATTTGAGAGAAAAATAAAAAAGATAGAGAGATAATGACAAAAAATAAAAAGATAAAATAATAATTATAAAATGAATTAAATAATTATTTAAATAAAATTAGGTGTTTTGTAAAAGTGATCATATTATAAAATAAAAGGAAAATTTTGGACCTATTGGTGCGGATGGTCTTAGATCGGGCTGGCCCTGGTCTCTTTTTTTTTTTTTTTTTTTTTTTTTTCAGTACTTGTATGTTTTTATTCAGTACCACGAAATTCTTAAAAAATAAAAATAATATAATAAAACCAATAAAAGGATGAAAAAAAAAGTTAACGTCAATACTCAAAACCCAATAGATTCTACGGACGATAACCAATTTAAATGTGTACCGTTAGATTGCTTTGCAAGTCCACATCATCCATTTATTATTCACATCAAACGGCTCCAAATCCAAGGCAAACAATCACCTTAATTACATCTACACTTTTTCTCTCACATAATTGACGCACTCAGCGTACTAGTCCTCATAAATCTAATCTCCCTCACTTTCTTCGTTCCTTCTTCTTCTTCTCCACAATCGTACCGGGTCTATCTCGGCCGTATCGGACTACCCAAAAAAAAAACCCGAAACACCATGGCCGAAACACAGCCTGAGTCCCAGACTTCGACTGAGTCTGTGACCGACACTGAACCCTCACAATACTGGTGCTACCGCTGCGAAAAACGCGTCACCGTCGAAACCCTAGAAAATATGCCAATATGCAACGAGTGCAAGAACGGTTTCGTCGAATCGCTTCCCGCCACGTTGCCCTCTCCATCGACTCCGCCTTCTGGAGCGTCCGATCAGGTCGATGATCCAACCTTCGGCTCTCAATTCCTTCAGGTTCTCCGCTTGATGGCGCAGGCCGCGCGTGACGAGGACGCGCCTCCGCCTCCTCCTCGCGACCATTCGCCTGACGACGATTTCCTCAGGATTGAGCTTGATGGATGGTATAACGATGAAGAGGATGAAGATCCGAACAACACCGAGTTTCAGAACCACGAGGAAGAGGAAGAGGAAGGAAATGAAGATGAAGAGGAGGACGAAGATCGCTCATCTGATAACGAGGACCAAGAGAATCGAGATCGGCAAGAGAGAGAGGAAGATGATGAAATACAACGGCAAAGGCGGCGTGATCTGCTTCGGCTTCGGATCCAGGACGTTATACCTCGGGCACGGAGCGGCCGTAACCGGATCTTGGATTGGGCCGAGATTCTCATGGGCCTGGAGGACACCTCCATCGAATTCCGCCTCGAAGTCCCTGAATCGGACCGGTACGTCGGCAATCCTGAAGATTACGTCGACGCTGACGGCTACGAGGCGTTACTGCAAGCCTTAGCGGAGAACGATATCGGCGCAAGAAGAGGCGCGCCGCCTGCTTCAAAATCGGCCGTCTCGGCTTTACCGACGGTGGTGATTGCGTCGGAGATAGAGGCTTCAGTCTGCGCTATATGTAAGGACATGGTCAATATTGGCGAAACCGCCACTAAATTGCCGTGTGGTCATGATTACCACGGCGATTGCATCGTGCCTTGGCTCGGTTCCAGGAATTCTTGCCCGGTTTGTAGGTTTGAGCTTCCGACGGATGATCCCGAATACGAAGAGGAGAGGAAGCAGACGGCGAAGGCAAGTGCCGGTGGAGCTTCCGGTTCTGGCCGAAATAATTCCGTTTCAGATTGATTATCAAATCGAATCGGTATGCTTTTTTTTTTTTTTTTTTTAATGTGCATTTTAAAGTTGCTTATGAACTTTTGGATGTTTGTTTGGTAGTGGGATTAGATTTGAAATATGTTTCCATTTTCTTCTGAATGTAAATAATATTTACTCAGTTTGGTCTTGCTTATTTTTCAATGTCATACCCTCTGAGAATATTAGCACTTTGCTTAGTTTATTAGTTGAATACTAGTGGAAATGGTCTTTAAACTTTGGCATTCGCTCGGTCTCAATGTAAACCAATGAATTTTTGAACTGTTTTTTGTTTCATTCACACATGGGTACCATCTGTAAAAGGCAAAAGAGTTGGGTGAGTGGAGAGAAACGTTTAAACAAATACTAGTGTATATTATTGTCTGTTAGCATGGTTTCTTGGATTTGTCGTTAGTTACTTAGTTTTGTATGATGGCAATTCCCTTTTGAGATTTTTGCCTGCCCCAACTATCAGTCATGTTTAGTATATGATATCATTTTGGCTTTTTCCTATTCTTTTTCTTAACTTTTTCGTGTTTAGGCCAGAGCAGATTTGCTTGCGTTTTTGTATCTTGAAGTAGCCTCTGATTAGATTCCAGCCTTTGCGTAATTATATTTGGGACCCTAAAACCCTTGAGCCATATGCCTTTACCAGTGTGATCTCATGCTTTTGGTTGTCTCTTAGTTATCATTTGATAATATGCAAGTTTCTGTAACCACTCTCTCAATACCAGGAAAGAAAAATGAGCGTTTTTGAATGTCTATTCTTGTGTAAGAAATCCAAAAAGGGAAAAAAGAAATATAAGTGTATATATTATAAACTTGCATGGCTGCTCTTGGGTTAAACCTCACTGACAAAAGTTGTTTTAACTGTCAGTAGTAGCAACACAGGCACAAACTAGATTATATGTATAAGCAGTGTTCTTGCAAAAGCCTGCAAATAAATCTGGACCAAATTGGCTATTGCATTGTTGGTCAATTGTCTGCACTGTGTTCAATAACTGGACATAGTTGCAGGAATATTTTGTTTTATAGTCTTTCATGAACATGTCTTATCCAATTTATGGTAAGCAGGTGGGTGCATTTGTAACATCATACATTTGTACGGCAAGGCCCTAGCTTCCTAAGATGCGATTACTGATAAGGGATGTCTGTTTAACGGTGTTTATGTCAATCCTGAAATTGATCGAAATCAGATAGTAAAACATACATTAGTTTTCTTCTCTTTTTGGTTAAAAAAGTAGAACTATATGTATACATACAAAGAGTGAGGATGTATGTAGCAAGCATTTTAACCTTATTACTATATTTTGTTAGGGAAATCAGAAATGTTAACCAATGCTCTAAGGGCATTGGTTTAGGAGCTATTTTTAGAAACATTTTATTGGGAGAATAATAAAATAATAAATATTGTTGATAGCTTTTTATATTTTCCATGAAAGTGATGTCAAAACTTTCTTTTTGTGGTTAATGGTTTATTAACATTTGCTCTAAGGGCATCCATTAACATGACCTATTTTGTTATTATTTTTACCTATTTTGTGTGGCTTGACTATTAGTATCCTGGTATATTGTGACCTGAACCTTCAGCCTTCACCTTTATGAATTAAGGTGATAGTTAAAACTTCTGCAATAACTTTATACAGCCCCCTTTCCCATCCCATGACTATCTTGTTCACCTGTTGTGATTGGCTCCCCACAATCTGTTGCTGTCTCTGATAGTTTGGAAAGCCTTTCCAGGTTCAGCCGATGCTAAATTAGTATCATTGTGCCTTTGTGTTTTGATTATTAAAAAAAAGGGTAAACTACGTATTTGGTCCTTATCTTTTACACCATATTTCAATTTTGTCTCTTACCTTTCAATTTCAATTGTGTTATTTTGGTCCCTAACCTTTCAGTGCCTTGTCAATTTAGTCATTGCCGTTATTTTTTAAATGGAAATTGTTGACGCGGTAAATGGCCAAAATAAAAAATTAGTTTATTGCCACATCAATGGAAACTATTTTTTTTTTTTTTTTTTTTGAGAATCAACTAATTTTTTATTTTGATTGTTAGTCATGTCAGCAATTTCCATTCAAGAGATAACGGCATAGACTAAATTGACCGGCAATAAAAGGCTAGTGACTAAATTGACACAATTGAAAGGTTAGAGACCAAATTAAAATATGGTGTAAAGGATAGAGACTAAATACGTAATTTACCCTTAAATAAATTATAAAAAAAATAAAAAATAAAAAATAAACCACATTAGCATTATTTTCTGCCAATCTTTTGCTAGAAGTGTGTCACATTATTTGTCAATCACAAAAGTTCCCTTATATTTTTTTCATTTGTTTACAAAGCAAAATTTTCATCTGAAATTTGAGGATCTTAAAATATGATAATATTTGAACATGTGATAATAGCTGTATTATACAATATGATCATTATTTGATACCTGTCACTATATATAGAATTCACGGGTGACAAAAGAAGACTAGTTCATTGAAACTACAATTAAAATATGATGATGGTACAATAATTGTTGTATATTTTGATTTATCCAGAAAAAAAACAAATCATTGTATGACAAAAGAAGGTGGGGGGTTCTATTTAATCTAATAGATGAAGTGATTTTGATGGGCGCATGACCTAAAGAGATTTGATTGCTTGAAGTACCCATTAAAAAAAAAAAAAAAAAAAAAAAAAACACATGAAGTACAATATACTATTATGTGTTTAAGTTGTGGACAAAAGTCAACTGAGAACAAGAATAAATATTCCTTAAAGTTATTGTGCAGCTATATGCACCCTTCACTTGGAAAATGGTTTCTGCATTTCTCTGAACAAGTTGTTCTTGTTATGAAAAATGGGGAGGTTAAAATTTATTAAATTTAACCTTTTTACTCTTGACTTCAAATTGATTTGTTTACTTCCATCGTAATGAAGATTTTAACTTAATAACACAAATAATCTGTTAAAAGCAGGAGTTTATCTTTTATTCTATTTGATAATATTTCAGAAGCAGAATTTTCTGTGTGCACACATTGGAATTACACCAATAGCCTAGGGTACCCTTTGGATGCCATGTCACTGATATTGATGGACCATGAATTCTCTTCTACATCATCATTGTTTGGCAATCTTTTCGTAGTCCAGTGTGTTAGTTATCAATTGGCAGTGCAAAGCTTGTGATTCTTGTGCATGATGGTGAACTGAGTTTGCCAATTCTGATTGTAGATTATCGATGAAGGTAAACGACAGTAACTTACTTAATCATAAAGCTGTGATTTGGCATTTTGCAACTTTAAGGACTAGTATTGATGCTGTGACTTTTCCATTTTAAGTGCGTGTTTAGATCAACTAAAGGAATATGTCTAGATTAGGTATTTGGGCTTTCCTACCGTAATTATGTTCAAATATAAAAGGTTGATTATTACATTAGAGGTGTATATCTTACCAGTCATTCAAGACAAGATATACCAGAATTTTGCTAGGGACTTGGCTCCAGGAAGGGCCGGTCCACCAAATTTGACAAATATATCATATATGTACGCCCCGCGTTTTTTCTTGTTAACAGCTTTTAGAGTTGACAAATGCTGTTAGAAGAGACTTAAAATTCTGATTTTTTTTTCTACGAAAGACTTGAATGGGTGTAATTAGTGGACTTTATATCCTTTCACATGCGGAGGTATCAGATCCAAATCTTTTAAGTGCGGGAATTACTAAGGTGCTTTTTGAATCCGGTATTTGCCAAAAAAGGGAAAGAAAGAAAAACTAGCATATTTGATGAATTGATTTTTTTGTTTGATGTTTACAAGCGAATTAATTCTGCACGTACAATATTGATGCTTGTATTATTGTATTTGAGGAGATATCTAGGCCTTTAATATTTTAAAAATTAATTACCTTGGCTTTAATCTTCATTCTTCATGGTTCATACAGTGTGGGGAAATGTTGGGTCCCACGCCGTAACGAGGCATACGGTGAGCACGGTGGGAGTGGGATATACAAAACCGAGACTTCTATTCTGTTCAATATTTATGAATGACAAAAAGAGGAATATGAGTGATGATACAGAATTTTTCCCAAGTTTCACAAGTCAACTGTTGATTCTCTTAATAAATTTTTTTTAAAAAAAAAAAAGTTTCACAAACTGTTATTATTGAATTAGTGATTAGCGTTTTTTGTCCGGATCTATTACTAACATCATTTTTATTATCTATAATTTGTGAAGAAAAAAAGAAAAAACTGTAACTCTAGCTTTATTAGAGAAATATTGCTCTAATCAACTCTAACTAACCAACCAACCCTTCTAAAAAGGAAAAAATTAAGAAACTAAGAATAATTTTATTCTTTTATTTTATATTTTTAAATGAAGAAAAACCTTATACAAGCCATGGCAATGAAAGTTACTTGTCATCTATTCTTGTTGATGGCAGACTCGGAGTCGGGGGCAGCTAAATCTACGTGTTCATCCCAGCTAATGAAAAAAAAATCTTATTAACATGATTATAAATGGTCGCTAAAATTCACTATGATTTATTTCTATCGGTCAGGAGGATCACATGTAATTTGAACCTAATAAACTTCATTCCCATTCAAATTGGATTGGTTGAGATCTTGTCATAGTGGGTAAAAACGCCATGCTCTCTTTTTCTGTTTAGTTTTTCTCTCCTCAAATAATTGTTGGGAGGTTCAATTAGACTTAAATGCCACTCTTTCTTACTATTTAGAGGGTATCTCTTGAGGCGGTTTCATAAAACTACCTTCTCACAGTATGTGAGATCCACACGTGTAGAACCCAAATATTAGTGATATGCTTTACCAATTTGAGTTTCTAATGGCATAAATTAGGGTTGAAAGTTAAAAACTCTAGTGTTGCAACAACAAAACTTCCAAAAGGGGTGGTCTATTTTTTAATACTTTTATATTTATTGTACTTTTATAATATTCTATCATTTTTCTCAAATATCATATTTTTACTAGCCTCATCACACGCGCTTTGTGCGTACGATGAGGCTTTTTTTTTTTCTTGTCTAGTGTCATAATTTTCCTTTTTAAAAAAAAAATAGATGAGTTTGTTTTGAAGACATGGATTAGTAAGAGAGTATTCTATTTTGTAAGCATTTTAAGTGGAGTTTGAAATATATTTTTACTGGGTTTTCCTCGTGTTTTTTCCCATTAAGGGTCCATTTGATTGGTGGGGTGGAAAAATAGGAGAATAGAAAATGGTAGGAGAATGGAAAAGTGGGAGGATAGAAAAGATTTTAATTTCTCTCATTTTTGTTTGGTTGGGAGTGGAAAAGTGGAGAGATGGAAAAAATGAGTTTGAATAAATTTACTCATATACCCTTGTTAAAGAATGATGCCCACTTAAAACAAAATAGTGACAAATAACAAAAAAAAAAAAAGCAATCACCGGCAATGTTACTAGAAAAGAAAAGGAGGCACGCCCAGGCCTTAAAAAAAAGAAAAAAAAGAAAAGAAAAAGAGGCACGCCCAGGCCCTAGAAAATCAAAAGGAAAAAAATAAATGAAAAAAAGAATAGAAAAAAAAGGGAACGTTACTACCCAAAAAAAAAAAAAAAGCAACTGGACGAATCCCATGTGTAGTTGCACGTGGACATTTTTGTCAATCAAGAAAAAAATGCATCCCTAATCAGTTTTCTCCCCATTCTGGAGAAAAAACATTTTGATAGGCCTAGGGAGAAAACAAGTGGGCCCCACTATTTATTTTCTTTCCTCCCTACTCAACCAAACACACTTAAAAAAAAATTTCCTTCCCATTTTCTCTCCATAGTTTTCCATTCATCTTGTTTCACCTCCAAACAAACACACCCTAAACATAAGGTTTAGGGGTATTTCTAAACTACATAAAAATCCAATTCAAAGAGAGAAATCTTTTTTTTTTTTTTTTTTTTTTGAGAATGAGAGAAATCCTCTTATAAATAGTATAGATATCACATCTTGTCTAGAATAAACAATATTAGTGACATGCTTTAGCAATTTGAGTTTAATGGCATGAATTAGGGTTGAAATTTAAAAAGTATAGTGTTACAACAACAAAGCTTACAAAAAGGGTGGTCCATTTTTTATTTTAATTTTTAATACTTTTATATATAATATTCTATAATTTTTTCGAATATTATATTCTTATATCACTGGACGTAAATATATAAATATATGCCTCTTTTCTCTTTAATGAAGTGATTCAAATCCAGGCCTCTCTTTCTAGAATAAACAATGTTAGTGGCATGAATTAGGGTTCAAATTTAGTGGCCATGTATAGATATCACATCCTCTAGAATAAACAATATTAGTGACATGCTTTAGCAATTTGAGTTTAATGGCATGAATTAGGGTTGAAATTTAAGAAGTATAATGTTGCAACAACAAAGCTTACAAAAAGGGTGGTCTATTTTTTTTTTTTTAATACTTTTATATTTATTGTAATTCTATAATATTCTATAATTTATTCGACTATTATATTCTTATATCACTGGACGGAAATATATAAATATATGCCTCTTATTAGTGAATAAATATATGCCTCTTTTCTCTTTAATGAAGTGATTCAAATCCAGGCCTCCCTTTCTCATCATAGTCTCTTATTCATTTATTTCTTAAGATGTGATATAAAATCTTACCAAGGGCTATAATAGAAAGCTCAACATACTAATAAAAAAGTAGCTGATCTTTCATATCAAATCTGATCATGGCAGCCAAAAGCCTTGTAGCTGAATTAGCACTTCCCCATATACAAAGTGCTCACATCCTCTAGAATAAACAATATTAGTGACATGCTTTAGCAATTTGAGTTTAATGGCATGAATTAGGGTTGAAATTTAAGAAGTATAATGTTGCAACAACAAAGCTTACAAAAAGGGTGGTCTATTTTTTTTTTTTTAATACTTTTATATTTATTGTAATTCTATAATATTCTATAATTTATTCGACTATTATATTCTTATATCACTGGACGGAAATATATAAATATATGCCTCTTATTAGTGAATAAATATATGCCTCTTTTCTCTTTAATGAAGTGATTCAAATCCAGGCCTCCCTTTCTCATCATAGTCTCTTATTCATTTATTTCTTAAGATGTGATATAAAATCTTACCAAGGGCTATAATAGAAAGCTCAACATACTAATAAAAAAGTAGCTGATCTTTCATATCAAATCTGATCATGGCAGCCAAAAGCCTTGTAGCTGAATTAGCACTTCCCCATATACAAAGTGCTTGGGGGTTTAGGGGGGAAAGGGTTCGAGCTGCAGGGTTAGCAGCATGTTGTAATTATCTCTAAAAAAAAAATTTTTGATCATGGCATGTTGGATTTGATATTTATATATATATATATATATATATATATATATATATATATATATATATATATATATTGTGGGGCCAGAGAATTTGTGATCCAGGCCCATTTTACATTAGGGCCCAAGGCCCACGCTGAGGAGAGGCGTTGCCGAGAACATGCAACGGAAGTCCAAATGGCCTAGAGATATAGCCGAGGATGATTCTGTCCTCGGCATCCTAAATCGCTCCTAAAAGAAAGGGCAAGTACGGTGTAGGAGCGGTTCAAGGAAAAGCTAAACACCTCCGCATTGATGGGGAAAGGACCCCTGAACAGTGTGTTGACAAAGGATAAGGGAAAGACTGCCATTACTGTAGTTAAGTACTCTACGCCTAACAGAGCAATGCTTTTCAG
This sequence comes from Quercus tomentella, assembly GCA_028535165.1. Lineage (NCBI taxonomy): Eukaryota > Viridiplantae > Streptophyta > Magnoliopsida > Fagales > Fagaceae > Quercus > Quercus tomentella. The sequence continues at coordinate 12,925,755 of JAPQVY010000155.1, forward strand.
CTTTTACGACCACCCCCAACCACTTTGGGTATGGGCTGATAGGACAAGTATCAGCCCTAGAAAACTGAATCCACACGTGGACGTTGGGGAGAGGGTAAAGGCTAGTATAAAAGGAGAAGGAAGCAATCCAGAGGAGGGGGGGGGGACCAGGGCAAAGAACTAGAGCCTCCCAAACCGTGCCGAGGAGAAAGTCTTCTTGGGAAAGCATAGTTCACCTTTGTACGGTCATAACGAACACCATGACTGGCGGCTGTTCGTTCACCAAGGCCTAGCCTTTTAGCCCATTCTCTATAAATTTTATTGTTTGGGCCTTTAACGTTCGAACTCAAAACACCAATTTGGGGTCGTTACAAATCAAGTCCTTACAATTGGCGCTGTTTTTAGGAAGCTTGCGCGTTGGTGCAAGCGGCGGTTAGTCATGGTAGGATCAAGCCCTTACCAGCAAGGGTCCCTCAAAAGAGAGAATTTTGGCGGTGGTGCAAGCTACGCGCGGCTTATCCTCAGGGCTACACTACGAAGTGCTAGCGGCACTGGCAGATCTAGGGGCTTCTAACATCAAGTCTAAGCCCCACACGTTTGCCAAGGGGCTAACCCTCGCGGGTCCAGTAGCCCGATTCACCGAATGCCTCTGAGTTTTGGACAGAACCAAGGTATTGCATGGTCCTCGGACTCAAACCTATGGGGAAACCAACTACTTCAAGAAGAAAAACTATAAGTTTTGGACATAACCAAGGTATTGCATGGTCCTCGGACTCAAACCTATGGAGAAACCAACTACTTCAAGAAGAAAAACTATAAGTTTTGGACAGAACCAAGGTATTGCATGGTCCTCGGACTCAAACCTATGGGGAAACCAACTACTTCAAGAAGAAAAACTATAAGTTTTTGGTCCTCGGACTCAAACCTATGGGGAAACCAACTACTTCAAGAAGAAAAACTATAAGTTTTGAACAGAACCAAGGTCTTGCATGGTCCTTAAACCTATGGGGAAACCAACTACTTCGAGAAGAAAGCGTAAGTGTTGGACAGAACCAAGGTATTGCATGGTCCTCGGACTCAAACTCATGGGGAAACCAACTACTTCAAAAAAAAAAAAAAAAAAAAACGTAAGTTTTGGACAGAACCAAGGTATTGCATGGTCCTCGGACTCAAACCTATGGGGAAACAAGTCACTAGAAAATGGCTTAAGTCCTAGACAGAATGGAAATCCCGCACGGACCTCGGATCCCCAGCTCTAAGGAAACTAACAGAACCGAGTGTTTAGACCCGATACAGTCATACGTCGGTCCTCGGACTGGATATCAAAAACAAGTTAAGGCTATGAATGTTGTCAGAAACGTGGCAAAGCACCCTAGTGCCCGGCGACCCTCTCGGATAATTCATTTTAGGTTACCCATCCTCGGGTGATCACCCCATATGCAATACAGAGCATTCAGATATTATCTCGGTTAGTCTCATATGATTAACCTACTTCAAGTCGGCATTATTGTGTCAGTCAGTTTTAATAAGTTCAAAGTGATAGCTCTTTGTTAACAAGGGTTTCGGCCCTAAGTATTGTTCAAAAAAAAAAAAAAACACCAGCACATCTATTCGCAAAATAATTATTGCAGAAAAGAAAGAACACGCAAAATGGGATAAAGTCATCTTTTATTAGACAAAGAAGTAGTACAGTGTACAATAAGGGGCTTAAACAAGCCTATACCAGAAGCTAACTACAGAAGCAAAAAGAAAAACAAAAAGAAAAGATACAGGGGAACGATAAATCCTTCAATTTTGCTCTAGCAGCGACTAAGCACGTCAGGATGGCACCAGTGATGGAAGAGAAGAAGAAGCGGAGGCACCTGGATGGCACCAGTGATGGAAGAGAAGAAGAAGCAGAGGCACCTAGATGGCACCAGTGATGGAAGAGAGGAAGAAGCGGGGATGCCTAATCCACGTACCAGCTCTGACTACAATCGAGCAAGTATCATATTAGCAGCAATCGAGTGAGAGCGGATGGTACCGACGATGAGAAACCTAAGTGCTGTCGCACCAAAAATCTGATGTGACCTCCACTTGCTTCGGATTTTGTCTGAAGGAAGAAGAGGCTCATTTCTTGCCTTATCAAGGGGAAGAAGTGTCTTGAGTCTTTGTCTCCCTTACCCTAATCGGGCCATCTTGAGTCTCGGAGAAACCCAATGCTTCTGGAGAGGGTGAGGTCCCTTTGCCCTCATCCTGGACTTGACCATATCACTCCCTAGAGCTTAGTCACACTGGTAGTGGGGACTTTGAGCACAACTGGAGGGTTAGGGATTTGAAAAGCTTAAAGGGTCTGTACATAAAGGAAATAACCTCCCACCGTGCTTCTTATATGAAGGGCAAACCTGGCGGCATTTGATCTGTACAAATCTCCAAGAAAAACTACAAACGAGATAAGTCCCGCTCAATTCCCAAAGCAGTCTTCAGCCGTTGGATTTGCGCCACCTGGTAAAGAGACCTCATTAAAGGCGCGCCTTGTGTACTGAAACGGCAGGAGCACGGCGTGGGTAAACCAAAAGAATGTCCCACAACTAGGGGTGTGTCCTAGGCAAACGACGAGGCTCCGGCATTGATGAAGGACAAGTCTTAGCAAACCATGACATAGGCTCGACGTCATCAAAACCCTCATCTCCGTCCGAGGAGCCGGACAGCAGGATTTTGAGGGGCTATTGTGGGGCCAGAGAATTTGTGATCTAGGCCCACTTTGCATTAGGGCCCAAGGCCCACGCCGAGGAGAGGCGTTGCCGAGGACATGCAACGGAAGTCCAAATGGCCTAGAGATATAGCCGAGGATGATTTTGTCCTCGGCATCCTAAATCGCTCCTAAAAGAAAGGGCGAGTACAGTGTAGGAGCGGTTCAAGGAAAAACTAAACACCTCCGCATTGATGGGGAAAGGACCTCTGAACAGTGTGTCGATAAAGGACAAGGGAAAGGCTGCCATTACTGTAGTTAAGTACTCTGCGCTTGACAGAACAATGCTTTTCAGCTTTTACGACCACCCCCAACCACTTTGGATATGGGCTGATAGGACAAGTATCAGCCCTAGAAAGCTGAACCCACACGTGGACGTTGGGGAGAAGGTAAAGGCTAGTATAAAAGGAGAAGGAAGCAATCCAGAAGAGGGGGGGACCAGGGCAAAGAACTAGAGCCTCCCAAACCGTGCCAAGGAGAAAGTCTTCTTGGGCAAGCACAGTTCACCTCTGTACGGTCATAACGAACACCATGACTGGCGGCTGTCTGTTCATCAAGGCCTAGCCTTTTAGCCCATTCTCTACAAATTTTATTGTTTGGGCCTTTAACGTTCGAACCCAAAACACCAATTTGGGGTCATTACAAATCGAGTCCTTACATATATATATATATATATATATATATATATAGAGGTGTGTTTTAATCTAAAACTTATAACGCATATATTAGACACTTATTTATATTGAACTTAATTGTCACTATAAAATTTATATTTTATTGATTAATGTTTTTGAATTTGATAGGAAACCTAACATCTTCAAAAATAAATAATTAAATAAAAAAGAAACTTACCTAAGCAATTGTATATAAATTTTTCCCAAGTTAGGGAAAAAAATTATGAGTTTTAGTTAGCTTAATTTGTAAATTTTATTGTCGTTGAATAAGAGATTTGAAGTTCAAACCTCATATATATCATAATTTCTCTTAAGTTTGTAGCAACACCAAAATTTCAACCACTACTAAAATTTAATTAAATAAATAAATAAATAAAGAAGGCAAATCCCTTAAACATATCAACCCTTAAAATTGAAGTTTCCAAGCATAATACCAGAAAAAATTCCCTAAAAGGTAAATCCAAAAAATTACCAAGAGATGGGAGGGTTTAGATTTCACGCAAAATTTGAACCTTGGGCTTGAGAGCGTGATGTTGCAAGAGGTGGTTGTAATCTTGTTGATGTGAATAAATTGATAACACAAAATGATCTTAATTGAGGGAATCTAAAGATTAGCACATAGAGTATTGTGGGGTGGTGAAGTCCGAGCAGGCGTGTTGGACTATGGGCCATGCTCGAGGACGATAATGTGCCTAAGGATGATTAATGGGATTGTTGGGCTTGGGTCAATGGGCCAAGGATAAAGGAAAGAAATGATGGGTTAGCTCTAATTTCTGAAGACTTGGGCCACCTCGGGAGAGCTTCAGGGAAGTAGCAAGAAACTCAGTCAATCATGAAAGACGAAAAATTTGGGAAGAATGCTACCACCACCACATTAAATGCACTGTACCTAATGAACTAACCGCATTTATGGAGAAATGACACCTGAACAGTGGCAACTCAGCTTACAACTACTAACAAAGCTTGCAAGAGGTCCTGATGAGACAAGCATCCAAAGGATTTTCTGCTAAATCAACAAGTGGAGCACTGAGATGAAGGGTTGTAGGACTATATAAGGAAGGGATTACCGTGAAAAGAGGGGGGGTAATTAGAGAAGGAAGAAAAAAAAGAAAGAACACATTGTATGGAGATAAGCTTGATTTAATATAAGAACACCTCATCCTCAGACTTGACTGAGGAGCTCTATTTCCATTAATTTGTCTTATTGTCTTGAATCCAATCAATTGTGATCTACTCTTTTTGTAAGGCTGTTCCCTGAATTAACCCATTCTTTTACAAATATATTATTTTAGGCTTGTTGGGCCATCATCCATTGTTCTTGGTAGGTTGTGGTTCAAATTTCGATCCTTACAATTAGCGCCGTCTATGGGAAACAAGGAAGCACTTATAATCTTGATTAGCCATGGAGGGTTTAGGACCAAATAGAGAAGAATTTGTAGGATCACAATGTGAAGATCAGTTTGTCAATCTTGAAAAGAGGAGAGATCGTGAGGTTAATCACTCTCCTAGTGTGCATACAACTCATACCAGCAGGAGCCACTCTAGAACTGGAAGCCATGTCTCACATGGGGAAGAAACTCGTAATCTTAAGCTGGAGATTGACCAAGAAGTTACGTCGTAGATAGTGAGAAGAGTCCCCTTTTAGCTCTGGAACAGACTCAGGTGAAGATGGTAATTACAGGCCAAGGTCAAGAACACCTCCTAGTAAATCCTTTTCTGCACCTTCGCAATTGTATAGAGAAAAGCGATATCACAGGCAAAGGGATAAAAGTCCGACCCATAGGAGCTTGGAGAATGACGCAATGAGTAAGGTTTTACATCAGATTTCAAAATCACCGTTGACATGCAGGATTGACAGGGCTAAACTTCCTCGTTGGTTTACGCAACCCATTTTTACCATTTACAATGGAAGGACCGACCTAGTGGAGCACATCAGTCATTTCAATCAAAGGATGGATGTTCATTCAAGGAATGAAACTTTGATGTGCAAGGTATTCCCCTCCAGCTTGGGGCTTATTGCGATGAGATAGTTTGATGGGCTGGATGAAGGCTCAATTAACTCCTTTCAAGAGCTCACTAGGGCTTTCAGGGCCCAATTTGTTACATGTAGTAGGGTTCCTCGTCCCCTAGATTCCCTGTTATCTATGGTGATAAGAGAGGGTGAGACCCTAAAAACTTACTTGGATAGATACTGGGAAACGTTTAATGAGATAGATGAAGATTTTGAAGACGTGGCAATAAGGACGTTTAAAGTTGGCCTCCCTACTCAGCATGATTTGAGAAAGTCCTTGACAATGAAACCTGCACGAAGCATGCGCCAGCTAATGGATATGATTGACGAGCACAAACGAGTTGAAGAGGATTAGTAGCAAGGGAAGGGGAAACCAAAGATGGCTCCTCTTGACCAAAAAGACTTTAGGTCGGAGAGATATAACAACAACCGACTTAGGAGAGATTTTGCGGGACATATTAGGCATCTTAGTGCGCAGGTGGTTAGTACAATGTCCAAGGAGCCTGTTCATCAAATTAAAAACTGAGCCATAGTTCAAATGGCCAAATAAAATGGGAGGTGACCCCATGAAGCATAATCAGGGTCTCTACTGTCAGTATCATCGGGATTGTGGGCACACTACTGAGGATTGCAGAACTTTCCGTGACTATCTAGAGTAGCTGGTCAAGGTCGAGAAGTTGAGATAGTTTTTGCACTAGCCTTCTGGGCAGGTCGGCTAGGCTGGGTCGACATACCAAAGGGAATCTGCCTTAAGACCGTCTTTGGAAACAATTAGTGTTATCCTTGCAGCCCTAGGTCGGATTGGGGGATGTCCCTCTAGGGTTATGTCCATAGCAAGATCATACATCGAGGACCAGCTTTAAGCTTCTCGGATGAAGATAAGGTTGGAACTTATCAACCACATGACGACGCCTCAATGGTCACCCTTCAAATAGGAGGATACGATGTAAGGAGGGTCCTAGTAGATAAGGACAATGGGGCAGAGATTATGTATCCTGACCTATACAATGGACTTAATCTGAAACTCGAGGATTTAGTTAGCTATGATTCCCCCCTGGTGGTGTGATTGGTAGACCATCATCCTAAAGGGCCTAATCAAGTTGCCTATTCAAGTAGGGTCTGAAGTGGTTGAAGTAAGTTTCATTGTGGTGGATGCTTATTTACCTTATACTGCTATTTTGGCAAAACCATGGCTCCATGCTATGGAGGTCATCTCTTCGACTTTGCATTTGAAGGTGAAGTACCCCTCTGGGGGCCAGGTCGGGGAGTTGATTGGAAGCCAAGCTATGGCAAGGCAATGCTTGGTTGTCGCTATCAAACATCAATTCGAGGGTGAAGCCTCAGCCATCCCAGAAAAGGCCTTGTAGCAATTAACAGAAGTAGTAGAATCCTCGGATGTCGTAGATAGGGGATTAATGTGTGAAGAGTTGGAGAAGATTATTTTTGATGCTGATGCAAAGAAGTATTTCCAAATTGGAATTCAATTGCCTCCTCAAGAGAGAGAGGAGTTATTAGCTTTCCTTAGGAAGAATGTTGATGTTTTTGCTTAGAGTGCCTATGAAGCTCCCGGGGTGGATCCAAATTTCATTTGTCATTATTTGAATGTCAACCCAATAGTTGTCCCTAAGAAACAACCACCTTGGCACTCTTCCAAAGAACATGCAGAGGCTATCAAGGAAGAAGTAATTAACTTTAAGTGTGCAGGGGCAATTAAGGAGGTTTTGTATCCAGAATGGCTGGCCAATACAGTGGTGGTGAAGAAGAAGTCGGGGAAGTGAAGAGTATGTGTGGATTTTACTGATTTGAATAAAACTTGCCCTAAGGATCCTTTTCCGATTCCTCGGATTGACCAATTGGTTGATGCTACGGTCGATCATCCTCAGATGAGCTTTTTGGATGCCTTTCAGGGATACCATCAGATACCATTAGCTTTGGCTGACCAGGAGAAAACTGCCTTCTTGACTCCTACTGGGAATTATCACTACCGAGTAATGCCTTTTGGTTTGAAGAATGTTGGGTCTACCTACCAAAGGATGATGACCAGAATGTTTGAGTCTCAATTTGGAAAAAATATAGAAGTATACATCGACGACATGGTTGTGAAGAATAAAGTAGTAACCGAGCATTTGAATGATCTGGGAAGTGTGTTCGAAATACTGAGGAAACATAAGTTGCGTCTCAATGCCTCAAAGTATTCCTTTGGTGTCAGTTCTGGTAAATTTTTAGGATATATGATTATGCACCGGGGAATTGAAGTTAATCCTGATCAGATTAAGGCGATAAGTGACTTACGACCTCCTCAGAATCCTAAAGAAGTACAAAAGTTAATTGGAATGACTGCTGCTCTGAATAGGTTTATCTCTCGGTCAGCAGATAGATGTAGACTATTCTTTCAACTCCTTCACAAGTGGAAGGTATTTGAGTGGACCGAGGAGTGTAACCTTGCTTTTGAGGAGTTAAAGGAATACCTGTCTCGACCACCTATTCTATCCAGACCAGAAAGGGAGGAAGTCCTTTTTGCTTACATTGCAGTAACGTGTCATGCCATAAGTTTAGTTTTTAGTAAGGATGGAGGTCGGGATGCAGAAATCGGTCTATTATATGAGTAAATCTTTGCAAGAGGCAAAGATTTGTTATTTGCCACTGGAGAAAGCCATTCTGGCCGTGATGCACGCTACGAGGAAGCTCCCTCATTACTTCCAGGCGTATACCGTTGTGGTCCTTACTCAACTCCCTCTGCAGTCATTACTTCGGAGATCCAATTATACAGGAAGGATTGCCAAGTGGGGGACAATTTTAGAAGCATTTGACATAAAGTATATTCCTCGGACTGCCATTAAAGGGTAGGTGCTTGCAGACTTAGTGGCAGAATTTACTGAATACTTAGAAACAGTTGTTGCCGAGGAGGGGGAATCAATAGGGGTGCAGGTCACCGCAGTTTCTGTCCACGGACATCCAGCATGGAAGCTTTACTTTGATGGGGTGGGTAACTAAAGGGGGTCTGGAATTGGGATAGTGATAGTATCCCCAAAAAGGATTACTATTGAGAAGTCCTTGAGGTTGGGCTTTTCAGCCACTAATAACGAGGCCGAGTATGAAACCTTGTTAACTGGGGTAGCTATGGTAAAAAAATTGGTGGAAAAGCTGTTAAGATCTTTTCAGACTCAAGGTTGGTCGTTGGACAGGTTAAGGGTGAGCTGGAAGCCAGGGATCATAGGATGCAGGGATATCTTAATAAGGCCTGACAATTACAGTCTGGTTTTCAATCTTTCTCTATACAGCAGGTCCCGAGGAGTAAGAATACTCATGCGAACTCTTTGGCAACTTTAGCGACTTCTTCATAGCAGGGCCTTCCTCGGGTCATACTCTTTGAGGATTTATTAATGCCTGCTGAGGTGGAATTGATGAGGGTTGGAGTACACCAAATAAGGGTCGGTCCAAGTTGGATAGATTTCATAGTTGCATTCTTGAAGGAAGGAACGTTACCCGTTGAGAAGGGAGAGGCAGAGAAAATACGAATAAAAGCTCCCTGCTTTTGGCTGTCCGAGGAGCAGAAATTGTATAAGCACTCTTTTTCAGGGTCATATTTACTTTGCGTTCACCCTGAAGCAGTGGAACCACTACTGGAGGAATTGCATGAAGGCATCTATGGTAGTCATACAGGAGGAAGGTCGTTATCACATAGGGCCCTTACTCAGGGTTATTAGTGGCCGAGCATGCAGAAAGAAACACAAGATTATGTTAGGAAGTGTGATTAGTGCCAGAGGTTTGCCCTGGGCATCCATCAGCCTGGGGGCATGTTAAATCCTCTTTCTAGTTCGTGGTCATTTGCATAATGGGACTTGGATATTGTAGGGCTATTTCCTTGAGCAATGGGAAACCAAAGATGGCTTCTTGTCGGAACAGATTACTTCACGAAGTGGGTTGAGGCCGAGCCATTGTCCAATATCAAGGATGTTGATGTAAAAAAGTTTGTATGAAAGAACATTATTACCAAATTTGGGATTCCACACACCCTTAACTCGGATAATGGGCTCTAGTTTGATAGCAAGGCTTTCAAGAGGTATTGTGGAGAGTTAGGTATCAGGAATAGGTACTCAACCTCGGCTTATCCACAAGGGAATGAGCAAGCTGAGACAGTTAATAAGGTTATAGTTAATGGGCTGAAGAGGAGGTTGGATGAAGCTAAGGGCAGGTGGGTCAACGAGCTCCCTCATGTTCTTTGGGCATATCGAACTACTCCTCGTCGGACAACTGGGGAAACTCTATTTTCCATAACCTATGGTTCCAAGGCAGTAATCCCTTTGGAGACAGGATTTTTGACACTAAGGACAAGTCTATTCGACCTAGAAATAAATGATTAGTCACTCCGAGAGAGTTTGGATTTACTAGATGAACGAAAGGAAGTGGCCATAGTCCAATTGGCGCATTATCAGCAAAAACTTAAGCAAGGATACGACCTAGGAGTAAGATCGTTAGCGCCAAAAGACTTAGTATTGAGAAAAGTGGTAGGAACTGTGAGGAACCCCTCATGGGGAAAATTGGGACCCAACTAGAAAGGGCTATATCGCATCACCTTGGTAGCTGGTATAGGTGCTTATTTTTTGGAAGATTTGGATGAAAATGTGGTACCACGTCCGTAGAATGTAAATAACCTTCGAAGGTATTATTATTGATGAAAGGCAATCTTGCCATCTTCTATTTTGATTATTATTGTTCAATATTCTCTTTATTTATTTAAGTGTCAAACAGAATCTTGGTCATGTTGTGAAAGACCGCAAAAGTGCCTCTAAAAAAAATAGAGATTTTTGAGTGCTTTTTAGGGCACCTCTTTTCTTGGGTAAGTGGTGTGGAGTCGCCACTTATTTTTTTTTTTATACAAAAAAATAAGAAAAAAAACTAAATGCAAAAAATACATGACTGAATTGTTTCATTTCATTGATTGAGTAAAAAAAAAAGGAATACATATTTGAAAAATTGAAAATTACATGGTTTTGGGTCCTAGTTACAAACTACCCAATAATTACATGGCTTTTTCTCCTAGTTACAAACTACCCAAAATAAAGATAAGACCTAGGTCTACCTATCCAAAGATACTAAATTCGGAGGCTAGGTTACGGAATGGGAAGGTGTTAGACACCCATTCTGCCCAGACAGAGTCTGGTCTTCTAGACTCTTGTGACCAATGTCCCCTTTATGCATGCTATGAATGACATATTGCACATATGAAAAAAAAATTAAATCACACAAGTTTATTTATGAATGCATCCTCTTCTTTGTTAAAAATTCAGATATGTGTTGATGTGAGTAAAAAAGTGATTTTGGTTTAGAAAAATCAGATCTGCTTTTGAGAACTTAAAAAAAAATTGGTTTTTTGGTGACAGAAAAATCAGATCTGTTTTATGATGGGAAAATTTAGTTTTGTAGAGACTTAAAAGAATCAGATCTGTTTTTTAAAAACTAAAAAAAATGATTTTTGATTTGTAAAAGATCAAATCTGTTTTGTGATAATAAAAGAAATAAGATTTGTATATTTAAAAAAAAAATCAGATCTGTTTTTATATGGGCAAAAAAGTAAAAAAGATTTCTTGAGAATAGGATTTCATTCATGAAATAAATTTATGCTACATGTATTAAATAAACAAACACAACCATTCATGATCTTTTTTCTTTATTTCAAAATCTGCTATATTAAAAAAATCAGATCTGTATCTAAGGAAGATACAAACCAGTTTTTATTTTAAAAAATTTAAGATTTGCATCTAATAAAGATGCAGATCCGTTTTTAATTTGAGAAAAATGTAGGTTTCCATCTAAGGAAGATGCAGATCCTTTTTTGGTTTGAGAAAAATTCAGATCTGCATCTAAGGAAGATACAAATCCATTTTTATTTTGAGAAAAATTCAGATCTGCATCTAATGAAGATGTAGATCCGTTTTTAATTTGAAAAAAATTCAGATTTGCATCTAATGAAGATGCAGATTTGTTTTTAATTTGAGAAAGAGAAGTGATAACATGCAGATTTTTGAAACTAAGAGAGAGATCATAACAATAATAAAAAGAATCAAGAACATGTTTCAACAAAATAAATCAACAATTCATGATATGAATATTTGAAACAACTAAACTGAAAGAAATATATAAACATGCATCATCACTACAAGAGAAACATAAGAAAAGAAAAGGTAATAAGAAACAACCTCTTGCATGGAGTACTTTTCTTCTTGAGAGGATATTTTAGGGTTCAAAGAAATTTATGCAATTATCTTTGAAACCTAAAAACCCTAGCTTGAGAGAATATCAGAATGGGGATCAGAAATAGGAGAAATTTGAGAGTGTGAGAAAGTGTCTCTTTGAGAGCGTAAAAGAGTCTGCTGAATTTTGAGATCCAGTCTCTATTTATAGAGGTTGGAATGCTTAAAAAATAAGCAACGACGAGTAGAATGCGAATTGGGACGCGTCCTTTTGAGAAAAAATCGAAAAGCATGTGCCTTATCGTCACCCAAAGAGCGTTGGGCCAAAGCCCTTAAAGGTACCATACGGCACTTTGAAAGTGCCGTTCGGCACTCCAAAAGTAACGAATGGTACTCTTGGATGCCAGTTGCACTTTCGTGTTCAGGTGCGTTTTGGACTCATTTTTTAGGTTTTCTTGAACCGGGCCTTACACTTAGACGTGTTTTCAATCCGTATTCTAGGATTTTTATCTCTTTTCTGGACAATTCAAGTCTTTTCAGCAACAATTATCTTGTAGATAAATACTCCAAAATAAATATTGATAAAGTTCAGATTATCTACAATTTTATTGTTGTCCAATTATCCCCTTTATTCCTATGCAAGCAATCCTATTTTAGACACTAATTATCAACCAATCACAAAATTATTTAATTAATTTTAATTGTTTAACCAATCAGAATTAGTTTAAATTAATCATGCGTGGTCGACTCTACCTAGACGCAATGCATGCTGTGCAAACTTGATCATGCGATATCTTTCGATTCGACAGTTCGATTTGGAAACCGGGCATACCGCCACGACCGTTATAATCTCAAGATCATTTTTATGATATGCAATGAACAAATAAATGCATGTAATACAATCATGATTTTTAGGGTACATGGATGGTCATTCCAGTCATTCTCCTTGATTAAATCATGGGTGCAAAATCGAGTGTCTACACATGCCTAGTTCTTCGGACCACATACCTTGGGTAAATTAATGCTCCTTATTTGTTTAAGTGTTAAACAGAACCTCGGTCATGCCTGATTCCTCAGACCATATACCTTGGGTAAATTAATGCTCCTTATTTGTTTTAGTGTTAAACAGAACCTTGGTCATGTCTGGTTCCTCGGACCACATATCTTGGGTAAATTAATGCTCCTTATTTGTTTAAGTGTTAAACAGAATCTCGGTCATGCCTGGTTCCTTGGACCACATACCTTGGGTAAATTGATACTCCTTATTTGTTTAAGTGTTAGATAGAACTTCGGTTATGCCTAGTTCCTCGGACCACATACATTGGGTAAATTAATATTCCATATTTGTTTAAGTGTTCCACAGAATCTCGGTCATGCCTGGTTCCTCGGACCACATACCTTGGGTAAATTAATGCTCCTTATTTGTTTAAGTGTTAAACAGAACTTCGGTCATGCCTGATTTCTCGGACCATATACCTTGGGTAAATTAATGCTTCTTATTTGTTTAAGTGTTAACAAAACCTCGGTCATGTCTGGTTTCTCGGACCACATACCTTGGGTAAATTAATGCTCCTTATTTGTTTAAGTGTTAAACAAAACCTCGGTCATGCCTAATTCCTCGGACCACATACCTTGGGAAAATTAATAAGTGCTTTTTGTTTATCTAAGTGTTCAATCTTTATATCTACTTATGGATTCAAAAAAGACTAGTGTTTCGATTCTGTGGATCTTGGAATTCCCAATAAACCGGATCATATTTTGCTTTGGTAGGTCACGTTTAAAAAAAAAATGGTAAACTTAATAATGATAACACGTCTGTGACAATACACACTTGGAGTTAACTAAAACTTTTCATAATTTTTCATTAAATTTTTCCACTGATAAGAACAAACTTAAAAAAAAAAAAAAAAAAAAAGAAAAAAAAAAAAAGAAAGAAAAGCAATGTCCTAAGTATTGACTGGTGGAGGAGCATTGGTGTTGGCTGTTGATGGTGGGTTGGAGTGCTCGGTTTCCTTCTCCTTGGCTGGTTCCAAAGCAACGCTAGTAGCATCAGCATTAGTGGACTCGTTGGTCGGAGGAGCTTGGGAAGTAGTGGTTGGCTGGGAGGTTGGTTATGCTGCTACCCGCAAGGCTGAAGGGTAGAAGATATTCTCGGTTTTCCTCAAGTTCGAGGAAGCATCCACCCCGACCAGGTTCAGTACTTCAGTCCATACCTGAAGGCAGTAACCTCAGCAAACTTTGATGATTTGGGCCCTTAGAATATCTTCTGTCTCTTTCCCCTCGATGTCGTAGCCAGATTGCTCGGCCTGAGCAAGGGCTTCTTCTTTCTTCTCTGGCTCTTTTCTCTGAGCTTCAATCTGTTCCCAAGCAATCACCATTTGCTCCTCAGCTTGGCGAAGTTGCTAGCGTTGATCCTTAGCTTGCTTCTCGGTGCCAGCTAGAGCGGCTTCGGCACTCTTTCTCTCTCTATCCGCCTCTGTCAACTTTATGCCGAGGTCCTTTATTTTCTTTTCGGCCATGGCCAGAGTCTTGACTGCAGATACTCGGCGTGCCTCTTCGTCCTTTAGTTGAGCATGGGCATGGTCCACCCATTTCTCGGCAATGTTTGTTGTTTGGATTGCCTGAAAGAAAGTAATAGTGTGTGGGCAGGCCAGTAAGTTACATTTAAAAAAAAAAAAAAAAAGGAAAAGAAGAAGAAGAGAGAGATAATATGTAAAAGTTTATACCATGGCCAGGTCCCTCTTTAAAGTTAAGAAGACCTCATGCTTTTTTAAGGTCCTCAAGTCGGCCATGTCTTGTGGTAAGAGTAGGGGTTGTTCTAGAGCGTCAGCCACATAGCCCATTTTCCCCTTTTGGAAGTCCCTAATGAAGGAGTCCAACAGGAGTGGGGCTCTATCCAACTCAAGTGAGGGGTTCCAAATTGGGACCCTGGGGAGGCGATCTGAAAACATTTCCTTTCCCGAACTGTCCGTTGCATTTTTTCTTTGTGCCCCATCGGCAGTTTTTGCCCCTCTTTAGGGCTCAGGTTCTTTGGAAGGAGTAATCTTACATTCCTCAGATACTTCTTTACCCTTTTTTCCCTCTTCCTCTTCTTTTCTGGTTGTTTGGAAGGGGACGTACGGGTAGGAAGAGGAGTGGGGGGTCGAGGTTAGACGGTTACTTCGGGTGTGGACTCCCCTGCATGTGACTCCAGTAGCTCAAGGAGTCTAGTGTTCTTCTTACGTTGGAGCACCATGGCTTCAGGTATGTTAGCTGGCTCTTGGTTGCTACCGATTTGGGCGTAAGGTAGAGGCCTGGAAGTATTGCTTGGTGATTCTGTAGGGTGTGATTGGTCGAATATTTCAAAATCTTCTTTTTCCAAATCTACCACCTCAAATACCTTGGTAGCTTCTTCCTCTTGAGTTGAGTCCGAGGATATCACTTCTTCCTCAGTGGCATGTTGGTTGGGGAGCTCAACTTGGTGTGTTCCTTTAGGGGGAGGTCCGGTGAGGAATCCTGGCACTGCAACGTTTATTTGGTGTAGCTGAGGATCTTTAGCTTTGATGACATTCTTGGGTGATTGAAAGCTGGATGAAATGGGCTTGTACCCGAGGATAATGTGGGCAGCATGCAGTTGGCCGTCCGTGTGAAGGAAGATTTTAGACCGAAGAATTCTGTTAAGATCTTCCTTGTTGACTAAACCGAATTTGGGAGCTATAAAATGCTTATCTGCAAAAACCAAAAGTAAAAGGATGATTAAACAAGAAGTAGAAAAAGGCACTCAGTAACCAGAAAGAAAAGGATTACGAAATTGAGATTTTCGCTTTAGAGAGGGGAAAGAGTGGGGTACTTAATCCTAGAACACCCCACCTGTCTGACCATCCCGCGTCGGATAGTGTAGGCCATCATGACATTCACCCGAGATGATCAAGAAATCCTGGTCCAAGCCCTTGTCGGATTCGGGGAGGCACAAAGTTAGTCTGACCGAGGGAACCCTAGTTTTGAGGTAAAACTCGGTGTCTTTAAGGTATTGGTAATTATATACCCAGTTGATGTCGTGGTGGGAAAGGTTTACCCCCATTTTTTGGTTTAAGGCATCAACACTACCCAATATTCTAAACAAGTTCGTGGAGCATTGGGTCGGGTAGAGTCTGTGGGCAATTAGAAAATCCCTAGTTACTCTCCCCATTGGGATTCGCATACCCCCTTCTATAAGGGCGATCATAAAGATCACCACAGCCCCTTCCGGCCTAAGAGCGTGCCATTCCCCTAAGAGGCAGTGTTGTATGTTAACCCCAGGTGGTATATTGTACCTAGCTTTAAAGGCTTCTCTACCTTCGGGCGTATCTACCAAACTAGCAAACCTACCCATCCAAGAAAGAAAGGATCCTAAAGCTATAATGTGAAATAAGTGGTACTTACAGTGAAATACGAAAGGAGCACCTTAGACCGCTTCTTTAAGAGATTGAAGTTTTGGGAAATGGAGAAAAGGAACACCTCACACCCTTTATATAAGGAGAAGAGATGAGTGGGAAAGTTCCCGCTCGAAATCCCATGAAAAATCCTTGCCGTAGGATTTTCATCGCATTGTAGAACGTGGGGGACAGAGCGCCGTGCAAAGCAATTAATGGTGTGTCGCAAATGCTGAAGCATCAGGAGTGTGCGCAGAACAGGTGGAAAGACATTACCATGTGGGAACGTTCCTTAAGTGTGCAAGGTGTTGGGGAAAGAATCATAATTCCACATTCATTGGAAAAGAAAGAGTAGGAATTTTGAGGGCTATTGTGGGGTGGTGAAGTCTGAGCAGGCGTGTTGGCTATGGGCCATGCCCGAGGATGATAATGTGCCTGAGGATAATTAATGGGATTGCTGGGCTTAGGTCAATGGGCCGAGGATAAAGGAAATGAATAATGGGTCAGCTTTAATTTCCGAAGACCTGGGCCACCTCGGGAGAGCTTCAGGGAAGTAGCAAGAAACTCAGTCAATCATGAAAGACGAAAAATATGGGAAGAAGGCTGCCACCACCACATTAAATGCATTGCACCTAATGAACTGGTTGCATTTATGGAGAAATGACACCTGAACATTGGCAACTCAGCTTACAACTACTGACAAAGCTTCCAGGAGGTCCTGATGGGACAAGCATCCAAAGGATTTTGTGCTAAATCAATAGGTGGAGCGCTGAGATGAAGGGTGGTAGGACTATATAAGGAAGGGATCACAATGAAAAGAGGAGGGGTAATTGGAGAAGGAAGAAAAAAAGAACACATTGTATGGAGATAAGCTTGATTTAATATAAGAACACCTCATCCTTGGACTTGACCGAGGAGCTCTATTTCCATTAATTTGTCTTACTGTCTTGAATCCATTCAATTGTGATCTACTCTTTTTGTAAGATTGTTCCCTGAATTAACCCATTCTCTTACAAATATATTGTTTTGGGCTTGTTGGGCCATCATCCATTGTTCTTGGTGGGTTGTGGTTCAAATTTCGGTCCTTACAAGTACTATACTTAAGTTTTGTTCAAAATTAATTATAGTATCTTGGCCTAATATAAAGAGCAACCATGAGTAGATTTCATAGTTGAAATTTTATAAACTAAGGCTGCATTTGGCTCCATGTAAATGAATTTTCGAGTGTAAAATAATTGCAGGTGAAAATATTTTTGGGAAAGGAAAATATTTTCTAGTGTTTGGTTGCATTTTGAAAATTGTATTAGAAAATATTTTCAAGTGTTTGGTAACATTCCGAAAAATACAAATTTTCTACTAGTTTCTCACATTTTCTTAGCTTCCAAACAAATTTTATAATAGAAAATTGCAAGATATAAACTTTTTAAAGAAACAAAAATCAAAATAAAACCATTAAACTTTCAAACTCGGTCAAACAAAGAGGGGGAGGAAGAAAGAGTGAGAGATTGAGGGAAAGAGAGAGGTAGATCGAGAGAGGTTGAAATCGGGTCAAGGCTCCGATCTGTGTTTGGCATTGACGACGAGCTTCAACAGCGACGAGAACGAGATGACAAGGGATGGGTGTGGTGGGATTGGGAATGGTGGGTTTGAGGCATGGGTTTGTCGGAGTGGTGGGTTCGTTAGAGTGGGATAGATGGGGTGTGATGGGTTTGAGGAATGGGTTTTCGGAAATTTCAAGGATGGGTGTGGTGGGATGCTCAAATCGGGTTGAGTTTGAACAATGGGTGTGGTGGGATGCTAAAACTGGTTTGGGCATTGCTTGACAAAGATGGAGGGGACTTCCGACGAGGATGGGTTTGAACAAGATGGGTTTGAGCAAGAAAAGAAAGGAAGGAAGAGGAACAGAGCACTCACTGTCGCGTGAAAGGGACGAGGACGGCAATCTGACCGGCGAGGATGTGCTTGGGAATCACTTCAAGTGGAGTGTGCTTGAGCTCTCTCTCACTCTCTCTCTTCGGGTGTGTAGTCTGGAAATTCGTTGAAGGTAAAATAAGAGCATAAACGATTTTACAGCTTTAGGGGGTTATTTTATAGTCAACGTGTATTTGAATTTTCGTTTGACCGTATTTTCTGTAGGTACCAAACACACACAAGGGTGTAAAATAATTTCTTAAAAGCGTTTTCAGGCGAAACAAAGGCGAAACAAACACAGCGTAATTCTAAAAAAAAGAAAAAAAAGAAAAGAAAAGAAAAAAGGTTAAATAAAAAAAAAAAAAAAAAAAAAACAATTCCAGGCGAATTACAACCCTAACTCGCTCATTTCATGCGGGCTAACGGGTAATAACTATATGGGTAAATTTCGCAAACCTACCATGAGGTTTAGGCTATTACCAATCAAGCCCCTAACATTTAAAAATCAACCATTTCAGTCCATAAACCAAACGGTGTTTCAAATCGTTACATAATTTTTAGTTTCTCTCTATCAGACCCCTCTTCTCTCTCTCTCTCTCTCTCTGATTTCTGTTCTCTCTACGACTTTGCGGTGGCCCCTAGGTAGTGGGTTTGCTTATTTCACTTCTCTCTTCGTCTTTGCAACAGTGCTGGGACCTGGGTTCACAGATTTCTCTTCTCTCTCTTCATCTTTACGACGGCGTCGTGGTGGTGGGTTTCGCAGTGGTTAGTGGATTTTGGTTAGGATCGGTGGTAAAGGATTTGGGTTTTGTTGTGGGTTGGCTTTGGAGGTTTGTGGGTTTTAGTTTTGTGGGTTTTGGTTTAGATCGTTGGTTCTGGGTTTATTGTGGGGTGGTTGGTGGCAGATGGTCACACATTAATGGGTTTATGGGTTTTGATGATGCTAATGAGGTTGTTTTGTTGATGGGTTTGCGGCTTTTGTTGACGGTCGATGGTTTTGGGTTTGTGGGTTTTGCATATGCCGATGCCATTGTTTTGCCGATGGGTTAGTAAGTTTTGCTGATGGTAGGTTGACAGTGGTGCGTGGATTCCATTCAAGCTTTATTTTTCCCATTTGTTTACTAAGAAAGGTTGTAGGTTGTGTTCAATTTTTTTTCCTTCTAATCTGATTCAGAATTTCAAAGAAAGGGAAGACAGAAAGGTTGTAGGTTGTGTGAGAAAGGTTGTGTTCTTCAACTTTTTTTTTCCTTCTAATCTGATTCAGAATTTCAAAGAAAGGGAGGAGAGAGACTCGGGGTGAGGGATGAGAGTGAGTGAAATATGTAACGGCGTTACAGGCATATGGGGTTAGGGATTAAGATGATCAGTTTTTAAATGTTCTGGACTTGATTGGTAATAGTCCAAACCTCAGGGTAGATTTGTGCAATTTACCCTAACTATAAACCCTATCGGCCTTTAACCCCAAACTCTAAACCCTCACCCTCATCCTCATCAATCAAAAAAACGTCGTTGCCTCGTTTCTGCACTCTCCAACCATCTCCCATGGCTCCAGCTTTCGTTTTCGAAACCTCTAGCGACGAAGAACACGATGATTTTCAACCCGAAAATGAAGAAGAACAAGACGAAGAAGAAGCAGAAGCAGAAGAAGCAGAAGACGAAGACGAAGATGAAGACGAAGACGAAGAAGAACAGCCCTTGAATAAGAAAACAGAATCTCCATGGGACTTTGCTCCCTACTACGAATCAGTAGCTGAAGAACACGCCCGTAAAAGCACAACCTCCATCGATTTCAAAATCACCAAAGCACTCCAAAATCGCACCGTTCCTATCATCCCCAACGACGATGACTCTGAATCCGATTCCGACAAACAAGAAGTTAGAACCAATCTTCTCTCTCTTCTAATCCCTAAATTCGATAAATCTGTTATATCAACTTGACTCTCTTTCTCTGTGTTTGTGCATTTAGGAAGAGGATAGGATTGAAGATGAAGATGAAGAAACCGGTGATGCCGTCGACATTAAATCGTTCTATGTGCCTTCTGACGGAGCTTCGTTCAGTGCCAATTCATTCATTGAGCTCAATTTATCACGGCCTTTGCTTCGTGCTTGCGAGGCCTTGGGGTACAGTAAGCCCACACCAATTCAGGTTTCTCTTTAATCAGCTATTCCATTTCTTATTTATTCATATGCGCTTGTATATATGCCATTTAGGTTTGCTGAATTTTACGGTTTTGATGATTGTAGTCGGCGGTTATACCGCTAGCAATGAATGGGAGTGATATATGTGGGAGTGCCGTTACTGGTTCCGGGAAGGTAAATTGTTCTTTCAATGCCATGATTTGCATAGGATGGAATTTCAATACAAATACAAACTCGTCGAGTGAAATTTGATGTTAGTGTATGGTTCAATTGAAGTTATGGTTTTGCAATTGTTCCATTATGCAGACGGCTGCCTTTGCGCTGCCTACTTTGGAGAGATTACTGTTCCGTCCAAAACGTGTGCCAGCGATAAGGGTTCTTATTCTTACTCCAACCAGAGAGTTGGCAGTTCAGTAAGTGTTATTTTGTCCTACTTGTTATTCATTTTTCATATAGCAAGCTATTTTATAAGAGAAATTGTAGTCTTGTTGCTTCCATTTTGGTCATGCTTTTAAGTATGAATAATCCATTATATAGATGTTCCAATTGTATGCTTTGCTTTTCAAGTATGCATAATAGCATAAGGTTTTGAAAGTGAAGTTTGCTGAGTATGGTGTTGTGTGTACTTGGTTGTCATGCTAGGAAATCTTGGTATAAATTTTTTTTTTCTCGTTCCTGGTGACTTGTTTCTTGTAGTTATGTGCAAAAATGGTGTATGAAGTTCAGTTTGGCTGTGGCAGCTTCAGATTGTGTCTCCAAATCATCCATTTGGTTACTATTGGGACCAAGTTTTTTTTTTCTTTTTCTAAAAATGAGAGGCAATTTTTAATCTTAAATTCTTGTACGCGCTAATGATGTAATTTTAATTAATAAACCTGAAACAGTGGTTTACATTAGACTGTGAACTGGTGATTTGGAAGCTAAAGGGTTAGTGGGTTTAGAATTGGGATGAATTATATCATGTCAAGTTTAATTTTAATAATTGTAATAGTAGATGCCAGAGAGCTCTAGTTCAAATGGCCCTTTCTTTGCTTGTAAGAGTAAGGTGGATGATGAGGTTCCGAGTTCAAGACCTAGCTAATGTTTGTGCAAGTTAAAAAAAAAAAAAATTGTAATAGTAGGCATGAGGAGTAACAGAAATGGACGTTTAGAGATGCCCAATGGTAGCATTTTTCTATGTTTTTGTATGCATTTTCGTGTTGTGTTTTTTACCTTTGAAGTTATGATTATGAAACAAAGTTTGAATTATGAATTCTGAGACACCACTTTACATCTCAAGTCCACGTTAGATAACATTTTCCATTACAAGGCCCATGGGTCAGTCTCATACAAGCCTGAGGGAAAATTTTCTCTGGAAAATATGATCTTATCTGGTTTGTCAAAGAGAGTGAAAAAAAGAGAAGAAAATTGACCTTTTTGCTTACCTGGTTTGATTCTGATCTTTAATTTATAATCAATCAAATTTTGATGTCATCGTGCAGGGTTCACAGTATGATAGAGAAGCTTGCTCAATTTACTGACATCAGATGTTGCCTGGTTGTTGGTGGGCTTTCGACAAAGGTTTGATCATGAATCTCATTAATGGTTTGATTTATGAACACCTGGTATGAGGTGTCTCTGCACCCACAGTGCTTTCAGTAAATCCCTTTTTTCATTTTGTCTTTTGTTATTTTGTTCAACTCATTTGAAATTAAATCTATTCAACAAATGAAAAATTAGTCTAAGGTTATTTATATGTAGATTTCAATAAATTGAAATTCAGGCCTTTTTGAAATTAATAAAGAAGAATATGGGTTTTAAGATTATTGTTTTGTTTTTGAACTTCATGAAATAGTGGTACGCTACAAATAACTTCCAGGGCTAAAAAGACTATCTCTGTTTACTGTTCCAGTTATACTTAAAATTAGTCAACTTAGCTAGTTTGCATCTTTGCCTAAAAGGCAAATCTCAATCTTAAACATAAATACAAGGATGTGGTTAAAATCCCAATGTGTGTCACCATTTAGAACACTTTATTAACTGATAATAAAAAGGGGGGATGTATTGTACTTGATAGCTTATCTGTTTCCACCAGGAATATTGAAGTGATGTCTTTCTATTTAGGTGCAAGAGGCAGCCTTGAGATCAATGCCTGATATTGTTGTGGCCACTCCAGGACGCATGATAGATCATTTACGCAATTCTATGTCTGTGGATTTGGAAGATCTTGCGGTACTAATCCTTGATGAGGCTGATCGCCTTCTGGAGCTTGGATTTAGTGCTGAAATTCGTGAGCTGGTATCTTTTTATCCTTTTTAATTCAAAAGGTTCAAATATAGAATAAACTGTTTTATTTTTTTGTATGTTCTGATTTGTTTAACATAAGTTCTCATTTATAATTCATTAACAGGTCCGTCTATGTCCGAAAAGAAGGCAGACCATGCTTTTTTCAGCTACAATGACCGAGGAAGTTGACGAGCTTATCAAGCTTTCTCTGACCAAACCCTTGCGCCTCTCAGCGGACCCATCCAAAACACTGCCACAAACTTTGACTCAGGAGTAATTCTTTAATAAATTCTTGCTCCACTTAAGATGAATCTAATTATATGTTTATTTATGCTTATATACTTTTTTAGTTAAGATGAATCTCAAGCAGAGGCCTATGTTGAACAGAAGATGTTGTATTAATCATCATCTATAGTTTTTATGGCAGCCTTATCCTACATTTCCTTCTAATTCATAAAGGACTGACTTTGTCATGTAGGGTGGTTAGGATACGCCGGATGCGTGAAGTAAATCAGGAAGCAGTTCTTCTTGCATTGTGCTCGAAGACTTTTACTTCCAAAGTTATCATCTTCAGGTTCTTACTACTGCTATGTGCAGTTAACATTCATTGTCTTGTATGAATGGTGACTTTGGTTGTTGATTATAATATATCTTAGTCGGCAATCTTGATGTTGGCATAAATGCATATAAAGCAGCATCCTGATATTTACTAAAATATTGTTTTGAAAATGAAAATATTTTTATTGTGGGGGAGATGTTAATATTATGCAGAAATGTGACCCTATTTTAAAATATGGGAGGGTGAAAAATAGAAAAAGAAAAAGAAGGATCCTGTTCTAAATTTGTGGTCTACCAAAACTTAACATCATTTGGATTTTCTAGGGATTTCACATTTCTAGTAAAACCTTTTTCCATGTGACAGTCTGGTGGGTGGGATGTCATGAATCCTGTTTCCTAATTACAGTCAATTAAAAGTCTTGTCTTGAGTACATACAATCTATCATACCAGTGCTCCTAAGCTTAAAAAAAAGAAAAAAAGAAAGTACCAGAGGCTTATCAATTACGTCAATGTGAAATGTTAAGTGTTTTGGATCAATTGATTTTTCTTGAGTTGTTAATGATTTTCTATTGGTATTTGCAGCGGAACAAAACAGGCTGCACATAGGTTGAAGATTCTATTTGGATTAGCTGGCCTTAAAGCTACTGAGCTTCATGGAAATCTTACCCAAATCCAGCGCCTTGATGTGGGTAGCTTCTATAAATTGCCATTTTGTTTTTATCTAAATTAATTACATTACTCTTTAGTGAAGATAACCATCCTATTTTCTTATGGTACTAAAATTTTGAAGTCCGTTGGAGAATGCTTTTCCTTGCTTGCTTTTATGAGCTTTTGATCTTTTCGGTTTTGTGAATTTTACTTATTGTTGTTTATGTAGGCTTTGGAACTTTTCAGAAAGCAGCAAGTCGACTTTTTGATTGCAACTGATGTAGCTGCTCGTGTGAGAACAAATCCTCAAACTTATTTATCTTCTTCTCTCTAAGCGCTCTCTTGCTTCCATGATTTTTTACTTAAATCATGCCTCTATGTTCAACTGTAGTAACCTATCTCCCCTCTCTCATCTGCTCAGCCTTTTTTTGGGGTTTTTTGGGTGGGGGTGGGGGTGGGGGGGGGGGGAGTGTGTTGAGTTAAGGAAAAAGTTGAGCTACAACTCGGTTTGGAGGAGATTCCTCCAACTGCTAAGTGGCAGCATTATAAAGTGAGATGTGAGATGCACATGACCAGTTTAATAGTTAAGTTTAACATTAAAAGTTCCCACCCATTAACTCAAATCTCTCTCTCTCTCTCTCTCTCTCTCTCTCTCTCTCTCTCTCTCTCTCTCTCTCTCTCCAAACTCTAGTACCCAAGACCCTTCTCTCTCTCCTCCATAACCTCCACCCTATGCTCTCTTTGCCGGTCACCCCTGCTTGGAATGTTGAATAAAAGGGATGAGTACTTGGGGCTATCCATGGATAGTGATGAAGATGATGAAGCTGGGTTTTGATCTGGTAGCCTAAGTGGGGATAATTGTCTAGAGAAATCTTCAAGAAACCAGCTTCTCAGTTCCTATTCGATATTAATCTACAAAATATGATAAACTTATGTGAAGAAAAGAAGTGCCCCTTTAATTCAAGAAAAGAACGTTATGGAAAATGTGATAATAATGGGGTTTCTTACCTCAGCAGGTGCTTTGACAAGCCCATCTCAATCTCTCCACTCTTGCATCCCATTAAAATTCCAGTCTGAAAGCAATAATCTCAATGCCATTGAAAGCTTTCATTGAGTTTCTAATGCCTTACACTCTGAGATCATATGGTAACAACTGAGTGCTTTTGGGGCGACTTGCTTGGATACGTGCACCAGCTCTCAAATAATTTAAGCTTGTAAAGAATGCAATTGATCTCTTCAACATGCCTTGCCAGCCTAAATTGGCTCTCACCACGTATAAACTACCTGGTGACTAAGGTAAAAACTGATGGGGTTGATGTGATGATGACAGGTTTTGGGGGAGGAACTGACATAGAGAGAAATTTGAGTTAACAGATGGGGACCTTTAGCATTAACCGCATGTTTGTCAATTTGACTGTTAAACTGGTGCCACTTTATAATGTTGCTACCTTTACTCCAAACTGGGTTGTAGCTAAACTTTGTTCTTAAGTTAATGGATGAATTTCTAAGTCCTTTGCATTTCTTCTTTTCTTTTCCTTTGCTCATGCGTTTTTTAGGCATAAATAGAAGATTCCAGTGGTACAAAAAAGCTGGATAATATTAAACTGTTTTGTTATTTGACTATATATTCTGATCGTCTTTTGTAGGGACTTGATATCATTGGTGTTCAAACAGTTATAAATTATGAATGTCCTCGGGAATATAAAAGGTAGATTAAACTTTCTTGATGTTGCCAGATGGTGATATGCACGTGATGGCATGAGGCTCACTCTCTGCATCCTGATGAAATCTTTTTTTTTTTTTTTTTGGGGGTCCTTTGTGCAGCTATATTCATCGTGTCGGTCGTACAGCAAGAGCTGGTAGGGAAGGATATGCTGTTACATTTGTTACAGATAATGACCGATCCCTTTTGAAAGACATTGTGAGCATCATTTTCTTCCTCATATCATATTGGGGTTCTTATAATCTTTTGAAATTTGTTTCATTCGTTCTTTAGATTTAAGTAGGACAATACTTCAGTATTTACAATACTAACAATGAGGTGGACTCATTATTATCTGGTAAATTTATTAGAAAATTCTCTTTCATTTTTTATTGTTCTTTTTCTCTTCATCATTCTTTTGATATTATCTTCAATTCATATTAATCTCTATTTCTACTTCATACAAAATCTTACCACAAACTGTCTTGTTTTGTTTTTAATTTTATAGATAATTTTCTTTATTATAAATCTTGCTCCTTGATAATACTCCAGCTTCAAATTTCTCAATTTTTTAAATTGACCTCGCTTTTAATCTTATTTTGGCTCAACTATTTGATAATCTACAAACTTTGTATATAAAACTCCAATCTGAAAATCCACATTAGAAGTCTTGCGCTTTATAGTTTCTTTTATATCAATTACATAATTATTCTAAAACAGATGTCCCTTTTTGAGAATTACATTGATGCTTCTCCCATACAACAACAATTGAGGAAAAAAGAAGGCAATAAGAAATTGATGCTTCTGACAAATCCTCAATAAGATTTACCTTAGTGATGATTTCAATTTGATAGGCTAAGAAAGCTGGTTCCAAGCTGAGAAGTCGAACTGTTGCAGAGCAATCAATAACCAAGTGGTCTGAGATAATTGAGCAAATGGAAGATCAAGTGGCTGAGATTCTTGAAGAAGAGAGGTCTTAGTATTTTCATTATAAAAATTTTCATCTTATTGTTCATTGCATTGCAATAATTGACTTCAATTACACACAGGGAAGAGAGAACCCTAAGAAAAGCTGAAATGGAAGTATCAAGGGTATGTGATTTTAAATATGTGATGCTTTTGTTTGATGTCATGAGTATGCAGTTCAGTTGTACTACTTTTAATGGCATTTTCTATTATTTTGACGAAGTCATTGTTTGGAAAGTCTGTATTGTCATTTCCAAAGCAGCGATCATATATATATTTTACATGCTTGACTAATCATTAATTATTCTTAAGATGATTTCTGTTCAAGCTTAACATTAATTGGTGCACTTCTATGGTGCATGCAGGCAGAAAATTTGATTGCACATAGGGAGGAAATATATTCACGGCCCAAGAAAACCTGGTTTGTTACCGAAAAGGAGAAAAGGCTTGTTGCGAAGGCATCGAAGGTTATTTCAAATTTGCATACATTCATATATATATATATATTCTATTATTCTTAGCTTCTCAATTTTCCCCAAAAGGAAACTGTTTATCTGTACTTATACATAAGTTGGTGCATAAATGGGTGGACATCTTTTTAGATTATTGAAAGTGGCTTTCACATGGCCAATTTGGAACCATCTAGGTCATTCTCAGTTTCATCTGATATCTCGTGCATGGGATTTTACGCGTATTAATTCCATTTTTTCATTCATTGTCTCTTCCTTTTTGTTGTAATTCTTTAGGCTTCTTTGAGTCTGTTGTCATGATGTAGTCTTTTTTTTTTTTAAATAAATTTGTTCTTATAAAAAAACTTGATTATTGCTATATGATTAAAAAGAATTTTGGGACCCCAGAAAAGCTTCTCGCAAATACAAATGATGAAGTTATTTTTCCCTCCCGCATATACAAAGAGCTTTTTGTTGTTTTACCCACTTAATATTCATAGTGCCATTCAGTCTTTACTTGAGTATTACCTCTTTTCTTTAATGAATTTAGATAATCCTTTATTTTAAAGGACCTCCAATGTGAGAGGACTTTTCCTTCTTTCCATGTCAAAGAGTAGGCAGAAGCTGAGCCAGTTTCTTTATCTCTTAAGTATCCAATTTTTCTAGTCTCTCTCTCTCTACTACCTGCTCCCCTTCTTCCCTCTCTATTTATCTTTTCCTTTCCCAATGTACCATCTTATCTCCAAGTGGAATCCTCTCTTCTAAATGACTTTGTTCTTTTCTTAATTTGAACACTTTATCTTGGATTGGAGTTTTAACTGATTAAAACCTGACTCTGTAATCTTATTGACAGGCATCTGTGGAAAAAGAAACGAATTCCGGAAAAGCGGTAATCAGTGCACAAGAAGCTGAAGACCTCAAAATGAAAGAAAAAAGGAAGCGAGAGCATGAGGTGCTTATTATCTTGAATTTGAGATTATTTGTTAATTTAATAATTTTAGATGAAACCTTTTCATCTAAAATTAATTTATCCTTTTACCTCTCTTTTACCTATCAAAAAAAAAAAAAAAATAGATGAAAACTTTTAGCTGATGTACAACATGACTAACGTTCTTAACTGGTATATGTTGAGTAGAAAAATTTGCCACGGAAGAAGCGTCGAAAATTGGAAGCAGCTAGAGAAATGTTGGAGGATGAAAATCAAATGAAAAAATTAGAAGTATGTTCTCCTTTACTTTTTCTGTTAATTTTTTTTTTCCATCTATATTGAACTATTCTCATAATCTTAGCTTATAGCAGCGTTTAGTGACATGGAGTATCTGTATTAACTAATAAGAATCTGAAGCTTTCTGGGACAATTGGATGGCTCAATCTATTTGTAATCTTAATAATCTAAGAATGTTTTGTCGAGGCAATTGGTTATAGTACCTGAACAACAAAGAAGATTGTGCTAGATTGATTTTGATTGCTATTATTGTTCAAATTTTGGTTTCATCCTTGCTACCTGCAGAGTTTATTAGGCATGACATTAAATTGAAGATATGATTGTATTATTCTTAAATGTCATAGATGAACGTCATCTATATGCTACTTTGGCCAACTTTGCTGTCTTTTTTCTTCTACATATCTTCTGCTTGTTGATCTTTATGAAGTCAACATCTAAGCTTATGATGGTCTAAGGGAATTCCCATCTCTGTGTGCACACTATTGCCTTCATTGCTCTTTCAATTGATGGATTTGTACCCCGCAACTTTTTCCTTTTCTTTCTCTCTCTTTTATTTTATATATATATATATATATATATATATATATATATTTTTTTTTTTTAACTTTATAAGTTGAGGTGTTTTTTGTCAAGTTTGTTATAAGGTGGCACACACTGTTTAATAAGTAAGCACTGCAGGGTAATGATAAAAACAAGAATGAAAAGACTGGATTGTCACTAGTTGAACTGGGTTACCGACGGGCAAAAGCGGTGAAAGCTGTGAAGAAGGCACTAGATACTGGCAAGATTGTGAAGAAGAACACCAAGAAATCTGAACGTCCTAACCAAAGACAACAATCAAGGACAAGAGAGATGCAGGAGCTATTTCAAAGTGACATGAGTGAGAAAAAGCAGAAAAGAAATTCTGTTCCAGGCAAGAAAAAGTCCAAACATTCATTTAAGAGCAAGTCAAGGTATGAATTAGCTTACAATTCCATTGCACAGTACTTCCGCAGTTGATTTTGATCTTATGTATGTATGTATATGTGTGTGTTTGTTGCCTACGTATTTCATGTATGTATGTATGTATGATTTGCAAATATTTTATGCTAAGAACAATGATATGGGAGGCTCAAAGAGAAAATTATTTTAATTTAGTTTTATTTTATTTTGCAAGTCAATTTGTACTTATATTGGTCAATTATATTTTTATGTTAGGTCCAGTAGTTTATTAGGTTATTACTTGTTAGTCTTTTAATTTCTAGAAGCAAGGTTATTTTTTTATAAGGTAATTAGGGTTTTCTACACTAGTTAGAATTATTGTGCTCCTATCAAAGGGGGATTATTTTGATGAATAAATTTTCTATTGAAATTATCTCCATGGTCTGGTGACGGCTCTAGTCAACCCTAGGTTTCCTAGTGATTTTATCATGCTTGATGCTAACCCCAAGCAGGCCTAGGTGTTGACATCTAGATTCTCAATCTTTTATTTTCCTGTTATATTGTTCTAGTTTGTCCTGTATCAAATTTGGTATCAAAGCATGATAAAGGGTTTCAGGTTTTCTCTCTCATCTTGTCTCTGCACTGCAAATACTTGATGTGAGATCATTCTTGGAAGAAAATACTTACTTTTGTTCCAACTATTTTTTTCCAGGTATAAGCGCAAGTAGAACTATGAAGTGAAGCTGGCGGCTAAGTTTTCCTTCGACATCTAACTTTATGTGAGAGAACAAGCTGTCAACGGGAATTGCGCATTTGGTGGACACTGATATATTTGTCTTTGTAACCCATTTTATAGAAGAGTTAGCAGATTCAAAAAGTAGTTTGTGTCAAATATCATTGCATTTTTGGGGTTGAGGATAGGAAAGGGGTCCTGCTGCTTTAGGAAGACATTGTTACTGTAGCAACTAGCTGATCCAGTTGGCTCCCCTTCATTTTTGTGATTAATTATTTCGATGTAGTGTTGTTGTTCCATTAGTTAAGCATTAAAGAAAGAAGGTTGCGTTCCAAACTTCCAAGAGTTTATTAATTTCATCCATATCAGAAACTCGTGTTTTATTTTCGAACTTCGAGTTTTGATCTGCACAAGCGTTAATTACTGTTTATACTTGTCCAGTTAGAGAACTAATTGGGCATCTCTGCTCATGCTAAAATGTACAAAAAAGGGGGCTCTGTTTATACTTGTCCAGTTAGAGATCTGGTTGGGCATCTCTGTTCATGCTAAAATGGAAAAAAAAGGGCTTTGTCCTAATCCAATGGTCCACATGTTGGGTTTTAAATGAATTGAGTTGTTCACAGCAGCCTGAGTTTGGTTTGTATTTGGTCTATTTAACAAATAAGTTGAACTAAAGTTCCCAAGAGCCTTATTACTCAAATTGGTTTCCAATCGAGACAATCTAGGGTTCTAATCCCCCAATCCCAACTACTCGAATTGGTTTCCAACCGGGACAATGTAGGGTTCTAATCCCAACTATTGATATATCCAAAAAAAAAAAAAAAGGCTCAATGTTAAGTTTAGGATGACTTTTAAAAAGTCAATTAAGTTCAAACATAATAATGTATTTATGAGAAGCTTATAATCCATGAGTATGAGACCCAATTAATTAATTTATAATATTATATATTTATATGTATAAATGTTAAAAATGTGTTTATAGACTTGAAATTGAATTATATAAGTTTAAAATGTAAGTTATTAAGATATCAAATTATAAATTGATTGTAATTTATTGATATCATAAATAGTCTATTTTATAGTAAGATTACAGATAGTTTTTAACCATACAAGAGTGGTGAATCTAATTTTTGTAAGCTAATAGACAAAAATCATTCCATCTAATTAACTTTAGTAATATAATTTCAATTCTAATATAAGTTAATAGATTTATGAAGGGGTAAAAAAAACTTTTATCGTTATGTTTACTATATATGAGAAAAAAAAAAGAGTTAATCAAGTAACTTGCGAATAAGCTTGAGTTATTTTGACCAAAAAAAAAAAAAATTAAACATGTAATATAATTTGGCAATGAGCTCAAAGTTGGTTCATTCAAAAAAAAAAATTAAAATTAAAATTTAATGAACAATACTAAATTTTTAATCCTTGTTCAATGCTTCTTGGTTACAATGCTATACACATGCGGGATGGAATTAGTGTCACTAATAAAAAAGGTTAGCATACAAGATAACTTTTAAGAGAGAGAATGACAAGTGTCACCAATAAAGAGGTTGGCATACATGGTAACTTTTAAGAGAGAGAATGACAATTGACAAGTTATATTACACACGAGCACTCTTTGATTCAAGACCACAAAGGTACCCACAAAATAGTTTGATTCTTTTCGCTTCTTAAAGCTCCATCAAGAGATTAAAGACCACTAAACCAGTTCTCGCCCACAGTTCAGACTTACCAAACTGAGCCTCGAGCTCATCAAGGTCAGAGTTCACGACAGGGCCTAAAATGATATATATTATACATATAAAATAAAATGAGGCTAAGTTTGAGCAACTACTTTCTCTGTGTGTTTATCATGAAATGTCACACGAACTCACTGTGACCTTTAATATAAGCACCATAAAACAATGTAAGACGAGACCAGTTCCTATAAATTTCTGTGATATATAAGGAAGAGAAATTACAGCTACATGTACCAAGCTTTCTATGATTGCAATGGCCATTGAAACCCAGAAAAGGAGATTCAAAGTAAATCAAAATTAAAACAATAAACCTAATTTTTTTCCCTTCAGCAATTAATCACAAGAATCACATTACATCCACAATGCCCTCAGCTTTATTCAGTTAATAATTCCCCTCCCACTAAAGCCAATGGGCTGACCTACCATTCTGGATAATTTTAGGTAACGTAAGCATCAATTCACTTGCTTGGATTTATGAACTGATCCAAAGAGAGGAGGAACCGTAGATAAATAAAACACTGACTATTTCCATGGTGGTTGCTGATGTTTGTAGTTAAACGGATAGGATTCCCATCCACTATCAGGTTCCTTCCTTTTTCCTCCAACCCCAGAGCTTGAAGAGGGTTGTAAGTTCGTCCTCGTATGCTCCTCCACAGACCTGCCTTGACCAGGAAGGAAAAGCTGCCTCAAATTCCCTGAGTCTCTATGCCCTCCCTCCATCATGAATCCTGAATTTAGATCAAAATTTGGACGGGATGGCCCGGGATTATTTAGACCTGATTGTACACCACCAATGCTCACCATGAACGGTGGCTGAGAGTAGGAAGGTGGAACAGCTGGTGCAGACCCCAAAACAACAGGGCTCCCTCTAGAATCCACCATATATTGCATTGAGCCAGAAGGATACATGGCTGAAGAGAAAGACATGGCAGTCCCTGTTGTCAGCCCATTGTAACCAAAAACAGAAGAATGAGTATAGGACATTGTGGGAGCCAGCCCCAAACCACCCCCTGCTCTTGTCATGCTAGCATCCACTGTAGGCTCCATATTCTTGCCATTTGGCAAGGACAATGATTGAGAAAGAAAATCTTTTCTATTGACTTCCACTCTGGTGCCCATGATAGAAATAACAGGAGCATCTGGTTTAGGTCCTCCATATGCATTTACAAATTGGGAAGACTTAATATTCCCGTGATCTGAAGCATCATTTTGGATATAAGGTCTGTCATTCAAATCAATGTTCCTCAAAGAAGGCTGCATTGATGACGAGGAGGAGGCAGGAGATGGGCTACGATGGCTATTCCGGCTGTTAAAGAGCTGTTCTCCCATCTTTGAATCCAGTGTTGGAGCATCACCATCATCACCAAGACAGTTCAAATCCAACTTCAGCCTCCCGGATCTCATTGGGCTGACTTCAACTGAAGATTCCCCAGAAGGAAGGCCAGATGATGGGGGAATTTGTTTTCCCAACTCATCTCCACCCTCGGCTACATTCAAATCAAAGTCAAGGAAATCCAGCCTCTGCTTTGAACTATCACGGGTTCCTGTAACAGGAGTCTTATCACCATCAGGAATTCTACGAGGAGATGCTGGGCGGAAAGCACTAGTAGCAGCACATCCTTTCCATCCAAGAGTCCCTCCAAACTGCAAAGGCACCATAGGCAATTCTTGAGCTGCTGATGGCCTTGAAGCAGAGGGTGCAGAGGGGTTCATTGGAGAATCCATTTCATCAGAGCAGACTTCTTGATTCAGATCAAAATCACAAGGGCCTTTCTCTGTGTTAACCTCTAGTTCTTGAGCTGCCTCAGTCACCAGAGATGAATCCATATCATGTGTGGAATTCTCTGGTTCATTGTCCAGATTATCTGAATTAATTGAGCCTCCCTCCCCATCAGGATTTGTCTCAGTAGAGTGACTTTTTCCAGTTGCCTCCTCTTGTGGCACCTTGGCAGGTAGGTCCTGCTTTCCATTTATAGAATCTGGGCTACCTGGCTGCCTGATTCCACCTTTAAAGATTTTCTCCGAAGAGGAGCTGCAGAATGGTTCCCTATAATCCACCACTTCTCTTTCTACTTCTTGAGCAACTTGCCGAGCGACTTCTATTGCATCAACTATGCCATACTCAAGTTCACTATGAGACCTTCTCTTGTCAATCACAACAGGGGTTTTGGTATCCCTTGCTGGCTTAGAAAAATCAGAAGCGTTTGTCAAATCATCACCCTCATCACTACTATGCCCCTTATCTTCATCAGCTTCTCCAATGTCTTCCATCCTGGACAAAGTAGAGTCTAATTTCTCAGGCTTTCCCAATGTACTCCCATTGGTGGACAAGTCTAGCAAAGCATTAGAACAACAATCACCATCTTGACCAGTAGTCTTGAACTCATTTCCACTGCAACGATTTAGTGGTCTCATATCATCTAACCTGGTCTTAAAATCAGATGCAGGTACCCTCACATCATCAAGAGTGGTGGTTTTCCCGCAGACATCCCTCTCATTAGCATCGACACTATTCTGTAAAGCAGGCTCCCTCACAATCTTCTGCGCATTTACAGCATCATCACCAGTACAAGCAGCTCCAGATTCCAATGCATCAGATGCAGAAGAAATCTCAGCCATATCCAACTTGCCCAAAGAATTGTCAGCTTCATGCACTTGCTTCTCAATTTTAATTGATTCATTCAACTTGGGAACATCGGAAATTATCTCATCACTGCCTTGCTTTGTAACTGCAACACTACCAGTCTCAGTAGAAGTTGCTCCATCTGCAGCACATACGGGGGATTCTTCTTTGATAGAAGGGTTATCTCGCAAAGAGTTTGAAAAAGAAGAGGCCAAAGGCTTTGAAGGTCCATCTTTGGTGTCCTCATGGTCAGCTGTTATGTGGGAGCCAGGCTGATCATTATGGTTTGGAATCTGTACATCTTCAGTCCTTTCTGGCTGAAGATCATCTGATCTTCTCAAGGGTAAGATTTCATCTCTGGCAGGTTCTAACACATCATTTTCTTCCTTAGCACTTTCTGAATTAGGATTTTCAGAAGCAGATTGCCCACCTTCCTCTCCAGCAAGCCTTCTATTCCCATCCTGAACATCCTGGTGAATTGCATCACAATCCTTACCCTGCTTCCACCTATCAAACAACATTCTTGCTCCTTCCTGAACCTTAGAGCTATTGTGGCCAAGAAGATTCTTGACAGTAATCCAAATCCCTGAAGATATTGATCTCTCATTGTCTATTTGCAACTTTTCAAGTGCTCGTAGCAGAGCAGTGATTGACTCTTCTGCAAAACTCTCACTTGTGTCATTACCAAAATTTTCAGCATCCTTCAACCATCTATCAATAAACCAAAGTCCATCTAATTGTATAAAAAGATCAAGACAATCTTTATTCTCTGTGGCAGCAATAGTGCTTGCAACTGCAGCCCACTGCCTGGTTGCATCACCAACATTTTTCAAAACAAAATCTTTGTCCTTCTGCATTACATTGAGCAGCTCCTCAACTCGAGATGGGGCTGTGAGCCCATCTTTCATCTCGGTCA
Organism: Quercus tomentella; assembly: GCA_028535165.1. Lineage (NCBI taxonomy): Eukaryota > Viridiplantae > Streptophyta > Magnoliopsida > Fagales > Fagaceae > Quercus > Quercus tomentella. The sequence goes on from JAPQVY010000155.1 coordinate 12,960,531, forward strand.
AGGTAAAAAAATCCTCAAGCGTCATACTGCTTCAAATACAAAGTTTCCAGGCATCAAAGAAGTTCATGTGACATGCTGGTACTTTTCCTCCCATTGGAAAATGCTACAGAATTTCAGGATGATGTTTACAAAAACCTGCAGAACATGACATCAAAAAATGAGTATTTAGGGATCATTGGCTACCAGGGGGTTGATGGAGGACGAGAAATTTGAAATGGAATTCGTACGAAGTTGGGCCAAGCAAGTTTTGTTAGTACACAATTATGTTTCCAATTTCATGTCGTCAACAACAACAAAAAAAAAAAAAGTCCACAAAGATTTCAATTTTGTTGTCCAATTTTGACTTAACTGCATGACCACCATGTGTACATTAATTGGAAACCAAGAATAGAATGCACTAAATTACAAGTACCGAGTCAATCTAGCCCAAAAGTGAGGACCAACCAACCAGAACTAACCATATCAGACAATATTGATTTCTCAGTACATTGTTATCCTCGATGATAAAAATCGACTCACCCAAAATGATTTGCAGATTTTGAAAAATAGAATCATTTCATATGTTGACAAGGAGAGAATTCAACTCTAATTCCTTAGTTCTTTTGTCCTCCAGATGGAGAGAGCAAGAGAATTTGCAAGAACATAAGCGAAGAACTAGTACTGTAAGTTCAAATAAAGTCTCATTCTCCACAGAATTATGTACATTTTTAGTAATGTCAAAACCAAAACATAATTGGACTGGCAAAAGGCCAAAAGCAATAAAGACCATAAATCAAGATGAAGTATTATAGCAATAAACCAGACACAGAATATAAAGAAATAACAATTGTACATATCATGAGAGGATGAAACATGCACAAGAAAATAACTATGCACAACTGGGAACATGTGCGTTTGCAAGTCCATTGATGTGCATAACTGGCATTAACTGGAAGCATCAGAATGGAATACATCACAAAACGAATATTCTGGAGAGGGTTTAGAATTCGAAGGGAAGGTTCTCAGCCACCAAACTAAATTAGAAGGTTCAAAAGGTCATGTGACCACGTGAAAGAAGCACACTTATTTGTCGACCCATATCCATCTATCAGATACAGTTGTGGCTTTCCTATTTATTCATCCCCATCTGACAAATTTGGGAATCCAAGAAAGTTTCCTGTCTCATGCTTAATAATCAGAAAACTTGCTAATTACCTAAACTAAAAGCTTTCAACAAATTCAAAGAGAAGAGGTATCTATGGTCCAACAATCAATGATCAAATTACTTTGGCAACTACAAGCCATATGGAGCAACATTTAAATTCAAAAAGGAAACACTAAATATGTAAAGAAAAAACATAGTTGATGAGAAGAACTGGGTAATATTTGTTCACAAAACTACAAATGAGATTTGAAAATATCAAACCAAGAGAGTTCAACAACCTAAATTTGTAAGCCCAGTTACAATTGTAACTTATGAACAAAAATATCCAAAAAGCTGTTAAGGCACTAAGGTAACATAGTTTAGGACTGGAACGAAGGCCTTTTTGAACGTGAATTGAAAATACGGAGTCAATTTTTGGGAAAAAAGGGGGGGGGGGGGGGGGGCCGAGGAGGGAAGATTCAATGACAAGTGAAAAGTGCAATACAAATAAGCACGTATGATTTCTCAATTAAGCCAAAAAAATTCACTATATTGCCTTTCAGATAAACTAAAAACTAGATTATTTTCTCCATCTAATCTGAGCAAAACTTGTACAGGACAAAAACTACCAATAGTGGCACAATAAATCTGCGGAACCAGCAAGTAGCACATTGAACACAATAGCCGCCAGAACCTAATTAGTAAAGAATACATTACAAGACTACACTATATATGAGAGAATTTTAGGAGGAAGAAGCTATACTATAGTGGATTGGTGTTGCATGTGCCGGTGTAGTGGGGAGGCAGTGGATCACCTTTTTGCTTCATTGCAGGAGGGCTCATCAGTTGTGGAGTTTTGTATTTAGATCTTTTGGAATCTCCTGGGTTCTACCAGAGAGTGTGAAGGATCTTTTGTTTGGTTGGAGGAACTAGATGAAAAAAAAAAATTTGTTGGATGTTTGGAATTTGATTCCGTTATGTTTATTAATGTGGATTAATTAGTGGGAGCAAAATAGCCGTACATTTGAGGATATGGTGAGTACGGGGGACCAGCTCCTAGCCTCTTTGTTGGCACTTTGTTTGACTGGTCCTATGCTTGGGGTTTCACGAATAGAGATTCATTCCTATGTTTATTGAATCTCTAACTTTTTGTAAATAATCTTTGTATTCTTTGTAATTCTATTGGCTACTTTTGCTCTTTCTGCATGAAGTAGTTTTTTTTTCAATAAAATTTTTATTACTTAAAAATTAAAAAAAAAAAAAAAAAAAAGACTATACACTATATATGGGAGAAAATTAAACCCACCAAAAAAAAAAAAAAAACCTTGAATAGGCAATCCAGAACCTTTTCTTAGAAGTAAATAAAATTTATTAAAAGAAAAATCTCCCCAAGTCCCTGAGGTACTGTGAGTACAACACAAAAACTCGAGTCCAAAAAAAAGCCACGAATTGCGAAACATTCTACCATCAGACCCACAAAAGGGTTTGAAAATAACGGCAACAAAGTAAACTTGTTTATTTTTTTATACCAAGAACATGACCTGTAGAGTGAATATTATTATTAACTATCCTCCTTAAAGCAGTCATAGCTTATAAAAGAACTTGTGGTTGTTGACACTAGTTAAATTTAACTAATGAAAGGTTTCTCATCTCCATAATACCCTTCTTCCCCCCAAACATCACAAAACTGTTCTCACTTAATACATTGCCACTTTGGACAATGCAATATTACAAATCCCAGATTTAAAATCTTCTCTAAGTTGTCTGAGCAAGAATTGGGCTTGCTTAGTGCATTATAACTAAGAAATGTCAATGTAAAGATCAGTTATCCACTGTCTTCGTGGAAGTATTGCAAGAACTAAATACAGGGGAAATGAAGAATATGGAGCTCTTTAGATCTTAACGAGCATGATGGCCATGTATGTTTATACAGGAGACTTCTTGGGCTCTATTTATTTATTTTTATTTTTTTAACAATGTGGGGAAGATGATTGTTGATACTATGTATATTTATTCTTTGCTTTTTTATCTTCTTTTTTTTTTTGTGGGGGGGGGGGGGGGGGTTGGTTGTTGTTTAGCTCAGCTAATTGTGTCTTTCCCTGTACTTAGCTTCCACCTTCTCTTTGTTCGATACTCATACAAAAAGAAAATATGACCCACGAAAAAAAAAAAGAAGGGGAATTTCAAAGGACAATGATTTACTGGGCCATGAATCAATGATAGGAACAAATGAATAAAACAAGTGTTCTGCAACTTTTTCCAACTAAATATTTCTGTCAAAAAGGCCAAAACCAGGAGAATTACATTGACAAATTGGCAATAGAAAGTAGCAGAGAATATATGTGAAAAACAGATAATCTTTCAGTGTGGAAGCTTAACATTCTATGATGCTTTGTCTATAGCATGTTTAGACCTGCATATCGTCAGAAGCCTAAGACTAAGGCTAAACCAAGAAATATGAGCTTAAGACCTGCATGTTTAGACCTTGTTAGGGGCATGGTCTTCTTTTTTCTCTCAAATACAAAACTCATTGGCGCCGAGCATGAGGGAATGCGGCTTCGACGAGATTTCAAAAGAGAAGTACCATTTGGAGTCTTATAGAGTTTATGAGCTTTTATGTGTGGACTTCAGTTCCAATTCAATTAGAAGTATATTTACCAAATAAAGTAGGAGCTATAGTCTCACTAGTTGAGCTTAAGAACTAGAGGTCTTCCCCCCTCCTTACAAGTGAGGGAGAGGGGATTCAACCCCAAGTTCTCTTTAATGGGAGAACTGGGCAATGCCACTGAGCAACAAGGCTCTGGGCAGAACTAAAGGTCCATACATGTGTGCCTTTATACTTAAGTAATTCAAAGTTGATCAATTGAAAATGTGAGTGTTTTGTTTTATGGAAGGCTTGTATTCCTAGAGTGTTTCCCATCACAGCCTAAGGTCAGATTCAACGTCAGCTTCTTCTCACCTATTTTGCAGGCCCAAATCAAGACCTTTCCTAAAATACCAAATTTTACCCTACCCAGAATTCCTGCAGTCCATTTCCTTGTTTCAGCCCTTCAAATCCAATTTTCAAGCCATATCCAAGCCATAAACTCCAATCACAACCTCACATAATCCTAAGCCCTTGACCCACTAATCTTTCAAATCCCAAGTCTAACAAAGCAAAAATAGACAGATTCCTTAAAGCTGTCCTGTGTCACTCTATAAGTAACAAAAACAACCATGTGAAGAACATAACATGAAAATTACTTTCTCACTTTCATCTATCAATTATTGGCGAAGACAAAAAATTTCTGTTGTGTGTCAACAAGTATAGAGTTGTGAACATGGCCGGCACAAGTATATAGTAGAAGTTTCCTTACTAGAAAGATAGACCAAATACCCAGTGTCATAAAATTAATCAATTCAGCTAAAACTAAGGGCAATGAGTTTTTTCTTTTTTTATAGCAAATAAGTTCAATAAATTTGAGCAATTTGGATTTTGAGTATTACATTCAACTTCCTAATCTAACAAAACTCCTAAAACAATAATAGAAGACAAAAACTATGAGTGTAAATCAAGGCTCATGTAAATAAAATTGTGAAGTGCCCGCCCATCCAACCCCAAAAACTAAAAAGATAGGAAATGCCCCCATGTATATAACATTGATGATTATGGAAAACAATCAATGAAGTAATAAAATACCAAAAGCTAAATCCATCAACAGAACTCTAATTACCAGTTGACAATGTCAAAAAATAAATAAAAAATCGAAACTCAAGCGCCAAATAAACAGTAATTCAATCCTGAAAAGACCAAAGAGGCCAAATCAAAACCCCCAAAAAAACCTATACTCAAATAGCAAGATTAATAAAACTTAGACTCACTAAATCTAAACCAAAAGGAATTTCATTTTCTATACAGTACTAGATAACACAAAACCAAGAATTAAAGCAACAATTACCATAAGCAGAAATTACCAAACCCTAGAATTCAAAAATAGCAGAAACGAGAGCTCGAAGAAAACCCTGGCTTCATAGCTTTGCTCGAATGTAAAATAAATTAGATAATTAAAAAAATTTATTATATAAAAAAAAATCAATTAATTAATGCTCTTTGAGATTGGTGATTAATAACGCTAATCCTAAAATTGGTAACAAATTAATCACAACAAATTCGAAAACCAAAAAATATTTTTTTTAAAAAACGCAATAATTACAAGCGTGGTATGAAAAATTCTTTACCTTTTCGTCAATTGAATTCGAAACCCTAGCTCTGACTCAGCCTGCGAAACCAAGCTCAACTCTCTCTCTCTCTCTTTCTCTCTCTAAGACTAAAAAGACTTTCTCTCTCTCTCTTCAATCGGTGATTTGTGGTTTCTCTCTCTAGAACTTCGATTTCTAATTCCCTCTCAGTTTCTCTCTCTTCATAAAACCCTCGCTTTTGTCCTCTCTCTCTGTTAAGCTGTTTTTTCGAACAAGCGAGAAAAGAGCAACGTTTCTAACTTTCTTCTTCGACAAAATTTCGATTTTTTTTTATTTTTTTTTATTTTAAGGTTTACTCGTATTATTTTATATTTATATTTATTTATTTTATGTTTCAATTTTCTGGTCGGTTATAGTTCGCTATTGGTTAAATACACGTGACAACAAGAATACGCTGACTCGACCGAGTCGACTCGGTGTGGACCGGCCTGACCGGTGAACCGGTCAATATTGTTAGTTTCTAGGGAATGTAAACAAATAAATTTAAATATATGGATTAGTACTTTAATTTATTTTATTTTTTTAAAATTAATTTTATTTCATAGAAGAGACTGAGTTTTTTTTTTTTTTTTTCGAGTTGGACTTTAAAACAGGTAACAAAAAAAACTGTCAATTCCGGTATGCCTTTTTTGTGGGGCTTTTTTATATAACGAGTTTTCAGAGTAAAGAAGTGAGGGGTGGACATGGTCTTATAAACATTAACTGAAAAGGGAAGAGGTTTCTTCTTGTCGCTGTCTAATTTTGTATTTTGGTCCCCTTTCTCAATCACGTGCCACACGCGTGAGAGAGAATTGTGCTATGACATTAAAATTTGTGCAGCATGATTTTTATTATTATTTTTTCTTTTTTCCTCTCTCTTTCGGGGGTCATAGTTTGAATGAAATTTATCTGCTTTAGGACACCATAGCATATATTCTATCACCAAAAAAAGGAAAACATAGCATATATGATAGATATATATCAACTTTATCTTTGATGTATATCAATCAAATGAGTGTCTTTTGTGTTTGTGTGTGTGTGTGTGTGTGAGAGAGGGGGTACATGAGATATACACTACTACACTACAGTCATATGCTAAAACAATAAAAAGTTTGGTGGGCGCATGAATTTTGAACTAACAAAATGGACCACACTTGACTTTGTTTCTTCTTCAATCAAAATGGAGTACTTGTTTAGAGAGTTGTGGGGGTGAAAGACCAGTGAGCCCATACCTATGTATATGTTAAGCCAAGGGTCCAGTCCGAGGAATAACTCCTCCTCGGCCAAGCAAGGCCGAGGACAAAGAGAATGGTCTGCCATTGAGAGTGACACTCCGGACCATTCCATGAAAGATGATAAGTATTAAGAAAAAATAAGACAAAGGAAGGCATGGAAATATCTAAAGAGAAAGCTGCTACTATTACATTAAATACTCTGCAACTAACTGAACCATACTTTTCAGCCTTTACAACCACTCCCAAAGACTTTGGGAAGGGGCTGATGGGACAAGTATCAGCACTATCAATCTAAATCTACACGTGGACGGTGGAAATGAGAGGAAGATAGTATAAAATAGAGAAGAAGGGAAAAAAGAGAGGGCGGAACAGATCTGGAGACCAGACTTGTAACAAAGTATTACGAACAATATTTAAGAATCAACCTCCTTGGGTAAAATCTGAGGACGTCTCTCCCTAGTAAACCTATGTTATCTTTCTTTCTTTATCATCAAAACCTATTGGTCGATCATCTTATTCGCTAAGGTCCAAGTTTCCAACCCATTCTCTACAAATTCATTGTATTGGGCTCATTGGACCATGACCCCATACAATTTGGGCTTGGGCCCCAAATTGTGACCCTACAATTGGTGCCGTCTGTGGGAAACCTAGTGTTTTAGCGAGTTGAACGCTCAACATATCGAGGCAATGTAGCACTATATCGACCATTAGTGGAGGAGACCATTTTGGCCGTGGCACATGCTACGCAGAGGATTGCTTCGTATGAAATAATATTCGGGGCTTTTAATATCAAATATATATCTCGTGCCTCCGTCAAGGGCCAGGTTCTCATGGACCTGGTGGCCGAGATTGCTGAACCTTCACCAAATGAAATGACAGAAGCACAGCACATAGATGGAAAATTAGTTGACACGGTCTCGCTGCGTGGGATCCTTTATCCAGAATGGTGCATGTTGATGGCACTACAAATCAAAAGTGATCCGAAGTGGGGCTAGTACTATACCATTTATTTAAAGTGCTTAAACAGAACCTAACGCATGCCTGAGTTCTCGGACCAGGCTTTAGGGGAAATTAACGCTATGACATCATCATAAATGTTGAACAGAACCTTAATACACGATGGTCCCCTCAGATCACTTGCTTTAAATTCCACATTCTTGGATGGTTGCATTGTTCGCAGTATAGAGCACACGATTATTTTCCTGATTATTTCTACATAGTTAACTTATTTAAAGTTAGCGGTCAGGTGCCACTGTCAGTTTTGATAAAGTCAGGGTGACAACTTTTCGTTACTATCAACAGCATCAATTCTAAGTCCCATTTGAGGGAAAAATACCAACACACCCATTCATGAAATAATTATTACAGAAAAGAAAAGATTCATAAAGTAAAAGTGCAGCCTCTCTTTTTTCTTTATTAAATAAAGGAAAAGTACATCATATACAAAGCAGCTTAGGCAGGCTTGTTACAAAAGCTAACTATAAAGAGAAAGCTCATAGGAACGCTTGATCCACAATCTTGTTCTAGCAGCAATCGAGCCAGTATGGATGGTACCGACGATGAGAAAGAAGAAGAGGCAGAAACGCTTGATGGACTCTTCTTCTCCTAACTACAAGATGTTCTGCTATCAAGGCTGAGAAACAGGAAACCTGTCTATCCTTGTCCTTGTTGATTTGCTTGATCAACCTTGGGTCGTTTTCACATTTATGCACACATGATATATGTCGCCGGGTGAGACCCAGATTTTGTCGCACCAAAAATCTGATGCGATCTACACCTGCTTTGGGTCTTGGCTGAAGGAGGAGGGACTTCTTTCTTGCTCGGTTGAAAGGAAGGAACGTCTTTGGTCTCTTCTTCCCTTGCCTTAACTGCGTCATCCTGGATCTTGGTGGCATCCTTGGTTTCTGAGAAGGGCTTGGTTTCCTTGCCCTCACCTTTATCCTTGGCCACCTCATTCCCTAGACTTTGATCACCATCTTGACAGGGTCCCTGGGAATGCCCGAAGGGTTTAAGAACTTGAGATTCTTGCAAAACTCAAGGATCTATAAATGAGGAAGAACGATTCCCCCAAAGGTGTCTTATATAGAAGGAAAAATCTAGTGGAAATTAATTCGCCCGAATTTCAAAGAGAGAGTTACGAGCGAGAGAAATCCCGCTCAATTTCCAAAGAAATCCTCAACCGTTGGATCTGCGTCACTTCGTAAAGACATTAATGAAGGCGCTCCTCGTGTACCGAAATGTCAGGAACACAACTTGGATAAACTAAAAGATATCTTGCAATCAGAAGTGGTGTAAATGGGCGCGAAGGGGCTTTTATCACATCGAGATCCTTCTTTCCTCCCATGGAGAAGAAAAGAAGAATCCCGAGGGGCTATTGTAAGGGTGAAAGACCAGGGAGCCCATACCTATGTATATGTTGGGCCAAGGGCCCAGTCCGAGGAATAACTCCTCCCCGGCCAGGCAAGGCCGAGGACAAAGAGAATGGTCTGCCATTGAGAGTGACACTCCGAACCACTCCATGGAAGAGGATAAGTATTAAGAAAGAACAGGACAAAAGAAGGCATGGAAATATCTAAAGAGAAAGCTGCTACTATTGCATTAAATGCTCTGCAACTAACTGAACCATGTTTTTCAGCCTTTACAACCACTCCCAGAGACTTTGGGAAGGGGCTGATGGGACAAGTATCAGCACTATCAATCTAAATCTACACGTAGATGGTGGAAATGAGAGGAAGATAGTATAAAATAGAGGAGAAGGGAAAAAAGAGAGGGCGGAACAGATCTGGAGACCAGACTTGTAACAAAGTATTACGAATAATATTTAAGAATCAACCTCCTCGGGTAAAATCTGAGGACGTCTCTCCCTAGTAAACCTATGTTATCTTTCTTTTTTTATCATCAAAACCTATTGGTCGATCATCTGATTCGCTAAGGTCCAAGTTTCCAACTCATTCTCTACAAATTCATTGTATTGGGCTCATTGGACCAAGACCCCATACAATTTGGGCTTAGGCCCCAAATTGTGACCCTACAAGAGTAATTATTGACCTTTTTTTTTTTTTTTTTTTCACTCTAACCTGTATTTTGTATAGGGGTTGGTAGATTGTAATTAAAGGAAAATGTTATTAATATAAAATTCAATAGCCAACTCAAGTCGTCCTACCTACGCATTTTTTTTGTTCGTAAAAAGAGAAAAAAGTCTAATAAGAATTTATTATTGATAAATTAATCAGCTTCCTGTATGTCAATTTACAAACGTAAAATATACATGGGATTAGATTAAGTTGTTGTGATTATTTGCTGGAAAATGTTTTTATATAGATGAACCCAAACATGCCATTGCTATAATTATTGATAGCACACATTATTAATTGTGAAGGTAATTAATGCATTTTCGCATGCCCAAAAAACCCTTAACATTAAAAAAAATTTATTTGAACACCTCAAGAGCAGCACATCCTAATAACAACAACATGCTAACAACCAATATTAATAAAAAAAATATATATTGTGTAAATAATATAAAATAAAAATAGTGCCTTAAATATGGAATTAGGGGTGAAAAAATCATTGGGAGATACTGTCTTTTAAAAATATTAAACACAGGTGCATAAGGTCGCAGAAAAATTGAAAAATCCACAAAGGGGGGAGAGAGAAAAAATAAATACTAGAATCCATAGACATAAATATACGAGCGGCATGAAGAGAGAATATTATGGATTGTGAA